>CM075173.1:5368775-7768775 GCA_037576465.1 Parascaris univalens
TTTCAAAAAGCGACACATAAGAATTCAAATTTAAGAGTTGCAAATCGATGAAGCGTTCATCAGCTAAGCGTTTTCATAAGATTTGAGGAATTTAAAATCTTTAAGGCCACAAAAGTGACGAACGCGCTTTAAATTACAACCAATAAGGATGGTAAGAGAAACTAAATTAAAATTCAACTAAATAATCGAGAATCAATATCGCATCTACTGATATGGACGGACAGATTTCGGCGCAAATTCATTCGAATGAATGTTCATATGTCGGAAATTTTCATTGAGGCGAAAATCGAAAGCATTGGTCGAGATTCTTCGATTCGATTCTCTTCAAGTGGCAAAATTTCAACACATCCTGAATATACCTATCCTGGATATACTGAACCATCCAGGAAAATATACTCTCTCTTAGCGTTCAATTAATACTGAGTTGAAAAAAAGAGGAAACGAAATGCTTGTTACAATCGTAGAGTTCTTTTTCGTCGAGCCAATAAACGTACAATCGTGCAAGTCGCACTCAACTCGAGAAGATTTCAGGATTTTATTGTTCACTTGAGGCGATCGTCGAATTTGTTGCCGCTTCATGAATGACGACCTTTAACCTCATTATACTGGAACGCAACAAACATATGCGGGTTGATTCGTGCTCTTGATATATTTTATAGCCGTACGGTATTGGAGGACGACTTTTATAGAAGCACATAACTCTTCTCACAAGCTTGAAATAGTAATTTTAGTACGATCAGGTTTTGCTTGTATTGGCACTAATTTTTGCAATAGCCGCATCGGTTTATTCGATTTAACATTGCTATTACAATTTAATTGGAAGTAATAGTTAATTAAAAATGTGCTTTAATAATGAGCTGCATAATACGGTAAGCTTTAGCAAAGAATCATCCAATCGGTCACCAATTATGGCGCATTAAGGGCATCATTTCGTCTCCATAACGTCGTTTCAGCTATAGAACACTAGAGAATGGTATTGTCTGGCGGATGATTCATAAATATCAACACTAATTATTGGCGTGATCCACCGTGATATCGAAGTGGTTAATAGTGGATGAGGTTAGGACACTGGATAAATATAAGTAGGCACCGATCGACCGAACATACCATCCAGTTATCGTGCGTTCCGTACATCGAAATGAAAGCGTCGATCATCTTCTGCGCTATCTTTGTCGTGTTATGTGTGAGAGCACAACGTCCACGTTCATTTGAATCTCACAAATTCGGTCTCCGCCAACGTTTTGGAGGTACCTTTATCGACTAACATTCGGAGCATACGTTTAAACCATCTGTGATCCCTGGCTGGCTGATCCAAGTCGAACGTATTTTGTTTTTCAACAACGTTGCTCATAACTGATATATTTCTGGAGTAACCTGAATATTTCATAGTACCATAAGTAACTAAATAAAACATACCTCTTGTATAATTCGTCTACAGAGAAGGCAAATAAGTGAAATCTTTTATATATTTTTTTCCAGGAGTGCTAATGAATAAACCAAAAAAGATGCAAATAATAATCCACTTGAATAAATTTCTTTATCGTTTCCATTGCAAAATATCAAAGAAAGCGAAAAGCATATATCACGATTCTGAAGATTCTCGCCTCTCTATCCGCTGTTTATACGTGAGTATCGCCCATTTAATCCTAAAAAAATTCCGAAGAATTCGACAAAGGAGAACAAATTTGAGAACGAGCTTTAAGATTAAAAGTCCATAAAAGGGCTCCTTTCATTTCCGGTCAAGGATTCAACCATCGTCGAATTCCACCGTTCGCTAATGGAACAAGCGATGAGGCAAAGCAACAACTGATGGAAATCTTCAAGAACAGATCTCTAACAAAGGGAGAAATCGATGAAAAAGTGCAAGAGTGGGTGAACTCACAAAATAATAGCGTACAGGTTATACTATCTCTATTTTGGAATTCAAATTATGTTAAGTATATAGGCGAAGAAAATACAATAGTGATGCCATGCATATGAAATTGTAGTTTAAACAAAGATTTCTCCAAATTTTCTATGCTCTTAGCTGAACGAAATCAAAATTTCCATCAATCTTCGATTGAATTCCCGTAGAATTTCCTGGAAACAACGTCTAAAGTAAAATTATATCTAACGACGTTTAATTAGAGATTTGATACGGCTTAATGAGTCTTTCAGCTTCTTCTATAAGCATATATTTTCATATTCCATATCACTATATATTAGAGAAAATTATTGCATAAAAATATTTTCTAAAAGCCATCGAGGATCGCAACCATTTTTTAATGAATCGAGTGCGTTTTTCTTTCTGGCCAACTGGTCATTCAGTAGGCGACCGCGATCACCAAAAGCTCTTAATACGGCTTCTACAAAGAACGGGCATACGAAAGATCTTTTACACATAATAGGTACAACGCATACATTGCGGACAACGCTCTCACCTCGCAATCGTATATTTTTGCCCATAAATCTGTTTGTACTGAGTTGAGAAAGTCCGAGATATTGGAGAGGCTGATAGGTTCAACTTCATAGATTTGAGGTCATTTTCTTAGAACTTGGATTCGAAGAGCTCAAACATGGTTTTAAAAGACCTTTATGATCGTCTTATCGGATTCGATAGATATTTTTCTATATCCTACATTAACGAACGAGGACCTACATCCAAACTTCCAAGCGCAACAACTGAAAGATAGACAAGCCAGATGCAGTTTACGGGAAATGGAATGAGCGATTCTCCGCTTAGCAAATAAACTAATTGCACTAATTAACCCACATGGCCTAGAGTATTCGCAAAATAAACGATACTATAATGCTCGCGGAAAAATACAACGATGGCAATAACCGTCATTGCAGCGTAGAATTTGTGATTCTTAATGCAGAAATTAGAGGTCACAAATATGAGTGTAAAAGAACGAAGTAAAGTGATACAAATAAAGGAAAAAATAAAAGAATGAAGTGAATTAAAATATATGCGGTGGCCTTCCCCACTAACATTGAGAATGGAATAAGTGAGAATTGGATGTGAAAAAGGAGTCTTGGTAGCTGATGGGAAGTACCAAATAGCCTTGGAAAGGCTCTAAAACGCTTAACTACCCTGCTCGTAGTAATGATAGTGATGATAAACGTGATATGTGAACATTTTTCTGTGGAACTGCTCGTTGGAATGATCTCAAGTTTCACTAACGACACCTATAACGGCATTAGTGTTATGAATGAAAATAAGTTCCAAATGCGATGTACTTTCTGAAATTCGGATTGTTTAGCGCGTCGAATAAATAATTATTCGAAATTTCCATTAATCGTCACCTCACTTGCTATCTGCATCGATAACAAGTGGAGAGATGCTCAAAAATACACCTCTTATGTTCTTTCATGTCGGATGAATATATTTGCTAAGTTTAAAGAATGGTGCGAAATCTTCATTAGTGTCTTAACTGTTCAGTAATATATTCCATATAAGTGCGCAGAGTTCATGAGAGTTATGAAGGAGAATATTTTCTCTTGTGAATATAGAAAGAGTCTCTCACATGTAGAGCAACGTAATTCATCACGTTTAATTCATCGACAACGTTATTTTGTCAGCGTTACGTACCAACAATTGATTCGACAAACTTTATTATGATAGTTACAAAATAAAATACAATTGCATATATGTATATATATATATATATATATATATATATATATATATATATATATATATGTATATATACATACGTAAAATTTCAGATTGCATACGAGCAGTTCGAAACAGGAAAGAGACAACAACTGGAACAAATAAAGAGCCAAGCGGAAAATTCAACTTTAAGCGAGCAAGCCAAATCCGCATTAAAACAGATCGCCGATCTATTCGGCAATACCACGATAACGATTGAAGATGAGCGTAGAGCGAAGAAAAATATTTTAAGGGGACTCAGTAGGGACGAAAGGAAAGAAGTAAGAGAAGTGCTCCGTAAAAATAGGCCTACTAGGGAATGAGAAGATTGCTTGAATATATATGCATCTACATAACACCATGAAATTGCATAAAATATGCTTGAATGAGTGTTTTTCACATGTGATATCTAGCCATATTCCTCAAGAAAAGAGGTGCTTTAACTTATAGCCGACTAATAACATTCGGTTAAAGGCCGACTGATTTTAGAGTAGGAAACTTTGTGCAGTTCTTTCATTTAGTTCTTGATAATATTTTATCCTAAAGCGTCTAAAAGCGCCTTACTGTGCTTAATCGAAATCTTGATCCAGTTGCAATATTGCATTGAAATCATTTTAAGAGTATCTGCTTTAAACCATTTCGATATGATCAACAAACATTAGCGTTTTTCACTGCAAGTGCATATATCAGATAATGAAAATTAGAAAATGGGGAAGGCACGAAAGCACCACGCAACACTTCACTCATGACTCATCTTGGATCTCTCAAGCAATGTTCAATTTCTCTTCGATGAAAGCAGTTTTTTTGGAAAATCCACGAATATTATTAGTGGTTTTGTGAACTGTTTACATACTCTTTATTGATAACTAAAGATGGTGCTGTCGTCGATTCTTTTCTCATCCAACCAGACAAGGTGACCGAAATCTTCTTTCTAAACATTGTTGTAACTCTAGCAGAGTCGGCGTTGTGGGAGACCGACAGGAGACGAAGAAGCAAAGAAGAGTCGAAGTAATTTACAGCGGAGCACCACAGCTCATAGATGCGATTGGAAAACTGTTGAGGTGCCCAGGATAGCTGATGATCGGAGGGCTTCCTAATGGAGAAGAGTGACTCCGACCGGTCGGAGTCGGTATGTAGACATCAGACAGACCAAAAATACAATGGTGGCACTGCACGAAGAAGAAGGAATGGGAACCGACCATAGAGGCACAACGTTCACTGCAGTGTTAGATCATAGATTTTGATCAGAATTAGAAATCTTGGTTTGGCTCTTTAGCGTCATAGCCTCCAAACATCCTACGACATCCTCAACTATTTCTACAGCTTTATTCGTTAGCATAATTCATCTTGCAATTATACTGGAAGCTAGAGGCAACAAATATGACCTGATGAATGCAGATGTTTGTGGCTGCTTATTTTTCAAAAAGCTTCAAGACTACTGGCAAGAAGTTTACTGCTTTCATTTTTTCACTTAGTTTCGCATATTATGGCAATATTTGCGTGGTTCTAAGCTCTGGGAGTTATTCGTATTTCAACGACCGCATAAAACACTTTGAAACACACTTAACATGATTATGTCCTTGTCGATATGTCTGACAAAAGTGTTTAATAGCGTGCTACTTTGCTTAATGCTTCTGAGATGTCGACACAGCGCGAATCAGCAATAAGTTTTGCCAAATTCCTCTTAGAATTGCTCCACTTGATTGGTGACTTTTATATTTCGGCATTTGACCATGCTTCCGATGCAGATGGACAAATTGTTTGAAACGTTCAAGTAGATCTTTGCCTTGCACTCGGAGGAATGTGGAGAAGTTGAGCATTTTCTCAAACATTTTTTGTGCTGGTTAAAGTTTTTAACAACAGAAATCCGCGATGGGTTTTTCTAATGCATTCTCTGTAAGAACGTTTCTAAAACGTGCATGTGCTTCGGTTACTCTTATCCACGACGTTCAGGGAAGAAATCGTCCTTTATCTGCTCTCCCTTCCTTGTCATCTCCGAAGTTATTAGATTGTTCCTTAGTACCACTCGACTTTGTATTGGAAATATTGACGGTCGAACTGCTGAGTGGGGCATTTTTCCTTTTAACATTTTTATTTTCACATTTTTGTGCTCTCAGACAAGGAAATTCTTTGTAGTCAGAGGTGAAGTTGACGAAATTCAAGGAAGTCGATGATTCGGCGCCAATATTATTGAGGACAACTGGAGATTCTCGTCAGCTGGAAATATGAAGTGAACGGGAATGCATTCATTGCGTTACATAAAAAATAATCGCCAGCAAAAATATTCCGGTTGTTTCGAGAACATTAACACAGATGGATGGTTATTAATGCGCTAAACATGAGCCATAACAAAATTTTGTGGGGTGATGTGCTTGTTGATCATAATTCCGATATGAAATGTTGCGTATATTCTATTACGTGTTGCCTTGACATCTGATTGCAGTTTAAACCAAACGTCTTTGCACACTTATGTGAAGAAATATAAGCTGGAAAACCCTGCGTTTTTTGCTGCTTAGTAACCATCCTACGCAGACTTCTGCAGCAGTTGCAAATAGTGAACTCGTTGACTCATTAACTTGTTCATTACCTCAGAAGTGCACGGTTCGATCCTCAGCCGTTCCACTCTCCAACTGCCTGCATGTTGCTCTTTTTAACAGAAAGCTGCTAGTTTTGTCGTAGTAATGGCCTTCCCTTCTCATCGTGAAATGGTCTGAGAGGGCTTTTATGGGAAAACCGTGGAAAAATGTTGGAATCCCTTTCAAGAAAAACCTTGTAGCAACATATCTTAGTGTTTCGATGAACGAAATCTCCGGCAGAAGCGGGAACTAAGCTCGACTAGTTTCCGTCTTAATGGTAGAGCTCAAAATGTCGTATGCCAAAACGTCAGAATTTTGTTCCAGGCTTTGCTTCTGCTGCAACAAAACGTGGTTCCACGTAGTGGAAAGTTAGCACGAAGAGATGAGACGTTTCTGATCTCTTGAGTTCTAACGTCAAAGTGCAGTTTTGTCTTACAGCAGAGATCGTCTGACTGGGTCGACATTTATAAAACACAAACAGTTGCTGTCACCCTCTCACTTCCTGCTTGAGGAAGCATTGTGGAGGTTAAATTTAGATTCACAGAAGCAGGCAATGAACTGAAGAAGTGCAAAGACGTGCGCAGCTCGTGACTTATATTTCACCAGCAAGAAGGCAATAAATGCCAATTTTGTTTTGCTGGATTCACCTAGTGATCTTTGAATGATCGATGGACCGGTCCACTGCACTGATCACCGTGCTGATATTGTGGATGAAGGTTTCACACCACTGATAACATTTTCGATGTTATCTTAACCATAGGTGATAGCCAATGTTACTGCAATAACAAAGCACTGACAAGACAAATCGCCACCAAGAAACCACTAATTTTTGCATTTTCTTGCACGTTCCACACGTTTCCGTTTAATCAGATCATCGTATTCTTTAATGAAATCAATAACTCGTTGATCCTTCACTAATGAATCCTCAGCGATGAGTACCTCGATTACCATTCGGAAAACGAAGAGGTACTGCTGGAAATATTAAAAATCAATAGAACGAGGAGAACTTAGTTAAATGAGCACTTGCTATTGGCAATGCACTTTCATTTAATGTCTCAAATGATCAGAGATGGAACTGAAACAATAAGCTTGAAGACTTCATTCGTATACTAATGCTTTTCACTTCGGTAAATTTGTTGAAAAATCAGAGAATCACAGGTGTTACCAGTCAGATGAGAATAAACAAATGTTTTGAATTGTGCTTCTGTTATATTGTTAAATTAATTTTCCTTCATTAAGGATGCGGCGAAGAACGAAGTGATTAAATGAAAAGGATTTTTAAGACAAGAGAAAATGAAAGGAAGAGCGGAGAGGATGAATGAGTTCATTTAAGAGAGCAATAACCGAGCACGAAAGTGAGGTAAGTTTTTGCAGGGGGTAATAACAGCTTCACCTGATCGTTTTGAATGGCGCCCATACGCTGTTCTCTGAGGTCTTTAAGAAGTTCACTCATCACTACTATCTCTTTTCGTCTAAGTCGATATAACGCCATTTCTACTGCAACATATGCTCCTGTCCTGCAATTTCATCTTCAAACATAAAAAAACCTCATTACTACAAACAAAACTTCATTAGTAAGATTCCACTGAAAAGTTCCAACGGAAAATTCATCAGCTCCACCAGAAAAAGTAGTCCCATATAGCTGCTCGAATTTAGGCGAGTAGATCCACTCCGACAACAAATTAATTTGGCATTACAATTTAATTCCCGTCGAACAGCGATTCGATTTCACAAGAATAGATCCATCACAGCAGTTGATTCTCCACGACTCAATTCTGGATATATGACCAGAATTTCTATCATCGTATTTTAACAAATCAAATTTTTCTCGTGAGATTCAAAAGATATTATTTGGATTTGTTTAATGGATGAGGAGCTTTAAACATTTTTAAAAATCGTTGAAATGTGTAAGAGTTCAATATTAAAGCTTGCCTTCCAATCCCGGCACTGCAATGTACCACTATTGGTTTCTTCTCCGCGTATTTATGAACTAGATTACGTACTTCTTTGCACACCGACAGTGATTCAGGAACGCCGTGGTCTGGCCATCCCGAATAAAGAATATGCTCAGTCTGTGGAATGTTTTAATTAAGGGAATATAGTAAGGTGACACAACACTATTCAAAAAATTTAACTCATAAAGTCGCCGCTTCCTTAGAAGAAAATTATGGGGTACATCAAACACATGCAGCTTCCGCAAGTGGCGCCTTCATAGGTCAGTTCCAGTGCAGTTGAGTTGGTCTGATTATTGAGTCTGTGCGCCTTTAATTATCTCAGTGTAACATACACTAAAGCCGTAATTTATTGACAAATGTCATTTCAACGTTTTGAGGCGGTGCTGAAAAGATTTCAGCTACCTCTCTGTTCTGATAGGCTAAATTTCCGTGAATGATCTGAATGCCTCGACAAAGTGCGCAGAAACAACAATTTCATATGTCGGGCAGCAGCTGACAAATATGGAGGCTAAAAAAACACTATGCCCATCATTTATGCACATATTCTCTCATATAATTGTAATCTGTAAATAATTGGTAAATCTGAGGAAAATCAAAGCGAACTTCATGAGACACTCCAGCATACGTGATCTGAAGTTTAGTACGAACAACTTTCTTGAGTGATACGACATGTTTCGGCTTTTCGAGTACACGCACTCTCACCGCACCGTAATCTTTGCACTCAGTTCCGTCCAACGGTATATATTCCGCACATTGCTCCCTACCATCTTCCACTGCTTGACATAATTGCAGTACAACCTTGAAAAATAGTGGTAGAATAACTATTATAAAGCATCATAATTTTGGGATTTGATCTCGTGTTTTTTAGCTTCGAATTTTAGATTATTGTTTTTTACTTCATTACGTTCAAATCATGGCAAAATTGAAGTGGAACACCTTGAAACAAGACCCGACCTGTGAAAAACGTGAGACGTACTGAAATGCTTTGTGTTAATCAAACACAGCACCTGCTCTTCATTCTAATTTACACCGCTCAATTTCCTCCTTATACTGTATCCGTGAAAAAAGCAACAGCGCGCTTTCAGTGACACGGGAGAGTTAGGTGAAGGGAGAGGAAAACAGATAACCCTATAGGATTGTAGTCGAAGCTCTAAAAAAGCCCTGTAGCTTCGTCGGAAATCTTTAGAGAGCGATTTTTTGTTCACATTGTGTGAATTCATTAAAGTGAAGAGCACTTCATTGCTAATAAATTCATTGATGTCCTTTTAGCAAATGCAACAATTAGTTAATGATAAAAAACTCTTAAATGCATAGTTTCTATTCCATTCTTTTTTCTTTTCTGTTGATCGGCCCTTTACGAGTGGTTTCATGACTGACTGCGATCATTTGAATCGTTATTTCACTTCCATAGTGCGTGCTTTCATATGTCATTGAACTGACGATAAAATAAGAGAGGCAATAAATTCGACATGACATCTGTTTACCTTTGAGCCTTCTTGAACAATCATAATGAGGAAATGTTGTGCCGTGTTCTTTAATGGCCCTTGGGCACAAATAAACATGAAATCTTCGTCGACTTTCACATATGATGCGTGTATATAATCCTCGTCTAAAAGAGAGCTGCCTTCAATGTGAGCATACTCGCAAATGTTACTAAGGGGTAACGCTTAACTTTCAAGCCAACAACTACCCCCCTCAACAGAATACAGCTTCCAGTATTGCCCCGAATGCTGCAGTTAATTTCCTTCTGCCCTAAGCATCTCATCAGAGCAATAAAATTACGAGCGGGATTATATGTAATGCAAATGAGGATTACAGTGCTAAAGCTTTAGGCAACTGTCATTTTCTTGGTATTCGTGAATGTATTTAGACTACAAGTGATTCTACTTGCGAGTCTTCCAGCCAAAGTACTAACGAACGAGATGAGTTACGGAAAAGTTTATTGCCAGCTCAACGTCAATGGCTTGTTACGTTGCTAATAGGAACTTACTATCTGGAGTGTTCCTTAATATGACTCTTGTGCAGTCCAGTAGTCGAATATCCTCAAATCTAAAAATGTGCTATTTTTTCATGAAATATAAGTTGAGAGACGTTTTCATGAATGATGAGAACAACAATTGTGTAATTCTTTAAATCGCAGCTTCTCAACCTCTCCCACATTCGGCTAAACATACCTTAAATTATGGGACTATTCTGTCTGTTCGCCCACTGTTTTAAGCGAACAAACACATTCACTGCAATAGTGACAACCAAAATCTTTACATATGTGAGCACAGCAATATTACATTTATCTCCGATTGGGAATCAAAAATGAAAAAATTAATGACATTCTTTACAAGTAACTTCATAGAAGAGTGACATAAGACATGCTCACCTATTTTTGTCGTAGTTCTTCTCACATTCCCAGGCGGACTGTGGACCGCTAGGAACATAAGATTTCAGATCGTTGACAAATTCTTTACGGATTCCACGAATGCCTAACGCCGCCACTTCATCCATCCACAATTCAGACACAGAAGCTTTATGCGATGGTAACGATTTATCCTGCAAAATAATATTTAATCTTTATTGATACTTTAACTTAACAAAAAAAATTCTATGAGAAGAATATTTTTCAACGACCGGTGAAGAAAATTGATTCATTTTGTAGAGTAAAGTTTGTGATATCTTTTCAAGCAGAGATGAGGAGGGCAGTGCACGACGGCTGTCGATTCAGTGAATAAATTCAAATTACTATATTTACCGCTGATCTCAGTGGATGCGAGTGAATAGACGAATCGTCTTCTATGAATATGACCACATGGATAAAGAAAACAAATCTTTAACGTAAAGCTTTTTGCTATTCCTATGAAATCACCTCCTGTTTAATGACGTTTCTCTGCTTTTTCCATAAATTCCTCTCAAATTTGCCATTAAAAAATGACTTCGAGAAATGCATCAAAAAAAGTTTATCACTTCAGGAAGTTTGCGGGTGAATTTTGTGGCGATCGGAGCACGTGGTTCGGCGACTTTCTGCATGTTAACGATACGTCCACCGACTGCCACTTTGACATGTGCGCCAACACGCCTTCCAACTGTTCGTCTGCCACCATCAATCGCTACCGAACAATCGGCGCGACCACGAGTATGTACACGCCTCTGAAACGCACTCAGTGCACAGGAATTACAATGTGTGATGCGAATATACTTCCTTCTTACGTAACGTATAGGCTGGTGTCAGAACTGTCCCGGGAACTGCACCTCGTGCCCGATGGAAGCTCAACCTCCTGAAGGACACTGAAGTGGTCCTTGATTTCATCAAACACAAACAAAACGCATCCAGATTTCTTGATGACATTATCCCTGAGAAATGCTTCAGATCGTTTCAGTCAATGAGTCCATTAGTGTTGCATGTTGAATACACGAAACACTGTCGATGGGACATTCAAATTCCCACCCACATCCCATGCTTCCATCATGTCTATTTCGTCGACCATATAAGTGGGACGACTCAAAAAGACGATACTTTTGCCAATTTCTTCGTTGCAGCAGGCATCGTTAGGACGATAGAAATCCCTCCTTCGACACGAACAGATGGAAGGGCGCCACCGCGCGCCGGATAAACAATCCTATAAATGATGATGACTCGGCGGTAATAAGTTTTTATAGAATCTCATTCAAATGCTAATTTTTCTCTCTCATATTAAAATTCCCTCAGAGATAAAAATGTTCGTGCTCATAAAGAGAAATGAAGGCATTTTTGTTCGAACTGTTCGTGTGTGCTTCGATGTGCTCGTTTATTTGTTTATTTATTGGCACCTTCATAGAACTACTGCTTAATATTACTTCGCCGTTTATAGTGTTTACTGCGCGATCGATGTTAAAAGGGCTCCGAAAAAACTCTTTGGCTTCACCCTATCCAGTCATTCCGACCATGGCCTCATCGGGACGAGGATGGTGGAGCAAGCTGAAACTCTCCGCTTGAATGGAACAACGATGAATCAACTCGTCAATATTCGATGAGCTGCAGACGAGCCTAAGCCCTCACCTTCAAGTTACCTCACAACTTCAGTTAAACGGAAGTAGTAATGACATGAAGATACATTTGTTTTTGATATTTTTCGTCAGTTCAAGTAAAAGCAAATAAATTCCTGCTGGCAGCATTAAACGTTGGACAAGATAAACTGTTAGCCCAAGATGGAGCACACTCGAAGGAGCACATGATGAAGTACTGTGCTCCCTCATTTATGAGCCTGGAGGCTTCACTGCAGGACCTTCACTGTAATTGTATTTCGTTGGTCACGAGCAGCCTACTGTTCTGGGTTGAGCTTATATTCAAGCCGGAGTTTTTTTTTTTTCAGCAAGGAGCTTACGCCACCTACAAGTTTCCAGAACTGACGTACACTGGATAGGAATAGGCGAGAGAAGGGAAACTGAGGCTTATAAGAAAGGGAATACAGTGAACGTCAGAAGAAAAAACTAACAAAGCTCGTCGGATTGTGTTGCAGCATAAAATTCCGCCGCTTTCCAGATAGGGAAATTCCCTTGCTGTGAAAAGCAACGCTGGAATATTTGCGTTTATAGTTTCGTCCTTCGATGTTTGAGCTACTCATCCTTTTGAGACCATGCGGGTGGGACGTGCTTGGGCTATTAGAAGGGGTTCTAATGGGTCTCTATGTGTCAGATGGTGTCATCTCTAAATGGTCATCGGTTAATGTCCGGAATCCCAGACGAGTAGAATCTTATGAGCAATAAGTAATAGAAATAAGAGGTAGTGGGAGTGCGAACGCAACCATCACATTTCTCCGTTCATGAGCCCCACCGAGACGAGACAAGCAACGAAGTAAGGGGAAGGGGGTCGTGCCACCAAAAAGTCTTCGTGACGTGCGAGAGGGATACGAAAAGGATCGGAGCGTATGTTCGAAATGGTGAGGTGGGGGTGGGTGTGCCCAATGAGGCATTCACTTCTCCATTGCTACTGTGCACGTGCGCTGCAAGTTTTTTAGTGATTTCACGAACTCAGTATGTTGGTGTCATTAGATAGCGGGTATACGTCACTTCGCGTCAGTCCGAGGTAGGGTTCGTACTGCAGGGAAGAGGGGGAGGGGGATGTACTGCAAAGCAGATGCACATTCGAGACGGTGAGAGGTTGGAGTTGTCTCAAAAAATGGAGAGCTGGCAGGCGAGGAAATGGGACAAGCTGAGCAGTTGTGTTGTCGTCAAGAAGTCATGTCAAATTATCATACCGGAAGTTTGGGCGTATAGGTAAGAGCCGTTGTGCTGTGCAGTAAAACTAGTTGGGCATATAGATAAGGAAACAGTGACACAGAAGACTGGAAAGTGGTGTCGGGGCTGTGGGAAGGAAAATTTTTTCGAGGAGACAACAGCTCGAGAATAAATATGCGAACATATATGGATTAAATCCAATACCGGTTCAATCGCAAAAAAACTGGATTATAACACACGACCCTATTAAGTTGGCTTAAGTCTAGTCCTAATCTGGATCAAGCCTGGTTTAACCCAAAATCGTGGATTCACTCCAGCTCTGGTTCCGCTCCTAGTTGTGCAAGGTCAGTGGTGGCAACTTGATGTGCTCTCGGGCCTTCATTCTTTTGGCAGGGATATGAACAGAGGTCTGTCATCATCTTCAGGTTCTCGTTCAAAACATCTGAAGTTGGGGGATGTCGGAGTAAGCTTACATCGTGGTTTCGTTGGCTACCAGGATCGAGTTTAGGAGCCTTTTCGGGATCGCTGGAAGGTTAGGAATATGATTTGCTTTAGAATGCATAGTCCGTAGATGTCGTTGTAATTTTTATCGATTTACGAAATTCTAGATTAATGCAGTGTTCCATAATGGCTTCTAGAGTTCTTTCATTTCCACATTCTCGATGCTTTTGCGGGGTGGCGCGTGAGATCGGATCACTTCAACTGAGAATACATTCATTTTCATGGAAGAGATGATAGTCAGAGGGACGCAATGTAAACATTACGTATCACGTCTCGTTTGACTGTTGTGGCACGCTTCTCCAGTTGTTTCAGCTTTCGTTGCAATTATGATTATGCTCATAGCAGTAACTTCTATCAAATTTTGAAGGCATCATTGATTTTGCAGAAAACGAATGATGGAAACGGAGGGATTGAGAGACGTTGATTTGGTCTGCGTTTTCACGGAAAAACTTCTCTCACGGTCCATATCACTGAAGGAATTCGTCCAGCTTCTCGGGTATGTCTTCTACCGCAGTTTTATCTCATCCCTGTTGCCTCGAGCATCCAGAATACCAATATACGTGAATGGGGAGAGGACGGACGAGAGGGACCTGCTTTAAAGGGCCTCTGCATGGGGGAGGAAGCATTTGTTCATTTGGAAATATCTTAATGGAAAAGAATTATTCACCAGCAGAGATAGAATGCTTCACTTTTTGCAAGGAACTCTTCAAATTTCCAAAAAAAGCGGAGGTTTATTCGCCACAATAAGGTTGTTTTCCTCATATACCCGATGGGGAAGGGAAAGTTTACCTTAAAATGCTCGTCAAAAATAAGTTTTCTCCACCTGAGTTTTAAACTCACGCTTCATGCCGTTTCTTTTCTTTTTTCAATATTCTGTGACATATACGCACATAATGGGCATGAGATGTTATAAGTTTTGCAGGCAGTTAAGGCGTCATCACATTTCAGACCGCGTTTAACGAGCACCGATGCGGAGGAAAGAGAAAAAGCTGACGAAGTGGTGGTTTCTGTTTTATGCAGATTACCTAATAATTTTCTGGAACAGAGAGAAGGTAAGATTGGTGTTCTTCAGAATATTTCAGTTCTTTGTCGCGATTCGCTCCCCGAAACGTTTAGAATCATTTTCGAATTTCTTCGCGAGCGCTTAAATAGAGTTACTTTTAGACTGGAAGTTTAAGCGACATATATATTGTAGGTTGGAATCTTCAGATATCGCTATCTTCGTTTCAATCTTTTGATGAGTTCTGGTATCTCATCGATTCCTCGATGTGAAGTTTTGTCACAATCCACAAAGATACAATAAAATTGTGTGAAGTATTTTTTAGCTGAAATCGAAGGCACTTTTGCAATAATTGTGAGCACGGGGAGCGGGGAGGGAACATAACAGGGAAGGAGCGTAGTCCAGCTGCGAACTGAGGTCAACTATTTGAGCTTGTGATCGAGATTTTTTAATGGTAATGAGTCGGAACGATGTTTGTAAATTATCTAATTGCAGTTGAGCTCTTGCTTGAATTTTTATTAAGTCGATTCGACTTACCGTCGATGACTGCCGGTGCTATTGTTGTGGGCATTAATCAACTGGTATTTTCTTCTCGTTTTTTTACTTTTCATGCTTCAACTTAATTGTTTCACTCGTGACTTTCAAATATTATCCGTTTTGCGATAGGAAAAAATGAGTGCAACTTCCGCCTTCCACTTCCATTCTTTCTCCTTCCGTCTCTCATTCCGCTGTTATATGTTATCAGTTGTCCAAAATTGGTAAATCGTTTGGAATATGTGCCATTTTATTTTTCGTTAATAACCGTTCGCATAAGAAGTTGAGAAAGAAATGAGAAAAATGGAGGAGTGATATGATTCAGGAGTGTAATTTTTAAAGGTTCTTTCTTGCTCGCAGTTGCCGACTGGCTGTGAGAAGTCAATCGCGCAAAGAATATTCATAGATGGTGATGTTCAACAGTGCAGCCAAAAGGATCGTATCGCCTTATACGAAGTGCTCGAGTATTTAATTCGAGAAAGACTTGAAGGTAGGCCAGTTCCAACTTGCATCTACCTCATTATTTTCTGGATGACTGTAGTTTAAAATTTGTATTGCTCCCGGCTAGAAATATTTTATTCAACGCTTGGATGATCAGTAATTAAACGCGTAGGTTAGGCTGTATCTTTCTGAAAGCTCTAGCTGGAGTATTTTAATGCTCATGTGATTTGCTCTGATTTTGTGCTGATTCGCGAAAAGGCCGAATTTTTTCTCTCTGACGTTCGCTTTAAAAACTATCGTCTTATAATTCTCAATGGTTCTTTTCCATTACTTTCGGAAAGGTTTTGACGATAACGGGGATCGCACTTCGGTGACTTTGGGCTTTGTTTGTGGTCAAAAAGTCAGTGTCCATCCACGCAAGCTCAACATAAATTTATTTTGCATTCGTTTTATCAATCGTTTATTCGATTTGGCATCATGAAATGGAGTGAAGGTAACGGTGGATTGGATACAAGATGACGGACTGTTATTTGATCAATTTTTTACGTTTATTATCTTTAATGTGGTTCTCAGTGAAAAATTTAAGAAACTTTGAGGATTGCGATCGATGGGAGCTGAATTTGTTTTGGGATTCGTTCGTTCGATCACTGGTGAGAGGGATCCGCGCTGTCTAATAATTGTTTTCCGACTTTTCTGCAAAGTAGTGCAACTTTTTTCGATGGGTATGAATTCGTTCATTCACATATACGTCGATGAGCCCTTTTTATGAATAAAAACCATATCGCTAACGAAGAAAATGGAAGGTTCCTCTACGTCACCTCAAGCTTGGCTTTCGATATAAGAACAGAAATTCACCTCTCCTAATCTCAGTTAGAAATAAGGTTTTCTAGGTTCTTGTTAACTTTTTCCTGATACTTCCGATTTCCGTTAGTAAACCTTATCCTTTTTTAAGACCTTTTTTTCAGAATTTCTCCTGCACTTCGCGGCGCCATTTCAGCTCATTTTAGAAATATTCAGCGCGTCGCGAAGATTTATTGACGATTTTCCAATTTTTTTGTCAACGATTATCAGTAGAGCATCTGTCAATTTTGTTTTGCCATCATTTCATAACATAAAGAATTCTAAGTGATATCTCACTTGGCAACGTTGAAAACCAACTCAACGATATTGCCGAATGCGAGATTCGTATTCATTAAAGAGATACTAGTTGGTTTTCCCGTCTCAGTTTAAAGGCTAAAGGGTATCATGGAATCATGATCTAAGATTCCGGAGTGGCTATCACCTTTGACTTTAAGATGCCGAAAAGAACTCGTTGGACCCTAAACTTTCTTCCAGTTATTGCTCTCGTCTGAGAAATTTTCAAGTCTTTTTTTGGAAAATTGCCACCTAGAATAAGCCCACCTTATGGGGTCTCCATCGAAAAGCTCAAGAAAATGTTCACTTTCCCTCTGGATTTGCTATTTTCGAGGCATGAAAAGCAAAATTTTTTATCGTCTCCTGTTGTGTTCTTCTCTCTTCTTCATGTCGAAGTCACAAATCAGGCTTAACGTAACTGGAGGTTCCTAAGATTCTGAGTGCTCGGCGTACATGTTCAATGCATAGGTTTGTTAAAAGACCCATCAATCGTTTGAGGCTGTGAATATTCATTTGTTCATACTGGCATAACCTAAAACTTGAAAATGTCATCGACCTTATTCCCTGAAAAATGAAGAATACTTTCAAATGTAGTACTATGATGCCCTTATCAGGGTTCAGTCTGGTTAATTCATATAGTTCAGTAGGTACTTGACACGAAAATTTGGCACAGTGCACAAGGAACATCCACGTTATTTGCAGTAAAACCTTGCTCTGAGGTGCGATATAAAATGTTCAGCGTTTTCGTAAATGCTGAGAGTTCTGTTGGAAAAAGTAGAGTATATAATTTGATGACATTATTTTTGAAAGGCGACATCGATGAGGCTTATCTTTTGGCTCTTTTTAGCTTTTTTGGTCTGCATTTACAGAATTCATATTTGTGCCCTTTTTTATTTAATTTGACTCGAATTTTCCACTCTATATTTCAGCTTCCAATTTTTTTTTTTGCATTTTTCCCTTCTATCCAAATTTTCCAATCTCTAATAATCCCACTCGTCGACCTACTTTGCCATATTTTTCAGGACCATTTATCGAGGATCTCTTCGACGTTGTTGCATGTTATTATCCAATAGAATTCAAACCGGTATGTTTCGGAAAGAATTTTACACGAATGAGTGTGACGAGTACCATTTCTTGATAGGCATTTTGTCGTCATTTCATCGTTCTATATTATCAATTTTCATTTCATTATTCCACTTTTTCTTATTTACATGATTTCTTAATGTATAAAACGTTTACTTCTTCTGTTGTACTCTTTATTTCCTGCGAGTTATTATTTGTCATCGAATCAAAGTAATCGAAGAGGTTTCCATTGCAGTCTTTTAACTGAGTTTGTTGACTAATTTTGATGGGTTATCTCAAAGGTGAAATATGGAACGCAGAGTTTTCCAGTCGATAAAACTTTCAGTCGAGCAATGATGCGAGTGGAATAACACGAGAGTTGTTGGTGAATGCATGCGAGGAATGTTTGTTAGCGCACTCGTCATTTGCTCCATTCACCTATCAGCTAATTGCTGAGAAGATGGGCGACAGTGATCTCGAGGAGGATGTTAAATTGGAAATATGCTCTTTTCTGGTAAGCCGCTTCTCTTGCTTTTATTTTCGCTTCTTTGTTTTCAGTCCTTTCTTTGTGTTTCCTGGAGATACTCAATGGCACAGACTTCATCAACATCATTACTTCGGTTAAATATGTTTTAATCTCAGTGTGAAGTCGGCTGATTAAGTAATGTGTTAAAATGAGTTTTTTGGATACTTCCAAGATAAAATGATAATATTTGAATATTTGAGAAAACATTAAAGAGCGGAATTGGCTGGATGTATGATATTATTTTAAAAGGATTGGCGCATCGGAATATTTCGCACGGCGTCTGAAGCCTGAATGATATCATGTATGAAATTCACAAGCTGAAAAGTTTTAGGTTAGGGCTTGTGAAGCGTTCCCAGCGAACGCACTGCATCAGCAGTTGGACGATATATTGGCTGGGTTGAGAATGATTGCATTGAATCCAGCAGCTAATTCTTCTATTATGCCGCAACAGATTTTGGATGCCGTTAAGGCGACCATCGAAAAGTTATCGAATGGATCCGAGGTATGCGGTTGCTTGTTTCTCATATTTATTTTCGGTTATATAAATATATTGGTGTGAATTCACGCCATTATATATATATATATATATATATATATATATATATATATGCTGGTGGTTTGAATTCGTGTGTTCGGTTTTAGTTATTGTCTTATTGAATTATACAAGTTATTATGTTAGCGATATATGTATATAAATGGTGTTTCAGAGAGGATCGGAAGCCATCGATTATATTTGCGACGAATTTTTGGAAAGTATGTATTTTATTTTCGTTATCCGAAAGGCAGAAAAACTTTCTTCGTTTATTGTATGTTTTTGAGTTAGATAAGGGAGTGCAACTTTGACACATGTGGTTTGATACTCTGCCCCATTTTAGAATTATTTCAAGATATTTCTTTGCTATAAATAGAAAGTTTTCCGCGATGATATTCCGAACTTCGCGAATGTCGTTTTGTTAAACTTGCAGGTTAAGGATAGCGAAGTTCGGAATGTCATCGAATATCGCAATTTATCGATGCGATATTATTCTTTTTTCATCGGCATCCAGTCAGCACCACATTCGCTAGTGTACCAGCTGTGATCATGTCCGCAAAGTGCCTGCGCCATTTAAATTAATGGATTATGCAGATGGAGCTTTTGTTGTGATTGATATGTTTGGTACAACAAAAGTGCACAGACGAGGAGATGCCCCCTCCCTTCCTTTTCAGCCTTGGCTTCTGGATACTTATAAGTCTGATTGACATAAAACGGGTGATCAGCAGAGGGATCATATGGCCTGCATTTTGAGCCGATCTTATTCGAAATGCGGTGTAAAAGAACTTTGGTGGTATTTTATTTCTGTTTTTGAATAGAAACATTTATTACTGAATTAACAACATTTGAAGTATTTAGCCTTACAGATTCGGAGCCATTTGTGCTTCAGTCTGAAATGGGAATGAGTGGACGTTCGTTGGCACTTTTGGATTTGTTGACCGAATGTCATCCGAAAATGTCGAAAACGATTATCGAGAGGGTGTTATTGTGGCTCATTATGATCGTCAAAGGTTGGTGCGCTCTTATTTTGATTTAAGGCTGAAGGAACGGATAGCAGTGGTGTTAAACCTGCAAATGTCGGTTATATCACTGCGCTTTTTTCTTTCAGCAAACTCCCATGACAAACGTTACCTGGCAAAGGGCGAATAAAAATTTTAATTGATAGATTTTAGATGGGAGATTTCTGTTTGGACTTACTGCATTTCAACTCGATAAAGTAATTGAAAAAGAACATACCTTGAAAACGCGGGTCAGTGAAAGCAGGATGTCGTTATTAAGAGCATTGCGCATATGATTCCAGTTCATAACTCATGTCAACTTTAGATTACTGAACAGAATTGGAGTAATCTAAAGTTGACATCAGTAACAATGGTTCTTGAGTTTCTTGCTGGTCTTATCGAATTAGATTTGCTTTAGGTCACAGATACGCTGATTTTTGTGTTTGTAGGAGAGACAGTAAACTCGGCTGCAAATCGCGACGAGGTCATTGATGAAGGTTTTAGGTATTTGCCACGATGGTGCAAACTGGCAGTCTCTACGGGCAATGGTTGGTAAACTTTCGATTGCTTTATAAGTTGCTATATAGTGGCGAATTAAAGAAAATCCCTTCCAACATTAGCACTGCTTCCTAGGTAAATGTGCTTTAAGCCGTTAACTCACCTCACTTGTTTATCTCCTTGAAATCTCACGATCGGTTCCACTTGGCAGACACTACCGCAGAATATCGCCATAGAGGAGAGAGGGTGTCTTTTGTTAAAATACTGCTCATATGGTATCCTTGCGAAATCCGATGTTTAAAGTGAAGTAATTCTACTCCTTTATATCTTTTCCATTGTATTCAAAGGATTAAGCGCAAACCATAAAGGTGGAGGTTGTTATATATACGTAGAAAGTTTTAATTATGGGTTAAAAACTAGAAGTTTAATTGGTGTTGAATAATCTTTCTAAGTTTTCATTGTTAGAATTAAGGACCTTTTTCTCTTTTCATTTCGATGCTTAGCGCAAATGAAAAGCCGTTTTTTGTTAATTTCGTTTAATTTCCTCCTTCAATATTAAGGGTGGGTATTGCATTTTGATAGCGATATTTTTTTCTTTGGACTGAGATTATTGTGTTTTCATTCACGTCGACGTAAATGTCTACTTTAAGAGGCAGTGAACTGCATAGACGGGAAGGGCATGTTGTAGGTGGAAGTTGTTTATTGTGTGGAGGATGTGGGAGGAATAGAAATTCATTTCAGATTCACTTCTCTTATTTCACCAAGAATGCTTAGTGGAAGTGACGAGGATGAGTGGGTCGAAAATTGGGCGATATTCACTGGGCGAGGTTGCTTCTTTTCTTGATTTCTAACTTTTTTCTATTATGCAGTTGTGCAAATGCTATGTGGATATTAAGTGGGCGAAGTGAAATATCTATTTAGTTTGCCGTATTCGTAAAGGAAGTTCCGAAAATGTAAGTGATTGATTACCACGTAGTAGTGGTAACTGTTAATAGTTGAACATATTGCAGCAATGAATAGGAATTACTACCGCGTTCCATAGGAGAATCAATATTTTAACTGCTGCTTCTAGTAAAAATATTTCTCTTCTGGCGTATCTTCTAATATATGCTGTGTCGAGACAAGAAAGGTGGGGGTGTCGTAGCGAAGGAGGGCTATGTCTAGGGTCTTGACGAAGGGAGGATTGGGTAATGCGAAGCGCGACTTTTGCTTCGAATAGCCCGAGCCCTGTCTTCATTTCAGTAATTAATTAAGTTGTTATCCTTCCAGTAGTCTGCGTTTTCATACTTGAAGCCCGGATCTATTAGCGTTCCGCTTTGATATGAATGGCCGTCGCCGCTGTATCACGTCTGACGATCTCTGAGGATCTATTTCGCGTTGGCTTTTCGATTTTTGAATGGCTAACATTGCCTCATCCTCATTGTCGTCTTTTCCACTCTTTTTCAGACGCACTCGTCGAGTGTAACATGCTACGTCGTCTTGTTGTATTTTGAATTATTTTTGCTAATTCGTATTATTATCGTTCTTATGAAAAGACAATCTCTCTGGAATTAATTTAGTACACAGTTATGATCTATAACTTCATTCGCAAATATATTATTTTATATTGTTATCATCTATCATTATTCGTATGCTGTTGATCTCTTTTTTTACGGTTTTACGATAATAAATGAAATAGTCTTTCAGTTGTTTAAAATAGTCTTTCAGTCGTTTTGGGAATAGTGTGATTGCAAGGAATGAGAAGAGACTGATGTTGAGATGTTGAAATTTTTTGCTTAGCTTTCAGGAGGTCATCAAAAAATAGTTGTTTACAGGTGTTCGTTTCTATCCGGAACGAAAATAATTCAGTGAAGGAATTCTATGATGAACTTTTGGCTCAGAGCTTCGAAGATGCTGCAAACGAGAACGTTGATCTCAGGTAGCTGGATTTTTTGCTCTTTGCCGTTGTTTTCATTTGAAAATTGTATCATTCTCTTCGATGAAATTATATGCTCAATAATAGGACTGTTGAGAAATACTTGCGATAGAAATTTGATCTTTCAGGTGTAATATTTCACCGATGATAGAAAATGAGCCTATGCCGACAAATTTTCAAAGACTAGAGGAAATTTTGGACTAGGGGAAATTCAGTGGGGGAAAAAGGGTAGATGAATGAAGTTTCTATGAATTTTGTGATAAAAGAAGCAATCTCAAGCAAACGACTTAGCGGAAGAGTTGTGTTAATAATGAAGGTTCCACGCTTTATTTATCTCATTACTTTCAATGAAATCGTACATCGTATTATTCAGAAGGGATTATCAGAGACTATAGAGCATTAATAGAGGTGAAGACGAATAATTATTTCAGAGCAATAGTTAGCATGCGTCACATGCTTCATCACGATGAAGAATTTTCAGGAATTCATGTCTTTCATTTATACATTCGTTCGCTCTTTGCAACTGGAATCTTTTTTCGAAATTATTGCTTTCTCGTGTCGATCCGTTTCGAGGTTTGATTTCTGTTTCTGCTTATTAAGATCCGTTCGACCTCTTTCCCTTCCCCCTCCCCTCTTCCCTTCATGTCCTGCTGCTGTTCTAAAAAGATGCAACTTTAGGAGTTATGGATTTGCCATTCTCTAAAAAATCGTGTTATAAAATATTTTGTAGTGGTTCTTACTACGCCACTATTTCGTTGCATTTCTCGGACGAAATGTCCTGCTGTTCTCGTTTTATGCATTGCTCGGTTTTGTTTTCATTGCGAAGTCTACCTGATTTTCTTCGTTTTTTCGCTGACAAATTATTATGTATATATATATATATATATATATATATATATATATATATATTTATTTATTTATTTATTTATTTATTTATTTATATATATATCCACCTAATGGTGTAATTTGCACCTGGCTGAATATTACCTTGAAGCGCTTTGCCCTACCAGTTGTTATACCCATTAGTTACATTTTCCCCGACATGTCTCTTTTATTTATTAATTTGAAGTTGTCTTCGTATCACATCATGACCACTCCGTATATGCTGCATTTTTTATTCTGGTACATGATATGTTCACCTTTTCAGATGATCCTAAGACGATACCAATTCTTTGTGCTGCTGTATGCAGCAATGAAAGTGCGGAATTTATATTGCAACTTCTACAACCACTTCTATCAACGTCTAAAGGTGTTTTTTACTTAAGAGCGACATCTGAAATAGAACCGAAAACAAAAGTCGTTTTGGTGATAGGATGAGCTTTTAGTTTTAAGTAGAAGTGAATCGAAAAGCGATTTAGTTGTTAGATTGTCTTCAGTGAAGCGCTTTGCCCTACCAGTTGTTATACTCATTAGTTGCATTGTAACTGAAGAATTCACAAGTATGCCACTAGGATTATGCTATAGAAACTGCCTCACTTCTGAAAGCAGAAATATGAGAAAGATATTAAGCACAGAGGTTTGAGTAATGTTTGCGTAGAGTTCACTTGAATTACTTGGTCAACTATGTCCGATTTTAGAAGAGTTTTTAAATGATTTTCGCCTGCGACAGAGCCATTTCGGCAAACTTAATTGGCAGATGTGCTTTCTTCGTGTTCATTTTTAATTTTGTTTATATTCCAATTATCTCTTTTGGATATGAGATTAATATTGAAAGCGTTCCTTTCGCATTTCATGTTCAGTTTCTAGGCATTAGGTTTTTTCATTTATCAGTGTAATGATAGCATCATAATTAAATATTCGAAAATTATTTGAAGCTGAATGCTGAGTAAAATTTTCTAGCGTGGTCGGCTGGAAACTTGCAAAATGTGGCGTCGATGTTTACCTCGAACAAATCGGAGCAGCAAATGTGCCAGATGTTATTCTATCACATATTCGACTCTCTTACATTGGCCTCTGATGATACTCTCTTAGAGCATTCCTCTCTCCTTGCCGAGTGCATTCAAGATATCGGTCTTAATTTCTCTGCAAGGTTAGTAACACTTTGTTTTTTCTTGTAAAATTATTGGACTCATTTTTTGCAAATATTTTATGGCAACGCAACAAAAATTTTCTTCAAATCTTCATTTCCTGTAATCGTGAACTGAAGTAGTATAGGAGAAAGGATATGAAATACTGAGCGCGGACGGTCAGCAGGCAGGAGAAGTATGAAGTAGACATCAGAAATAGCAAGTTGTGATTAAGGGTAACGATTACAGGGGTTGGGTAGACAAGTTACGGGTACGAGTATTAGGCTCAAGAAAAATTTTATTCGGATTGTGTTTTATTAAAAAATGGCAACGTTCTGGGATAAATTTGAAACGGCTGCGAAAGACCCTCAGAAAGGCGATGCGATGTGCCATTTTGGCACACTTCGGATGAGTTGTTTATTCATTGTCAGTTAAAGTTTTTTATTTATATTAAATCTTTCTGAAGTGGATACGTTATCGTTTCTCTTAGCTTCGCCTCTGCTTAATCCGAGCCCAGTAGTGATAAATATATGCTACTGCCTGTGGAAGTTGCGCTTGGAGTTGAGCTAAAGTACTCCAAATTATAGCTCCGTTGTCAACTTGGAACAGTTTTTAAGTGAGTGTGCGCTGTTTTGTTGGACACTTCGTATATCCTTCAAATTGGTAATGAACGTGCATCTGTTATCGTTCACACGAAGAAAGGCATGAATATCTGTAACCTGGCAAGCTTGCAGTAACTGTGCCAGAGGTGAAGCCTTGCTGTCAAACTTATATATGCTATGTGACAAAAAGTACGCAGCAAACAGAATAGACAGCAGTAATTACGCATACTGTCGTTCTGTAAGTGCCACCGTTTTGAAGCTCTCAGTACTGTTGGTTTCAGCAAATATTCTTTCTAAGACTTCTAAGTGTCACTGAATTGATCTTTTTCGGATCGCTGTAATAAAAAATGCTAATGCGATATTTATTTTTGAAGGGTTCACTCGGACATAATTCGGTTTTTGGCAGACAAAATTGAGCGGCGTTCGATTTTATTTCTCCTGGTTTATTTGTTCGTTGTACAGTCCGAGGTATGATCTGAAGTTACGGTTTTTTCAGGCTTAACGGATGCTGTTACAGCGTATGAGTTTACCTATAAAAAGTAGCAGTTAATTAAATATGTTTCATAATGTTCGTAACGAAATAGTAATCAAATAAAAAACGTGAAAAAGAGAGAGGAGGATAGTGAACTGTCGAGGAAATTAGATTCGAAGTTGATAGGCACATTTCGAGAAAGGGGATGATTTTCAAGTCTTTGACCTGATAGGTATTCAAGATAACATATCTGATGAAGTTGAGCAAGTAAGTTAAATGGCATTCCCGCATGCTTCATCTGGCTGCTGAACATGCTTTACGTTTAGGGATTTGATTTTTTTGTTTATAATTTGAAGGTGGTTGCTATTGTTTGAGTTGAATTGGGTAGATGGTCATACTTGAATAGTTGAACTAGTTCACTGATTCTATTAAGTGCAAAGCTGTTGAAGGAATCTCGAATGTTTTTTTGCAGAATGTCGATGAAATGACCGATATATTAGGAAGGCTACCGGATATTGGCTTGGAATCGCAAAAGATTGTTTTAATAGGCGCCATTTTCAACAAGACCAATAATGTGGAAAGTAAAATGAAAGAGTTCGGCGCATTTTATTCGAAATTTTCAAGAGCCTCTCAGCTGAAATATAAAGGCGTGATATGCAGACAATTGCTACTTATTGATAAAGAGCAAGGATGGGAAATTTTTGAGTCGGTATGTGTGTTTCGTTGTGTTTTCCAAAATCATTTTTATTCTCAGCTTGGGAAGCGGATCGATTTCCTGATAGAGAATATTGCGCTAGCTATGTTAACGTTTATAATTTCCATATAAGCATCTTATCCTAGTTCCGTTGAGTAAAGTTTAGTCGCAGTTTGAGTGCAAATGTAACTTCGATGCGCAGTGAAGCATCGATAACTGAGGTTCACTGTCGACGGAGAGTGCGCAACGCTTTAAAATTTGGTTTGCAGTAAGGTGTTCGCAGTAAAGCACATACAGTTGAATTTCATTGACGTTTGTTCTTCTTGTGCACACAACGTTCAGAAGAAGGCCCTGTATCGCAATTGACCTTGCTACTTACTGTACCGGGAACGAGATATTTTCGCAGCTAAAGATTATTTAACCATTTAAACAAGAATCTGATAATTGGCAAGAGCAGAAACAACCATTTAAATCCGAAAACTAAGAGAGCACAAGGGGGTGAGCGTATAACCGATGAAAGTGGCATATGCAATATAAATTAGACGGCTGCTGTTTTACTAGGAACTTTTCGGCCGCAGGATACTGGTCAAGCTAAGAATCGCTCGTTGAGGCTATGTAGATGTAAAATGCAATTAATTTTTCGCAAATAATATTTTAATCTTAGCTGTTGGATGAAGCTGAGAGACATCCGAAAGACGAGGCATTGTTATCATGTGCGCTTGATGAGGTTGTCAATTTGGATTCGCGTTGGTCGGATATAGTGAAATGCGCCTACTGTTCAACCGTACTTGCGCGACAAAGGATTTTTTGTCAGATGTTGCCTGTTTTATTGCGACGTTTCAGCCAACTTCAAAAAGGTCTCCATTTTATTTTTTAGACTCGAATCATAGAACGGTTGTTGATGCTGTGATTATCACATAAAGTTGAATCTCGTTCACGATGTTATTCACTGCATGAGCGTTTTGTATATTCTTTGAGAATTGTTCTACCGAAGAACGATTAATTTTTAATTATAAATCTCTTAATCTTAGACGACCATTTTTGTTATCGTTCCATGAGATATGATGAGAGAACTTTTGAGTTTTGAAGATAGCGTTTTGCAGACGGTCAACAGACGAAACCATGTCTCCGCTGCTTCAGATCTCAGGTGCAGTGTCTGTTCTTTAAGAGCGTGGGGTTATCACAGCATCACAAACTTTGTGGGTCCGAGGTTGCATCGGAACCTCCCCTTAGAGAACTTGTGATTTCCGCAACGTTGGCCATTTAGGAGGTTGCGATAGATACATCTCTTGGGAATCTCTCTCTGCGATTTCGTGCAAGTAGCGGCAATGGTCTGAAGCTTACCCTAATTACGTTGCCAGCATTACGAACTTGAAGTCTGGACGAGTGAATATCCTTAAGATAGGTTGGATGCTTCTGATAGTTTATATATATAAAGCATGTTATATTCCAGGTGACGTTTCGGCACGTAGCGTATATTTCAGAATGCTTTCGCCGCTATTAAAATTGGCTGAGAAAATTGCAGTGCCGCTTAACCATGAGTACTTAAAGGTTTGCCCTCCTAATTTTATTAATATTTTTGAGAGCATCTGTGCACCTTCTTTCAGTGTTAAGCGATCAAAAGTTGAAAAAATCAGTTTTTTTGAAAACGAGGTTACTTTTCATCAGAAACTGAACTGCTAAGCAAAAAATTTTTATGAAAGTATTGCTGAAGTGTGCTGTTGTTGGCGTCTTTCTTCAGTGGATGTCTGATGAATCTATTGATTTTCCGAGTGCTGCGGACGAAATGTATGTAACCGTGAGCTTCATTGTATTCTAGTCCAAAGTTATTTCATTTCATCAGTGTTAAGAAGTCGTCAATCTAAAATTCTAAGCATAAATTGATGCATTGCGTGACCATATCGGGGTGGGATTGAAAGTGACAAGGATATGCCAACCAGATTCGATCGTGTCTCAAACATAGCAAAAAAATGGACCACAGCAAAGGGGCTAAAGTAGACCTTCTTGAAATTATATTGTTGCTTATTTCCGTTTACTGTACATTTAATCTCCTTTCAGCTTCACTTCAGAAGTTAGTTGTTTCTTTTCATATTGTGGTGCTGCCCTTTTTCGGAGAACCTTCCTCTGTATTTTCAGTTGTCACCAATGTTTTGCGAAGCGCTTGATGCCAATGAACTGAGTTTGACAACAGTGGAAATGATTGTGAGTGGTTTGGAAGGGTTGATAAAAGCTGCTTTGCGAGATGAAATTCAAGCAGATTTTATTCGCAAAGTATTGCCCAAACTGCAGCGTTTCGTGACTCATGGAACATCCATCGTACGTTTCAGTATAATGTTTCATTTTCTACGAATTATAATTGCTTATGAAACCTTATTGCTTTGATTGGATTGCATTGCCTTTATTGCTTGGCCATTGCGTTCTGTTGGAATGTATCTTTTTGTGAAAGTTAAGATGGCAGGAGAAACGCAAATGGGATCGCTAGAACAGTGAGCACCCAAACTTCGTTTTTTTGTTTTTAAACACTCTCTTGTTTCCCTTAGCCAACCGACACACGCCCCTTATTTTTCATTAATTTTTATAAGTCAGCAGGTATTACATGCCAATGCTCAAATTTATATTCTCTAAAAAGAATTTCATGTTTATTTCAGCGACTGATATTATCAGCATTGGAATGTTTGGAATTGATGGCACGGCGATGTGATCCGCTATTCCTTCTGTCATATTTTCCAGATGTCGTTTCGAGTACCGTTGCAGCAAGCAAGTCAAAGAAGCGGAAAATACGGAGTAAAGCTGCAAGTGTCAGGAATTTATGGTACGGAAAAGGAACTTTATAAGATATTCATGTTTCTGGTAAATTTACTGATAATAAATTTGCTCAATCAGCAGATGTTTTAAGTGTGTTAAAGGTAGTAATGGGTACTTCAGCGCCGTTGTTGTTCTCACTTGGAGGAAGTATAGTGGATGCGAAGGGAAGTTTTATTCTGTGATTTTTTCTGGCAAAATTAAACAATTTTCTTGGATATCTGCGAATGCAAGAACTTATTTTTAAAAAGTTATGACCTGGACGAGCAGGTGTGGTATTTGTGGATTCTTAATTGAATTTCTTATTATTGAGTCATAGCATGGTTATTGATGGAGATTTATTATGAATTACGTCAGGATACTCCCAACTGCGATCGCAATCAGTCAGAATAGTAGTTACGTGTAACAATTTCTAGCTGTTTATGTGATTGTCGTAGGCTTTTTCAACTATTTTTTATGTACTTGCGTCATACCTTGATCATTTTAATAAGTGTTCGATTTGTGGTGTATTTTCAGGGAATTATTAACAACGAAATAATCGTATGGATTCTAGGGGTCGAAGAAGAGGGTTTCTAGCAGTCGCCAGTTTCTTCAGATTTATTTATGCAGTCGTCGTTTTATATGTTTCTAAGAAAAGTTGCGTGAATTATAAAATACATTATAAATTGTTCTCTTCAGCGTCGACTTTAGGCATTAAAAAAATCAGAAAAGACAACGTAAATATACAGAATATCATTTATGATCGACTTTGAGATGAGTGTTGAGCAGTTTAGTTGTCTGTTGATCTGAATTTAACACTTGTCAGGTACTACTGAAATTGTCGCTGTTTCTGTTCATCTATGAAAATGTGAGATTTCTGTATAATACAGAGGAATAAATTTGCCTCGTCGCAGTTGCCGTGTTGGAAAGATTTCTTTTGTCTTCTGGACTGTTCCTGTCTAAACGCAGTTTTTTTGGTGTTACTGAAGATGCTCATAACTTCTCCATCAACCGGCCAACTGATAGGAGTGTGTCAGCGACCGCTAGGCTATACTCGAAATTAGCGGGCAGGCGAGTAAGAGTTGAGCCAACGCTGTACCGATGGAGACGGCGGATAGTGCGGATGGGCTTTGGCTTTAAAAAAGAAAGGATATAAGAACGAAGAGAATTTCTCTTCTTTGTAAGTAGTTCTAGTTCTACTAATAGTTGGTGCGTTGTTGTGGTGCGTTTTTCTTGTGAATTCGCGCGATATTTGCCTAAATCTTCGCAGAGGAGGCTGGTCGACGTTGTAGTCTATAGGTGATGATTTATATCGTTATGGCGATGATATGCAAATTTTCCAATAATTTTTTCATGGACGTTCACGCATCTACGATGCGAATAGTAATCGATCGTCGAAAAATCCGATGATCCAGTTTCAGAACAAAAGTATTTAAAAGGTTAAAAAAGAGAACAGAGGAATCTATTTCTGTGGGATGAGTTCGGTGGTCGATATAGGTGGAAGGTGGGCGTATATATGGATGAATAAGCACCGGTAATTTAAAAAATCAAATTGAAAGAAGCCTCAAGATGAAGAAATCGTTTGAAGAGATTCGTAGTGTGCAAGTAACAACGCCACTTCAAGTGGCGCCTATCATAGGATCTACCAATTTCTTGTGCTGAAATCGATAGTCATATGGTGTGCACTTTGACTCCGCAAGAAAAAGAAGCCGAACAGCTGGTATTTGTTTGTGGTATTTGTTTGTGAACGGTCTATTTTCCTTGGTGTTTTTGAGGTTCTCGTGTTCTCATCTCATCTAGCGAGGCACTCAAATATTCACACATCTTGGTAATCCGATGTTACTGTCTCTAGTGTTGCAAGCGATATATTTTTTTTTGTAGGCAGTGCGAACAGTACGTTTTGCTTAAGGATTGTTTCAACCCGAGGCTGGGATGTTGCATTCAATATTTATCTGCGTGCAGAGTTCCTCTGCAACGGTTAAAATGACGAGCTGTTGTTTACAGCAGTAGAGACCGCGTACGGAAGCGTTTGTTGAAACGTTATATTTCTCAACCGATCTGATCTTAAATCAGAAGTGATTTCGTTCACAATTGAGTCGATCGAAACTTCTCAACTAAATGAGTAGGTGATAATTTGCATCCGACGATTATATGTGAAATCATACAATAAGGAAGTTTCACTGGTGAGGCGAAGGACTGAATACACAACTCAAATGCAATCATTCTGCTTTTCTTTTTTTCGCAACGCATATTACTGTTCTATGTATATGATAAATATCTGAAATACGCAGAAGTCATCGAAGTCGTCGTGCGAAATAGAATATATTCCCACTCTCTGTGTATGAGATAGATGAGACAGTTACTCAAAAATCACTAGCAGTTAGTAAACGGGCGAAAATATGCAAGGATTGAGCAACTTTGAGTTGTCGAGGTTAGTTTCTTTAGCATTTCATTGCCACAGTATTAATTGCTCATTTATCGATATAAACATCGAACATGGAATAGCCATAGTTGAGATTTACGAAAACTGGTGTCTTTGGCTTATTTCAAAGCTATCTCCACTATCCACGTGGTAACGGGAGGCGTTTCTGAGCTATTCAACAGGAGGAGAATTCTATGCGACTAGCAGGCGCAGTTTTAATACTGGCTACCGCGTTGTGAGCTCACCGCTTACAACTAACTGCATCCTAGTTTCTTTAACCACTTGAAAAGCCGAGTACCTTAGAAAATGTTCAGAAGTGATGCCGATAATCTATGTTTTAGTATTTTCTGCTGGAGTAATGGTACTTATTTGAATATGCTGTTAATTAGTGTGAAGTTGTATGATATGCGTAGTTTTTGTAGGTAAAAGAATGGTGCAGCCACTGTTGTCCCTAGTTGGTGTTCCTACAGGCCCATACATTATTGCCTTTGGTAACAAATTCCCATAGGCTGTTTTTGTTCCTTTGCTCGTTTTTAGCATAGCGATGAACAACTCGCACATCGCTGCCTACGTTGTAAAATAAATGCATTAATGCACTTTGTGCACCGGTAGCTTGGATCATCGAGAAGTTTAGACGAACGGTCTTTTATTTGACAGCAGGCTGCAACAGCATTCAGCCAGCCACCTTTGTCAGAAACTCTTCGGCTCCAGCTTATTGAAAATGTCAGCATACGTGCAATTCTTCGTTACTATTATTATTATCATCATTTTTAGTTGATGCAAATATTGTAATACTGTCTACTTGCCTTGACCACATAACTCATCTATATGTCTCGCGTTTGGCGATTGAGTTGTAATTGTGTTGAAACGCTAAGGCAGCCCATTTTATCCCTATTTTTGGGTTATCTTATAGTGGTTATTGTGAATGAGAAAGGTGCTGCTGCACTATGGCAATTAGGCCAGTGCTGTATAAGTTTTTAAAATTTATAGCTACGTGAATCAATAATCAGTCCTCTAAACTAGCCGGCTATTTAAAATTAAATAAATGGCATAATGTTGCAGAGGAGCTCTCACATTTGCATTTCACTCATCTCATGAAGCAGTTTAATTCATAGATAACGTTTCCAGAGATTAATTATTAGGAATTTACGTGCATATTCTGTGCGAACTCGCTGGAAGGGGTTCGATTTTCCATGATCATTTAGTCGGTCAGTATATAAGGTGAAAAATTAGCAGACTGACGGCGTATGCAAACTTTCAAATTTTCCCTGCAATTAATTTCGAAGTTCATTGACGAAAGTGGAAGATTTTATAGGAGGACATTGTATCGATAAATTCCGTAGTCATAGTTTGATAACTGTGAACTCGAAAATGCCTTACAGATGGTCAGTCTCACATACAAACAACTACGCAGACACAGATACGGCATTGTGATGATGCTCGTTGCAAGCTAGCACAGAATGTAGAAAGAATTCAAGTGATTTTTGTACTTGCTGAAAGAGCGTGCGTACTAAAAAGGAATACAAGAATACCTTTATTCAAATGCTATGTCTGCTATGTAACAGTTGCTGATATACGCTTAGATATGCAAATGTGTTTCAATGAATTGCTGTGCAAGTTCACTAACGTGTACTTTAATGCAGATTTAAACTTGCATACGTTGGCGAATATGCACATTTCTCATCAAATTTGATAAAACATCTACGTCAGTGGATTTTTATATTATGTAAAAATGCAGTACCTTTCATTTACATCATAATTTCTTACATTTATACTATAAGCAGTACATAAATATTCGTATTTAAATAGTACATCTATCTTCTGCACTTACTGCATTTATTGTTTATATTCCATAAGTCGATTGCTCCTCGATAATGATTTATCAGATATGGGCGAATACCTAAGTTTCTCAACCATTTTGAGAGGAGAGAATTTTTATCAGCCTGCATATCCAGTGTTCGTCTCATGTCTCTAATTGATTTTGGATGTTTCAAATTTTGAAGGTCGATATCAATACCGCTAAAACTTTATGATTTTTGATATGAATACCGGCATAGAGTCGGTTTTCTTGGATGAATCGTTTTTTTTTTCTCTACAGCGATGACTGAGGCTTTTTCAGCAAATAATGCTTCCGAATAAACATTCGTTGTTAGAGCTCAAATAATTAATAAACACGGAAAAATTATTCTGCTTTTTAACATTTACTCCGAGCGAATCAAATCGAAATTCTTCTCAGCTTTTATTGCTCTGAAATATCCTCATGGAATAAGTGCTAGAGTTTCTCAGTCCAAGTGACAGTCATAAAACCGCTCAAAAATTAGAAGGAACTTGCTGAATTCCATCCTGTAAATGAAACTTAAAAGCATCACATAAATGAAAGTACTATGCTAAGAAAATGCGAATGCTATCGACGATTGCAAGGACGATAAATGATTGTTGAACTAGTAATGAAGAGAAGACTGTAATATCAATAAGGATACTTTTCAAGAAGAACAGGCAAGCAAAACACTGAGATTGGATTCTCGCAGATTCGCGAGCTTTTCAGCCGATCTCTCATTCCCATCCCATACCCTTAATTCCTCAACTTGTCCGCAAATGCGCGTAGCTTTGCGACTTGTTCTCAAATTTCCTGCCGAATTTAAATTACGAACTCTGCTTTCTAAATAATTCAATTATACCTTTGCTAATAAAACTGTCGCTCCGAATTTCAATCAGAATGAAAATTCTTTATGAGCAGCGTCGTACGCATCGTTGTGGATCGATACTCTAATATGGAAATTTCAGCGCTATGGACGTTGAAAATTTGCGGATATTTTTTTTATTTCATCGATTTGTTATACGCGAGCAAACGGTTGCCTAGCGAAAGAAAAGTGAAGAGAGTGTGCAATGAGAGGAGAGGGCCTAAAAAAAAGCAAAGCGGCTTGGCGAGCCTGCGTTTTTCCTTCTTCGATTTAAGCACAGCCAACAGACTACCTCATTCATGCTTGTTCGCGTCTCGTGGCACAGTTGAGTGCTGTTAAATGAGGTTGGATGCGTAGCGCTTTTTGACTGCTGAACCTGAGTTTCTGGATCGATGTTTGTGGGCATCCTAAACCTCGTTGTTTTGTCATGCCAGCTTTTTGCTTTACGTGTCGAGAAGAACCTCTGACTGAGGGGTTGTCAATTGGGACAGTTATGAATATGATTCGTCAACGCCTCCAATGGTATGGAGAGCTATTCTAGATTGCTAATACGCTAGAATCATTTCCAGCCTCATTAATTCGGGACATCGTACTCCTCCATTTCACTTCTCAGCGTTTAACTCTCGACATATTTTTGGTTTTTCTTGTGTACATATTGATAAAAATTTCTGTCATAATGGGAGGCACTTTTTCTTTGTTTCCTACCAATTAACGACTGTGATTATAGTATGTATAGTATGTTGCATTATTTTTTATATCTTTCAACTATTTCCTAACAGTGAGGTTTTGCAGTTCCTCGGCGGTGAAAGATTGCAGGAATAGACGCTGAATACGAATTACAGAAACTTCCTGCAGCGTTGAAGAATTTGTAATGCAGGATGGTCACTAAGGCAAAGAGATGTTGAAGGCGTCAAAGCGGTTACAGAAGTTTGAACTCATTGAAAATATGGGAGAATTTCACCAGCTTTATAAACATAACTTAGGTTATTGGTTGTTGCACTATTGATAAAGGGTAGCTGTGGCAATTTTTTGCCTCCCAACTTTTTCCTTTCTCGAATGTAACATAAATCAGGAATTCTATAACTTCTAAAATCTCCTCTTATACAGCAAACAATGCTGCGAGCGATACGTGCGTTAGTATGTCGTATCGGTGCGCGCCGGACGCTACCGATTAGCTTCTCACGGCGCGATGTGAACACCTCAAATATAGCGCAGTATAAAGTAATCGACCACGCATACGATGTAGTCATCATTGGCGCAGGTAACTTCTTCAAGAATTTTCATAAGTATGGGAATTAATTCAGTTTCGGCAGATAAGCAAGTGTGAACTTCAGTAATTCAACATTCGATCGCCCTTTCTTTTTTCATTTGAATGAAAGATGTAATTTTTGCGTAGTATATGCCAATACAGACGTATAACATAGAAATCCATGTGGATTTAATTTAATTTCATTCCCATGTCACATGACAGGATTACCCACTTCAGCTTCGAAATCAGTATAAATTAATCTATAAACTGGTATTGTTCATGCACGAGACTGATAATATCTTAACGTTGGTATATGATGAGAAATTCCAGATAGTCTGCTATTTTTGCCCTATATAAACGAGATATTCACTTTAAGATTTAATTTGTTCCGAATCCACAATTTCATTCATGAGGATTTCAGAATCAAGGTAAATAAGAACCTATCTTATACGTGTAGAATGAATTCGATAGGTGAAAGTGGAAAAGCGTCAAGAATGAATCGAACAGTTTCAAAATGACTGGTATATGCAGGAATAAAAGGAAGAGAGAAAATGAAAAAAACGATCAAACGAAAGCAACAAAATGGGCCTTTTGTTCTGCGCCAACCCAATAATTAGCAAAGCACCACGTATCATCACTTCAAGGCAGTGGATGTCCTTGCTTCAAATAGCGTAAGCACTGCATCATCACTTATAGTAATCATGAGCATATAACTCGATCTCCATCCATACAGTTATTGGCTCTAAACAGCAAGTTGGCTCATTTTGTCGTTTTTCGTGTTATTCGTTCTTTTCAAATCTGCATATGTCAATCATTTCGAAGCTGAATGCCCTTTTTCGATTTTTCTTTGAATTTTTCGATAATTTCACCCTCCCTTTCCATGTAGGATGACTGCCTAACCAATTGATACGTTTAGGAAAGGAGATTCTCATGTACTTTTCCTATTCAGCCGACCAATCTTGTACGGTATATTTTTGCTGCCATTGAGGCGTAAATTTGTTTCAGCAATTTTGTACCAATGCACACCGGGTGAAAATTATCTCGAGGCCGTTTATCGATTCTCATAATCTCACTTTCGATTTACATCGAGTAAATACTTCGCCGATTCCTTGATAACATCGTGCTAATATATAACATGCTTACTTTGTTTAGCAAATATGCGAATGGGTCCAGTTACGGCAATTTGAAGCTCATCCTTCAAAGGGACCATTTATTTTATCGTATTCTAATGGCTTAAAAGTGAATGCATTGAACAGTTGCACAGCTTTGCAGCAGCAGTACATCCATTAAAGATTTGAATTGATTCCCGAACTGGGAATGCAATAAGTTGATCAAAATTATATGGGCAATCAAGTCCAATACATTTCATGGTATGAAATTTAATAACAGCACACGTTAAGGTGGTGCGGGCTTACGAGCTGCAATGGGTCTAGGCGAAGCAGGCTTCAAGACGGCGGTCGTAACAAAAATGTTTCCAACGAGGTCTCACACAACTGCTGCACAGGGTGGTATCAATGCAGCGTTGGGAAGCATGAATCCAGATGACTGGAAGTGGCACTTCTATGACACCGTCAAAGGTATCGACCATCAGCATTTCATATGATCAAAATTTCGCCGTTAACTAATTCAAAGGTAGCTGGAATCCTCAGCTGCGGTCATTTTGTTATTCGGACCAGACTTCGGGTTTTCCGTTTCTAGCTAAATTTCTTCGTGATCCCTTACCCTTTATTCGGTCCCGTTTCCTTGACGTAACTTCTCGATCTGGGGTCTTTTACATTTCATCGTCTGATGGTTCAATCTTCAACCTTTGAACAGAGCTCTCCAGGTCTGGAAAATTGTTCAGTGCTAGGTTTAAATATATGAAAAGTTGTACGCGAAGGTCAGTCTCCGAATAAAAGTAAACAAAGCCGTATGATTTACAAAAGTAAGTAAGTAAACAGGTAAAATGGATGACTGGTAAACGAAGAAAGCAACAAATAAAAGTAAGGTCTGAGGTGAATGCGAGCACTAATTGTGCGAACAACTGAGTAGGTGAACGTTAGCCGGCAGTTTGAAAAGGTAGGCATGAAGGAGGGTCAGGGTGTTGAAAAATGAATCCTTATTTTAGGAAGCGATTGGCTTGGAGATCAAAATGCAATGCACTACCTGACCCGCAATGCAATAGAAGCTGTCACTGAACTCGAGAACTTTGGAATGCCCTTCTCGAGAACACCTGAGGGCAAAATCTATCAAAGATCGTTCGGTGGTCAGAGTAACAACTATGGAAAGGGTGGCGTGGCTAAACGGTGTGTTTTTTGGTCCGATTTAACGGCACACCTTTCGATATTCTCAATAAACCTCCTCCCATCAATCGAAACAAAATAAAAGCACTTTGAACAGTTGTGTTCAAGTCGAAAAGAAAAGAGCGAGGAGGAGGAGCTAAGATGTCTTCAGTGACTTCCAATTCGTTGGGAATGTTATGTGATGAACATAATCAAACTGTCACTATTCTTTTAACTTCAAAATTTTCTTGTTCGTAGAGAGTAGAAAAATTATCAAAAGCTTAACATCCTTCAGTATCCTTAACTTCAGCCATCACTTCATAGCTTTAATATAATTCTTCTTTATGGTTTTACAGAAACGACGATAGTATCAGAAGTCTAAAGCATAACGATAACACTAATGGATCGATGTCAGAAGATGAGAGGTTAACAGTGTAGGTTTTAGACATGAATGACATACTTTCATTGAGGTATGGAAGAGGCCAACAGCGACAAAGAAGTTCGAGTCATTTTTTTCGCTTATATTCTCCTTCACTTCCTACCCGTTATATAAGGATGGGACTTAATTTAGGTGATATTTTAGTTGGGTTTCAATGAATAAATTGTTTTTTTGTAGCTGCTGAATATTTTATTTCGTAAAAAGTATGCATAGAATTAATCGTCGACATTTAACAGATAAAGAACAACTCATATTAAGTATGTGGAATGTTTTGAAAGTATAATCTGCCGCAAATTTTAGCACGTGCTGTGTGGCAGATCGCACAGGTCATTCGATGCTTCACACATTGTACGGCAACTCATTGAGATGCCACTGCAATTTCTTCATCGAATACTTTGCCCTCGATTTGCTTATGGATAAAGGCAGATGTGTGGGTGTGATCGCGCTCTGCCTCGAGGATGGAACCATTCATCGCTTCCGGTTAGCTTGTTCTCTTTCATTTCACTCCAGCAAGTTCGTCGTGCGCTCTAGAGTTTTTCACAGCTACATTCAATGAAGGAAACATAAATACATTTGGCATTTTATATTGTGACCGGGCCAAAAAGGTTGCAACTATGTGAAATCTGAAGCGGAAAAAGCTAAGTAAATTACATGAACTAAACAATTTTAGCTCAAGGCGGACAATTGTGGCGACAGGTGGCTATGGGCGTGCCTATTTTAGTTGTACAACAGCACACATGAATACAGGTGATGGCACTGCTTTAGCCACTCGCGCGGGTATTGCACTTGAAGATCTCGAATTCATCCAGTTCCACCCCACTGGTATTTATGGAGTCGGCTGTCTCATCACCGAAGGTTCCAGAGGTAAACCTTGCCATTTGCAAATGAAGCAGTGAAATTTTGATCAGATTCAAAAGTTACTTGGTTAATTCTATTAAGGCAAAGTTGCGCTGCTTGAGAGGCAATCAGTTCACCTACCAAAAAGTTATATTAATGTTGCTGAACTGCTTCAGATTTTTAAGGAGCGTCAAATAGCGATAATAATTTCAGGGAAAGCGATTAATTTTCAGGTGAGGGTGGCTTTCTGGTGAATAGCAAAGGTGAGCGCTTCATGGAGCGGTATGCACCGAAAGCAAAAGATTTAGCATCACGTGACGTCGTCTCACGAGCTGAAACCATTGAGATTATGGAGGGTCGTGGAGTGGGTCCTGAGAAGGACCATATCTACCTACAACTGCATCATCTACCTGCTGAACAGCTTCATCAACGTCTTCCTGGTATGCGAGCACCCATTATGGTGCACTTTATTTCGGAATATGATTACCAATAAAAACCTTGGAAGCTTTCTGTCAAGTTATCCTCGGACAGCGCGTCGGATCATTGACGACGAGCGATACTTCCCCAATTCAGTCTAGCAGTGCCTGTCACACTAATTCTGCGGACATGGGACACTTCAAAAATCTATATTTATCATCTCGGCATTCTTCAGCTAGTACTGCTTCTGATTATAATTGCATTCTTGTTTCACTCTAGCGTAGTTGTTTTCGTTGTAGGCATTTCGGAGACGGCGAAGATCTTTGCTGGAGTTGACGTAACAAAAGAGCCTATTCCAGTTATTCCAACCGTCCATTATAACATGGGCGGCATTCCCACAAACTACAAAGCACAGGTGATTAAATACACCAAGGAAGGAGGAGATAAGGTTCGTTTCTTCATCAAGAAAAATGATTGTATACCAAAAAAGTGACATGTAAAGAAGTAACGAGTTATCAACTGGTGTAGGAAATCATTGGGATAACCGGTGAACTGTTCTATATGCGGCAAGGCATAATAGGCTCCCGCTGTTTTCTCACTGCATTATGGTTTATAGCAAAAATATTCTTGAAGCATTTTTCAAGCCGAGAGGTTTCTAAATTAGATGTGATGGAGTAGATGAGCTGCAGTTCAAACTTGCCGTTTAGTATCAACTGGACCTGAAAAATTCGTTAGAACCACGGGGACGTTAACGTTTCGCAGAGATATTTGCAGTATTGAAACTGACAGTAGATTGTAATTTTTGAAGATTGTTCCCGGACTATATGCGTGCGGTGAATGTGCTTGTCATTCGGTGCATGGTGCCAATCGCCTTGGTGCCAATTCGCTTCTTGATGCTGTCGTCTTTGGCCGCGCTTGCTCGATCAAGTAAGTATAACTTTCTTTGATTTATTAAAATCATCACATCTAAACGGTTGCTTGAGATCGGAAGTGATGAAGTGCTCTGCATTAGACTCCACTCGAAGCCATCGGTAGTTCGTTGAGCAACTTGCTTTCGTCATTATTCGGTCTAAATGCTTTTTTGAAGTACGCGATTATATCGCTGGAGTTTTTTCTCTGCAGTGGCTATACTTCAATATGTTGGTCCTACCTTTCTATGGTTTCATACCCGAACATTACAACTTTTTTTGGTCTCATGTAGGTGCCCATTTTCTACTGTAACTAGCTATCGTACTCAGATCCTAAATAAATTTAAAGCTTCCTGTAACTAACGACTTGAAAAATCATTCCGAGATGTATGGGCATAAACTCTTTTTTGAAGTGAATCCTTCTTCAGGTTTAATGACTGAAATTGTTAAATTTGGAATCCAGCTCATTCCCACTTTTACTGAGGGAGTTGGGAGAGGGTCTTTCCCAACAGTTCGTGTGTCATGGATTTGGTGTCCTCAGTTTTGAAGGGCCTTGAATTTAAATACATTTCTCAGTCTACAGTCTTACAATTCACCTCACTGAAACATGTTTTTCCCGCTGCATAGATGAGATCCTGTCAGCGTTGTTTTATGTAAAAACAAGCAGGAAACAGTAAAACTTTCTAGGATCGGGAAAAGATGAAAGGTCATATTGTACGGAGAGAGGTTGAGCATCGAAAGCACGAGAGCGCGACTCGAAAGAACCAGTGTTGCAGATAGGAAGCATATACTTTCGTTCTCTTATTAATATTTTCCGTGCACTCTTCGTTGGTGCACGCATATTTTATGACTGAGGAGACCATCATCAATGGAAGCCTCTCTCTGGATAGAATGTGGCGGTGATTATTGCGGTTTCAGCAATGCTATCATAACCTTATTGAAAATTTCGCCATTTTGCTGCAAGTATCCGGATTTTTCCGTTGCCTGGAGTGCATTGAAGTGTTTTATGGGGGCATTTTTGTTTAGCGAAAACGGATAGAAAGGTTGAGAAATACATGTGAGAGTTTTTTTCAGCATTAAAGAGGAGTTGAAACCTGATGAGAAGATTCCGGAACTGCCAGAAGGAGCTGGTGAGGAGTCGATCGCGAATCTTGACGCTGTCCGATACGCAAATGGTGATGTGCCAACTGCTGAACTCCGACTTACAATGCAAAAGACGATGCAGAAACATGCAGGTGTATTCAGAAGAGGCGATATACTTGCTGTAAGAATTCATTACATGAAGTTATCATCTTTCTTGTCCTGAAAGTAGAACAAGCGCTTAAGTTAGCTATGGAAAGCATAGATAAGCAGCCCTCTAACCAAGCAGCCTGGAGGTTTAATATGAATACTCTTCTGATATTGGAACGAGTGCTCCGTAGCTGTAATGACAGAGTCTTTGCAGTTCGATGCATAAAATGCATAACACCGGTCTCTGACGTATTGAATAACTTTGTCAGTGGGAGTTAGCTGTTGAACGCTCTAAACATGATGCCAAAGACATCGTATTTTGACGGCGTTTTGGCCCCTGTCGAGTTCTCGAGAGGGTTGCCAGTTGAAGAAATTGGTGATTTTTTGACGTATTACATGGTGCTCCTACTACCAAACAGTCGAAAATGCAGTAAATATTCCATTTTTAAGAGAGCTACACGTCCATGGAGAAATGTGGAAGTTGTGTGTTAGTGGTGGAAGTTTATAAAAAAATTTATTGATTTTGAAACAGCCTCGCCATCCGTTTGTAAAAGAACATCGTAACTGTTTACTCCGATTTCTTTGCATTTATAATATTTTGAAATAAATCAGGATCGGTGGCAATGTAGGGCAACCACTCGCATATAATTGGAGTATGTCATGATGAAGTTCAACCTAGCAAGTGAATTTGATTGATACTTTGTAGGAAGGAGTAAAGAAAATGATGGATTTGTTCAAAGATCTGAGACGTCTGAAGACGACTGATCGTTCTCTTATTTGGAATTCGGATTTGACTGAATCACTGGAACTACAGAATCTAATGCTCAACGCCACACAGACGATTGTCGCCGCTGAGAAGAGAAAGGAGTCGCGTGGAGCACATGCTCGTGACGATTTCCCCGTTCGTTGTCGTAATGATCGTTATTATTCATATGTAAGGGGTTGCTGGGGCGCACCTCAGCTAAGGACTGGAAACATGGGCGGTAGGGGATGAATTCATGTTTTTCATTTTGGAGCGGTAGATATAAGTTGAATGAAAACCTAAGAATACAAGGTTTATAAAAAATTGTTTCGTTATCCATAACTTCGACCCTTTTTCTGGACTTTTATGCGGTAGTCCGCAGAAGGCGATAGCAAGTTCTTAATTCAAAGATCTTGCTGTGTTTACTTTTCAGAACAGCAGTCCTCGCCATCATTTCCTCAAAAATCAACAACCTTTCAATGTTTAGACTTGTCGACGTGCAGGAAAGCATTCATCTGCCTGCCCAGGTGCCGAGCTTGCTCACATTTGCTCCATCGTTCGCCTTGTTCTGAACAAAATTCTTGGATGAAAGCGTTATTTTATAAAAACGAAAAAGAGTTCAAATGAATCCAGTCTAGTTACATTTCGCGACTATACAATACAAAAAATTCCGCAATCCGTTCACGTATAGGAATTAAATCAATTTTTTGAGCTATAAACTTCGAGATCCCAGTCATAAGTGAAATCAATCAGACCAATTTTATTGGTGATTTTTTTCGAGTACATCTTGTGCTATGTATTCACAGGAAAGTAATTTAAACAAAACGAGAGTCTCTCACCTTATCGCATTCATCATACTGCTTAAAATCGCTGTCATCAATAACGTGTCCAAATGACCGGACGGTAATGAGAAACACTCGAAGTAATGAATATCTTGCGGATGGGAGTAGGAGTTCCTAAATCATTTACAATGAACGTATGGATTTAGAAACGAGAGGACGAGTATGATTATTCAAAACCGATCGAAGGACAGACAAAGAGACCATTCGAGAAACATTGGCGCAAACATACGCTGACTAAACAGGATCCGCGAACTGGTCATGTAAGTGCTTCAGAAAACTTTTTCGTTGATTGTGAGTTTCATGTTTATGAGAAATACATTTGTTTCGATTTTTTAGAAAAAATTTCACGATATACTTCACACCTGCAGACAACGTTCTGTATTAGGTGATTTTATAGTTGTGATTATTTCCGTTTATTCCCATCGTCGTTTTCGGTTGTTTGTTTACGGCTTGAATTGTTTCCGGATACATCTGATTTATGCCTCTGAACATTCAGTTGCTAGCCTACGAACGGTTGGTGCGACATGTCGGCATTTAAACCATATAAACGATGGATCGCTGTTTTATGGCTCATAGGAATAAAATGCTAAAAAATTTGCAGTTGGGTGGAATTGACTTTTTCCCTATCCGCCATATAAATGTAATGAGGAGGACTTAGAGAATGAATCATTTTTGGTCTTATTTGAGTTAAACAGCATAGAACATTCACTGAATTCACTTGGTCGCATGATCAAATATGTCGTTTCATTTTGTATTTGAAGTGGTAAGTTGTTTAACAGTTCTGTAAAACAAAAGCTAAAAGGCATCAAAGGGTGCGGCTACGGCGCACATATGCCATTTTCTCCAATGTTTTTAATTTTTTTCGTTATTTTAGATCACATTGGACTATAGACCCGTCGTCGATAAGACACTCGATCCCGCTGAGGTTGACTGGATACCACCCATTATCAGATCTTACTAATAGTGATGGTCGTATGTTGCATTGCATAGGAATACAGGAATCTTTGTTTTCATTTTGCCGTGCCCACTTTTTAGACACTTGGCTTGACTCATGGTTGATATAATAATGATAGGTATCGTACCACTGGTTTCGACATCAAATTTCCGACCTACAGTAGTTCTCATTGGTGTCATCAGGCCGCTTTATTTGACCATTCTATATGCTCATTGCTAAATCGTTTAATCCTATCTGTGACACAAAAAGAACTCTCTGATTTCCCCAACCCCTATGAATAATGAAATGTTTGATAGGTTTTGAAGAAAGAAACAGGTTAGCAGTGTTTTAGGCTTCACCGCTGCTTCATGTAATATCCCCCGAAAATCGCTTGTCATCTTTTTCAGTGAATTACTTCCACAGCCTTACGGCTCCTTGTTTTCTCTCAGTTAGCTCTCGTTAACTTTTGTTTATTGCTCTATTCTTATGCTATAAGGTCGAAAAGTCAATGCATTATATATAACGAACGGATCTCTATGATGACTGCAAAGTTGTGGTTTCCTTTTTTTAACTTTATATCTTTGGAGATGAGCGATTATCCCGTGTAGAAATGAAATAAATTTCTCAGATGACTTGTTTGTGCCCTGCGATAATGTAAGGTTAATAGTCGGGAGTGGTTGAGCACCGATGACACGCGCCCTCGTTGATATCAACTTGTTGATGTGTAGTAATGATGAGTTGCAGAACAAATTGAATATAACGACTGAATGTTCTTAGAAATTATGAGCGTTGATGATATGAAAAGACATAAAAAGAATATATTTTTCGTTGGGTAGGGAGGGGGTGTTCAGCGGAGATCATAAGCTGAATGAGTAGGTTGGCTCGAGGACTTCTTATCTGTAGTCGGCAAAAGATAATCTCTCCACTGCTATATTTAGAAGTTCCCTAGCGTGTTTATGCTTGCAATTTATGTCCCATTTTGTCATCAAGTACCACATGTCGAACTAAAAACTGCAGTTTGCTGCAGTATTAAAAAGGAAATATTTCCCTATAACTTCCAGGGCTTTCGTAATCAACCATATGTAATCGAATTGCACCTCTATGGCAGGAGATTTGCTGCGGTGCCATCACTTGAAATCGCTCCACCGAGTTCATTTGTGGACGTTTTCTTATATCACTGCGCTGTTAACTACAGCTTCTTAAGCTTTCGCGATCTCACAGGTGCGCTGTTGCAAAAAGTGTTTGCTCGTGAACCACATGCTGACGGATATTGAAGATCCGTGTGCACTACCGCGTGCTTTAAATTGCTTACAACGTTATGAATAAGATCCAACGCTGACCTCATGGAGGTCAGCGTTGGATCTTATTGCATTCTGCAAGATGACATCTTTAGTATTATGTGAAAAAAGAGCTGCCATAAAGTCCGGCTGCCGCGAAAGTAAAATGAAAGAGGAAAAATAGCTCAATCTCTGCCAAACTATTTTACTGAAAACTAAAATTTATGCTGCAGAGTCATTGCAGCCGTGGAGGTGAAGTATTCGTCTTCCTCGATGCTTCCGATGGTGATGTGAAATACCCATGACGTATGGTGGCCTGTATAAACAAGGCTCAAGCCCGGTAGTGCTGCATTTTTCATTCCGACTGCTGGCATCGTTGCAGTTCAGTCGTACGTGTATTCAATCCGCCGTCGTTGCCATATTTCCTGTGTACGGTCTTATGCATGCATTTGTTTATCCCAACAACCAAGAGCTCATCTTTGTGCTGAAGTGAGGTGGCAGTTTCTTCTGCTTTGGTGAAAATGTTTATGCCACGTTCCATGACTAAATGAGTCATCCGTCTGTATTAGTCGATATACAGCTACATGTGGTGAAACTGTGTGGCTAATATTGGAAAGCGTGAAAAACGCTGTAAGGAGAGAACTAAAAATCACCGTACTTCTCTGGGAAAATTGAGTAGAATGGATGATATAAAACTTGGGACTTGTTTTCCCGTGCATTGAATAGAATCGCTCTTTTTCATTGAAAAAGAGGCTCGTGAGAGCTTCTGCTAACAGAGACACCTAATAGTTGATCATAGCAGGCGGTTCTTTGAATGTACCTTTAAATCGTCTCGACACACATTCAGCTGGAGCTCATGAATAATAGAATCTTGGTGGTATGTATTCAAAGAGTTACATTATTTCATCCACAAATGTAGCATCAACGAACATTCATCAGTACTGTTTATGTATCTATAGTCACTATTTATGCCGCTTTTTTGTGATTTTACATCAGTGATTTGCAGAAATTATTCTTAGAAAATGGTTTTATTTGTTATTACGACCTACGCTGATAAGACTAAAACCAATTAGCAAGCAGTCGAGCATATCGAAACAATTTATCTAGTCCGAACTGCACAGTTATGAGTGTGTCGAACCTCTTCATTTGTGATTTTCATGTATCGTAATTACGTAGATTCATAACAGGCGTTCAAGACCAGCTAGTTAGTTCATGTACATTTGCGACCATCTTTTGAAATGGTACTATTCTGAACGGAACTTCGCCACCCTCGTTATGTGACAAATTTTATGTTCAAACTTCTCCAGCTAAAGCGCAAAATTTTGAACACCAACGAGAGCTTGCTTTATTCAATAATTTGAAGTTATGCGGTCGATAAATTTTTGCTATAGGGAGCAAGCAGTTCGGATATTTTATGATTCATTTCTCATTCACATAGAAGCAGCCGTCTTCGGTGCGCCGGTGGTCTTTTGCTCGGCAAGTTGTTTTCCCACTAAGTCGAACATGATCTCAACGGTTGCATCTAAATCGTACTCGGGGTTCCATCCCCAGTCTTTCCTCGCGTTCGAATCATCAAATCTGTCAGGCCATGATTCGGCTGCAATGCACTCATAATTCAGCACAAAGTCTTCTTTGCACCCAAGACACATATATCGTCACCTAAATTCCCTCAAGTAGCAATAGTGACTTCAGTAAAATCATCCGACTATAAAAAAGTTGTAATATGTGAATCTAGAAACCGTGGAATTGATCTCAAGAAAGTATTTTCTGCAATATAATTTTAGGTGGTAGAATTTTCTATGATTTGAAATATAAACTCATTTTTATGTTTATTTCGAGAATACACCCAAATATTTCCTAAGTATTGCTCATCAACCAGTTCAATTAAATAAATTGAGCCAAATAATTTTGGAGATGTTTGAACTGTGACGCAATTTGTCGCTTAGCTTAAGATATCGCTGCTTTGAAATTTCAGTTCTTTCATGAAAAAAAAACTTTAATGAATTCATTCAAAACGATGAAAATTGCCTTTTCAGTGAAACATCTAATAGTAAAACATATATTTCATACGATTTAATAAACATTTTATCACCTCTTGAGAGCAAACATTAAATAGAACATCGAGAAAGCGATCTGTGATGGCAAAACTTGAATGAACCATATTCTTTGTTGTGCGCTTCATGGCAGCTTTGCAAAAAATGCGCTATTGATTGTTATTTCTAAAATTTTCCACACTTACTAAAAAATTGCTCTCTTCAGCAGGTGAAAAAATCACTAGGCATTGATGCAGAAATTAACCAATCAACAAACCAATCTTTTGCCTGATTGGGCAGATTTCGTACTCGACTTGGAAGTTGGGCATAACCTTACGAATGGCATCAGTAAGCTCTTCAGGTGTTAACGAGAATCCAGTGACATTGTATGTTCGTTGCTTGAGCTTTTCTGCCGGTGATGCGAGAAACTTCAATAAAATCTCATTGAAATCTGTTCACGAGTCTGAGAAAGCATTGATTTGGGCTCATGAGCTTAGAGAATTGTTGACTCGAGTTCATAAGAGAATCGTCGATCAGATTACCGTTTTCGTTACTCGCAGACAATAATACAGTAAAAGCATTTTCTTGAACTTGGGTACAGAAATCGACGCCTAATAGTGCGATATATGTCAGTAAAATTTGAGTTAGAAATCATTTACGGAAAAGTACATAAACCTTATACAACAAGTCCATGAACGATAAAAAGTCACACTGATAGAAGGATCTGTGGATATCTCTCATCTAAATGATTTATTCGAAATGAAACCTACGAAGACAGTTGAACCAGTGCAATCCGTATCGTACATCATCGGCAGCCGTGTGTTTGGCTTAAGGTAGCATTTGTGCTTTCCGTACATCAACGCATCATAGAAAGCTTGTACTGCATAATCTGAAAAAAAAAGCCTAATATGCCACCTACTACATCTTATATTCTATGTATATATTTATATCTTCTTCCTTATAAAGCGCAAAATGATAGTTGAGCACACCTTCTGTAACAAAACTAATCTTAGCTTGAAAGTTGTTACGATTTTCTGGCAGATCGATTAGGAGATTTTCTGAATCAAAGAATTTCCAAGTAATTAGCCTATTCACAAGTTGCTCTGAACTATGCGAGAACTTAAATAGGTCAAGGTATACAGGCAAAAAATACTGGGACCTAAAAGCTCCTCTACTGCAAAGAGCTGAGTTAATAACACGAACTGGAATCGAACCTGTGGTTCCTCCGCCAGGCATCGTTGCGCTGATAATACCGGGATAGCGTAGACATCGGAAATCGAGACCAAATTTGTCGTTGTAATATTCACCAAGTAATTCAGCATATACCTACAGGAGAGAAGACTTCCAGTAGGATAATAGTAATTAAGATCCACTGAGGCTGTCTCATTTACAAGATCTGCTTCAAAGTAACATTTCCTTCGATCTTAGTTCAAAATTTATATCAGGATAGAATTAAGAATTCACATCCTAATAAGGATACCACTGTTTGTCCTCCTTCGTATATCAATTTATTCACAGAAATGAGTGAAGCTTGCTTCGATTAAGCGCAACAGATAAAATTTGGTTCATGAAACATTATAAAAAGGCTCGTAAAAATTAAAGTCATTTTTTAGTGACATTAATATAACAATGACATATTCATCCCATATATTGCATGCTTGCTAGGATGAAGCCAAGCATAACAGAATAATGCTACAGATTTTGAAAGGTACTTTGAGAGCGAAACCAGCTGAAACGAAGAGTTTGGAGAAGTTTAATTTTATCACGAACAATTTGACACTATTCATTCTACTGTACTATATTGTTTTCGCAATGAAGTATATTACATCACAATTTGTGGAACTTTCTATGTCCTAAAATGCACAATAATGTAGATGAAGAAATCTTCGAAATCGTAAAGTAAGAGTATAGAAAAATATTGCTATCAAGATTTTGGACGAATTTAATAAGGTATGCCAAAGTTTATTTAAAACAACCATAGTAAATTATCTGCACTAATTTGCGAAGTTTTTGCCGAATGCTGTTTCTCTCATAATATCAAGTGTTTTTAATGTTATCGTTTCGGGCTATTCTTAACTCTTGCAACTGATAGCATGCTCCATTCAGTATGCTTGAGCAACTATTTCTCCGATAGGATAGGAGGTTGTTTTTCGGGAGCCGAAAAAAAAGGCGTTTTGGGAGGTGAAAAAGAAATCATGCTGCTTGCGTATCCCATTCCACGCCATGTCACGGAGCTTCGTAATATAGACTACGGGGGTTTCGTTCATCCGAGATCTGCTTTCTTTTCACATCAGGCTGAAAGTGATGCCATACGAAATTTCTCGCAACGTTGATTTCATCTGCAATTTCAATTACCTCAGCCCTTATTGGACGTTTTGCGAAAAGCATCCTGGAAGCACGGAATCTTTTGCCTTATTACGGTGTAAAATTGTACACAGCATGAAGTCGAAAAAATTCCGACAAGCAGGATTGTGATGATACACTACTACGATATAACGTGTCTTTCATGCGCCGTCGTCTTCGTAGATGGCGGCCACACTTGAGAATCACCCCAAAGCCTTTAACCTTCAATACTGGCAAGACCTAGCTTTGTCAGTGTTCAAAGTATTGCTTGTAAAGACGTCAAAATGAGGCGCTTTATTTGACTGCGAATAGTTGAACTTGTATGTTATGTCATGCCCCATATATGAAAGCTTCTATGAAATATCGATTCTTGATCGTTTCTATCACATCTCGATACCACCTTCTAGAATAAGCCGTTGTTTCTCCTATAAAATTTGCACGTCACATTTCCTGCAGCGTTCCTCAAGCACTTTATGACTCAAAAAAGGCTTTTTTTAGCTTGTGAAGTTGAAATAAGCGTTTTTTAAAAGCCTCATAGGTGGGAAGAAATCAACAGGGATCCCGTGACGTGCTAAAATGTTTATGCTGTGCTACGGAAATTTTTCAGTCGTCATCCTACGGAGGTGCCCTCAAGGTGGAGACGACCGTGTACTCCTAGCATTAGTGTGCATATCATTCCACTGAAGAACGCCCAACCGCTCTTGGTGATGCATCGCTTGTGCGGATTTCACTGAAGTGCGAAATTTGCGAACTTCAAGACGAAAACGAAATCCTCAGTCACAGAAATTTTTCAAAGGATATAAAAATTTTGGCAGCTAAATGTAGTGCAGCTTATAGTGTAAGTCGAAGTGAACAATACACGTTGAAAAATAATAGGCTGCTTCGAAGAGTGAGGGATTCATATACACGACTGGTGAATCCAGTTAAGCGAATAACCGTTGAAGCGCAATATGGGAGGTTATGTTAGATAGATGGATCTGTTTACCTTAGTAACACCATAAATAGTTCTTGGTCGTTGGATGCAAATGTCGGGCGTTAATTCCAAAGGAGATGTAGGGCCAAATGCACCGATTGTGCTCGGGATGAATACCTGTAGGTTATATTTCCTGAAACACATCCTATTTTATCTTCAAACTAAAGGCGGCGACGCAATATACGTTCCTTTCGAATGATTTTTGTTCGCGGAAACAGAAGGGACACTCGTAATTTCTCATCGCCTCCTTCATAGGCTTCACGCTCTAAACAACCCACTGAAATCTTCGCAATTAGAAATAAAGTAAATCTTGTCATCGACTGGAACTGAACGTGAGATTTAAACTGAGCCAAATACAAGCTCACCTTCCCACTTCGAGTACATTTTCTACTCCTTTTCCGTTAACGGCCAACGCAAGTGGGACGTTGTTTTCACCGACTGCACTAAGCAATGCGGAGAAATGTACGATTATGTCGATCTGTGAGTTAACAACAGTCTCTTCTAGTGCGTTTTGGTCCAAAATATTCAAATAACGAAACGGCTCTGAAAGTAAAAGAAAAAAAGAAGGCTCTTTCGCATACACAGCTGCAAAGAATTTTTGGCAAAGAAAGGTTCGGAAACCATCCATGTAAATAATGAAACACATGAGCAACATTCGCATTTTTGAAGAGAAAGTTAAGAGGGAAATGGAACATAAAGTTTTTCATGAACATTCAAGGATAATTTTATGGTTTTCTTCACATCGTGAGTGATGTGTTTGCTTAAATTCACTTATCTACTTCGAATATATGTATTGCAACTATCATTATGATGCTGTGAAAAATTTTTACCAGCAAAGTATGTTCCCATTCCCAAGTTTACAGCAAACTTTCTCTAAGCATTTAACGAATCCCTCATCTCAACGATAAGCTCATCTTTGCTAAAATTTCTCAGCTCACATCTTCGCTGATATTTACAGATTGGAGTGATATCATTTCCGCTCAAAAATATCTTCAAAGTGCACTGTCGAGAAGTGCTGTAATGCCAACGAACACAAAGACCATGGAAGATACATACCAACACTTCCGTCCAGCGGTGCCTTGACGATATCGGTCATGAGCACACTTTCACGTCCATACATATACCTTTAACAGTTCGTTATCACTTCACTTATCATCACAATATTGTACTACTAACTACCGCTAAATGAGAAACCTCATTAAATTCTGCAATGCTTACATTATTTTGCGATGTAGTTTGTTGGCAAATTTTCGTGACAATGAAGGCAACTGACAATGATGATAAGACAACAACTGACAATGTACGTACAAGCGTACTGTGAAAGCCGTCATAAACAGTTTGACTAGTCGACCATTTTCAACAAAGTGCACACCTGTATGCGCTAGCGAGTCCTCTACCAAGTTGACCCATTGCACCAGTGATTAACACACGTGGCTTCTTTGCTGCGCTGTCTGCTAGTTTCTGATAACGAGACATTGGATCCTTCTAGAATTAATGCCTTAATGAGATGTATCAATCAGCTAGGTTTATTTAGTACTGGATCAAATTTACCTGAAATTAACTCTCTACCTGGCAATTCGTATTTAAAATTGACGTCGCACTTCATAAACAGATGCAGTGTATCTCCAATATTGGCTGCTGCCTTGTGCTGATAAATAGGACCGCATGTTGTTTTGATGACCTTTCAGGAATTTTTCTATTTCCTGATTGAGACAGGTCACTCTCATCCTTGCCTTTTTTGTTCTGCATGATCCGGCATTTTATCATTTCGTTTTTCAAAGTGCGTACTTTGATATGGCAGAAAGGCAATAATAAAGAATTTATTGTTGCTATTTTTAGGGAAATTTCAAGGTTGAATGAAAATATACGTTATAATTCAAAAACCATTAATCAAACTTTGAAACTCTTACATTTTTGAGAGCGAAATTTCTTTGCTGAACGATATTTGCCCCAGCAGTAGGGGTAGCCATAATTCGGCCCACTCCAGAGGCAATTCCAACTAGCGATTTCTTCATTATTGTGCTGAAAAAATGCCACTTGGATTGATAAAAACTTTGAATTAAACATTCCAAAAAAAATCGTGCATAGGACTTTACTGATTCACTTTAATAAAAAAGTAGTCACGATTAGTAGCAGCTTATAAGTTCACAGTTGCACCTGCATAATTCTTAAAATGTTACTAAAAAAGTAGACGGGATTAAAAAATGGGCGGAAGAGGAACGGGAGGAACAGAGGAAAGGGGTTGAAAGGGAGGGGGGAAGAAAACTGAGTGCACAGAGACTTAGAACGCTTTACAACTATGTTCAAACGTTGAAAAATTACTTGGAGAGAAATTAATCTACAATTCTCTTGAGACCAAATTTGCAAATAACAGTGAAACGAGGCTATGACATTGCAACAGAACTGGGATTATCCTCCTATCATTCACATTAGACATTTCACATAAGGGACTTCAAAATCGATACCACTGCGTACTTTAAAATGCACATTATCAGTTTTTAAGGATTCGTTTGTACTAAGAAGCAATTATGCAAGCGAGAAAGCGATCTGAGGGAATCAATGCAAACAACTGAAGGCAAACGTGCGGCACCAGCAAATGGTAATAAAATAAGATGGATGAAGCTTAAACAAAACGTGATGTTTTGAACAGCACGTTTACAAATCAAAGATAGAAATCTTCATCGAACACATGAAGCGATAAATTTCCACTTAATACCACGGTCAGCAAGAGCTCAGAGAATTCACTCTAACGAATTTGTTCTCGGATCTGATGCACTAGGCTCCCATTACATTGCACCACATTTCGACTGCACTTTCAGATATGAAAACTCTGCATAAAGTGCTACCTGGATAGGTAAAAACATCGAGAACGACAAAAATCAAAAACGACAGAGGTCGGAGTCAAGGTAACAACGAACGCAGTCAGGCAACTCTACAAGAAATTCTTCGAATTGGTTAGCCAATGACCAATAAACTCAACAACCACTTTGATTCGCTGATAATAGTACTTTTTGAACTGGCATACTTTTTGAAATACTACCATAATGTATTCATAAAACAATAGAGCGCTTTCATCATGACCGATATTACTAGGCAAGCTGAAAATTTTTAGGAATATTTGCGTCGTGAGGGAGTTTACATAGAAATATTAAACAATTAAAGAGCAAAAAGAAACACTTCTCCAGTAATAGTGATAGCGAAGTTCTAAAATGAAGAGAAATTTATGAAGAAAATTGCTAGGCACGACTTTATTTTGAGAAAATTCTCTCGGAAATGAAAATATGAAATTGCAACCATCAAATGAAGATTCAGCAATGGCAAGATGAAGGTGTTTCGCGGAGTTGAATAGATTCCCAGAATAATTCAGAATGCTTCATTTGAGGGTTTTGGATTCCGGTTTCTGAAGGCGAACATTCCGACCACTCGTATGCACAGTTTCCCACTACAAATACAAATGCAATCCAATCACTGAATATGAGATGGATTAACAGCTTTTCCTATTTAATATCTTTCGTGTGTATTTCAACTTCTTGCTTTAGTTGGCTCAGAAGCTGGTGTGGAACTGTGAAGCAGAGATGCGACACTGTTCTGTACCGCTCTTAGGATGGTGAATTCCTTTCCAATTACTCGCACAATTTCTTTTTCAGAATATTTATAGAAAATTATGTTGTAAGGAAAGGGATAAGTGGAGAAAGCAAATCACGGATGCCAACTAAAGGTAAAAGAATATTACATATGTACATACGTATATATAAAATAATAAATATATCTATATAGAATAAGGGAGAGCCAGAGAACGAAAACCATTATTCACCACAGATTCTTGTATGTTCGAAATGCTAGTTATACGTTACACAGCATATAGAATAGCACAAGTTCTGGGCGTTACTGTGAACAGAAATATGCTCTATTATGCACAACGTGCTAACACTCCCTGAAAGCAAAGCAGGAGACAGCAGTGAGTTACTGCGCTCTTGCAGCACCAATTTACATTGATGAAATGTGCCATGTGCTGCGTTCAAATCACGTTCATGGCCAAACATCAAAAATAAATTAGCACGTGTTTTTGCGCGTTGAAATATTGCGATGTTTGCTGGGAGCCATCCACCTCCAGGAAATCTCCCCTTGCAGCACTTTACTACAACTAAACGTGCAAAAGCCTGCGAATAGACAAATTATCGCACTCAAATATGTGTAAAAACATGGAGAAAAGTTATAAACAGATATTCATGAAGATATTATGCAGCACTGTCGGCTTCATTGCTTCCAATTCTTTCTAATTCGAATTTTTTCGATTTTTGTGGAGTTTTGCAAAATTTCATTTGAAAGTGCATCAAGACTACACTGTGCTTGGGTGTTCTGCCTGCTAGCTACTGTTTTAAACTTGGGGATGACTAGTGCTTGAGCTGCAATGTTCGATGAGCTTGTTGACAGTAAGTGGCATCTTTACTACTTTCACGATGGTGCATCAATTAATAAAGAAGATATGAACAACTCAGCGCATCCAACGTTTACCTCTAATCTATCCAACTTTGGTTTTATCCTCTCCAAGCCATTAAAAGCTCATATTTTGCAAGAAATTCGCGCAAGTAATTGAATCAGCCGAATTATGAAGCCCCTATATTCCTCATATTCAATCCTTGATTACCAACTTGCGAAATTTATAGGAGCACGAAGCCACACATTGTGATAATTCCGTCGATATGGCTTCCCGATTGTTTTCTATGCGTTCATCTTCTATTAAATATGCGAGTAAAACTGCTTTTTACTTCTGGACGTCTTTTCGACCATTCTTCTCTTTTTCATGTAGAACAAGATTTTTTCGGCATAATGCCACCCTGTGTTGGATTTGTTTTCTATGGCGCAACCGCTTTATGCATTCGCCCACCATGCATCCAACTGTACGGTCCTTTATCCGCTCTCTTGTTCTGCTGGTTTACAAATGACACAACTGCTGCTAGAATTTTCGAAAAACGGAGAATTTCAAAATTTCCTTTTATTTATAAGGGGAATGTGAAGAATTAAATTTTATTGCTTTTATTTATAAGGGAAATGTGAAGAATTAAATTTTATTGCACACAGTAGCCGCACTGCATCTATCAAAATGACTATACCCCTGGACCAGTCCGCAATGCACATTAATTCTCAGAGCAATACTTTCACGGTGAAAACTGGCAGGAGACTATGTCAAATTTTCTGGCGATGACCGAAGTCATCATATTTATTTACGGACTATTCGCCAAACCAATGCTTATAACTTTCATTGAAAAATATATTTCTCAATGCTACCCTCTGGACGAAAATGCTCCATGTACATCTTTGAGTCAATGAAATAAATGTTTAATTTCCAGTCATCATGCATAGTTAGGATGTTCAAGATGACTAATAAGTTATGTTCAGTACTGTTTAGAATATAACAGCAGTTTGCTATATTTTAACCCCACTCGAATATATACGACGCTTTCATTGAGTAATGCAAATCGCTCTTCTCTTCAATAAGTGTCACAGACACGATTCCTGTCATATCCCCATCCCCTATCCTCCGCAGAAGCAATCTAGTAGTCAAACGTTTAGGAAGTAAAACATTCGAAAGCGCAAAGTGAAGCATTATTTCAAGGGAGCGCAGTATTTAATCTGCATTGGTTAGTTGTAGGAATGATTGCTGCAGTCTCTTCTCGAATTGTTCTAGCGTACAATTCCTTTAAGCGATCTAAGATCAGACTTCAGGAGCTACGTGCAAATCGAACTTCAGGAATTATGTGCTAATCGTCTTGTGCAGCAAACAACAGAAAACTCTCAAGCCAGCCAGCTGCTAACAATTAAATGTGAACAGTGGTGCTGCTGTAGCCTCTAATTAGCTCAGGAAAAGATCTTAGAACGATCATAGAGATCATATGATTAACTATCTATGCTAGCAGCTCAGTGATCTGCAAGTGGTGAGATGATAGTGTCATCTATTTTATTCTATTTTATTTCAGTTCATATCATCGAGAATGTCGATCGTCGCCACGGTATCGGTGATATCACTTTTGCTGAATGAAAAAAACGAGTGAAAATCTGAGGGAAACACGCCAAACAATTCATTAATTGAATTTTCCAATATTTATATGCTTGTTTAAGTAGCATAAACTGTAGGCGACAGATGAGCAATTTTTAAGTGCTAGAGGCAATTCGTGACTGCTATCCGATATGCAAGTAGACCTAGACGTTTAACTGGTGAAATTTGATGATATAATCCGATCTTGCTCATTGATTTTTGTTTTTATAAGCAGTATGCATTTGTGAAGCGTCGCACATATTTATTCGCCTTGAGATCAGTAAAAATAGTCATCAGAGCCTAGTTGAATGCATAGGGGAATATAAAACAAATAAGTCACAGAAGAAACGCAAACGAATCGCACGAACCGCGATGAAAACCACTCGATAATGACCAGTCGTTCTGCATTGGGAGAATATTAATCAAAAAAATGTCGAGATAATTTCATCAAATTTGCATTCGAACAACAACAGTGAGTCATTTGAAAAGGAATGATCAGCACATATGGCCATTAATAAATATAAATTTCTCCCATTATCATTTGAGAGCGTTTCAGAATACTTTTCTCGATTCATTGCAAATTTCACGTCGTCACTTTGAGGCATATGCAGTTGAAGTCGGCATCTACGTACAATACTGCCAACGTCTAGAAATCGCTGCAAACTGTGGAAATGCATTTTTCTCATAAACGGATTCATCAAGTGTGATGCGAATTTCTCATTTTCGGTTAATTCTTCAGTTTCGATACTTGCAACCTTAATTCTTTGCAGTTTTTCTCAGCTGCCGTAGGTTGTTTATGACTTGTGAACTGGGTGAGGTTGAGTGCGGAAAAGTCGGTGCTAATTTTAGAACAACAGTAGTTTTATGCATATATAATAACATATTGGGATCGGTGCAAGGCTTTGATTTTAAATTATCGTTAAGAAAATTTCGGTCGAGCTTTCTGAACGAGTTATTTATTCGTGAATTGATTTTACTTTTGACGCTTTTATTGTAGTATCTTAAATTTGCGCGAAGCGAACGCTGATCTAATGTGAGCTGAAAAGTATGGAATTCGTGAAGCTATGAAATTGCAATGTTCAACGCATAACTTCTTCAAAGATAAAATAGCGGCAAATTCACCTTTCACCTTTCGACTTGTCGCCGTTGCAGCCGCCTTTGTGAAGTCCACCAAAAGCTAAAATATCATACCTTGTACTTTCTCCTTCCACTGTCGCCAGAATAGTTTCACCATTGGCTCGTCACATCTTATACGTGGTCCTCTTTGAAGTCATTTGTGGTTTCTCGAGAGCCAGTTTGTTAACCACAGTGTCCAACGGTTGTCTTGCAGTCGAGCAACATGTCTAATCTTATCCCTTTTTTGCTGCCTACATTTCGCCTGCCACATCGCAAGAGCCCATTCTTTGTATCCGTTATCGTTGCTAACCCTTATGATAATTCCTCAGATTCTTCTTTCCATAGCTACTTCCATAACAGCAAACCTCTCTCCCTCGTTCTTTGTTGTAGACCACGTTTCAAAGGTATACAACATTACTGGGAACACTACAGAATTAAAAACGGATGCTCTGATGCTCATTGGTAGAATATGATCTGTAAATAATGAGCTCTTATTATTGAAGGCGACCCAAGCGTCTTCTTGCCCATTCGCCGTCAACGAGATTGTTTGATTCAAAACTTCTTCCTAAGTGTGAGGAATCTTTAATTTCTTCAGTCTCTGCTTGATCTGTGCGAAGGACCTCCGAGAAGCGATATTCATTTCACATCCACTTTGTCTTCGTTAAATTCACCTCCAGCTCAACTTTTTTTGAGAGGTATTTTAATTGTTGAAGGTGTTGAACGTCTTTTTGCAGATCACTATGGTTATTTGTAAAAGATACGCAGTCGTCCGCATACAGTAGGCATGTGAGCATCACACCATCAATCATAATTCCGCCCTGATGAATCATTTTAAGAAAAACAGATTGTCGGAATGCTGCTAACAGCGTCGGGGAAATCGTTTCTCCATGCGGACTCGTTTCTTTATTTGTAAATGGCACATTCCGGATAAAAGGTTTATGTCAGTGGCGCTTTCTTCATCAATGAGTCTTACGATGTCGCCGTAAAAGGGGTTTACGCCAGCTTCGTGTAACGCGTGGATTACAGCAGTCGCTTCCACAGAATCAAACTCCTTGCGGTAGTCGACGGAAGTTAAACTTACCCTCATCTGATATTCTTTGCTCCTCTCTAGCAAACTGTGGCTGAAGTCATGAATGTGACCGTGAATGGAGTACCCAGCTTTGAATCTTTCGCTTGTTCTCTGCTAAATTCCAGTTGTCGATATATTCGCTGTAACAACAGTCTTGTGAACAGTTTATATTGCTGAGATAGAGGCGTTATCGAGCGACAGTTACCAAGATCTTCTGAATCTCCTTTTTTCTTCAACAGCACAGTTCTCGAAGTTGATCAAGCTTTCTGAATCGTCCCTTTTTTAAATAGAAAGTGAATGTTTCTGTGATTGCGTTTTGAAGCAAACAGCCCTCGCCCTTAATATTCTGCCGTCATTCTGTCAATTGCGGGGAATGTGTTGGGCTTCATGTTCTTGATGGTAACCTCTACCTCGTCCTATGTTGCAATCGGAATTTCTTTTTTTTTGATATGCGCTTGAATTTCGTTCATCTTCACTTTACATGCGTACAGTTATTATGGAATTTTTCAAAGATTCCTTCCAATTTTTCTCTATGTGTGGTGCGTCCATTGGCAACTTTCAGTGCGATAGGCAATTTTCCTTTCAGCAGTGACTTCTTTTCAATTCTTTTGATACTTTTTCCTCTCAGTGCGCTCCCTCTTAACTTTATATTCCGATAGCCGTTATAATCCGATTGTAAACTTTTCCAGATCTCTTTGTACAATGTTCTTTAGTCTTGTCCGATTGCTATTCGTTGAGCTCTAACTCTCATCAGCAGCAACTTAGTGTGTCGGATACGTCTTCTCATTGTTGCAAGGATTTCTTCACTTGCAAGGTCCAGAGCCTTCAGAATGTTGGCAACGAACTGCTTATAGTCGTTATTAGTATCTGTGCAGTTCGTCGACAAGTCAATAGTTTAAATGAGATTCAAGAACTTATCGGCGTTTAGGTTTCCTCTTGGAGGACACCCCTTTCTTCAATATCGCAATTCTACGTTTAACGTCACTAATTTTGAGTGTAGCAATCGATGATTTAAACCCGTGCTAACAGTCTGTTCTCCCATGACTGATACATCAGAAAAAACGCGCTTCGCATCACTCAAGACAGAATCAGTCTGGTTTAAAGTCCGATCATCAATGCTTCTCATGTCTGCTGTTTTTTTTTTTTGCTCTTCTGGAAACAAGTCTTCATGATGTCCAAATGATTGCTAATAGCAAAGTCATAAGGCGGGATCCAGGTTCGCTTCTTCGACCGATTTCGAATCCTCCAACACAGCCTTCGGCTTTGCTTATCTTATTTCAGATAACAGTGTCGAAGTCGGCCTGAATCACCATGTAGGTCGATTTGACTTGCATGGCCTCTTCTATCTCTTGGTAGAACATTTTAATATCTTCATCAACTTCTTCCGGAGTTTGCTTATTGTTTTGCGCTGGCGCATATGCTCGAATAATCTTTATTGTGCGGCGTCAGGACCAAAACTGCAATTCCAGTAAATGAGGTCACAACTTTTGACGTATTTTATCATTTCACAATAAACCCAACTCCATTTCTCGCTCTGCAGTCGAATCCTCTACCCAAGAAGATCTGATCGCCGGTAGGCCATTCCTCCACCAGATCATTGCTTCTTCTTGTTTCATAGGTATCAAATTACATCGGCCTTTATGTTTGCTGTGACGTCGAAATATGTATCGATTTTAGGATCTGAAGACAAGGTTCTGGCACTGTGTGATGCAAGGAAGACTTTAACCTTTCCGTTGTTCTTTACTCGCTGGTCAACCGATCCAAGAGTCCTTTCCGAAAGACGTTTGGATAATATGTATTCAGTTTTTTTAGGAAATTATCTTTTGCGGAAGTTCCATTTGGGGTGCAGCCCTCTTGACCCTATAGCTGATGGGTGCTTTTGTTTCGACTGAGCTCTCCTAGCCATTATCTGCCCAAGAATTAACGTCGAAAAGGAGAGGCGGCGGTTTTTACGGCGGACCGTTCTCGTCGCGACACGAACCCGTCAACAGCCATTGTGACTTTTTACGTGAAAATGACGCGCCACCGTCAGTCAGCCACACACTATTGGATCACGCTGCTGCTTGTTCCCCTTGCTAATTCAGTACGTTCGTGGTTAACCGTCGTATCCGATGGCCTTCCCTTCACACGCCGCTTGGGGAGACGATAGAAGGCTTGCAGCTAAGCACACCCGTTGCGCACGCAGATGCCCATCCGTTCTTTGATCATCGACCATCAAAGAGCAGCAAATTGCGTTCGTAAAAATGCATCAACGTCATCGGCAATCGTTTGCAGAGCCAGAGTGAGTGTCGGTCTTTTCCTTTATTTACGTTTCGTTTTCAGTTTCGTCAGCGACCATACATTAGTGCAATTCATTGTCGCTGCACTACGTATTCACGTTCTTCGTATATTGCAAAATCTGTGGTCTTTTCAGACATATCCCGTTCAGTGCTCTCTTACACACATATTTTCGCGCAATATTTCACACCGAAACTCTTTAGTTGCGAGACTGACGAAAAGCTATCCGTTGTTTCTTCTTTCCTACCTGATCCTTGCTGCGATCAAATCAGGTCGATTCAGTGAACTATAGCGGCTCATGAATAGACCGAGCTGTCTTCAAAAGCTTGTAAATTCAAAATTTTAAAGGTGTGTAAGAGCAGTTCGAAATAGGAGGTTTAGAGCTGTGAACACTTTCAAGCAAAATCACTGTTAAACCAATGAAATTGAATGCTGCCGTAGGTTGCATTATGTGTCTCTACGAGCAGTCCTACTCGGTAGTACTGATTGATGTGAATGTATGCAAGCAGGCGACGCCAAACACATCTTATTTGATTATAAAAATATGAGAAGTCGTCCTAATTGTTTAGATGTCCCATTTTATCATTACTTTGCTTTAACTTTCAGACACACATTGTATCTGCAGTAGAGAGAAATAAATAAATTAATTAATTAATTAATTAGGGCCGTTCTCTGTATACTATCAACGGCCGTCATTTGCTCTATCATGATTTCTTTTTTAGGCGGCCATGTTATTCGAAAGGAACGAGGAAAAGATGATATGGCAGTAGGAGTAGCGGCAGAAGCGAAAGTTGTAGGTTTGGCAGTGAATGCAGCGATGGTGGTAGCCTGGGACGCGGAGAGAATGGCGAAGGTTGCACTACCAGTTTCTGGAGGATACATTGCTTCGTTCTCATCACTTACTAGTTATGTCGCTCCACCATCTGGTGGTTACGCTACGTGCCAGCCGGAGGATATGCCTGCCCCGAGAATAAATCCATGACCATTACGCTGATGTAAAAATAATGTAAATTCATATGCCTGTGTTACGGATACCATTAAATTAGACATATTTAAACTGCTTTGTCGATCGAAGCCAGCACTCACATATTTTAAAGTTAGATCTCACGAACCACATACTACCGAAAGTCATTCAGACTAGCCATTAATTTATTGCTGTTTATTCTTTAAGTACACTTCGTAGTTGTTGATCATCAGCCACTTAGTGTGTATTTATTACAGAATATATAGGGAATGTAAGAGGTGGTTGACAAATCTGAGTTGCTGATATGTTTTTGATGAATTGCGGACCTGATTTAGTGATTGAGGAATACCTCAAATACTACTCATCGGTCGACTGGATCTATGGATGGTCAGAGTGCAGTATAGGAGATATTGCTGTCCGAGATAGTGAGACATACACAACTCAAAGTGAACAATTTCAGAAATCTCGTTTGCTAAAGAATTACGGCATCATAACTTGCTGCATATATTGCGTTCAGCAAATTTTTTCTTGGTACTCCATACATTCAAATGACTGCTGATACTATTGCATATGGAATATATAAAATTTTGATCTCGCAATAGGAACTGCTTCAGAAGAAGGCTCACATTTCAGCTTTAAGCGATGACTGTCGGCTTATCTTCAGCAGATTCTGTGCAGCTGTCAGATATTGTGTGAAATGTCGTTAGTGCCTTATCCATGAAAAAAAGGCCTTATCCACAACTAAAAAATTCTGACTAACAACTGCAGAAATCCCTTCCCAATTTCCATGTGTTTCCACAATCACCACGATAAGGTCCTGGGTTATTCGTCGATTTTTGTCGATCGTTTAGGATGACTAGAGGCACCAGTAATAATTTTCTTCTTCCATAGAATCTCATCTATTACTGTGTTAAAGGAATGATGAAAAACAATCTCATAGACAGTGTGTGACATTCTCGAAAGCGCTATTAAAGTAACAAAAATTAAAAGGTAAAAGACGATGAGAATAAATCTCACAGCATTCAAGTCCATCGCACTCATCATTTTTCAAGTATTTCCTTCTCGAAGAACGTTTCAGATTGATGCTGATGTTGAAACGCGCATCGAACGAGTATAAACAAGCGCCGCCGAGAACATTTAGTGCATTTTAAGAGTGAGTTGTTCAGAAATGAAAAACTGCCGATGAAACTAGAGGATCGTTAATCGCAATGTTTATGAGACTTTGTTGGCACATAAGTACCTAATTTACTCTCTCTCTCTTTATTTCATTCTATACCACTGATAACCAACATAATTTCTATACATCGTTTTGAAGATATACTCGATTCAAGAGAAGCAAACTCCGCTTAAAATTTTTCATTTCCGATTTCTTTTTTAAGGATTTTTGGAAGTAGTAGATTGATACTTAAAATCATAGCACTCGATGTTGTAGCACTCGATGTTGCAATACAGAACCACTTACGTGTATGAACATAATTTCATGAAAAAGTTGTGCGTGAGACCGTTAAAAATGCAGACGACTTTATTCTTGGACAGAAAATCAGTTTGAGATCTTTTTAATCACTAATATAAAAAGGCTTATTTTCATAACTCTGGAGTCTTTTAGATGTGGAATCAAGATCGGAACTTCACATTTCCAGCAAAAAACTGACAGTTTCCGCTTTTTTTCTTTCCCTTTCAGGACGTCTTCTTCCTAGAATTCATTATTAGTGAGGATGCTCACCTTATCTTAAGGCACACCTCCGCTCAACGACGAATGCTTTAATGTGTCCATTTTTTGCAGTTGTTAGTAGTGAACTTTTAGTTTCCTTATGGGCCAAATTTGATGTACTGAACTTTAGAACCGTCTCTGACTTAGCTTTCTTTTTAGTTGTTGGACTCGATTTCGAGTACTGATTTCAGCTCGTGTTTCTGAAAGTTGCGTTTGTTGTGGCAGCAGGATGTTGTAGTAGCGTAAATTTTAAAGCGTGATTTGTCATTTGAGTTGAAGTGCAGGAGTTTGTGCTCCTTGAAAACAAGTCGTCGTCAGAACAGTTGTTCGCAAGTGGGTGTATATTATTAAACCACTAGAATGGTGCAGTAAATATTGTGTGCTTAGGTTTTAATGAAAGGTCGAAAGAAATAATGTGTTCGATTCAAAATCGTCTCAAGGCGATGATCACCCATTCAGTCACAAATTCTATAGGCAGCAAGATTTCGGACCTAACAGGTAAAGTAAGGCGCGAGGTCAATGAAGCGGGAATGACGAGGTGAGATGTATGTTTACTCGCTTTGTTTACTAAAGGATGTTTACTCGCATAAGATGCTGATAAAACTGTAAAGCATGGAGCTTATATTGCCTATAGCCCATATTTCTACATGGATACTAATATGACTGCATAAAGATTTTACGTTTCCCTGCAGCTTGCTCGGAAATTTTTCCCTTCTTTGACTCTTGGTAGCGATGTCGAATTTGTGTGTACGCGTGTGTGCGCCTATCGCTTCTCTGTTCAACGATTTTGGCCAGTGAACTATAAGGATAATTCAGTGAATTTTTTTGGGGGTACAATTTGTGCAATAAGTTGATTGTTATGCTGTCTTCCATGGTACTCAAACATTCTAGTAAACGATTCTCTAATGTCCATCAGACTTGTAGACACTCTGAAGCTGTGCCAAAAAATACTCGCATTCTGCAGTCAATCGGATTCTCGTTATGTACAAGTCGAGTCACAAAAAAAGCGAACCCTTCATAGAAAATCTGTAGAGGCAGTCGATCCATTTAAAAAGGAAATGTGTGAATATTTGATTATTTGTTGATAACTCAGATACCTCATAGTTCTAGTTGTCAGAGTGCAGGTGTGATATTCGCCAGATCCTTTAAGATATCTGTGCATACTTTTTTACTGGTTTTCGTCAGAGCAAAAGAACTTTAAACCTTTTCAGGAAAAACCAAGAAAAATCTAAAGTCCCTCACTCATTAATGAGTTGTTTACCTGAGTGGTAATTTATTAGAAATTATGCCTGAAGTTACAAAAGCAATGATTACAAAAACCTAATAAATTCTCTCTGCAAGCGTCCACTGCGGCAAAATTTTACCAGAGGTTCCCACACTGCGCGTTTTTATCTTAGCAAACCATTCATACAAAGCATTTGCGTAACGAGATCGCATCCGCAGAAATGAAATTTCGACGAAATTGAAGGTCACAAATATATGAACACATCCTGTTTGTGAAGGTTATTCAATAATTCATAAGGTACGAGAACACACTGAAAAGGTCTGCTCCAAGTCAAATGTTGGATTGTGCAACATATAGACATAGTGACTTCTACTGCTCTTTTTTTACAGTAAGAAGATGTGAAAACGTGTGGCGAGGAAAATGCTACAATGTGACAGTAATTGCATCAAGCTAAAACCGGTTACATAAAACTATAAAGAGCACAAAAGCCTCACTAAAAATATTCGTTTCAACATAGCGATCGATCGTGCAAAATCTCAGCTAAGTGTTTGTCCGTTGCTGTATCTAATTTGTTTATGCAATAAAATTTATCTCACATACTGCAAGGCAATAAAGGGAGGAAATATGCATGCACACTGCCTGGGACAGTGCAAACTCCATATATAGCTCTTATCTTGCGGTGCAGCAGGTGTTGTCGTGAGATTTTGAAAGAAACACAAAAGATGGTACTGATCCTTTGCTTTCCTTATTTCCTCCTCCATTCCTTCCCCATCCTCGTTGTTACCGTCTGGTACCGTCAGAAAGCGCTCATAATGCAGCCAGTGATCACTATAATTGTTAAAGTGGCATATTTGCTACTGCATTAGTTAATATTAAGGGGCTATGTTCGGCCGATTATATGCATGTGTCATTTTTTCGGATATTTTTATTATACGTCTCACTTATGAGTGTACTCCAATATCTCAAGCAAAAGTGAAACATTTTATGAGTGCAGTAATAACAGTTACTGACAGTGTTTCATAATCACGAGTGAAACATTTAGGAAGTAATACCCCTCAATATTACATCCGAGGTTGAGCGATTGGCCGAGACAGTTGAATTCTTCGCTTTTGCGAAGTTTTGCGTAAGTTTTACCCAGTGAGTTGCCGCGACATCACATTTCCTTTCTTTTAAGAGATAGAATTGTAGCATAATACGAGGTCTGTAACTATGTGCGCCGGCTGTTTTTTAAAATCCCTTGCCTGCTGTGTGAATGGTAACTTCCTTCCTCCTCAAGCCGCATCATCGCAACTCGAGGCACGATCTCGGATTCATGCGTAGCGCTGTTCGACTTTTCCTCTGCATTGAAAAGTTCTTGCAAAACACTCGTTAGAACACGAATTTATATGCCCAGCCGAGCCAAAAATGAAATTTTCATGCTTAGACTCGGTTATTAGAAGCACCCGTTGATACAGGTGTTTTATCGGTGCTCATGATATTTCCAACTCTTGCATGTTGCTTTCGAACAGCACACAATGTGTGCAAATCCTTCCAATGCAGTCTGAGCAAACCGTTCTTATGGTTATTTGCATAGGCGATCTGTGTTGCTAAACTGCATAGGCGGTATTTTTTATTCCTTCAAATCTGATTACCATATATAATACAGAAAAAGAATCACATATACGTTTACACGTCACTTATGCCTTTGCTGCTTTCCTGCGGTAGGTTTTGTCGCCTGATTTATGGTCCGCTTCTTCATGGTGCTCCTCGTGTCCACCAGCCTGGTTTCTGTCCTCCTCGTGATTCTGCTGCGATGACGATGGTGGTCCTGGGGGAGATGAGCTTTGAAATGGCGGTGCAGTCTGAGACCCATCTTCATATCCAACGCCAGGTGGTGGAGGGGGAGGCGGACCATGTCCTTCCTGATGATCACCTGATGATGGAGGCGGTGGTATAGGCTGAAACGGTCGACCTTGTTCTCCATATCCTCCTTCTGCAGGAAATGGCTGTGAAGGGCTTGATTCATATGCTCCTGGAGCAGGCGGTTGTGTTTGAGTATCAGATAAATAACCCTGTGGAGCTGAATATGATCCTTTCGTACTTCCTTCATAATATGATGCGGTCGATGAATGTTCTCCAGATGAGTACGATCCCGCTGAAGGAGGTAATCCTCCATTCAGTGGTCCAGTATGATATGTGGGTCCAGATATATACGTTCCAGTAGGTGAGGATGAATATCCACCAAACAGTGGCGGTAAGGAAAAACTAGGTAGTTGGAGCGGTGGTAGCGTGAAACTATGTGGTAGAGCATAGCCAGCACTACTTGGTTTGGCATAGCTTCCAACACTGGGCTGTGTTGTTGTCCATAACTGATGAGGTTGAGCATAAGCTCCTACACCACTGCTCGATCCTCCGATTGTTGGGCAACTGGGTGGTGGTGGGCAGCTGCACAATGGTGGTGGTGGCGGCGGTGGTGGCGGTGGTGGTGGGCAGCTGCACAATGGTGGTGGTGGTGGCGGTGGTGGCGGTGGTGGTGGTAACCTAGAAAAAAGGAAATATTTCACCCAGCCTTAAATCCCGCTCTACTCGTTACAACCAGGCGAATTCGACTGTCTCATTTTCAAGCCGCAGTCAGTCATCCACTCATGTTTGCAACCGTTGTCAGTCAACACAATTCTTCATCCTTATATTCCCAGATAAAGAGATAAATTGTTAGGTCCTCATTTCCCTATTTTTTATCAAACTTTATAATCTTTGGAAATATATTGAGGGGTATAAAGACGTCCTGTTCTATATTTATGTGTGCCTGTTTGTGTCTGTTTGCAGGTGTCGTGCATATACTCAATCCAAGAACTGCTGAAAACAAAGGTACGAAGTTAGGTGATACACTGCATACCAATAATTTTCATACCATATATCACAGCGATTGTTCTATTCCGAAAAGGTCATACAAATTTTTAAGCGGCAAAAATTTTCATCCATTCTCGCAGTTCGGAGTTTAATTTTACGTCGGCTGTCGAATCAGATGAGGCCAATTTTTCACGGGACGGCTATGCGGATAAAATAAGTAAATGAGGTTTGAAAAAGAGACGATCCAAAGTATTTTATTTCTGCGTTGACAGTTACCATAACTCTCAAAAATGGGACAGAAGCTGTCAGCCGTGCTGGCATATGCTCGTACATCATACACGATCTGTCAACTCGCACAAAAGCCGACCTCGAAATGTAAGTTAAAAAGAGTTAGCAAATTTTCACCGCAAGCTTGCGCTAATAAACCGAGCTCGTCGATTTCAAATCTATGCATATAAGTGAGGCGAACAATGCCCGGAAACTTGATTTGTTTGGTAGTGAAATTTGATATTGATAAATAAACCGAAATCTACGAGAAAGAATTTTCATTTCATTATTCATGTTATGTAAGCGTATGGATCTTATAAACTCTCAGTTTAATCCGAAAACGCGCGTTTTTTGTTCAACGGTTTAAGAGTTTCCTTTGATTATTCTCGAGGCTTCAAGACAGCCCGAATCCCAACTTGCCATATCCGGTGAAAACTGAAATCGAATGAGGAAAAGTCTTCATGGAACTCGAAATTATTTACTAAAAACTCGTGCGCATCCTTCTCCTCTGTTGCACTGTGTTCCGTTCCAACGAACTTTCCCTTTTCAATAGAATCGACAATTTTTGCAGACAAACACCCTCCTTTCGTATATGTTGGAAACGTGGCCGTTCATGAGCACTTAACAGGAGTCGAGTTATCGCACCAAATTTCATCGTCGGATCCATTTTCTTGCGTTGCTTGGAATAAAAAATCTGTTTAAAAGTCGAGTTTAATCGCAGGTAAGATTGGATAAAACTGTCAGGAAACATGTATTAATAGCTTACTTGCAGCCGCATGATGATCCTCCGCCAAGCCCAGGGAATAAGCATGCATCCGAGAAGCGAGCAATTGCGACCAGGAGGAAGACTACTGTAGATGGCTGCATCTCGGCAATAATCTCTCAGATCGTATGAGAGATCGCCGTATGCTGAGATCACTGTTCGTTTTCGCCTTCAGTTCGCGCTTATATCGTTTGGTTCAAGGGTGAGCAACAAAAATGGCAAACGCGAATGCCCAACAGGCATTTTCAAGCTGGTTTCTGCGACGTGAATTTCAATTTAGTAACACCAACTGCAACCTATCAGAGATTAAACGCTAACAGCGAGACGGTTTCTGCGCATTTCTCCGATCTCTCCTCATATCTAAACGTTATCTAAGTGGCCATTTGCGTTCACTTCCTCGTCCCAGCCATTCTGCCGTCCCATCCCGTCCAATCGAATTGTTCAACTAGCAAATCAAAGATCGTTTAAAACAACGCAACATGTCGTTCATAGTTTACTAGCTCCTAAACACGTTTGCAATCTCATTTTATCGGTTTTCGTTTACTATATACAACCGGCTTTCAACAGCGACGTAAAGTAGTTTTCATTCTTTTACTGATCACGATCTTTATCACTGTCCTAGTCGCCCGCAATACGGCCAGCCTTCTCTTGGAACGATAACGGTGCTCAAAAATCCATTCATCAAACAAAGCAAACAGGGCTGGTTTTGCGGAACCGAATCAAACTATCTACGCCTCATATCCGCCTTTGTATTCATTGAAACATAAGGTAAAAGCACTTAAGACGTGATCGTTCTAAAGTTTAAATCATATATTGTAATGCTTCTACGGCATGTACAGAAGAATAGTATAGTATATTTTGCAGGTGAATGAACAAGGAATAACAGAGTACTATATTTTTCAGTAACTCTTTCCTCCCAATTTAGAGACTTGAAAAAGTCAGCTGAACGCACTTAGTCACATGCGAAGAATTATTCAGTTGTTATCTGAATGCAGTTTGAAGGTGAAATGAAAATCCTTTTTTCGGCAAAAACTTACGCTGAATGAAACGAATATTCTGCCTGAAAGATATTTTCCACAGCAGTAAATTTCTTTCGCTTTCATTCTTCGCAAAACACGTGGATTGAAAAAGTTATGACCTGAGTTACAGATCTTAAGGAATCAGGTCACTGATGATTCGAACAGATCGAACGAAATGATTTTGATGCAACCAATGTCTTACTGCAATGCAACATCTACACACTGAATTAAATATTCGCTTCAGTAGACGCATTAACCCATCTGAAGAGGAATTAAGAGTCCCCTGTTTAGTTGGAAATGTTCTTTTGCGTTAGCAGTCTTTAAATGCAGTTGCAGTGGTGCAAAATTTGGAAAATCGTTGATGCGAATTTCGCATTTTCCAAATGAACAGTAACTTTAATGCTCAAATCCTCATAAGTATGCGAAAGACGTGATCAATTTGCGAGCCACAAAAGTACGACGGGATAGAAGAAAAGCATAATAAATCTCTCATTTTGAGCAAATTCTAAAACTTCAAGATTCCACTTTTCTTTATTTTCTATGACAGAACCGATTAATTTTTCTAAAGTTGTTAATATCTTTCACGACGAGTAAGGACTATTTCTTCATCAAACAAGTGGAGAAACAATTTGCAACGCCGCATGCATTTTTATATCCTGTCTAGATCAGAAGTAAGAGAGGTAATGGGAGGGGACGGGGGATCGGGATACCGGATATACAGACCCATATACCTATGAGTAATATCATGAACGTCACCATCCGTAACCTTGCTTTTAGTTGATTCATGTAATCCGGGAGGACCGAAAGAGAGCGTCGAAACAAAAATTCAATATACCACTCGTAGGCAACTGACTATGTTTCAAAATCTATCCATTTTTAGAATATTCTATAAGCGGTTCGATGAATCCGCGAATAACCGCATTATTCCAAATATTTTTCCGCTTTCTGGTACTTATGAACTGATCGATGAAATAAACTGCGAATTTGCGGAACGAAACATCGTATCACTTCAAGTTGCATTCTCTTCTGCGCGTTATCGTTCTCTTGAAATTTATTAAGTTGATATTTCTGGATAACTCTTTATATCTCTTCATTGTTTCCAGACTGCCAACATGTGAAAGCAAACATTGGAAACAGCTGATATGGGATCCAGTCAAGAGATTTTGAGGGTCTTCTATGGGAAGTGATACAAAATTATAGCCGAAGATAATCAAAGAAAAAATTCAGATAACACGAAGACGTGACTCAAATATAGCAGTATTTAGAAAAATATATTGTAGCTCTGTAGCTGAGAGTGTGATCACAGTGTTCAAGCGTGCTACGGTTCTCAGTAACGAAGTGTTTCAAATCATACATCATTAGACTGCAATAGGATAGGCAAAATTTTGCCTCCTAATTCGATTACACAAGAGTTTTAATATGGGAAATCAGTAGTGCACTATTCGCTGCAAATGAAATGCATTTCAGTTTTTGTTCTTGCAACTCGTATAACCGAATTTTTTTGCCACATGAAGGTTTCTGATTTGAATTCATCATTAACGTTATTCGAGTCTCCTGACGTCCTGACGACATCGTTTTGTCTCGTTAAGATATAGTGAGTCGTCAGGTCGCACTGATCAGATATTATCAGCAAGCTGCAAATGCAATCTTTTCACTACATTTTGTCATACTAAGCGGGAGGGTCAGGGTGAGGGGAGGGGGGGGGGGGGGGGGAGGGGTTAAACGCAGCACGTTGGAGGGAGAGGGTTTTTGATCGTGAGGGAGAGGGTTTTTGATCGTTTAAATGCGGTATTGGAGAGATGCGCTCGGCATGGAAAATATAAGCGAAGCTTGCACGCACATTCGGATTTAGAGACTGCATTTTGATTAGTTTGTGCAGCTGTTTTTGAATTATCACGAATCAGTACCAGCCGGTCAATTAAGACTGTTTGTTTTCACACTGACTGCTTGCGTGTGGATAAGGTTGAGACCGTCGCGGTAAGCACAATGGCAGAAGCTGATAGCGAAATTCTTTATTGCTCGCTAATGCTTTTTTTTTGAGCCGCAGAACTTTTGTTCGTTCAACTTTGAAGTATATAACATTCAAACTGAGTATCCCGGTTGCATTTAACTTGAGTGCTTATTGTCGGAATGTTCATTGTGGAATTATGGCAATATGGTGCAGCGGAGGAACTTTTATTTGCCTTAATTGTGGGAGGATGACAAATTTCGTTTATGCACATACACACAAGCATATAAAATGAATTCTTTAAAGGTAGTATTAAAAGTTGTGCTTTAATCAGCAACCATCACATACAAAGACAGAGAAACATTTCCAGCGGAAGATTTCTTATTTGGAAACGACTGCTCTCACTCATTTTGCCGAACATTTTTCATTTGCGGTAAGTTCGATTCCAGCTGAAGTGTTCTTAAAAAGTTTCACACCTATATTGGTTTGAGGAAAAAATAGAACAGAAATTAGAGGAACAATGTGGAATTTGGAAAACCGAGGGATTCTGAAATCAACATTCCATAGTTGAATATACTAACTATAGCATAATGAGTGGATTTTCAGAAAATTCCTCGAAAATGAAAAATTTGTCTTTCGTTCCACAGAAATATGTTTTTTTAAACAATTTTCTTCTCACTAACATTGATATGAATGAACTAAAATCTTTCATTTCGTTCTTGAAAGAACCGAAACTATTCGATAAATTTGGCATATTCTGTTGTGAATTAATGGGAATAAATCAAAATCACCTGAAGTGTTTCTCGCTGCAACACTGTTAGGAACTTCCGCATGATCCGCTTCTTGTCTACTTCTATTTCACTCATTTCACCTCAGTCAGCTATTTCAAACTCATCATATGCACTGATCTCCTCCTCATATGGATACTTGCGTGCGCTCGGTGCAGAACTTTGTCGTGCAAACGCCGTTTCCTCAGCCTCCTTAGGCTCACGACGAGGAAACGTTTGCTTTTCAATCGAAACACCATTTAATCCACTATCACCTCTCAGATGTCGTCTTCCATTGCGCATTTTGTCGAAATACAGGTCGAAATCATGCCTTGGTATAGCCGCCTCGAGTATCCTCGTATGCTGGACGGCTTGTGGTACTTCCAACGTAGCTTTTCTTTTATTCCCATAGAGAGAATCGCCTTGAGGCTGCAGTATTCTCTGTCTCCTCTTTCTCTCGTTAGGCATGTTATGGCTCACTTCAGGTGATTGGTGATAGCTCTCCAGTGGGCTAGAGTTACAGCTGGCTTTTGGTGAGTTGTAAGTTAATTCAACAGAGTCCTGCGGAAGCTGTCGAGTGTCTTGCTGATCCTTAGAACGTACCTCACTGCTACCACAAGGTGGGCATAGTGATGTAGGCAAGCAGAAGCATAATGGATTAGAGAGACTGAAATACAGCTGAATTAATGCTACTCAATGTGCGGTGAGTAAGAGTGCCTTCAAAATTCATGTTCCTAGTCTTTTCTAGCATTTTCTTGCAATAAATTTCTAGCAGTGCCATAAAAACGCATACTTCGTACTAGCTAACATTCCCTCTCGTAATAGCATACTCCCTATATTTTTTTCTTCAGCGAAGATGTATCACTTATTCTGCGAAGACGACAGCAGTAGTATGAGGAACGAGATGAATTTAAAATTGCTTTCGACATTTCTTTTTCGGCACTGAAGTGCTAGTAACTTCAAGTGTCGGCAACTTCCTCTCTACGATTTCACCGATTTCACTGTAAACGGACGCCGCAGATTATCGCGCAAAGCATCATGTGTATTGATATTCGCCTACTGAAGCGTCGAATTTTTTTCTTGTAAGTACTTAAGATGATCATTGAAAAACGCTTCATCCTCGCGAAGTTGAGGATAGATGTGGTCTTGGACAAATGATGCGAAATGGAGCTGGGAGAAGGACATAGAGAGTGGATTGCAGAAACCTCAAAAATATACGCAGTATGCAAGAGTTAAGTCCAGAAAAATAAGCGCCTACTACAACCAGCTGACGTCTGAACACGAAAAATTAAAAAAGCTGTTCATAGCGAAAGGTTTCTTTGATGTTTACTACACTCTAAACATAAACATTTTGGGAAAAGTGCCTACTTTTGGAAAGATGCCTTTACCATTTTAGGAAATAATGCTGCCCATCTTAGGAAAAATAATGCTAGGGAATAAAGCTTTTTGAGCTGCAAATTCATCTCCTTGAAATGGTTTTGCATTATACGTTGATATGTAAATGCATTGGCAGTCTATGGCACCAAGAGGAGAAAACGAAAGAAACATAACGGAATGCGAAATGAACGAAATGAAAGATCCACATCTTGCGGCACTAACCGTGTAAAGGGGTCGAAAACATAAGTTGGGCGAAGTGGTCCGAGATTTAATACAGTTAGAGGCATTTAGGATGGAAATATCTCAGAAAAACCTCTGTTCCATAGCAAAAATTTTATGATCAGGTTGAAATTTTGTCAAACTGAATTACACTACTTTTTTTGCCACTTTATATAAAGCGGGAAAGTGCGATAACTTACGTGCAAGGGCAATCACCTCCAAAGAATAGTGCTGTCAATTGACCAATCAGGACGGTATGCATTACTACGAAAAGAGTAAAAGGCATAGCCATAATGATTTTCGATTACTAACTGGAATAAACCACGAAGCCACTTTATATACTTGTCATGGATTAAGTAACAACCGAAACAGAGAAAAACGGATTGTATTGTTACAAAATTGTCGCAAAGACGTGAATGTCATTCTCTTTGTTTCAGAGTCGACTATTGACATAGATCCGATTCGACGATCGCAGCGATTATGCGTTCGGTTCATTTCACACGTTTTTATGAGAAATACTCAAGTTTGACACCGTTTTCTCATCGTTGATTTTGCCTAATCTCTTCCCAAGAGTTACTTCATGTCGCATGCGATTCTCGAGCAGCAAAATTTTGACCAAGAATGCTGTGCAAATTCCTGCTCAAAGAACCTTTTCTCACTGCAAACTATAAAAGTTGGCAGTGTAACCACATCGCTATTTTCAACCTCTTTTGTCATCAATTGAGATTTAAGCTTACCATTAGCACGATGTTAGTCCATCGCTAAGATTATGAGCTATCCACTTACTGTAAACATGATTCACAGACGATAAAAAATTCGGCGATCGGATAGGTACGACAGACGACACCTAGTCTACAGAGTGAAGCACCACATTCTCCAGCTTCAAGCGAAAGTGTCCTACTGAACCTAGGTGAAGATGAAAAAAACCGATAGGATTTCAGAAATGTTGAGTAGATTTCCCTACAGTTTCTCCCCTCTCTAGAGGCCAAGAGTTCGCGTTTTGCACAGTTTGATGTACTGAATTGTACGCAACAGGAATGAGCTGTCATGAAACTCTTAAGGCAAAAATTATTTCAATGTTTAAGAGTCGTTTGCATAAGACCGATTGCCATACGATGGTAACCTTATTCACTAACGAGCGCTTTACATTTTCTTTTTATTTAAAACGTTTTTTCTGGCTACTCATTTATCATCAATTCTGTTTCTCTGCGCCTCTTACTTGGTGATTCCGCTCTAAATCAGAATCTCGATGAGCGCATTGACTGCACTGCTTTGCATTTGATTTTTTTTTTTTTTTGTGTGAATAATGAGAACACTGACTCGTCTTGTTTTACTAATACAGCTGTGCTGTTTGTTCAGAAATGAGAAACCTCGACCTATTTCACATTACTAAATGGACAGCTTCACGCTCGAATGAGTGATGCTGCAGGAACTGTGGGCTTGGACGATGTAGAGATGCAATTACTTTTCGGACTGCTTCTGCTGATGCTAGTCAGCATCCGCCGTCATATTTTACATTATTTACGTGGAAATTAGCATAATATAATAAATACTTATAAATATCGTATAAATACAAGTATAAGTAAATAAAGAAATGTCTATTTCTTTCTTATATATATAATAAAGAAATAGACATTTCTTGCCATTTTATATAATTTTTTTTTCATGTTTCTGCCTTCTTGCCATTATATAATTCTCATGTTTCTGTTGTATATATATACAACTCTCAGGCTGTCTTGAGAGCTGAAGTTTTTTGCCGTCGCTATTTCCCGATGCTGTCTTAGTTTTTTTCCTTCAGTCGATATATACGTTCCTCTTCTCAGTTCACCTTCTTCGCATTTTTTCATCGAAAATTTCATTTGCACATTATCGACGCCGTCAATATGAACGTTTCGTCGAATTTTTCATATTACCTTATAAGTCAGTCATATTGAATTCCTCCGATAATACTGATAAGTGCACACCTTAACTGCAATTTCATCGGTGAAAAGCAGTTGGATGCAGAAGAAGGTGCATATTTTCTGGCCGCAGACTACTCATTTGCTGTGGAGTATTCGCAAGCAGTATTTCTACTTGGTCAAATAAGCTTCACTATATTGTGTGCATTCAAATGAGAGATAAGAAACTGCCTAAAATATCATAGGTGAATTCCTTTTAATACTTTGCAGGAAATTCTCGTCGTTCACTTAAGACTTTAGGTTAATAGCAAAAATATTTTATTTCACCGATGGCCGTGATTTTTGAATACGAAATTAAACTTTTCTTATTTAAACCGAAAGACTGGTGTGATGAAAGTTACTACTTCCGCGTGCTCATAAATTGGATATTTTGAAAAGGATGCATCGAATTCAATCACCGAACAGACTCTGCTCAGCGTACTGTTCTTTTCCTTTCCCACCCTCTCTCCCTCTCCCTCTTTCTTCTGAGGGATTTTTCATTGCAAAACCTTCACTGTTCCACCAATGATCGCTTCTAGAAATTACTGCTAGAACGCCATCAAAACCTATCTGTGTCCAGTACCTTTCAGGGACCCAAATTGTCTCTCGTTGAAAGCAATTGCTATAAGAATATTTCATTTATGTGAGGAGATTTCTCCAACGTGTAGCTCCTCTGTTCCACGAATGCTATGTAAATAAAGAATTATTTTGTTTCAGGATCGCAAACACCACACTACCCTCAAGAAACTTTCAACGGAATTTTTCCTTTTACGCAACTGCATCACTAAAATTTCCATCATATTTGCTCACAGTCCACACATTTCATTTAAAACCGAAACTACATAAGTTAGAGGATTTTCCCCTCGTGATATTCTAAGGGTTTAGAAATGCTTCCTAAAATTGTTCGCTTTATTCAGTCGAGCTTTTTCCTAAATGCTTTTCTAAATCCGATGAACTGTGATCTTCATAACCAGGAAATTGTTTCTTTACGCTTCATTGGCGCACTAGACGAGTAAACAACCTGCCGCATATTTATTGTCATTCAAACGAATATGATCGAAAAGTACAGGTAAATGGATAAGTGCTAGCACATAGGTAGTGCAAAAAAAAACAAGAAAAAAGAGTAATCCCGAATGAGCAGGAATACCCTTTCAAGGGGGAATTTTACAATGTTGAATACTTCACTGCATGCAGCAGTTGAGAAATAACGGAGCAAGAGCGTATCATTGAGGATGCAATGGAGGCAGATGGAAATGCAAGTAATATCGCATGAAATAACAAAGTTGCTAACTGCGAATAACTCAATGGCAGTGATGTCAACACAGCACAACTAAGTTGGAAAGAAATAGGACCAATGGGAAGCAGCACTGACAACAAAACGAAACGGCAGTGAACGGAAACAGAACTGACAACAACAAGCATTCACTACTCTTAAGGTCAGCTATACACTGCAATATTCCAATCAGTTCACATATCTCCTCGTCGAATATTACACCTGACGAAGTTGCTTCTAAAATTCAGTGGGAACCGAACCCATCATAGCGCGACAAATCAAGAAAGAAGTAATTTGATCGTCTAAAAAGAATTCTCCGCATATAAGAAACGGAATGCGAAACACGGTAATATTTTATATTGTGCAATTTGATCTATGAAAATATACCAGCAGGAACAGTTTATCGTTTTCGAATTTTGTGGAACATTGAGAAAGAGGCAAGAGGCGAATTGACTCCAGCCGATTTAATAACTGAGCTGAACGAACACTATCTATCAAGCGATCATTATGTTTTCTTCACCACCGATGTCTGGAAAATGTTCTTCGCAACGTCTTGGCATAACCGCTGGCTGGTGCTGCACCACTACTCGCTGGCTGAGCTGCAGCTGCCCCAGCACCTGTGTCGATTGGAACAGCTATAGGACCTCCACCTGACGCATACCCACCACCGCCGCCACCCATTCCACCCATGCCGCCACCACCTATCCCACCCATGCCGCCGCCTCTGTATCCACCACCGCCCATGCCACCTCCTCCATATCCGCCGCCGCCACCCATGCCGCCGACGGGTATGCCACCACCCATGCCGCCACCCGGCATGCCACCGCCTGCATATCCGCCACCGCCACCCAAGCCACCGCCTCCCATACCACCTCCTCCATATCCGCCACCGCCACCCAAGCCACCGCCTCCCATACCACCTCCTCCATATCCGCCGCCGCCACCCAAGCCGCCGACTGGTATGCCACCGCCCATGCCACCGCCGCCTATGCCGCCGACCGGCATGCCTCCGCCTCCGAATCCGCCACCCATTGAATACCCACCGCCACCACTCACTGGTTGATAAATGATACCACCGCCACCACCCCCTGGACCGCCTCCACCTCCTCCCATATATCCTCCACCTCCACCCACTGGTGCGCCGCCGCCTCCGAATCCTCCCGTTCCTATTACCACCAGTGGCCTAAATCCGCCCATCATACCGCCGCCACCCGAATATCCACCTCCACCCGAATATCCACCTCCACCCCCACCACCCAACATGCAACAGATCATCACTGGCATTCCACCACCTCCACCACCACAGCAGCCACCACCACCCAATCCACCCAATCCACCCAATCCACCACCGCAGCAGCCACCACCACCCAATCCACCCAATCCACCCAATCCACCACCACAGCAGCCACCACCACCAAGCCCGATTCCTCCCAGGCCGAGTCCTCCACAGCACGAACTCATCAGTGATCTGAAATGTTGCTACTTTGAGAGTATTGATTTGTTCATTTTGGCAAGCAGTAGTCACTCTCATTTAGCCAAAAATGAAAACCCTCTTCTCATTCAGATCGGTTTTCGTTTCACTGGCTTGGGCTTTTTTCTTTCAACTTCAACTTTATCCGCAATCAGCCGAGCAGTTAGCTTCATATAAACAAATGAGTCATGGCTCAGTCGATCACATAGGCCAGTCTTGCGCATTCATACTTGCAGTGTTCAAGATAAACCTTGAATATAATAGTTCCTTATGCCATGAAGAAATCTACCACATACAGACTCGAATAGCCAACTCGATAAACCGAGCCGTTGAATGTTATATGTTAATTTAAATGGCTGCACACCTTTTATCAAAAAAATATAGGAAGTCAGGCTGAGTAATCGAACATTCAAATGAATAGCGGAACTGCATGACTTCCGTATATATCATAAGATGCTCTTCTCGTAGACAACTTGATCCATTAGTTTAAAGGACTTTTAACAATGCTAAGCGTGCCTACAATTAATATGCATTGTTCTGTTGGTCTACTCATAGTGCATAACTGTCATCAGAGTACAACATAAATCTTTTATAGAAGGGTTGTACGGCTAATCATTTCGATTCGATTTTGCATCCACCACAACGGGTAATTCTTCCTTCACCAGCAAAATATGAGGGTGGCAACTGGAACTTCTAAAGCAGACATTGTGTTTCGCCTTCTTTGTTCGTTTCAGTGTACTGCTGCTGCGAAACAATTTTTGAGACGACGACATCACTAAAAGTTTTGATTTCCATTTCTCTGTTACATTCTCACGTTCCTCTAGCCGGATGGAAATATAGAAATACATAGCACATCTTCTAAGCTCATTTTTTGCCAGCATCTCACAAACGCATTGCATCTTTCGTTCAAAAAATTTCACTTCCTTTCGAGATGTTTGCTGGATATACCGGAAGGAGGGAAAGACATTTCGGGGAATTATGGACACATCACAAAGAACATAAGTAGTTGCAGTCGTCAACTGAGGAAAAGTGTTTAGATGAGCAAGTTGAATGAATCAGGAAGAGGGAAAGTTGTATGACTGGTTACCTTCAGACTGGAAGGTGACGAATGCTGAAGACAGGGTGAAAGGCATCAGTAGGTCATAAAAAAGAGACTTTGGATAGCTTGTACAATAAAATTATTTCAGTGGGATTAAATGACAAATCCTAAGTTCACCAGAATGGTTATGAGCCATTACAAACGATATTTATCTGCGGTCCCAAGGATTCTATTACGTCAATTTATTAGTGATAAAATATATTGCAAATTAATCAGTATTCCGATCATTACCGTCTTCTATGCTGGAAGTATGCTGCAATATACTGCTCTCTGATATTTCAAGAATGGAAAAGAATAAATGGGGAATTAAGGAAGGAGATGGATGGTCGCCATCATAAAAGAAAAAAATGGGATGAAAACACATCCGATGGCTCTTTCAGCTTGTTCTAGAGCTAGGAACGAGGGTCGTGGACAGGAATCGAAGCAAGTGCTGAAGGCATTAGAAAATCATTATCACCGATTTCATCAAACAGCTTGCTGAATTGTATGTCTCTCTGAACTCTGTGTGATTCTATCCTTGCATGCAAAAAAGCCGGTTCCCTGAGTGTTGAACAGCACCACATACCCCATGGAATTGAGGACAATGAAGGCAGTGCGAGAAACCTATGCTGATATTACAGCCCACCGCATCAGTATGGTAGACTGTGGTAGTGTTACTATAAATCGCGATCTACCTTCAAAAACAGTGAAAAAAATTTATTCGATTTAGGAATCTTCATAGAATCACGTGCGATCGTTATCGTGAAAATGGCGTACAGCGAGATTCTCAAGCAGTAAGCTTAGAAGAATACAATAGTAATCAAATTTTATCAGATAATGGCTCGAAATTAATGGCAACATATAAGACGGCGTGAATTTCCAGAAGAGGATGGAGGAGAACGACAAGATGAATGAGGGAGAGAATTCCTGACTAAGCGTTCTGTCGACGATTATTGTGACGATGACAGTACCACTTAAAGTTTTCAAGAAAATTATCGTGTGCTGCAGATAATCTACTACCGCATTCGATAGTTGATTGAGGCGTAGGGCGGTATCACGAATTTCTTGAAGAAGCTTGTATTTCATGTCACAAATCACTGCCTCGAAATAAATAATTTTTTGATTCCTAGCCACTTCAACTTAGCAATATTGTGTATTGCTGCCTCGTCGACAGCCACTCTCGCAAATGAACACAACAGAAGGAGAAGGGCATCGAGCACAATCAACATGTGTGGACTGAAGGTATTCATGCATATCGACCGATGCTCGTTTTCTGTTCAGTCTTTATGTTACATTTTTCAAATGTTCTTATTGGCTTCTCAATTAGTTGTTTATTTCTTCAATACGACATTGTTATGCTGAGGAGTTTTCGATGTCGACTTTGCTCAGATAAAATCGAATCCAGCTGGCAAATTTGACTAAAAGAGGAATTACCATGAAACCTTAGAGGCAGAACTAACACCTACTGCCGTGAACTGTGACAGCTTTGCAAAGTTATTTAAACATTTTCAGAAGCGAAGAGCAACTTTTCAGCAATTGACCTCAGTAAGAAATGATAGGCTGTAAAAATAGGTCGGTGTCGTCACAAAATCAATGCAAATTGTTTTGCAGGGCCAAGTGAGCTTATGTGATTTCTTCTTGAAGCACAGAGACGGGGGATGGCAGACGCAATTCGCGAGAGGCGACAACGGGGACCACGCCAGTGCCGCGGCCACAGCAGGTATGAGACGTGGTTGAACCCACCCCACTGATTTGGGCCATTTTTCGTATCACCTTATTGCATAAGCCTGATGAGTGCGCTGCTCGCGACCTCAGTGAAGGCAAGTGGCTAATTTAATCGGAAGTCGACAAGGTTCCAGATCTTGAACGACCTTTGACGACAATTTGACGGCAAGACCTCAAGGAGATTCAGCACTTAAAAGGAACCTTTAAATCTGCGCGCTATCCAAAAATGCAATTTTTGAAGGTGTTCTAAGCGTTTTTTTTATCAGCGAGAGTGTGGGCTTAGGTTTATTTTTGCAGATATTATGGTACGTTTGCATTTAAATAGATGTGGTGACTGATTTTTTCTGCTATATTAATGCTAGCTGTTACGTTATTTTATAATTATTATTATGACATTGCCATTTTATGGGTCACACATTCGCGATGTCGATTTGCTCGCCTCACTTCGAGCATAACGGTTTTATTTAAAAGGGACGAAAGGTATGATTAAATCGGTGCAAGTGGCACTTCAACCGCATAGCACCTCATAAAATAAACATTTGTTATGCAGCTGGATTACAGACAAATAGTGAAAAGAAAATCTTGGTAAGCCATAGCTGAACTTTGGAAGCAGTGGAAAACGGAATCACACCTGAAACTTCATCACATTGGCTTCGATGTTCAACCACTTGATGGAGTCTATAAAAGAACACGAAAACAAATAACTCTTTGGCACGGTTAGGTTACTTTCAGATTGTTCAAACCATCAACTGCTAAAACTATTCAAATATTTTTCCGATTGATAAGAATCCCCCTTCCCTTCGCAGCTGCCAGTCACATTGACCCAACTTTTTAAACTAAAGAACTTTGCATGCTGTGAAACATAGTAATATAGAATGGAATAGTCTGTAATGGCTGGCTGTAGAATAATTCAACTTTTTGCTCTGAAGATACAAGAATGCTGCACAGTTTATGCAAAGATGCATCACGAAGAAACAACGTGAGATGTTTTAATCCGAATGACGATAAATGGAGTACAAAGTGATGAAATTCGAAAAAACTGAATGAAGAAATATCAGTGACTGTGAGAGGTTCAAATTTATTGCTGCTTTCAACATAGATTCCTGAATATATGAAAGCAAAACAAATAGTCGAATTTGGCAAGTCCACAGTTTTTTCTCCCCTTCAAAATGGCTCAATTCAACTGCAGAATCCTTGCTGATTCTTCAAATTTTTCTCTCCTTTTTCGGTTTTTCTGTTGAATCATGCGAATTTCACTTTACCTCTCAGCGTTTTTTAGTTTCGTTATATTTTTTATTTTTGTTCATTTACAATGAATGGTTTCAATTATTCCTGTTTTATTTTATGTCAAAATGTTGCCTTCGTCGACCTTATCAACATTTTTGATGAGCGGGGGCTCGCCTTTTTAAATTGTCCTTCCTTCTTTCATTTAGTCAGCAAGTTTGCAAGTAAATTATCCGATTTGATTTAACTGGAACCTGTTGTTGTCCTTAAAGCTTCTTCTCATTTATTATTCTTTTTGACAGCGTTCGCATCGATTTTTTACCTAATAAACGAACGAAAAATGTGGAAAATGTAAAACGTTCTGTCGGAACACATGCAGTTTCTGCAGTAAGCGCCTACATGTGGTAAGCGCGAACACTACAATGGAACTGCAGAAGTACGAAATATCTGATACCGAAACCATTTAAAGAATCGCTTATTTAGGAAAAGGAGCAACACTGTCGTTGCTATGAGACCTACACTTGAGAACTCCCAGTAGCCAAAATAACTGGACTGAAATAAATCATTTTGAGTTATGAAATAAGGGGGAAAAGGCTTGCTAAACATGGCTGAGAAATTTGACACAATATGCTTCTTTGCATTTCACTCATCTGACCAACCAGTTTATTATATTACCATCGGTTAACAAATATGAAACTATTAATCGTATAAACCTATAAATCCGACCAATTTAGTTAACATTTCTACAAGAAACTCGTTTTTCAATGATCCGGTCGATGCAAAATGCAATCAACATTTTATTAATTCTTCGGAGTCTATAAGTAGTGGAAAACTTGACTGCTTGAAAGTGAAAGAAATATATAGGGCCATTTTCGACGTGTATTATACTAATTAAAATTGGCAACCGTAACTTCAGTAAACCTCGATTTCGAACTATCGAATGGACATGCAAGAACACCTAGTTACGCCTAGACATACGTTGGCATAAACCTGTCATAGTGCGCTTTGCAAAATCTAATTTTGCAAAAGAGAAATGTTTTTACAACGTAGAATGATATATTCGCGAATTTTTGCACTCTTACGACTGCACGCACAATTTCCACTCTTCTGACAATTGTGAACTTCCCTTCGTATACGAGTTTCTGAATTTATTGCGGTAAAGGAACTCTCGCTTAGGACTTCTCCTACTGGAAAAACGTCAGACGCATTAACGCATGCAATAACTCTCATCATTTTTTTCCATACTTCAGAGAGAGGAAAAAAGTGAAAATAGCAAACGACACGTCCATGTGAAAACTGTATTGCCTGAGGGAATGCCGTAGCTCCTAAAAAGGCGACACGGAGTGAAGGGACAGAAAATGTCTTATTGATGAAGTACCGTTGCCTAAAATGCAAAGTTTCGTACGAAAAAGTAATGGAATAAAAAGCTGCGGGAAAATAGCGCTCTCGAACAAATTTATTCTGAAGAATTTCGGTAGAAATACAATATTTTTCTCGTAGAATGCAAACATTGCTTTCTCCCAACTGTAATGCTCTGTAATGCGAATCTAATACGATCAGTGTCAACGATCAATATCCTCAATAAAAGGTTTCGTCCAGAAATTTATGGAAAATAATATAACTTAGACGCAACAAACTTTCGGATAAAACGACTTTAATATATAATTTTAATTGAATTCATTTTCCATACGCATTATTTAACGAGCGATGCAAATTCCTCGCTATCAAGGCGTGTTGCCGGAATGTTCGTCAAGGTTTTTTAAGCATGAAAGACAGCAGCACTGGACAAATTTATTGAAAAGACAGCTTCATCTAGAAGACCTAATGTCCATGGAAACAGATGCATTTTTAGGAAAAATGTTGTATTAGCACAGTAGAGCATTGCAGTAGCTAAAAAAACATGAATACGTAAGGACCGAACAAAGATCACTTAATAATTAATTAGCCAGCAGGGTCGTTCAAATCTCGGCATACGCATATTCTGAGGTTTCACTGTTTCCCAATGTTTCCTAGTGGACACCTGTTGCTTATCTCATAATATCCAGTGGTTATTTTGTCTTACTGATAACCGGTTAACCGCATCCCAAATAATTGTTCTGTAACACGTTATCATTCATTTCGCCAGCCATGGATATGGACATCCCGCTTTTGCCTTTAGCACTTGCTACCGTGGAGTCGGCATCAAACCGGATGCTTTTGGAGTGAAGTGGAATTTTTGAGGCAATTTTCACTGATATGTCCTACGCTTTAAACACTTTGCTATCGTTCCCCATATGCTTCCCAAATGAAGAATTGCTTCCAGTAGTTATGCAAAAATTTTACGTGTGCTTAGTTACCCTTTAATCAATGTTTGTTCGTTAGAAGTAGCCATGTTCAGTACCCATTTTGTTATTTGTTCTGGTAGACGTCTGCAGAAGCCTGTTTTGCACTGCATTGCTCACTGCAATGGCTATAAGCGCTGTTTCGCTTTTACTGTTTGATATCCCCACTGCTGTGACTCCATTTCCTGTATTTTGTACCTCATTTTGAGCCTCCGTTTCCAAAAGCTGCAACAGTCATTTCGATATCAGGCGACTTTCCGCTCACTCGAAGATTGTTCATAGAGGAATATTTAAAGCATATTACGGAAGCAGTTCTGGCGCTTAATGAATTCATACGGATTCGGCTCACTTGATCCGCAGATCTCATGAGGGGCTTGCATAGCAGGTGATGTGTCTTGACAGGATGGGCTAATTAAAAAGAAAACAAAACAGGCGAAAAGTTGCGTATTTATAGCTAATACTGACGTTTGTATGCAAAAACTGCGAAGAACTGTCTTCCGCATGGGAATAGGAAGTTGGCACTACATCGTCCTGCAGCCTAAACCACTGCATAATTCTTGCATTCAACTGAAATGTTGTATGGGTTCAAATGATGCTTCCACAGAATAAATATCCATTAGTGATCTCTTTTATACTCATTTTCTGCGATGTCCTTGAAGCAGTGCAACACATCACTAATCACTTCCGCTATCGCAATCTAACGAACTGCTTCCCCTCCAGTTGTTATGAAACTTTATACGTTATATGCTGTGCAATTGTGCAATAAAGAGCTAAGTAACAAAGAAGAATGCTACGATTGGTAATTGTGGAAAACCTAGGTAATTCAATATCGTACAGTCCGTTAATACAACCGCTGAACTAGCGATGGTTAAAAAGAAAATTCTTAAAAATTGTTCCATTCAGCTTGAATTTGGAACTTCCATGAAGTTGCCAGTTTTTTCTCATGCACAGCTTCCAAATTGAGGTGCTTGACATGTGTGACCATAAGGCTTGCTATTAATAACTTGGCTTAATGCAGTTAGGAGCGCTTCTGTTATAATAAATCAAACAAAGCTGGATGGATGGACGCATGTGATAAATAAAAAGAGGAGGATTTATGACGTTTGATTAAAATTGATGGGTAACCTAGTTCTGGGATGAGAATGATGTTTAAATGCTGTGTGTTCTGGCTTAGATAGAAATGACGTTGTTTTTTCTAAGCACTGATTTGTCAGGTGCAGGGTGTTTTCCCCGGTATAGTTATGGACGGGATACACCGTTTAAAAAGTTTATCGTCTTTGTTTTTGTTGTTATGTTTCCCCTGGCTTATTGTCTTATATTTTTAGGGATTTTTCCTTTCTCACTGCGCTCGTGTAAATAAAGTATGATGGTGGTTAAGAAGCGGAATGGATGATCATGAGGGCAGTATGTGGAGATATCTCAATTTTAGTATGGATAAAAGTCTCTAGGAAAATTGAAATATTAATTAAGGGTAATGACTCGTTTAGAATTTTCTGTCCGCATTGAATTTCTAAACAACTGGCCCATTCCATATTCAATCGAACATACTTTTACTTTCACGTCATTATAGCAGGTTTAAGACAGTACAAATAAACTACAATCGCACAGTTTGCGGAGGAAATTTCTTGTCAGAAACTTTAGAAGTAATATCATGCGGCGTTCTGAGTTTGAACTGCGTGGATATTATCCAAATATAGATTGTCTAAGTTGATTTAATGTGCAGCATCGCCGAATATTTTTCATGAGTTGATGGATTCGATGATTTTAAAACCACTTCAGGAACGTACACTCATTATGGACCATACTCTCGCTTATATTAAAATCGCATATAAAGAATCTTTAAAACCCACTTCATTTGCAAATCTTTCAGCTCCAACGATAAAGTTTGACATGCCAATATTTTGCAGATATGGGATGAATTGTTCGGGCAGATAACTATATACGATCAGTTTAAGATATTCAATGAAAATAATATGGATTATTTGTGTTTTAAATATGAAATACTTACGAGCAACAACAACATCGCGCATCGACATCAGCGCTTAACTGTAGCAATAATAATAGGAGGATGGCACTAGCAACCAACATTTCGGCAGATGTTCAACGTTGGCACTACTCGTCTTCGATGGTAGGGCACGCAATTAATACTTGTTGAGGTGCGCAACGCCTCGACCACCCTTTTCTTCGCGGTGTTAACACACCGCAAAGTGCACCGTTTTAAAGAAGTATGTCGTCTGAAATATGTGTTCCACTTCATCTGACTCGTTTTTTCTTCGTGTTACAAATATTTTAACGAAAACAGCATTTCACCCTTATAAGGAAATCATTGACACTAAACAATTGCACGGTATTGTTACAAACAATGTTGAAATGCCATAAAAATAGTAAAAGCACCTCAACTTATAAATGTTATTTTGAAAGACTTAATAAAGACCACATGATATGTGGTAATTGACATTTAGGAGAACCGGATTAGCAGAGGTGGAGGAGGGAAAGATAACGGAGGAGCGAATAGTGATTGTATCAACACAGGCGACAAAGAAGTCATTATTCGTCCCATTGAACAGAATTGCATCGCTCGTTGTGCAATTTCGATGATAGGCAAAACTGCTTTTACATTTCCTTCTTATTGAGGATCTCAGAGTGCCATCTGAGAGGGTAATCAAAAATTACGGAGGCAAGCTGTTAACTGAGGCTTGTTTATATATTTTGTGCAGAGGTACATCGTGAAAATATCATTAACCTGTCTCTCAGTTATCTCCTCATATCAGTTCGCTTTGTTATAAAAGACGTATTGCATCTCATACATTATAGCCGGACGCTGCAAGCTGTGAAACTGTCTTGCCAACATCTGCGATATTTTTGAAATTTCAACCCTTGGAAATTTTGATTTTTGAACACAATGATTTCTCAATTCGTACCTTTCCTGCAGCGAAGAACATTTATTGTGTAACCTACCAGTTTTTCACTTTCTTTGACGCACAACGATCTGTCGTTCAGTCACGTGAAAAAAGGAAACTTCGAACTTCCCGGAAGGACTCACTTCCCTGTGTTCATTGCTATAATATTCTCCAGCAAAACAGTGTGTCCTCAGCAATAAGTTGTTCGAAATTGTGAAAAAAATGTCTGCAAACATTATTCTCACTTATTTCCCTTCCTCTTCTTGGAGACGCCACACAATCCTGTTTTCAGTCGACTTTTTTCGTTCACCTTTGGAACATTCCATCGTTCCATTGGAGTGCGTCCGTCCATGCAATGTTCAATTACATGCAGCTGCATACGTCTGCTTGATTATTATCGGAGAGGGAGATGTTTTGCAATGATGATTTCGCGTGCAACAACACAATATTTGCACTTTTGCACCGACTGGAAAGTGAGTACAACACACGTAGTTGACACATGCTTCGTAAATGCGAAATGTCAAGCACACAAAACAGCGATAGGTAGGATGTTAAATGTTCCGTGTTATTCATATCATAACGTTTAAGATTTCCACAGTTCAAGTGAAGAGGTAGAAATTGATTCCCTAGGGGAAAAACTTATATGATAAATGAAGCAGTTAAGTCCACTCATTTAGTTTTCGGAACTTCTCCTACCAGCCGGAAATACTCCCCAGTTTTCATTGACAAAATCTTCCTCTTCAGTGTCGCCATGCTAGTTCATCCGTCTTGTTACTTCACAGTATAACCTGCACTTTGTAATTCGCATCATACGTATAGGTCATGATTCTTTCGCCTGCAGTCGAAATGAAATTAAACAGAAGTAGTCGTATCCCTTAATTTGATTTGTTTATGAGAACCGGTACTTTCTGAGTGCATCGCTTACGAAAAATGTTGAAACATGCGGCCAATTGTATACAAAACTCCAGGAAATGTGAAGTGTTGTGAAATATCAACGAACGATGAAAGTGAGCATTAGAAATGCTGAAAGCTGTGTGAACAAGATTGAATTACCAAATCATTTGCAGAATAAAAAAGATAGTTTATCGCCATTGTCTGTAATAACAGGTTTTTACCGAAAATATCTCTATTTTTATAGAAAGCATTGTGTTGGAACAACTTTCTAGAGGAATGTGCTGACTGATAGTTTTCTAATTGTCTGGTGGGGCAAAAGTATGCAGTAATCTATCACTGATTTCGCACACATTTAGAAGAGATTCACATGTAAAATTCGATTTAAATTCCATGATCTTCTTCAGGAAGCGCGTAATGAAGGAAGACTTCTCTCTCTCTTCCTCTCATTCCCCCTTTCCCTTTCGCCAGGAAATATTAGAATCGATAGAGATGAATGCAAATGTAAATCGATGGTCTTCCATGTCGAAACGTTTACTCTTAAACTGAGGGGTCGATAATGGAGCATTCTAGGTTTTCAGTACCTTTTCATACCTATCGTGATTTCCGTACTTCGCCGACTCTACCCCGCTATACTGCCTTGCCATGCATTTCAGGCAGATATGATATGATTTTGATAGCTGAGGTGAAAAAATGGAACAAGATTTAATTATTTGTGACTGCTTGCCAAGAGAATAGGTTTGCGCGGTACGGCTGACGATTTGATATGGCTAGCGTGCAAGTAGTAGACTTTGGGGATGCAAAGTTAATGTTCATTTTATCTGTGACTTCGAATTTTTTCACTGTTTTACGCTATTATATGAAGCCGAACATATCTGTTAATTTCGTACTGGAGAAATAGGCTGCTTCTATTATACGCCATGCTTTCAAATTCGAAGCTCACCTTCTGCTCTGATCTGCTCAAATTTGCTTACACTCTGTTGACGGAAAAAAGCAGTATTTGCCTTCATGAGAAGCTTGTTTTATTGCGCATATTCTCGGAGAGTTAATTGAATGTAACACATATTTGGGCATTAAAATTTTTATCTTCCAATAAGCGATGTTTTATTTGCCGAGTGCTCTTTTGGATATGAAGATTGCCTCAATCGAGGTTACATCTTACTATTTATCAACTTCTCGAGGGTATTCAGTTCGAATTTTCTCGACTCACAAACCAACTCTCAATGTTATGCGCCCTGAAAATGAGAAACGGTCGATCGAAAAGGCATGAGCCAATATTTGGCAAAGTGCAGAATAAATTAAAAACTGATTGTCAGAAGGGGTCCTCAAATAACTTGTGCGGGACAAGTTACAGCTTCAGACTCTGAAAGAAGAATAGAAAAGTTCATTAGCTTCGACGTGAAAAGTAAATTTGTGCACTACAGTTCGAGTTATGGTAGATGAAAAGGGTATGATTCCTCAAGATTCGAAAAAGTCATTGATTTTAGCGAAGAAAAGTAAATCATAGGAAAGTTTCTCTGCGACACAAATGAAACAACCAAGCAGGGCTCAAAAGAAACGGAAAATGGAATAGAAGCAGTTTCCTAGCGGGAGCAGCATCAAAAGTGGCAAAGATTTGGATCATGTATGGCTTCGTTATTGAAAAATAAAGCAAGCTGAAGAATTTAGAGACATATAATTACAACACTTAAATGATTATGCATTTCTCTACGAAGAGAAGTTGAGTGACGGAAGCGAAACGCAATTGTCGGTGAGGCATTTAGTAAGTCGAATGATTAGTCGGAGTGTCCGATTTCGTTTTTCTTAACTGCACATTTACTGCATTGAATGTCAGTTCTCTTGAATTTTCTTTAGCAGGAGCGTGTCAAATTTGTGCAACATTAGTTATCAGTTTAAGTATGCATAATTGTATTTATATATATGAAGACGCAGTCCATAAGAAACTTGAGTAACCGAACTTTATACATGTGAACAATTTATCATTTCTTCATATATCGAAGTATGATCAGAAAGATTTCGTCAATAATTGGCATTAATATTTTAGTACGTACTGAAGCTAAGCGAGTAGCAAAGTCACATTACTGATATTTTGTGTATTTATGCATCATTGCTATCAACTCATTTAAATCCTCTTTTGAAGATGCTGAAAGAAATTAAAGCCTTACAAATGATGTTAAGAAATATTAGGCAAACTTCGACAGTGTTCGAATTTCAAAGCATTTTCGAAAATTTATTATAGGAATGCGGCTTAATCGCCGACGTGCGTTGTTACCTGTTCGAATGTGAAACTTCCAATTGCAGGTGTAGGAAAGAAAGGGGCGTTCAACTAGCTCTGACGAACGCTCCTACACAGGACATTTTAAATGCATTACTGTTTCGAAGTGATTGATTGCATTTCCGATCAACATACCAATAACCATCAATAGACATCCGCTTTCTTCAGTACTTCTTATGTGACGTAGCGAAAGAACTGCAGTGGAAAAAATTTTCCACTCCTTTTTAGGTACATTTGAGACAGTCAAAGAGTTAGTTTTATTGAGACTGTAAAATGTGATGTACAAGTTAGGGGCTCACCTTTGATTAGACGAGAAAAATTTGCAAAAAACGTATTCACTTGGCTCTTCAGCGAATTGGACACAGAAAGGAGCAAAAGAGTAAGTTCGTATTTTTTGCACAGATCTTTCCACTAAATATAAAGCAAAGCATACATTTACCATTCATTGAACGAAGCACCAATCGTGCTCGAAAGGCGGTCTTTTCTACTACAGTCTCCTCGGAATTTCTGAGGAAGGATTTTTCGAGCGAAAAAGTTGGTAACCTGTTCATTCATTTTTCCTCTTAAAAACCACTTTCTACATCCATCATCTTTCAAAAAACGTGGAAAAAATGTGAGGACGCATTTCCTATTTCCAAATTTCTCTTCCTAAGTGATTTTCTCTGTTGTTTTTCTTTCCTCTACTTCTATTAGTGGCATGACAACAACTATAGTGGTCGAATTTTTGTAGATGCCCTTATATGGAATACATGATGGGTGCATTTTGCGTAGTAACGATTATGTGGGCGATAACATCTTAGAATAGCAACGTCATCGACGACCTTGGCAAGTGCACGCAAATTTGTAGTGCCTTGTCAACGCCCTCTTCTTTTCATTCTTTTAACGTAAATTGCCTCCTTTAAACGAAGAAATCATCTATTGTATAGGAATACGAACTGTTCGTTCGCCCGTATAAGAAATTTTTTCATTCTTAACTATGGGCAATCCTCTTTGCAAACGTAGCAGAAGAAAATGAAGTTGCATGAAATTGATAGAGGAATTAGCAAGACGTGCATCGTTGCACTTCCACTCATCCAGTCGCTCATTTGGTTGAGTTTACATTTACGCTGAATCTACCATTCCTACTCGTTTCATAGAAAAAACCGCTGTTTGCAGCGCGTCCGTTATAAAATTGGGAAACTGTCGCAGATATATACAAACCTTTAGGTATGTGTCAGTGGCAGTTACAAAGTTGACAGACTGATTTATCTGTCGAGAAAAGAGTTAATTTTGCCACGAGCATCAGATTCTATATCTAAATTAACTCCTCTTATGTCGAAACTCTCAACTGAATAGATAGTCGGAGACACACCACAGGCACAGACTGGGCATTAGCATAATTTAAAAATGCAAATTTCTGCAAGTCTTTAGAGGACGTGGGAGAGCAAGGTTTCTACTCTATGATGGAAATAAATTCGTCAACTTCAAAGCTGCAAGTTCAGTTTTGGCTGCAGCTGCATGAATGTTAGGGTGAGGAAATCAGCACTCCATAGTATCTTTTTCCACTAATAAAAAACACGCGTAATTTGCTGTTGATGAGATTACCTCGATGGCATTCTATCAGCTCTTCAACATGAGCGCGTTGTTGGCAAATAGATAGCACCGATTGCATGATCGAATATTGCAAGTTGTTAAGTGCACTCGAATAGAAACTTGTTAAGAGTGCTACACTCAACTCATGTGCACACCGCTCATGAGCACTGCATTTATGAACAGAACATTTCCTTTCTATTTTTTGCCCTATGCAATGAAGAGTTTGAAGTGAGCTTCGACTGATGAATTCTCCATACTCTGTGATTTTTTGTTTTCTCATGTTCCTTCATAATCGGCAATGTTCCTTAAATGAGTAACAGAATGTTCATTTGCAGGAGAAGACAGCACTTGTCACTGATTGAGGCCTCGTTGTTTGCAAGCTGGAAGGTGAAGAAGTATAGGTTTGAGCTGCTTTGAAAATAGTACAGGAAAGTGGTGGACAGGAATTGGAGCAAAAACTTTCGATTAAAAAGAGCTATACTCAAGCAGATAGCTAATTGGACATCGTCTTTGATTAAAAACAATAAAACTCTCATGGCTACGTAGCAATCCATTTCCTTTTTGAAAGCGAGAAGCGGAAATATATCACATAAAGAAAAGAATCGAGCGTATTTTTGAAGCATTACTCAGAACATTCGGCTTTTTACAAATTTTGTAGCGAAGACTTGTGCTATAGCATACAGAGAGCACCTTCCACTGACTGAAATGGACTTCATCATGTATGAATTTATTAAGCAATCTTCATCACATGAATTCGCGAAATATTCCTCTTGTCTGATAGAACAGGAACTTTTGGAGAGTTGCTTTCGTGCAAATATCGTCGCCCATACATTTCCACTGGGAAACCTTCTAAGACTGGAAATGAAATGATTCCTATATGGAAATCATGTTTTTTTTTGTTGCCCTTTAGCGGTTCTTTTACGTTTCTTTGAAAGTGGCGCTACTAGTACTTTTGCGCTGCGCTATCTATCCTCTCATACGGAATTATGTAAACTAAATTTCGGCACATTTCATAAAATACTTCAGAGGTGATTCCGTTACGAGAAAGAATTGATTTTGATTGATTGTTGCCTTACCTTATGCGAATCGCCACATTTTTTTGCCTAATCTATATATTTTTTTCAGATATTTTTCGGATCTATTTGTTTACGCTCATATCACAAAACCTCAAAAGTTGAATTTAAAGATAGAGGGAGTTTAACTACAAATTGTGAGAAAGCATTTGTTGCAATCTCCTTTGATGGCTACGAATAACTTATCCGTTATCCTACTCAATAGTCAGCAATTTCCAATGAAGTTGACAAATTTTACATTTGAATGCGTATTGTCATTTTTGATCACGCTGCAATAAAATCATAAATGAAATATAACGATGCGCATGATGGCTAGTTCATTTACTTTGATTTATCAGCTAGTTGGATAAGATTCTGCTTTTTCATTTTCAATGGTAATTCAGACCAACAGATCGGTCAGGTAATGCCCGCAAGGCTTTGAAATATGTTTGACGACAACGAGAATTCGAAATGTAAACACCTCTGAAAAGGAAATTTGACTTCAGCGCCCACCGATAATACTAAAACAAATTTATTCAAAAAGAACGTGGATATTACCTATTTTTCCAGCAACTAATCGATTAGCGAGAAGTTGGCAGATCTTTTTTGTACGCATTTATGTTGCACATTGTTTGGTTACTCGTTAATATTGATGTAATATGAGGACAGAAATATATCCTAATACAGAATATTCCACAACGTGAAACAAACGTTTACCAATAGCAGATAAAAGTAGAATCTTATCTTTTGTGAAAAAAGAAGAAAATAGCGTTGTCTTTGATGTACACTAGTAACAGGAACAGGAAATTTCTTTCGAAAACGTTACCTTTTGATAACAGGAAGTTCTTCGATGAAAAAATAACCCAGGTCACTTGCCAATAAAGGTGGGATGAAATTCTTCACATTGCAAGTTGAGAGCATGTGATGATGTTATAAACTCGCTGAGAAGAACGAAGTCAATGAGTGATTGAGCAGTCCAAGGCATGTTCCCTCTATATTCGACTTTTCAGATCACATAACTTGAAAAATCACAATTTGCCATACGTTCATTTCTTCTTTTTTTTTTATATGGCAGTACAACATTCATTTCTTTTAAGCGATTCATGATCTAAGGATGACTTGATAGCTGTTCAGATCTCCTATAAAAAATTCGTTTTTCTAAGCTCCAGCGATTAGAGAATCAATTTCTCATCACCATACACAAGTTTTTCAATGCTTCCACACGTTCTCGTTGCAGTTTTCTTGTAGCGACGATACATACGACACACTACTATCCATTAACATAAGGCACTAAAAAATGTAGGTGTTTTTGCAACTGCAACGGTTTCGAAATTGCAAATACCACATACGCACGTTTTACACAGACATATTGCATAAATATATGCAGCCATTGCACACGTAAATACATGCGCACAGGCGCAATGTTAATATAATCTACTCACTAAAAAGTCGTTCCAGAGCACTAACACATTTCGACATTTTACAGCTAGTTGCGTGGGTAAAGAGAGAAATTCATCAACACTGACCCACTTTATTGGTATTTTTTTAATTGCGATTTTCACGCAGTGTGGTAGGAGTGTATCTATCATGAATGGAACGAACGAACAAATCAAATGCTGCAATGAAGATTGCACAAAATCTGTACTCTTTTCATGTAAAGGAGTTAAGAGTTTCTCGTGGACGGAGATGCGTTCTTAGCAACCGTTGTGAGAAAATCTCCATCGTTCCGACAATCTGTGAATTTTTTTCCATATTTTAAAATACAAAGTAGACGAATATTCTGCGGAACTAGGTGCTAAAAAATACAGCAGTATGATATGCTGAAAAATATGAAATTAAATTGCAACGGCTTCTTAAGCGTTTAAGAAAGAGCAAAAATCATTTATAATATTGTAGCTTGAAGTTGTTGCGAAGCATCTTCTGTGGCTTGATCTTACGTAACATAAGGTCAAGAAAAATTTAGTTTTCTACCTCCAACCCAAGCCCCTAAAATTTAAAGTCATTCTTCCAAAAACCTACGATGGTCATTACAAGTCACTGAACATTCCGTCCGACTTCAAATGTCAACAGTACTTCAGGTGCGGATATTTTTCTATAGTATTATAGACGTTTTTCCACAGCTTTTCATGTAATACTAACTATCAGCTATTGAGAAATGGACAGATCTTGCGCAGCTCTCAATCTTAAATCGTTTCGACAACACTTCGAATCATCCCAAAATGTATATTTCATTTCAAGGTTGTATTCGTTAATGCGGGAAAGTTTCAACTGCTTCTTATTCATCACTTGAGGTTGTTGTTATCACAAAGCTTTTATTGCAAATTAATCTCATGAGAAACTGCTGATATTAAATTCAGTGAATCACATTCTTATTTTTAAACAAGCGCACTTCAATGCGAAATAATTTCGAATGAATGAAATAAAATAGTACTGAATGAGATGGAATGGAATTTTGCCGTAAGAAGCAATTGTGCTAAAGCGATCGGATCAGTGTCGATTGAATTTCTATAAAGCATTAAAAGATGGCAAAAAGCAGTGTTTGAATAATGCGAAAATTATGGTTCACTGCATGAGCGCCTTCATATTCTGCAAATATTTGCTTCCTTGATGGTTATTTAACGAATTCGATCTGGAAACTCAAATAAAAATTCGAATACTCCTCATTTGAGCAAAATTCGCAATTCTGCTGAATTCTGCACCTTATCATCTTACGTCTTCAAATGATGGCAAAATATTTCATTCATGATAGTTTTAGTTTAGAAGATGACGTAATGGATTTTAGAGCCCCATAATGGGCAATTGGAACAAATTGCTCTCTCAGCTGTTAATTCAGCTACGCACTGATTGGATTATGTTTAAGTATTCAAATGCATAGCAGATCTGATCCTTGAGATCCTTGTGTGCATACGAAGTCCAGTATATTTGCTTTTCCTAGTGGTCACTTGAACGAACGAATTTACTTCAATCATTGCAAATGAACGCCTTTTCAAGGTTAGTTACAACTAAGCAAACAACTGGACGAGAAGAGAGAAAAGAGACAAAGAGTTGCGATTGCACCAGCGTGGCATGCGCTTTTTGCAGTGCATTTTTCTGAACAAGCACTTGCAAATATTGGCAGCAAACAGTAAATATGCTAAGCATTGCCGTTATATTTCCGTCTATTTGACCGCTTACAAAAATTTTTCAGAAGTTCAACCTGAAAGCTTTCTAGCGATAACGAGATTAGTAAAACAACCAGCGTGGGAAAAAAAATCTAACGATTACAAAATAACGTGATTTCTGCCCCTTAAATGCCTTCAACTCAGCCATTCATTTCTCTTTAGGCTGGATTATAGAAGACGTTACTTCGTTCGACTTTTTACTCTGACTTTTCGCACTCCAATTTGAAGTCATCCGAGTTGGTGGATAGGAATAGACACCCACAAGACTATAAGTAAATGTATGACCTCAATAGATCGTCTCTTGCACACGCAAACTTGTAAGCAACAATAAAAGCGAAGTAATGTAGTCATGCTTCAGTTCTCTTGAAATCGTTCATTTTTCCGCGTAGTGTTTGGCAGTGTAAATGTAACAGTGATTGGTGTTTATGATTTTGGAGGGCTAAACAGAAGAATGAAGCACAGGTCACTAAAGGATAGAGACGGCACATCTATTGTCTTGCGATTTCCGTGGCATCGCTCATGTTTCAATTTATCTTTGAGAAGAGGCAAATGAACAAGGAACCAGTTTTAAAGCATCTGATCAATGGTTCATCAACAAATGTTTCCATAAATATTCTGATATAGAAGTTAGCTTCCAACATAAATATAGAAGAAAATTACTGCTATACTCACTTAAAAGAATTTGAGTTAAAAATTCTTCATATTTCGATTCAAAGCTTCTATTACGACTGGAAACGAGACTGAGATTGAAGCCGGGCTCTTTCTTTGCCATGAGAACATAAACTAAATTCGCTCTCTGTACTTACTGTCCTGGTCTAGAACCGGTTTAAGCTGGCCTTGTGATAGAGGGAGAGATGGAATACAAGGATATTTTCAGATTTCTTTCTTTCGATAATGAGCATCAAATTTGCTAGATAAAAATCGGAAGGAAAAGCTTCTTTATGATCACATCTCACACTTTTGCAGGTGACTAAAGTAAGAAGTGAACACAAAAATTCAAAGCCTACTTCATACGATTGTCCATTTTCTTGTCCCATATGTGAAGTAGGTTCCAAATTCCTTCGAACAGTAAATATATGAATGGTGACGCATTATTTTACGAATGTATTCAAGTGAAAGCCATTAAGGTGGAAGTTAGTACCGCAGATCGATTTTTTCCGTGGTGCCTGTCGAGGCAATCAACGGAATGAGCTGCACTCGAGCCTCTGGTTTTTTTGTTCGCCTGTGTCATTTTACGGCATTTCTATACGATATAGTTGGCCATCTGCTTCAATAACGGTTAGATGGAAAAGATGGAAAAAGTGAAGGGCGGTAATTTTCAAATTTTGAGAAGTCGGGCCTATTCTCACATTGGCAGTAACGGTTAAGATACAAAAATATTCTTTCAGGATTTCCAACTAAGCGAAAGAAAGTTGTGGAAATTTCAGAGACATTATTGCTGATGACTTTCATTGCAACAGCTTTCCTAAACCGACATGACATGACCGTGAAGCTGCTGTTGAAAGAATCGTAAAATATCGTATAAGTGATCATGCATGGGTTCTAATCGGCGAAAGTTGGAAATGTCATGCAGTGCATTGTTCCACTCGGGGTGAATATTAATATCACGTTGAACCGGTTTGTTTGGGGTGATTTTATTGCTGCCACCTGCAGTTCGACAGCAACAAAATTGCATAGCAAAATGAGATATTTAGAACGCAGATGTACTCGCATAAAGCGATTTAAGGGGAAATAAGTTAGGCATGTGAAAGTGGCCGACTTGAAACTCGCCGATCCGATATGCAACGAGACGCATCACATGGAAAAGATTTGATCAATGACACTTTATACTATTGTCCTATAAGAATAGTATAAATAGCAGCGCAAAGAGCATCTCTTAGCACAAGTGATCTCATCTCGAAAATGAAGTTTGTCTTGCTGATCGTCGTCCTCATTAGCGTTTCACAGGCGTTCTTCTTCCCAACAATGAACCATGGATGCGGTTGCCCGTAAGTGTTTCGTCACCATTTACCTTTAATCTCTGAATTTAACTTCGGCTGCCTGAAACTTCGATGGTCTTGTAACGAAGAGTGCTGATAGTGTGTCGAGCTTTTCATATTCACCTCAAAGGTGAAACAATATTATGAGTCAAAAGTTTCAGCTTACAGCTCTATTGCTCCTAACAGATGGGTTTGATACAGTGAACTTCTCGCCGTTGAAGCGTTTGTCATAGCAGGTATATTAGCATCTTTTCATGCGTTCATCAATATTCACAGTACTAATACGGGACGTATACACAGTTATAATGTTGAGAAAAAAAGCAAAGTAAACAAAGTTTGAGTTTCAACTGAAAATAACGGCAAATTTTGCAAGACTCAATTACTAGTTCTAGGTATTAGCACCTGGTAAAACGTCTGATGACCCTCTTTTCATATATTTTGGAAACAGACATTGTGGAGAGTTCTTCTGACTACCACTTTGTCTTATTTTTACATGACAAGCTCCCATGACACTTCGAGATAAATACAAAATTTTGAAATTGCTCAGGATTTCAAGGAATTGACCATTTCAAATTGGAACCAGTAAGTTATTAACAAATGGGGAGGTTACAAACAAAGTGAATCTGCAGCCTGTGCCATATGGTTCATGGCTGCCTCGTTAAGATTGAGTCCTAATGATGCGAATAAAATCCATAAATTTCTGAAATTGGTGATATTGCTCGAAACATTAAGTGTTCGGTTACTCGAGCATGCTAAACGTTTGTATTTTAACTTAGCACTTTTCACAAAACGACCTGAATTTAGCTGGACTTTCATATTAACCTGTAAGTTTGAGATACTGACGCCATATTTTATTGATGGATTTGGAAAGGCGAAAAGCGAGTACTTTTTTCATGAATTTTCAGTTAATATTTCGATTTTCATGAGAAACTGCAACTTTTGGCAGTTTCACAGAAGTTTCAGTAGCAGCCTGCTGTATGGACAAACAGGAACGAAAACAAAATTCAAAAATTCAAAGAAGTATTTTTCGCAATTTCAATATCCCTTTAATTTCGAAAATTTTATCTATATTCATACAGCTGATTGTTGAAATACAAAATAATTTAGATTTCGATGATTGTGAAGTTTTGCAAGCTCCGGATCTGGGTGACTATTAAGCCATGCCTTTTATTTGCCAAAATTCAAACGTTGGTCCGCTTGATCGAATAATTTAACTTGTTTTTTGCCTTGTTGAAATTTCGAGCTAGCGGGATGTTGAGAACTATTGCATTTTCAGGTTGCAACCTCCGCCACCGCCGTGCGTCTGCCCCCCTCCACAGCCAGATTGTGCTGGATGTGGTTTTAAGCCTCTGGATAACTTATTTGCGTTTCCGATGCCATCCTTTACCTTTCCAACCTTACCGCCACTACAGCCTTCATATCAAACCGGTCCCGAGTCAGCATACAATATCCCACCATCAATCTTCGACTCGCATCAATCACCACTAACTTCACTCCAATCAGCACCACCTTTATATCAAACACCAGTACCACCAGCAGCAGCGGAACCGGAAACTCCGTCTCCAGTGGCACCTGAAAATATTAACGTGCCATAAATTAGGCAGCTATGAATGCATACACACAAGCACGTGTTTTTTGTATGATAATGATGCATTGCTTTCAATAAATAAATAAATAAGTTGTTCATTGACCTGTAATGCTTAGTGACCATGACAGTGCAATAACACAAATAGTTGTAAAACCCTGTTTCTCTGCCGTGACCAGGAAGAAAGCTGAAGAGTTTTCATCTCACCTGCACATTTGATGAAATGAAACTGACTCAAGCGAATTGCATTGTTTAAAACATCAACCATTAGGACACTCAAAACAAAGCTAAAAGCCCTATTAAGTCACTACCAAAATCGATTCATTACCTTTGTCTGCATAATTTCAGCAAGCAAGAAATTGTGACGATCATAGAGTAAAGCGTTCTGCTACGAACTTTTTCTTAAAATGTCTCACAAATTGATGGACTCTTCTTAATCGTTACTACATTTTATTGAGACAAGCAATAAAATAGTATTAGCAGCAAACCACACTGGATTCAAAAAAAGATCTATTTCGTAGTCCAATAATCTACCGCACTCCAAGAACGAAATACAGTGGAAATTCTACTGACGATACTTAAAGATTTCCTCCTCATCTTAACAAAATCCGGATGATTGTTGTTTCTGCATATCTGCTTTCTACCACTAATCAGTTCTTGGTATATATGAGAGGTTAGCCGTTTCATCCATCATGCAAAACTCGCCAATCAAATATGGCACCTCTAAAGGCATAACGACGTTTAAATGATCAAAAACTTCGTGCTGTGTTAACTCGCCCACTATTCTTTGAACTCCTTAACAGTTCGAAGGATAATAGTACAGTGCTGGAGTGACAATCAAATTTCTGTAGTATTAGCAATCGAGAAGTTTCCTACGATTAGTCGAGCTCTATGAAAATATCTTATGCAAATTTCAGAGAATAATTACAAGGCTTCTTTCTATCTAAATGCAATTTTTGCCTTTCTGATTCGTTTGCAGTGATGAAAGTCATCGCTTCTCGTTGTTCGAAAAATATCATATTCTCCGTTACTTTAATGTTGAAATGTTGAGTAGATAAAGCGCTGGCATATTTGAACGATAAGTACTGCTTAACTGATAAAACCAGCAACCGACCTTACATATAAAAATCTATTGACGTTCGAAAGCAATTGTGCAGAAAGCGATTCATTTGAAATGACCGCATGAGACGTTTAACAGCGCACCTAGTGAGCAACTGCCCACAACAGCGCCAAACTAACCGAAGTGCGCTGATGTTTTGCTGATTTGCTTCGTCGTTATACCTGCTACAGTGCGTAACAAAAGAACGCATTTGTCTAGCTTGTTTGCCGCAAATTTAATAAATTGCACGAGGTCATTAACTATCAGTAGTTATATTTTCATCCCTACCGCAGTCACGAAGGCAGTTTCCCATAACCTTTTTCAAAGGCAAGAGCAAAGATCAGTTGACAAGTGAATGTTCAGCTTTACTTGAATTTTCGACTAAACTAAGAAATGAAAGAAGAATCAGAGACCTGTCCAACAATGTCGCTCCACTGATATGACCAGGGAAGCGAACAACAATCACGCGGAAAGATAGCTTTCGACTGACACAGATGCTGGCTCCGCATACTACAGTGATTACTGTTTCCAACCCCTCTAGTAACACGACCCTAGGCAGTTCTTTTCAGATGTTTCAATGCGTGTGTTCGTTCATGAGACGATGCATCTGTTTACCTAGAAGCGGAAAGAAGACACAAAAGTGATTTATCTGCTCGATAGCAATGCCTGCTTTCGCCCTCGAGATGGTCACAGCAGCTCTTCTCGCGGATGAGGAACGAGTTGGCCGCCCCCCATTCGTTTCCGCCACGGGCGTTTGGAGCTTTTGATTAATGAGAGTATTTTCTGCTCTCAAGCGTTTGAAATGAGGATGGGGTTGGACCAGACCGAGTTATATTTTCCTACTGATAAATTCCATCTCCTACGCCCCTCCCCATCTCTCTCTCTCTCTTCAATTCACGTCACTATCCGCACTCTCATTTGTCTTTAGCATGAAGCGTGCACCTGAACTAAACGTGGCACTCACTGATGCTACATTTATAGTCACTAGAATACAGAAAATCTTAACCTTAAAAGCTGCAAGTTGACGTGGTTAATGATGCCCACACCACAAACGAATAACTGCAATTAATAATGACACAAACAGAATCAGAAGTAGTATGCAAACTGCAAAGTTAACGGATAAAATGCCCTATGGCACTATATAAATCGACGTTTAAAGGAGAAGTTATGCTGAGGACATTATGAAGTTACGGCAAGGTCAGTCTAAGATTGTGGAGAGGTCGGACTGACCAGGCCAAAAAGTGTACTGGCCGCGTCAGAGCACAAGTGACCTCTCTCGCCGTTCTCGTTTTGCTACATGCAAAAATGCGCGAAAGAAAGAAACTCGATGAATTACTGAGGAAAAAGAAGAGCTGTTCTGTGACGAAATGTCATATTAAGCATGCTTTTAAGGCCAGATTCACTGACACTGCATGATGAAGGGACTCACTTTTACTGCTAATGAATATAAGCATCCCCATTTAGCAATGAATAAATGTATATCATATCTCAATGACCTGTTTGTAGTTTGTATTTTATAAAAAATATATTTCAGCACATGTGAAATATACTATTACATTAGGATATGTCTGGCGAAGTTATATGCAAACGATGGTCATAGCTTCTTTTACCAAATAGAGCTGTCACTAATTTAGAGCATCAATGATGACAGAGTGAATAAAGAAAATTTCGGTTCTTGAAAATAGAAAAGTGATACAAAGAAGTCATGAAGATGATAAAAATATGAGAGTTGACGACGGACGCACTTGGCTAACTGAGCGAGAAACTGCATCATCACGTTTTCATTTCAACAGAAAATGCAAAGAACCCTTGAAAGTTTGCAGACAGACTGCACTGAATGGAGAAAATTAGTTGAAAAAGTACTTTGAACAGTGCAAATGCTTTCAGAATTTAAATGCGTTTGAACTTCCATGATAAAGAAAATTTTCAAGAAGTGTATACTCCACGTATATTCCATACGCTTGAAGTAAACGATTCTGCTGTGTTGCGACTAGTCCAAACTCATACCCTTATCCATTTTGCAAAGTTGTAAAGCATGCGCTTGCATATATGGATAATTACATCCTCCCGGCAATTTTCACTCTCGAAGTTGAAGCTAAAATACGAAATATAGCTATAAAAAACAAATGAACGTTTTAACTTGGTTTATTGGATGGCGGTCATACTGTCCATCGCACTTCGATTTCCTTCGCCACATTTCGTGCAGATTTTTCTGATAGTTCGTGTAGTGTGCATCACAAATAAGTCTTTAAATCATCTCTCAAATTGGTATGTTGACTTTTAAAAAAGACTTGTATGCTTAAACGAGTATGCAACGGTGGCTGCATTATAAAACAGGTCGAGGCCACAGGTCATACCGAGGATCGTAACCATGAGAACCGTTTACACCTCAGAAGATTTGAGGAGTATTACTTGATTTTTTCTGCAGTATACAAGAGTGGCATATTAGATGAGCGCAATGCAAAAGCGCCCCTTGTGGAATGTCAAAAATGTTGCCGAATTTTCGACATGAAACCAGTTACGTCGTGGAAACGTTACAATTTCTTGCGAACTTCATACGAGAGACTCGCTCATTTAGAACATGTTGGCATCATCCTGCACATCTTAGTTTACGTTTATCTGGTGAGCTGAACTTGATTGATCAGCTGGACGGAATGCAAAAGAAAATTATGTGAATCTTTTTGGGTTTATGAACGGGTTGGCCAGGGGAGAAATGCAAAAGCGAATGTCGATCTATCTTGCATTCCTTTGCATGTATTCAATGAATTAGAACTATAAGGGAAATGGTAGGACACCACACTACGCTGCTAACTTCCCAGCACTCCTCGTATTCATTTGGCGTCGATAACATTCAAGCGAAGACAGACAATAATGTCTCAGTTAATGCCTTTCTGAGCAAGCGAGTGCATTGTTGAAGGATGCAAACGTTGATAGTGTGCGACAATAAAACGGTCATCTTTCAGCTGACGAATTAGATGACGGTTCGCCGCTAAAGGCGAGCAGTGTTAACTTTTTTGTTTCGAAATTTCCGAGCAAGCGCTCTCATATAAAACGAGTTGTCAACTAAGCAGAAGGGCACACCTGTCAGAAGCCGTTGCATTCAAGAGTAGCATCATCATGATGCTTCCTGTGTTGCTTTTGATGCTGGTAGTGCCAGCGTCTAGCATATGTCTCTGCTGCGTGTAAGCTTCTTTGCTTCTCATTTTAATTTTTCCTACTCTTACTATCGTTAAGAAATACTTCAATGATTGTCGTGATTTCCGCCAATAAGTCAATACGGCAGGATGTGATCGAAGAATCAGTGGTTTTTTAAAACTCAGACCTGCAGTCAAAATCGGTTCCACCAAATCGGTTCCACCTTCAATGGAAATCCAATTCCCTTCCCGCAAATATGCGAAGCTTCGATCCGCAAGTTCCAACACACTGAAAATTTCAATCCCCTGTGAAGTAAACATTATCCGTCGACAGAAAAACAACTACTGCGGCCGCAGTGCACTATAAAATGTAAATTAAATTCTGAAGTTGCAAGCTCCAATTCTTCTTAAGTGAAGAATGCCCTCCATGAACGAATGCAAATAAAAAGTGATAATGGTTGCACTCATGATACATTTTGATATCAAGGTAACGAAAAAGTGTAAAGAGAGATATATTTGCAGATAGAAAGCAGAAATAATGCAAATACGTTGCAACGCGCAAATACATTCTACTCTTTGCTTTTTTCCACGAAGCTCATCGAGGTGGTCATTAAATTAAATAAATCACTAATAGTAATTGGAATATGCCCCGTTTTTATGTCTGAAGCAACTTCATTTCCCGTGTAATCTGTTGAATCAGTCAACTGCGCAAACTTGCAGAAGCTTAGTGGCCGTATAATCAGACTAGTGCAAAATATTTTGGATATTTAGGAGCTTTTAATGATTTATGCCTTCTTTCAAGGTTGGCAGATCGTGGTTGTAGCATGGCGGACTGCATATCTAGCCTTCATGGCTATAGTAGAGTGATCTTCGAGTCGAAATAACCTCTTAGTTAGCACAGAGATATATCTACTGTCGTCGAGACATGATCATAATCGCTGCGTAAATGGACCTTAGTGGAAAAAAATACAAAATAGATTTCTGATGTTCATCCTTGTACGTTTGAAGACGTTGTTCTATTTGCATAATGACTTTATTTAGCGATGACGACATAGAGATTTGACGAAATTGTTTAGTGTTATCTCCGATGATCTTATTTAGCATTATCTCCTAAATCTTACTCCAGTCTTTCTGACCGAGTGAAAATCTTAGTATTATTCTATCAGGTTCAACAAAACTAGACAGTGCTGTTGAGTTGTATCCGACACTGAAGGTTTTCGTGAATTGCTGATGTCAGCTCTAAAATCAGGCCATTTGCAGTGATCAGGAAATTCAGTATAATTTGCTTCCTTGACTTTCTTTTGCCCTTTTTTGCTAAATTCTTGTCTGCATCATCATTTATAAGTCATACTAACATTCAGTTAGCTCATATCTCGACATCAACCTCGAAAAAATCGCTTTCACTGAATTTTTAATAACCGCACAGAGTGACTGAAATTTGCAAGTATACCGTAATTTAGTTGTAAAAAGGCATCAGCGAAATGGATAGTGAAAGTGCAGAGTGATAGGTGAATTTCTGCTTGACGCTAACAAAGTTCAACTGACGTTCAATTATGTGGAACGAAACGTTGTGTGCAACTCGCTCAGATCACCGCTTCATTGAATTTCAGTCATGAGTGCTTCAAATAAAATGATCATATGCAAACCAACTCATCAAAAACTTTCACGTTATCTCTCATCTACATTCTAAAGTTAAGGTGGAGGGAATTAATTACTAATGCAATTAGACAGCAAATCGACATTGAACATTTATTGCAGAATTTTTTCTCGAAGCAATGCGATAAGTTCGAGAAGACGCGTGACTCATACCGCAACATTTTAAAAATTGGGCCAGAAAAGTGACCAGTGCTCGAATACCTCATCAGGAACTTTTAGAATTCTTATTTCATATTGTCGCAGTGTTACTATTTGTGTTTATTCACCAAAGGTCCCAAAAATGAAGCCACATTCTTTTAGCACGGTTTCCTCAGTATGCTTGCATGAATACATATTGAATTTATTATTGCGAATTTGAAGCGGATGGCTGAGTATATGAAAAACATGAACTCACCAAATAATAGTCTAAGAGCTACAATCTCTTAACATCTTAAGAAATATTATGACGTTTTAATGCAGGTGAATATGCCGTATGAAATATCCCCTCATGTGCACTTCAGCAAAGTTTGAATGATCTGTGATTTTGTAGAGCATTTAAAAATTTTATTTCTTATAGCTGTAATATTAATTAGCTGAAAACACGCCACCCACAGCAGGCATTTATAGGAGTATAAAAAACAAGAAAATCTTCACCGCTTTATAGTCAAGTTGCTTCTAAGGATGAAAGATGCTTGATTAACGTTTTAAAGTAAAGCGAGGAAATGACCTAGGAAAAATATGATTGAAATAGATGGGAAATATTAGCCGAACATGCTGATGCCCTCACCCTCCACGTTTTCAGAATTCAACTGCAGTTCTCGTACACTCTGTACAATTTTATAAATTATCACCGAGTTTTCTCTAATATTGCAATCTCAAAATGAATTCACGTCTATTAATCATCATAGACAGAGTATATTTTCGTTCTGTATTTCGATAATTTTTCAAGCATAATTTTTAAGTGATTAGTCCACGCGATAAATGAAATAGACGTATTAGTTGACTTTAATTTATTGACATTTTTTACTTCAAAAACGTTTACTCTATTTCATCGAGCACACCTAAATAACCGTTGAAATTTATTTCGACGATTTTGGACATTCTCCGTGACTCTTATCAAAACTACAGCTGAAAAATAGCTATTGCTATTGCGTTTTTTGCCTGTCACCACAAAGACGATTCATGATCGAATGCTTAGATTTTGAGTTCACAGCTTTTCATTTCTGCTCATTTTCCTCCCTAGTTATGCTTGTTAAAGAAATCACATTGCGAAGTGCGAAATATGAGTTATTTTCAGCCCACTTTTGGCATGCATCTGCCCATGTTGCACGTGTTGCTGTCCAGCACCACCACCGGAACCAATACCGCCTCCACCGCCGCCACCGCCACAACCTGTCTGTTGTGTGGCAGTCGTAGCTGCAGCTCCTGCTCCTCCTCCACCTCCACCTCCACCTCCAGCCCCTGTCACATATGTCCTGGTGCCCGTGGGCCAGCCACAAATAGTTTCGGTTCCAATTTCTAAACCAAGCGTACCCTCTTATCCGGTGGCTTCACTACCTGCCCCGTCCTATTCCGCTCCTATTTCAATACCACGAGTACAAAATGTGGTCGCAGCAGAACCTTCCTATGCCGATTCTGTTGCAGTGGCTCCATCACTTTCTGCATCGTTACAAAAGCTGTCTGCATACCCGGCCAGTCCACCCTCAGCAAGCGCCTACCAGATGGTGTATTTCGAGAAGTGAGCGGTATTATCAGACGCTCTAGCTCGTTCGACTGCCACTGCCTCTCTACGCTAAGCTTTCAGTATTTTCTTCCTTCTTTCCCTCATGATTTGTTTTCTTTGGAGTACTTCGGCCTATCTTATTCTGTAAATGTCTTGTATTTCTTACATAAGAAATAATCATATTTAAGTGCAATTCACCGTTGCAAGTAATGGAAGAAGTAGGGAGGGGCAGGTGGAGGGAAAGGCAAGGAAGAAAAGGCAAGATTATTCACTTGTAAATTCCTTCGAGAAATTCTGTCACTGATTTGAAAATATGTTGCTATTCTTACTAAACCTCCCTACCGTGCTAAACTGCTGTTTGCCCCTATATAATTCATTTCCACCGCCAACTGCTTCTAATTTCGTAAGGAAATAATCGCTAGATGAAACGATAGCATTTTGTGTAGATCGCCCTTCAAATTCTTTCGTTAAAAATAACTGCTAGGAAGAGACTTTGCAGAGTGGAATGTAATAACTTATGCTAGGAAGTGCATCGATATAAAATTTGTAACCTGTCGATATCTATTACAGTAAGAGGAAATGAAATACACGAATACTTCTGTAAGATCATTCATTTTTGCATTGTTTACGGTCCCACTTATTGTTTATCATTGCTTACTGACGACTAGTGTGTAACGTTATTACACATTCGTCGACCGTCATAAAAGTAAACGGGAAACCAGTTATGGGTCATTAAAGTAAACCGCAACTTGTTAATGTCGTGGAGCATTTCATTTCTAGTAAACGTGCTTTTATCCAGCATCTGAATATCGCAAGTTCTAATGAATGCACTTCACATTTAGCGACTTTCAACTAGCGATTATTCACTTCAAGTGAGATTGAATACAGCATCTGAGCTGAAACCATATCTATTTTAAATAGAGTCAAGAAATATGTCGATCAGACTCACTTAAATGAAACTCGTGATAGAGATACTTTAGTAGAAATATTTGCGTTAACATTTGTATGAAAATAAGGTATTCACGTCATTTCGTTGTTGGGGGTTCATGGCAGACCTCAAACAGAAACGATGGGTGATATTCCTTCATAGTGATTAGGCGTTTATCTTCGGAAATTTGTTTATAACTGACGCAACAATGAAAAACGGCTTGTCATAGACTGTATTAGTATAATAAATCCACTAAATGCAAAAAAAAAAAATTGCGCTGTTGCTCACCATACAGTAACCAAACAATAAATTCGATGTTGTCAGCGCAGAACTGCCTGTCATGTTCACATGTAAAACAACTCATTTAGCAGTCTTCAGATGGGAAGAGTATAGAACTCTATCATACGGATGACTCGTTTTTCCAATGGGGATAAAATTTCATTTGATTCGGTCGACGAGGTTGCACATTTTCAAATTTATTGCCATCATGCGTTTTGTGAAAGCACATAATCAAACATTTCCGTGCAGTTAGTTTCTTTCGCACTTGTGTTGGCCTGCTGACTCCACTAGCCTATAGAGACCCGCAGTACGAATATGAGGAAGTTCATAGGATGGCCACTTGAGAAAAACCCCATTTTTGTAGCATTTTTATCGGCATTTTAAATACCTGAAACATTCGCATTAGAACAGTGTCAAGGAAATTTACTCGCTTGCATGGATTCAGTGATGCACATTCAAAAATTCTTCGCTGTTTTGGTCATGGAGCATTGTATTGGCAATTGATGATATTTTACCGTTGATCGCTTGTCGAGTGGAAAGCATCGTCGCAGCAGAGATCATTAATGGAATGCCGACAGCAGGTTTCATCGTTTGAAACACTTCAAACCGGCTCACTCTGTCAGAATTTATATGTGACCGATCGTCTTCAAGTCAAGAGATTCATCAGTCATGCAGACATTAATTCAAGGAAAAAAGTGATCCGATCGAAAGCTAGAGTTAAATGCAACGGATGTGGGGAGTGGTTAAAAGGAGCTGCAAAAAAACGGTGAAAACAAAGTGCCACAATATTTAACAGTGATGAACTATTAATATAGACTCCGCCAATTTTGGTCGATGATATTTATTTGGTCGAAAATGAGCCGATGAGGGTTACTGGGCGATTTGTATGGAAATATTTTTCTAGTCCATTTAGTGTTGGCCACGGTTTATGAGCATATACGTATTTATTTAAGAAGTACGGGTTATTCCTTAAATATTTGGTATACACATGGCTTTTTTTGAGTCCATTACGTTATTATTTGGCCGGCGAATGATAATATTTTGGTCGGTATTCTTAAATGCAATAGAAGACGCTTCCCGCTCTCTCTTTTCATTTCTTCATATCAGCTGAGGTGTTTCTTCAAGAGAGAAGAACTAAGGAAAAAGTGCTCATTGATGTGCCCAAAACAGGTATGCAAAAAAGACAATGAAAGTAAATTGCGCTGCAGATGAGCTTGTGCATTTTGATATCCGCTGCAATTTAGAACTGTTTAATTCTGTCCGATTCTCTATAGTTGCCGATCTTTCGATTGCACCTAAGTTTAATATACTGAAATTAAAACTGCGGGTAGAATCGACAATTCGATTGATTTTGTCAGACTAGGAGGTATTGCTTTGCGCACCTGCATTGTAAGCTATTTCGTTAAGTACAGAACTGAGGCTGTCCTTCCCCGTCCTTCACCCCTCCCTCTCTCACTCTCTTTTCCTCTTCCCCATTCTTCGCAAATAAGCAGTGACTGCAGCTTGTTTCTGCTATATTAATGAGCATCTGCCAACTGCCTTTTTCACTACTACTCTGTCACTCCGTATTTCAAAGCTTATTATTGAAAAGCCACACGTAAGTAAATTTTTCAGCGTCGGCCTGTCCAATAACTACACCGGTGAGAATAGATTAGAATGAAAGGTACGAAGATTCCCAGCGGAAATTAAACAATATTGTTGAAGCAAAATGTTATTACTATTAAGAATGACCTCCCTTCACTCAAGGCATCTACCACAATTCAAAACGCACGACCTCAGGTAGCGTGTAACCACATCACAGCCCAGTTTTGGTACGATAGTACAAACATAATATAACATCGATATAAAAAAATACAATTACACCGTTTTGCTTTTTCACTATACTTGCATTAACGCGCACTTCATCGTACGAGTCTCAGAACAGCGGTAAAGTGCTTTAATAATCTCAAGTTTGACCATCCGGTGCTGCCGTGTTTCTTCCAGTGACTATGCGATATGCTTGAAAAAGTTCGGGTTGCGTTTTCCAATTGGTTATTCACCGAAACCAATAGGAATAGGCGATCATCTTGAATTTACGTTTTTGCCTTTCTAATCTTCCAACAAATTATATATGCAGGGGTCATTTTCATTCCTGTCTTTTTATTTCTGCATCATCATCGTTTATTCATGGGTGTTTAATATTTCATCTTTTTTGGTGCGAACGTGAAATGTGAAACATATAATTCATCTTTTAATTCATTTTATGTATTCTGTCATCCGTAGGGGTGATATTTAATGGAAAGCATTTCCTGAACATACAAATCAAAGCACGACAGATGGAATTTGCAACCGGTTTTTCATTTCCTGAGCGAATTTTCCGCTTTTTCGCATCGAATTGCTGCTGACTTTACCATGTTTCGAAACGAGGGGCCGTTCTGCTGCAAAGCAACAGGGCGTGCCTATCTCCACCAATGTGGAAATTTTAAAAAGTGATTAAAGGAAGCCCTAAGTGTCCAAATGTGATGAACACGAAGCAGCAATGCTGTTCCCGACAGAAGAATGAAACATCCGAGAGCCCGACAGGAAGCTAGATATGTTGAGCTGAAGAATGCATCCAGCAATCACAAACAGTCGGTAAAGCAGCGTGTGCTTTTAGCAAAGGTTGGAGACTGGTGGGGAATTCAATTAAGGAAACCTCGGAACAACGCAGAAAAAAAGAAAAGAACCCACAGTGAATCCACAACTCGTCCTCCCAACTGTCCGAGGGAGCGTTCACTATCTTTTAGATGCACCGTTGAAAGATATCAAAGCGGTGATTTTAGCGAACATGGGAACGTCGGTTGGAACGTCCCTCACAGCTGAAATTTGAAGCGGAAGGTGTATCAAGGATTCAGATCTATTATCTTATTGTTTCAAAGATCGTATACCATGGGATATATTTCCGAGTTTGAAGAAATTAGACGGACATCATAATGTGCAGGTTTTTAAACGAGCATGTCGTGAAATTTTGGGCACTTGGGCATCGGTGACTCGTCAACATACAGAATGATAACTGACTCGCTTATATAGCGTACGTTTTTCAAAATGAATGTGCCACAGCGTGTAAATAGAAGGAGGTATGATAAAACCTTTCACTTGCAGGAGCTGTTCCCTTCAGTTAAAGCTTTTCTGTCGTTAAATGGAAGGAAATGTATTTGCATGGAGAATGATTGCCTCGCTTCTGAAACAGATCACTTACATGCGCTAAATCACAGCCAGGTGTTCGGATTCACTAAAACTTCGAGCAAACACCACGATAATTCTGGATTCTGCTACTCCTCATTTGAACTGTTCGTTTCCTGCAATGAATTGATTATTTCTCAGTTGTACCGCTGATGTCTGGCTTGACCAGGGAGTGATTTATTGGGTTGTTCGCGTAGGATCTATATTTTCCTCGTACCGCTTCCTACAAGAAAAGCAGCTGAAATAGGGGAATCAGAGCGAAAATTTGATGTTATAAAAATCGACAGAATTCGATCGCAAAGTAGCACCGAAGAATCACCTGTTCTAATATTACTAGGAAGAACGAATGCAATTCGCAGAGGCATTTGCATGGGCTGCTTATATGTCCACTGTTGCAATAAAAGGTACTCTCTTCGGTGATTTTGCGATCGTTCAATTTCTAATTTTGCCTTTGTGTTTTGTAGCCCACTCCTCAAATTTTACTTACTTCATTCCGATTCGATTATTTGTTCTCCTGCAGTTCACTAAGATTGAAAAAAATGTATTTTGGCTATCCTTGACAGTTTTTTGAACATTCTCTTCTCTCGAAAAGCTTTGTTTTATTTCACTTGCTAATGCTATAATCTCTGCTATCCCATTCCTGCATATCAAGACACGAGAAATACAATACAGGTTTCTTACTTTCCGAGCCAAAATATCTGTTGTAAAACTACATGAAATCTGAAACCTCTGAAGTATAAATAGAGCATATTCGATGAAACAAATTGTTATGTGATTCTAGGGAAAAAATTCAAGTAGAGTACGAATGACGGCTGAAAAATTACATGACATATTACTTGTATTTCATACGATACTGCTCTGTTGCAAATGCTGAACAAAAATGAGAAAATAAATCGTTTCAAAATGACGACTGTCGAGAAGTGCAGTGTTTGGAGACAATACGATGAGGCATCCGATGATAAAAAGGTTCAAATAATAAGAAGAAATATAAGGTGAGGTTCTAGCGATGCACTGAATTTTTTCAGTCCGAATCTCGACCTATTCTATATCGTCTTAGGTTTAATCCAGACCGCGGACAGTTCGATAGCTGGAAAATACTGCTCGGAATCATCATGGATCAAATAATTGACAAAGGGTGTCCATGGAATGTGTCCATGGATTCAAACACTGTTTACAAGATGAGGTTGTGTGTGCAACTCGATGCGCAGCTCTTCGGAACTGAAAAGGTTCTAGCATGTTGGGAGCGGTGTATCTCCAAAGCTTTCAATGAAATAACCGAATTTTTTTGCCAGTTGTCGTTTGCCAGCTTCGAGCAATTTCGAACAGTTGTGAATAAAAATTTTGAATGCTGCCAATTATCTTTACAACATCAAAGGTTTTTTTAAATATGGGTAGGTTAAATTAGTTTATAAAGCTCTTTACCACCTAAAGACATCCTAGAAAGCCGCATTATCTCTGCGGAAGACACGAGGTCGCCCGTCATGTACAATTCTACGTGATTACCGGAAATTCGTATTGGAAGAATTTTCATTAATAACCAACCCTATTAACATGTCGTTTTCTTCTTGCAGTTGAAAAAACATTAGAAATGGTCATAACGGCACAGGTCACTGGAAGAAAACTACCCTTGATATGAGCCTCGCACTGATGGCTGATATGATGGCCGTTTCATGGGGACAGCAACAGAATAAGACGCTTGAACCACAAACGGATCATATGTACAGACCGAGGAGGATGCCACTACGATTGGTGACGTGTGCTTGAGAAGTGAATATGGGTTTTGAGGTATATGTGGCGCAGTCTTACTAGTTGGATATGATGACTGTAGGGCCCAAAGTACGTACTTAGGCGCCGAGTAAGGTGGATGAGGGAGCAACGGTGTAGATTTGCGGTCCCAGTAGAATGACTGTGGCGATGGAGGGATGCGCTTAAGAGCTGGGTAGAACTTTTGCGCCTTATATGGGAAAAGTCCGCGAGTTGAATAGGAAGGCCGTGTAGGCTGAGCAGTGGAGTCGAACAGTTGCGAGATATATGGAACAGGTTTCGAGGCTGAGTAAGACGGTTTCGATATTGCCGGCATAAACTCAAAAGCCGGGAAGAAAGGTTGCTGCTTTGGCGTTATGGACTCACGGGATAAGAAGAACGGTTGTGTCACTAGCATTGCAAGCTGAGAATTAGAGTAGAATGATTGCGATTTATAAGGCCTAGGTGAGTAAAATATGTTTGGCGTCATTTGCGCAGGTCTAAGAGCAGAATGAGATGTTGGAGGTAAGTACGAGGTGCGTTCGAGGGCTGCGTAAGAGGGTTGTAGCACTGGCGAAATGTGTTGAAAACCCAAATATGACGACCGAGAGCCAAAATATGAGGACTGTGGAATCAAGCTCGGCGCCGAATAAGGCGTTCTGAAATATCGACTATAAGCGGCACGTAGAAATGGCTGGAAGATACATAAAGACTGACCTATATACCGAAAACACTGTTGGCCAAACTTCCGATCGTGATGACACTGTTAACTGGAAATCGTAATCACAGATTTCAGATGTATTTGATTTCGTTTGAACGTTAATGGATAGGAAGTAGAAATTTACGTTAAATATGGGCGCCTATGTTGCTCTACGCTAAATGATGCAGTGATTTCATTGTTGATATGACTGTTGTTTAATTTGTCCGCAATAAGGTAGTTGCTCTTTGAAATTCAGTGAACCTATTTATTGCAAAAGTATGCCTCAACGGTTACATAATCTATGAAAAAGTTCCATTCAACAAGATTTTTTATGTCGCAGAAAATCATTGTGCATCTCACTTTTGAATTTGGACCTAGTTCTTCACTATCCTAGTTTCAGCTTTTTTGGCTGATATTTTCATTTCATTTTCAATAATTCTCCAAAAAAAGTGAAACATACATAGGCCTTGCCGAATATCCCTCAGATCTCGTTATCGAAGCACCGGAGTGATAACTCGGTCTTTTATATGAATATCCAAAAGATCCTTGTTTCGATCTTCTTGTATTTATCGTTGAAGAGTCTAACCAGTAATCCCCGCCGGCCGCGGCAGTGATGGTAGCCACGAAAAGGACCATCATAAAAGTGATATGTATAGGATGCATATCTGAAACAGGATAGCTAAGCACGAGCTGCTACACCAGATGTTCGCTAACTAAGTGTTTATTCTGTGCAGCAATTGCCGCTTCATTCCCTATAAGTTCCGTTTACATCAAATGTCACCTCAACAATTTTTCACTCGAAGTGATTAGCCATATGACCAAGGTTGATTGATTTGAGAGGATTGTTCCGTACTCTATCAGCAGTTGCGACTTACTACCAAAGCTTCCAACGATAATATCGCCAACAATCTTTGAGGCTATTTGTCCTACTAGAAATCAAGAGAAGTATCTCATAAAAGACCGCCTAGAAGGAAAAAAGCTTTTCTTTGCTTTTTATCACATATCTAGTGCAAATTATTCATTATATAATAAGTATGGCTTACAGACCCTTTATCATATATTTATTTTGCGTTAACGCAGAAGTCGAGTTGTGAATGTACTACTTATCTGTGACTGTTTGCACGCAAATATATTGTTAGGTGAATAAGCGCAGTAATATAAGTTTATATGAATGCACTGGGATGAACTGTAGGAGATTACGATTCCTTTAGAAAGGACTTGCTAATATAAATATCGAAGAGAAAAGAAGCTATGTTGAACACCACCTTTATTGTCTTGTCCATCACTCCATCCTAGGATAAATATTGCATTTAAAAAAAGTTATGAGCTCAGCTGACTAAAGGGCCTTAAATTACTTCGAAAATTACATGAGCTTTTGCTTAAGCGTTTCTCGACTGTTTTATAATCAAGTAAAATTAATTCATAATATGCCACGGCCAGAATAAGAATTAAGCGGATCGGCAATGTCATGTAAAGCAAGGACAGAAGAAAGCAGCAGGCTGTCAATTGTGGAATCTCTATCGAAGAAGAATTACCACTGCATTGTTAAAAGGTGAATAACTCGACTTCAGGTGGATGCACAGTGTGCGGATATCAGAACTTAGCTCCTTCCGCAATTCTGAAAGTCGACAAATTCAAGCTTAACTTCGGTCGCATCTCCTCAGAGATGCATTTCTACACATCTTGTCTGCATCGATGACGAAATTTGCTTTTCCAGTGGAAGGGAATTGAATCCAGTGTGCGTGGCGTTCTATCACCTGCTGGGCAAGCAGTTCATAGAAGCATCCTTCCTTTTTTCCGAATGCATATCATCTTATTAAAAAATGGAGATTCATGACGATCCTTATGGGATACAGGAGGCCATATAAGAATATCGCAAAATTTCAACTGCTATTTCAAATATTATAGTGAAGAGTTAAGGTTTTCCGCACTTTTCAAAGCGTTACTACAGTAGAGATCATCGACTAGTTTGGAGGCTAACGATGCTGTGAAACACAGTTTGTCGGCGCAGTAGAACCGACGCCGTTTCCACTCGCCAACCTAAAATTATAGTGTTTGGTGGTCAAAAACAGAAAAATGTGCAAATATTGGTGGGGTTGCGTGCATCGATAGCGCCAACACTTTTGGGCTCACGACTGCTTTTATAGATGAACGAATGAACGATAGGAATTTTAATCAAAAAAATGTGATGGCATGTGATCGTTTTTCAAGTAATTTATTCAAAATTTCTTCATAAATTTCAATTTCTAAGAAAAAGTCGGAAATTTCAAGAAAACCAAAAAAAATTCAATCAGATTAAGAAGCCAGAAAACACCAACGCGATTTAATAAACCTTACGTGGTGTGCGGTCGAGTCCCTGACACCTGTGGAGTTCACTGTGGCGAAACCTGTTCGACGTTACCACCCTTCTAACACGATTTCGCAGCTCGGCAGTCTCCGCTGTGAAGGAATTTTCCATCATCCAGTAAACTGCAACCAGTGAAACCGTATTCACTAGCAGTCGCACCTCGGAACTGATCAAATTCTGCCATCTCAAAAATATTCAAAAATGCATCGTTATGTTCTGAAGAAGCGATCGGAAAACCATTACTAGTTTCACTGGATATGTCTAACAAAGTGAGCAGTTGATCTCGTGAGTCTTTTGGCTGAGACACCACTGACTGCTCTATTTCCTTGTATCTCTCCAGTTTAGGAAGAGATATGTAGTCGGCATTATTTTAACGAAAACCAACATGATATTCAGTCGATATGCGACTCGTTCAATGAATGCGCCGTACTGCAACTGTTTATTTCAAATATACTTCGAGTGACAACCTAGCTTGCGGAGATTTCTTCTTTCGAGTTCTCTCCTAACCTCTCCTTTATCGACTCTGTTAGGATCACGAAGTGTTTTTGAAGTAAACAGTCACAGCACAGGGCACTCAGTGAACGAGTTAAACACCGACTGAATATCATTGAACATTGTGTTCTCTATTTTCCTTTTCCTGATCGCTTTTAATGGTTCGATTTGGGTACAAATGGTGATGACACGATTTTACAATGATAAAATGACTCTCATATTTGAAATTGCTTCAACCGGTCATCAAGGTGGACATCCGAAATTTGCCAAGGACACAAGTCCAGCTTAAGCAGCTCCACCTCTCTTAGGTCAGGCACCGACACGACGCTTCTCCAATAATTTAGTTCAGCACCATCCATTCACTTATGATCTCAACGAGTGAATTAGTGAAACATATTTGAATTCTCAATACAATTTTCACTGTTACAATCATTTTACTCAATCGCTAAATTAATGGTAATTTTTCATGTGACCAGTACGTACTAAAGTATTCAATGAAAGTAAACTAATCCTGCCAAGAAAAGTCTTTGCGAGCAATGCAAAAAGCTGATAGAGACAAGTATTTTTTCATATGGGGTAAAAAGTTTCAAATTTAAATTCACTCGCTATCAATGGCGTAGCAATCGAAGTGGGAATATTCCCATTTCGTATGATTTTGCCGGTGGCGCTCTTCATTGTTCCTCTCGCTGCAGCTTGGCAACCTGAATTTGCAGCCACCGAGAGCTCGGCAACAAGTGAGTAGTTCCAAATATTGTATAGAAATGAGGTGAGCTGGGCGAGATCACATTGGAATTAATATATCTGATCACCTTATACGGTTGTTACGTCAGCAAGCTTCTCCGCTGATCGAATTGTAGCTCTAAGCGATACTGTCGGTCGTCAAAGAAATTTGTCATAGATGAACGAAGTTTTTCTCCTGCCAACTCAACTTAGATGAGTATGTAGGTTGAAGCGAAGCTAAATTAAATTACTGACGATTCATGTGAACTCCACTTCTACGAAGATCCATCGTTAATGGCCTACATGTTATTTTTAATATTTAATATCCAACTTGATACGAATACTTAATATCCTGTTGTTACGAAGCAATCAGCTTCAGATCTTTTGACAAACAGTTAATTCTGGCACCTGCTTCAGCTTCACATGCGCCATACTAGTTGCTAGAAGCTTGAGGGTGGAAGAATTGGGCGGTAACTTACTCTTCAATTTCTTAAATGACATACAACCTTGGCTATTAAATTTGCACTTATATTTCAATTTATGTTTCTATTTACATTTACATTTAAACTTACATTTATATTACATCCATATTCACATTTTTTTTTGTATATATGTTCATATTTATATTGTATTTATTTATTTGTATTTATATTCATGTTTATCCACATTTATATTTATATTTATATACGTTTAGAAACTTCTGATTGTGTAGCTTTGAACGAGAAAAGAGAAAAGACAATAGTTTAAGAGAAAAAGAGCTCAACTTCTAATATGAATATAGAGAGACATTAGGTTCAGAATAACGCGTCTGTTGTCGAACATGATGCGAGAGCAATAAGGGGCAAAACGAAGTATGCATATAATGAGGAAACGACAATACTGCAGGAAAATAAGATTATAAGAACTGGTTCGGTTACATGTGGCCAGCTCACAAGTGATGGCTGTGGGTTGGGCTTTATTTTGGCTAATTACGTGGGTTTCGTTGCACTCAGCAGAAAAAGAATATGTCCTCCTGCCTAATATGGATTATGAATGGCCTCCTTCTTGAAAATAATCCAACTCCCTTTGTGCGCACTCCCAAATTATTGTCGTTTATCTGAGGCGGCGGAAAAATGCACTCTAAACCGCAGTAGTTTATTTGTATGCAGTAGCTGCAAACTCATATATCATTGCAAAATAAAATTATTCGCTTCAACATTATTGCTTCTACAGAGATATGATGGTAATAATTAAACAGCCCATGGCCGTCGAACACCTCTCAAGTCCCGCAACAGTAGAAATAACGTGGGAACGAAGGCCTAAATTTTAGCGGTACTGTTCCGAATTAACCAACTATTGTCGATTCTGGTAACCTTAATAGAGATTAGCTGGGGGAAATTTTCGATGGCAGTGTGATGTGAGTTATTCGAAGGGGCATCACTGAAAAAAAAATTGCCTTCTGAAACTTGAGGGAAATCAATTGGCGGAAATGAGTCATAAACATTCAAAAGTAGCAGTAACCAAGAAAACCGCCCGCTTACTAGCGGTAGTTCTGACCATTTCCCTTCCACCTTGCCCTTTATATTCCACTGAACTGATTCTACGAAGTGAAAGAAACAGCTGCTGGAAAATAAGGGAGTAAACCACTTTTGTAAGCTAGAAGGAGGAAGTAAAGTGGCTAACTGGAATGCGCTCAGCTGAGTCAAAGTCGGAAATCTTAGCAAAAATTACATTTAAAGTCGCCATTGTGGTGAGGAAAATCTGTAGGAATTTGGCAGATTTTAATTCAGCATCAAGTTCAATGAATCAAATGAATTTGAATGAATTCTCAGCAGAACAAAACGGGAAGCAAAAATAACTCTAAAACCCTCTCCTTATGATCGTTCTAATTTACTGTCGTTCACATTTTCCATACTCCAATACTCCTTCATTCTTCAAATGTTTTTGCTTGAAGATCCATGTAATTCGGAGAATGTTCATCGATTTCCGCATAGTCTCCACGGTCAGTGGTTTTCCACAATATGTGTCCTTCGTGAGAACAACGAGGTGAGCAAATTTTTTATTACTTTCTGGGATAAACAAACTCGTCGCAGTTCAGTTCAGTCTCGTCGTTTTATCCAAAATACTTCGGTGTTTTACGCCTTCCCATTGTTATTTTCGATTGCTGATCTCTTTTACGCTCTAAAATCATGGCTTGAGGGTCCTATGCAAAGTACAATAATAACTCTTCTTTGCCGAAAACAATAAAGGAAGTGGGAAAGTGCACCAGGAAAGCTGCTATGACATGCGTCCTCTTCTATCCCCATCTGTTAAACTAACTTTCTACGCAAAATGCGAACGTCTCGGATGTATCTTTCGAAAAAGCTTTCTTGTCATACATCCGCACACTGTGGCGCTAATATATGCTAAGAAAGCTTTTACAGCTCAAGTGAAACACCGATCCGAAAAGAAATCCATTGTAAAGGCCGAATAGTGAAACCTCTAAGAGGAGTGGAAGCATTATTGCTTACAAGTGTCGCTCAAACAGACGCCTACATGCCCAAATATGTGTGTGGCGTCACGTCGGCAGAAAGTGCCTTATTTGAGCGAGCCTCATTAGAACCTTGAAGTTGCTGCTGCCAGAAATTCCGCTACATTACTGACGTCACCTTTGGCAAAATTCAGGCAATAGACTTTCATTTCAGAATTTGGCCCCAGCCAATTTTGCACTGTGGTTTTTACTCTTTTTTTCAACAGCTGAACAAACTTCCCTTCTATTTTTCATTGATTAAGGCTGGGAGGGGGAAGAGATGAGTAACAGTTTCAATTTCACTGATAAAATTGCAGTCGTCTGAAATTCGCGGATGCACATTCCTAGGATCAAGATAAAATTGACTGCCGATCCAAACAGCGTTCACATTGCAGAAAAAATGCTGTGGATATAAATGTTTCATAATGCAAGAAAATAAAACGTTCAGAAGTTGCAAGCCCGCATTTCAGAAGAAAGAAGTTTCTTCTTCGTCACTGAAAGCAAAACACTGCACTAATGAATGAGATTTCGATCGGATACAATGAACTCGAACGGTTTTGCTATTATCGCGAGAAAAATATCTGCATAGGTGGTTTCACAGTGATGGAATTTCTTCGAACAACCGAAATAGGTGAAATAAATTCACAAATATAGGATGAAAATTTTTGCATAGAAAAGTTCTACTTTATTGGTTTTTATATGGGAGAAGTGTTCTCATTTTCGTTTAGATGTAAGATAACATTTCAAGTTCGTTATATAATTGTATATTTACCACTATTTATTTCCAGCATCCCCGCGACTTCTGTAAGAGATATAATTTTTCTGACGTCGCTCAAGATACAGGCGTTGATTTGGATTTCATAAGGAGTACGTTTGGATTCCATGACTTTTTTCAGTTTCGTTGACGTTGACGTTCAACTACCTTGCATTACGTTTCCATTCATTTAAATAACATCTACGCTAAAATTTAAAAAAAGGAACGCAAGCCGATCTCAATTATCAAAAAGCCGATAGTTTTTTGTTTTTAATACTTAATGTGATATATATGCAATGTACTCTAAACTTTGAAGCTTCTTCTGAGCAAATTTCGCTGACACGAAAAATGAAATTTCCTCAAAAATATTTAGTGGATTTTAAACTCGTTGGTTATCCAATGCTCTTCTCGAATTGCACCTATCTATCAGAGAATACAAAGCGAAGTGACAAGATTTGCCCTCAGATATTTCGATGGGATCAACACTCGGCCACTTTTACATGGCAGAAAAATCTCATGGAAAAATAGTAAAAATTTCAGCTTAAAGATGTTTAGGAATTTGCAGTAGTGTAACTAGCATTATCAGCAACGTTTTCTTGGTGCTCGTTGATGTGTTTTTTACTCGTACATATAAAATCATTCGACGCCACGAGTCACTCACCTTTCAAGTTTTTATGATCGAACAACGTCATCACAACGATCTTAATATGTTCAATAAGCGTTTTTGCCCTCAGTAATTCCCAAAGGTAAATTGAAAGGCCCAATTGTTGCGTCGAAGCAACACTGCATCATTTGTAATATTCAATGCATCTCGTAAACAGAGGTAACAATATCGCTGAAGCTTAACAAATTTCCAGTATTTGTATCGCTTTCTTTTCAACACGATTAGCATTAGGCCTCTAAGGATAAAATCAGAAGTGAAGAAATGCCTGCAACTGATAAATCTATGGTGTACGATGACTGTAGTATATGCATAAGTGTCACTGCATATGTGCAGTGACACTTATGCATATACTACAGTTTTACTATACCAATTAAGGTTTCAGTTACAGTGATAAAATTATGTGAGTATAGTTTTGTACCGTTCCTTCTCGATGTAATATGTTCTATCTCGCACTTCCTCCTTCATGTCTAAATTCAACTGCAAGTGACCATCTTTTGTCTGGTTCCAGGCATTTTAATTGAGCAAGATTGTATAGCAGCATAAAATTTTAAATCCGACTGCATTCAACGGGTAATTGGATATCATTGAAAATAACATGCTCAGTGTTCGATTTTTCTAGTCGATGGTTTCTTCAAGGAAGGCATTATTGAGTCACATAATTAACACTATTAATTATGGCAAATTTGCTTGCAAGACTGAGCTGAAAGGCAATATTTACCTATCAAATCGACGTTTTCCAACTTGTTGTTTAATCTCGCTAGGAATTCTTGCACTGCTTAAAAACAATCAAATTGAAGAAGCTCAGTTTTTTCTCGTTGAAATTCTCGAAGTGAAATATTTTTGCATAGTTATGAATCCATACGATCTATGAATATAAATCTATTCACACTGCATATGAACCATTCAGAGTATGGAATAACGTGGCTTCAACAAATGGTTCCACGAATGCACCCCCCAATAGTGACACTGAGTGCGCTCAGTGAACGCGATGACACATGCGCATTTTTCTTCGTTAATGGCAAGAATTTTTAACGCATAATTGATTTTCATTTGTCGTTTGGTTCATCGATATTTGAAATCTTTAAGCAAAAAAACGTGCGCTGTTGTTTGTCACTGTTTTAGTTTTTGCTTATTTGGTTGGGAATTCATCTAAGCGGTAATTTTATCGTTTTGTGAACCCATTCACTTCGCTATGATGTTGCAGATTTGCACATTTTGGCTTCTTTCTGCATACATTTGTCTGCCTTTCCGTCGATCATCTACCCATTTCTTCACTTATTTCAAACGACAACCGCCCTTAATTATTTAAGCATTATTTCCACAGCCAAATAGTTTCGGACGTGTTTAAAACGGTGGAAGCCGTTTAGTGTCATGATGTAAAATTCAGAAGCATCAAAGAAGTTTGTAAAATATGAGATCATGATGAAATTTGATCATCGAAGATGGGAAGTATATATGCCAATCATAAAAAATTAAGAAACAATTCGGCCAATAAACTGTAAAATGAGACCGAAACCACGAAGTAGTATTTTAGTACGATGTTTAATGCGATATGATGCGCCAATGTTCCTGCGAGAACACTGAGACCATGAAAAATCGGTACACTTTTCAACCTGCTTCCCGTTATATTTATCTCGATGAGGTGGAATTCTACAAGCCGACGAAATTGTCTTTCGAGAAGAATTTGCTCGCTACAGAGAATCAGTTAAACGGTGTCAGCCTATTTGAGCACTTTTACCAACTTGCTAACAGCAAATCAGCTCGCTCGGTATTGAGTGAAATATCAAAATCGCGTATCGTGTCGTGCCATCCCACTTGTTTGATGCGACAAATGCAGTCTCAATGCTGCTCTTCTAACTCGTCGAAACCTTCCAAGCGTTCTTCTCAGAGATTAAATAGACGATGAAGTTTGCATATGGAAAGCTTCTTTGGTTAGCCTCAAGACTTTTCGAATGCATCTTTATGTTATTATCTTTGTCAAAAGCGCTTAAATCATCAATCTTTTCAGGAGCTGAGCCAGCACAAGTAAATTTGCTTATAATTGTTCTTACAGAATGCAACACGTTTTTGGAAGGTTTATAAGGCGACAAAAAATAGCGCACTGCACTGTTAAGGATATATTTTAACGGTTAATCCGATCCTAAAATTTACTGAAAACAACCACTCATCAATATCGATTCTGTGATAGCCAAATTGCTCTATACGCCGAACACAAAAATATCGACCTTTAGAAGCTTTCACACAACGAAAGCAAAATAAGCACGTATAACGAGAAGCCAACGCATTTAAGAAGCCACTTCTAGGTGTCAGTAGATGAAATAAAATGCGCTCTCAATTTCCAGGCAGCAAAGTTCTCTCGTCTTGCATGGATTGTTTATCCTGCCCGATCTTATGTGCGCATCAAGCTGTAAGTTATGGATTCTAGATTCAAGATAAATATCATGTTTGTTATTATTGGTCTCAGTTGATTTGCGGGATTTGGTGACATACAATGGTTGGATTCTCAAGAGATTCACTTGGTCAATCGCAGTCATACAGGAGGCTCGAGGATGGTGCAGAATGGGTGAAATGGTGTAAGCTGACCGAGTCGTATGTACATCGTTCACCCTTTATCATACGTTGAAACTAGTCCCGTTCCGCTTGCAGCTGAGACTGCGACCAGTGGTATGGACGCGTTTAACCTGAAGGATTCAAAAAAGCGTACTTCTGAAAGCTGTTGGGTTCTGATAACTATTTCGAAGTCGGCAGGTTGACACAGAAACGAGTGATTTCTCGTTCGCATCATCTACGTTGAAGAATAGCCACTGAAATCATTCAGTGGAGTGCTCCATATATTTCAATACAGCCACATTTATATCAGGAAGATTCATAGTTAGTAGAGTCAACCCTAGTAAGAATAATTTCTCTCAGATGGATGCACTACACTGCTATTTATTCTTAGGTATTTTAATGCAATTTTGCAATTTCATTTGAAAATGCTCCGCTAAGACCTTTATTGAGGTATTATCTTTCGACAGCATGCAGCATTTGCAGAAATGGTTGGGCGGTCTAATATTTCCGTCTTTTAATCGCTTATGATGAAATTTTGCGATTTCAGCGATCAGAATCTCCTCAGTTGGAGGGATTAACGGGAAAAATCAGAAATGAACGATCCAATTCTGTGGCTGCTGATTCTACTAATGTGACTAGAAGCACAAAATCACCGGCAGGAAAGACCATTATAAGGCGGCCGTGGACCAGTACCGCTGCTACCACAACAACTACTACAGCCACAACAAATATTGCTGCTAAAACCACCTCTACAACTACCGCAACCAACGCTGCCGCTACCGCTGCCAGAGCTACTACTGCTGCAACCACAACCACCGCAAACGCAATCACCACTACCATTGCCACAGCCACCACTACCACATTAACCACTACCACTGACACAACAACCATTACCACAATCACAACTACCACTGTCACAACCACCATTACCACAACCACCACAATTGCAATCACCACTACCATTGCCACAGCCACCACTACCACATTAACCACTACCACTGACACAACCACCGTTACCACAACCACCACTACCATCACCACAACCGCCACTATCAAGACCACGATCACCACCATCGCAACAACCACGACAGCTACAATCATAACCACCATCACTAAGGCCGCAACCACCAATACAATCGCCTCAACCATTACTATCCTTACAACAACCACTACTTCTACAGCAGCCACCGTTACTATCACAACCAATATTACCACAAACACTGCTATCATAACCACTACTCCGGCACCAAGTAGCGCAACGGGATTGACAAAAGAAACAGCAACGGCGAAAAAAACAGTGGAGACCGTCGCAGAGGCGGGATCGAACAAGAAAGAAGAGGATGCCACAAGAACTACTGTGAATGCACCGACACCAGCCTATCCTGCAGTCACCGAAGCAACAACCGAAACGAGTCCAGAAAAGAATAGCATTACGCTGCAAACAGTTGACGCCATAGGCAGCACGAAGACTCATTCAACGCCCTTGATGTTGATGTCCAAAGCAAGCAGGAGAAGATCCGCTCGCAGGCGAATTCGTAAACGAGATAAATATGACAAATTAGGTTAGCAAATACTAAAGATAACCTCGGCTTGTACATTAGTACACTATCAATATGGTTACCTTGAATCACACAGGAGGCAGAGTGGGGGATTTGAGGAGTATGAGCAACGTGTGAGGGAGGAGATTTCTGTATATAAACAAAGTGAATTAGATTGGGACACATACCAATAAAGGTCTTCGCAAATATCTCCATAAAAACTAGAAGAGAGATATATCTATGGATAAAATTCGCAGTTCAGAAGGGTCACGTTATTGTGATGGCAAAATCGACATGCAGGTTGCCTGAGTTTGCACGCTTGCAATTCTGCGAAACAGCATTGTAAAAGCAACCAAGGATCTCAATATGGAAATTATTCGACCTCTGACTTCATTCAAATCGGGTACTTGGTAAGCAGCAAAAACCAACTGTCCAATAGAAGAACGATTATTGATTGCCAATAAAAGAAGTTGCAAGTACAAATTATCGAATAAATCTAAGCTCATGCTCATGTTTGTTGGATGAAAAAGCTGAATGAACAATTTAAAAACTAAAGAATTTGATTTTAGAAACGATGATCGTTGAAGTGACAAGTGCATCAACACTGATAATTGCCATCACTTCCTTGATTATTCTCGCTCTCATTTATTTCAAAAAGATCTTCAATGACCCCAGTAAGTTGGCAAATATTCATTAGCAACATTCTTCATGGATACAAGAGTCGTGATATCCTATGGACGCAGATTGACAAGAAAAATCAGCTCATGAATGGTTATATCGCTTTGCTTTTGTTCTTTTCGTGAATAGATTTCCTCTGTTTTTTAAGCATTGATGTTTTCTATGAAAGTATACCAATACGGCTGTATGTGAGCTCTAATAAATGTTATTATTTATTGTGCAAATACTGTAAAAGCATCACGAAACATTAACAGTAGCACATTCATAATATCAGCAGCCTTTTTGGTTGATTGTGTTCAATATTTCGATCATCTGCAACGAATTCCGATCGCTTAAATTTTCGATGAGTGAAAAATGATCTTCTCCATCGATAAGCTGCAAGAAAGGCAACGGGAAAATCCATCAGACAAGCTAATACGATATCTGCTTCTACGTTAGAAAGCCTCGAGAAACAAACAAAACGACTCGTAATGTGCGTTATCCTAGGCAACGAAGCGACTGTGCATACTTGTGGGCACGAAGTCGCTAAGTGAGGACTAGACAATGACGGTATTGCGTATGCCGACTCTACAGCGCTATTGTGCAGTGCTACTACTGTCTTTTGGGGCTGCATCTTTACTAAAGGTTATCTCTAGTATAAAGTGACTGGACTAATAAACAAGGACCTAACAGACGATTTGGGAAGCAATTCCCTCTGAAAATATGGAGCACAACTGTTGCTGTAATCCGAACATGCACTTAATATTAAGTTGTAAAAGAAAAGGCTTAGCGCACTGACCCACCTTCAACTCAACGTCTTTGTTGTTTCTCGATCTGAACAACTCGTGAATGCGTTCGCTTTGAGCAATTATTTCAGGTGATTCTAAAGACCCGACCATAAGTCGGACTCGACCCTTGAATTGTGCCACTTCTCTGATACTTACTTTCCTCGCCTCTTCCAGTGTCAAGCTGAAGAGAATAAAAACTGACAATAATGAGCAAGATTTCAAGTACCTACATTCACTATACTCGAGCTAAACACATAGAACAACTAAGCTACCTACAACAATAAGCAAAATTGCTACTTGTTTGATACATGCCAGCACTTCCGAAGATATCTTTGAGAGACTCCTTCGTGGTGATTTTGCCCTTAAATTCTGTCATGATATTTTCGACGAATCCATATATCTTTGGCACCTTTACTTGTGGAAGCCCGTTTCAATCATCTCATATGCGCCCTTTTCGTTCTTTTGTTCAACTATGCCGTTCTCTCCCCGATGAATATGAACTTACTTGATCGCCTTTCCTATATAGGTACCAGGTAAATCGGAGAGTTGAAAGATACCTGACAGCAGAAAGACACAATCGAAGCGGCATTCATGGCTCAAAGAAAGTACAGCTGAAATGCTGAGGATGATAAAAAAAAGAGTATATATAATGAATACACTTCAATAAACATAATTTATTCTATGTTCTTTTTACCTAATATAGAGATAAATTACGCATGCACCGAACCATTCAGAAAAAGCGTAGCGGACCCCGCTGCCACTATTGTAACCCTCTTTAATACTACAACTCTTTTTGGATTTCTCCAAAAATGGATAATTTCTTCGGTTTCACTGTAATCCCCGATGGAACCACACAAGCCTCAATGCAATCTTTTCGCAAGCCGTAGAATCCGAAACGACCTCTTAAGTTTTCGACACTCTATGACTGAAAAAATTGTTCTGAGGGTGAAGTTATTCGCTTATAGCTTGAGGTCAACACAATGATACGTAAGATCGAAATAGAGATTCCGTTCGCAGTCAAGTCTCTCTTCCTCTCTCTTTCAAAAAAATTCAGTCTGGTTTGTGCCCATGCTTGAATTTAAAAGAAACCCACATTCATGTATACAATATAGTTTATTCACAATGCTTAAGAAATTTACAACAATCAATGAACGAAATGATCGATGGCGATGTAACGGTTCCGCTAGCGATCACAACAGAATTCACAAGGAAACGCAAACGCAACCTGATAAAGCTAAATGAGCACCTGCGCTGTGTCCACCGACCGAAAGTTGTTTCATTTTCCAACGTTCTCTCAAAAACTTAAAAATATCATCAAATTACGATGTCGAATATGAAAACAACAGTCTGATCATACTTTCACATGTAATAATAATTCAACTCTTTGGACGTAATAAAATCTAAACATATTTCTTTGCAAACAACAACTTGCATAGCAAAATCTCTGTGGAATACAACTTCCTCAATCACCGTTTCTTTATTTCCTTCCTAATTATTCAAAAGTGAATAAATGATTTTTTTAAATGCACATTATGCAGTGTTCATGCCAAGTTATAGCAAGCATTTGAAATATAGGCGTTTTTCGATTCAATAGATTAGAAGATGAGTAAGTGGAAACCTGTGTTTTAAGCGGTAACACGCTAGTCCTTACCTGCAATGCTTTAATGGCCTCATCTATTAATGCGGTCAGTGGAAGACTCAATGCCAGATCATAGCCAACACAAGCGACAGCGATACCGCTTTCCGTCAGTGGTTTTACCATACTCGTGAAGTACTTGCGATCACCTTCCTAGAACTGCTATAAACGTTTACTAAGCAGCGGTTGCCGAACTTGAGGCTGGAGTAAGTAAAAGTTGTGCACAGGAAAGATTACCATTTCACGAACCTCATAAAACTGAATTTGAAAACCGGTATTCGTTCTACGAAAATTTGAAAGTGTCTACCTGCCAATATCCACCATGAAAAAATGCGATTCCCATACGCGAATTTTCCTCATCACCCCATATGTCAATCCTTTGTCGGTCACTCTCTGGAATAGAGCACAGTTAATAACAGCGAATAGTTAAAGCGATCACAGTACGGAGTGCAAAAACAATGCACTTGTAGAATGATCGTGATGTGCAAGACAATAGCCGTTCTAGTAATTTTTCGAGGCAGTACTAGAGATTAATTCATAAATAACTACATTAATCTGACACAGTAACTAAATTGGCGTCAAGTGTTGGCCGGACAGACCACGGAAGTTACGCACTTATGAATTAACTCCGATTTATGAAATAAATCGGAAAAATGACAGCAGCGAAAAATGACAGCAATACGAAGAAGTAGGTAAATATTACGTCAGTATGATTTGACTGATTTACCTCCATAAGCGATATCGGCAGTACACTTTACAGATATTTTATTCTCGTTGTGGCATCTCTCCATAGCACTGATAAACTTTTTGATAACCTAAAATATAAATGATAAACTGCAAGGAAAATTGAAACTTCCAGTTGAAGAGTGAAATAGGAAGCAGGCCAATTTAGCACCTGAAAATATATCGGCAAAGCAAAATACCGATCAAACATGAATTCCATCATTTGCTTATAATGGTTTTGTTTCATACAAAACCCGCAAATATATTTCCCAAGCTCAAGAAATGCTCGAATGAGAGCAAACTGGTAATGAACGATTTGGTAATGAACGAAATTTCAGCTCAACAAAGTGCAAACTTTATTTCATTCCATGAAGCGCCAATTTTATCACCGAGAAACATGATAAAAAACCAGTTTGAACGACTCCAATAGGAACCAACCAGATGAGGAGGTAATAGAGATGACCAATGACTACACGAATAAATGCACTCGATTTCACTGCACTCAATTCCATGACGGCAAACCATATCTTCCAACCCCTAAAACATTTTTTTGCTACCAAACTGCGAGTAACTGCTCGTATTTAATTATTTAATCAGTGTTACTTTTACCAGTAAGTACTACGTGCATAATATGAGCAGTCTGCAACAGAGTCGGTAGTGGCAGTAACAGCAAGAGTGCGCTAGTTGAAAGATTGGTATCGGTATGTGGTGGTTGGCAAAACACAAAATTCTGCCTTAGTAAGAAACGCTGACTGCAGCAATAAACAGCATTGTAGATAAAAGCAAGTAGAAGCTCAGTTCAACGAAGATATTCAAAGATGAACAGTAGTGCCACAGACAACAAGTGCAACAAGTAGCTTCTTGTATCGTCGAGTTCATCCTAGAGCGTTTCCGTGATCTCAGAGATTTTTGACCAGTAATCTGGAAATGAAACCTGCACCACACAGAAAACAGCGATGTTTCAGAAATTGAGTTCTTTGCAGATCTAAGTGCTTACTTGCACTGTTCATCGCCGAATTCCTTCCGCCTGGCAACAACTTCGCCAACAAGTACGTACAATCAACCCGTCACCAACTCTGTCCTTCAATTATAACATTCGACCTTACTTGACTGATCGCACTTTCTATTGCAGAAGATAGCAAACCGCAGTAGCATTTCTAGCAGAAGGAATGAGGAATATATGCCAGAAGGGGAGAGAATTCGAAGAACTCGATATGTGTGTGACAGAAGAAACAAAGTATAAATATTTATTCGAATGAATGAGATCACAGAAGGCACGTGACAAGCATAGTGTGATTTCTGCACGCAATCAATCGCTTTTCCAATATTTTCGTTTCCTGAAATGCAACGCATTCATGACGGGTATTTACTGCAATAATGCTTAAGCCTTCATCACAGTGAGAAAACCTAAAAAACCTCCACTATGGGGTTATTCTAAGAATAAACTCAGAGAAACAAAAAAAGCCTGACATCATTGCCCACGCAAACTGTTTTCTTAATCTATATGGCTATAAATATATTAATGAAGCATTCAACAAAGTTTATAAACCGTTCAAGAGACCTCCCTCGCATCTGTTATTCCTCATATGATTTATCGATACTGTGAAACCCAGGCTAACGAGACGAAGACTGCAAATCTGTAAAGTTTTCAAGAGCTGAATTTGTTAAATCGGAGGTGTGGTCGAGAAATGTGGCACTTCAAATCAAGGTATAACCACATCCGCTCATCATTTCATTAATATGCACATGCATATGAGTATTTTTACCTTGTTCATGAGAAGCAATTTTAAAGAGGAATTCAAATACATAAATTTACGCACTTATCTCATATGATGAAAATGGCTGTGAAGTAATTTCTCTGGTAACGGGACGATCTATAGCACATATTATCATCAAGGGAAAACAACGAGCCTACGGAAACGAGAAATCGTAGTAAATTTTATTTTATCAATCTGAAAGCAGGAAGTGACCTGAGTGAGTGCCTCGAGAAGTGTCGATCCCTGAAGAGCGGAATTAGACGCCGAAATGAACGATTCGTCACTTGTACCAAGAAGATTTTTCGCCTCGTAGAGCTCATCGCGGAGTCGTTTCTGATGCGCTATCATCGCATTTATGCGCTTCTCCATAACCGTTACCCTTTCCTCCACTTGCCGATTCTTCTTTGGCTCAATCGGTCGCTTTTTCGATAGTGCTGCTTGAAAGTAAGAACAACTACGGCTGGGAAAAGCAACCAACTGTGAATCATCTTTTTCAATGAAGAATGAAACAGTGATGGCAAGAATAAAGTAAATCCTCCAGCTTCGAAAAATTCAGATAAACATCCATTACGCTACTATTAGGAAATCATCTGATATATATGTATATATATCCACACATCTACCTTCTTCCAACATGCTTTTATGCAAATAGGAAAAGTTATTCAAAATGGCGCACCTGAAGACTGTAAAGACCTTACAAACGCCCTAAACAGAAAGAAACTTCAAAGTTCCCTCTATTAACATGCAACGCTTTCTGACACAACAGCCCTATGTCGATATATCCAACACATTCCACGAAATTTATGAAATGCAAATCTCACTTTGAAAGAACAAATTTAAGAGCTGACAGTAAGAACCTATAATAAGGTGGCTGCTCACTACTGTACAAATAAACATTAAGTAGGGAAAGGAGGAGAGAAAGTAGGGAATGCATATAGGGGAAACGCAGAAATTTCCCCAATTCTAAAAAATATAGTGCCAGAAATTCTTAAAAACTTATCACTTCCAGAAAATAACACAATAATACTTTTATGCCAAAATTGGCTTGGCGACGGTGACTAAACTACTACTTGAATATAAACGTTAAAATTTACCGTAGCTTTTGTTGTCGCCAGATGCGCTTTCGTATCCGCTGCTTGCTGACAGACTCTCCCGATTTCGTGGTCGATTCGCTCTAGGGGAAAGTAGAGTCGCATGCGGTCGACTATAGACCGATCCATTCTCGTCGCTGCCATGTCCTGATGAGTACGCCCCACTGTCGTGTTTCGCCTCTGTTATCTTTAATACCACAGCAAATTACGCAACATAAAAAGATTTCACATTATCATAAGAGCAAAAATCACAGTTTAAAGAAGAATAGATCATTAGCAAAGTATAGTAACAAAGCCATATTTACTCGAAATGGAATGTGGGAAACGCTGTTATCAAGATTTTGTTCACGAAGAAATATCGGTTGCGATATTTCGGAATACAACCGTTTCACTGGAATATAGGAAGACTTCTACAATGTTCGATGTCTCAACTATGCCACAAACGGATGAAGCTTTAAAAGTAAATCCAAAGCAGCCAAATTCCTTTGTACCTCAAGAACACCTGTAAAATGCCTAAAGGCTTTAAAATATCCAAAGGCCACCAAAATAGGCAAAAAACTCCAAAACACCTTTTAAACCCTCAAAAGCATCTAACATGCGCAAAAACAACCGTCGTTCCGAAAATGTGGTCAAACAAGATACTTTTTATGGCACACTTCAATTTACCTTTGAATACGGTGAAGGAATGTTCTGTGTTTTTGTTTCGGATTCATTTGAATTCCTTCGTTCCGTCACTCTTTTGCTGAAAACATTTCTGTCACTCTTCAGTAAGCGCCACACAAGTGAACAGTATACTAGAAGCGTCTATTCTCTTACCGTCGAGAAATGAAAGCTGGTGACTGGGAACAACTCAAATGAAAGTTGGTGACTGGAAACAACTCAAAATATGTTTGATTTAACAAAAATCGCGAAAAACGCAAATAAAGTGATGACAGAGAATAAAAGAAAACACGAAACAGTGGACGAGACATAAAACACGAGAATATAAGGTGACAGAAAAAATGGGGTGGAATGATTAAAAATATATAGTCCTCTCCTAAGAAATGGTTACGGATTTTTCACTTGCAGCATATATAATGAGAAATACGATATGAGAACTGCGAACTGGAATTTTGCAAAAACGGAACAACAGAAACAGTGCTCTCGCCTCGTAGTGAACACAGTGGTTGGTACTGTACAGCGAAGAATGAAAAGGCACATTTAGTGGGCACTCTTAGAACGGTATCACAAAGCATCGAACAATTTTCACTAGTGTGATATCGAAGTGACCAAGTTTAATAAATGGAATTATAAACTCGTTGAAATGTTCAATAATCATAAACTCACAGCTAAGACAAGAATATTACTTAAGTAACTTTTAAATTTTACTTTCGAGAAAAACAGCACTGACCTTTTCTTAATTTCCTTCTTCCCTTCGGGTGTTTCTCGTCGTATTATTCTTGCAGTATGCGCTGGACTTTGTTCCACTTCTGGTGGTGAATGTGGCCATTCAACTGGAGTTTTCGATGAAAAACTACCTTCCGTACGCCGTGGTAATTTGCTCTTTGACAGCACATCAGCACGATTGCTGAAATTGAAATGCAATAAACAATATCTTCATATTCATATCACATGAGACAGACCTCGCACTGAACTGTTAATTACTTTAAAACTTTAATTTGCCGTACTTTCATTAAATCTATCATGAAAAGTGCTAAAGCGGGTAAAAGTAGAAAACTAATTGCTGAATCGACCCAAACCATCGAACAAAATGGTTCCCATTTGCGGAAGAAAGACTCTGTTTGCCTGAACAGCACTGCATTTGCACTTTCCTCTACATGACTAGATAGCATTCATTTCAATAAAAAATGCAGGTAAAGCACGAACGTTTTCGCGTTGAATTTTGTGATCTGTTGTGCAATCTGACGAGTAACAGCTCCACTGATCGATGGTAACGTAATACTATTCTTAACGCCTGATAGAGGTGAATTAATGCATGCCGGAATCGAGCTAGTCGTTGCTACGTCTATCGGCCGATGACCATTCGCAGCTTCGGCATTCGCCTTTGGGGGTGGTGTCGACGCCTGAGCGAAACCTGTGCTGCTTCCTGATGATAACTGAAAATAGCCATCGACTTTTTTTGGCATATACGAATATCGTCAAATTTAAGGGCGAAAAAGCGGAAGAATGGAAGATGCAAGAAGGAGATAACCCTTGGCATCTAACTAAATTGAAGGAAAGAATGACCTGACCATCCTGGAATTAAAAGAGCGGGAGTTGGTGATGAAACGAAAATTAACAGAACGACATCGACTGGCTAAAACTGGCATAATGTACCAAATTTACGTGCTCGAGCTTCGGGCCAGTTGCGCCATTCCCGCCTAACAGCTCAGAAGTGAAAGGCGTACCAACCAAATCGCGTTAAAGTGCAATATCTCGAAAATTTGTTACTTCAAGGAATTTTCCCCGTACTTATCGCTATGAAATCATTGTTTCAATATCTGTAGAATGCTTGCTTCGTTACCGATATTAAATTCTACTCTGCTCATTTGTTGATTTGATCAAATCGAAAGCATCTTTTCGATATAATACAAACCAAACGATCATTACCGACGACAAATAAATATGCAGTTACGAATACAGAACAGAACAATGGAACTCCACCTTTTCGGGTAAAAGTTAAAAACTAGGAGAGGTAAATAAATCAAGAGATCGTTTGAAAGGTCAAAAAAATGAATTCTTTTCCATATCTCCCATCCCTTCGCCCCTTGTCATACAGTTTTACGTTAAGCGTTACTGAGACATCGATGAAGCGGATCTTCACACAGAAGGTGTCATCCCCTGCCACATTCGAATATAAAATCCTAATTGAAATTCATTCTTTCAGTAATGAAATCTCACCTTTGAAAACTTCTAATTATGCATCAACAGCTCTATCGCAATACAATGATTTGGAAAATCCTATTTGAAAGAAAGCTGAATTTTTTCCACTTTCCGAAAAACTTTTGCATGAGCGATCGCAAGAACTAGGCCGGAAGTAGAGATAGCCATCTGAACCGCAGAATAGGTATTGAGGGAGAAAGAAAGAGGAGAGCTGCACATGAAAACATTACTGCCACATTATTTTTTGCTCTTAACCCTACACCACCGCGGGAAATCTACTGGCGACATTGGGATAGGGAATTTTCTAGGCAACATATGTGATGCTAACCATGCTATTTTGACAACAATTCAACGTTAATTTCTTCTTCCTTTTCTTCTCGGAATTTTCGATCATCTGCCTCAGCCTTTCGTCTGCGTACAATTCTAGTTGACTTGCCCGCCGATAAATATCCATTACTCCTGAGGAGCCATCGCTGAGAGAATTCGTCTAAACAATTCGCTAGTTTGAAAAACTTCTTTACATAATTTTAAAACTTTGGTTTAAAAGCTCCAAAATGCTGACTGGACAACAGTTCTGCCGTGGATGTGTAAATTTGAGGGCAATGGAAGTTTCATCTATATTTGAAATGTCGCTTGTAAATATAATCCTTTTTCACCTTCTCTGAAACTGCGAATTAATTCCACAAATATATATATAATGCAACAGAATATAGTTTTCTGCAGAATATGTTAGTGACTTATCTTTCAACGTAATTTCCATTTCTTTTGAATTTTAAGAAGTGCTCATATAATGGTAGTGCAGATATGGAGTGACCTTAGCAAGATGCTTGCTATCTAGTCACACAGTTACGTGAAATAGCTCTGATTAACTAACTTCTCATACTGATAGTAAAAATGATTTCAGTGCTTCCGAAAACCTTTTTATACTTCGATATCTTGGACCCTTTTCCGAGCATAATAGCATTAGGCAGTAAACCTTTTTATGTCTTTTCTTTACAGTTTCTTAGAATATTTCCTTATATCTATTTACGAGAAAATCCTCCTAACAATGAACCTAAAAAAACGGTCAATACCACTGGGAAGCATTTAAAACTATGGTGCTCAATATTTATTTACGTGGTAGAAAAGAAAGAGTCACGCACCTCCTTAAGGCTCATTTCAAAAAATATTACAGCAAATTCCACCAGCACTGTCAAATCAAATGAGCGACGATCCCTGCAACGCTGCTCTCTTATCGGTCAGGCAAACTGTCCACCTATACGCCTATCGCTGTGGAACATGACCCGGCACTACTCTCCTATACTATTTATGATGGTCTGTTTATTTATCTAAGTCGGCACTTCAAAACGATTACATCGCATTTAAGGGCAATCGCAACAGGCGCCGATTCTATTTCAATAGTGCGTGGTCTGTGCACACGGTTCTGCATAAATGACGCTTATCTCAGTGCAAAGTGTCCGTCGATAATAGCCCCTCTCAATGACCCAACAAATATATGAACATCAGACGATCCGCATCGATCACGCATCATTATATAAACATTCGCTCTTCACTATCGCCAAGTCAGCTATTGATTATAATGAACAAAACGGTTTGAAATCTACTTCATGAACCTTCTCTAAAACTAATAAAACATCCTCATTACTGTTATTGTATCTAAGCAGTGATATCGCCAAAAATGACATCTGATGTCAATGTGGAACAATTAGGGAAGCGAATAACTTAAGTAATACTCCAATATTTCTGAAAGAAATTGAGCACTTTCACTCTGAAACGAAGAAGAAAGCAAATATGAGCCAGCAACATTCACAGCGAAGTTGACAACAAAGGTACTTCTTGAAGGTGAGTGAAATTCAGTACTGACGTGCTCAATTCATGAAATTTTACCGGAATGGTAGTGGAAACGCTAAATTCCATAAACAAAAGAGATCCGATCGATAGTTACAGTAGTACTTGTCACTTGGAAGTACATTTCTTACTGGACATGAAAGGAAAAAGTGACTATTAAATCCACAGAGATTCACCTCAGAGGGTATATCCTCATTCAGTCGTGAGAGAATCTCATGTGAACGTATTGAGCTTACACTTGCAGCCATTGCTCTTTCCAAATCGTCATCATCAACTTCCTATAAAAGAATACGAAATTTCACTGCGCTGAAGAAACCTGACAACTGGTTTTTCGAATTAACTGAAATACTAATTTTATACTTTCATAAATCCTTACTGATCATTCAAGTTATTCAACTAATCAATTCCCAGCTACTTCATCCCCTCAAGTGCAAATCACTACATCCTGGAGCACCAAGTTCCATATTCTACGTCTTTCCAACAACGCAAAACAATATGAAGATGAAAATAGATTTTTTTAAACTCCTCCAGTACGGTTGCTTATTTAGTATTACGTTGGAATGTGGCTCAAATTTCAGTTGATTCCACGTAACTGATAATCGACCATGTCGATAGTGATCCCCTATGGAATTCTCAGTATTGTTTTCTTTGCAAATTATTTTAAGCCTCCTAATTATCGCTTCGCTTTTTGATTGCGCAAGGCAAGCGCGGAAGGAAAGTTTTCACAATCGGCAATTTCTGGAGTTAAAAATAATCATTTAATGAAGTATGAGGTTAATAAAAGGTAATCACATTTTTCGTAAACAAATAATGCTACTCAGTGTATTACATTTTCCGACGAACTCTTAGCCGACGTCGAAGCGGATGTTTTTTCCAAACTGAGAATGCTCAGAGGATGCTCGATAGGATCGTTCGCTAAACGCTCTCCACAAGTAAACGAATCCAAGCGTTGTTCCACGGATACATCCATCGATGGCTGGCAACTCGTCAACGCTTCCTCCTCATCCTCGATGATATCATCAAGTGGACGATGACACGGATAAATTTGCAGCATTTCGTAGTCGATTTCTTCTTCATTGCATTGTACGTGTACACTTACCTGCAATCAAGGAAATCACCTGAGCACTTACTGATGCTGTAGGGTCTTTAGGCCAGGTTAAAAGCCAAGGCGACCAGTTCAGTGCTTTAGATGTCAGAGTGGATGAAATCTTCCTGGCAACTCTCCTTTAAAATCACAACTATTCCGACAGCGACCGCATGTCTCAACGTTAAAACATCCGATACGGGTCTTTTCCAGTCATACTCTCTCCTCCAACCCTCCTTCCCCCCCCCCTCCCTCCACCTCTCCAAGAAAGAAAAAAAAATGGCACATTAAGAAAAGGAGGTAAGCAGAAGCCCTCATAATGAATTCCCTTGAACATTAATAAGCATGCTGCACGCGCTCATCATTGTCTTTCTTACATTCGATACACTTCTGCAGAGGGTCTTCTAAATCGCTATCCATTCTTGAGAAAAGCCAATTTCCGGGTTTCTTCTCTCAATGCCTCATCGTCATCAATTCTGATGGAAACTGCTTAAGTATTAATCTGGTAGAATTTCTATTCACTCCTCCACTTTTACGCAAACAAAGAAGCAGATTTACGCTAAGAAGAGTGGTCATGTTACCTTCATCGAGCGGGTTCTATCACTACTTGTCCTCTCCATCCAATCCATTATCATTTTCCTTTTCTCGTTATCAATCTCACTTCTCGACTTTTCTTTCAACGGTACCTTTAGTGGTTCGCCTCTGCAACAAATTTTACATGTATCTCAAATCATCGACATCACTGACATTTTAGAAAACTTTATTTTCAAGTCGACTGCACATTTTGAGAGTTATCTTTGGTCTTTTTGAATATTTTTAGCAGCGATAAGTTATGGGTAATTCAACGATTATCGGACAAAAATTGAAGTTCCCTTTCACGCTCGCTTTGGAGCGAAACTGTTTATGGTCTTCAGAAACTGGACGACATTTCCTGACAAAAAGTAAAGTTCCAATTATCAGATGGTTGGAACGCAGCATATTCAATTGACAACAACCATGAGAATCAAGTTTTTAAACTATTAGTGCGATCCACAGATTGCTCATCAACTAAGTGCAATCTTCTTGCTGCCACCACTGGATGGATTGAATGGACTGTCAAAGAGCTAACATTACTGACTGGCGATCCGAGTTAGATGAATTGAGTCGGATGGAAAATAAAGGTCAATATTAGATGAATTAAATAACTTGAATTTAAGCGCCCAATTTTCACGAATTTCATTAAGCTTAATTTAATGGCTCAATTCAAACAAACTGAAATGAATGCCTCAAATTCAGCATTTTAAATTCAAAAGGCCGTCTTTTTCCTTATTCCCGTTGTTGGCACTATGGAGTTATTTCTCGTATCTTATTGCTTCTATTCTACGTCACTGCGTTTCTTCACTTAAACACAATATGTGCACTGCAATTAATCACCTCATTTATGTTAGGATACATAAACTGTTTCACCTTTTTCAGTGAATGCAACGAAACGAAGAGTAAAAGCATATCCCACACCCACACAGTATCTATAGTAATATAGATTAGCGAGATGTCTCGAAGATGGCAGCACACATAAATTTTGTGCAGAAGAGTAAATGAAGCGGTCGTATAACCTTTAGTTGAAAGAAAATTTTTAAACAGTAATTTAACTCACAAGAGCAATAAAAGAAAGTATTTCGAAAGAAAATATCGATGTAAATATTACTTGACAGATGGACCCAAGAATATGACTGTTTCGGCGCATGACTGCTCAGAGCTCGAGTTCCCTTCACTGTCCGCCACAACCCTCCTCCTCACCGATTCGGAAGATGAACAGTCGCTACCGACCTCACAAATAACTTTCAGTTAACATAACAATTCCGTGAACAAAATATGACTTCTGGATGAATACTTTAGTTGACTTATTTTTAATTAATGTAATTCGAAGAATTGCTATTCCTTCCGATATTGCAACCATTATTACTTTGCAACCATCGTTACAACGCTTTGCAATCACCCATTGCAATGAATAAAAGATTCGTAAGTTTAAGATTCTCACAAATACATTGCTAAATTGCAAAAAACAGTAATAAAACTTACAGCATTTAACAGAAGTAGACGTGAAGCTGATGACAAATTCATCTATGTATAAACTTCAAAATGGAATTAAATGGAGATTTGAAAGCTGACTCAGAAATTTTGAGCACTTAAGTTCAAAAAAAACTTAGAAAGAAATTTCGAATTGAACGATACCGAAGGGTTGCGATTTAGTCGGATAAGTTTAACAGTTCTACGTAGAACCCGTGAAACAAATTCAGCCCGTCTCGTCTTCATCATCGCGTAACCACTTGGCAGCCGTGTGTTGTAAACGAGTGTGAACGGGAGGGTTTTGATGGATTACAGTTTAACTGATTAAAAAAAGTGCGGCACAAAAAATTCCACACGTATCATATGTGCCGAAAGGTTGCTGCTCTTCCATCTCCCGTCACTAACCGATCGTCTTAATTCTCCAAATTTTCTCTCATCAACCTCCCTCACTTTTACCCTTTCTCCGATTTATTGAATCCCTAAGCATAATTAATGAAAACCTTTTGTGCACTGCTAATGGATACTTTCTATTTCCTCTTCTGAAGCAAATGCTCTTTTTTTCTCACTCTCTCAGATCTCTTTCGCTGTCCCTCTCTTTCTGCGTTCCTTACCAGCATCAGTATATTGGAAGATAAGTATCAATCGTTTGTGTTTCCAAAGGCAAACAAATGTAATATTTCGTTGCATGCAAATACAAATACTGTTGCAATATGCAATGAAAATGCTAGAACTACAGTCGAATTTAACCATCGATTAATTCAGAATTCAACAGGGAATGCATTACAAAGGAACTATTCAAAGACAACCTAAGCGCTTGCAAAGGCAATTTCGAAATGAACAGAAATTTCGGAATATTATATCTTCCTCAATGCTCGTGATATCACCGAAATTTCTTCCAGTCAACTTAAATATAATGAAAGAATGGAAACTGATTACACTGAGAAATAAGACTGCAGCCTGGCGATTGATGAGTAATGCTCTACCATCACAAACTTTCATACCGTGCAATTCATGTGTTATTGGCTGTTTGACGCTATCTGACTGCAAGCTGTCACCGTTGGTGATCTGTTAGCTGTCCAAAGCTGTCTAATCATATGCTGTTAGCTTTTCACGCAGTTTGATAACACATTGTGTCCTGCGTATTGTTGTCTGATGGAACGCTGTCACGCTGTGTAATATTGTCTGATCACAAGTTGCCAACAGAGCGACCGGCGCTCTCCGATCATAAGCTGCCGATCCTTTGTTATATATCATGTCGTGCAATATTGTTTGATCATAGCGTATTTGCTCAGAGCACTTCTTACGTTGCCATAAGTATAGATAAAAAACAACAAATACTTTGAATTGCAAACCAATACCGCTTCATAGAAAATGCACCTTAGTGGCCTCAAAAGTGAAAAAACAAACCTAGAAAAGAAGAGAACACATTGGAAGACGGTTCTGCAATTCACTTACCGGAATTTTATGGGAAATACTGATCATCTATTTGAGGTAAAAAACAAAACAATAACCTTCTCTAATGCACAATGAAGTAAATTCTGATTTGCAATGGAAATCATCTAATCTGAAGGTTTTTAAGCAAAACTTTCGAAGAAATTCTCGTAAGTCAAAATTAAAAATATACAGTTTTAAGAAACGAATGCTTAAAATTCCTCTCCCAATTCATTAAGAAACTGCGGCATTTCTCTCAGTTTCTTTGGAGAATATTCCATATCTCATTCTCTCAATGGAACAATCTTTTCAAATATTCACTGATAACAAATGCAAATAAACGAAATAATCAATTTCTCTATGGAATATGATAATGTGAGTGAAATTTATGTGCAATATAATTCACAAAATAAAACAAGAAAACGACTACGGTGGGATTATGATTGATGAACGTCCACTATGTGAGAGGAATTTCTTTGAGAATTCTTTACAGAATTTCCTCTCAAATTGCTGCACTTAACGATATGTCGCACCGATGGCAAATATTTTGAGGCATTTCAGCTTGAATGAGAAAAAATAATAGCAATAGCACCATGAAATGGAATATGGAAGAGCAAAAAGAAAAAATTAGAATTTTGAAGATTGGGGGAATTTGGAAAATAACATTTATTAAATGAATAGCTGACTTATTTGAAATTCCGATTCCTTTTTCCAAATAAACACCGTTTATTTCCTTTAAATTTGTCTTCAGCTCTAAATAAACTATGTAAAAGCAGCGGTAATAAAAGAATAATATTGTAGTGGTGATCAAATAAATGATCCCATTGAAAATTACAAAATGATCGTCCTTATCGAACTGAAACAATAAGAAATATATTCTTCGATTTTTGAAAACTGCTTTGGTAAGAAACATAAAATGAAATAAATTAATTTCTAAACTTAACTAAGGTAATCAAAAAAGAAGTAATCGCAGCATGCCTTAAAACTGGGATGCCCTAACACCAAAATGAATGGGAGGAAGAACAGGAAGGGAAGGAGGAAATGGACTATAGAGCGAACTACTCTATATTCAAAACGCATTTTTAATTGACATTCAGGGAAAAGGAATCAAAGGAACAAAACTAATTTATGTGAGTGCATACAACAAAAACCCTGAAGGAATTTATTAGAAAATAAAAAACTATGCAGATATCGTTTTTCCATTCAAATTAATTAACGACAAATATGATCTAAGACATACAAATATTACAATGAATTAATTTAGTATAACTTACTCGGCCCGATTTACGTGGTCTCGCAGCACGTTGAATTTTTGACATCATCTGAAGGATATTTTCGCTTTCAGATGAACGATCTGAGAGAGACGCAAACAGCAGTGACGTTTTCGAGCGAACATTTCCCAACGAATCCTTCAGAAGCATGCACAATGCGCTCTGACTGAAATATGAACTGCATTCATCACAACACCATATAGATTTGCATAAATCTTTATTTCAAGTCATTTTCAAAAACGACTCGGATTTCAGCGCACTTGTTCCAAAGAAAAGACTGGATGACATTTTGAAGACACTGGACATAGCAATCCCGTTCTCCTTTGTGTGTGAAAAAGAAAGAAAACGGCGTCAATCGACGACAAAGACATCTTTTAGCAGTATACATATTTTCTTTTATTTCCTTCATCTCCAACTAGCAATTTCCAATTCCAACCCTACACTTTCAAGTCGACTGCAAAAGATATTCGGAGAACACCAAATGCTCTAATTTTTGGACGGCAAACCAAGTGAACACTTCCAACTCCAACCGTCCATTGGGATATTGGACACATGTTTAATGCTGTCAAATTTATTGAATACATCATCAGCAAAAATATCCCATTTATTTTCATTGCACACTGGCAAATACTGCACTCAAATATTGCAGCAAACTGCAGGAAATGGTACTATGATGTCTGTAAACGCCACTTCCGGATAAACCATGGACACTTGGCGTTCCAAACTGCCCTCAAATAAGCTGCCGTTGGCAACAACGCTGCGTTGAGGAGACATGGGCAGATGCCATCAAGCAAATGGCATAAACCAAAAATGAATGGCAAAAATATCTAAACAAGGATCGTCGTGGATTTCAAGCATGACATCTCTCGTCACAGTAGCGGATGCCAATATCTCTCATTCATCGCGTTAATCGATAACAGAGGGCTGCATCTGAGAAAATATTTTTCATCCCAATCCTTCTTGCTGCTTTCCCATTTTTTGATTCTTCTTGCTAATAAAATTCATGTAAAACTTTCTATTCACCTTTAGGAAACAACGGAAATTCGGCAGTGAAAATATCGAAAATCATCACTCAGGAAGTTCATTAGAGAAAAATTATTTGAAGAGATTATTTTTCTCGACCAAACATTACAGTTCACTCCCCCTTAGCCTCCTCTTCGGACCCAAAAATAATTCTCGAAGTTCATATTCGTGCGTAATTTTCCGCCAGCCACCATAACTCCGTTTATTACTCTCTCAGCTATACCATTTAAACTTCATTTACGATATCATTTTTAATTATCTTTCAAACATCGAGCTCGCTTATCAGTCATACATGTAAACAATTTATCCTCAATAACGAGGAGTTCACAGTTAAGCAACAGGTAACACAAATGTTGGTAACTGATGTTAACTTTAAAAACCCGCAAATATCGCTAAAAACGCTCTATTTATCCTCATTTTTATATCTGACTTCGATATTCATACCTCCTGCGTCGTTCTTCAATATTTCCTCCAGTACACCTATGAGGTTTTTATCCTTCGAATTCTACAATTCTTTGCTTCACTGTGCTGCTCACGGTACAAAGAAATTATTAGGGCCTTCTTCTTCCCCTCCCCCTCCCCAGCTTTGACCTCCCTCCCCTCCCAACTGTTTCCCGATTTGATAAGAAGAAGAAATAAGCTGGTTACTGCTGTTGTATGTCATGGACAAAAGGAAGTTCGTTTGCGGGGAATCAATACGTAGTGTGGCTTAGTGGGATAGCGTCGACGTATTTTGAGAGGAATATCGATAACGCTCTGCGAACAATTTGCTCGCAAATAATGTGATTTAACGATAATGAGATGTATCCTTGTATGCCCAATGCTCCCACAAATTTCACAGAGGAACACTGCGATTAGATAGAATTTATTGTCTCAGAAGGTGGTCGGCTAGAAAGGCTGAAGTTGTCGGAAACGAAGTTAAGGCAGGTGTGGTGAATGAATAGAGGAACGAGAGCGATAAGGAAATTAAGGGACTGAACGGAAGGGAAACAGAAAGTTAGCAGTAAAAGGAGTACTGAACGGAACAAGTGATGCAACGGGATACCAAGGTAACTGCTAAGGCAAGTAAACTTCCAATCTGTGTGTTTACGAAAGCAAACTTCTAGACGACAGTAATGCAATTTTTACAAGCGCCTATAACTAGCAAAAATATGAACGCTCAACAGCCAAACTGATGCGATCCATTCAGAAATAATGGGCATCGAGGCAAACGGTGAATTTGATGACATTTTACTAACTGTGCAGCTGACTGGTATTTATCAAGTATGCAACACCCGGCTTGCATTTTATTTTGCATATAAATTTGTTTCTCATTCCAGTAGAATACTCACCGAATGCAGATCAAAGTTTCATTATATACGTAAAATTTGGTGGCTAAATAACTAGATTGTTTGAGCGATAATTCAGAATGCAAATAATTGGTTACCGGACATCTAAATGCATATTCTACATCAGATTCCTTCGACAGGATATGAATTCATGAATTTAAATATGATTTAGCACTCGGCCCCATGTGATGAACTTGTTATGTCTTAGAGACGTCGGACTTCAGTTGACGAAGAAACAAAATAAGAAAATGACGATATCTTCTAACACATTAGGGTTTCTTACTAATGAGGGCTTTATTTGAAACTATGAGGTATCCTACAGAATAAGCTCAATTTTTTGACCTATAATGAAGTGGGTTCCAATCTTACCGACTGGGCAAATGTCGCTGTCCTTGGAAAAGTGCGACAAGCAAATTGGTGATAACCGGCATTGTCAATGCTTGCATATCGCCTTTGGAACTTCGTTCACCAGGTCCCAAATCCACGAGACATAATCTCGACCGACCACCGATAATCTGCGAGCTGTCTGTTTTGTATCTGTAAAATCATAAAAACGTTTTTCATTTCGCTGAGAGAACTCTTTTACACAATTCACCCTTTTCTAATAATAATCAAAAGACATTTTTTCAATGAAATTAAAGAAAGTATTCTAAAAACAAAAGGATTGTGGTGGTGTATTTTTCAACTGCCGGCAAAAATATGAAGAATTTTCTGCCTCTTCAGGCAGAGGAAATTGAGTGTTTGTAAAATTTCGGAAAAAACCCTCCCGGAATTTTAATATTAGTAATATTTTTAAAACTCTCAAGCCGATAAAGAGAAAAACGCAGTGCTAGCCCATAAATATGGCCTCAAATTATTACTTGTTGACATCAAGTCCTCTGGTATTCTTTTGAAGCTGAAATGTACTATATCTGTTTGTCTCCACGAATCGCTTTCTTCAATAATACTGCCTAACAATCACCCGGTCTCCTCTTCTTCCAAACAAATCACATAAAATTCTATCCCCATCCTCGTCTCCATCCCGCCCACCACCCTTTGCCCCCTCCCTCCCTACTTTTTACTCATGCTCATCAGCACTACGACTGACATGAACACATGCTGTTCAGCCAGTGTGTATATGAACAGAATGGACGATCTTTGATCGCAATTGAAGGAATAGATTGCACATGTTGAGTATAGGTATAATCCTTTTACCCTTTTATGCAACCACAGCAGTTACAGGAACGAAAATGGAATGCTTAAATTTGATAAAAAATTTGCTTCTGCTACGCAGTACTCTCAATTCACCAGGCATGGCAGTTCCAGGCAATTAAAGTATACTCATCTGACGTATCTACAGCACTACGGAAACAAAGCAGTAACCTGTACAAATTGATATAGAAGAACAAGTGACCGCATCTTTGCTCACTTTCCTCATCTAAAAAATCCATTGTTATACAAGACGTTTCTTGACTTAAACCCTCTCAAGCACTCTCATCAAAAATTTGAGAAATTTTATACACCTCATTTAATTCAGTGCAAGTAATTGTCGTTCAATATATCAATATGAAACACAACGTTTTCTATGGAAATATATAATGACAATCTACGTGGAGTGAGCCCAAAAACGATAAATTACTTCCGAGACGGTAATAATTTCGAAAGCAAAGAATAAACAGTTCTATAAAAATGATAAACGTGAAAGAAAAACAATATCTGAATGGAAAACAATGCGATAAATATTTCTTCACGTTGCAGTAAACCAGTAACACAAATAAATAATTATATCTGCACTGAACTGTTTCCCTATATAATGTGCAATTTCTCGATACATAATAACCTCATAGAATGTGGCAGACATTAAAGACGAGCTGGGAAAAAAAACTGAAAATGCTCATTTTGTGTGGTTTGTTTGAAAATGCTCAAAAACGGAAAAGATCGACCGATTCTCGATTTTATTCTATTCTGGGAAAAACGATCTAAACGCAATTTCACGGAGTACCACCATTCATAAGGTTGCTCGAATACAAAAAATAATTAGTAACGAAAAGTTCTGCAAAAAACAAAATAAGTCATCCCATAAGGGGATCACTCTATAGAATTCATACGCTAAAACAGTCAACTTTTGTAGCAATTTGGAGGAAAACTAACGAATCAATCCATTTTAATAGGGAACACATTTGAAATATGAGCATTTAATAACATAAAAAATAAGTGAGGACGGTAGGATCACAGAAATGAAGAAACATAAATGTAATGCTCTCAAAGAAACCTGAGGTGCGAACACGGATGACTTGATTGACATACTCAATGGCCTGCTGAACGGTATCCACTCGTACTTCTTGATGATTCTCGATACGAACGCCCAACGCTGAATCCTCAGAAATGTTCACTGTGGATTCTGATTCTAAAACAATAGGAATTTTCCAGCTCGTGTAAGATAAGCAATTCATGTAATAAAAATGTGTTGTTGACGCTAGAAGAGTTAAGGAAAACAAACTCACACGGAAAACTCTGGAAAAATGCACCTTAATAAATCTGACGACAATTATAGACGAAAAACACTCCTGCCGCTTTCCGCCATTATATTTCAAATAATTTCAATAAAACCGAATTCTCTGACCTTCGAAATGAATAGTTACTTCCCTTGCGAATGCGAGTTTTATATATTTCAGAATAGACATTAGCTGGTGTCCTTTACGAGGAATGTCCATTAGATTATTGGCAGAATGTGAGTTATGGTCACTTAACGTCTCTTTTCTATTGCACCCTCTGCTCCATCGCCATTAAAGGGGCAATTAGAGAGATTTAGCTGAAAATCTATGAATGTTCAACGTCGCAATCGCAATAAACTAAACGAATGGTCATCCTGTCAAATCTACTGACTACATTTCGTGATGGTATTCAGGTTGCATATATTATATTATGTTGTATCATATATACGAAAGGAAGCAATCCTATACCACCTCATCTAAATGAATCTTTGAGAGAGGATAGTCCACAACTGTTTCAGTTCAGTTTCTCGCCTTTAAATCACAGTGAAATAAGGGCAACCTTATGGATGGTAATGAAACCAGCAAACGAAAAAGGCTGAACAATTTTGCTGACATACATATTATAGAATACACCTGAAACAGTCAAAATCCACTTTGAAAAAATTTCCTTCTCCACTTTTATGCTTTCTATTTGCGCGACTAAACACCTTCGCCCAATGCTTCAACAATTTCAGTTAAAAACACCAACAGTCTTCATCGCCGTAAAAGTCCTCTAAGGAAATCTATTCAAAATATCTTCCCCTACCTTCTTACCAACAGATTCAAATTAAAATATATTCTGCCTAAATAAATAAGTAAATAGATTAAATCTACCTGACATCTACATATATAGCAGAACTGAAACTAAATTAAAGAAAAAACAACAACACAGATGCAGACGAAAAGTGGACGGTGATGAACTTCACAGTTGCTGATGCATTCGTCATGAAACTGCGACGGCATTTAGCTTCTTCGATATGCCTTCTTCTAATCTCAATTTTTCTTTCACTATTCGTTTATTGGAATGCATTTGAAAACAGCTGTTATGACTGCTCTCAGGCATGCCCAAAAGAAAACGAGAGAGAGAGCATTCTTTGTGTTCAATCGAAAAGGGGTCCTATAAGCGATCAGAGAATGACAAGTGGGGCATAACGTACGCTGTTCGTTTGTGTCGTGAAAAGCCGATTATGAGCACGCCGTCCAATATTTAAGCTTCACATACGCCACAAACAGTGAATTTAAAATGTCTCTATTGCCCGATGAATTTACTTGCAAAAATAATGCGGCATAATGTAATACTGTTCCATTTCAACCGTACACAAGTACGTAGACCAACTGATAAACTATTCGATACACTGAAATGGACCACCTCTCTATCCGTCTGATTACAGCAGTTAGGTAGATATGTGAACAAATCGGCGTACCGCGATGGATCAATTTTCCGCCTCCCCTCATCGCCCTCAAAGAACCCCCTCGTACTTCGATCCCTCTTTTTTTCCCTCCAGCTACTGGGCATAAAATTTCTTACTGAAATTCTGCTAAACTTCTGCTGCATACGACTTGCATATTGCGCAGAAAGGCGTTCACATGAACACAATGTTGAACCTCTGCATTGTCTTTCATTCATTAACTATGACTGTCACAATGATACATTCCACGACTGAATTACTTTAACGAGCGAGTAATCGACATTCACCGTTGCCGTAATCAATCTCAAGTAGACGAATGACCACTATTCATACATTTTTTGTTTTGCATTATTGTTTTGTAAGTATCATTTTTCATCTTCGGCTCTATAATTTCCATATGATTCGAAACAAACCGTCAAGAGCGGATGCAAGCAAATCGGTGAGCTGGTTGCGTCGCTGTGAATAATAAAGTGCGGAGATGCGGACCGAGTGCCGGAAGTCGGGACGCGTCAGCCGGAATTCGCTAATCAAGCGAAAAGTGAGCAGCAATGCTGACGGAAATAGACCCGGATAGCCAACGGCGCATTGTGATGTCGACGTTGGTATTTCGCCAATGCCGCATAACGAACTCGGCAATGAGTAAAGTAACTCAGTTTTCACTGCAATCGCACGAATACTTCGGAAAATTTGCATAAAACAATTAAATTTCATTACTAGGTCATTAAATTTTTCGCATCCGTATAAGCGAGATTCAAATAAGACCATCCAATCAAAGCTCTACGATATGGCTTCTGGTACTGAACGAAGTCATCAATTTGACTAGAAATTTGAATACGAGAGAGATTCCTTGACTTATTCTCAACCGTGATATTAATGTTCCAATGCCCAGCATTCGGCACATTTCGGCTTCTAGACTCGTTGCACAACTGTCGCAAAACTTTTTGAGTAGCACATCTTCGTGGTGTCACTTTCCGATGTAGTTGACTCATATAAAAGGTGTTCTGGTTGTATTCTCCAACCGCACTGACGGTTCGTTCAACAGCAATGCACCATGACTCTGCAGCTGTGTCGACTGCGTCCGTCGCCTGCGATTTGTACTTAAGGGTGCAACTGCTGAACGCCGCAATCATTTTCAGCGTCATTTCGGAATTTTAGTGGATAAGACCAACAAAATGCTCGTTAATGTTCTTGCTTCGTAATTTTATGGAACACAAATGGAACCAATTCCGTTTATGTGCATTTTTTGAATCTGGTTTATTAACACTTCCTTCAACAAAAACACTAATCAACTAGTGCATAAATTAGTGAACTCATTAAAAAGAGGAGGAGAAATTTGAATGAGAAAGACTCTTTGGCGCAGTGCAGATTAAGGTACGAGCGAGTAGGAAAATGCTGATGGTGTAATTCAGAGAAAGTTTCACGCTATATAGAGATGATTTATGTGACTGTCCGTTGTGATAACTTCCCTACCGAAACAAAAAGAGGGCGAATTCTTCCATTCAAGAGGGCAACTGAGAAGAGCCGAGTAGCGGAGCCTTAAAAGAAACGTCAAATCTGGCTAGCCGGCTGTCGAACTGATGGATAAAGTATTGCGAAAGATGGACAAAATCGTTCGCCCAAACAAAGCATTTAACCCCGCAATGTGCAAAAGTGATTGTTTTCGCGCATATATCGGCGTCCCAGTGAGAGTAGCCAAGTTACGGAATATCAAACGTCAATGCCTAAAATGGGAAGACACAATGCGCGAACATAAAGAGCAACAGTTGCAGCGCAATAATTTATTGTCGTGCAACACCCAAAAGTGAATCCATTGGCTTTGGTTTCCACTCTTCATAGGCTGCACGACCGCCTTTTCGGAACAGCCGTCAGAGCAATCCCAAAGGAGGCCACCAACTAACAAATCCCAATACGCGATTTATGTTATACATTGGTTGAGACATTTGCGCCGAAGTATATACGGCTATCAACAATTTCTCACTTATCACTGCGACTGATTATGATAGCGTATGCTCATGTATAATATTTATTCGAATTATCCTTCTTGAAGGACAGTACCCGACGGAAAAAAGTGAGCGAAATCCTAGCGAGCAAAAAAAAGAATTGAACGTCAGGGCTGGTTTTATGACTAATTATCGAGTTTGAACCAATCAATTCTCGAGTGCAGTGTGCACAACAAACCATATAAACTGCATTATTAAGTAGTATAAGTGGCACTGCTCTGAAGGATGTGCCAGAAAGACAGCTGTATTCGTACACTAAGTGGTGCAATTAAAGAGACTGCATCAATGGGTGTCAGACAAACGACAATCTCCACACGATAACCGCCTATTTGAGAGTGTCACTGACTGGTTGACATATGCACATTTAATAGGTGCCACTGAGAAATGCACCAAACAATACAGGTGAACCTCATCTGCCAAAATTGAGGAAATGGATCAGAGAAAATGTGAGGAACTACGTATCGACGACATCTGTAGAAAAAATTATCCGTAAATTCGATACTCAACAATTACGGCCAGATATTTTCACAAAACGCATTCTCCATCATTCCAATATACCCTATTTCTGAGCATCCTTTCCTTTCCTCCAGTCGTTGAGAGCATCCAGTATTTAATTGTCGGGCAAGCCAACTTACCCAGCACGGGTAAATTTTGGAGAATGAGGGCAATGAAAATCTCCGAATATTCCGTATGAAAATGGAATCCATATGTACTTCGACATAGCTCTTCAGAAGTTCGTGGTTAACACGTTGCGGCAAAGATCGATTTTTAAAAAAACATCGATTGCTTAGACTGAGTTAGCTGAATGATGTGTTACTGAGTATGTTTGTGAAGTAAATGGTAAAATAGACGGAAATTTTATATGTATTGAGACTGTGGAGAAAGGGCTTATTGAAGAAATGCAAATGGATCACTTTGCAACAAGGAACGCAGTAATATTGTGCTATTGTGAACGATGGGAAAATTTACGACGCAGATTATGTCTGTGTGCATGGGAGATGAGACAGAATTTGTGGAGGGCAATATGGCCACTATTAGGTGGCATATCACGCAATGGGCAGGTGCCACGCCGGACACACTCCTGTCATTCGATCGCTTTGTGACCATAAGGAAGCGAGCGCGGGTGTCCTTTGGCAGTCGAAGATTCACATCTATTTTATAGACGTGCATCACATTTCAAAATGGTAGTGTAGAGGAAAGCACAGCCTTTTTTACGTCAATGTACCCTATATTTACGTATGTATGCATCTATATGCAAATACGCACCGTTGTATAGCTTTAGAGCAAAAGTGAAGTCTATTACTGACAGCCGCACACTGCATCGCCGAACTAAAGATGACTTCGTGCAAAAGCAAGAAGCTTACCTTTGGAAGTAGCACCGAAGTATAGAAGACATGCATCCGAACCATTGAAATAGCTCTGAAGGAGATCCGGTAGGCACGCCGCACAGACCTGTTGCTAAAATTTGATTATTCTTAGTTTTATACATATTTCCTACGACTGCTCTCTATATTCTTTCATCGCTCTGTCGGTCTCTCCTTCAGACGTTATAATGGTGAAAATGTAGCGAATTTTTCATATAAAAAGCGGCATACCACGTACAATTACTGCCAACATTAGAAACAAAAAGCTTCAACAATGTGCTCTATTCAAGAAATAAAACTTTTAATCCACTCTGGTAACTGCACTCCTGCAAAGTTTCTCATTCAACTAAAACAGCAAACAGTCTTTCGTAGGTGCTCCAGAAAAGAGGTCAAGTTGCTTCTGAGTTAAATCGTTGAGTGAGAGAGCATCGTTTAAAGTGAACTTTGCAAGTGCATCATAAATTAGCTCAAGATGTGAACAATCAAAGCGATAATCAGTCCGCTGACCACAGCAGCTTCTACTGCATCGTTCAATGAGAAAATTTCCACATACCGCTTTCAGTCGATGATAATATTTTAGAAAATACCTCTTCTGCCGATATTATTAGAAGGAAGTTGAGAAAAAATAACGAAAATGATAGACGAACCTGAGTTGCATCAGGCGAAAAGATATGATCGAAATTATATTTTGCCAATGACTTTGTCGCCGACTGCAGTGAACGTAATAGCAGACTATTACCGTGTACCGTTACGTGTTCGACGTCTTCATGCGTCAACCTTAGAACAGTTTTTAACTGAAAATACATTTATTCACTCATATCGAAAACAGAGTTGCTGTTGAACTCCTTTACAGCCAAGTTTAAGTACGATAAATTCCATCCCATCAAATCCACAAACCTTTCCATGAATTCTCACAAATTTCCAAAGCTGTTCTAAGAATTTTTCTTTCACATCAAGCTCCTATGCTCCAATTCAAAAAGAACTTCCGTGTATATGCAACGGCGAGAAATTTGCTAATGTCTTTTGCATCGTTCATTCAATCATTCATAGGAAAGCTGTCAGTAACGTTCTTTAAGATGATCTTAAACAACAGCTGTCAGACACACTTCTAGAAATCGTATACAATTTATTGCTCATTTCGCAGCCATCAACTCCTCTCTTTTATAACCTTTTCCGCTGTTTATTTTTCTCTATTTTCTCCAGTACTTACCAGTAAATAAATATAAGAAAAAATATCGTCCGAGGACGTACACTTTTGGTGATAGCTTTAGTTATATCCTGGAGGATAGAATTTTCCCTTTCAAAAATACAGTGAATTAATATGGCAATAAACGAGCGTGAGAAGATGAGAATTTTAGCGGAATCCATAAAACTGAAATTTATCGACGGCATTTTCAGAAAGATACCTTTTTCCAAGAAAACTTCATTTATTTCCTCTGAAAGTTGAGACCTCTCAGCTGCTCACATTTTCATTCAGCAATCAGATCACCTTACAAAAAATAACAAATCTGAGGGGTGAACATTTCCTAGCAAGTGCTCTCATCAAACCAAACAAAACACTTTCAAAGACTGTCGAAAAAAGCGCACATTGCAAGAATCGTTTTTTATATTGAAGGAACAGAAGAAACGTGTTTTCAGGTGAGCTGACTGCATGGCGACTATCTTTATTGCTGATCAACATTGCAACGTGAACAATGAACAATGTCACTAGTTGCTATCGAAAGGCGATACGACAATTACTTTCAGCATTTTTTAAAGTAATTTTATTGAGGGCAGATTAAAAATTTTCTTCCTTTATTTTAAAAATGTATCATCGTTAATTCTTCCTTATTCTAAATATTCCTTCTGTCCGTCTCACCTATATGGCGCTAAAGTGAAAGCAACTGTTTTAACACTGGTTACCTCTGTCTTGCTTCGTGTTTGGCTTGACCGACAAAGAAGCACAGCCACGAAATGAAGAATCAAGTACCAGTATTTACCCTACTTCTCGATACACTTACGTAAGTCCATTGAGCAACTTCCTCTCATTCTCCCCGCTTTTATGTATCCTTTTTTGTAATATATTCCAACATCAATGCTTAACTTTCATCGATTAATGTTTGCAATCACAAATACTATGTACACATTGACAGAAGTGGACGAATCCGTTTTCGCAGTCGAACACTGGCCAATGACTGAGGCGAGTGATGTGATTCGGCCAATTGAGCAATGTGAGCTAATGTTGTCACTCGACTGCTCACTCTTGCCCTCGTCTCTCTTATTCAAATGGGCCAATATTGAAATGAGTGGCAACAATTCCACGGGAGTGTTATTTGTGACAATTAACAAATCGATTCTAAATATGTTTTGCTCATAACTAAATAACTCTTAACGACTTACATCAAACAAAACTGAGAACTTCGAATATAGCCTCATTCAGCGATAACCATCATGATCGGATATGGAAAGCACATGCAGTTCAATTAAAAAATTACAAATTGCTTTTTTCCGCGGATGAGATATCAACTAATATTCATATATCCAAGACAAGCGGTGCAGGATCTAACCTGTGCAGATGAAGTTGTTCGATTGGAGGGCGCAGTTATGAATCGCTGAAGGGAAGGTGGCAGAGGAATGACAGTTTCAAGAGGTGTTGTTTGTAATGCGCTTTGCGATCGACCAATACGATTCACTCGAGGTGATCGCTGCGGACTACTCGCCAACGATTTCGCTAGCTGATGAGCATTGTTAGCATGGGGCATCCCAGGACTGCAACATTACCTTTACTTGTTCCCATAGCCAATGCAAAATGATGATCAACACCAACGTAGTCGTATATACTTTTTTTAGACAGATAACGCTGCTACAAAGAAATAAAATAAACTTTCGTTATTTCCTTGGTCGATTTAATTCCATTCCTCCAGTTCTGTCCATTCAATTCTATTCATTATACAACGCTATAAAATTCTGGGCAAAATATATTAGAAAAAAGAGCAAAAGTGAATAGGAACCAGAAGAGCATTATGTGAGATAATTTAAAGATGAAACGTGCGAACAATTCTCAACAATCAAAACAATAACAATGTAATAATTAAACAGTTACAAGTGATATAATTTCGTGTTTCATAAAAACATCAATTGGGTGACCGCTGGCATAGGTTTTAAAGAGAAAATACTGAATCCATCTCATTATATGACTTATGGAAACCGTCTCGTTGAGTAATTATATATGATACTTTTCTTATCCTTACACGGCGATAATATAATCTCAGTGACTAAGAAATTCAGTATCTTATGCCAGCGGTCAGTTCGTCCAGTAGAAGGAGGAGTGAACGAAGTATAAAACATTGCGAATGGGAGCAACGAAATGCGCAGCACTATTGAGAGTATCCCAAAGACACAATGCGGCCTTAATTCAATAAAAGCCTCAACATCGAACAACAGAATTCCTTTAGGCGACAGCCTTTCTCAACTAACAAATCAATCGCGTGCAAATAGTGCCCCGACAAACATTTTAAAATGCTTTTTTCATAAAACATTATCAGTTAATACGATTCACTGAAAGTCTCTATGAGGGTTTAAATATGAAGAGTCAATTTATCGCTCACTGTTTACCTATAAAAACTATTAAGACGGTTACTATCCTTTCGAGCGTGTTTACTTCGGAGACAGATACAGTACGCGTGAATGAGAGAATCTTTATGGATAGCCACCACTGGTAGGATTGAGCCCATGGCTCAAAGCAATACCTCCTTAATTTGCTTCATAGTTAGTACTGTTCCATCTATTTCATACTCGGTTCCTTCATACACCTAATCAAAAAAAGCAAAACCAGCAACGCCTCAACCTTTGCTCCAGTCAGCTAATATAAAACGTTGACCCATTCAGCTAATGGACAGCACACTAGCGAGTCGTTGCGATAAGTTGTAACAAATAAGAAGCGGGATGTGAAAGGCGTATGGGAGCGATGTGCTACGACCAGACCTACTGACAGCCGCTAGGATGGATACCATCGAATCGGTTGAGGAATAGCGCTGGAAATCAGCAACCATCAACCTGTTGCGCTGTAATAGCTATTGAACGAACGACAATGTCGGCGACCAGCAGTTCGATTTGCATGCGAAATACGTCGCACCACGCCTATGCAGCATCCAGTTTACGGGCGTGGCAATGTTACCCTCTGATATGACGACTGCAAAGATCGACTTGCAGAAACTTCAAACAGCAATCGGAAGCACTCTCGAATACTGAGAGGACACCGGAAAAGAAACCATAAATAAGCTTTTGATGTGTATAAACCAGTGAGTGGTAACTTTTTCATGCGCAGTTGCGATGGTCGCCAGAAGTCTGCACAAATATTTGCGATATGTATTTTACACTAAGATATTTTAGTAAAAATGCATAAAATGCAGCTTCAGAGAATAGTAAAATCAACAAGTCTGCTACGGACCGCAACAACTCGGCACCAAAACAGAACCCCCCTCATAGATGGCCTGAAAACAAGGCTCATCTGAAAACTTCGCGGTTACCACCTCTCTCTTCTGCCTCCAACTATTGCATCATTATATGCTAGTGTGACCTAAAGAAGCATCGGTGCTAGTGAGCTATATCGTTATCTATACACCTTAAAGCAGCTATCTTAAATTTATTATCCTAAGATTTTACAGCTGAATGCGGCATGTTTCTTGTAAAGTCGGTCGTTCTCTTTAAATTGTCGGGAGAATTTTAGACTGTTAGAACCGTAAAGACTAAACCCCTCGCCAGGCGTCACATGGGAAGGTGAGAGGGAGAGGGGTGGGAGGAGAGCAAAGAACACGAAATCAGTGACACAAAGACATCAAAAAATCCTACGAAGGTGACAACTTTATTTTATGGAAATATGTTGCACTCACTTATAGCAGAAAGAAGCAACGAAGTGTTCTGCGCGACTTAGGTCAGAGTTCCATCCTTATCAAGTGTGGCAATGAGCAACAGTGTTTGATCATGATCCATCTGGCCGCTTGCCGTAGCTACTGTGACATAAACTTTGCCAACAAAAATACCACTTGACGAAAGCGCCACTAACAGAAGCAAAGATCAATAACTTTACTACAACACCTCTATGCAGTAATAACTTTGATGGTTTGTTGCTGTTGATCGATCGAATTCTGCGCTTCGTGTTCAAACACAGCTCGCTTATCAGCAGTGAAGCATCGATGTTACCTCAGATAAGCTATTCAATGTCCCGAAATGAACCACAAGTTATTACATAATGACGCGGCAGTCATTTCTCCAATAGAGGCTTTTGTTGAGTGACGTTTTCTTCAACGATCCAAAAATTACGCAACCCATCTCACGTCAAAAGTGCATACTGCCAGTTTAAGAAATCGAGTCTGGTTTGTTTTTGCAAGTCACGGTAAACTACTATATACAATCTGAGGTATTATACAACAAATTGCCTTCGTTAACAAATCTGCCTGCATGAGAGAGAGCTGAATAGAATGTTAATTAAAACACTAAGCAATCGGCAAAAACACCAATAGTGAATCTCAGTGATGCTTCAAAATGCCGAAAGTCTTTGTGTAATTGAGAATAAAAAAGTGTATCAAGTTGTCTATGCTAATCAAATTTTGTAGTTTGGCCTTTTTGCATCAGTTTTATGCACTCAGTCCCCTTTGATCTCAAGTTTATTTACGAATTTCTCGAAAAGCATGTGTTTCTTGCCGAAAACAAACAAGCCAATCAATATTGCACCGTGGAGGGTCGAAACCTGTACAATAGTGGAGTCAACGAGTCAAGTTGACGAACAGGAATGCTGATGACAGCCTGATAGACAGGTATGATGGTGGCACAAAGTTAAGCAACACCTTGAGATGTTTAGAAAAGCACGCAAAAACCTCTCAATGATGAGGAGTAAATAAAGCAGAGTATATAAACAACGAAAAGAATGACAACAATGGGAAGTCACATCTGAGAGAAACGTTTTCTCAACAAAACGCGCACTCAGCTAATGAATGAGCTGGCGACTCAAACGCCGATTAATTAAGCATTGGAAGTTTACAAACATGAAATGAGCACACTTCGGCGATCATAAAATAAACTCAGCTTTTAACTTTATTATCAACAATATTGTTTGTGATAAACTATCGTAAAATGATAGCTTATCAATGAACATTTCACTGAAAAACACTGCAAGGAAATAACTTATGATTCGAGTGGGAAGAAGATTGCTGAAGTCGAGGTTAAGATCGAATGATCGAACAAAGTTTATTGACTGACTAATTAGAATTAACCAAATTCTGGTCTTTTTAAATTAATTAGAAATCAATCTTCTTGGAACTATAAGTACAGCAATGTTCCAAACTACTACATCTGACTTTTATTTTTGCCTTATCTGCATCGAAGCAAGCGTGGGTAATTTTTCGTGCATAGACCAATTTAGCTTCATCGGTTCGTTTCACATCTTGGTTAAATTTGCTATATGATAAATTGATGTTAGTATAAATAGAAGTAAGTAAATGAATAGATGAAGTATATATCTATATAATTTTTATCACGTTTAATAAGAAAACTCCACCTATAAAAACATGTGAAGGCACACATTACGAGAATTTCGAAACGAAATATGAAAAAGAGTGTAATAAGACTACCGTTGTAATGAGGAAGCCGACGGCGGTGAGCAATCAGCGCGAATGGTGGTCACAGGGGCGCGAAAGTGAGACGACGCCCGTACTGATCGTAATCTGCAAGCAGCCACTCGTTATGCCTGTTCCGCTCGCACAGGCATTGTATTTCCGGTCCTCTATACCTATCCTTCAACCACCTCCTTTAATCCCTTTTCCTTTCATGCAATCTCAGAATTATTATTTTCATGTTGATCGCAAGTTTTCGAATTCGTACATCGACTAAATATTTAACACCGCTCTCTGATGGCATCCGATGGCCTCACAAGAAGCCTAGAGGTGACTTTTCCTCGATGAAGTCAGCCTTTTTCCAGCACACACTTTTTTAAGGGCATTTCTGATAATCTTAGGTTTGCACAATGGTTGTGGAAACGAAAATTTTACAGCAAGGCCTTCCAAGCTTTGTTATATGACATCAAATATTCGTGTATAATGTGGGAAATAAGGCTTCATTAATGGAATAAATATAATTGTCCGTAAAAATTGATATAACTGCTATTTAATGTATATTTATTGCAATGAAAGGAACGGTGGATTGTTTGGATGGATCGGTGGAATGAAATACGAAGTGATGCTTGCTAATTACCAGAAATGAAGTATCAGCGATAGTAAAGAAATTAAAATTGCGGTTAAATTGAAAATATGAAAAAAAATATCACAAAGGCTCTTTTCATGTCGGTAAAAATTCCAGATCACTGCCTTTTTAATGTTCTGGTTTAAAGGACCATCTACTCATACTTCAGTAGTAAAATAATCATTACAAAGATATGATTCGGCGAATGAGCACCTAATAAAACAAAACGAAATTAAAATTACAGCGTTGCATTTCAGAAAGAAACATAATCCATTAATAATTTCTCATCAGCTAATAATTTGCTCGGTGGATATTTATCACTAAGGTCTACTGGAAATTATTCGAATCTACTTGAACATGTTTGAACTCAAAGAATTAAGTTCCAATGAAATAAGTATCAAAAGAAGTCTCTCATTACAGTTTCATCGAGCACTAGTGATGGCAATTAATTGATTTCACGGAAAGTTTCCAACATTTCCAGTGCGCCGAACATTACGCAAATGTGAAACGACCAACACACCCTACTAACTTAAATAGGAGACTCTCTTCTCTTGCCACTTTAAAAAAAAACAGAGTATCGTCTCTCGAGATGAGATAACAATAGAAAGCAACCTATGAATGAATGACCCTTTCCAGATTAACCGATGAGTATAGCAGAGATACAATGCCACTTTCCTTTTCTTTGGCACAGTTCTACCTCACAGTGTCCTCAGTCGACTGAGACACTCCTCTTTGAATGATCTGATATCAGGCTCCCTCTTGAGACTTAGAAAAATGTATACGACTTCCGTAATTGTAAAATCCATTGAAGAATTCAAAAATCCTTCTATTCTAGCTATCTTCATATGTACCCATGCATCAATGAACTATTGTCGGTCGGGCATTCTATTTGAACTATTACAGTGCATCTGCATCTTCTGCATCAACGAAAAATGCTTGAATAATAGAGAACAAATTGAAACGTTTCATAAGTGGTTTGAAAATTATGCTAAATATCGTTCAGTAAGAATATTCTCAGTTGAAACTGGTTGAGCAGACAGGTTGTTCTATTTTCTCGAACTGAGCCACAATCGAAAAGGTGAATCGGGCAACGATACGCGAATGTAACGTTGCATTCTTCAGATGTCAACTCGCATTTCATTGATCCTTTAAGTGAGACACCTTTACCGTCACCTTCATCAGTAACTCTGATTAGAAATGAGCACTCTCAAGCGAGACCAACACATCTCCAGATGCCTCCATGCGAATGCAACAAATGCATAAAATTCAACGCATTTAAAGCATTTATGACGTCTGTATTTCATAAAACTACCGAATCAACGATACTAAGAATGAGAGCGGGAATGAGTGAAGGAAAAGGGATGTGACGGCAATGACAAAGTGATGGGTGGAATTTGGATAGGTACGTCTGCACGGACACGCCAAAATTTATTCAAGAATTTATGTATACCACCAAGAGGCTGCTTCCTGCGGTTAGTGCGATTATATTTTCTTGCGGGAATTTATCCGCAAATTTTCGTCTCATTAGGTAATTTTCACAAACGTAACAAGCTCCCGATACGATTATGAACAAAAAATTAGCTCAAGTGTTGCTTTTGCAGTCATATGCAAAAGCTTTCACTGTGGTCTTTAAACTTAGCCAAAACTGCTTGATAATCATTACGTTATCATAGCTATGGTTATAATCTGATAGAGAAACACAACGGTAAAGAAAAGCGCGATGATAACACAAATATGAGCAGCAGCAACGTCAGACAAAGATCTCTCAATGTGTTCGAATTCGATTTGGATAATCTATCACCAAATCCATCAGTAACCTATTTGGCACTGCAATTAGCCCAATAATCAAAGGGATTCATTTCGAAGATGCAACCGAAATACGATTTATGCCATCGCTAAATGTACAATTATTTCATGAGGAAAAGGAAACGAACCAAAATCTAGTATTGGCAATTTGCCGACATATAATAGTTGAATACGGAAAACACGTTCTGCAGATCCACAGCATATGCATAACTCAGAGATCAGTACATATCATGCGAAGTGACGTTAGGTGATATGCTATATCTATGCCTCTTTCGACGATCGTATGAGGGGAACTTTCAAGGACCTCCTCTCCTCCCCCTCCTCTTATATTCATTTAGTTCTACGCGATGGTAGAAATATGAGGCGAGGATTTTAAATTAACGTATTTTTAGCTTAGTTGATGAAAGCATAATCTGTTGCATCACTATTAACTGATTCATTGCATATATAATTGCAATGCAACAAATTTTATTTAGTGTATTGCAGCAAATTATTCGCCTTTTGAATTCTCCTCTTCATTCAACGTTCCTATAACAGAATAGAATAAGAAGCTCTATGAAAAAAATCGAAATATTTTTAACGTTGAAATATACGGATTTGGACAGGAGGGAGGAAGACGAGGAAAATGCTCATAACTTCTACATCCTATTCCAACAGTCTATGGAAGGCGACATTAGAAAACTGTTGAATTTGGTTTTCAAGTACAACTAAAAACCGACGTTAAATAAGATGGTTGAAGAAGTGGTTGGCATGAGCACCATTTCACGGTACTATGGGGAGGAAGGGATGAGGGAGAGATGAGGGAACGATAACATTTCGTGAACGACGTTTACAAATAACACGCTATCGGGATTCCTAAAAGTCTCCATGTTGGTAAAAATCCTCTGCAGGAAAAATCACAGCATGCGAAATTTGCCGATGGAAAAATAAGAGGGATACGAAATGAGGCGTTATCTAACCTTTTTCCTCGCTAGTAACACTTCCATTCGCAATGCTCCATTTGAAAATATGAAATATTTAGTTGCAGAAATTAGGTACGAAGAGACAATGGATATCAAAGTGGAGTAATATCGAAAAAAACGATGATGAATCGTTTGTCGTGTTTGTTTCGACAAAGTGGAACTGATCAAAAGATGCGCTGCGTTAAGGACGAGTGCTGACGAATGCTTTAAAGCTTCTAAACCACAACACCCTCAAGTGAACTTGTTCAGCAAGGTAAGTGAGCACTAAACTCAAAGGAACGGTGTCACATATACTGAGGTAGCATAGGAGGGCGTGACATTTCACAAGTGAATGCGGGATGCCTAGAGGAGGAAAGAAGGGTAGAAAGAATGAGGAAGAAGGGATGGGATGCGTTTGTAGGTCTCAAGCGTAGGACAGAATTCGATGTATTTTAATGTTACTCAAAAAAATGTTACATTTTCCATGGTAATATACAACTCTCAGTAGATTTCTTCAAAACTCCGATCTGTTCTCTGAGTGGAAATTTCATTGATCGAATAAAAAGAGCCAATATCAATCAAAGATAAAAGAGACGGCTGACCACAAATAACCCAACAATCACTTTTATATATATTACGAAGAAATTAATAAATAAAAGACTGCTTGTGAGTGGTGACAATAAAGATGAGAAATTCCCGAAATTTGAAATATGACCTGTGAATTTCTCGATCACTGTGTACCTCAACGCGAAGAAGCGGAGAACGGCCGCCCATTTCAGAGCGGAATGCAGAAAGTGAAGAGATGCACACACAATCGCTGCCCTAGACCAACCTCTTTCATAACAGCAGCGTCCGATTGTTGCAGTCAACACTTCAGTTAAGATTACCTCATTGGATTCACAAATATGAATTCATTTGCAACGGCCGCAACTGACTGATGCTTAGCCACGTTAATGTAATTGTGTTTTTTGGGATATTTTTATTCTACTAATTATGAGAACTGCAAAAGCGCACGTCAAGATCTTAATCCAGAGATCAAGGAGAGTAATTTACACTAAATGACCATATGATTCTTTTGATCAGAAAATTACAGCGGTTTTCGAAAAATTACGAGTTATAATGCAGTAATCTTTAATTTATTTCTAAAATATGTTTGGTGAGTTTTGCAGACGGTGGTTCAATTTATTGATTTATCATCGAAATGCTCAGCAAAATCTGATCATAAAACACTAATCGCTGACTCCACCGACGCAAATCTTTATTGTTCGAGAAAAAAGTTGTGCATAGCTCTCGATGATCATGTGAAAAATCAAAGTATCTTTCTAAACGAATTTGAAGAGATCCCTCCTCATGGAATTAACTTCAAAGTTCTGTGCAAATTAAACTCACACTTTTTGCTTTGCCATTTATGAGGCCCTGTTGTCATTGCTAATCGCACTTATCGAATAATACAGATTCATTGCGGTTTAGTAGAAGCTTGAAACGATGATCATGCAGATTGATGCACTACATTAAAAATGCGAAATGAAGTGCATTTAGTAAAAGTCGCTCTTAATGAGCATACAACAGGTCGCTTTCGATCGGTGAGCTTCAGCACCAAACGGGGAAGTTATGATGGGGTTTGCATAAATTACCAGGAAAAGCTACAAAACGATCAGCGAACCTAACCACTGCAAAATATATTTCATTCTCGCTACTAACACTGTTTTATCCAGAAGATGAGCATTACATCCAAATCTTCCATTCTTCTCGATGAACTACTATGCAGAAAAGAAACTCATGGAACATATTTTCAGAAATGAACTCATATTTCCAAAGTGTTGGTTTGAAAGAAATTGAATTAAACGGAACTTATTGTATTTATCCTGTGAAGGGAACTCAATTCACATTGTACTAATCCTGTGAAGAACCTTCAAGAGCAATCTGGAGAAAGAATCACCGCAGGTGTTCTCTATGTGTGACAATTCAAATCCCATCATTGCGACACAAAATAACAGAGTCTGCACACGCTGAGACCTGCAGCTTGGATCGACCACTGAAGCAACGCTCCACAAATGAAATTCGACTAGTAAAGTAAAATTTCGAAACTTGCAAAAATCGCTCATTATAGCAGTCGAGCATGGAATGGGCGCAAATGTTTTAGTGCGTTTTAAAGTTTTTACACATCCAAAGAACACAAATTGCTCACTTTTCCGTAGAAACATTGTTTTTTAAAGAATATTTTTAACTCATCAATATTCATATTGCATTATTTATGATAGAAAGAATTCGACAAAAATGAATTCTGTAGTGGATTGCTGCAAATATAAGCAAAAGCAGCAGTACTAGTAGCAGCGTCGCTGTTATATGAGATTAGCTGTGCAATGGGCCGGAATCTGGCCAGGGCGGCAACCTTCGACGAGCTCCAAATGAGCATCCTCAGCACACCGCAACAATTCCTAAACCCACGAACGTAATCTTCTCATTTCCCTTGCTCGCCGCACCCTTTTCGTATCGCCAACAATGCAAACGTCCACAAATCCACTCGTGCCTCACAAGATCTGTTTGTGCTTCATCCTATCCACATATCAACTCTGTTACAGCATATCCTTTCTTTTGTCACTTCTCATTTACAATAAATCCAGAGGACGTTGATTAAGTAAACGAATAATGCTGTAGCCGTCTTCAGTACAAAGTGACCCTCGACGATAGATCAGTAAATCTATCTCTTTAAAGATTTCAATTTCCTCATTAGCACTGAAATTACTCCTAAATTTGACGTTTGATTCTATAATAGAAAATTTTCTCGTATGAATTCCTTCATGAATAAAATTATCGTTATTGGCGAAGAACATTATACTCAAGGAGAATTAAACAATATAGTTGCTATCACAAATAAAAGAAAGCTCTTTTTGACCATTGCATCATCACATTTCCATTAAATTTACACCTCATCGAAATTCCAGACAATGAGGGTATTAAAAAACGTTAAATATAATGAGATAAAAAAGTCGACATTTACGCATTCATAATAACACATGCCCTCATCGCCTTCGAGCTATCGCTCATAGTGAGGTGTTTATAAACCCGATGCAGTCAAGCGTCTGCTCCCCTACACTGAAATCACCTCACTTTCCGCCTGATCACGTAATCTGCGGATGCTTTACTTCAAAAATGCATGTGTTTTTTGTAACATGTGAGTAGTCGGTCAAAAAATTAATGTATACGGCGAGCCTCAGGACACTTCGCATAGTCTGACCTCCAGAAAGTTTCACGTACTAGGAAATAAATTAATTTTCAGAATGCTTTCATACGTTACAATACTACCGAATTTCCATCCACATTGCTTTATCGATGATAATCGTCTTCTGATGAGAAACCCACTGAAAATGGGTGTCACGTCAAACTTGACGCCTTCTTTCAAACCTTATATATATTTGTGAAGGAGGATGAATGGAAGGCAGTGATCGAAATTCAAACCCATCCCGCTCGTAAACTTCATATATTAATGATTTCATATAGATATAATGCATAGCAGCAAACTAAAAAACTAACCCATAAACATTGCGAGCCTAAGTCCTATTCGGTTAATTTCTAACCCCATTTCAACTGCACACTTGCGACTAGATGGCGTTCAATATGCGATGACTGCAATTTGTACACAACGATGAAACGTTTGATGAGCACTAAGCGCATATTCCAATGAAGCATAGGGCAATGCTCCAGAGGGGGATATCCACAATTGAGTTACGTGAAACTGCTGCGTGCAAGGTTCACATCGTATTTGCGACGGCATAATGAACTCCAACGCATGCATTCTTGTGCATTATACATAATCAAGACATTCCTATACTTCGGTTATTATAGATCCAACCCTTCCAATCTTGTTTAGTTAAAATCTCGTGCGATAGAGTGAGGGGGAGGGAGCTGTGCTCCGAAGTCTTAAAAAAAAAGTTGCTGTAAAAATAAACCCGGAAATTCTCCAACTTCAATAAGAATCAATGAAAATACAACAAACTACAAGAATTTCGCAACAATTTCTGATCGATTGTGAAGTTGCGTATATGCAACAGGCAACAAAATCAGCACTGCAAAACAAGTGGCTTGGTGACAGAATTCATTGTTTATAGGAATTTAACAATCCCGACCATCTAAGGAAGAGTGCTTGCTGGAAGAAGAAAAGCGAATTGTTTGCAATTTTCATATTTTCGGTTTCATTTTATACTCCGAGATAAGAGCTTCTCCGGGCTTTACTCTCGGAATGAATTCAAATAAGAGTGTGAGCTATAAGGCGACAGCCTTTTTAGTGAAAAGTGAGAAACATTTTCATCAGCGCTCAGTGAAAGAGCGAGAAACTGCGTCATGAGACGAGAAAGCGACGGCTCAATTCGAGCCTCGAGCAACAACAAAATCGACGATCTCTTGGCAGTTGTTGAGGATGGTAGTGAAACGTTATAACTGACAAGTGGACACTAGTAAAATGAAGACTGCTCATGTCGACTACTTCCCAGCAAAATCCTCAAATATGAACTTAGGAAATAAGCTCTTCGAATGCGAATAAAAAAATTCCCTAACCATGAAACGTGCACGTTCTCCAGCAAAACCTCCCGATGCCATGGAAACCTTTACAAATAAGAAAAAAATTTATGCTAGGCAAATGCTGACCAAATTTAAGGACCTTTGAGTGAGTAGAAAATGGCCAGAAATACTGCTATAAGCTGCTACTTTTACTGAGTTAAACAACAAAATCATCGAAAACCTGTTCACCACCAAAAATACATGAGGAAATAGGCCTGAAAATGTATTTCGTGAATTTTACTTTTTTTGAGCGACGAGGACGTCCAAAAGTGAGAACAAAATATTCCAACGTTGAGGAATAAAAAACGTTTGGAAATTGCTAACCGTGGATCGTGGTCAATCCGACAAGGAATGCAAAGTAGTCTATGAACTACTCTTGAAAGTTTTCCAGTACGTTCTCGTTGTGCAGTGAAATATTTTAAGAAGAGAGAGATTTTCATGAAAATAGATAATCCGAGTTACTATGGAATTTAAAAAGTTTGGAATCAATATAAAAAATAGAAGTATGAAGTAGGCCCAAAGAGACTCAGCCTTTTGATGAATTTGCTAAATCTTCGGCTATGTTACCTTCTGAATTGATTTAGCAAAAAAACGGAGCAGATTCAATCATTTCGTGTAAAAGAATGAGTATTTTTGACTTTCATTAAGGCACTGTAGGAAAAGACATAGGAATCTTCGAGTTTCGGCTTACTTGCCTTAAGTTATCACTCACATCTTCACTTATGTCTTTGATGTAAGCATACGATTTGCAGTATGTATTTATCAGTTAAATTTATGAGGTGGAGTACATGGTGTTAATTGATATGATATAATGAAGAAATTAGGTAAAATAGTGGTTTCAATAATTTAATATCTCTCTGTGATTTGCATAGCTGAGCTTTCTCAGAACTTTGACGAAGAGGAGGGGTAATAACATCCTCCAAATTATTTTGCAATGCACTTCTGAACAAAACGTCCCCCTCTACTATTACTCAACATAGTTCAGCTTGCTGAAAGCTATGTTTGCAGTACTTTGTTCTTCATGTTGCTCAAAATCTCTCCAGCACGCATTTATTCTGTGCAAAGAACGGTCGGAAAGAAGAAATTGTGAGCGACAATATTTTTCATTTTATCGGCGCAATGATAAATTCTATCTGTTGAGGTGTCATCAGTCTAAAGCTGTTAATGGAAAAAAGCAAAAGACACGCCAAAGGAATATTAACGCAATACGGATATGTGCAATTGCTGTCATCGAAGCAATTTACAGTTTACGAATAATTTGTAAAATGTGCTCAATAATTTTCTGCTGAAATTTGGTGGGCGCAAAAATCGACTCGATCACTTGCAAAATGAGTCGATATATAAGAGGATTCTTTGAAGCTGATGCGACTGCCCAATATCGCATTCCACAACTTTCGCTATGAAAAAACAACGATCACTCTTGCTGAAATTATACCAAAACTGACTGAGTAAGAGACAGACAGACGCATACATAGAGAATAGGACGTTGCAATAAATAAAAATGCTGCGAATGAATCGTCATTTGTGGGCTAATTTAGCAAGGATCTGATAGGTTGGAACGATGGAAGAGAAACGAAAAAATTTATGCGAAGAGATGAGTGAAATAAAACAGACGAATATCATGAATCAACAGTGCGCAATGCAATCCCTCGTTTAGCAATAGCCGGCAATTCATTCATTTTTGTGCTTTCCTCATTTGGGATGCACAACAGCCGCGCCACACTCAGCGCATTTCTTCAATAGACTCCAGTATAGACTTGTGCTCATTTTCTTGTACTCTCTCCGCCTATTTGTTGTACCGTCACAGATATTTCCTCTCCCCCATTTTAAAATGAAACCCTTATTGTTTCAACTGATGAGAAACCTTGAACAATGAGATAAAGCAGCCTATGCCACTATATTCATACTCCTCACGAGTGACGCATACAAGCAATCGTATAGAGTCGATGGGATTAATTATTATTACTACTGAGAAAAAAATATATAAGTACACACAGACAGAGATTTCAATTTTATAGGCGAATGAAAGATTGAAATGAATCATTTGGCGCCAGTCTGCAATATCAGCACCTGTTGGCAATGAATTCCACTGGATTCTCAAAAATGTCGAGTCGTATTAGCATAACAGTCTGCCGAATCACACTGGATTTATTGTTTATAGGTGCAGGAAGGAAATAAAATCCTCACTGTGCAGTCGTCAAACAGCTGTGCCATTGGTTCATTGTTGTATATTTTAGCTGATGGAGAAAAGGTTTATCTGCGAGAATGAAACACTTCTGCGATTTGAATTACTAACCGAATATTTTGTTATTGCGACTGCTTTTATTTTCATCTTTTGTGGATGAAAGAAACTTTCAACGATCTTTGGTGAATATCTTGAAAGGCATTCTCTCATATTTAAAAATTAGCTTCTTCTGTTTGCTTCATTCACAGTGATGTGGCAAACACCTTTGGCAGCACGTATTTTCGCTCTCTACTTAACATTTGGTGTTTTCTGTCGGCAAGACTAGCCGATCACTCGAAAGCCTAGCCACATGCCAGCTTGTGTTTTGCCGCCCTCAAAATCATTCACGGCTATAATCTGAAATTATGTGTTATATATTTGTTTGTTCACTGACTGAATTACTTACCTGTGTTTATACGTGTGTACCTAAGGGTTTCACACAGTTGCCTCTGACTGAAAAAGGAATTCAACTCATGTTCCTATTATTAATACGCCATCCAGAAAACAGTGCATTAAAAAAATTCCTTACATATTTTCTCCTATTCGAAGAAATAGAAAATTAATGGCGATGCATCTAATCATACAAGGGAGGAATTGCTTCATTGGCAAGCTGTAACTATATCAAATCGGTGGCAATTCAACTTAATTTTATGACACGAATCTGACTTAAAGGACAAAGAAAAAACGCAAAAACTATTCACTGAAGATAGTAGACAAAGAAGAAAGGGCAAGGCGTTGGGAATGCGATGAGGATTGGTGAAGAGTGGCAGACTTACGAGTTTGACTTAACAAACAGGCCGAATGACGAATGCGATATGTTCGTCGACAGCCACATGCAAAAGAATGCACATTAGCAACCAGCTGACAATGCTGTCAAACATGCGCGACTCGGGCAGCCGAACGAGCGATTCACTTCCACCAGCGCGGTAAACTTGCACAATTGCACTCTTCGTTACTACATATCATTACTGATATTATCACTTCATTGACGATATCTCCACGTTCATTCGAATAAGAAATCACTGTCCTTTTTCTTCCATCTTCTCATCGATTCGCGTAATTTGCGGAAACAACGCCTCTGCATTGCAACGTTTACACCATATATGAAAAAGTGTATGATCCTATTATACAAATTTAAGTTCGTCTGCAGTACTTCTGAAGAACAAAGGATGAAATGAGAGCGCTATCTGATAGCTGTTAAGCATCGCGCTGAACGTATTTGCTGATATGATCGCTGCAAATTGTAACCATAAAGCAAACTGCACATTCATCGTTCGCAATAAACAACTTAAAATGGGAAATTTCAATGATATTGCAAAGTATCTCATTTATCTGTTTTATACGGTTGCACATCTGCCGATCGACAATCCAAATATATACGTACTGATGAAGTATCACAGAGCGATCTCTCATTGCTTGCATTATCTCATACAACGATTGCATTGTCACTGCACTTTTAATTGTGCAATATTCGACCGTGTTAATGGTCTTTGCAGCCGCAAGCCATTCATCAAACGATAGAGGGAGGTTGGAAAATTGCAACCATTTCCATTCACTCTTACACTGGCAGTGAATCGATCGAAATTACTGCATTACAATAAAGCTTTAATTTTAGTAAAGTTTTTTTAACAGATCAGTTAAGCCTTCGTCAGGTTACCGCAGATATGACGGCTGAATGAGTCGGAGGCTAGGTGTACCCGTAGCCAGTACTATGATGTGATATAATTATTACATAGGCGCATTGCGGAAAGGAGAAAAATTACCAGGAAATAAACAGATTATAAATATCGCGAAGCTGTGAGGAAGCAGCTGCGTTGGGGAGGCAATTCGATGCCGTCATGGTGGTTAATGTGTGCACACAAAAACAAAGCTGCTCCAAGCATCGTGCCTATGCAAAACGTTTTCTTCATTGCACACACGCTAATGCGAAATCATACGTTTCATCCACGGAACAAAAAATTCATCTATGCGACGATTTCCGGTCAATCGTCGACTCAGAAATTAAACAGTTGGGGAAGCAGTTCGCGCACAAAGTTTATATCAACGAAAAATGGCAACCTTGGGTGTGTCCTCATCTATGTGTGTGTCCTTCCGTGTGGTCGTTGTAGTTCAGGAACTTCTGAACCTGCCGTTCGGAAATTTGCCACTTACGACGTTTCAGGATAACCTCATGTGTAATTTTAAAATTACATGCCACAGCCAACTTCTTAAAGGTGTGTAAAAATTTGCGGGCATTGGGCAACCGGTCGTTCATCCCACTTTGCTTGTTCCTTATGTCCGCCCAACATAGCGCCTCTACGTAGGCGTTTAAGCGTCGTGCGTATATGTGTGTTTGTCCATCCGCCATTGTCTCTGCATTTGTTGAACGGTGTGGCATTTCCTGTTCGTCCTTACTGTAATTTCATTGCGGGAAGTGCTGTGGCTGCAGTAGCGAAATGCGGTGGTGAAGGCGCACACAATATCGGGATCATAATTCACGTTGTTGACGAGTTTGACTTTAAATATTTGAAGGTGATAGAAAAATCTTCTGTGCATTTCCCACCAATAAAGGTATCATATCACGTCGCTCATTTCACAAACAACACGTTTGTAATTTATGCAATCAAACAAAGGAGAAGCATCTGCTACCATATTGATAATTTAGAGGATCGCTGACCAAACAAACGGAATGCCATATGCTTCCACATAGTGCTACTTCGTTTGCCAACATTTGAGGCATCTTAATTAAGCTGGAATATTCTAAATATGTGTGAATTATCCCCCATCGTGAAAATGGACAAGAAGAATTTATTTGGAACGTTCATTACTGTTTCCCCGCTGAAAATGTTTAGAAGGAAATGTGCTCGCGCTTAAATGACCGATGAATCATAGAAAATTTGTCGTTGGCGATGTCTCTATGGCCACGCTGTTGTTGTGCAAGTAACATGGAATCTAATATCATTCATCTCATCTCTTTGGGAATCCTCGCAATCTGAGTGTCGAACCACTGAAATTACCAAGTTGCTTTCCTGCACATCCTGCTGGAGAATTGAAAGCAACTTTAGAAAACTTCAGTGTTCACATGAAACGGTTTATTCGGTTCGCAAAAGAACTTACAGCATTTGTACACTTTTCCAGTTCTCAGTTATAATTCACGTTGCTTAAGGGACGGCAAGGACAGTTTTCGTTGAATAAAGGCGATCCCGGTGGTGCCTGAAGTGCTAGAAAGCGACACGAATATTTACGGAACACAGTCAACTTTCAACACGAGTTACAGCTCCCCCTCCCTCCACTCTTTCCATCACATTACCGGTCAAACTCCGCCGCTTTAGCATACTATGCATCCCTCGGAAGATTTTGCTACTTCAAAGATGTCTCCAAGACTAAGCTAACACGTCCATCGGTAATTAGAACTTCTCTTTCCTCCTGCATTTAGAACCTTGCATAGAAGCTTGTCCATCAACTATAGGCGGAAAACGTTTATGTCGAAGCTGAACCATTTCCTGCAGCTCATTTATCCTTAGCTAATCAAGACATGAAATACACATTCTGAGCTACGACGCATAGAAGGAATCGGACAGATTTTCGTTAGGTGCCGGAAAATAACCTGCAGACGGGAAAGCACGTGTCTAGCGCCTCTTATGTTAGGGCGTAAGATCAAACTCGGCTATTTGAGCAATTTTCTACAACTTTGCAACAAGCGCAACAGTGACACCTGGTCCATCGTAATTCACGAGTGAGCCGACGGCTAAATGTCTGGTTATCAGCTTTTCTTGGTAAATCGTAAATGACATCAGAAATGTACGCAGAAGTCAGTTCTCAGCTTAATTCCATTAGCATCAAATGGCTCACAGTTGGATAAACTAACATGATTCAATTTCATTCTCCTTCAGACAATGAGTTCTTTCATGATATGCGATTTTGTAATGTTATATGCGCCTAGGAGAATATTAAAAGAAAACATCTTATTTGCCGTTTATAAAGTCATCAACACAGTTGATTTATAAAGTCATCAAAACAGTTTATAAAGTCATCAACACAGTTGATTAACTAATATTTGTTTGCAGAACAATAACGATATCGAAGGAGAAAATATCTTCAAAATACAACTGCCATAAAGATAAAGTGAAAACGTTAGAGGATGTCGTCGGCTTGAAAATATTCTGATGAAAGCAAATGCCGAGAGGGAAAAACTCAGATTTAACAACAAACGAAAATGTTCACTAAAACTTGGTGCGTTTTTGATGAATCAATGCCCAATCACTGCCAGAATTTGCTTCTTGCAAAAGTACGCAAAGGCGCAAAATAAATCCTCAAAGAGCTCATTTCATTTAAATGATGGGGATTTCTATACCTTTAAATAAGAGAATCAATCACTTAGTTGATGGACTTTTTGGTCAAAGAATCACAAAAAAGCCACAAATTAGCATTAAAGGTTAAACGAGGGAAGACGATGCTCCTAAATTTGAGGGAATGCCTCGAATGAGAAAAGCGGAGCACAAACAAAGACAACACTCGGAGATGAACGGAGCGTTCAGATTCATTTTTCAATTTTTCAACACCTGCACACTTTGTTATCATTTGACGCAAAGAAATCTGAAAGACGAATAATGGTAAAGTTGTGCTGATAAGTGTTATGGAATGTAAACAACACTAACTTATGAGCTGTATAGTGTCTACAGTTGATCTAAGAATATGCAGTGCCTAACCGTGGCGTATCTAGTGAGGATGCTGCGAAGTGAGGAAAACAGGTAACGCGCTTCTCGAACTTTTGTAGCGGTCGATCAACTACAAGCAGCCGGTTTTCTGCACACACAAATGCATTACTTTACGTATCCCATAAAATTCAAATGAATTTTAATGTGTAAATGTTAAACGGCGAAATGTACATTCATGACTGCCTCCAACAGTTCAAATGTCTGCAGTGGACAATATTTCATAGACACATTTAGATCCTCTGCCAATCTCAGGCACAGAATAATAACTTAATATGAGAGAAATGACATCATTGTACAATGAATTATTTAAGGAGTTACCATGGCCAATAACCGTTCCATAACACTGCCTCGAGAGCTTTGGTCGAAAACCTGCTCGATCTCTGCAGCCACCTTGTCGGCAAACATAGTATCCAATTCGTGCTCAATCCTTGCACGAACTTCGCCTCTCTGCTCCACTGGAATAGTACCTAGGCGATTCACTAACTGCGCCTTGAACTCGAATGACGTCATCTAAAATTGATGAACGTGAATGCTGTTTTACTTGCCATCAATGAATGCATAAACAACCAACTCTATTCTCGAAAACAAAACCAACTGTTCGAATACCGAAGTTCGCGCTTTACATGGAACCTTGCAAAAATGTGGTGTTTTGAAATAACAGTTGCCTGAAATAATCAACGGAATAAAAACGAGTAACACAGGCAGGATGCGAACCTCGCAACCTTTTTCCCGTATTTATACAGCACCTAACTGAAAAACCGAGCACCTTGGGCTCAACCTCTCCCTTCACCTAATATCTTCTCCACCCAGCATGTGCCCGGTTGAAGATAGCTATAACGAAGATTTCCAATGATTTGGTCGAACCTGTACAATCCCACTGCTATCTTCACGACTTTCAATGTGACTGGATGAAGTTAAGGGTTACGCAAAACATCTCGTAATTAACCAACTGATCCGTTGTTTGATTTGAACTTGCCAATTTACGACTAAAAACTGCTGTCTATTTGCGCAATCTCATCAATGACCAACCCATATTCCATTACACTAATCGCATTAGGGCTATCCGAACCTCACCGCCTTAGTTTCGTGCATTTTCATATCCTCTACTGGAAGCGATCGGTTCTTTTATCGCTATAAATCCCCGATCAACATCGTTTTCGCTCACCAAACACAGCTGGCGCAATCCTAAAGGCAGCGGCGAACAGAGACGGAGTGATGGGGGAAGAGCGCAATGGACTCCTCAAATGTCAAAATACAAAAATATTGATGAAATCCGTTGATTAAAGGCTAAATTACAACTTAATATAACAGCTAAATGCAAAAACGATTCTGAAGAGGAAAATTTCCAACTCAACGATGACTATTTCAATTTCCAAATGTTGAAGGCCTTAAAAATGTTCTCACTATCGCCAATCTTGCATTGCTCTAAAAATTCAATCTCCCTCTCAAAACGGAAATTGAACCCACCTCATGTGAAGGACCCATATGTGACACATCATCCTCATAGACGTTTGACTGCCCACAATTCAACATTGCCGATGATTCTTCCTGTTGTGGAGTTGCCAACGAAAGATCATGCGTGGATCCATCGTAAAACGGCTTCAAATCGTTCCCTTCAACAGCTAAAATTTCTCGTTCAATTTTCCACTATCATTTACTGCACAATATTTCAGCAGTTAAGTGGAAGATAAGAAAACATCAGCCGTTTTCGATTATCTATGCAGTGATTTTGAAACAACAGATATCGCGACTTGAAATAAACCGCATAAGGCTTAGCTTTTATTACATCTTATTGTAATTGGTCACTTTCTATTTGAGACCTTTGCTAAAATACAATATTCACATTACTGCACAGTGATTTATGTACACACACATGTTTATGTAATCGACATGCATAAATACATTTGCAGTTGACCTATCAAAGAGATCATCTGCATGTACAGTGATAAAAGATGTGTGCTTGTTCTCAAACAACATAGGCTCCTCCATTTCCGGCCATTTGTTTTCCACAATGGGCAGTGATGGGCATTAAATATTGAGGCACTCTCGAAAACTGCAGTCATTTATGAATAATTAAGCGAGATTAAACTAACCACTTTCTGATATCTTGAAGAGTTCATCCATTAAAGTGCTACTGCCAGACGCTGCACATCTCCTCGATGGTGGCACCTTGTTTCTACTCATACTATATAACTGTATTCTATTCCTTGCTGAGCACTGGGCGACAGCAGATGACCCTCCTTGTTGAGCGACCATTACCGGTAATACCTCTCGAGACGGTACTGCCCTTCGCAGTTCTTTCACACGTCGCAGAGATGCCGGGTATGTACCCGCGTAAACCTGCTTAAGCGTCCTCGCATTGCCGTGAGTGGTCAGCATCACCTCCGCTCCTTCTGCTATATGATAGGAAACAAGCGAGCGAAATGCGACACCATTCGAACCGAACAACGTCCAAACTACTTTCCTTACGCCTCCAAGCGGTTTCGCATTGACGTGCTTATACATACGTTTGCGTACGATACGCTCACAATCTTCATCACTGCCCACATCTGAGCCCTTCAGGAAGAAAGTTCTTGTCGTCGTCGATCGATGTCTGCTATTCCAGATGCCTTAAAAACGTTTATTGGATTCCCTCTTGGTGTACTCTTACTCGTCGGCACGTTACGTTCTATGTTAGTTCAACAACTTTCACTCTAAACCATATCGATTTATCGTCACATAACAGCAATTAACAATAATAAAACTGCGAATATAAGCGAGATATTACACCGCCGCGTTAAGCAAAGATCAAATTCAATTAGCGACATTTTGATACTACGACAATTCTCACCCCTCCTCGTACTCCGCCCTCCCCCGCACTTCCGCCAGTCCCCATTCGGAACACGGCACGAAAATATTAACAGAATAACCACATTTTTCATCAAAACTTCGAGCTGCTCCCATATTTTAACGAACGCTGTTGTCATTCGGATGAGCATGAATGGTCTGCCCAATCAAAATGTATGCGTAATGATATAATGCTTAAATGCAGTCGTCCTCATGGGAATTAAAAGGAAGTTTTGCAAAAGTGTTTGGACACGTCCAACTTACTTATGGATTTATACGCAAAAACATTTCGGTATAAATCATCAATCGCATGCACATGGCAAAAGGGCCGCTAAAGGCACTATTCAGCAATTTTTCATAAGCAATCAAAGACACTTGGGTGCGTGTTATTTAGCAAATTACCGAAGTTGACAGGCTTGAAACCAGTGGAATTCTTGTCGGAAAATATCTGCTATCACAACATTCGCGACTGACAGGCTGCTTTTCTTTCTCATGCACTCTGTTACGATTAAGTTGGCGGAGGTGCATCCTACTAACCGAGATTGTCCGTTGAAACGTCGACAATTGGCACATAGGAATGATCCAACAAATAAGACACCTTCATCTCTGCGCCCGTGATCCGTATTTGCGGGATCGACTTGCAGATTTTGTCTTCGGGTACGCTCCTTCAACAATATCCTTCGTATTTACACCACCATTAGTTATCCTCTAACGCAAATTTATAACAGGGAATTGTGTTCGTCCCTTTTTCCTCGTACGTCAAAATTACCAAGGCTAGAAATAAGCTGTTGCTCATTGACAATACCTCTTATCAGCTTCGTTTTAGTTCCCACTTTCATGGATGAGCAACTATTTGCCAATAAAGGGGGGTGTTTATTTATTGACCACTTATTTTTGCGCCTTACTTATTTCAAAGAAAACGGCAAAGTCCTGGAAGGCAGAGGAAATAAAAACCATAAAAGAGAGATTATCACGACTCCAGCGGCCACATTAACTGTACATCGAAGAGTACGCCGGCCTTTTGTGAACTCAATGTTAACCAAAGGCGGTTAGTCTGTAGATGACAGCACTGAACCACAGAAAGTCCCGCAATAACAAGATTTATATGGCAACTCGTGTTTGCTTCGATAAGAGGAAACGACAGTTTGGTGGTTTTATCTCTCAATTACCCCTTATCACTACTATGCCTACCGCAAGATGCATTATCACTTATTTCATCGATCGTACGTACCACTCTGTCGCCTAATCCGAGTTAGCTGAGCAAGAAATCAGGTAATCTACAGATGCAAAAAAACAATGGCAATGTAACTTACACTGTTCCGGCCAACTCTGGTACCGGAAGTGCTCGTAATGAGGAAATGTACTGATGTAAATAAATTGGCCAACATTCTCCATTATCCATTGCACTCCCTTCCATGCTATTCGACTCTGCAACACTTCATCATTACATCATAAAGTGGCGCAAATGGCACAGCGGCTTGTGAAATGATCGAAACGTTGGCTATATGACACTGAGTATACGCGCGTCGAAAGCTAAATGAACATACTTCGTGTTTATTATATATAAAAGATCTTCATTAAGTGCTGCATGAGGTCATACTAATCCAATCCAGATTTAAGATGATCCGATCCAGAACAATACACAAAAACTGCAATAATGCGATACGAACTAGTGAAATATGGATGTCGCAAGAACTAAGCACTGCGAATATCGAAATGCACTACACTCCTCATCGACTTGTGCTTCTAAATCAACATTGTTTCTGCATGCCGCTCTTCTGTGCTCGTTAAATGGGTATTAGTAGCAAAGTACCTCGAATAAAATCCTTAAAATTCCTAAGAGCTTAACTGGAGACAGATCATGAACGCCGGAACCAGGAGGGCCGAAGTAAGTGACGCTAGAACTTTTCTCTAGAACTTCGAAGAAAGAATAAAGGTCGTTTTCAACTGCCAAAAGTCTATTTTGGTGTCTGCAGTGGGATGAAGAGGAGGTATACTTTCATCGAAAAGTGGTGAGGTGATTATTTGAATGGGAAAGTTTGTGTCACTCCCACTAATCAGATTAGTGGAAATGGGCGAAAAAATAGAATCCAAGGTGAGAGAAAGGATGGTGGACGCTTGCGTGCCTGTAATCGAACGGCGAGAAGATGTCCCTCAAGTTGTTCTAGTACCCTTAAAGTAGCCCTTCTGCTTCACGATTTCATAGGAAGAAAGTCTCCTTAAATTAAGACAGCTAAGGAGGGTAGATCTCATCCAAGGTGACATAACATATATCCTCCTATCACTTCCTGAAATCAGCGAAAAGCATAAAATCACATCAATTCACAACAATGTCGGTTTTGTATCACTTCCAACGGGGCCATTTACAAGAATATTTGCTGCACAAGCAAATAACTAGAATTTATAAAAGTAAAGGTGACGCCGTCTGCTCTTTCTCACATGTTGGCAGTGGCTTCATTTCGGTCGCATTGTTTTCTTATGATGTAAGGCAGCGCAACAATGACAAACGCGTGTCCCCCAGATAGGGACATGGTTGAAACCGGGTCCATAAGCCGGAAACATGGATATACAGGAAGCGTACGGGTCTATAAACGTTCCCAGACCAGAAAGGCTATGAATAAGATCACTGAAAAAGAGCCTAGCACCCGAACTACTCCATGAGCGACACAAACAAGAAAGCGAATACATCGGTTTGTTCGCCTAAGGCGAAACTCAAGAACGCTACCGAACTGTGGAACATCAGAAACCCCGGCAAGATATAATGCTCTCGCCTGCATAACAAGACTTCGGGAACTAACTATCTCGTGCCTCCAATAAACGATGCACTTGATGCTTGGAAGTGTAACGTCGGCGTGACGGTCGTCAAATGCGACAACGACCCCACTAGGCGAACGAAAAACAAACATTCGCCGCGTTTTACCGATCGGCGCCGGATAGGCTAGGATATTCTCACCCGCCGGGAAGTCGGTGGCATATTTCAGAGCGCTTTGTATTCTTTACCTCGGCCCTTCATTGAAGCAAACAGTTAACAAGGGATTTGCTAGAAAAGAGTGGCTGATCAGCGGGGAATATGAGCAACATGCTCATTCCGTGCGGGCATATTCTTAGCGCATTTGGCATCAGATTAAATCAGATCCCGCTCATGCCCATACGTTGGTGGATAAATCTGCTCTCACCTCGACAACCGGCTTCAACCCAATTTGGACATGGCCTAGAAGGAGGACTGACCCAAGTGCGTATCATCCAGTCTCGGTTTTCGAAGGGACCGCATCCACTTTAACCAGAGCACATCCCCATCCTTTTTCAAAATATTCAGACGAAAAACCGTCTCCTCTGTACTGAAATGGACTGCTTTAGGCGGCTGATTGGTTTTTTCCAAGTTGTTCTCCTTACAGTTGCGCCCCGCTCCACAAGAAGGCCGTCCTCACTTCCCAGAAGGACTAAGCAGTTCCACGGATAAGGCGACACAATTCAGAAACAAGTAGTATCGGTTACAGACAGTCGTCTCTGTTTAAGAACCGCCGCAACGCTGGCTTCTCGTAGCTAATTTTCCGCGCAAAGGATCCACAAATCACGGCAGCAGAGGTCGTTAGAGTGCCGATCCACTACTCCTAACGAATGCATTATGCCACTCGGATGATCCGTCTATGTCTGCGTGTCTGTCGCGTCAGTTATCGACTGCGAAAGAGCGGCAACCGTGAAATGTCCTACCTGCAGCTTATACTACAAATTGGTTCCGGAAATGAGCGATCGCGCACCGAATTGCTGAGAGTGAGAAGAAACAAGGTTGAACTCGTTGGATGGCTTGCTTGGGAGCTTGTTTCTTGCCGGGGGTCTTTACAAGGATGCCTGGTCGGAATATTGGCTGAGCGAGTTAGCACTCAACGCCGAGCCTCAGTGGCGCGTGGCTCATTTGCGCCTCGTTCCGCTTTGTCTGCTCTACAATGTGTTCACGTCCTCCATGCCAACTGCAGCAATGTGTCGCATCCGAGTGTGAGCTCATGTGTGGTGGGCAAATCTCATGTATAAGGAAGGCTCTACGCGAACATCTTGTACTTCACGACTAACTGCACATTCCCTGCAACGCCTCAAATTCCCGCCTAAGGTAACTATACTTTGCAGCGCACTATTAACCGGGTGGCATTCCCAACAGGTGCAGACTGTATGCGAAAATTTCGGTTGCGGAAGAAAAATACCCATGTTAGCGTCTTTTATGTGATTGTAGTGTGTGGTATAGCGTGTGGAATATATGGGCTCATGGTGTGTAGCGTGCTGATTCGTGCTCTTCAACGTCTGATTGTGTGCGAATAATGGCTGTTCGCCGAACAGTGGCGCAAGTGTCCGAGGTATAAAATGCTAAGGTATTAGAATTTAGATTGTCTCGACCTAGTAGACCTGGATTCTGTGCGAGCAGTCTGAGGTCTTTAAGGAAAGAAATATTCGCTCGAATGCGTTTATGGCTGAACGCGGCAAGTTGAAATGTTGTTTCGTTGTTTCCTCGCGTGTTATGTGCGCATTTTGCGCCGACGGTATCATATTTATTCCTATTTGTTTCTCTTCGATGGAGGAAATTAGTTGAAGTAACATCGGAGTCCCCTGCAGACATTTATGATGCACTGCTCTTTCCTTGGAACCGCAATCGCAGAAGCAAAGAGAAACGAAGCATTGGTTCGCATAGCCTTTCCTCTACAAATTAGAAGAGGGTGGGGGAGGCAGTGAATGGTGAGGCGAGATTTGTCTTCGCCCGCTTCCACTCATTCTGCCAACGCCTCATTCCTTCCTCCCCTTATGTTGAATTTTGCCAAGCGAAGATTCTGTAACGGTGTGTCGCATCTGCTTTTATTTAAGGCTATTAATTTGTTGTTTGTGTAATATTAGAGGTGATTTGGGAGAAGCGATGGACGACAATGAAAGCTGGCCGATATACGCCGAGGAGTACTTTTGTTCAGTGAAGGCCGTCCCTATTGCCGACCTCTCTGGAGCCGCGTAAGCTGTTAAACCTCATACCATGTCCTAGAAATATATAGCAGTGTCTCTCTTCGCGCACATTCTATAAATTGCATTGCGAGGGCGCATAGCAGGTCGTGGCGTCTGTGTGGTTAAACGTGTGTCTGTATCTATCCGCCCAACAATTTCAACTCGAAAGTCACTGAGGCGGAAGCTGCAGTGTTTATGTTTATGATGACCTCATATATCCGACGTCGTGATGTTCGTTCAACTTCTGGAGGTGTCACGGATATTTAGAAGATTTAAAGGCGCCAAAGGGTTATGACTGTCTTTTCCAATTTCGATCTGCAAAAAAACGATGGGTCTTTCGTAGGAGAGATTCATTGCAGGCGGCGAGGTCAGTGTTTCTCGCTGCCGGTTTATGAGAGCGGTTCACTCGCTAAGGGTAGTGAAAGAACGCTCGTCGTTCTACTTCCTTTGAAGCGTTACTTCGCTTGTTTATTTGTTTTCTGAGATGTGCAAATAGTGCGTATTCCCGCTTTTTATTCGCTACAATTGCAAAGATCGAAAATTACATGAAGTATGAGGAACTCATCAAGGTCTGAATGCTTTTTGTGTATGTGGGAGGGGGGGGGGGGGGGAAGGGGGATTTGATTCTATTTTATCGGAGTGTATCTGTCAAGATAATAAGAGGCACGTGCAAAGCTATCTACGCCTCTTTAATATCCATAGCATAACGAGCGGCAACCATATTTTTCCAGCTATTCGAAGAAACTTTTTTTTGCCCTCGTAAATTTTTATAGTTTATCAAAGAATCTCCGCAGTATCGGGAGAATTTTACGTGTTTGGGTGTTGTTGAGGATGCTGTCACAATCTCGGTCTTGTTTCCATTGCCGCTGGATCCGCGCAAATTTTAAAAACTCTCTTCTCTTCTAAACGTCCCTGCAATGTGAAGGTGGCATTATTGAAGGCACGTACCAGAGGACAAAATCTGCAAATCGATCCCACAGATACGGATCACAGGCGCCGAAATGAAGGTGTCTTATTTATTGGATCATGCTTATGTGCCAGCTATCGATGTGTGTACGGATAATCTCGGTTAGCATTATGAATGCGCTTGTGACAACCGACTGCTAAGAGTTTTGGTCAATCTTTAGGTGAATTGGAGTTAAAAGAAGGTAGGGGAATCTGGCAAGATTTGGTTCACTTGAATTTCCAAAGGGTTCGGTCGAGTGGGGCGGCAGGGATCTTGAAAACACGTGAAAGTACCCAAGCGTACAGAATATATTAAACTAGGAAAACTATAGCAAAAGTGAAATAGGATAAGGAATCAGAGATGAGGAATCGAAATTCAGAAGTATCAGAAGAGGTATATGAGGGTAGTAAATACAGTGGATTCATCGTATAATATCGTTCATCTTGATGCACATTAGTATTAATTGGTCTCATTTTGCGTAGATAGGAGGTGAGAAGGAAAAACAACCGATTTGAGTCAGCGCAGTGATGTGAATTGTATCTGATTTGTTCTCATCATTCAGTTTTTTGAGTTTTTTACCATCGTTGTGGAAATAGAACAAAAGAAAAAGAACCCCAAAGGAATTTGTCTTTTTTCGAGGTTCTGATAAGAATTTTAAAAAATGAACGTGGAAACACGGTGCGAATATTGTTGGCTTTAATTATGAAACTTCTTAGGTATATGGAACAGTAAACACCGTTCGATGACGACGACAACACATTTTATCAAAGGACCTGAAATTGGTGGTGACAACGAATGTGAATACGTCGTACGTAAGCGTACCTATAATCACGTTAATGCAAGACCAGCTGGTGGTATACGAAAGGTTGTATGGACGTTACATCGATCTGATGGGGCACCATTTCGTTCACTTCTGTCCTATCATATTGTCGAGGGAGCTGAAGTGATTAAAACCACACACGGTAATGCAAAGTCGTCTGCAAACGTCTATAGGCGGACATATCCATCGGCATTACGGCGTATGAAAGAACTACGAAAGACATTGAAGCCCGGTGAGATTCTTTCGGTTATGGCCGCCGAACAAGGAGCAGCACCAGGCATAAGTAATACGCAGTGTTTACCGCGAAATAAGACCCAGATTTATGTGCTACGCAAAAACAGCACTCGGAAGTTGTCAAGCGAGGAAGCAGCCCGCAGTGGTACCTTAATGGAGCAGCTATTCAAACTCTCAGGAAACGGTTCGTGAAGGATATTTTTGGAACTTTTTAGTATTATCTGAAGAAAAACGGATCTGAAGGATATCATTGCTTACCTGCATCGAAGTTTAGTGAAATTGTTCTTATGAAGATGTATACGTCTAGGCTGGACATATCCAAGCAAATGGGAAGGTCCATTGAGGTGTAACAGATATATGAGCTTATTCGGGTTGTTTACTTTGGAAGCGAGCAATCCATGATTGTATGCATAATGGTTGCAGTAATTATCCTTATCTACGGAAAAGAACTAAAACTACTGTGGTAGAGTCAAAGAAATGCTTCAGACTGCTGCAATGAAATATTTCAGTGAGAAGCTACTTTGCGCCTTTTGCTGACGTTGAATTATTAAACTTGTTAACGGAGACACATACTCCTGCCATGACAGGCCGCTGATCCGATAGATGCCAGAAAGATGGTGCCGATGAATCAGTGATAAATTTCCGTTCAAACATGTAAAATTATCACATTTTTAGGGATTTGGCGTCGAAGTTCATCAAGGGCTTAATAACTGCACTAAGCGAGTAGCCAATAAAAAAGAATTTTGAAAATACCAAACAGCATTAATAACTGCGAATAGAAAATAATCGTGTGTTCGAGTTCACCGATGTGACTTATCTCATTGCAACAATACCGTTCACGAACATTTTAGAGCTCTCTCACCAAAAAGATATCTTGGATAATTCGTACTTCCTTTATTGTTTCACTTCATGCTCATATGTTTTTCGCATTTTTGAAGGTTTCTGTTTCTTTGTTGTGCACGATGTGGCTTCCTGTCTCGCAGCATCGGGGGATGTCTGATTGGTTGTTGTAGGCGAGCTGATTTCTTGTCTTTGTTGTTTCATTTGGTAGAAAACAGCAGGTTAGAACGTTATTTATGGAGGAGTTCGTGTAAATAAATCATAGCTTGCTTTGTATGCGAAATATACTAAGTCAGTGGTCCATAAAGAGGTCATGGTACGCTGTACATTATGAAGCATGGCATTCTTAGGGATAGCTGTAAAATTTTCTAAAATTTAGTGGGCCAAGTGACGCAGTTGTCGCATACGGCAGAAGAGAATTGTTCGAAGTCGTCTTATGAGGGTTCACCATGCGATCTTCCGTTACTGTTATCAGACAAACAAGTACCAACACCAGCGGATTGTGAGGAAGCAAAAGCTTCTGAGAGTAGGAGCCCTCAGATGAGTTCCTCAGATGGGGTGAGTCGGTCTTTGTTTTTGTTTCTTTTAGTGGATGCATCGTTGTTGTGATAGGAATCTCAGATACCGTTCTCCTAAACCCTATCACCTAACTTCTTCTGAATACCTCCAAGATACTCGTGTGATGCAGCCTTTTGCAGAGAGTAATAGGATGGAGAGAGGAGTACTACATCGTGTGAAGTATAGGAGCGACCTATGCTTTATACTCACCTATACTTTAGTGCAACGATATGTATAAAGTAGTATTATGTTGTTTATGAAAAAGTAAATGCCAATTTTGAGTCTTTCTGGGAAATTCCAGAAACTTTTATCGGAAAGGCAGTCGTAGTCAGTGAAGTTCACAATAAAGACTGGTCATTGCAATTCCATCGGAGCGCAGTGAAGCTGATTGGGCGTTTAAGCGACGGTGTTTGGGATTTTCTTTGTCGCGATTCGCTAGACAGCGGCACACGGTTGCGAGCAGCTTCCTCACCACAATCCCTCTGTTCAGAATTAGTGACAGCAATCTTGATCACTCCGCAGTCCGACGGTGTTTTATTAAAAAAACTCATTTTCCTTTATAATTGGATGCGGAAATTTAAAGAACTCCTTATATTTTGGTTGCTCTAATAGTGCGCACTGTTGATCTAAGTGAACGTCGTTCTGCTCCAGACGAGTCAGTTGAGACTTTTGCCACTGAAAAAAATCCGCGCGGATGTGACAGCTGCAAAATGATCATCGGAGCGCATAAGCTGTGATCAGATAGCAGAGACTGGATGCGATGTAACTGTTTCCTCTCAAATCTACTACTCCTCCCCTCACCTTTCACTTTACCACTTCCATTCTTTCACATTCTCCTTGCACTCCCTTGGCAGCATGTGCTGTTGTTGATATTTTATGTTCCGTCCCACTTTATGTTCAAGAGAAGCTCATATGCGAAATATGTGAGGACACGAACAGAGAAGGGAAAGTATGTGGTCGAACTTATTCAGCGCAGTGAATTGAAGCTTACAAATTGCTTATCGATCCCCACGAAACGCTTAGTTAGAATATAATAAAGTGGAGGGTATTAAGTAGACAGTATTCATGCCATCGTTGCGCCTATTTTCGCGTCTTTCAATCGTTGGATTAATTTCAGGTCCAGGAGGGGGCAGCAAAGGATGCTAGATGTGTGGCCAGGTGGAACCTCAAAGACAAATGACAGTTTTTTTTAAAACAAGCCATTGATAGTGAAATTGAGAGGTGCATTTAGATAAGGCGAGCAGAACAGTTTTTCACCTAGAAATGTGTGAGAGTGTAGACTTGAAAAGATAGTTGAAATTTTCCACTCCAACGACATTTGACGCATCCGTGGAAAATAATTTTGTTGGGCGTTTGATTGCTTTTATTGAAATATCCCAAAAAATATGTTGTATTCGTCCCTTTTTTGCTGTTGTTAAACTTATCGACACCACACTCACTCTTCTAATTTAGTAACTGAGAACAGAGAAAGAAATCTTTTTAATGTTTTCTTTTTGAAATCCAAATATAAATTTGTTGCTCGGTAGGGAACATTTACAACTAATTTTTAACTGATGACGGGAATAAGCGGTGGGAGGGGTGCCGAACACGTAATCGATGTTTCCTATTTGTTTTCCTTCCGGAAAAGAAACGAAGAGAGTTTGATCTCTTAACTTACCTGGGAAACCGTCGTTGTTCAGTTTCTGTCACTAGATTTCTTATCAAATTTTATTGACGGTCTGTAATTTGGTGTATATGAGTGTTGTCCAACCGACGTTAACCATATATGATGATCGGTATTTTCCAGATGACCCCATGTGAATTCCAAGCGCAGTTGGTGGACCGTCTAAGCAGCGTTCCAGTCGAGCAGAGGAAAGAGGCTCGTGAGAGGATTGAGCACGAATTGGATCTCTTATTTGCACAGAAGGTAACGTCACAAGTGGAACACCTCTTCGACCAAAGTTCACGTAAAAATGTTATGGAACGATTGCTCACTGTCGCCAATTCTTGAACACCTATTCAGGTCTTTCACCATATTATGTTCCATCGTTAGAGACTGTCTAAACGTGGATGGAAGTGGCTCCATTAGAGGCTTAATGCTGTCTTCAGTAAATGCAAATGTTCTTGACCGACATATAAGCTGAGAACTTGGAAAGAGCTGGTAGTTTTATGAGGCTTTGACAAGAAGTTTTCGAAGAATATCGAGTCATAACAAAATTCTTTCTACTCGTTTTAACGGAGAGCTAAGCAGTGTTTGCAGTTTTGCGAAAAGCATGAGGGAATTATAATTTGAAGCTAATTGTAAGGAGAGGAGAAATATATGCAGGTGATTTACTTCCGAGCGACCGGACTTACTTTCTGCTTTTCATTCCTTTGCATCTTGGAGCGGGGCTCTGTCATGGTCCCAGAATATTTGTGATTTCGAGAAGCCGATGATCTTTTCTCCAACCAAGGGTCGGGGTAATTTCATCAGGAACCGGAACAACTATATAGAACCCAGATACTCTTCAGATTCAGGAGCCGAAGTATCGATTCACCTAGGAGTGGGAATATTTTTCTATGTCTAGCAGTCTATTTCCGAGATGTCTGTTGGAGCTTGTCGATATGGCTGTGATTCGCAAAACCTGTATGTTCATTAATTTTATGTGATTTTATGCAATTTTCAAATTGTTTTGACAGAGAATAAGCAATGTAATTTAAATTTGATGTTATTACTTGTCGTTTTCTTAAATTTTCGACGTCGGGAGCAAGCTGACAGCAAATGCTGCATCCTCATTTTCAGATCTCTTTCCATTCGCCTCGTTTCAAATGGGGATGAGAGGAGGGGGCCGAAGGTGGTATCTCTTCTGCTTAGAACTCGCGATGTCCTAGTTATAGGGATGGAAGTAAACATCTCTCATGCTTATTTTGAACTGACCAAATAAGGTGATATCTGCGCGAAATTTGAGACGCAGTTGAATTTTGCTGTGCGTGCGAATGGACTAGTAGTGCTGCTTATAATCTGATTATTAAATTGTGCGTTTGTTTCATTTTTTTTCGGGCCTTTCAAGGAAATTTATGTTACTGTACTATTAAAGAGGAAGTTGAGGACAGAATCAGAAAATCCGCTTGGTCTACTTTCGTTATTGAATGTTTATTGTGTTAACAATTGTAGCGTTACTAGTATCAATGGTAGCAGTTGCTGTCATTATATTATTGTTGCCGGTCGTTATGCCAAATTATTACAACTGTCGCTCATTGTTATTGATTCTTATAAATTGCTAATTATCATTGCCATGTAATTCTCTGTGGCTTCTCCTTAAAGACGTTTTGTAATTGTGATTTTTCCACGTTTTATAGAGACTGCATCTGCGTCAGGTGCAGTTTATTTCATTGTGACTTCAGAGTAACACGGAGTATGTCGTCGTTACTGTGGGTATTAAGGAGGAGGGGATACGTCGGTCGTTTAGTTGTTTCTATATTTTCCGAATCGTAAATGAAGAGTGCGAAGTGATGAGCGAAATTACTTGAGTAATTTTGAGGTGGTTCCGTTCAGCTTTTGTGCATTTTGTGAACTCATCAAGTGGAACTGATATTGATATACCCACATAACGGAGAACTGCGTCACGATTCTTTGCAAGAAGAGTTACTCGCAAGTTTTATTCAACATTCACATTTTTGCTCTACTAATTTCCGATGAGAACAGAAGTGATTTTCCGGTATATGTACTGTTAAATAAGTGCCATTGTTCGAACGTTCTATTTATAAAATTTCCACTCTGCTAGCAGCAACAACAACGGAATCTGTTTTGAAGGTGTCGCGATCTTTTTCCTTTATACTGCTGAAGTATAGTTGCCTTCTTCATCCATATATTAAGGCAAAGTGGGAAATTGTTTTCCCTTCCTATGCGATTAAAATCGAAAAAATTCATATGTCTGTGTAAAGTTAGTCGTTTTGTGGTGTTTTACAGGGTGTTAGTCTTTGTAGCGCAATGTTTGTCATCGGAAATTAATTCTTTCATTCAATTCTCAGCCAACCAGCTCGACTACTTATCGCCTTATTCTCCGGTTAACTATACGTGCAACTCGGTGCGATTCATTGGGACGTCTTCTGCCTCGAACGCTTTCGATTTGTTTTTGAGCACCTGTGGACGGTTTATGAATTCTAGTGGAATCTTACGCTTTCGATTTGTTTTTGAGCACCTGTGGACGTTTATGAATTCTAGTGGAATCTTACGCTTTCGATTTGTTTTTGAGCACCTGTGGACGTTTATGAATTCTAGTGGAATCTTACGCTTTCGATTTGTTTTTGAGCACCTGTGGACGTTTATGAATTCTAGTGGAATCTTACGCTTTCGATTTGTTTTTGAGCACCTGTGGACGGTTTATGAATTCTAGTGGAATCTTACGCTTTCGATTTGTTTTTGAGCACCTGTGGACGGTTTATGAATTCTAGTGGAATCTTACGCTTTCGATTTGTTTTTGAGCACCTGTGGACGTTTATGAATTCTAGTGGAATCTTACGCTTTCGATTTGTTTTTGAGCACCTGTGGACGTTTATGAATTCTAGTGGAATCTTACGCTTTCGATTTGTTTTTGAGCACCTGTGGACGTTTATGAATTCTAGTGGAATCTTACGCTTTCGATTTGTTTTTGAGCACCTGTGGACGTTTATGAATTCTAGTGGAATCTTACGCTTTCGATTTGTTTTTGAGCACCTGTGGACGTTTATGAATTCTAGTGGAATCTTACGCTTTCGATTTGTTTTTGAGCACCTGTGGACGTTTATGAATTCTAGTGGAATCTTACGCTTTCGATTTGTTTTTGAGCACCTGTGGACGTTTATGAATTCTAGTGGAATCTTACGCTTTCGATTTGTTTTTGAGCACCTGTGGACGTTTATGAATTCTAGTGGAATCTTACGCTTTCGATTTGTTTTTGAGCACCTGTGGACGTTTATGAATTCTAGTGGAATCTTACGCTTTCGATTTGTTTTTGAGCACCTGTGGACGTTTATGAATTCTAGTGGAATCTTACGCTTTCGATTTGTTTTTGAGCACCTGTGGACGTTTATGAATTCTAGTGGAATCTTACGCTTTCGATTTGTTTTTGAGCACCTGTGGACGTTTATGAATTCTAGTGGAATCTTACGCTTTCGATTTGTTTTTGAGCACCTGTGGACGTTTATGAATTCTAGTGGAATCTTACGCTTTCGATTTGTTTTTGAGCACCTGTGGACGTTTATGAATTCTAGTGGAATCTTACGCTTTCGATTTGTTTTTGAGCACCTGTGGACGTTTATGAATTCTAGTGGAATCTTACGCTTTCGATTTGTTTTTGAGCACCTGTGGACGTTTATGAATTCTAGTGGAATCTTACGCTTTCGATTTGTTTTTGAGCACCTGTGGACGTTTATGAATTCTAGTGGAATCTTACGCTTTCGATTTGTTTTTGAGCACCTGTGGACGTTTATGAATTCTAGTGGAATCTTACGCTTTCGATTTGTTTTTGAGCACCTGTGGACGTTTATGAATTCTAGTGGAATCTTACGCTTTCGATTTGTTTTTGAGCACCTGTGGACGTTTATGAATTCTAGTGGAATCTTACGCTTTCGATTTGTTTTTGAGCACCTGTGGACGTTTATGAATTCTAGTGGAATCTTACGCTTTCGATTTGTTTTTGAGCACCTGTGGACGTTTATGAATTCTAGTGGAATCTTACGCTTTCGATTTGTTTTTGAGCACCTGTGGACGTTTATGAATTCTAGTGGAATCTTACGCTTTCGATTTGTTTTTGAGCACCTGTGGACGTTTATGAATTCTAGTGGAATCTTACGCTTTCGATTTGTTTTTGAGCACCTGTGGACGTTTATGAATTCTAGTGGAATCTTACGCTTTCGATTTGTTTTTGAGCACCTGTGGACGTTTATGAATTCTAGTGGAATCTTACGCTTTCGATTTGTTTTTGAGCACCTGTGGACGTTTATGAATTCTAGTGGAATCTTACGCTTTCGATTTGTTTTTGAGCACCTGTGGACGTTTATGAATTCTAGTGGAATCTTACGCTTTCGATTTGTTTTTGAGCACCTGTGGACGTTTATGAATTCTAGTGGAATCTTACGCTTTCGATTTGTTTTTGAGCACCTGTGGACGTTTATGAATTCTAGTGGAATCTTACGCTTTCGATTTGTTTTTGAGCACCTGTGGACGTTTATGAATTCTAGTGGAATCTTACGCTTTCGATTTGTTTTTGAGCACCTGTGGACGTTTATGAATTCTAGTGGAATCTTACGCTTTCGATTTGTTTTTGAGCACCTGTGGACGTTTATGAATTCTAGTGGAATCTTACGCTTTCGATTTGTTTTTGAGCACCTGTGGACGTTTATGAATTCTAGTGGAATCTTACGCTTTCGATTTGTTTTTGAGCACCTGTGGACGTTTATGAATTCTAGTGGAATCTTACGCTTTCGATTTGTTTTTGAGCACCTGTGGACGTTTATGAATTCTAGTGGAATCTTACGCTTTCGATTTGTTTTTGAGCACCTGTGGACGTTTATGAATTCTAGTGGAATCTTACGCTTTCGATTTGTTTTTGAGCACCTGTGGACGGTTTATGAATTCTAGTGGAATCTTACGCTTTCGATTTGTTTTTGAGCACCTGTGGACGTTTATGAATTCTAGTGGAATCTTACGCTTTCGATTTGTTTTTGAGCACCTGTGGACGTTTATGAATTCTAGTGGAATCTTACGCTTTCGATTTGTTTTTGAGCACCTGTGGACGTTTATGAATTCTAGTGGAATCTTACGCTTTCGATTTGTTTTTGAGCACCTGTGGACGTTTATGAATTCTAGTGGAATCTTACGCTTTCGATTTGTTTTTGAGCACCTGTGGACGTTTATGAATTCTAGTGGAATCTTACGCTTTCGATTTGTTTTTGAGCACCTGTGGACGTTTATGAATTCTAGTGGAATCTTACGCTTTCGATTTGTTTTTGAGCACCTGTGGACGTTTATGAATTCTAGTGGAATCTTACGCTTTCGATTTGTTTTTGAGCACCTGTGGACGTTTATGAATTCTAGTGGAATCTTACGCTTTCGATTTGTTTTTGAGCACCTGTGGACGGTTTATGAATTCTAGTGGAATCTTACGCTTTCGATTTGTTTTTGAGCACCTGTGGACGTTTATGAATTCTAGTGGAATCTTACGCTTTCGATTTGTTTTTGAGCACCTGTGGACGTTTATGAATTCTAGTGGAATCTTACGCTTTCGATTTGTTTTTGAGCACCTGTGGACGTTTATGAATTCTAGTGGAATCTTACGCTTTCGATTTGTTTTTGAGCACCTGTGGACGTTTATGAATTCTAGTGGAATCTTACGCTTTCGATTTGTTTTTGAGCACCTGTGGACGTTTATGAATTCTAGTGGAATCTTACGCTTTCGATTTGTTTTTGAGCACCTGTGGACGGTTTATGAATTCTAGTGGAATCTTACGCTTTCGATTTGTTTTTGAGCACCTGTGGACGTTTATGAATTCTAGTGGAATCTTACGCTTTCGATTTGTTTTTGAGCACCTGTGGACGTTTATGAATTCTAGTGGAATCTTACGCTTTCGATTTGTTTTTGAGCACCTGTGGACGGTTTATGAATTCTGGTCTAATCTAACGGATATGAAAATCATGAAAGAAATAAACGCAAGTTGTGACGTTTGTGGATTCAGAGTGCTCTTGGCAGCAATTTTTTTGCGAGCTCACAACAACCAAAAGAGAAAATTTGGGAGGGTGAGGATGTCTGTAAGCATCGATTTCTATAAATCGTCACGGTAGTGGGAGTGGTCACCATGTTCGCTTGATAGTTTATACTGCTTCATTTAAATTCTCTATAGTCAATAATGAAAATATTATGCAGCGCTAAGCTAAGGTTTAACGAAGGTTCTTATTGACCCGCGGGTAATGCTCTCGGTTGGCAGTCGCCTGGAATTTTTAGGAGAGCAGTGCAGGTTGTTACCTTCAAAGATGTAATTTTATATAAGGCCAGATATAAGTTTCGATTACTGTAACCTGACGTTATCCTAAATCTGATGATGTGGATCGGTTTACGTGGTTCGAGGCGACCTCTTAACGTGTTGGAGGAGAAAGCCCGTAAGTAAATGTGCTTCTAGAATTCACTGCAAATTTTGGGAGCCATTCCTTCTTGTGCATTTGCAAAATTGTTGCATAAGGACAACAGCTGTCAGTGTGGATATCCTACGAGAAAAGAAGTATGTGAAATGAATGAGGGGCTATGCAGAAAAAGCGACTGCTCGAAGGAATAATGGGCGGTGATTTCCGGAGATTTCAGATGAAAGCTCTTCTCTGTTGTGATCACAGCGCCTCAGATCCATGAACCACCTCTCTGCTCGTTACTGCAAGAAGGGACAACAGCAGCGTCGCTAAGCGTTGATCCTCGATTGGGATTATTTTAGATGTCGATGATGAGGATTCATTAGTGTTCGATGATCATTGTATGGTGGACAGAGGTGTGCCTGAATTTTGCGCTTTGCTTGCATTTTGTCTATTTAAGAGGAAGCAACGGGAGCTAGGCAAGTTTAGAGATGTTTGATGTTTCGTTGTTTCCTTATACGTCTCTCGTTGTCATTTGAAAATGAAAGTTTGAACTGAATTACTCAGATATACGGTTTACCCATGCACACCGGTGCAGTACATTTCAATCGGACGAGCAGTATTCAGGTAAACCGTGTTGAGTGAATTGTCCCTTAAGTCTTTTTATAAGGCATAAAATTAGACGACGATTCGTGCGTAAGTGAAATGCATCCATTTTCAGAAGAAACTGCAGCTATGAGAGCAAGTTCTTCATAAATTCGAGAGGTGAGAAGAGGGCCAAATGCTGTCAGGTGCAGCAGGTAAGGTGGTCGTGGCGCTGTAATACGATGCAAAACGAAAAGAGTCTGTCAACGAGTCTCGATTCGCGGTGGAGACCTTTTGGAAGTGTGCCACTGAGCGCTCAATTAGTATGTATCGCAAGCGAAATCGAGTAAATTCGCATTTATGCCTTTTTTCAATAAAGAGTGTGTCGGGGAGCGGTTTGGTAGGGGAGGGACTGTCTCGGAGATGTTCAGCTACTCAGTTGGCAGTTTAAAGTTATGCATCGAAACGAAGCGGAAGTGCAAAGTTGGACGCACATGGAAATCGGCGGACTTCAACGAAATGTGCCATAACTCGAAATTCCGAGCAGATAAGTTTGCAGCGACACAAACGAATCTACCACGGCCTGAAATTCGTTGTCTCTCGAGAACTTGAGGCAACGGTACTGATTCCGATCGCTCATAGAAATCGGGATGAAGACACGAGGGGTCTTATCACCCGGAATTTTGCTAAATTTAAACTTGCATTGGAGTCGTTCGACTTCTTTATGAAGACGGTTTCATTTAAGACGAAAATTAGATGCACGAACGGCGGAATTAAAGATCACGGGAGTGATTTCCGGATCTGCGAGCTAAAAGAGACGTGGATATCCCCCACTATAAGTTAATTCGGATCTTTTACAACGAGAAACAACATTAAACACCGAATGACTTCGTCAAAAGTGTAGTTTGATTGCACCGATGAACGCTGATGTTGCGTTTACCCTCTTTCATTAAAGCACTTTATTTTCGTTCTATGAGGTAATATTTTATTACAGGTGTGCACCGAAATGGAGGTAAATAATGCGACTGACAATAGTGAATGCTGGCCTGTTTATATGCACGAGTTCATTTCCTCTCTCAAGGTGCTTCCTGTACCAGATTTGGCCGGCATTGTGTAAGTTGTTTCACCTTCTTGATCATTCACCAGTCGTCCGGGTCATGGCTAGACTTAGTTTAGATCCAACTTTGCTTACTGTTCGTTAGATATTCTCTTTATTTTCAGTAGTCATAGCAGTGAAATTAAAAGAATGGTGTACACGAGGATACCATATGTTTTGAATGAAGCATATTTCGAACGACTCAATATGTGTTCAATCGGTGATGTGTCTGATTTTTGAGAGATACCGCTCGTCCCGGTTTTTTGCGATGTTATTGGTTTTTTCAAAGGTTTTCATCTCGTCACTAGGAAAATGCAGAAGTAGTACTTTTTTTAGTGGAATTTTATTCGTCAATATTGACGGAATTCATCGTTGTGCTTTTGGAGTAAGTGGCATAGCGTAGAGAGATGGGAAATTTGCTTAACGGGCCCTCGTAAACGATTCTATCCCGAAGTTTGTCGTGTAAGGCAACTAAAGAGGAAGAAAGTAATTCCTGATAGGAATCCATCTTCGCACTATAGTCTTTTCTCTTCTAATTGCTGCAGTAAAGGAGCTGGAAAAGAGAATGCAAGAAAAGTAGAGGTTTATTCTCTGAGATTCCTCGCTGAAGTTTTGAAAATTGCACCATCTTCGGAGATGTTCACCTCGTTTCTTCCAGTTGATTCATATCCACGGTATTTCCGGCGAAGAAATTCAACATTTCTAAGGAATCTTCTGCTGATATAGACTCACCCCTCCATAGAATCTCAGATTCTTCGAAAACACCAGTTAGCTTCCTGCTTCGCTCTATTCATCATATCAGAAAAAAACGATCATCTGATGCAATTAAATAACAGTAACGTAAATGTTTTCCGAATGCATATCCTTTAACGTTTCGGTGGATAGAACATCGTAAATATATAAGATAAAATGATGTTATTGAAGGAATGTACCTGAAGATAAGATCTGCAAGTCGATTCCACAAATACGGATCACGGGCGCTGAGATCAAAGCCTCTTATCTATTGGATCATTCATACGTGCCAGAGGTCGACGTGTCTACAGATAACCTCGGTTAACAGCCTTCGTCAGTCTGTAACAATGATGCAGTGCTCATTTTACTTCAAGAATTTAATTCACCAAGAATTTGTCTAAGAATTGCGGAAATAAAAAATGAACGTAGAGGAATGGCTTGTGGAAAATTATCTCATCTTTGGAGCCTACAGTTAAATTTGAATCCGATTTTTTGAAGTGCCGTCAAATCTCCATCCTTAGTTGCCCAAATTTCGCTGATCCCAAGTACGAAGAGATATGAGAATAACGGTTGAGGCTAATGAAAGTTGTGGACATAAGAAAGGTGCTCTGAAGGTGCCTGTAGAAGAAACTTTTCAGAGATTTCAGGTATTTGGAACAGTAAGCATCGCTCCACGCAAACAACCACCTTCTATATCAAGGGATGCGATTTTGGTGGAGAAGGTGATTGCGAATATGTTGTACGGAAACGTCGCCACAATCACGTCAATGCGAAACCACTTGGAAGTGTGCGCAAAGTGGTATGGACGTTGTTTAAGTCAGGTGGCATCGCGTTTCGTTCGCTCATTTCCTATCGTATAGCAGAGGGAGCTGAAGTCGTCTTGACGGCTCATGGTAATGCGAGAACGCTGAAACAAATCTATACGCGCACTTACCCGTCAGCTCTACGTCGTATGAAGGAACTACGAAGGACCCTGCCACCTCGTGAGGTGCTTCCGGCGATGGTTGCAGAACAGGGAAGCTTGCCAGGGCTGAGCATCACCCAGGTCTTACCGCGGAATAAGACTCAATTGTACAGTATGAGCAGAAGCAAGATTGACAGGTCTCGGAGACGCCGAGGAGGAAGTACGGATACCTTGATGGAGGAGCTATTGAAGCTCTCTGAACACGGTCGGTTATCCCTTCGTTCTGACTAAAAAGGAAATTTACAAAAAATTCTTTTAATTCTTTGAACGATTAGTGTCACAAAGTGCCGCATTTCACATCTTTATGTCATTCTTGGAAGGGAATTTGTCAAAAAGTGTGTTAGTTTGTGTTGCCACCCTTCTTTAACCGCAATACTTGCTGCAGTACCCATCCTTCCGATCGTGCCATATTGCCTTCTGCGTTTCATAGAGAACAAGAGGGAATTGGTGTCGATGAATTTCATCCGTCTGTTTATCTTATATTCTTATTCCTCCACATTTTTTGGAACTGCTGGTTTTGTTGATTTTATATTCTTAACATCGGAGTTACTCGAGTAAAACGATTGCAGCCGTTGTGGAAAGCGACTTGATATCATCATTAGAGGGTTCAGTCGAGGATCCCTTAATGACGTCGCCGCATAAAGATTCGCCCATATCGTCAAATCTCGCAGAAGCAGCAATCGGAGTGGGCAACGTTGTGCAGCAGACAAATTCTTCCCGTGCGGTAAGCCGTTTTCTAGTTCTCTTGGTGGATTATTCGATATTGCAATCCGGAAAGACTGAGGTATGAAGTGTAGCTGTAACCACTAACGCAATTTTCCTTCCTTCCTTTCTTCTTAAACATTCGGATTTTTCAGTTAGTTGCCTCGTTTTTACTTCCTTGGGAGTGCTATAATTATGAGAATGAAAGACAGCCCGGGGGGGGGGGGGGATTGAAGACGCTGCAACTAGCAGAAGAGAAAGAAGAACGCACCTCTCCAATCAACGCAATATGAGCTTTGCTACTTCCCAGCACTCTGCGTCGTTAGTCTGTGTAGTGCGCCTTGACGACTGCATGGCCATACAAGTAGGTAAGTAGAGGTCTGCTGAGGTATTTGGATCTGCTCAATGAGTGCGTATAGTCTAGCAGGACATGAGCTGTTCGATAAAGTGGCTGTAAGATCTCGCAGTTTATGCTGAAAGTGATGGTATGTTTGTATTGACGAATTCATTGTAACGGGCGGCCAGCATATGCATTAGTCTAAAGGAGATCGGTGGCGAGTTGAATTATGCAAGGTAAAACGTAGAATTATTTGCTATGTATGGAGATGAATATATATTTGATGGAGTTGGAATCGAATGTCACTTATGTCCCGCACTTATATAAGTCTTCTCTCGGATAGTTGCACAGGTAACTTTCTTCTTTCACCAGTTCGCCACCAACCCTTAGGTCTTCACTTAGTGGTGCGAATTTATTTTGTAATTGCCACTTTTGGTTGTTCGTTTACGAGGTGTAATGATCGTATATAGGTGGAGATAATTCCCCCTAAGCAATGTGGCCTAAGGGGAGCAGAGCAGGGACAGAAGTGCTTAAAAAATGTTTGCAAAGTCACCACCTTGGTATCGTTATTTGTATTTCAGATGTCGTTATCGGAATTCCAGTCACAGTTGGTGGATCGGCTAAGCATTGCCCCGAGCGAACGTCGGTGGGAGATCCGTGAAAAAATTAATTATGAATTGGAGGTGCTATTTGCGCAGAGCATTGCAGCACGAGCAGAAGAGTGTTTTGACGAGAGTGTTCGCGGAAGTGTTATGGAACAATTGTTAGCAATGGTTACCCCTTAAATATTTACTTCTAACGAGTGACGGATGTGGGAGAGAGGGGACGACGCGATATTTTCGGCATCTGCATAATCTGAGAGGAAGCAGAAAGTCGTTTCGGTGGAGAATAATTGAGATTCCGAAAGCAGAGGGAATTTTTTCATTTTCGTCGCCAGGGAATTAACGATAAGATCGCCCCCCTCAAGACGTTATTGTCATCATCCGTCGTCTCTTTGCGCGATAATCTATTCCATCAGTAAAAGTGATTTTATGATGTGCCTGTGATCGATTAATTGCCGTTCCTTTCTTTGCATTCACCGGTATATGTAAGTGCTGAATAATGAAGTGTGTTACGAACGGTGATGGGTAGATAACTAGAGAGATGGCTTATATGTTTAAGGTGACATGCTCACATGATCGTAATTTCCACCAAGACATTTCGTATCTAATTGAAGTTCTTTAAGGCAGTTGATTTCTCATCAGTAGCGTGTGCTCGTTAACTCTATAATCCCTATTAAACTCACAGGATGCATAAAAATGGTGAATGCGAGGAGCAACGTTCAGCGGCGAAAGAATCTCTTAGTCGGTAATAGTGATGTTCTCCTCGGGACGTTCTATTTATGATCCTTCAACTGCAAATGTGCCTTCCTGATGGATCGGTGCTCAGCACAGATCTATCGAATTTGCTTCTGATTATACTCATTCGAAGTTAACTTCACAATAATGTAGTTTCAACTTTGCAAAAAGATATGCCAGTAATAGTGGCCAATTCCTATTGTTATTGATGGAGAAGGAGGAATGGTTTTTTATGCGAGACTAGGGCTATACGGAAAGGTATCAGCGTGATTGAGGTGAAATGTCTCCCTTGTTATGGGTGCTTTGTCGGTTGAAATTCGCAAAATTGCACCAAGGATCTGCTTCGTTATTTCATTCTCGTTGGTGTTCGTTTTGCCTTTTCTGCGATATATGAATGCTGCTTTGTTAAAGGTGGCGCTGTCTGTTATATCGTGGGCGATTTTCGTTATTTAAGGGGAAATTCCCATGCGACCAACATAACTGCAGTCATTTCAGTTAGTGGCGGAGAGATCTGTTTTGTCTCTCTTTCGAGGAGAAATCCATTCTTGTTTAACTATTGTAGCCGGGACTTCTCTTTTTTCGTTGAAGAGTTTTTTACTTTGTTTATTTCAACGTCCCGAGTGCAAAAGCAAAAATAAAAGCGTATAGACAAGAACAACAACGAGCTAAACGTACGCAAAGCAAGAGCATATTTTGTAGATAAGAGCAGCGACTCGGGTCAGATCGAAACGACTGCGCCATGACTCAAAAGCTGAGGTAGGGAAAGGGACATGGATCAACGATGTCCGCATGAAGTAGATTCCTGATTCTTACACGATGAAAATCACAACTATTCGAAGGATTGCTTGTAGTGCAGCATATTTCGGCCGGGTCGATTTTGATGCCCATAGTGACCGCGAAGAGTTCAAGTGAAATATTTTCGAGAGTGAAGTATAGACTTCTGCAGAGAGTGCATAAAATTTTATCATCCGATCATTGCAACGCTTAATTGGCGTATCCACATTTCCGATAATACGCTCGAGGACGGCATTCTCTTCTATGCGCTTTCATTCGGTTGATCCTTAGTCTCTCGTTTTTGCGATGTTTCTCTTTATGTGCTTCCATATATTGTTTCTATAAGGGCCGTAGAGGTACGAATTAAGAGATGAGCTTGCGTCAACCTCTACTTCGATACAAAAACGAAAGCTCCATCTCGAAACAGCACCTATGTTACGAGAGCGACGTCCGATCGCCTCCTCATTTCGTTTTTTATCAGCGCCAAATCTCTTGAAAGTGGAAACTACGATAGAGATACGCAAGAGTAGAACGGACGACGAATGAGGACACCATAGAGGCGTCTCTTTCGAAGCCGATTGACGCAATTTGCCAACGCGGTATGTGAAGCAGTAAGCATATGTTGGTTTGGTCTTATTTATGGTGGGAATTAGGTGTCGATTGGTTTTTATGACATGAGATGTTTGGGCGGCGTGATAGGCTAGTGGGGCGTTGAATGTTCACTTGATGTTGTTCAAGAGGCAGCTAGTCTCACCTGTAGAGCTCAAGCTGTGCCCTCAACTTCCTGTTCCCGTAATCCTCTCCTCGAGCCCATTTTTGCGGTGTTCCGAAAGTTTGAGATGCTCTAATCTCAACGTGACGTTATAACTCGCAGTAGTGATGGCTGCGATGGTAGCGTGAATGCGACGCCCGGGCGAGAGCGCTGTTGCTCTCACCAGACGAACGCTGAAGGTGATGCGCACTATTTTCTCTCCTCGCCGTGTCTGCACCGTTATCTTCTCCGGGCGCTAACATCAGGGGCGTCGTGTTTGTTGATGAGTGTTGGCGTCGAATTATCGACACTTTCGAGGGTGTGTAATTCATCGATAAATGGGCGTTCTCGAGTGTATGTTGTGTTTTTGCCCTTCTATAGGTGTTAGTGAATGTAAATCTGTTCGTTTATTAGGAATGGGCGAAGAGAGATATTCGGAGGCGCAGCGAGGAATCTACCTCTTCAGCAATGAAGCCGTAGGAGGCGGATGAGGCCTATATGATGGTATAACACTCACTGTGTTATTCTGACAAGAGGGAGGGGTTAAAACACTGCAGTGCATTAATGTGGCACTGTTAAATTGCCATCCCTCGCATGTTTAGAAGAACTTTCGGAGAACGCTGATCAGATGGTCGTTGCGAGTGACCTTTGTCGACGTCGATGGTTTAAAGTTAACCCACTCAGCGAGGCGCCCAGAATTTCAATTCTGCTTGAATAAATAGCGCTTATCTATTGAGAGGAAATTGACGACCGAAAATTGCAAGATTTGGGTCCTTTTATTGAAATCTATCAAATTGGAAACGTGTACTACGAGCGAGAAGTTGATGTCTTCAAGGGGGATGATAGCGATAGATAAGATACCTTTCAGGTAAATGGATGCTGAGCAGATAATTAGAGATTATCTTCCCCAGTATGAATATCCTTGAAAGCATTCGGCTGTATCAACGAAATGCCCTTTCTCTCACACCTGTAATCCTTTGAGGTAAAGAAACAATAAATTGGCACCACTTCTGCGCGCTGCATCGTTGTTCTCTCTTTCAGTTCGATGACTATAGAGCATATGGTGTACTCAATATAAGGATAGTGTAAAAATTCATGATAGCCATGGGAAAAACAATGAATGCTTCAAAGGATGGGAACTTCCCGGTAGAATTCGGTGAATTAGAGAAGGTGAAGCTCGTTTGATGAAAATATGAAATGAATTGAACCTCAGGTTTTCTACTTCCAGAAGGCGATGGACGAATTGGACGAGAAAAATTGCAACGGGATATGCACAAGTTACAGTGAGGTGCTCGCCAAGGTGATTCAAATCTCCGAAACGAACAAACCACTCAGGTCTGACCATTACAAAGCCATTATTGGTGAGTACTTTCGAAAATGCATCATCGTCGCTTTGCTGCCCGATTGTCCGTTCTCTTTCTATGCCTTCCGGCCCCTCTATATGCGTTGCACTCAGTTTAAGGTGGAGGGGATTCAGTTAAGGAGCGGTGAGATGTTGGCCTTTTCTATGCAATTTCTGATGATGACATTCACTTCATTGTGTTATCTTTTTGAGATTGGAAGTCATATCATATTTTTCTTATCATTTCTAGTAATCGTATATCATCCTCATTTTATGATCACTTCATTCTGAAGCGTTCTCGGGACTCAAATCTCACAAATGATCTGCTTGTAAGATTCGAATATTTGCGATGTGCCGTATGAATTTTTCTGATAATCGAAATAATTCTGCTAGCAGAGTGAAGTTTTCTTTCAGAAAGCGTTTAGTTCCATCAATATTTTTTCCACGGATTCACTTTAGTATCTAATTAAAGCAACTTCTTTTTTTGCGGAGAAGTTTCCCAAAGATATTATCACTTCGGGAGAGAAATCAGTCCACGCATTCGATAAGAAATGAAACTATATGGTTTAAAAAATGAATGAATGCTGATAAGAGGTGCTTTATATTGAATCAGTTTTCTTCGATAAGGAATTATTCGATCTATTGCCTGGAGCAGTCGGCGCTTCATAATTCACCATAGTGGAAGTGTTGTTCTGTTTGTCGACTATTATCTACGATTGCTGTGGTTTTTTTTAATGAGAGCGAAGTTGCCGATTGAGGGATGCCGTTCAGAGATCGCAAGTTTCCACCTCAGCAGCTTTGTGTAATTTATTTGCGTTGTTCGACTGCACTCAACAAACTTGCTCATTTGCCGTTAGATTTCATATATTTCGGGATTTGTTGATTACAAAGTTATCATTTTTAAAGGGAGGGAAGGGGACTTTGATATCGTATGTTCATCGAAAAGTTCGAAAGGATTGTGCGATACTGTCTGAGTATAGAAAGATAAGGATTCTGAGTATACAATGAAGATTTATACTGTCTGAGTGGTGTGACCGATATCAAATAAGAATCCCCATTCCCTCTCTGCTGAAATCCCGGAAACGACCAGAGTTGTTCGGATTTACTTAACTAGTCAGCGAGATTACTTCAACAAATTGGGGGATTAATTGTCGGCAGTGGGCACAATTTCCAAAAATTGGCTCGCATCGAAAAAAGATTTTGCTTTCGTTGCTAAACGTGAGAAGTTGTAGACGAGAATATGCCTCGATGCGTATCACAAAGGAGCCATTGAAAGGTACGGCTTCATCATTGAGGAATTGGTAGAAGTGGCGCTTATTTTGTAATCCTCAAATTATCACCGCTTCCCTCATTCGCACTTACGTTTCAAGTAGAAACATTCAGAAAAAGCGAAAAAGGAGAGTTCCATTGTGTATCGCGACGCGCCTATGATGTCACCGGAAGGTGGAACGATCGTTGTCTATGACTGTCGAATTGTGGAGGCATGGAAGAATCTGCCAGACTCTGAGAAGAGGAAATCATGTCGTTGTGATGGTTACCGATGGAGTAGAATGAAAGGAGCGAAAGCACTGTCGAATGGTCTCTATAGATGCTATAATTTTCTCTACGATAGGGACTGCAAGGCGGGCTCCGATGTTTTTGTGTAAGTTTATATCTTTCTTAGGTATTATAAGCCGCCACCAATGCTCAAAGCCATTTGTGAAGTCTTTCCTATAAGAAATAGCAAAATCTGAAGATTTCGAAACGTTTCGAACATTTCAGTGGCTCTCTTTTGAAGTGTTTACTTTGGTGAATTTGTTGATTAGAGATATAGGAGTGGATAGTTGGCATATTTTGATTTGCATGAGATCGAGGATTTGAAGAAATTCTTCGATGAATGAGGTGGGCTAAATATGAGAATTAATTTGGCAAGACTTTCGATTTCTCGAATGAAGAGATGAAAACGATTTGAGAGCATCGGAAAATGCCGAAATGAATCATCTGCTTTCAAGCTGAGGACAGGTTTTTTAAGGATCTTTCTTCATCGCAGTCACTGCAGAATTCAGATAGAATTAGGTGCAAAGGATGGTGGCAGTTGAACGCCCTCAGTCGTTTCGCATTCCCGATTGGCTTCGAACGACTGAAATTTCTTTCAGAACAGAACAAATGATAGAAATGTGAGCAATTTAATATAATATTTTCACTTTATATCGTATAGAACTGTGGCAATTTGAAAAACGATTGTTCGAATCATCGGAGATTTTTGAGGAGAGGAAACAGCTTCGCAGCGAAACGTGACGTTTGCTTCACAAGTGTATATTTTGCAGACGATATGAGTTTACATTATGCACCGAACCAGCAGGTTTAATTCTCTTCCATTACATCGGCAATCACGAAATTGCGCGACAAGTGAGTGCCACTGCACCTCATGGCAATGCACGTAAAACGTCGCAGCCATATACGCGAACACTACCGGCTACACGACTCGATATTCGACGCTCTCTCGTCCTCACCGGAAGTGCAGATAAGGTCACCTTGGATGGAATTTTCAACGAATAATTACGCTAGAAAGCGTGCAATTTAAAAGACTCAGGCCTTTCAGATTATTCTCAACATTTATCGTTAAGACCAAATCTGATATCTCAGAAACGTCACTGAGTAGATATCGGTCTTGTGCACAGCAAGGGGATTGTAGTCCTGCTTTCGTATTCTCCTTAAGGAATGAAATCTGTGGAAGGCTTGAGCAGAAAAATAACCGTAGAAATCGCATTCCAGTTGATTCTTGAAGTGTGATTAACGTGCTGTGTTTGGAGGGGTGAGAGTGTGAATTGAGAGTTGTGGAATGAAGTTTTCTACAGACATTCAAGGCATTGAAAGAGCACACTTGTGCGTCTGGAAAAGAGGCTATCATACTGCCGCGAAATGAGGAGCAAGTGCGATATGAGCTCAACGCTATGCAACGATCGATGCGGGTTTCCGATGAGAGTGGATCGCTTTACAGTCACGTACCTGTAGGTTGATTTTGAGCTCCATTTTCGTTTTTATATGAAGTGAAAAAGTTAAAGGAAGGAAAGGCCTATGAAAAGAACTTAAGGTAAGGAAAAGAAATCTCATTCTTTCTTTATTCCTGTACGAATAAGTAAAGCCGTTATTACTGTTATGAATACGATGTATTACTTTGGTCGCAAGCTAGTAATGGAGTATCTAAAATTCATCGTTGATGGTGTGCGCCATTTTTTCTTTCCCGCTCCCTCTACTTCTTCATCCTCCCATCGCACTCCCCTCCATCCCCTGTCCTTCCAGTTGATCGGCGACGTGTTTATTTCATTCCTTTTATTGTAATTTAAAAGCTGAGAAATTTTGGTTTCTCATCGTAAGGTGTTGAAAGTGCTCGCATCTTCATCACACTGCTCTCCTTTCCTGCATCTCGAGTAGATACTTCCCCACCGATTACTTTTTCATGAAATGATTTCAGATGACGTCGTTGGAATTCCAGACGAAGTTGGTGGATCGGTTAAGTATTATTCCAGCCGACCAGAGAGGCGAGGTTCGTGCAAAGCTCGAGCATGAGTTGGATTTGTTGTTTGCGCAGAAAATCGCCGCGGAAATAGAGGAAGTTTTCGATGAGAGCACTCGTGAAAGTATCATGGAACGATTGTTGGCTATGGTTACTCCTTAAGCATGCATCTTGATGTTTCGTTTTATATGGTGCTTTAGTTTGTTACTATAAGTTATTGTAAGTTTCCATTTGTGTGCCCGGGATGTGAAGAGGACGAGTCCGTTCACAGTGCCGCAGAAATATATGGGGGAATTCTATCGTTTTTAAGCGAAAAAGGAGAGGAATTGTTTGGTTCACTTATTCGCGAATATTTGAAATTAAGAGGAATACGGCGAACTCTCTGTTGTTGAGGACAAATGCAGTGGAATTTTTTGTAGTGATAAGTTGTGAGAGGTTTCTTTCAAAGACCTTACAGCTCTTATTTACTGAATATTTTCAGTTCTTCTCTTATATTTTATTCAAAATGCTTACTTTCATTACTTCGATAGTATTCAGTGGTGTTATTCAATGGTGTTCATTCACTTAGTTATATCATCTCCGAGTAGCCACTAGTTGTACCTTTAATAAATTAGATTTCCGAAGTCTCAAGACTATAACGTCTCTGGGTATAAGTTGAACGCCCTCATTGAGGGGAATTTTTGCTAAGTCATTTCCGCTCGAATTTATCGATATTTAACATTAGATGCGTACCTATATGTACATAGATATTGTGAAAGTTTTCTGCGTAGATTTTTATATTTTGCCATTGTAAATAAAATATAAAGCATTCATTATTGTTTCGTTGTGTTTTCGTCGGTAAAGTTCGCCATCGATTGAGATTGCTTCCCTCGTCTTATCGCCTCATTGCCAATCATCCGATACGACATCATACAAATGAGTTGCTGACAAACATAAACGTACACGAGAGTCGTTTGGGTCATCCAGCGCGGCGCCGCAGTGCACTCTTCGTCACCTCGTCGACCCTTAGACTTGTCTAGGAGCTACAATGAATGTATTAGCCCATCGACTCCGCTTACCTCAGCCTTACGGCACGTGTTGGACAGTTGTTTAATCTGCGGATTTGTTCTTGACCTTCGTTGACTACTCTGCATGTCGCGCTACTTCTGCTTGACCTTTAGGCGAGTGCCCTACCATTCTAGAGTGGCTCCCTGCAAAGGGGAGGGGAGGGAGTGAAACCATGAAGCATAAAAATGAGCACAGCAACCAACATCATTTGCGAAGCGTCGAGTTGCATGGAGTTCCCGGAGATCTGCCGAGTTACATCAAGCGCTCAGATACCGTCAGAAGTGAGCGGAACGTTTCGAAGATTCACGAACACATCCTCACTAAAGATACGACTCAGACACACCTTCTCCACTCAGATTCCACAGCAGTAAACTGTTGTAATTGAAGATGTCCTACGGGCTACTTCGGTGAGCGGCGGCGTTACTGCGGCACTCACTGCAAAATTACCTCATTTCGGCTATTCTTTGACTCTTTAGAAGCGTTCCAGGATTATTTGCAGTACAAAATTGAGGTATTCCAACTATTTCAATGGCAGTGATGCTTCCCGTATGTTTCTTATTGAGCATTCTCATGAGTACAGTTAGGTTTATCTATAGAACTTCAAGGGGAGCTTGGTAGGCCCATTGGTTTCGTCTCGAGGTCCGTTGCTTGCATAAGCGGTTTTCAAAGTTGGTCACTTTCTTATACAATCGCCATGGACAATATTGAGCTGCTGGATACCGCGCAATGAACTTTGCGGCGCCCGTAAGAAGGAAGTTTCGCAGGGCTCGACGCTCGTGGCAATATCCTCATGTAAATTGGAGGTAGTGATCGATGATGTTCGTTGCCATAGGAGAGGGAGCGGTGAGGGGTTATGGCGGAACAAAGCAAAGCTGGTCCTCCAGCTAGATTTCTTGACGTGAGGCGAAAGTTCGTGCTTCTTTTGTTGTGTCCTCAGGTGTGTTGATTTTGCGTTTAAGTGCTGTCAACCAATGTAAGGTGTGATTTGCTGTTGTTACTCGACAGCGCCGTATCCATTATTGAGCTTGAAATGCGTCCTGTATTCGCACCAGCCCGCAACACCCCTATTTCCTTCTAAGAAGTTCGATTTCTTAGTTATACGTGAGAGGTTTTGATATCGAAAGCTTTGTCCTGATATGCCTAGTGGAAGTATTTCCCCTTCTATATAGGTGCCTTTCAGTTGCGCTTCACCGTTAGATCATCGGGAACGCTATAAGCTCATCTCAGAAATATCCCCTCATGTAAGTGTCAGGTACAAGAAGGAATATTTCCTCGCCTATCCACCTCAGTTAGCAGCCAATTTGCAGGCCTTCTTAGGCATACGTTTGCCTTCTGAAGTCGCGAAACCCATAGACCCTGTAATGAAGGAATGCTGTGAACGGTGGACAGATGAGATGTTTGCAGAAGCGAACCTATACGTGGTCCTTTTCGTAGAGAACTTAAGGACCGTTTCTTGGGTGCGGATGCAGTAGGATGTCTGTGTTCATCACATCGACGGCAGCACATGCATGTTGCAGTGCCAATCCTAGAATTCTGCCGGCTCACCGCAAACTCCAAGCATAACTGCCTGGATTACCTGTCTTTGAAGAACTAACATGGAATATGCAATTATTCACGTTCATTAATCCATATTTATTGATCTCCATTTTACACAGACGCAAAATATGTCCTTAGGTGGTCAGTCGTGTTGACATCGTCGGTTCTAGTACGTCCCAACCAACCGGTATCGCCGCCATCTACAGACTTTGTTGCGATTCGTCCCAGATTCACTATTTCGTGTTTCGAATCCGATTTTGGTGTCTTCATGACGGCCAGCTGTCCGGCTGCTTAATCACAACCCTGTTTTCCTCTCTGCAGTATCACTATGGAAATGCTAATCCGGAAGGATGGAATCTCTGAATGCGCAGGAATGCATAATTGCTATGAGTCCGGAGACAACAGTTAGTTCAAAGCGCTACAATTTAGATGACCCAACAGCTCTTATAGCTCATTGAACTCAATCTAGCGACCATCTGCCGACTACGAAAGTTGCGCTGTTTAGTATCACTTAACAGTGTAATCAGTTCTCTAGAGAGCCTTAAAAGGGGTGCACCCCAACTTTTAGTAGTGTAAAGTTGATTCTGCCGGAAGTTTCGAAAGCTTTTTGGCCGTTAGGTGGCAGTTTCGCCCGGTGAGTTGCTGCACGATCAGGTAAACTAGGTGTTACCTTTCGTATTGTACTTTATTAGCCTCTATTGTTCTCACCGTTTCGATCATTTCCAAGTTGTATTTATTGTCGGTCGCATAAAAATTTAACTTCTCCATACAAATTTTGTCGGCGTCCTCGGATTCTCCCAATATCACTCTTCGAATGGCGCTCGAACACTCATCTGTGCAGCAGTCTGCCTCTCCCAGCTGGAAGCACACATTTGAGGAAGATACTGAGTGCGAAGCATCCATCCTAGTTGTGCCTTACTGGAGTGATTTAGTGAGCAGATGGTTGTTGCTTTCGAATGTTTTCGACCTCATTGTCTGTGACATTATTCTTCGCTCTTGCTGTTTTTTACCTTTACAAAGTCGTTCTCTCATCAGAAGGGGTATAACTTGAGGTTGCAACCTTTCTCCACTCTTTTCAGCCTCATTTCTGCTTGGCGTTGCAATCTTTCAGTGAGTCGAGCACCTCACTTATTTTAAATATAGGCTGAGGACGCTCGCACCAAAGTAAACACCTCTTTGCCTAGATAATCGTGTTGTGATGTGTGAAGATGGCAGAGGCACTGAATCGGATAGTGAGACCGAAATTGAATGCTCAACATATGAAAAGAGGAGAGAAGCGAATGTGCGGAAGATCGTTCTCCTAGAGCGATTATTTGCGAGTGCCAAACAACGGCTTTATCATGAAAGGCTCCATCAGGTAAGCGTTACCTAGATTGTTCCAAATTATTAAATACCGAAAAACAGCTTTGTCACCTTATGCGAAGTCGGAATCATAGCGGGAGCAATGAATTCTTGTCAGGAAACCTGAAATCCCAATTGTAGTCACTAATTTTTCCGATAGTTTCTGTCTCCCCTCCGCCTCCCTCCACATCTTCCTGTGCTCATTTAGACGGTTTCAGGCCATTGAAAATTCAAGAAAACTTTGTCTTAGCTAAACTCATGTTGGCTAGGCGCAAACTGTGAAATTAATGGCTTGAGTGCGAACAATATAGGCACCTCAATCTATTAATGAAGTTTTTCCCCGATCATCGTGCCGTCACTCCTTCTTTTCCTTCATATTTCATAGTTATCGCGCAACTTTTGACGATTCAATGAGTGAATCATCAAACTGTTCTTTATTTGCTCACTAAGTTATCACAAAAGGGATTTATTTAGTTGTGTTAAATGGTACTAAGGAATAGTCGATGACGCTTTAAGTTAATATCTGAATATTTCCATGAAAAAAAAGGATCCGCCCAACGCGATATGCAATCCTCTTAGATTGCGATCCATTTTTATTGCAAAGTACCAACAATTAACGTCTTCTCAACTTATATATTTAAGTGTTGTTCTCATTGCCTCCACTCTTTTATTTCAGTCGCCAAACATCTGCTATTTGACAGTTTTCCTTTAATCTTTTCCAGTATTGTACTTCAGCTTCTACTTTTGAACATGGTAGAGTTTCTGTGCAGCCGTTGTAGATGAAGCATTCTGCGTGTAAGATCGTTTCAAAGCCTTGGAGGTACACTAGTTCAAAACGTTTCAACCTACCTGGATTCCGAGTCGTTAAGGTATGCTAAACCGGAGTCTATGAGAATAGATTTGCAGAAGTCGTTGCATATTAGCAGCTTTTTATAATATCCATTAACCTTACTTATAAAGATGCTCGACAAAGCTGATTAATGAATAATTGATTGTTACATGAAATTGTTCTAGTTGGAAACGAGGCAGGTGGAGTTGTTGAACCAAACGGCTGCTGACTATATCAGCAAGAAGACCGTTCTTATCGATGAGCATCGTGCACGTTGCGAGGTTCGTTAACATGTCGAAGGCTAATTTGTTGAACATCCCAAAGGTGTTGCTTGCTTTGGCTGTTATTAAGAGCAGATATCCAAGGTAAACCTTGGAAATAACTTTCCATATTTCTTGAAGGGGTCTTCGAACTAAAAGATCTCAACGTTGCTAACTGCGTAGTAATTATGCAGTGGTGCTTCAAGTTTAACTATTGGAAATGATTCGCTCATCTCGTTTTCTAGTGCAAACGGTGCAGTAACTAAACTGCTGAGGATTACATGGATTTGATCACGTGACTTGCTCTGCTTCCATTCAAATAAAGGCGGCGGTTGTGTTTTCGTGAAGGGTGTTAGGAGGAGAGCGCCGATCCTTTTTTTCAGGATATGCAGATTTACAGCGAAATGGAAGCTTAAAAAGGAAAGAATGGCATTTCTGTTGATAAAGGCAGAAAGTGTTTCCTGTGGTATCTCAGCTAAAAGAAAGATGAACGAAATTCACCCTAACGAGGGAGAGTAGGTTTATTCGAAGAGTGCGTCTGCTTTCAACCATTTCTGGGAGGTGTCTTCATTCGGAGTACTATATATTCTATCGTAATTTCTTCAGTATAATAATGCATTCCGAACCCTTCAAATGGAATCACTACGCCGGAAGGTGGTTGGTAAATTGGAGACATCTCAGAAGAACCTCATACACAGCAAGAAGATGGCATTTGAGAGGATCGAAGCGGAAATTGAAGATAGAATCGCCGAGTTGGACGAAGAACGCAGAAGATGTCTCAGTGTCATCGATGAGTACGACTCAGGTACTTTCTCGAATCAGCAGTGTTGCTTCAATCCAGTGGAGTAATTGAGTAACTGAAGTGATTTCCTGTTGTCACTCGTTAATATCCCATTCAAGCTCGACCTTTCGTTTTCTCTTCTGTGGATTATCGGGTTTAGGAAAGTGAATTCGTCGCAGTGGTTTTGTCCGTATAGTTGGAGTTAACACTTGAAATATTGGATATTATTCGGGAATGTGGTAATTATTCAGGGATTCATGACTTACTTATTCGGGAATCCCGGAACTACTGTCATCCTTAACACTGATCGTTACTTCATTTATATGAGACGAGTATTCACTTTGTTATAATTCAAATTGTTAGCATAGCGTAGCACAGTTGTCGTAAACGATCATTAAGTCACCTTCTTAATTAATTCGTCAAGACTATCGAGAAATAAATGCTATTCGTGCAGATACTCTACTTGTTACGATCATTTTCAGAGTTGAATAGCGCAATTTTGAAACTAGTGACTTAATTACTTGTTACACTTTCGTGTCAAGTCATCTCGTTATATATTTGCTCGTTCGTCCATATAGTATCGAATCTTCAGGGTCACGAACGTTGCGACTAGAAAATTTCATACGGTGATGTAGAGTGACATATAGAGTGACTTCAAAAGCCGTAGGATGGTCTCCTTCTGCAAGTTGCGAGTTAAGCAAAACTCCTACCGAGAGAAATTGAAGTGAGAGAATGGCATCGATTTTGCGAATCGATCGTTTTTCGTGTTTGGGTGGAGGATAGAGGCAAAATGTGAATTGTCTCTCGAGGCAGCTCTCCAGCCGATCAATTTCACAAGAAAGCACATCGCTAGAAAGGTAAAGCACGCGCTGTGCTAACGTACTTTCCCACTCGTTGTTTTCACATGGATTCCCTGTTTTTCAGAAGAAAAAGAGCATGTGAAACGGAGAAAAACAGACGATAAAGCAATGGAGAAATTGCGGAATGAGCTTAATATGCCACTGGTGTTTTATATGCTTTCGAGAGAGTATTTATTAATGGATATCGCGCTTGCTGAAAACGCACTCAAAGCTGTGAACTTACGACAAACGAACTGATGGCTCAGTTATATCGCTAAAAACACGTCCCATCCATTCCTCTCTTCCCTCCCTCCCTCCTTTTTTCTCTTTCTGTCTTTCCGCTTCCCATTCTATATATCTGTGTAACCTCTTCTTCGTCCTCTCTGAAGCACAAGTTATACCATGTACAGCTCCCTGATCCCCATCATTCATATACTATGGATTCTTCGTCCCTACTCATTAGCCTGTTCGCAATTTTCATCTTCTGCTTGTTTGAATTATTCTGCCTTTGAATATATATATATTTTTTAATTTGAATATATAAGTTGAAGTATTCCTCAAATTTTCATATGTTAATGGAAAGCAATTTTTAAACATTCGAAGTTGTGGTTCGTGAATGTATTGGCACATCTGAGAATCTTCTCAGAGATTACTAAATGAGGCTATGTTACTTGCATGTGAAGTTGTGGTGTTCTATGTTGCCGAAAATGATCAATAATGTATCGATGGACCGCGGATCTATTGATTCCTAAAGCGTCCGAGATATCCTTTGATCGCAGTAACTGGCCGAAAGTGAGCTTTTTACATTCGATAGGTTCAGAGACGTCGAGGTTCACTTTCTTTACTGAAGAAGTTCAATCCGTTGCGTTGATGGATTCCATTGTGCGTTGAAAATTTGGCTGTTGGTGAGAGTGCTTCACTGCATTGTGTGAGTCGAATGCTGTAAGTGGAGAGACGCACACGCACGCAGAACAAAACTCCAGACGCCAGGCTCGTGCTCCATAGAGGAGGAGGAGGGAGGAGGGTGAGAGATGCTCAGTTATCGTCCTTCTAGAGATCGTGATGCATTCCGTCCTTTGCACCTCACTTTGATGCTTCAGAAGATTTGCTTGGAGCAGAATTCTATCGTTGATTTACTTCAATTTTTCGTTGATACGGGCTGGTTGTTGGAAGTGGTTATTGGAATATCTCTTTAGTTGCGGAAACCGACTGCGACGAAAGGTTTAGATCGCTGATATGTCCTTAGGGATGGCAGCATCATGTCACTTGTCCCTCCACCTTACTGCCCACTCCTCTTTTCCATTGCCATGGTCTTAAAGCCGTCTACTTAATAGGAAGTCCTCTAATCCTGCGAGCTAGATCGTTCTTGAAAACTCATTCATTCGTTGTTCATAAATACATGTTTTGCACCCTATTTTGTCATGTTTGTTTGTTTTCTATGTCATATATTGCTTTATTATTTAAGAGCATATGGAGAGCTCTTTTAATCTCATATATAGACGTTCTCATTTGTAGAAGTCTTTTGATCTTGATGGGTAAGTTTATATTAGCAGTTACCCACAAATTTGGGAAGTTAGGTAATTTGGAGAAGAAGCTTCTCTCCATTGGATATCGAAGACGGGGAGCGGTTTCTTTCCCGGAGTGCTCACTCTATTCGTCTTCACCGACCAATTTTAGTGATGTATTTTCCACTCTCTTCGCTCTTTTATTCGTTTATTCATTATTGTTATACAGTGTAAATGTTAAATGCGGCATATGAAACCGTCATTGAATTTCTCTCGGAATGATACCTTTCCACATGGAGATGTGGTCGCCTCTATGCGATCTTTGTTCGATTAGTTAGGATATTGTGCTGAATTAATTCATTCTGTTCCCCTTGAAAGTTATTTTATTCGAATTTTCTCGCAGTCTTGATGAAGATGTTGTTCCCTTAGTTGATATCGCTGATGAGTCTCCTGATGTCTCCTCATTGTTGCGACATTTAACCGAGCGGTAGGAGGATGGGAGTGGTTGCGAGGGAACCCCCTCTCGAGTTCAAATTTTATAGGAAATATGAGTGGGAGAAAGTCCACTTGATTTAATTAATTAATTAATTAATTAATTAATTGCTGAAGTAATATTTGTGTAAGCGAATTTCATTTTTCAGCTGCAATCAAACGTGATGAATCACTCAGTTTGGAATTTCTATGAGAATAATTTTTTAAGAATATTCTCAGCTCCTCATTTCCGTCCCATCTGTCTATACAGCGTGGAAGTTCTCGAACTGAATTCTCGTTTTCAAAGCAAATTGATTGCGCTATATTCTCGTATATTTTGAGGCATTCGAAATATAATTAATAGACGTTTGTGGAGTAGTGTTTTCCATTTCCGTTGATTATTCGCTCCCTCTACTCCACTAAAGAGTACTTTCGGTTTCCGTTGAGTTATTGTGGAATAGTCGTTTATTTGCAGAGAGGAGATCGCGAACTCGAGATCGCGAACTCATATCTCGAATATTAGTGCCTCGCTATGTGTGGAGATGGTTTGCTATTGCTCGTTTGATCTCTCTTAGTTGAGAGCCTCTTGATGAATTTCATAAATCGATGATATTCAATATAATATGAGAAATGTATAGTAAAATTTTCCGGCCGACGTTTTTTTTCCCCACTTCTCACAATATGGTTATTAACCGTTTTTAATATTTAATTATCAATTTGCTAAGTTGGAAAATTTATTCGTCATTTTTATATAGAAATACGCCCAAAATATGCTGCTATTTGAAATAAATTCTTCTTTCCCGACTTCTCTTTCCGCCTGAAGAGTAACGTGAGGAAGTTCCCGTATCGGCGCTCGATCCTACAAACAGTAGCATCACTTCGTCGAATGGCACTTTTCTCGCTTAGAAATTCGAAAGCGCTCATTCCGATGAGGCCTTCATTATTACATATCGCCGTGGGTCAGACCGTCTACAAAGGTATATTGGGAAAGGGAGATGCACGGTGGGGTTCGGAGAATTGCGCGGATGAGGATTGGGCTCGACTATGCCAAGGGGGTTAATATTTGAGCGTTCGTATCTGAACTGTCGCAGCAGCGATCAATGAAGGGTGATCGTTTATCTTTGCTTAGTTCCACCTGAGCAATGCGCCCATGCGCTGTTAGGTTCACTGAGTGACATTCGATCGAACCTTGTTACCAGCCAATTGCCGCAATGAATCTGTTGTGGTATGTATAGGGCTAGAGTCGTTCTATGTTGGTTTTGTGGGATGCCCTCCTAAAGAAGTCGAGGCTTAATTTGGTTCTAGACGCGGTAGGAATTGAGAACTGGTTGAAGTGGTCCGAGCTCGAAATCCGCCAACCGGTTGCATAACGGTGCCGCTGTTGGGTTGGATCGTTCGCACTATTGTCACAAGCTTCGTCCCTGTGCGGGCGGGACCAGTTTTGTCTCGGATTCCACGAGCAGTAACAGTTTTTCTGCCAACTGGACATGAGAAAAGAATTTGCTGCTGATGTAATTAGGCTCGACGTTGGGAGCTTAATGAAACTTCAGTAATTCTAGTCGGAACTGATGTGACCCGTTTTATAGGGGAATGAGTGAAGAGAACAATGCGGGAACATCGGAGCTGCAGAAATTACTTGATGAAGGTGTCGCATCGATGGCAGTTGGGAGCGCAACGGATCGGCAGGTGGCACCGATTTTGGTCGATATTACTAAGGAATTCCTCACCGAATGCTCAAGTTCGTATTTTCTTTCTCGTTCTTTTTGCTCGTTAACTTGTGAGAGAGGAGCCGTTATCCAATGCATGGATTTGAACCATTGAATATGGGTTGAATGGAACATAATGAATAAAGTGGAAATATTTCCCTATTGAATAATCTGAATTTCTTTTCTTCTACAGTTATTTATTTATTTCGTTGGATCGTCTCTCATGAGGGTACAGCATGCTGAATCCAGAAATGATGCATATGAGGTGTTTCTGAATCGTTGCCACACCGCCGTTCACTTTGTTCGCCTTTAGAGTCAGTTTAAACGGGAAGATTGTTTTATTTGAGGAGGAGAACTCCCTGAATTCATATTGACGATGTGGGTCGCCGTTACGCTCTCCTAGAATCATAATTGAGGTGCGGTGTATGAATGTATGCAGTTGCCATTTATTTATTCATTTCGCAGATGGATTCATTGACGGCCGTCTTTGAGCTGAAAGAACTTCGTTTTGCAATTTCGTCTTCTGAATTCGTTCCCATTTTCGATCTCAGAAAGAAACGTTTCACACTGTTTGCCTACAAAATGTTTTATGATATTTCGTTATAGTTTACATAATAAAGAATAGTTTTAAAGTTGTTGGATTATGAAGGCGCTTAGAGCGAAATAGTTTTGAGTTCACATCGGATAGATCGGAAATAAATGTTCGGTGACAGAGGATCGTCGCAATCAGTTGAGAGTTTCTCATTTGTTTTCCGCTTTTTGAGGACTTTTTTTTGCAGAGATGAAATTGGGCGAACTCGCGAAAAGTTCCAATTTTCAGCTGTCAGAAGCGATGAGCGCTATTGGTTCGTCTTTGATGTTTTTGCCTTCAATGCAAAGATATGTTAAGCAAATGAAATTGCCATATGTTGAATGTGATTTCGCATATTTTAATGTAATATAGAAAAGTGTGGAAGAAAATTTCATTTTTATTGAGCAGTAAGGAAGCGAATTATGTTTTCAGAGAAGATGCTGTAGATTACAGGTACCATCATTTTAAACTAGTTTATAGGTCGGCTGGATTTGCTTTCAGGTTATTCCGATTTCGGCGGAAGCTCTTTGCATGGTGGTGCCAAAGTTTAACGTCTAATTGTAGGTGATACGATCGAACAAGTGGGAAAGCATGCCAAAGCGGCAGGTGTCATACACACTTTGGAATATCAAGCCACCTGGCTAGCCGCTCGCTCAAACTCATTAAAAAAACAAAGACGCAGAGTCTGATGATGACAATACGCATTTTGCCATTGGGCTGTGCATTCATCTCAAATACTGTGTTTAAGCTAAATGGGAATATTTCTGTAGAGCTGATGGACCCAAAGATGGATATCGGGATGGTTGCGTTCGATCCGTCGATACGATTCGAGAATCTTGTGGCAGCAGGTCGACTCAATGTCATCGATATGGAGCCAAGGGAACTGATCGCAACAATGGACGCAATGCTTGTTTCACTCATGTCGTGGTTGGATGGTAATTCCATTGCGCAGACCGTACGTTTTCCTTAACTTTCGCCTTGCTTCGCAATCTTCTTTCAGCTTTTTGTAATTCGCTGCATATATCATGCAGCCACATCGTAGAATAAGCGGGCAAAACATTCTGAAATGAGTTTCCCACCATATGTTCGCGACCTTAAGTAATTATTGAGGTGGGCAGCAGTCGCGTGAGCGTGGTCCACCTTCAGTGTTGAGTGACGTGCTCGAGACTGCGATCGGGCATTTGAGAATTTTATATGGGAAATCTTAACCGATAGGCATATGTATCAGAAAATGCGTTGTGGTGAGGCTAATAAGTGATTCTCTGCGGGGGTTATGGGCTGTTGGCTTTTCGAGCACGTTCCATGTTGTGCTGATGAAGACTTTTTCGAGATTGTATGACTATAAAACTCGGATCTTCTTTGGGTTTTTTGATCGTCTCTGTTATTGGAAATTGTTTAGGGGAGATGCATCTAGGGAAGTTTTTTGTCTTTAAGAATTTATATTTGATAAAGACTGGAATGGTGATCGTGCTTTGAAGAGTTGCTAAGTGACCAGACCGTTCCCGGCTTCTGCTCGCCTCCAGTGGCTTGCAGTCGCTACGAATTTTGGAGAATTGATTGCGTCTGTTTCTGTTCGGCATTGATATTACTGTCTGATGCTGTATTCTGATTGTTGTCCGTTGTTGGAGGGTGACCATTTGGTGCTTTTCAGCTATTGACATGTGTCTGTTTACACGATGTACCCGCGATTGGAGACGCCACATTGGCGTCGTTTTGCTACGGTATTCTTGAGTTGGCGGTCACATGCAGACATATCATACAAACGGCGGCTGTTTATGAAGAGGTTTGCCTACTTTGTATTTCTGATTGAATTCATTTAATGCACCCAGCTGTTGTAGAATAATTAGATGTAAGCATCTGCAGGTAGCGTTATAAGTAGAAGCTGGGGGAGAGAGGGATGTGGAGGTATTGCTCATTCAGTTTGGAGGTCACGACTCTTTTTTTGTGATTCTGTTTGCATCGACTGTTGTTGTGATTCTTCTTCATTTTGTCGCAGTGTGTTTATGTTGCCTTTGAATGCAAGGGAGCGTTATTTCAAGAACTGGAATAGGCTCTATTTGAAGGAGTGAGGTATCTAATTAGGTTGCTGTGGCGGTGTCGTCCTATTTTTAAGAACATCGACTTTTTTGATTTCTCCTCTCGTTTACGATGAAAGTGAAATGAGCGGAATCAAATGTTTTTTAGTTATCGGGCTCCAAATACCCGATGATGTCACCACTCTTCCCCCATTTTCCTCCTTCCGCTCATTTGTTCCATCTGGTTTTCTCTGCCTTCTCACCATCTCCATTTCTCCATCCGTTTTACTTCACGTCCCTTCGTCCATCTTCCTTCCTTCGTATGTCTCTTTTCACCTCTTTTTGTTCATCGTTGCACCCTTTCCTGAAGAAATGCGAATCCAGTGATGGCATATGAGAAATATTGCATTGTGAGTGGGTAGTGGGAGTTGTTGGGAATGCATTTGCTATTTACCCTAAAACAGGGACAGAAGCAAACCCTTTCAGTAATTTTTTATTCTGAGTCTTTCCTTCAGGAAGATTTTAATGGTTATTTCTCATCGGACATCAAAACGACGTCAATGGCGCATTTGCTGAATGCATTGAAGACGGCAGAGAACGAGTTGCAAAGAAAACTGAGGGTTAGTTAATTGGCGTTTGTCGGCAGTGTTGTCATTCGTTCAATTCTGTTGGTTTTTGCCTAATTTTTTTCGTTCTCTCAATGGCCTTCCGGCGTATGCCCAAGAAATTTGGAACTTCCCGTGAGGCCGAGTTGAATTCTCCCTTCGATTGCAGTGAGCGATGATCACACTTTAGTGCCGCTCGAGGGGTGTCTCACTTATTGCTCACCAACTTCTCCACTTAGGTCGATTTAGCAGTAGGTATCGGTCGGATTTGTTCGCAGAAAAATCGAACTCGTTAACTTAATCGTCTCTCTTTTTTCAGCATAAACGTGAAAGCACAGAATTGTTGGAAGCGATTTTCAGCCGAATTTCTTTCATGAGGCTCATCATTCTGTCGCTTTCTGCACTTGTTCCACCGCCTTCGCCACATGCAAATGCAACCCTTTCTTCGCATGCGTTTAGGTAATTGGAAGATTCTTCTTCAATTAGTGTGGCTCTATGTTTGAAAGATTGTATCCTCATCGGAGTGGAATGGATCCTTTTTCAATTCCATAGTATATTGTATGATCTTGAATGAAGGCATGAGGTCCTACATGAATTTATTCGGCAGTAGAGAGGGACGGTTCCAGTTTAAGGTAATTTGTGCAACGTGACTTGAATCTACTGTTTCTGAGGAGTTACTGCTGTGTCCACCTGGTGTAATAGCGTATAATGCCAGCCGGAAATAAGGTAATATGGAATGGTAAGTGATATCGATTGCGGTGGTGCTGATGAATGCTGAAAGATTAGTTTACTTAAACATGATTCTTGAATGATCTGCATCGCAAATTACGGAGAAAATATTTGGATCAGGTGATGATAAGGCGATTTTATTTGCCGTACTTCTGAGGGCGCGGTGTTGCCTCACATCAAGAACTTCATTCTCATCTCATCTGTTCTGCTGTACGCGACCTCGGCCCCCATGTTCGTTCTCTGTTTGTTAGTTGGTTTGCTTCATGGTGGAGGTTTATCTGCTGCCTCCTCTCGCCCACGATCTGTAGTGAAATGGCTCTTTTATTTTGGTTTTGTGTGGTGCTGCGTTGTCAGAATTTCGAGTTATGAGAAACTGAAAGTCCTTTTTTCTGCTGAGTCGGCACCCCTTAAGTTGTTCATAGAGCAGTTGTAAGATAACTTCATATGATTTGGAAATCTTTTTTCGTCTGAAGTGAATAGTTCATAAGTGAAGCCGAGCAGTTATTATTTAATTCGTATAGAACCGGAATTGAAAGGGCGATATTCTTTAATAAATGTTATTGTAACTTTTAGACCAAGCTTGGAAGATGCGTCAGTGCATATGCGAGCGGCATGTTCACTGCTCGAAAAGATCGAGTCAACAATTTCTCTTGGCTTATCAGCTCCAAATGACTGTGATGGTAGGTTGATCTCTCATTAGGTGATAAGAATAAGACTCATTAAGGTTGTTAATAGATAAAAATGCGATCATAAAGAGGTATGTTAGGAATTAGAAATGCCTTTACACTTAATGACCTACTTGACTTGTTTATTTTATTAACAGTAAGAATAATGATTTATTTAGAGGTAAGCTGGAGATCTGTTAATAGAGGATTTTATGTTCTTAGTTTAATAGAGGTAATATGAGGCGGTGAATGGGCTTTCTGCGCAACGTCCGTTTTAGATGAGTGTCGTTTAATTAGGAAAAAATGCTATATATAATGATTTCTTTCAATGATGATGGACGATCAAGTATGTTCCTATTCGGTGTTCGTCGAATCGAATTCACGGGAAACTTCCAATTTTGAGATGTTATATTAACGATTATAGTACCGTGTTATGCAGATTAGTCATCGTTTTAGAGCATTTTTTAGAGTATTTGAATGCCGTGAGGAAAATATTTTCTGTTGTCGTGATTCAACCTTTCGGCCGTTGTTTCTTTTAGCTCTCGATGAAGTATTTCTTCATCTGAAAGCGTCTCATTTAGTTGTTTAAATTATCGAACGATCACTTCACAGCAGTCGTCACCATTTTTTTCAAATATCCACTATCGACCTCTCATTTTTCTTTCTTTTTCCCGTTTTTCATAATATCACTGTCTTTTGAAATATCATTGTACTGTATTGATCATGCAAAGGAACCGTAGGAATGATTGTTATGTCGTCAATGCATTGATCCGTCGATCATGCACGGTTTGGTTTGAGTTATTCGGTTGATCATTGCTGCGTGAAACGGTCATGGATAGCTGCAATGAAGCTCATTTGGGGGGAGGTATGAGATACAACTGAAGAAGTATGAGGTGAGTAGGTTTAGATGTTGGCTTTACCCTTTCCCACTCTCGTTTCTCCGCTGTCCTCAGTTTTGATCCTTACCGTCTATCCTCGTATCGATTTTAATTGGTTATCAGTGGAAAGCATTTACACTTCCTGCTGTCTGGGATTAAAATATCCAAGTAGAGCAGGTTTTCTGCTAACTCGGCAAATTTTGCCCTGCTTTGAGAATGGGGTGACATATTTCGTCCTATAGGTTCATCCTCCGATTCTGCAGACGTTTTTGCCAAAGTTTAATTGTTCGATGGGCTGTATTATTTGCAGGTGATTTTGCATGGTTACCTGCGTTTGAGCCTGAAGTGAATAGGAGGTGTTTGCCGCCGACATTTCCACGTAAAACACAAATGCTGAGTAGAGTGGAAGGAATCGGGTGCCTTCGCAGTCTTGCCTCTCGAATATTGAACATTACAACCGAACTGCCGAACAGAATCGCAAATATCGAATCAACTCTCGTAACTTTTTTGTTATTGCTCTTTTTCTCTTTTAATGAGTTTGGTTTCTTTGCAGGGGCTTTGCAAGCACACTTTATATGAGGCCGCTTCTGCGCTTATTGCAGTACGGGTTGAAGTAGAGATAGGAGAAGAATGCTAACTGATAGCAGTTTATCAAAAGAATTGTAGCGATTCTGCAGTCATTTTCATCTTTTTTATGAAGCGGATGAGCTTTTCGACGTTAGTGCAGAAGAGTAGCTGTTTGTTGATTCCGTCTCGAGGGTCCTTTAAGATACCCTCCATTTACACATATATAATGGCTCATTCATTGTCACTACAGTACCGTTTCCTACAATTTAGCATTGTTGTTAAAAGTGAGTATGATACTATTTAGGCTTATTGCTCAATAAATTAAAGGTGTGCTTAGTTTGCAGTTTTATCTCCGTTCGTTCAGTTTATCGGGCAGCTGCGTATTGTCTAGATCTCTTCTCCAGCTCGTCTATCTACCCAGCGATGACCATATAATGGGCCGAACACCTCTTTCGGCTGTCATCATTGAATCTCTGAGGCTATTCGCCGCACCACCGATCCTCGATCCCACGTAAATTCATTCATTCTTTGATTGTATTCAGCGCAACATCATATTACTTGAATAAACGGCAGTTGCTAGAGGTGCACTTCCCCTCGAAGTTAATATTTATTCCACATGCTTATAAAATGGTCACTGATGATAATGCATGTCCATATTGCTCGCCAACTACATTAGCTCCTTTGTCCCCTGCATGCTTCTGCTGCTGTCGCCCTGCTCCGGTGATCTGATTATAGCAAGCTTATCAATGAGATGTTATAAGTCAAGTGGGCGCACGCGTGGCTGCATACTCTATCTGATATCTTCTCAAAAAGGAAGGGGAATTGAGTCTCAAGAAACTTTATTGGAGAACTGGCCTCTACTTGTGTTTGAGTGTTTTAGAATTAGTGAAGGGAGAAAGGGTGCTTGAACGCAAGCCTAGAGCGAAGTGTTGGAGCATGTTGTTTTTTGTGAGTTTCCTTAAATGCTGTATTCTTAAGATGCTCATTGTCGTCAGACAGTCGATGTCGTGCTACCTGGGATGAGTTTATTAGTGATGCAGTGAAGGTGTTTCTTGGAGTTATTCAGATGTTCGGTCTCAATCTAGCAAGGCAGCGTGAGAAGATTGTCTGTTGCGTGGAGGATTTCTCTGCTCTGCAGAATGAGGTCAGTGCTTTCCACATCACAAGGCTGGTGCTCTCATTATCTTCTCTCCGGGCTGAAATGATCACATATAGCGTCGTAATTACAATGCTAATCCGTAATAAGCTATGTTGTGAGGTTTGTTTGTATTGTCGCTCTAGGGCATTGGTCGGAGGCCACTTTCGTTCGTGGGTAAGCTGTTGGTTGTTGATTGACGGTTGCTTATCGCTGCTACAAAGTTTTCGCCTATTTTGATGAGATTTTTTCCACTGCCATCACGGAATCCTCAGTAGTTTTCCATTAATTTCATGCAGTCCACATGATCGCCTATGACCCTAAACGTTTATATGCAATTTAGATAAGCTTAACGAGCGAAGTGTTCATTTTGTGCTGACAAAAGAACATCATAACAGCATTTAAATGTAGCGAAGCGTCCGCTCAATTATTATAGAGATTTGATGTGAAATCCTTAATTTCATCTATACTTCCGTTGAATTTTGCACAGTAGCAGAATAGAAGTCATTGCCTTCCTCGTCGCAGCGTAAGTGTGCAGTTGGCAAAGTATCGCCGAGGTAATAGCGAAGATCATAACTAAACGACACCCATTCCTGCACATTTGGCCGAGCTAACGCTTGATGCTGAGCGATGTTGTTGACAAAAACTAAACTCGACGATTGGCAAATCGGATTCTTATGGGTCTCGCCGAAAAGTCTGCTGATGGATTAAATGAGTTTGTAAGCTCTGATCTAACTCCCGACGCCTGTTGCAGCAAATGAAAGCTTTGTAGTGAGGGGAAGTTTTAGGTTGTGCTTGAAAGTTCCAGCCATAAGTCTGTTCCGGTCAGCAGAGATGCTAGTGCTTGTCACCGAACTGAGAAGGTTTCTGCAAGAAGTTATTGCCATCGTTCATTTGACATTAGAGCAGAATAAAAATTTCCATTCTTGTCAGTTGGTTTCTTAATGAGAATGTATTTATTAATTGAAGGCTGAGCGATTGGAGGCTGATTTCGATGCATGCCTTGCTTCGTCGACATCTTCAGTGACCCTCTCGCTTACGTCTTTTGTTCTCTACCACACATTATTGCTCATTGAATACCATTTCTATCTCTCCTTCCGTCTTCGAATATTTACGCTCCCTTCGAATATCCCTACGTATATTGGTTAGTGCTTTTGCAGAAAATTCGTTATCAGTTTCATTGGTTTGAGTTATGTATTCGTTTTAAAAGGGGACATTATAAGTTGTGATGTTATAGGGAGAATATTCCAGTTGGTAGTGGAGTTCGTCATCGGTTTGCTCGAAAAAAGAAAGGTGATAATAGAAATCATCATTAGTTATTCACTAAAGATTATCGAGATCGTTATTGTGTTTTGCCGAATATTGCGGTACTGACAAGATAGGGCGACGAGGTTTGATCTAGAATGCGGAAGAGAGTCGAAGATTTCAACAGTGGATAGCGAAAAACGGCAGAAGGGAGGCGAACCAGTAGAAAGGCTCAAAATGGTAGTAGAAGGGAGGCGGGTAACCAGGTAACTAGAAGGGAGGCGGGTAACCAGGTAACTAGAAGGGAGGCGGGTAACCAGGTAACTAGAAGGGAGGCGGGTAACCAGGTAACTAGAAGGGAGGCGGGTAACCAGGTAACTAGAAGGGAGGCGGGTAACCTAGAAGGGAGGCGGGTAACCAGGTAACTAGAAGGGAGGCGGGTAACCATTAACATTGCGTTAGTCCCTTATACGTAACTTAGTCTTATATTATTTACACGATTATTTACACCAGTTTCAGTGGGTGCCAATTTTTCCTTATTTGCAGCGCATTTTCGCTCCAGTGTTTTTATTTCTGATTTATTTATCCGTTCATCGATTCTTTGGGGGCATTATGAGTTTGGCTTCCTTGCAGGTATATGAGTGAAGTGATATTTAAGTGGCTGTTAAATACTATCGATCGGTCTCATACCCTCATCATAACGGACTACAAGAAATGTAAGTAGCTCGTTTGCATATTTATTTCTGTCTTCTAAGGGTAGAAACATGAAAACGAATCCCAGGTTCAACAAATCGAGCAGTAAGATATGAAAAATTTTCCTTTTGTAGCTGATGTTTTCATCTTTGATGAAATCGACTCAAAATCAAAGTTGGCATTTCGTTTGTTAGAGAAGGCAGCGCGAAGCATTCGTAATTCAGTTTTCCGGTGATCTTGGAAAATTTGCTTTCAGCGCATCCGGTCGAAATTCTTTATTTTATCCTCGCTGTCCTCTGGATGCAAAGTAGTGGCTTCATTATTTGTATATTATAAGGAGAGTCCAGAAGGGGAATAAAGTGGAAGCATAGTAGAAACATGGACGAATAGTTGACTTCTGTGGCCTGAATTACAAATGGAGGAAAAATTGAAGGAGCGCGTGGTTTTGTTGCCGGTTGTGAATATGATGTTAGCTTCCTGTAGAAAAGATTAAATGAATATTATCGTAAATCGGCATCAGTATCGGTGGAGTATGTGGTTATGATCGGCAGTAGTTATATTTGTGCATGTTGTGTGATTCGGTTTAATTTTCAACATTTTAACGGCATAGATGTATTCGAGGGTTGATGCTTGCAGCTAAAGGTTTTCAGACGGCCAAAATCATAATATTGGAATCGTTTAATAAAAGTAAACCCTTAATGGGTTCCTTAATTCAAACTGAATAGAACAGCTTGTTTGATTGGTGTAATTAGCGTAATTAATTGATGTTCGGAAATGAAGCCGCTTTTGACCTATCGATGATCCGGCCACTGAACGCAGTGACGCAGTCATTGCATTATAATGTACAGCTGATACGTCGTGTTCTTTTGAAGAGCAAAAAGTGTTGCGTATTTAACCGAAACTAATTGTTTTTCTTTTCTTTCTCCTCCCTCTCTTTCCTCTTCAGATATTTTGCAGTGAGTGAGTGTTCCTTTCAAAATTTGTCGGCCCATAGGCTACAGCATTTCTTGGCAGAAAGAGGAGAGAATGGGGGAGGATTGCTTGTACCTTAGTTTCGATGCTTTAATGGCTCACAGCTCATTGACCTTCCTCGAAGATGCTTATGTTGTTGGGAAATGTGTTAGACTATATGAGATTTGCAGAAAAGGAGAATACACAAGGAATGTAGTTGTGTATATGATATGGTGCTTAATTGTTTATTGCAGCTATAAAGGATAAAAAGAAAGCTGAGAGGAGAAGGAATTTCAAGTCGAAGAAGGAGACGGATTTGAGAAAGAGGATTTCTGAGGGACAGCGCTCGTTGCTCTTTTACAGAGCTCAAGCTGCGCTTGCTGAAGCGCTCTTTAAGGTGTCGTTTAGTAAAATTATTCACATTTACGATCGTTGAATGAGCCTATGTGAGATGTTACATCTACCGATATGATAACTGCCCCAATTTCTATATGATCACATTCTGAGGCGCTTTTTAAGTTCGCTTAGGTTTGTCCATTGCCGTCAGCGAAAGTGATTACTGTTATTGTTACTGTTTTCATTACATTGCTGTTACTTATTACTTTTTCTGTTACTTTTATTGTTATTTTTCGTTATTAGTATTTATTATTGCCAGTTATGCTTTCAGTTGAATTTCTCCACTTTATTCGTTGTACAGCCCATACCGTGATGTGCAAGCAGTGGTTGAGCTTTCGTATTATGGATAAGTAATTTTAGGTTTCGGTTGGACTGATATCGGTGGGGAAGATCCATCTTCCATTGGTTGATACAGATGCTGAACGACTTCGCTTCGAGCATCGAATGTTGCCATTCTCGGCTCTCTCACCACCCCTTCTTCTCAGTTATTTTCAATTTACGCAAATGTCGAGGTTCTTTTACTTCTCGCACATCTTTAAAAGATGGATGGTGATTGCATTTGTCGTTTATGTCACGTGACAAGTGCATTTTAGTCATTTTTCTTCTGTAAGTGTCGTGGTGCACGAGTGGAACATTTCGGTTAGGCTATGTTTAAGGTCGATAAAAGATTGGCTTCTTTGGAAGCTGGTTTCCTTGATAAAATGTGATGGATGTGAAAAGTAAGGGAGGATTGTGATGTTTAAATATAGGAAAGGGGAGTTGAATGTGGGGGAAAGGAATGAGAGTTTAGCGTCCTGCGCACGTAGTTCGAATGCTCGAATTAGATAAAGGCCTTAAGATAATACCACGTGGGAATGAAATCTTCGGTAGTATGTCTAATTTCCTCCCGCGCCTCGTCGTATGCACCAGCAGCAGCACTAATTTTAAGCACAATGCAGTTGTCACCAGGATTCTGTCTTCAGGAAATAAGATTTCAGAAGTGAGTTTGTATTTCACAAAGGTGCAGGATGTGGCATTGGGAGGATGGGTGGGGGGGTTTTGATATAACCTCATCCTATGCAGTAATTTTGTCTGTTATTTTTTCCAAACGACGATCCGTTCGTTGAAAGATTGAGTGTGACCCGAGAGCGGTTGAACTCGCCACATTATGTGATTGTTCTGTGAATCTTTCAAAACAAAATTAATTGCTCATCAGTTTATTATCGCTGTTCATTAAAGGAATATTGCAGGATTGAAGCGTTGCTAATGTTGGGCAGTTCGAAATGCTTTCTGCAGGCGGCGGAGGCATTCGAGCTGGCGCGCTCTCAACTTGAGAAGTTCGAGGGTGTCGGGACGTTGGATTGTGAAGCAGCAGCGATAGCGCTGATTTGTAAGCGCAATGCAGTTGTCGCGAGGATTCTGTCTTCAGGAAATAAGATTGACGTAGGTTTCAGAAGTGAGTTTGTATTTCACAAAGGTGCGGGATGTGACATTGGGAGGAAAGGTGGGGAGATTTTGATGTGGGGCGGCCGGGTAACGTTGTGATGCGGAGCTCAGGAAGGGGGACAGTGTAGAATTTCCTAAGGCACTGAAGTTATCTTCGCGCTGTAATTCGAAAAGACTCTCGCAAGCGGTTTGTGTTTTTCTCGTGGATGGGTGCTTGAAAGTGAACTCCTTCAGTGTCCAAAACAGGTACAGAGGGCCAATTCATTAGCTGCCAGATGAAGTTGGGTTCCATTTCTTGTGCAACGTATGAATTATTAGCTTTCTTTCGAGAGGCTTTCGGCTTGCTATGTGAACAACTATTCGAAGTTCTTGGCCCACTTCGTTCGCATTAGATTGAGGCAACTTGAAATAAATTTCACTAGAAGATATACTGGGAAATTCCTTTGAGTTTTTTTAATGCCGATGGATGGTTTTAGAAGGTTTTTAGTTGACATGAAGTGTGCTGATCATTTCCGTTCTAGAAGATTTCCCACAGGATGTAGTGGAATTATATTGATTTCCGTTATCCTCGAGTCTTCGTCCATTTTTTCCGTGATGCAATTGGATTTTGTAAAGTTCAAGGCTTACTCTAGATTGGAATTAAGTAACAGATTATTTAAAAATACTGAAATTCAATTGTCGCAGCAATTTGCCACAATCTATTCGATAATATTGAGGAATTTTGTGGTCTTTTTTAACAAAATTGTGCTTAGTTATATCGACATCGTACTGACATACGGAAAAATTAGCCCCGTTGTATATTTCAGATAAATAATGGATAGAGGGAGGAGGGAGGGGGATGTGAATGAATTGTTGCATATTGATATGTTCTGAGCTTTATATGTGGATATGTTTTCAGTCGACGATCAGTTTCGTGTTCACCGCCAACTCATTGGTGTATCCATTGCTCAAAATCAGTTGATCAGAGTGCTAGTGAGGTCGTGATATGATACGTTTTGATTTTGATGCGATCGCTTTATGAATAAAATTCTTTTTATAGACGGTGATTCGAAGAGTTAAGTGAGTATTTGAATGTTATGATTCAATATTTCGTTTACCTCTTGCACTTTATGTTGCATATATATATTTCGACTAATGAGAGTTGCTGAGCACGACTCGAAGACAATTCACGATATCTCTCTGCCAACTGAGTTCACTATCGATGTCGTGCTTTATGGTTGTTTCTTGGTAGTGATACATAGGATGAGTTTTTTTATGAGGTCAGGGTAGTTGTTCGATCATCTAAGTTGGAGGTCATTCTGAGGCGATACGGTGCCCAAGTTTCTCCGCAGTTGCGGGACGATGAGGGTCCTCTGCAGGTTGAACGATTGTGGTTGTTATACGATTGCGCTTTTGCGCTGGTATCAAATCAAGTAAGGGGTGAACCAATTCGAGTACGTGGAGAAAGCGATGCTCCGACTAGAGAATTCCATATTATATGGAGGGGTTGGGATATATATTGGTGGTGTGGTGACGTACTAGAAGCACCGAAAAGATGGGGGCTGCAGTAGTTGAGCTCCGATAAAGAAAGTAACTGAACGGTAAGGACACTCATGTGCCGAGGAGTGCTATGTTACTTTATCATTCGGTGCGCACTGGAGTTGATAGGATAATGTGAGTGCTCGATTACTGCTGCAGGAGCATCTCGTTTGGTACATGCTGTTAGCCGGAGAGAAGTGACAATGCTCATGTAAAAATCTGCGGTCGGGAGAGGTTGGAGCTGAAGGTGATGCAGCTCACGTAACTAAAAGTAGACCTTCGTGGTGTGTCAAGCGTTGCCCTAGGAAGGGGAAATTGGAAATTGATGTAGACCGAAAGGAGGACGAGACGAGAGATCAATCGCTGACGTTGAGCGAAAGCTTTGGATTAGGGGGACGGTTTTATGGATGGTTTTCGACTTTTAAGAATGATCCCGAAATTTGGAGGGGAAGTTCAATCAAGGAATTATCTTCCGAGAAGATTCGCCTCTCTCGCTCTTTTCTTTTTCGGGCTGCCCTAAAGGAGATTCTTCAGAAATTAGGAAGTAGAGTTTGTACTATTTTGCCACTGAAACAACTTCTAGAATACGGCTGATGCGTTGCGCTGTTCGATGTTTTGCGAGATGTTCGAGGTTGGTGAGCAGTTCGCGCACGTTGGCGACAAGTTCAGCTCCCGACAACTCGATGCTGGAGAAGGCCACTGTTCGGCCTTCTCTTCTGAAGTACGTGCTTTTCCTTACTCTTATTTTTAATGGATGTATCTAATTATGATAGATTGTAATTAAATGCTTGTCTCATGTTTTCTGCTTCTCATTTTCGGTTTGATGTTCCGTCTAATCTCGAACTTGGGATTAAAAACTGCTCAGAAATTGCTCTGAAGGGAAGAGGGAAGATGGGGTGAGTTGCGCTGTGGTGTTCGTGAGTGTCGCCCAACATTTCCCCTGAAATCGATCGTCTAATAGGGCTGCGGGTATGAAGGAAGAGAACACATCTGTGCATTTCTGAGGTCCGTAATCGAACTTTCCTATAAAACGATACGGGCAATCAGCGGATGGGATTTGCAAATGTGCTACTGCATTGTTTTGCAAAACTAGATGCCAAATGCAGTCATTTCTTGCACATCGGCGAGGGAGTTTCCATTGCAAAAGCAACGGGAGAGGGGAAATGTTCGAGAAACAGAGTGTCTCTATGAGAATATTCTCGTTTATGCGATCTTCCTTCGACGTTATTCTCATCCTTCCGCAGTCGCGGGTTACATCTCGATCGATAGTGCATCATATTTTAAATGATGTTAAATATTAAGTGTTTATTTACTATGAAATCAGTTCTAATCGGAGAGTATGTTGATCAGAAAGCAACATTTAGCTTACTACGAGCAATTGGCAGTGAATTTTTGTTTGAGGAGGAAGGGACGGTTGGGAGCGAAGGAGTCATTGGGAGAGCTGTAATTAAAAGGTAGCGCGTTGATGCAACGATTCGGCAGCATGGAATCGTTGTGAGTAAGTCGAGAGGAGATCGCCTAGCAGTGTAATGGTTTCGAGAACGTTTCGATACGCAAAAGATATGTGTAGCATTTCTTGCACATCACTTCTGTAACGCTCCGAGAGGGTTTCATCTGCTGACATTGCACCTCACACTTGCATTCATATCCGTGGTATTCGCAGTATTAATCGAGCGTCGTCTCATTTTTAAGGCCTTATGTTGGTGATATCCTGCAGAACGAAGATTACTTCGAAATGAGTCGTCTTGTAAGAATCGAAGATATGTTCGATGCTCGTGTTCACTATGGCCATAAGGTTCGTGTCACTTATTTACTGCCTTTTTTCATGGATACAGGTAAACTGACGCGTTTACCTGTAGTAACTGGAGAGGGGGGATGGGCCAGTGCTGTAGATCCTTCTGTCATATCGCTTGTGGTGCTGTAGTTGAAGTATGACATTATTTTAGACTAGATATGCGTCTTGTTGCAATAACGAATGGTATCGATTGCATAATTGTTTTGCACTCTTATTGCAGCACCGAAAACGTTTCCTTCCTTCCTTAACGATTGCATTTAGCACCCTTTTTGCCCTCTCAAAAGCGAACACGGGATACCGGTGAGGAGGATTGAGGCGGAAAATTGAGTTCCCTATCTTTAAAAAGAGCGTTCCCTATCTTAGTTTCTGATGAATTGAAGTAGAAATGCGTTTAGTGCTATGTATATAGATTTAAGGATAACTGTTTATAGGTAACAAGCTTAAAGGAGTATTGAATAAGAGAGGCCGACAAATTGCTGTTTGAAGTATCTATATTGCTAGAAATAAACGTTTGCAGATCGGAACACTGAATGAGAAAATGAAATGGTCGCTTTATGGCGAACGCTTAGGGATATGTATCTTCGATTTGGATATCACCCGCGAATACTTGATTAAAGCGCTCAACTTTATCTCACATGTTGCATATCGTGGAGGCATTATCCTCTTCGTTTCATCCGATAGGTTATTGCTACTTTATAGATTTGCAACAAGTAACTTTGTGATATGGCGATTGAGGAGTAATTTTGCCGCAGTGTAGTGGTCGGATGTTTACTGCTGAAACCTTTGATTATGCTTCATCGAGGAAGTTGTCTCCGTTTGCTATGCTTATATAAGAGAAATGAAATGCTGAACGCAAAGAAAACAGTAGCAGTGAATATGATGTGATAGGAGTTCCAAGTTGGAAGTTCGGGTCGTGCTTTTAAGTTGCTAGTCAATCTGCATTAAGCTCTTTCACGATCAAGCGTGCCGATTGCGATTTGATCAGGACTTCATTCGAATCGGTACAGTATTTCTTATATCTGCAGCTGACAGCTGTTCCCCTCAAAAGATTTTAAATAAAAGAATATGTAGTCCTCTTACCTCCTTCAAGTCAATTCTTGACTGCCTCTGCATTCATTTAGAAACGCATGTGGGGGGAGGGGGGGGGGGGGGGTAGGGGATTTCTGGATGTAACCACCTCATGAGCGGTTTTAACAAGACGATACAAAGCAGTTATAGGAATAACATGCAGATGATAGAACGAATGGCTAGTTCAGTGGGTGAGTATTCGCATGTTCGTAAATGGCAGGAGGGAACGTTGACAAACTCGAGACAGCTATTCGGTGCACCGGTGCGGTTACCCGATACGATTGTCTTCTTATCAACGCTCACTTCGGTATTTGTTGAAGTTTTGAAGTTAAATTATTTCAGCATTAAAGTCTTTAATTAGTTCTCAAGTAGACGTACCAATAGTTGGCGATCTGCCGTATAGCGGTGGATAAAAGCAATGGGAATGTGGTGTTTTCATTGTCGGGGCATATGGATTCGAGCTTATACGGTTCCTTAATTTACAGCTCTTATATGGTCGCCCGCTTTTGCTATTGTAAGATAAGTAAGCACTTATAATATCAAGGTGACAGTGGAGAGGTGATGAAGTTTGGCGCATAAATCGATTTGTGGCTCTAAAATTGTCGTGGATCAGAGCTTTAGATTTATTAATTTAGAAATCGTCACATCATATTTCTTTACTCACCAAGATCTCTTTTAAATCTATGAGTCTGGCAATCTCGGCACAAATTCAGACAGTATTCTCGTTATATGGAGGCCAGCACGTCGTGAATAATGCCTGCGGATGGAGGGAGACGTTGGGTAATATAATTTGTGAATCTGACACTGACCACCTGTTATCTAGCCCAAATACATCTTTAAATTTTCCGTTTTAAAGTCCTCTTCGGTTATGGAATGAAGTAGGTGTTGAAAAAACTTGAGGTTAAAAAATTCGGTGAGTGGGGAGGTGCGCCGGAGGTTTTGAGCTTAATCAGACCAACTGGAATCCTAAGCTGCTAGCAGACGAGTGTGTTCACGTTTTCGTCCAAGTGCCCGCTCGTACAGCTCTAGAAGAGTTTATTTTTATTTATACGTCCACTGGTTATAAAAATGCATCTAAGGTTCGTGGCACATTTGGCGTCTTCAGCTGGTGAAGACGATAAGTCAGTAAGGGAGAGGAGTTCACACTGTAACGCCAGTTATGTTTATTAGGTTTGATAATTTTAGCTTGAGTAGTTTTTGAATTGAAACCCCTCGACTAACAAGCAGACCGACACAGATACGTGTGCACTGGCCAACACGCGGGTTTGAAGTATAAAAGACAAATTTGTAGAAAGCCTGGAAGGGAATTAGTTGAAGTAATCAATCAGTCTAGTGCAAGTTTGGATATGGCCAATTCGACAATATACTATGATGTTATTGAAATGAGGTTTAGGTACTGGAAACACATCCAGCGGTGATCGAGGCCGCAAAGATGGCGATTCCATCAGTCGGTGTGGTTGATTCGAACTCAGATCCGTCATATATTACTTATGCGATCCCCGGAAACGATGATTCGACGCCGAGTGTCCAATATTTTATGAATCTCTTTGTGAGGGCAGTTGAGACTGGCAAGAGGGCGCGGGCTGCGTCCCAGCGTGCCTCGTAGTTCTTACTTTTTTATTTGCGAAGCTTATTAGAAGCCTAATTTGGGAAGCTTAATGAAGGACGGAACTGCCTTAGAGTGAATCGGTGAGAGATGAGCTAGGTTTATGTGGATGTTGGTTTAAAAAGTGATGCTGAGAGGACTAATTAAACCCATCGGTTGGCTGTACTTCAAAAAGTTCATTCGAACGCCAGAGAAATATTGAAACAAGTATGTGGATGATAGTTAACTTAAAAAGCCACCGAGGCAATTAGGCGCTTTCATTTTACATTCTCATCCGATGTTTGTTTTCGTCTGTGGATAAGAAATTCCGGAATCTCGACTCAGTTCTGGCAGTCTAGAATGGCCGAACCTTCGTCTCCTATTGTATTTGCGTTGAGTTAGTACTCATTTTAAATGCTAGTTGGTTGTAGCGAGCCAAGTTTATCGAATTTGCTGCTGTGTGGATTTGGAGAAGTGATGACAATTAGAGTTCGCTTTCCATCGCTCCCCATCGATAATGAGATGCCGATGTACCCATAGAAGAGGACGTGATCCCGAGCATTACAATCTCCATCTATTCCAATATTGTCGGAAGTATTGATGAGAGTTTTTGCGGTTTGTTTCGTTCATAGAGATCACAGCAATACCTCTGTTCTAGTATAATCGCAGATTGATTCACCGGCCACATGTGATACTTCCTCTCGGGTGCATTGCCTATATAAACAGTGATCCCCGATCTCGTTATGTTCCCGTCAATGGTATTTCTGTATCCCGCTGTTGTAAGCTCAACGTTCTTATACGATATTTCTTTGAAATTTGCAATGTTGAATGCCGATAGGCCGTTCTATTCTCAGTTCTTTTTCCTCAAGTTATGGATACAAAATTGGAACAATGATTAATTGAGTTTACTCTGATTTGATGAAGAAATCACTGATATTTGCTGCAGAGACGATTTCAACGCCGTTCATTGTGAAATGATTTCGATTGGCATATGTAATAACTATATTACTAGGTTCTTCTGTGATGAGAGGTTTGTGGCCATAATTCGCATATGGTATATGACTCGCAGGTTTCGTTTCTTGGAATTTTGCAGTTGGTTACTGGACTCTTTGATTGTCACTGAACGTTCCATATAATTTAAATAAAGTTCCCTTGGTGAGAAGTGAAAAGTTGGAGTGTAAGTGAGATCGGATGGACTCTCACGAGTTCGGATCTTAGCGTTGTTTCCTCTCTTTCTTCGTTGAATGTGATTAAATATCCGCTCGACGTAGCAGTGTTTTGTTCGTTTCTCCACTGCCGATCGGTTACATTTCCGGCGTTGTTATTATTCATTTTATGCGCTATAGCAATTTTGCAGATATGAAATGCGGCCGAGTGTTGCACTATGTCTTTGACTGATGGTTTCAGTTTGAGGAGGCTATCGAAGGTGGGAATATTCTCTGCGTGATTAAAAAGTGGTGTCTATTGGTGGTTACTGATCGGAGGTATTGATCGATTCGATAGGTGGGATTGCGAGAGGCGCTCACTCAGCTGGCTCTCCCATGTTTCCCGGTTTATTTCATTTACATAGCGATGAGCAACAAAATCCATTGATTAGGGGGCGGAGTGCGGCGAACAAATTTAACCCAGTGCTTTCTTTATTCGAAGGTGAACATACGACTATGTCTGAGTTGAAAACGTTAGCATGAGCACCCACTAAATGAATGGGAGTTGATAAGATCGCAGTGGATAAATATGGTGGATAAGTGGATAAGCTGCAATTGTAGCGAAGAACTGAGAGTGTCGCGGTTATTTTGCGCTGTTCGATCAGTTCGCAATAGGTGAATGCGGGTGCTTGGCAGCTTCCTGAAGGCAGCGATCACCAAATCGCGTCGCTGATGCTTCGTCACTTTTGTGAATTTGCGGCCGAAACGATGGTCGTTGTGCTGTTCGCGATCTCCAAGCTGAACTGCAATACCCGAGTGGCGTTGATCTATTTCTCCGATACAGTTATGACTTATTTAGATCCAGTAGAGGTTTCAGATTCGCCTAGGATATTTTGTGCTATTATCTATTTGCGGTTTATCGGGATTTGTATGAAATTTCTCGGCTATAATTCCCGTTTATTGGCGAGCTCGGATGCGTTTCGCTTCACTCAGTGAAGGCGCTGTGAAGGATAGAGGTGTGATGATGTGCTCCTATGTTGTGATACGCTGTAAGCCCCACAATAGTTTCCAGTGCACAGCAGTCGAGAGCTGTCATCCGAACGGGAGGTACAGCAGTGGATCTTGAGATGCATCGTTGTTTGTTTTTGATGTCATATGGATGGCACTTGACGCAGAATAGGGTGGTGATGTGTTTTCACCAGTGAATAAGAGAATGTCGTGAGAATCGGAATTACCAAGTTCGAGGAAGTGGGAGTGCTTGTAGTCCAGTGATTCTAAGTGTCCTCCTGAATTCTGGATGATAGAATTCCCTTAGGTTTACGTAATGAAGTTTCCTTAGATTTTCCTGAAATGTAAGTAGAAGTGTTCTAAGCCTCAGTTGAATGCGGTTGCTACTAGGGGGCCACATTTTGCCTCCATTTTCCGTTGTCTGCAGGAGTGATGGTAGTCGCCGGCACTACGTTGCAACATAAAATATCGCGAAAGACGTGTGTCCCCAAGTCCCGGGTACAGTGGGATGGGACGGGAGTAAGCCTATATCCAAGTGCACTCGCGCTATAGATATATTCCGGCCTGTAGGTTTCATACATCTCCTGTGGCAAGAGTGGAAGACTGCTTTCCAAGTTAGGAGAGGGGAGGGAAATGGCAAAGGTGCCTGGCGTGCCGTATACAAGGCGTCGATCTTCATGCGACTGCTTTTGAGATAGTAACGGTAGCGAGGGAATCAATTGCTTGGGCGTGGCCATTCATACAAGCCGGCGCGACAGTCATTCGACTAGCTGCGTACATGCATTTCATTCTCCTCCTCGAAGTGGCCTGGTTCCCTCACTTGTGGCCAGACCCGCAGTTTACTCTGTGGTGTGAGTTGGCCGAATTTGCTCGTGCTTATTCGAGCTGGAGTCAGAGCGGTGTATACATGAACTCATTCACGTTTCCTCCCGATACTTGAGCCGCTGTGATCGCGATCGCAGCATTTCTGGAGGGTATTCACAGCAGAACCTCACTTTATTTTCCCTCACTAAATCCGTCAGTATTCCATCTCCACTTCTTTTTTAGATTTCAGCTAAGCAGAGAGACTTTATGATCAAATGTGTCGCCAAACAGTCGCATGCAAATCAGTTTTACGTACTGCCATAAATCGAAACCCCTTATGCCTCTCTCCTAAAAGCACTTATGATCCTCTCTTCCTTCAACAGATTAATCACTCTACATTCCGATGACCCCACTACTATTTTGTGATAACCTTCCTCGGGAAAATTGCTTCATTAGCCCGCTTGACCTGAAACATAAGAGAGCTACTTCAGTATGGTGCCTCCCTCATTTCCTACCCTTATGGGTATATGAATGATGCGCTTTTTGGTTGAAATCTCTCTACTAGTCATAATTTCCCGCTCACAGCACATCGTTTTTGTGTCGGATTGCCGGTTGATGAGGGCTATGTTTCTATGTAGTAATATTCGTCCACATGCAACGTTAACTGCTAGATCAATGAGCCGCATAAGTGATTAAAAAATCGATACGAATATTGGAGAGCAAAGATGAGCGAAGATCTGAATGGCAGTCTCGCTCGAGCGGTTTTTAATATGGGTATGTTTCATATCATATGAGCTAACGTGGGGGTGCAGCTGCGTTTGTGGCTTGTTGGCGGAAAGGGTGCGGGTAACGAGAAATTGGCGATTTTCAAACCATTCTTGGGGACGGCACCTTCTTTTTTAGCAGAATTCGGTCTATCTTTGAGCTTATTCGCGCTTCCGAACCGACTTATGTGATTTAAGCTTTTCGAATGAGGACGGTGTGAGCTTCAAAGCGACTCTGTTATACTGCGATGGCCCATCGCAGAATTTTTCGAAAAACGTAAGAAACTCCTGGCCAAGGTTTGAGGAAGGAGAAGATGGAAATTCCTCCCCTTTCTTTCCTCCTCCTCCTAACCGGAATTCAGGCCTCGAGGAGAGAGAGCTCTCTCTTCTTCTTACTCTTTCCCTCCTCACCGTCGCTGGTTCAAAAAGTCAGTGGATGTGATGCGAAGCCGTCATCCTCCTAACTGCTTGCTCGTCGGCTCCTCCTTTTGCAGAAATTCCCCTCGTCGTGTCTCATGAATATTCATTTCTCAGTAGTCCGACGATTGTTGAGTGTATGACGAGTGTGGGACTGAGAATTTTTCGTTACAGGTAGTGGAAATAACGAAAGATGTCTGCAATGGATGTGACTGAGAGCACGGCCGCTCCAACAGAGGGAGAACAGAAACCCGCCGAGGAACCGAAACCAACTGAAGAAAAGAAGGTTGCGTCCCCTTCAGCACTCTTTGTTTTAATTGAAAGTCAGTGAAAAGCTTATCCGATCTCACTTGCTGATATCGGCGTAGATAGTCAACTTTTCAAAAAGTCACCTTTCAGCGTTTGTGGTCATTTTGCTTCCGCACCTCTCCTCCCTCCCCTTCTCACGCTGTTTGTATTCCTGTTCCGATATTCATTTCATTTGCTTGCTGTTGCTGAAGGGTAAGCACAGGTTAAATGCGAGGGTCTTCTGAAAAATTAGCAGAGGAGTACTCCGCATCATGATTTCTTGATGGCAGTCCTTGAAATGAGCAGATCATTGGAAGGCGTCACTCTAGAAGTGGTAATGCCATATGGGAAAATTTGAATGGGTTGTAATGTTTGCTGATCGATGCCAAAAGTGTCCCCACCCCCGTCAGTTTCACCCTCTCCCGTCTTGTTAATGCCTTCATTCATCGACAGTCTGTTACATATTCCTTCACAAATGAAGTGCTGTCGCGAACTGAAAACATCGACACACGTTGAATAAAATAGCGGCAATTGTGAGGTGACTGCGGATGGAAGTTGTTGAGGCGACCTCAAGGGCTTTCAGTGGTGATAAGAGAATGATATTCTGTGAAGGCAGTGTGACACATCGTCGATCTAACGTGGCGCTGAGTGAATGTATTACAAGAGTTGAGTGCTGGATTTACTTTGATGGATTTGCCGATTGTTTGCGGTTTTCATGGTGGAGAATTTTTTTCTGTCCAGAATGGGGAGTGATTCCCTCGTTTAAAACGTCACTTTCACAGTAGTTGTTGCGTTCGATGATGTGATGGATTCTGAGCGTCGATTAGAAACGCGGTATTGATTGTGGTTGTTGATCACTATATTTCGAAATAGGAGAGAAGGAGAGCAGAAATTTGTGCGAATACAGCGACCGACGGGTGCCGCAGAAAGAGATACTATCGCCGATAAGTTGGCAGAAAAAGGAGATGACGGCAGCGCAGAGTCTGCTTCCTCTGTGTTTATGACAGCGCCAAAGTGGCACACAAATACATTGCTTTCATGAAACTTCAGTTCTTTCTCTCTCAATCTCTTCCTGCCTCCTTCCCTTCATTTCTGCACAGGTGTGGTGTTGTAATGATTGATATGTTTTAATCGTTCGCTAGTCACCTATTTTTCAGATTTCACTAGTGGTGGTTTTTTCAGGCCGAGGAGGCTGCCCCAGTAGAGGAGCCACAGAAGGCAGCCGAACCTCCGCAACAGGCCGCTGCCGAATCAACCGAATCTGCTGCTGAGCCCGAAAAGAAAGATGTATATTACATTATTTGCTTATTGCAATGTCTGCTGGAATTCCACCGGTAGAGAGGAGAGAGGCTAGGATGCGAGAAATTAATAGTTCCTAGAATGCTTAGGAAGGGTAACTATGCTCATGAGGATATTTTTATTTCGGCACAATGATTTTTCTCCCCACTGATCTCTTTGTTTTTATATGTAAATGCTTACCGCATGCTTTGCAGTTTGTGCTCCTAAATGCGCTGTGGACAGATCAGTCCTTTAGAAAATTCGGCATATCAGCAAACGGAGAGCGTTTGCTCAGGCTGAAAGCGTTTTTTTTCCAGGTTTTTCAGCCGGAATTGGGGTGGTTTTCTTTGGTGCAGCTGTACACGTGCGATCCTGGTGATTTTTTATTGACAGGGTGGAAAATATTTTGCAGTTTCCGTCTTGGAAGTCCTCGCGGCGGGTCCGAAGTCCTCATGGATACCTTCTTGTTGGTTCATTGAACGATTGTGATTACGAAAGGAAAACTGCGTTTTTGCGGTTATTAAAGGAAAGTTGATCTAATGAAAAACGCAGCCAAGATTTCCAAGAATGATGATTGCAAGGAAAGGGGGAGAGGGTTGGGTAAATCCAAACTTCTTTCGTGAGAAGCTGTCGTTCTAGTAAGTCGGCTATGCAGTTACTAGGGTACTAATAATTCTTTAATCATAAAAATAGTATTGCAGGCGGGTGGTGATAGTGACATAACGTCCACGATGAATTCAACGATTCCAACGCGACAGTATCTCGATCAGACAGTGGTCCCAATTCTGCTTCAAGCACTCGGTGCATTGGCTAAGGAACGACCACCAAATCCGATTGAGTACCTTGCCAACTATCTGCTAAAGGAGAAGGATCGTTTCGCCATCTCTCAGAATGAAGCCACCCCGCATTGACCGCACCTGTTACGCAGTTGCAGCATAGCAGATCAGCTCTTGTTCTTTGCTGCTTGGGTGGTTGAGAGGGGCGCTTGCTAATGAAATTGAATATCAGTTCAGTGCAGGACTGTTTCTGTGCGTCGTAATTTGTTAATGGCTGCAGGGATGGGTCATTTATTTTGTAGTTTTCCTCTCGTTATATCCGATCGCTGCCGTATAAGAAACGTTTGGAGTGAAATATTTTTAAATTCGGAACTTAAGGAAGCAGTCACCGTTCCGTCGATGGGGTGAGGGGAGGGGATGTATGCACATTGGGTCGTATCATTTGGGCTTTTGTGCGGTTAGATGAAGTGTCGAATCGTTGTGCTATCGTTGCACTACTTTCCTTTTTCACTAATAAAGTGGCGTCTCGTGATATCTGATAACGCATCTTTCTGATTATTTCTGAAAGTGCGCGGATTTCGTGCGCACTTCGAGAAGTTCTTTGTGACTTTCGGTTTTTCACTCTTTCAAGCGGAGTTTTGTTTCAATTGTGACCTGGGAGGAGCGTATTTGCGTAACTGGGGAAGTTCGATTTCTCCCTCCATTGTCCATCTTCTTTCTACGATTTACTGCGGATAAAATCTTTGTTCGAAAGTACTTTGATGCCTTGATAAGAGATAATCGAAGAACTTTGTCCTCACATATTTACTTCATTTTCAAAGATCCAGGGTATCATCTGCATAGCGAGAGACCTGCAACGTGCTATCACTCGTCTCTAATCCATTCTTCACCATAAGCGTTCATCCATTTTTGAGATTAAACCTGATTGGACCCACAGATGAAATGAGCCCAGAGGGGAGAACGCTGTGGTCATGCCTATATAGTTTACAGTACACCGAAGTAGGGGGATCTTTGTGGTTGTTGAGTTGAAGCATTGGTATATCGTGAGGATCCCTCTCTTATGGTTGGATGAAAATGATTGAATTCGTTGCCGGCAGTGATAATACGTTAGGCAAAGAATGGGGAACGGACAGGCGTTTCTCCGCTTACATATTGGCCATTCGACGTGATTCCTTATATCTTTGAAGCGTTTGCCGCATTGTGCGATTGTCGACGTTTGCAGTGCGACCAAAGATTGGCCAGTTCCCAGAGATGTTTTTAGTGAACTGTGCCAATGAGCAGTGTCTAGAAGTCGGAAGTACTATTAGTTCTCAGGATTATGTTTTGGGAATGTTGTTTTGTCCTCTGGATCGGAGTGGAGATCCCCTAGACCTTGTCGCCTTAAGAAAAGTGAAGTTAGAAAATAAGAACAGCAGCGGATGTGGCGATCGTTGGACGAAGCGAAAAGGCCTGATCCAGAGAGTTTTATTGATAATAGTGACAGATGCGTTGGGTTCTCCTGAAATGTGGAACTTGGATTTTTTCATTGCAGTTCCCCAATCAGACGTCATTGAAGTCCGAGACAACAGGATTGCGGGGAAATATATTGAGAAGTATGGCGGGTGAATACAAGTGGTTCGCTAAAGTTCTCTCGCACAAATGGAGAGTGGTGGACTTTACCCTCCTCGCTATCGCTGTGAACCATGTGCGGAACGTGGCCGTATGGCCTTAATGCCAGTTGTTGCAGTAGGTGGTAGGAGTGATGGTGATAGTAACAGTAACAGCAGCTTGATCAACGATATCAGAAAGGTGCATGAAGGGAAGCACAGCAAATGCACTCTTCTTTCTATGCGGTTATTGAAGTGGTACACCCAAGACGACGGGAAGGCAGCTCGTATCTGTTGATTATACATGAGAGCCGAGGAGCCGTCACCTGTTGGTCGACATTAAATATGTGTGGTAGCAATACACAGATGAGACTTCCTGCATGAACCGAAAGGCTGTAAAAAGTGTTCGATTGAACGATACAAAATTAACCTATAGACGAAATAATACGAAGGCGTGAACGTCTCCAAAGTCGTGCAATTCCGGTATGTCGGTGAACATTCAGATATTCTTTCCCACCTATTATCTCTTGTTTCTATGAAGGAAGGTTCCTGCTGATGGCCAGCTGAAGCCAAACATTGCTGACTGCTTTTCAGATACTTTCACGGAAGATGACCATATGAGGCCTTATTCCTCGTCTAATGCAATACGCACTTCGCCTTTATTGGTTTCGATTTTCGCACTCCATCCATTTTTCAAGTCGGCCTATGATCTCAACATAATAAGGTTTCACTCACGCTAGACAATGTATCATCACTGTTTCTAAAAGATACCAAGTAAACAACCGCATGCTCGCTTTGCATCATTTCCCGGATCCCTATCTCGATCTCCGATAAGGTAGTTGGCTGTTGAAACAACAGCCAACTCTACCTTATCGGAGATCTATCGACGCACCGACACATCATGTACACAAAACCTCTTTAATGGTGTGAAATTCTGCAGTCTGCTTGGTCGGTCGACGAGGTCGCCACTTAATTTGTCCTTAGGCTACTGGGCGACCATCTTGGATGTGAGAGTCCAAATTGGAGACGTGTAAATACGCTGAGGCTTTCATATGATCGGTCATAAGAAGCTGCTCTTGAAGTTGGGAAAAAGTTGGCATCTTTCTAAAGTGAGCCAGAGCATTTTTATACGGACAAGCTTTCAAATATGGACCGGGGAGTATGCTACACACCCAATAACACGGTGTACCATGGGTTACTCTCCGAGTCCTGTCTTTTCCTCATATACATCAACGATTTTCCCAGTAAATTCTGAGCGATATTAAAGTGTTTGCTAGCATCTCTAAATTCATCGTCTAATACATGATTCTGCATGAGTTCCACATTGTGCGAAGTGGCCTAGACACATTGGCCAAGTCGTCAAAGTTGTACCACTCAAATATTTCTCAGGAAAAATACTATGGTGCTTGCTATGTCAGCCTTCGGGATGAAGGTTTTCTGAGGTCAGCGGGTGGGGGTTTCTGGTGATGTTCGTGAACTCGATGTTGTGGTCGTTTCTAAACTTCGCTGCACCTTGCACTCTTCTATCGCTAACAAAATTGATCGAAAACTGCAAACATTGCTGATCTCACTGCGGAAAGCCGACGTTCTGAGCGTTACCAAAATACCTCCATCGTCCATTGCCCACTCATTTTACAACGATGCACTCCTCGATGGTCTCCTTATCTGCTTTCTGATATCAGTTTGCTGGAGAGTGCATAAAAGCATAGTGACTTTTGCAAAAATTTACCAACTAAATTACAGAGCCATATCGGAGATCTTCAACGTGCAATCATTGGAATATCGCAGGCTAAATGTTGACTTCTGTCCTGCAAAACTGTTTCCGGATTTTCCGGAATCCGGCTCTCGGTGGTATTTGCCCTCTGCCCGTGATCGACGTCCGCATCACTTTCAATCTGCCGGAACATCTTGCAACACAAATACTGTTTTCTTCACAGTTTTCGGCGTCGCCTTATACGAATCCGGTATGTTCGCTTCGCCGAGGTCACCAATGCACATCCCTTTAGCCGTTAAGTTGCCTCTTGGATATAAAATGTTCACTCGCACAGGTTATAGCTTCGTGAACGTTTTGATCCTCCTAGCTGGCCATGCCGATGTGCTTGCGTATGTTGTCCCGCTTCGGCACGTCAAAATTAGTTGTGAATTAGTTAATTAAGACGGAGCCGAACAAAGTTTGTCGCCTCTGGGATCTTTTTGGCACAACTATGAGTGCTTTAGTTGCCAGTGGAAACTTCTTTGGCATCCTATAGTTCAGCTCGCTTCACACACTCCACAGTGATTAGAAGCTTTTCAGCGACTCCATTGGGAAATACGCTTTCGGAGTGAAATCTTAGCGAACTGAACTCATATGCTGAAGCAACTTGCTTTGCTTCCTGGTGCCGTTTCGAGTTGGCCGTTATATTACAGCGAATGATCTGATCGTTCGCTTGATGCTTCGTGGTGGTGAGTGTAATTTCGCTTACGTTATTTCGTGTTTGCCTATCGATTTCTTGTGATCGCCGCTATCTCTTCTATGCTTTCCCGGATGATCTCAACTTCCGGCTGACAACATATTCCAGGAAACCTCCCTATCGTTGATTGCGTATGTGCTTGTGGAACGATGTTTGCGAAATATTCGATCGCTCATCCATTCTCGCAACGAAAACTGTCGACTGACCGTAGGCAGTGCGGCTGCTTCTACGAGCATGAAGTTTCTCGTTGCACTCGCGACTCGAAGGTGGCGTCTCAGTTTTCTTTATCGCGCTTGATGGGCACGAGATTTTTTTCGAATTTGCTAGGAGAAGGGAAGGGGGGATGCTCGGAGGGGAGAGTGTTGGTGTGGGTAGTGCTCTTTGTGCTCATTCATGGACGCTGAAGTCGAGAGTGATTGAGCAGAAGCAAGCGTGACTCGATGACGGCACTGCCTGTGCAACTGTTCCAAACTTTGAGAGAAATACTACAATTTTGAGCATATTCCCTCATCGCACTGATCGTTCAGGGAGGAGCGCTTTTTCCTCAGTATTTCTGCACCTATCATATCACTGGATCATTGTCATCTTGGTCAAGACGTGGTGACTTGGAGTGTTAAAGCGCCCCTTCCACCTCCCTCACCCATACGATTCATGGTCGATAGCAAACTCCGAAATTTATCGGTTTCCTGTTTCATAGTACGCATAGTTGACGCTTGAAACACAGCTCTACGATTCTTTCGTCGCTTAGAGATCCGAATTGAAGGAATTCTTGATTTCGGGGCTGTTTGCGGTATTGTCTGATTAGGGTCACCGTTTAATGTAGGGTCACTTTGTAATTTTTCAACATTTGAACGCATTTGTGAATGATCGATTGATCGATCGTTTTTGTGTCGGTTTGTTTGTTTATTGTGTTTGTGGGGCATTGTCTGTTTCGAATGTCAGCAATGGCACTCGAGAACCTCCAACTTAAAGGCGGACATTCGGCAGGAAAGATTATTGCAGAAATGCACCCGAAAGGGGTCCAATGGCGATAGTGTCGCCCAGTTTTTTGTCACTTTTTCTTCGTCTTTCTTCTCGTCGCCTCTCTCTTTTCGCTCTTTTTGAACTGATTGGAATTTCCGTATTTCTAAACTTCTTTTTTGGTGCGATTGCAGTTTGCGAATTCCATCTGTCAAATGTGGGAGGGTCGGAGATGGAAGATCCGCCGGCGAACGGAGTCGCCTCCATGTCCGCGGCGAACAAATTCTAACCAGCTGCTTCTTCTCTAATGCTGCATAAAGAATTATTGCGTAGTTTGATTATGTTGGCCTTCAGCAGCATTTGCGATGCTCATTCAGTGTGATTTAGAAGTTCTTTGATTTACAGCTGCCATCAATAGTCTTCGTTTCATCGGGTGGTTTCTTGCTAATTGCGGCTGATGATTTACCCTTATTAGCCAGGTGTATGTAGGTATCAGCGGTTATTTATGCAAGAAAATGTTGAATTGTTGGTTTGATGCTCTCTTCCAACCTGTAAAATTCACCGCTACAATCTCATAAAAAGATCTTTAGAATGTGCTAATAGCGATCTTGCGAAGAGTATAACATCGATGGCGGCGCTAATTGTACGCTTCCAATAAATGAGAAATTGAAATATTTAGAGCAATTATGGTGAAACTATTCGTTGGTGGATTGCCTGATGGAGTGGATTCGATTCGACTCCGGCAGTTGTTCTCACAATTTGTTATCGTTAACGAATGCGACGTGATTAAGGACTACGCTTTCGTGGTTTGCCTTTTATATCGTCTATTCATTTGTGTTGCGCTTTGCTTTACTCTTCCGTGCAAATGTCTCTTACAGCGGTTTGTTTTGTATTTTATAAATCTTTTTCGTTGGAAGCAATTAAAGAGGGCCGATCGAGAGGGAAGGTTGAAGAACGATCAGAATTCCTTGGTGGTAATGTGGATGTTGAAACAGAACCAACCGAAGTTCAAGAAAGGATAGAAGCCCTTCAAGAAGTCATGATTTTTGGAGATAAAGATTTCTGAAGCCGCCTACAATTTTTTGTGAGGGATTCCCGTACTCAAAAATATATTTCAGCGTTGAGATAGCTGGAACATTTGAGGTGTTTTTGGGCTAATTACTGACAAGCCATAGATTATCTCAATTACCAATATCGCTTTTCTCCTTCAGGAGTGGAAAAAGGGCTGCTTAACATCGTCTATGAGGTTAGATTAGTTATAATGTAAGCGAGCTTGCATACTGAACTGTCACACACCTCACACGCCTCTTTTCGACTATTTCGATGGAAATATTTACGTTGCATATGACGTCGTTGAATATTTTTTATTATTTAAGAGTTGAGTGGATCGAGCTCGATTATTTGTGCTCTTGTTTTGTTAGGCTCTACTTGGTAGCGATGTTTACTGCCATTTTCGGATTTATTCGTTTTGAGGTGTCTTATAAGGGGATTTGCGAGCAGTAGGTGACAAACAACGTGGCGGTTCCGCCGTATTTGCCTGCAAGGAGGGGAGTTGAGCAGTGTGATTGAGGCGACTTGGATACCTCATGTCTTTTCTGTTTATTCCGTCATTTCATGTTCTGGTTCTAGGTCTTCCAAGTTCACTATGCATATAGAAATGACAATAGCATTTGATTTGGAAGAAGTAAAACAACGTTGTGTTTTGGTGTGCAGCTGAGAACCTGTTTAGAGGTGAACTGAGGTTCCGTCGAGGTATGTTCCACATATTTTGCAGTATAGCTGAGGAAAGCACTGCTCAGAAGGGATGAGAAAGAGGGCGAGAAGGGTCGTGGGGGCTCCCTTAAATTATTTTCTCAGGTGTTTTGATCAAGTAGCACATGAAGAGGGAGAGGGGAGCTGCACTTTAGATCACTGCAGTCGTTCTTCTCCATCGGGCCGTATTGCTTACCATTTCTCCCTCGTTGTAGTCATATCGCTCATCTTTTTTATGCAATATAATATGTAAAGTTTTTCTTAGTTGCTTGTGCGATTGAACTACCGTGCCACGGAGGGCAGTTGTTTTAATTAGCAAGATGTTTGATTCATGAAGTGGATATTGCTTTAATTGAAGGTATGCGGTTGAGATTTGTGAAAGAACGATCCCCGTATCAATGCCTCTTGTGGTAGTAAGTTGATATAAGTTTTTTTGTCGTTTCATGGACCTTCGTCGAAACTGAATCTGTTATTCCGTTCCCTTATCACAGATACACTTATAAAAATTGATAGATAGGGGACTCCGAAAGGCAAATAAGGAAATCACTGAACACTTGTAACGAGCTCTCTCTTGCTGTATGCTCGGATCGAGGATTAGTTGTCCTTCGCGAAAAAGTGAAAAAGCTGTAGGCTTAGACTGTTGTTATCGGAGTCAATGAATGTCATTAGTGACTGGAGGAGATCATATCCGACATGATGTTGTATTCAACGAAAATATATATTAAACTGATTTGAGGTTCGCTTCAGAAGAATACATAAGAAAAACACTCCACTTTTTATGAATGCCCTCGTTTTGCTGTATTTCATCGATTATATGCAGTTGCCTTTGCTTGTCGCCATGAGGGCTGCGATTTAATATTAGCAATTTTTGTGAGGTTTGCTGCCGAGGTCGCTAATATGACTGCCAGTCAGTCAGTCAGAGTGAGTCAGATATTTGTGATTCTAACTGCCAAATGTTCTCTGTGAACGCTGATGAACTTCCTCAGCTGACACGATGCTATTTTTCAGTGTTATTTGCATGAAGTAGTGGAATATAGAAGCGAGTGAAACTTATAGCGGACCACCCTACTTCCCTTACCGCCACACAAATTCCAGTGCCTTTTCGTTGTTCGCAAAAATGGAGACGGAGTGTGTTTGCTTTCGATGGGACGCATATTTAGATTTTAGTTCAGTTCGGCTCATAAATAAAAGAACAGTAGATCTGAGCAGCGTCCGCACCTGCCTTCCTTTCATCCGCAGAGGCTTATTAGTGGGTAAGTTATTGTTGAGACAATATCATAGTTGTTTATATGAAGGCGTCGTCTATTCAGCGGCGGCAGGTACATCATGAAAGCGTTTGCGCTATCAGTTATTGCCTTTTTAGCATGTGGCAGATGAGGAATCAGCTCGTATCGCCATCGAAAAACTCGACGGATATATCCTCGAGAATAAACCAATCAACATTCGAAGGTTCTCATTATCTTTCTCTCGATATGCGTGGTGGTAACGCACTTTTGGGATGGACAGTAGCAAAGAGCTTTGACTCATCAGTTTATGCGTGAGAGGTCACACTTATTAATTAGAAAATCACCCTCGAAACTTAAAAATCAAAGAAATCACTCCTCACCTTTTCACTAAAGCGCTGCTTGAAAGGTTGACTCCGACTGAGTTAGATGACCCTTCAGAATGATTTGAAAGAATGGAAAACTCTGATCTTCTGTTCAGGTAAATAGATTCTTGATTAAAATATATGATAAGATTACTATTCCTTGGAATTCCACAACTGTTGTAATCATTTATAACATTCCGATAGAAACAGTTCTGGAATTTTGCAGTAATATTCCTACTTGGTGGAGAATCGTTTCGAATAAGGTGAGTTCTAGAATATTTGAAGTCAATCGTCAAATGTGTTTTTGATGTTCATTAATTATGATTAATGTGACTGACGGGACCATGAAAAGTACAAATTTCCCGCCATGCTTTCCCACTCATGAATACGCCTAGGTCAACATCAAAACTGCGAAGGGAACCTGGTCTCGACAAGCGATGCTATCGATGCGGAGCCGCAGAACATAAGACAATGCAGTGTCCAAGCGATCCGTCGAATCAGGCTGGTGCGTTGAAGCGAGTCGCCAGTACTGGACAGCCCATTTCGACTATTGGAACTCCTGAACAGAAACGATTCGCCGCTGACCCTACGTTAGTGGCTTGTTCTCGTGCCTAACCTGAAATTTGTGGGGCTGATAGACAAGGGGAGGTTCGAAAAAGAGAAGATCGGGTATATGATTTAGCTGGGATATTGCTGTTTTCACTTAAAAGCCGCTAAGAGTATCCTTCGCAGTATCAGAAAACTCGCAGCCCACATAATCCTAGGGTCAGGCAATGAAATGTTCGGTATTCATCGACGTACTTGAAACGTTCGGCGAGTAAGGTTGGTTCTTTTCGGTGAGTACGTCGATGAATACGAGAAGGTTTTGCAACGTGTCATTTTTCTCGTTTACTTGCCTTACCTTTTAAATTCCTTAGTTCAGTGTATTTCTGTTTCGCAAATGTGAAACTTGATTTCGTCCATGAAAACGAGCCGTTTTCAGGGGCACAGGTACACCAACAATAACAATAAATCTGACAGGCCGTCCAGGAGAGGGAACAGCGACGCAACTACAGCAAGGCGCATATATCTACCAAGCATTGCAGCCACAACAGGTTGCTGCGGTCGCGCTTACAGCTGCTGAGTCGGATCCAGAATTACCGAGGCCCACCGACGGGTTAGTTTATAGTTAGAGACTTTTTAATGCTTCTGAAAATTTTGTGAAGGTATCTTAATGAAGGGAAAAGAAAGGCTTCCACTTTTTTAATATTGCGATAATGATCTGCTGAGTTACTTTGCGGTTGCCTTCTGAAAATAATGTTGCTATGAGAGTGGCTATTGGGGTTAATTTTACCATTGTCATTGCAAGCGGGAGGTCGCTGCGACGCAGAATACACAACTAACTAAAGAGCATCTCGGAAAGGTCAACGTCCTGGTCACTTGACGACGCAACGTTGGCGATTAATATCTATGGGTGCAGTTGTCTCGCTGATTACGGGATATGCGCATAATGGGATGCAGAGAGATGGCTTGTGATTAATATAACGGACTTGGCCTGCCTGAACATCGGTGAATTAAGGCGGATTGTAGTAGACTAACGTTGCCTATGTCTTTGAGGGTTTCGTCAATTTTGTTTGATGGTACTGGTAAATTGTTGGTCGTCGATGAGTTTGATTCCGAACACATTTTAAAAGAAGTGATTGTTGGGAGCATAGTCGAGTATGAATGGCGGAGTAAGGGATGTAGGATATGGATAGATGAGGTAAGAGCCGGATATTTAATAAAATCATGGAGAGACTCTATCGTTTGCAGTTGGAGTGTTTTGTCGCTGTTTCAGTCAACATCTAGCAGAATAATTCGTTCACAATTTATAATCTAGTGAACCATGCCTTCGCATTTGTCTTTCACGTTTCCATCATCTTCGTGAGGGATGCTAGAAGCGCGAGTTTTGCAGTCGCAAGCTAAGAAAATTCTCCATTAGGTCGCAGAATTCATAGCCCATCGAACTCCTGGACGATCATCATGGATGACTCTCAGGTGGCTCGTCGTGGCATACGTTGACGAAGAGGTGAAAAGTAGCATTCGTCTACAAACACTGCATTGGATGTTTTTTTGCCTTTTTTGTTTACCAGGAAGAATTTTCCAAACCGCACTTCTCCCTCGTTTCTGCTTCTTTATCAATCCAGATTGCTCCAAACCACCGGTATCGGCTCTAGGGATAAGGAGAAGGGAGCGGGCGAGGGGATCAACAGTGGTGACTGTCTACCCCTGTCACTTGGGCATTCCATCTCTCTAAAACACAGGAGCAGCAAATCTGCATTTAACTGAATTTAAAGGCGTAGGAGGGTAAAATTTGAATGCCGACAAGGGAAGGCAATACTGCGGGAGGCACGGAGAGCGGAATATCTTGTGACGCAACATTTAGAGATACCATCTTCGAGAGCTTTGCCGACATATGCTGCTTCATTACCATTCTCAACTGATCACGGCAGGAATTTAGCTCATTTCTATATAAAGGGGTCACGGTTATGCGCAACGCCCACACCGTCATCACCGATATTCGCGGTCCAAAATTCCCATATCGAATATGCAATCTTCAAGAGGAGTAACGGGCCGGAAACTAAAGCTTACTATTTCTAATAATTTCACAATTTAACACACAGCTGCATCCCTCATTTCTAGTCATTTCCGCAATAGGAAAGTGGCCTTCATCAGAGTTCCGTACTCGAACACAACACAGCATTGTCACAGTTCCCTGTGACAGTGTCATCGTGGTGGAAGCCGATTTCCACTATGAAACCCACTCGTGGAATTCGCCTTTGGGGGAGGGGGGAGAGGGGGAGGAATAAGGGGAGATGAGGAAAATGATTGAAAACAACAATACTTACTATGTTGTTCGTGCATGTGCAACTCTTTGTTTGCTCTGTTGGGTATCTAACGTCCAATTTTTTCCCGTTTAATTTTTGATTATACCGAGTTATATGCATTCTCGATATTTGACAGTAAAGAATATTCCAGTGATCTCTTTCCACTATACGAGCAATATATGGAGTCGCGAACGAAGTACTTCTATTTTCGAGAACGACTCTCGAAGGAAGTGAAGGCACGCGCTCATTCGATGCCCGCCGTGACGGCCTCATCCCTACAGGCACCTTATATGACCACGCTATATGGAGTACAGACAACGCATCAGTATGCACAACAGTAATACCTCGTTTACAGTTTTTTTAGCAGTTTTAGCCTCATACTGGAGCTTAATTAACAGCTGCATGGTCCTTTGTAAAAGCGGAGCGTGTGGTGTGCGATATTAATCGCCGTTGCGATCAGTGCCCATTAGTCGTTTGTATCTTCTTGCATCGTCTCGCTTCGGCATGGGTATGAGTCGTTTTTTACTGATTAGATGACATCAAACTTGGATTCGGAGGATTTGGAAAAGTTGATTTCCCAACCTGTGAAAAGATTTCTTCGCTTTTCAAAAAATATTCCTGGTTGGTGGGGTTGTTGAGTTGGATGGTGCCTTCGAACTGAAGGCGTGTATTGCCGACCTGCTGTGAGCGGTTCTCTCATGTAGAGGCATATGGGGAATTCAGCTCACCACATGCTTCGTGTTGAGTTTCCCGGAATAACAACTCATACAAAAGGAGTTTTTATTTATGAGTCGGGACCGCGGTTTTATTTTGGAGTGAAATTATTTATGATTGTTTATACTCTCCGTCAACATGTACAGTTTATAATTTCTTTCCCACACGTGCACGATCTTTTTCAAGCATTAGCGACAAGAGTTGGTTCGTTGTTTGTGGTAAGGAAGGAAACAGCATTATCTGAATATGTCTTGCTATGTATGAAGACATCGTCGTGAAAAATGGGTCAGTCGTATGTTCATGAATGGGTCATTTGCTCGTTTTTTGCCTTGATGATGCACATTAAGTGTTAGAAGTAATTGTTCGAACCTGTCTAACTGGAGATCAATCTGAAAGAAGCTGCCCGGAAGGGATGGATGGGAAAAGCGAGGGAGGAGAGTTGACGAACTCGATATGTTTGTGGATACTATGTGGCTATCTCCTATATGTTTTATTCAAAAATTAAACAGAGATTTTAGGAGACCGTTTTATCTTAGAATGATTGCTTACTCTTTTCTCTCGTTCATTTGAGATAGTGATTTTTTTAGAGTTTATTAAATATTTTGAATTCTCGGATAGGGCGGAAATATTAATGCAGATGTCTTTCATTCTTTTTATAGTTTTTATTTTGTTATTTTCATATGTTTATTTGTCGATATTGGCATCGTTTTTGTTGGCTGCGTGTTGACACTTCCCATTCTTGTTTCTGAGCTCATTATTGCACATCCCACCGCTAGAGACTGAACGCATTTCATTGGATTATTCAGTTTTTTACTCGTTGGGCTTAAAAGAAGAAGATATAGATTCAAAAAGGATGTATTGAGCTTTTTTTGATAAACGGATGGGGAGAGAATTTCGATGTGGAGGAGGAAAATTAAAGAGCCTCAGTACGAACTAAATGATTACACCTCTGAGCACCTTCACTCAGGTGTTCCGAAATTATCCCAATTATCTCCTCCCAAAAATTCAAAGTTTCAACGAGGAAGTGCATCAATATAGATGCTTGCTAACTTTAGAATAAACGGAGTGGGGTTGTGTTGCCCCGGTGTTCTTGGTTAAGACTCTCTTTTGGGATCTTTCCAGCTTAAGATTATGATGTGTGTATTCTTTCGGGGAAGTGCATCTTTCCGTTGGCCTTACATATCGTCTTTCTCACATACTGCTGACTAGGTGGTTATCGTATGCATCAGAGTTGTTGCAAATACGAACACTGGTATGTTGCTGGAGGCACTGCATCGTGGCGCATCTGTCACATGTGCATGCTTGGGTGAAGCGTTAATGTTGTCTTTTACGTTGCATCATTGCTTTCAGCGACCACTGTTTCAACTAGGTGTAGCTGTGTTATTTTAGATGCTGAATTACGATGAAGGATGTATAGACGGACTTCTTTCGCCTTATTTTCGATGATCTGTTGTGAGGATATTTTTCGCTCTGTTCACTTGCGCGTTGTGACCGACTGAGGGTAGCCAATGTGCTTCTGATTAGGGCTTGGGGGGAGGAGGGAGGGAAGCATGTGGATGAAGTCTTTTAAGGAGGTCGTAGCTAGATGGTAGCGTACGACTGATGAAGACGGCACATTAATAAAAGGAGTAAATATTTAAGGAGAGATCTCACTAATAATCCTAAACAAGTTTCGCGTTTCTGCCGTGAGAATTACCAACTTTATCGTGAAATGCCATTTGTTTCTTTGGGCGACGTTGAGGATTCCTTTAGTGTTCAAGTGCGTTTCGTGAATGTTATTTGTTATTTTCTCGATGGCTGTGTGGAGAGGAGCCTACCGAGAGGCTTGCAGTGCGGTTTGTTGTTTCCAACGGTTTGCGACACAACAGTGAAGTTGTCATTCGGTCACTCAGTGACGACAAATAGCACCGTTGTAACATTTTGTATAATAGCTTTTAACGTTTTATTTTGTTTTGAAAAGGGCCCAACGGGGTTTGGCTAAATTTTTGAGATCGATCAACCGGCAAGAAGGTGTTTTCTTTATCCACCACTCGGTATCGAACGTTTTGCTTGATGAGAGTTGGTTTTGCAACACATCAATGTGATTTTATGGTGTTTATCGGAAGTAAAGCATTTAATTTGTTGTGGAGATTCGGCCGCTTAATAAAGCGGCTAATTTCTCTAGACGCCTAGAAGAGCCCGTTGAATGTTCCGCAGAAATGATGGTGCTTTTCGTTTCGTTTTATTTTACTGTCTACTTAGACGATGAGCAAATATGAAAGATATTCTAAGTGAGCAAATCGAGTGGGAATGCTTCGTTATGTGATCGTTTAATTGAGGCTGGAGATACTCGTAACGCGTCTCGTTTCATACGGTTTTCATATGCGGCCTACGTTGCTTGTTTCATTTCCCTCTCCGTCTCTCTCGTTTCGGACATGAACATCGCTGATTATTGCGTTTTTAGTGCTCTTTTCACTCACATTAATGCGGGATACAAATACCCTCCACGAGGTTTTTATCCTTTCCGTTGGAAAAATTCTGAGTGGCGATCAGATCGGAGTGGAAGCACAATAGATGAGCGGTGTTTAGTTCCACGTATTACTCAATAAGCGAGAATCTTCTTTGTGGTGAATCTGCTGGAAGGCTTCTTCTTTTTATTATCGACAGAAGCTCGTAGTACCCTCCTTCAATTATTAGAGATGGCTATTGGGTTACTGTTAGCCTTTGTACCGTCATTAAGTGGTGGGATCTGTACCGCAGGATTACGCAAAGTCTATTTATTTCTTTATCAGGGGTACTTGTATTTTGCGTTACTGTGAGTGATTTGGTTGAACGTGAGCGCCGTACTGGACGGATTTCTTTGACTATAAACGAGGCGGTTAATCGACGACGAACGAAGGTCCATTACGCTTTCGTTTCAAAAATCTATCAGACGCATTATCAGTAACCGATGCCGTATTTCAGAACTGCATCTCCGGCCTATTCGACTGGTGCACATTACTACGCAAATGCAACCGCCAGCCCCACCACCTACTCGACTGCGCAGCCGATCGTCTATTCGACAGCCGTTACGCAGCAGCCGACGGTAACCAACGTATACCAGACCACCGCTTTGGCTCAGCCGGCGAGATTGTATTGATTACTCGATGTTGATGAAAATAAGGAGGTGTGTAGGTAAAATGAGGCCACTGTTGTTGGTGGGCCTATGTGAGGAAAACCGGGAGTTGCTTACTCGTCACTGAGCTTCCTTAATCTGTGGCAGTTTTCGAAAGTACTTTAAGTGTTTTTCAGGAAAATTTAAGCTTCGGACCCGCCACCATTAGAAGGATTAATGAGTGGTGGATAACGCGTTGTAATTGATCATTTGCTATAATTTACAACGTGCATTATTAAAATGCCAGAGTTATTTAAGTACCCCAGCGGTACTATCGGTGACTCCGGTCGACCCTACTGCACTAATCTCATCCTAAGAACCCAATAAGTAATAGGCTGAGGACGTTTGGGCAAGTGGAGTTTCCAATTTTTATCATAACTTTATCAGTCATACTCGATATAGATGCAGTTTTCCTTGAAATTCTTGTTGCGTCTTAAGTTAATTCATTTTGTGTACGCTGATAGCAGCACTTTCGAGATAATTAGTTCTTGTGTCGGAGAGGATTTTGTTGGAAGCTGTTGTATCAGCTCCTTTGTTCATTAATGCCCATGACTGGGGTGTCAGTGTGCGAGAAAGGTTGATCCATATGTTGGCGCTCTTGGTTACTGAGATTGTCGGAGCTTACCGATTTCTTTCTCATTTTCATAATATTCCGACATCGTATCGGCTTTTTTTGGAGACATTTAATTGTGTTGCAGTTGCATCCAAGCTGCATATGAATTATAGACATATTATACAAACCTTCGGGAAGCTATTCGATGATGGCTTTTTTAATTTGTCGATTCCCATTCGGTTAGGTCTGTTGAAGCTCCTTTTTTTTGATGTTGTAATGGACGGTAAAAAAGAGGTGCCCGAAATGTGGAGGAGCGCTTGTGGCACTGAAAGCGGATCGGAATCACGAGAATAAACTGGAAACGACTGCTGAGAATGCGGTGGAAAAAATTACGCCATAATGAGGTTTGATGAGACTACAGCACTGCTGAGTGACAATGTGGGAACGACTCTCTGTGCTGGTAATTAATTGCTTGTTATTTCGGTCGCATATATTTAGTGACTCGTTCCTTGCTCTCAATTACCCTTAGGTCCGATCCCTCCCCCATCTCCTCTTACTCTTCTCTCTCTGGATTCATTTCACATACTTTTTTATTGTGCATTTTGTCTGATTTGTTATGCTGGATCGTCTGATGTTGATAGCATGAGCGCATACTCTTCCGTTTCGAGTTATTATTTTATTGCAAGTTTTGTCGTTTTGTGTTGGCGCTGTTTAACTCGTATTTTCCATAAAATCCTCTCGCAAAAATCCCCTTCCATCACACTTAATGTATGACTTCGTTCATTAATTCCTTCATATTTTTATCGATGGTTGTCTTATGCGGCTTTCTATGTATGAAACTCATTATCTAAGCACCGACTCGAAGGTTTTGTTGCAAATGCGATGTCAATATAAGTAAACGGCTGATTTAATTAGCTATTTAGATTAAGTGGTATGACCTCTATGTAAAAGGGGTCGAATGTCGAGTTCGATTCAGTAAAAAGAGGGCTGGAGGATTATGAGGATTTCTTATTTCAATTTGAGAACTATTCATTCTCGGCGACTTGATCTTCCCAGAGAGTTTAACAGTGCTTTTCTTGGCTTTATTAAGAAAGCTTTGAGGGTAACATAGCTGCGAATGTGGTGGGATTTGTTCTTAGACTCATTGGGTACGTTAAGGCTGTGTCGTAAGAAAGGAAAATAGGTGGCGAGGGAGAGGTGGAGGAGTTCAGGAAATTAGGGTCCCAACTTTCAATGAGTGATATTAGAACGGAAATTACAACACAGGTAGGAAAAGATGGTACCTTTCAGTGCATTTAGACGTTCGATTTGCAATGTGTCAATCAAATGTTACACAGTGAAAGGAGGTGGTCCCATGCTATACCGTAATGCAGCTCAAAGGACACTGAAAAGGACAAAGGTCGTTAACTCCAGAATCCAATAAACTAAGCGGTTTCTACATCGGAGCCCTCTTACATCATCTGGTGCTCATTTTCGATTTTCACTTGGAAATTAGCTAATCTGGGGCACTTAAAGACTTAGAGCCTGAATATTCGGTGCACCTAGATGTGATCATTCGGCTGCTACCTACATGAAACATCTATTCGCTGAACTCGTAAAATACCTTAAACCAACATCTCAGTAGTGAAATAAATATCTTCGGGATTAATAAACGAAAAAAAGCGTTGAAATGTTGGTGAGTGCACGAGAGTTAACGCGTCGCTGCAAACGAGAGAGTAGGCGCGTGAAGAATGTTGAACTTGCTCGTTAGCAAACAGCAGATATCGCGCCCTTCTCACCACATGCCTCTTTGCGTCTCTTTCAGCCGACAGCAGTTCTCTTTGATTTTTCAATTCATTGCACCCATATTAGTTCGTTAGACGCAATGAAGAGGTAAAAGGAACGGGCAAAGGAGGTAGATAAAGGTGGTATTTGTGAAGCGGTCCCGTCTAACGCATTAGAAACATCAACTAAAGAGGGTCGCGAAGTGGTCCTCCACCAACCATCCCCTCTCAATTTCAATGACGGGGAATTGATTTATTCTGCTACTCGCTAACAACTCTATCTTAGTAATGCTGCTGTAATCTTAGTGAGCCAATCAATCAAAGATGCGCAACTGTGCATTTCCTGAATTGAAATAAGAGGTACCCGAATTCAACGTCGATTGAAGTTCCTTTAAGTGCCATTGTTGTCGGACGTGAATTCTTGATGGTGGTGTGACGCAGAGAGAGCTTTCGGTTGAGGTGGGCAACGTTTCCTCGCAAGAAAGCAGCCTTTGGATGTCGGAAGCCGCAAAGGCGAAGTAGTAGACTTCTTCACGAGGATGGCGTCGCGGAGCAGTTCGTTTTATGAGGTCCTTCAACATCATCCCGTCACAGCTTAGAGAGTAATGAAGTTAGTAACAGTCCTCACATCACTGATTTTGTTTATTAGCACCGATAACCAATGTAACGGTAATAACAGTGTCAGAAGTACCCTCGCTGCGATAGTACTATCCCGTTATAATTTCAATGCCTATGATGAGAAGCTCTGACAGAAAAATTCCTACTAGCAACGCAATATAAGAAGCAGCACGCCTATAGAGCTCCAGCCTTCGACCGGATTATGTGCCTGAGATGTCCACATTAAATATAGCTGTGCTATTTACCTTCGTTCGCTGGATTTAAGGGTACATATACATAGAATTATACGATAGAGAGATGATGATAAAACTGCCCTTTTGGTAGAGAATATCGCATGGTGACGACACAAAAAATAGCGAAGAAAAGAAAGAGCCGTTTTCCATGCATTTAGGCATCTCCTCCATGAAGCCCACTTGCAGTCATTACTTAGCCGGTTGTTCATCAATTCAAAGTCACCCCAAGATCTAGTTTACCTTCTCACAGTTCACGAGCGGTTATTTCCTATGCCACCTCATAACTCACTGAGTATAGCGAAACCATCGACCCCTGTTTATCAGCTCGAACTTCAGCTTATCTCTCCAAGTCGCTCACTTCCTCCTCTCAATATTCACCAACGTATTCTTCTCTCCAGAATCTACAGTTCACCTTCTATCACTCAACTCTGAACTCATATTTCGTGCTGCCCATCGTGTCAAGTTTAGCCGCTCGGATTACTAACGGTTCACATGCCTCGACCTAAGCTGCCGTGTATTCGGATAATTTAGCGACAAATCTACCCATCTGAACTGCAAAGAGAACTTTCCGGGGGTGGAAATTTAATCTGTGGAATGTTTCAGCGAAAACCCTTCGGACTAGATTTCGAGTTGAGGAATCATTGTGGAAGCTCCACAGGCTGAAACATATAAGGAAGTTCAGCACGAAGCGCACACGAAGCAGCGATAGCCACAGCTTGTAAGAATGAGGAGAGCGCAGCAACAGCAGCCACAAACCTCGGCCATCCCCCTTGGTAGGAATTTGAGGAATGCCGACAACCAAGACCTCGGTGACCGATGACTGCGAAATGTTTAAACTTAGGTAGGCGTACTGCTGCAGCATAAAAGCAAGCTAAAGAGCTGCTGGTGGGAGGGATCGTGAAGCGATTATTAGTCACTGCAAGAATCCCGTCAAAAGTGGATTGGAGGGGGGAGGGGGGAATATCGCGGATCCCCGCGATGGGAAGTAGTTTTGTTGGGGTGGACCCGTATTGAGAAGTGAGGAGCCGATCATGGAGTGAGCATTGCATATCACCAGAGCCATGCCCGACGGGCTATGTATTCATGACGTTAAATATGCTATAGAGAAGCTTCAGAATATACAACTTACGTATGTAATATTGTATGGAAATAGCCGAAAGAAGAAACGCTGATTATTTCCTTTCGCTCATTGGCGATGGGTGCGGATTCGTTTATGCGATTAAAGGTGGTGGAGTGCTTTTTTATTTTTAGATGGGGGTTCTTATAGAATCTGCCAATGAATGGTGTGCTTTTACCTACCCTATAAGGTTATGAACACTAATCAACTCGATATGTCCATATTCAATAAAGCAGGAAGAGTATTTCGCTTAATTTAAGCCTCTATGGCAGAATTAACGGAAGTAATTAATCTCATTTATGTTCTTGAACTAGAGCTGTCCTATATTGATGTGTCATTAAACCTATTAGTGCCCGTGTCTATATGCGAATGTTTTCTGTGGTCTTTTAATTTCTATTTGCCCATTTATTTGAAGTAAGCATCGTCGAAAAGTATTATTTCACTTGAAGTATTCGAGAGTGATCGAGAATGTTCGAAGAGACAATATCCTTGACGGCATAATTACTTTCTCGTTGAGGAAGTTTAGCAACGTAGCACTCTCGCCTTATAGCCGTCACTTTTGTAACTAATCGATCACCTCAACGTTGACCATTCCATCTGGACTGAACAAATCGTTTGCCATTCATTGCTTAAGCAGTATATAAAATCCCTCAGGTCAAAGATGAAAAGGTCATTTGCCATAAAAAATGCCTATTTTACTTCGTCAGCTGGAAGAATATAGCGTCATCTGTCATTACTGCTCTTAAGAAATCATGAAAGTACTCTACCGGATTCCCCAATTTATAAGTGCTGAGGATTCCTGCTAGCTATAGATTTCTCAATATTAAAATCTCTTAAGAACTAATAGGAATGGGAAACATCGTAATGCTCGCAGATTTCGAGAATTACTTATGTTTATGAGAAGTTTGAGGTGTGATTCCTAAATGCTTTGGGAAAGAGTGTGCCATTTGAGGCTAGGAATTATGATTTGATGGGAAAGTTGCGGCTTTCAAAGTTACCCATATCAGAGGATATTAAAAAGCGCAGAACGCTTTGAAACGAAATACTCGGAAGTGGCTCATTTTGCTCGTGAAAGAGTCTTTAATTCATTTCTATATCTGCATGGAAAATTCCTCGCTGATAGTTTCTCGCACTCCACACATAAGAAGGAAGGAATGGGGGAAAACATCAATGAGGCGACTTCACGTCAGCTATAAATCTCATCTGAACTATGCAGTTTTTATTTTAATGTTAACCGAGCTGCATCAACGAATAATTTGCACTTAATCCCCTCATTAATATCAATGCGCTCATTAAAATATGCAGCAAATATTAAGGCGTCATGCCCGCTGATTCCTTCTCGCATCTCTATGAGCCGCTCGAGGAGACTACGACGATCTGTTTACTTTTTATGCAGTTTCCACTCGAGTATTGATCGTATACTTTGTTACACACTACATAATAAGTCTTACTATGTTTATACATAATTTATTTCCTTAATAGGTGAAGGTTTTTTCGAAATTAACGAAGTGGATGTCGCTTTTTCGGAAAGCGTTCGAAGAGCGGAGAATATTTGGATGTGGGAAATTCGGAACAATTGTTCTCTCATTATCCATAATTTTTGCTGCTTCTATCGCTTTTCGCTTATTTTAATGGGAGAACTATGTGAATAGCTGATCGAGTAATGGACGCTTTTGTACACCTACGATGGGAATTTCTGTTTTTTCCTCTCTCCTTGTTCTCTTTCCCTTTCCCTTATTTGAGCTGCCACATTCCTCTTCCGGTTTTTCGTTGTTCCTCACTTCGAGTGATTAATTATTGTTTATCATGCCATAAGTTTATAAAGTTAGCATTTAAAAAGCGGTTTATTACATGTATAAGGAAACAATGCATAAAGAGATATTGTTTATTTACAGGGTGGTAATAAGGAGAATGCTGTGGATGAAGGCTCTCACCTCGGTCGGCAGTGGTGAGTAAAGCTCATTGTTAGATATGCGTTAAGAAGAACGTTTTCCGAGCACGAATGATGCAATCGCGATCACCGCACCACTAAACTCCACTAATTCTCGTCGATTCCCACCTCATATTTATAAGTTTCCCTCTTCCTCAAATAGTAAAGATTTTTCTCATTTACCTTAGAGAGATGAGTAAATTATACTGTTTCGAAGGTCTATAATAATTGCGCAGGTGGGTGGGTATGAAGGAGAGCTAAAATATAGGAAAGCCTCAAGAAAACGGTGGTATAGTGGAGGCGAGACGGTTGCACGCATGTTGTGAGGGGATGAGAGGAGTTGAGAACGATTATGGGCATTGATTGTTTCTCGCTGAACAATCGTAGCGATTGTGTTACGTCGTTTGTGGATGTCTTTTTCTCATGGATAACAAGTGAAATATGAGTTGAAAGAGGTTTTTATCACATGAAGTGAATTGTCTTACGGTCAAAGTGGGATAGCAAATTTTGGTGACCGCCGATATGAACTGCGGCTTATCCTTCAACAAATGCAACAATTCTGCTCTACCGTCTATTTCGTCGTGTTCGATACGCGTTTCGTTTCTCTCTCTTTCAGATCGTTTCAATGAGCTCGTTTATTTGTTTGTTTTTTTAATGAGGATTATTGCATTCTAAGAATAAATTCAGCATCTTTGCTCATTTTTAAGAGCATTAGAATTGCTGCCTTATCTGATTATCTGAGGTGAGAGTTTTTCTCAACACCGGATATCAGAGAAGGCGAAGCGTTACAAACTTCATAATCAGTAGTGTTTCTGAAAATTCCCCAGGAAGGCGGTTATACGCGAACGTTTGAGGATTCACGAAAATAGGCCGAGTTCTTTTTGCTGAATATAAATGAATATTGCCGAAGGGAAGATAGCCATACGCTGTTATTGACTTTTTGGATAAAATGAAAGTCTTTCACTGCTTGTTGATTTCTAAAGTGAACACCGATAGAGAAGTGAGAAAACAACGAGCGGGGATGACTCTTAAGATCGATAGAAAATCAACGTTCGAATACGAAGACAGGTCGGAGGCGAAAACCATCTAAGAAGAAGTCTTTATGTCAGAACTGTTGCATTTTCAATTGCTTTTACTATTATAGGTACATTCATATGGAAAAATGCTGCCTTAATGCATTCTTCAATGCATCAATTATCGCATCAGTTTACATGTATGGATTACGATAGTGCTGATTTCATACCGTGTAGGCTGTAATAAAGCCCCATCAATTATTGTTAGTTGGATTTTTGTTCGAGAAAGGAGGCTAACTTCTGTCAGAAGTTATATTGAGGTTCACTCAAATTCTCCGATATTTCAGTGAAGTTAATGGCCTGATGACCAATGTGTCAAATAATCCCAAATCAGAAATGAACTCTTTCAACTAATCTTACAATCAATTTGAAAAGCTCAAAAACGAATAAAAGCGCACAAAATGAAGGCAGCTGACATTGCGAGATTCTTCTTTATGAGTGCATCTGCAAGTGGCAATTTCCCCAAATTTTCTCATATTTTTGTAGTTTATTTTTGAATCCATTGTGGTATTTTTTTCAGAACTCTAAGAATTTTTCCCAGAGCAAAGAAGAAATCCTCTCTTCCGCCATGTTCACGAAAAAATTCCGCTTTTGAGTGAAAGGAAAGCTATCGATGAAACCTAATTTAATTGCGTTTTCTACTTATATAATCGACCTCAAACATATTGTTTTAAGAATTTTTTGAGTCTCTCGGGAGACGTCATTAAGAAATTCACTTTGCCATCCCTCTCAGCCTTCGATGAACCACTTCGATTTCAGGTTGCAGAAATTAAAGAAGATCGCAGTCAACGCGCATTTATTTATAAACATTAACGTATAGTCGATTTGAAGTTTATTTGTGGTACGTTGTCGAATGACTTTATTGGGAGATACTGTTTATTGTGTGCGTATTCTGAGATCTTTCGAAATCTTTTAAATACATCTTTATACTTCAACAAATTCCAATATTATATAGTCTACAACGCTGTGTAATTCACTGCATACGTTCGTAGTGCATTATACTGCTTGCAGAGGGAGTTTGTAGTGGCATATTTGTTACCTAAATAATTAATATCTGTACTGTTGGCATTCGCTGACCTTTATAGGCTGCAACTTGTAATATTATAGTGTAAGGTGAGGGTGTTGTTGGGAATTCCCAGCTGCATTCTCAATGAAAGTCCACAATGACAACTGCTCGCTGTGAAAAAGTGTAGATATAGCGCACAAGTCATCTGGAACAATTTCATTTGAGGGCTTAAATTTAGAAGAGGGAAAATAAGCTTCGAGCTGTACGCTAGTTCAGAACGGTAATGCAGATGAGCAAGGTAACTCTATTGTTGTCGAGAACATCGTCACATAAATGTTATATTCATCTGTTTTGGAATATTTAGTAGTGGTGATCCTTTCTTTTCTCAATATCCTCCTCCTCCTCTTGTTATCCCCTCTTTCTCTTTAGCCAGCAGCGGTTATGGTACTGTTCACTCGCCTAGCACGTAGCGATACACCTCCATGAGGCACATCAATCAAATGCATTCTTTTGCTTTAACTGGAAGATATGTTTCTCATTAATAGTCGTTCCCACATAGACGGAACAGCTATCAAAAAGCAGAGTGCCAACGAGATCGCAATTTATTTTGTCATGGTTTCCATTCTTGCGCCAACACTGCTGCAAACACTTCGGATCGTTGCGAAGAAAGGGATTTTTGTAATCTTCATGAGATCTTTTTAATCAATAGAATTGTTATTATTAGCCGAGGAACTATAAGCAATTGGGTGAAATATTGAGAGAAAAGATAAAATTCATTTTCTTCAAAAGTTCCTCTAAAAGTTTTTCATATCGTTTCCGATTTTGCCAAGAGAGTTTCGCTTCATAACAGATTTTATTTTCTTTCAATTGAACAGTTGAGAGGCAATTTTCCTCTCATATTTGCACAAATCTTTTCGAACATTTATTTATTCATTCCACCAAAAAGCCGAAAGAGCTCGGCGGCTCTCAATCGACGAAGAACGAGCCGTCGGCCTGTTCATATTGCATGCAAACCTTTAGCAGTGACCGTTTTTATCATATGAAGGTAGAAATGTTTTCATCTTTATAGCGATATTTAATCAGAAAATGGTTTATTATCGGAATATTCATCGATCTGGAAATATTTTGAAATGACTGATTTTTGACTGCAAAACATTTTTGGCCATTATAAGTCTTAAGTTAGGGTTTTGAGGGGTAACTGCTAATGGCATAAATGTTGTTGGTTGGGCTATGGAAACGCTAAAAGATATTCGAAGAATATCTGAGTGAACGGTGTCCAATGGTTGACAGTACTGAAAGTATTTGAAGCAAAGAACGACGAAAGGCGATAATGAGGATATGGAGATATAGGTGAACTTTGAGGAATTCACTATAAAAAATGAATCTCTAAATTGGGCATCGAATTTGTCGAATATTTGAGTTTAATTTCATTCAGCGTATAATTTCATTAAAGTCAATTCCACAAATTCTTTCTTTATAAACGTCGATCTCTCAGAAACATTTTTAGGTCGTTTTTGAGTTTTCTAATGGTGGAGGACTTTTCTGTTATATCTTTCAGTATTTGGGTGTTTCGTAGAGATTTCAGAGATGAGACAATATTCTCTCAGTAATCTAACTTGAAATTTGTCAAATGCCAATGGAATTCAGTTCATATAGGGGAACTTTTGTCATATCGGAATTTTCAACGAAACGTCAGTCATTGATAAATTCTTTCACTAATATAATTGGGGAAAAAGGAGCCGAAATCACGTAATGGTTACCTCTTTGCCTTTTTATGACCCTCAACGGTTGCAATCCTCATGCGTATCGCGCTCTCTTCGATTCCTCGCTGCAATGTATGGCTGCTTCCGACCCAATTTCGCGTTTCTATCTCTTTCTTCAAGCATGGCTCACCTATGTTATAGACTTTTACATCATCACTATTCTACCTTGAGTTATTATAGCCACTACCCGAGTAATCCTTATTTTGTGTTATATGGTCTCATTGAGTTGAGAGTAAGAATATTTGTTGGTGCTGGTTGATTTGTTACAGCTAAGTTATTTCAATTCTCGTTTTCCATCTTTATCTTTCATTTCGCTACTGTGAACTGTGGAACTTGATGAAGGATTTGACTATGTTGGTGAGAACTTTATTAGTCGGAACAGGATCTTCAGTGGTTCTAGCTTTTGAGCTTTCAGAAAGACTTTCATTGAGTGCGGGAGGGAGCACGTTTTCTCTAAAGGCTTTCACGAAATACGAAAATGTATAAACCAATGGAGTTAGTGAGAATTTTATTTCGAGAATTTTAATTAGTACTGTTCGCCAATATAGAAATTGGGGATCAATGAACGCTGATCGGTAAAGTAGACGAGAAGGAGTTGAGGTGAATTGAGAAACGGTAATCGGCAATATATGAAAGGTGGATGCATCGAAACGATAAATATTGTCGGACCTAAATTTCTTTTCACCTTCCTCCACATCCTCCAGCCCCAACGCTTCCCACCACCCTTATTCATCCACTGCTCTCGCTCACCCTCAGCATTGAATGGCAGTAATGGCGAGGGCAATGATATTGCTAAGAGTTATCTAAGCTAGAGATTTGTGCGTAATGAAAAGCCAGGAAATTCAACTTCTCGTTGCATATTGTTTAAATTAAATTACTCTCAGATTTCCCAAACACGAAACGTGTTGAGTTGTGATTTATCTCCATTACTTCCTCATTATATACAACTCGGTGGACACTAATTGTTAGCATAACCCCGTTGTCCTTTCGTGCGGAACTCATTGGTGGAATCGCCTTCCTCATGGGAAGTTATAAACGGATTTTTAAATTCTAAAAGGAAAGCGAGAATAAGGGAATTAACAAGTGCCAACGAACTATTTCGTTGGAGAATAAATAAAAGCATATGCGAGAAGTGATGACGAGCAACGTTTCGTTGCCGAAGTTAGAATGCGCCAACTCTCACTGCATATTTTCATCTTCCATCACACCCTCTACGATTATTTGCTCTGATAGGAGCTCATTGGGTGTTTATTCGAAATGTTGAACTCGTCTCATCGATTGCAGTGAGAAGGGGATTTCCTAGTTTTCGTTTGTTTCGTTTTTATCGCTCCTTGCAGAGGTTAGGAAGTCTTTGTGAATCTTTCCCTGATAATTTTAGTCCTAAATACTTTATATATGAGTATAATCTGTTATCTCTCTCCATGTGACTTTCATCAGCCAGCCAATAGGTAACACTTGTTAATAAAGTAGAACGAGGCGACAGGTTGTTGAAATAAGGAAAGGTTGCTGTTGAAATGAAAGAAAAGTGTAGTTGTAAGGACAACTTTTCAATTTAAGCAAAGGGTTAATGGGCTCACTATGAACTCGCTTCAGAAATGGGAATCGATGAAGAATAAGTAACCAAACCGATATGACTTGCTTGTGTGAGGTTTTAAGCAATAGGATAGGCGTATTGACATACTCAAGGAGCGTTCGAGATCTTACCACTTCTCCTCTTTTTTGGGGCCTATCCAGAAAGGTAGTTTCCAGGATCTTAGTAAGTTTCTCCAAGAATTTATTTGATCATAGGGAGAATCTGAAAAACTTTCATAATATCTCGCTTCCTAATAAAACTTGCTTCCCTTTTTCCCAAATGGTTCGGTGTTTCCTAGCAGTCCTCATCGCTCCGACGCTATAACAACTATTCCTTATCTTTATCAGCTTTGAAACTTTGACCATCCTGGGGATAAGATTATCAGTTTAGATAGAAAAATACAGTACCAAAGTTAACAAGCGCAGTAGGTGTGTGTACTTGTCGAAGATGTGACGTGTGCTTCATTTCAGGAAGGATACCTCCGTACATCCGCGCACGTTTTTATCACACCAATAATGGAGTGTTCGGATATCTACCTGAGCGGGCGTCAGCACCTGAACCACCAGGTATATTTTTTAATATTCTTTATTTCCAAGAAGCATATTGGAAATCTGGCAAAAATAGTCAAAAATGCCCAGTTTCATGTCACAAAAATAGTATTTTACGCACTAATGGAAGATGCAAAATGCGCAGGACACATAGCGAATAGTTGAAAGAAGTATTTTCATAGTTAATGTAAAATTGTTACCTTCATTGACATAATTGGCCAATATATTCAAATCTTGCATTGATAATAAGCCATTTGCAAGCCTTTTGAGGTCATCGCAAAATCGCAATAAAAATAAGCATAAGTGGTATCGAGATGCGTTACTCACGAATTTTTATAATCTCATCGTTTTCAGTCAGAAGCTTATCATCGGTTCCCTTTGGCCCGTTGTATTTAAATTGGTGATATGATCGTGAAGTAGAAATTTCTAAGGAACATTGATATTTTATGGAATGCAGTAAAAAAGGAGCAAAATATGCTGTGAAATAGCCGTCCACCTCGAAGGGGAAATTTTCAAAATTGACCATCACATGATGAAAGAACGGGGTAAAGGAAGTTGTTCACTGCAGACCAATGATCCCTTGTTCCATCATGGGAACGCACAATTTGATAGTCGACGATTTATTGGAGAAAATCCCATCATTTTCTCATCGGCGATGTGTTTCGCCTATTGATTTCCACCAGTGCAATTGCATCACTTTGTAATCTCTTGAATCACAATATTTTATTCGCCCATATATAGTAAATTACCTCAGAAAACTCATCATACTCAATGATGGTAGGCACTAAAATGTGTTATTGTTTGCAATGCAGATGATTTCACTAGCATCGACTGCATTTCAGTGTTCCCTGTAGTGAATTCATTGGACGACTGTCGGCGATTGCACTTCATCAATGCATTTCGTCGACATGGATATCGAGCAGCCGACTTGGATCCCCTGCATATGAAACGACGCCCTGTGTATGCACTTGCGTTGATATTAGAAAATAGCTCTATCTAAAAATTGAATTTTATTAAACGCATGTTTTTAAAGTGACGGTCGACACTGATTTACTCTCATCTTGTAATAATAAGGCTGTGTGATAATGAAGATATATTGGAAAATGTTGCAGTTTTCTTTTTCAGCTTTCAAGTGGCTATTTGCCTTTAATATTTAGTTTGGTCTTCACCTTTGCAACATAGAATTACCAGCTGACAGATGCGCCATAGTTTTTCGAAGGTATTGCATAGAGTAGACGAAGTCAGTAAAATAAATTTTTTCATATCATCTGAGCACTGTCAGTTCAAAGTTTTCTACCATATGTCAGTGATCTAACACCACTTCCTCAGTAAAAATCCAGGTGACGTATTTTTATGGAATTCCTATATCTCAGGCTTTGAGAACAGTTTCAGAAGTTTTTGAGTTGATTTGAAGTTACAGGACTTCTCCATCTATTGTCACAGATATCAGCAGCTTATTGCATTACCAACCATTTTCAAGCCAGTTTAAGCCAGTGACGTATAACGCAATCTTTCATGTTCCCAGACGACGCTGATGAACTCATATTGCCTAGGAGATTGCGTTTACTGCTCACACAGCGCCATCAACACGGTAGGACGAGATGATCGCAGACTATTGCAGAGTGCATGAGTTGAAGCCGCAACTATACGGATTGGATCCTCAAACCGAACTAAACGATGTTGGCGTCGTTTTGCGAGTTTCGGATTTAGCGACAAAACTTGAATCACTATACTGTGAACATATGACCGCCGAATTTATGCATATTAAGGTTACTTTTATTTTTCCGTTTAAATTTTATGAGAACGGAGAAAAGTCCTTCGAAATTGTGCGTTTTTTAAATAAAAGCGCTCATCGTCGTTGGATTTTGAAGAAACGTTTTTACTTTATTTTCCCAACTTTACTTCTGATGAGTTTAAACTTCACCCTTCAACCGTGGGCATTCTCTGAATTCTCCTCGACGTCCTAAATTTTATTTTCTCCATCTCGAAATTCTTTTTTCGCCACTCAACATAGTTTTTAAAAAAATTTCGTTGTCGTAACAGCGAATGACAGGTCGGTTTTATTTGCGAGGCAAATTTGTAATGATTTGAATGGCGATGGGGAGGAAGAGTATGAGAAGAGATTGCATAGTGAAGAATAAGAAACAGTCATACTTGAAAGTTTTACTACTGTTTGAATGAAGTAGGGTTTCCATCTATGATGTTTCGTCTATCAAAGCTGAAAGTGCAAAGGGTCATTTCAACAGATTTGATTCTTCTTTAATGTACTTCATTTAGAATTGGGAAGAGCGTAGTTGGTTCGCATGTCGATTTGAAGAGATGCAAAGACTGGAGCTGAGACCCGAGGAAAGGCATCGTTATGCAGAATTTATGCTGAAAAGTCAGGTTAACATTCCCTCGTCTATTTTGATAATAAATTATCCTTAAAATTAATCACATTTCATCATTTTCTTTTAGAAAAAGACTCTAAAGAATTATGAAGGTCTTTTCACATTGAAATAAATAATTATTTAAGAAACTTTTTGCGGCATTTTAAAGAAATTTGCCCGTTAAATGAATGAAACTTCTGAAATTTCTGGGAAATACGTTTTTTTTTTATTTTTCGCAGGAATTTCCCATTCTTTTGGAGTAGTTTTCTACCGCCTTTTACGATTCGTTTAGTTCTTTGTGATAATTTTTCTAGAAGCAGTTGTACTTTTATCACACATTATCGTGATATGATTCTCATGCATATTTTGCTAGCTTCTTGTACGAAAGTCCATCAAAGAAGATTATTATTGCGAATTGAGAGTATCACTGATAGAGACGTATAGGAGGTTTTACAATATATAGATAATGCGGTTAAGTGTAGTTTGCATTCCGAAAGGTGTTAGAGGGGAGAGAGGCATTTTTAGGCGTTTAGAAATCACTAAACGGATGGAAAATCCAGCGCATGGAAAATTTCTACTTTCAGTTGAGAATTATACACAGTTTTTGATCGCTGCCTATATGTGAAATTTGTCAAATAATGGCAAATTGAAGCGGCTATTATTGTTGTTTTAGTGCAGAATGGTTGTCACTGAGTACCGTTCAAGTCCGTCATATGGTAAAGTTTAAAGGGTTTCTTGTTTCGTCGGCAGTGCGGTGATTTATTGAAAACTTTTAATGAAACGTTCTCGATTATGAGAGCGCAACTTATGAAATTAGCGACCAAAATATCGGGAAATATTTTAGTGAAGCATAAGCAATCGAGTAGTACTCTTTCGTTGAGGATCTATGTAACGCAGTCAATTCTTTATCAGAGATATTTATCAATTTTCAGAATTTGGATAATTTTTTGGCATTGAAATTCCCAACTGTGAAGCGATACGGCTGTGAGGGTGCAGAATCGATGTTTCCATTCTTCATTGAACTTTTCGATAACGCGTCATCTTATGATATCGAGGATCTTACAATTTGTATGGCTCATCGAGGAAGGCTGAATCTCCTCTGTGAATTGATGCATTTTCCACCTGTTCAGCTTTTCAGAAAGGTTGATTTTAGCACATTTTAATTGCTCAAAATGAAAATTTAAGCGACGTGTGTAATATTTAAAAGTTCTACAGCGCTCCCTGCTTGAGTTCTTTCCTGTCATATTCTTATTTGTATCGTCGCCTTTATTGCTTGATTTCAGCTATGCCGACCAGAACTAGTACACTATTATTTCATTTGCACAACTGCACTATTATTTGTTTCTATTGTGTTATTGCTAATTTAAACATTGAGAATACGATATGAAAGGAAGCTGTCAACAGACACAGCTGAAACACGTTTATTTATTGCTTCATCCAGTGAAATTGAAGGATCTGGGTCATTTCCACTTTGTGTAGTTTATTTAATGTTTAATTTATCCATCGATTCAAATTTCGCTTTATCAGCGCAACTTTACTCCCATTCACTCGAAAACAAATTGATAAGATGAAATCGAGACTGTTTAATGACAGTGTTCGATTAATTCAAGCAACATGACAACATGCAACATCTGAAATTGGCATTTGCTGAGTTGAAGCGGAGTCAAATATTTTTGCTAGTGGAGTCCACTTTTTCATATTACTTTTCATATATCGTTTAATTTCTTGTTCTTGTCGAATCACTACATACTCGTTCAATTCATTATAATTTATTATAGATTCGCGGCAAACTGGAATTCCCAGAGCACGTGCAAGGTGTTGGTGACGTGCTTTCACATCTCAGTTGGTTCCTTTCATTTTGTTGCTTATATACTCCTTTTCTCCTCTCCTTTTAGTTTCCTCCTCGCTTTTTTCAATTTTCTTTTCACATTTTCGGCTTATTTATTCGTTTTTTTATCGTTTCACGCGCAATGCTTCCAGCGTAAAAAGAATCGAATGTACGAAGGGTTTCATGGCGAAATCTCCACAAGTTTGCAAGTTGGAAAAACCGAAACAAATAATATCTCAGTATCGGTTTTGTCCAAAAGCATCGATAAACCGATGCTATGCATAAATAAAAAGGAAGGCTAGTATGTGGAATGAGACATAAGATGAGGAGATCACGTCGAAAATGATAAGATGAGAATACTATAAGGATGCGTTCTGAAATCTAAGAAGCTAATATGGAAGTTGGGTGATGCTGAACTCTCCATGAAATAAACTTTGCTTCAGCATCTTCGTTTGATCATAAGACCGATGATGGCACAGTGCATATAAAGATGATGCCGAATCCATCACACCTGGAAGCAGTGAACCCAGTAGCGATGGGTCGTACACGTGCTCGGATGCTGACTAAGAAAAAAGGTGATTATGGTCCGATCGGTGGAAGGAACGGCGATGGAGTATTATGCGTGCAAGTGCATGGCGATGGATCGTTCACTGGACAGGCATATTTGTTTGAACTCATTCTTTTATTTTTCCTTTCAAACTTTTTATTTAGTGATATTTTATTATAAAATCCTCCGATAGTGTAGTTATGATAAATAATTCTCGCAACATGGAAACCTTCATACACTGAAAAAAGTCAATGAAAGTTTGCTGAACCACTAAGGTTTTCGATGAGGTGAGCACTAATGTCTAACTTGTAATTCAGTGGCGCAGCTCAAAAATATAACTTAAATCTCAAGTATATCTTCTTTGGTTCTATTCTTGCCATACTCTATCGTGTTATATTTTGTATATTGTACACAGCAATTAAACCCAGTTGTCCTCTATCATGGCAGTTATTTTTGCCTTACATGAATTATTATTTTTAATTAAATTAGTCATGTTATCCGGGATAGTGGTTAGGTGGCAAATCAGATCACTTGTTGTTCTCTAATCATATCGTCGTGAAGTCGCTCTTTCTTATTCTGTTATATGAAACCGATTAATTGGTTGAAAGTAGTTGACCTAATAATAGTGAGCCACAATCGAGACACGTTACGCGTCCTTTTGTTACGTATCTTCTTTCGGTGATATTTTCCCAAGGGCCCCATTATCGTCGGGTTATCGCAGTGTGTTCACTCTCTGTTGCATTTCAATTTAAGCTTTCTAGATAAGTTATCTCGTGTTTTCTTTTTTCGCGTTTCAAGCGATGAAATTTGACGGCCATACTCTCATCCCATAATGGTGGAGCAACTTCAAAAATTAGGCTATTTTTCGGGTGCCGTCAACTGAAACGGAGAGGGCACATGCGTCCTATCGATGAAACGGTGAGGGTTGAGAGCATAACTGTTACTCACGATTTGAAGGGTACGATCTGGGAGACGTTAGCGATGTCGCAGACACCACATTTCCGTCTTGGTGGCAGTGTTCATATGGTCGTCAACAACCAGCTTGCCTATACGGCCGAGAGTAGCACGAGCCGTTCTAGTGACCACACGACGGACATCGCGAAGGCGATCGACGCACCCATCATACACGTCAATGGTAACTACCCAGATGTAAGGTTCTTTGTCTGCCATGGTGCTAGCTCGGTATTAGTTTGACCGTCCAAAAATCTAGATCTTCACATTTTCCTACCCGTTAGCTATCTCGTCTTGAATTGGGCTTCCTGTTTATTCATATTCTTACTTATATTTTATGCAGTTTTTATATAAAAACCCCATCAAGAAGCCTCGTATATGCTGTCAGTCGCATTGTTTTCAGCTAGTGGCCAAAGCGACCCGAATTCTAATGGAATATCGACACCGATATCGCAAGGATGTATTCTTGAATCTGCTTTGTTATCGAAGATGGGGACACAACGAACTCGACGATCCACATTTCACACAACCCGTTATGTACAAGTAAGTGCATTGTACTCTTCGAATGCATAAAAAATGAAGAGTGACTAAACGGACAGTCGATGTTTGTTACAGCATCGGTTTATTAGGCACCGATACCTTTTTTGATGTGCACAGTGCGGTAACAAGGTGAGGATTTTTGATCCAAATGGGTGGAATGTGACAAACATGTAAAGTGCAGTAAGCGCGAAGTTTGAGGTAACCAGTGGAATTGTTCATTACTTTCATATAGGCAATGTGTGGTTGGTGTTCAGTGTAGCATAAATTATATTCGGAAATAAGATGAGATGAATATTCATTAAGGTGTAAGATTATTTATAGAGAGATCGATTCGCGTAAGACGATACCAGATTTGTATGCAGATGAATTAATGGACGATAACGTTATGAGAGAGGAGGAGAAAAAAACGATTATCGATGCACATACCGAATATCTCAACGCTCAGTTGCACGTCGTCGATCGAAGTTCTCCAGTGTATGCAGCGAGATTTTATTTCCTTAAAACCTGAAAAATCTATATATATATATATATATATATATATATATATATATATATATATATATATATATATATAATTCCAATCCAAATTCCAATTTTTCTCAACGAAAATTTCCCCTTTATTTAAAGAGTCATTGGGAAGCAGCGACGGAGGAGAAGTTCTCATGCAGTGCTCTTATTGAGGCATGCGTAATCTATAGGAGTATCTTATTCTGTAACGAACGTTTGAAGAAAATAACGTCTCAGTGCTTTATGTAGTTGAACGGATTCGGTGATAAACAGTCGATACGCTTAGAAATGAAATTTAACTAAGACGGTAATCAACCGACTAATATTAGTGCTCCCTAGCTGTCAGCATAGAAGGCATAATCCCGAATAAAGGAGCTTTAGGCTTGTGAGTTGTAATTGCAATAAAATTAATGTTGGATTTGTGAGGATGTGAGGATGGTGTTTAATGTTTTGCAGAGCGAATCACCTGAAAGGTAACTGGAGTGGAATGACACAAGCTCCACGTAGTGTAGAAACGTGGGATACAGGTGTCGATATCGATCTGCTGCGATTCATTGGCGCCAAATCTGTTGCAATCCCCGATGGTTTTGTGAGTCTTATTTTGTACTGCTGTCAGCTGGTTGTTCGTTTTCCTCCTCATTTTTCTCCTTCGAAGCAGAGCGATTGGAGGGTAGAGGAATTTAAATGATTTTTATCTAAGAGCGCATTTTTACTCCCGACAGCACACTCTTTTTCGGTGTTTATGCTGTAAAGTATGTTTTGGAGAATCGACAGCAAAATAGACGACGCTGGATTGGCATATGAATTTATTTTCGATTCGATCAAAACAAAATTTTCTTTATAAAATTCTTTCTTCGCTCAGAAGTCGGGAAAGCTATGAGAGAAGGTCGCATCTTCTCTTAATTCTCAATTTTTTGTCAGTTTTGCGTGATGTTGGATAATTGCTGCAAGAATTTATGTCATTCATTCGAATAATCTATTGTTTCGTTAGTGTATATTGGAGCTGCTTCAGTGATACTGCGGGCAGTGAAGTCGTTTTTGGAGGGGAGGGTCATAAATTTTCTCGGGCTATTAGAGGAAGATCTTATTCAAAGAGCAGTTTTCCTCTAAATCTTTACGGAAGAGGAATGATCAATTTGCATGTTTGCTATTTGAGTAGGGAAGGAGGGAATGAGATTTCTCTGAAGTAATAAAGCACCTTTCTTTTCGAATTACCACTATTTTAGTCTGTGAATGAACATCTACAAAAGGTTCATGTCGCCTCTCGTATCGCGAAAATGCAATCTGGAGAAGGGATTGAATGGTCAACGGCTGAGGCACTCGCCTTCGGATCGCTTCTCCTTCAAGGTCTCCTTTCCTCTCAAATATTTATGCTTTAGTAATTCTGTGGTATGTAAGATCCATTCCACTTAGCGATTCATAGTTCTATGTTGATAGCCGTTCATTTGAGTGAATTTTCTGCATCGAGTGAATTATTGAAGCATTTGGAGGTTTATTCGCTTGAGCGTCTCACGATGATAGTGTTGAAATGAGTGTGCTGAGATTCTTTTAAAATATGCCGACGCGGCCAACAAATAACGTTTTGGCACATGACTGTTTTCTTCACCTCTTTTCGCAGATTCATCCAATTCCTTTCAGTGGAAAGCAGAAGAATATTTTTTGTCATGTCGGCGACTTTCTTTTTCAAAGTCGAGATCTGTGAGTAGAAATCATCAATTCGAACTAGAACAAGTAATCGGTGAATGTGAAATATACCTGAGAAATTGGTCGATATATGAGTATTTTTTCTACATTTTTACGCACTGAAGCGTATTTGAATTTGTTTTTATTAAATCGCAGTGGTTTGTAGCAGCACGTCTGTAATAACAGTATTTAGCTGGCAACGCTATAAAGACGATAAGAAACAGATATAAGATGGAAGGGATGAGGAGGGGGAGAGAGTAGGGAAAAATTGGAGATGAAAGAAGTAAGGTCATAGCCAACGAAGACACGAGCGTAACACATTTGCAGTTCATCCTATCAATCTCCTGTTTGATTCCACGCATATATAGGCGTCATATTTTATAAGGTTCATTATTTTTTACAGCATTCGGCATTAGTAATTTCGAGAATAAATGGTTGGCGATCTCTGAATTCAGCCGAATAAATTTGTTAGCGATACGAATATTTTAGAGGCTATTTTCAGGATATGATGTGAGGATAAGTGGTCAAGATGTGGGAAGGGGAACTTTTTCACAACGTCATGCTATGTTGGTTGATCAGAAGACTGATGAGGCGATTATACCATTGAACAACATGATTGCTAACCAGAAGAATTTCATCGAGGTATCGTCTACTCCTCTGAACGGCCTGCTTCCATTGCTGCAAGTAGTTATCGAATTCGAGCTCGTTGATATTGCTTTGCATGAGGCACGCAGTTGATCCGTTCTAAAGCTCTAAGATTTCGCCGTCATCACTGTAGGTTTACGCTGAGATATTGCAATCATTAGGGACCTTAGCACAGGAGATATGAAGTATCTGTCAGACGGTCAAAACATGCGTTCATGAAAATTTTTGCTCGTTTCGTGAAGTCGCATGCGATCGAGGATTCCTCTTGATTCCACATCGTTCGTAACCATCCACACTGACATCTCAGAGATAATGTTACTCGAAAACATTGATCTATTTCGATATAATTTATTCTTTTGTCTATGCAGCAATGGAATAAATTTGTTTTATTATCTTAAAGCGAAAGAATCAGATGATTTTGGGTGGCGAACAGTTTGTTGTCGGAGGAGGCGGTCCTTGGTTACGAGTTCGGGTTCTCGATGGAACATCCACGACGCTTATGTATTTGGGAGGCGCAGTTCGGCGATTTCTTCAATGGTGCTCAGATCATTGTCGATACGTTTGTGGCATCCGCTGAAAGTGAGCACTTCTGCGTTCTCGACCATGCTATTCTTTCCGTTGATTGAGGAATTGCCGAAAATTAAGGTAGAGATCACTGTCAGCAGGGCAAATTATAAGAGTATACCCTTTTGCCCTCATATGGCAACCTCTTGATATTCATGAGGAAATTACACAATCGCATATATAAAAGTTACTTTTGGTGCCAGCGGATATATGTGGGCCGTTTACCTCCTCATCTGACGTTCATTCGTCTTTCACGGTTAGAAGCTTTACACCTTTCACCGTCAAGTTCCCCTGAAGTTGGATATTTCACCCCCTCTTTTTCTTCTCCTCTTTATAATAAAATACGCAAGATAAGTTTAAATCTTCGTCTATATTTTCTGTCAAATTTTTATGTTTCATTTGCCTGTTCCACTGTTGATCCCATCTAATTGCTATTAGAGCAGAAGTCTTCTTAGCCATATTGATAACTAAACTGGAGAGAAAGTTCGAGGTGTAATAACGAAATGAACTGAACTACATAAGCCTCTTACTCGCAGTAGCATCTGAATCGAAGCGGGAGTAGTATCCTGATTTCCTCATTTTGTGGTCGAGTAACGAATTGATTGAACGTAAACAATAACTTAACACGTCTTTATCCAAGGGTTTCTGTGCTTTTCTAGGTGCTGTGTATAAACCCGAACCATACTATGCAAACATCCCACCATACCTGTACGTAAGTAATGTGGCTTTATAGCTATTTAAGGCGACATTGTATGTTTTTCTTCGAACTGGAAAAACTGTTGTTCCTACAAGGAAATGGTCCTTCTCGTAATCTTATGGGGTCCATCGATACCGTATGGTAAGGTTGATGAATGAGTTGCTTCTTTTAGATCTCACTTGATTTATGATAGCAAAAACAACGAATGGACCAATGAAGCCGTCAAAATGTCTACAGAAAATTGCTACAGGTTCATTGGCGATCCGTCTCATTCTTTTTCACCGTTGTTTTGGGGCAAGATTGTTTGGGTTATGTAATATAGCTATAGGCATTCAGGTTGTTATAAAAGACTCGGTAAGAATATCTTGTTATGTTCAGGTAAATGGTTAACGCAAAGTGGATTGGTGATGATACTGCCGCACGGCATTGATGGTATGGGACCAGAGCATAGTACATGCAGAATGGAACGATTCTTACAGTTATGCGATAGTCGTGAAGATCAAACACCGGCTGATGGTGAATCGGTGAATATCCACATTGTAAACCCGACCACGAGTGCGCAGTACTTCCATCTACTTAGGAAACAAGTAAGTTTTTTCTTTGAATTTCCAGTTATTTAAGTTTTTGCCAAATCGGTCTGCAGTTATCCGAAGCAGGCCAATTTATTTCCAGGTGTCTTTGGCCTGGATGAATGGGCAATTCTCTCTCTTCTTGCTTGTGACCACTATATCGGCCTCGACCTTTCCGTCTTCCTCCTCTGTTTAGAGCCCCATCAGTAGTCGTTTCTGAGAGAAATGCTGTTTTTCTTTGTGAGACAAATCGATTAGTTTATATATGAAGATTGCCATGTTAATAAGAGAACGTATGAAATGTGCAGTGAATGATGAGCAGAAACGGGCAGTTCTGGGACGTCCTGAAATTCTTTATTAATCATTCTCAAAAATCACTAATTCCATTATTCCCGTTATTACGATTCCGTTATTTCTTTTTGGCGTTGATTAGGAAACGTTTGAGGAGTATATATTGTCTTTCAATGGAATATCACATATGCATACATATTTTTTTTTAATGACTGTTGTTCCAATTCTGAATGCTTCTAGAAGGAAGGGGATGAAGTGTTGCTTTTTGGCGAGTTATCATTGTTTTACAGCAGTATTCATGGCTTGGTTAGCAAAGTATTGTTATTTCTTCATTGCTGATATTTAATGCTCTTTGAAAGTGAAACTTCTTTCAGGTGTTAACACCTTATCGTAAACCACTTATTATTGTTGGCCCAAAAATCCTGCTGAGGCATCCTATGGTAAGAAATTTTTCGTCGATTTGAATTTAAAGGACTTTTCGGATTTCAAAAATTTTAGAGACATTCTGTGGTTTGAAAGAATTTTTATTTTTTAAATTCCAGAGGGGAATCTTGCAACATTTTTGTGTTATCACCTCCTCATCACTGATATTTCTTCCTACGTATAACGCTCATTTGTTCTGTTTTTTCATCGAAGTTTTTCCTCAGTTTATTTTTTTCGCTATTCCAGAAATTCCAGAAATCTCCTGAAATCTAAGCAGGTAGAGGAGAGAGTCGATTTTGCATTCTCCTAAGACACCGGATCAGCGAAATGTCTTACGAGCACGCAAAATCTCCTCTTCTACCCTTTTGGAGGTTTGAATTTGATCAAGTTTATTCCACGCTGTTTTATATTAAGCGAATAGCGAGAATGCGGATAGAATCATATCGCTTTTAATTTATTTCTTCATGAAAGCGTCACTAGGTTCAGGTTGTTTTAGGCGGCAAGCACATTGTATGATATGAGAGAGGGAACACATTTCCAGCCAGTCATTGGGGATGATTCGGTATCTCCGGCAGATGTTACTAAGGTTTGTCTTTACTCCATATTTTTTACTTGAATCTTTCCATTTCAACGTACTTCAAATTGCATTTCATCCGCAACCCATATTGTGGGTGTTTACAATTCACAGCTGGTCCCTATAAAAATCTGTGTTTTGATAAAATGATACGCGAAAAGGCGTTCTGTCTTCATCAAAGATCACACAAGCACATACATTTATGCTTGTCAGCTCTGCATCTACATTAATATATGCGTACACAAATTCCTTTATTTATTTGTTTATTTGAATATACACATATATGTTGTATGAAGGTATATTCACAGGTGGTATTCTGTAGTGGTAAACATTGCTACGCATTGCGAAAGGAACGTGAGGCCCGAAAACTAAACAATATGGCCATCATTAGACTTGAGCAACTCTGTCCGTTTCCCGTCGAAGCACTGCGGGTAGCAGCTTGTAGATATCCCGAAGCCAGGGGTATGTTATGTTGGACGTTGTTTTTCCTACTTTACTTATTTACTGCTGTAATTCCTTGTAAAAAAGTTCTTTTTAATCATTTAATATTTTTGCAGTGAATTTTCGTAGCTACTGCTCAGTCCTCTTTTATATATGATGATTATAGAGTCAATTATCACTCGAGAATATTTCCTTCAAAGTTAACTTATCGGAGTAGAAACAGTGGGAGGAATTGATGGGAGAGAATGGAAATAATCGCGTTATTTTATTATTTTGAGGTAATACAATTGCTAAAGATGGCTTTTCAATTGCAGTTCACATATGGTCACAAGAAGAGGCGAGAAATGCCGGTGCGTGGAGTTTCGTGCGACCACGTTTCGCGAATGCACTCGGCATCGGGGTTCGTTTATGGTTTCTTTTATTTCTCCTCTTTTGCTCACTTATAGAAATGTTATTGTATATATGAAGGTTTGCGACAAAGTAATTTAAAGCGACACAGTTGAGGAATTTTTTTAAAGTTCAAATTCGAATTAATGAATTATTAGTTTATACTAACGTTTCGGAAGAGCATTGCAATTAGGCTGTCATGTTTTTGAGAACGGCACATCAAATGAAGTGACAAAGGTTGCGGGCGGTTTGATATGGGGAGAGCAAGAGGGTGGGCAGGGGAAAAGGAATTCGTCGATTGATATACCATTTAAAACAAAAAATTAGACCTTACTGGATGCACTTAAAAGTTCAGTGTCGAAACAGGTAGTCGCATATAATCTTTAAGAGATTGTTCTGATTCCTTTCATATTGGACTTCAAGTCAAATTCTGTTATTATTGTTCTGCGAACGATAGTTAATTTTGCGAGTTATTTGATAAATCAGTTGACCGAGGTCGAATATTTATTTCCGTCGAAATATGATTGAGTATTTCAAGTCAATAACAATAGGATCTTATAGCAGAAGAATTTCGCATAATGGCTGCTGAATATAAAAAGAGCTTCCGTATTTTTGATCTATTTTCATGTGCGATCCTTTCAGTTTGGATTGGTATCTAATAGTTGTTCGTTGCAGCTGAAATATTGTGGACGACCGGAAATGGCATGGGCAGCCACTCCAATATCGTCGCTCCATGAAGCCGAATTCAATAAAATCATCGATGATACATTCGCTGCATAAAGCTGCTCATCCAGACATTACAGTTTTTCATTGCACCTTATGGCTAGTTACTGCCTCGTCGCTCTGCATTATATTTATCTGCTATTAATTTAGCTTCCTTAAATTAATGGTCCGAAATCCGTTCAGCGTTACTTACGTACGACTTGTTCCATATAGATTGTGATAGACATCATTTGAGGGTTTCAAGCATTGGAAGCATTCTGTTATCGACAAATCTCATTCGAAATTTTGCTGTGTTTGTTGAGATTGGCAGTTTCCTGTGATGAAATTGTGTCTTCGCTGGATGATAGTGATTATAGTGCTCTTCATGTGCTATTTCCCGGCCGAAACTGCGTATTGGTTTAGAAACTAACATGTAGTCTAGATCATTGTCGTAACACTTCGTTTAATGCACATTTAGTAGGGATTCATATAGATAGATTGCTGTTGATGGGATGCACTGCTTAAATCGAATGTGTTTGTGTGCGTTCGTGCGTTTTCGATTCTTAGAAAAGCACAATTCGGAGTTGTTTTTATATGAGAGAGAGAGAGAAGACGCTGCATTGTTGCTATATTTGTCCTATTCTCAATTTTTCATCGATTGACTGACTTGTGGAAAAGATGTGTTTTATTGGTTGCTAGATAAATATTAAAAAAGTAACCAGTAAAGTGATTTCCACGAACCTCAAGAGAAAGGGTATTGCGACGAGTGCGTTATTTCTGTTTTGATGATTAGGACAAGCCTAATGTGAGGATCACCACCATATGTGCCATTGATTGCCTTAATTGTACCGCTCTCTGATCACTCAGATTCTAGCATAAATTGCGACGTTATGTCGCATTTAGGCATTCTAGAAGAGTAAAATTCATCTGCTAGCGGTCAGCGGCACTTCATTGAAGAGAGTTGATGGCGCATTGATTAGTTGAACAGAGTTCCGTTTATAAGTTAAGGGTAGCGAATAGGTCACATGCTATTGGGCATTAAATTTACAAATGCTGCAGCAGTCTGCGAAATCTTCTTTGCATACACAACGAGAAACTTACATTTGAGGGAATTAATGTTAATTTCTTTTTTAGAACTTTCTCGACGTTCACCACATTGATTACTGCATGAGAAGATATGGTTGTCTGTGTTGTCGACGTCGTGCTTCTCGTGCTTATCTTCACGTAAACATTCGGCTCCTATTGTGTGGGGTATGATATTTATCTAGTATTGCTCATATAAAACGTCGTATATAAGGGAGAATCGAAGGCTCATATAATCAAATCCCAACTATTGAGGCCATTTTGCATTGATGAGAAATCTGGCAGTATTCGTGACCTCTGTGACATACTCTATGCTCTTCTCGGAAGTGATTCTAATCTGCAACGACAATTTCACTAGGAGGGCAGAACACCTTGAAAACGTTGATTTTGCAGTCGAATCGATATTGCTCGACGGTTTTCTTCTAGTGTAGACACGACAAATTGATGTCGTTGTGTCGTTGCGACGATGTGATTCGCGTCAATGTCACTGTGTTACTGTTTTTCGTTTCTTTCCCTCGTTGAGCGACTTCCCATCTGTTCTTTGTCTTTCCGCATGATTTAAACGATTAAAGAAGGGAATATTTTAATCATTATTTCGCAGACGGTAATCGTAGGGAACAGAATTACAACGTAGTAGGTGAATAAAGTGGAAGTAGGCTGAAAATATCATCATCTATGCGGACAAAGAATATTTCAGAAACACTATGTTAGGCTAATGAGGATTAAACAAATATAGAAAAAAGTATATAATTCGTAGAAATATATAATTAAAAAATATATAGAGTTGAAAACGGTAAGACTTGTGGAATTACATCTGCACGTTCAACATTCTCTCCTTTCTTTCATAAAAGCTCGAGGAAATTTGTAGGCCATTTGCTCATCATGACTTCCGGAGAATGGGGTCGGAGTACCGACCGCCATCATTTTATAGAAAGAAGTAATCACTTTCGCGTTGTACCGATTGTTGTTTCTATTGGCTGAATTCTGCTGCAAACGTTCCTTGTTCGATAGTAAGGATGGGAGGTCGGACTGATTCTGGGTCCAGGGCATTGCCGGCAGTTTGTTAGCAGTCTATGGATATTGAATGTTTTATTTTAACTGTTTTTGGGCCGTTGCGAGCATCGTTGCTCTGTGATGTTGTTCTACTTAAAGCTCTGTTGTTATGCCAATAAATAATTTGATTTGGCTAGGAGCTTCGATAAGCATAGAACAAAGGTATGATGCAGGTGAGAACTTTGAGCCGAAGAAGTGCTTACTGCGCGCCTTTCGGAACAAGAGCTCAGGTTAGCAAGAAAAATTAATCTATATATTTATACATAGAGATCCTTGTACTTAGTTGGCCATTATGAATTCTATCTCATTTGCATCCCTCGCCTCCTTTTCTGTTAGAAATGGCCTGAAGCGAGCTTGAATACGCCATAGTTCAAAGATTGGGTAGCAAAATCAGCCAAAACATCTATTTCTGAGAGATTCGAAAGAATTTTAAGTACAAGTTATAAGCTTGGCAGGTGGGTTTTGCATGTTTGTGCGAATTGATTTGTATAAGCCGTCATGCCAGTCAGCACAAATTAGCCTTACAGTGGTTCTTGACAGTAGGTTGAAATCCATTGTCTGAAATTTTCTCTGCCTGAAGTCGCATCGGGATCGCTGAGAAACCGAAGGGAAAAGTAGCGAGGAAGAAGCGCAATTCACTTTGCCCATCGCTCGAGCGAATCTTTGTTGATTGACTTTCTGGAAAGAGAGCATTTTTTGGATTCGAAACGATTTTCAGATGTTTTGTGCAGTTTGCGTAAATTGCATCTGTTTGTTTTTATGACGAGATTATTGATGTAATAACACTGTTAAGTGGATCATTTCTAGTCATTGGATATGCTACTTGATAGTCTCGAAGAAAACGGCTATTTTTCAGCAACGCCATACTTCACTTCAAAGTAGGACTGTCTACATAGAACGTGTGCAGAGGTTCAACGATATGCAACAATCGCTCCCTTGAGTGATGTTTTCTGTTTGTTGTTCTATTCTCTTGATGAAATAAATGTAGTAGATAAACAAACAAATAAATAAGCATAAAGCACATGTTGTGCCAGCAATGCACGTACACCGAGCGTCATTTTTGCATGGCACACGCTGCGGTTGGTAAACTACTGGTAAACTACCATTCTGTGTCATTTTAATGTAATGTTGGTAATGTTAGGACTGTTCGTGGTCACATTGCACGCACGTTAAGACTTGCAGGAATCGTGAGGATGCCACAGAATATTCGCTTGTTATAGCAAAAATAATATGCAAATTAGGTAATCAAATCGGCAGAGTTCCACTGCTCAACTGGATTCTTATTGGGACATTCCCTTCTCCGAATTAGTACAAAAATTGTTTCCAGACCCCTGCCGGCAACAAAAATTGTCCTATGCGTCTGAACTCACAGAACTATCTCATCAAAATTTTCGTAACTGGATCATTTGATTGTGCATGAGAGGACAGTGTGTTTCATCTCGACGCATTTGCAAATGACAGTCACGTCTGTTACTTCATTTTAGTAATGAAATTAAATTTTACTACCACACTGTCTACTATTTGCGAAACAGCACGAAGCTTCTTATGGCTAATATTTGAAAGAATTGCAATTAACTGTGCAAATGAATTTTTAGAGCACTGACTACGAAACGTGCCATTATTGATCTGCGCTAAGCAAACATTTATCCAGAGTGATGAACTCCTACGTGCGTGGGATAGCATCATCAATAATGACTTCCACTTCCTCCATTGCAGATCAGTGTGGTAGTTAATAATCTCGAAGATCACCTGGTAAAATTTAGAAATAGCCAGTGAACTCTATTTGTTCCGATTCGATTATTTCTCTCCTTCCGTTCGCGTCCTACTGTGGAACGGAGCTTTTCTTTTTACCAAAGCAACGATAATTCGACTTTGAATTTCGATGGATGAAGAATTCTGCTAATTTCAACTTTTCCAATTTTTTTTATTTCTTCCCATAAAACAGCGTTTTAATTTGCAATTGGTAGTTTTATTGTGCTATTAAAAAGAATTTATCAGATTCATATTCCCCCATCAGCGACAAATCCCGCAGTTTTCGATGCAAAGAATATATGGATTACGACAGTCGAGCAGCTGAATGATAAAGCGTTTCATTGAATGTCTGAACTTCGTTGACACTACGGCACTAATGTGGAGGATATTTTGCATTCTTTGATTTTATTCGGAAGTTTTTCTTTCTCTTATTTTTCCCCATTCGCTCATCGAAATCCTTCTTCTTAGATCGTTAGCTGGTTGAAATTATACCAAACTCGAACATTCCATTAATATTTCTCAAATTAAACTGCGTAATTCTTCGGAATGAAAACTCTTTGTGTACCAATGAGTGGATTTTGTGCCCTCGAATGAAGAAGTTTCCTCACGTGGCACTGCACTTAATCCTCAACTTCCGACCAGTGCACCGCTATCTTTAAAGTTGTTCGAAGTTTGTTCTGCAAATGTGACTGCAGAAAATTGATTGGCTCAGCCATTAATTCGATTTTTTCCTACTCCTCGACAACATCCACGTGAACTATTTTCGCTGCTTTCAAAATATTCTTATTCGCAAGTGCTATTAATAGAGTGGAAATGGGAAAGCGCGTCAGAGAGATCCACACAGCAGGTGCTTTATGTGATTGCCCATACAACGAAGAAGAATGTCATTTGGTTGAATGCCATAACAAAAATTCCAGAAATTTCCAGTCCATTGGATAGTGATGAAGTTAGTGGATCAAGATGGAGTTTGGTTTGATTTAGAAATATATTCTATGCAATAATCCGACCGTGGATCGGGTTCCGTCGAATTATTTGGAGAACACTCACACATATACATGTAGGCGGACGATACTTGATAATGCGTAATTACGGTGCACGTTTGCGAAGAGTATCTGAAAAGGCTAAAGCTGTTGCGATGACAACACTATATCTTGCTTTTAGTCTATATCATAGAGTCTATATCATATATATCATATATATATCATATATACACGTGTTTAGAGTGCTATATGATATTATTGTTTGTAAACAGATACGTGAATACGGAGGAATAAAATGGAATAAAATTATCGACCACTGTTTTCTCACATTTCGCATTCCAAAGCTTTTCGTTTTTGCCACATATCATTGTCCCATACTTCTTTTTCTGCATAGCGCTGATATTCTCTCACCAAGAGCGCTTACTGTTATGGGTGTAGATGGTTAGCAAAACAATGACCCCTTAGGAACTTGCTGCAGTGTGAATTTGTTAAATAGATATAATGCTTCCACTTCAATCACACGTTCACTATTGTGCTCACACAATCGATGAGCTAATTTACATCGAGTATTGATCAGTTCGACGTTGCAGAGGCGTTCAACTTTCTTCAGGTATATACTGCTCTCGTGTTCCCACTGGTTTCGCTTGTCGTCATCTCCCTCTTTCCAGTAATTCCACCGAGTTCTATTCCTACTTCAATATACCGTCGATTGGTGGGTGTGCATTTTATATCTCACTCAGAGCACTATTTTCTCAGTTGAACTTTCCCATAATATTTGGCCGCCGTCTATAGTATTCCCTTATTGCAACACTTCTGCACTTTTCTATTATTTTTCTCCCAAGTTCCTATATTCATTATTCCTATCTATGTAATTTCACCTTCACACTGACAGACTGCATTTCATTAAAATAACGATGTGCGCATGGCTCTAGTGCTCAAGTGAACTATTGAAAGGAAGGCGTTTCAACTCGCAATTATCAGTCTACTGATTTCAATTCAATTTTATAAACCTTCCACATTCGCCCGTACTCCCCACAAATATGCGTTCAGCACAACTAATTATTGTTGATGCAGTGCTGTGTTAACAATCTCGTGAACTTCATAACTTTGCAGTAACAGTTTATTCCATTCAAGAGCGACACCATTCACTTCATATTCCAAATTGTTTCAGCTGAAAATGAAGTTTTTTAACGTAATAGAAATGCGTCTTGCAGTCGGCACAGTTAGAATTAATTATGAGCTATCAATTTTGAGGTGGTGATTTCAGAATCGCCTACCAACAACTGTGGTCAAGATAGGAAGATTCCTGATCGAGTTCTTATTTGTGGCCAATCTTATATATAAATGTCCCTTCGAAAACCTTACTACGCCGTCCCTTAGCACCGGAACTTGTAATGAATTTCTTGCGCTTGAAAAGTGGAAGAGGAGAGAGAGGGGAAAAGGAGAAAGGTCATTCGTAGCCAAAACACTCAACGTACTCGATGCCTCTTTTGAACTATAACCTGAAGTAGCAGTTGCTGCTGAGATTGCTGCTATATGGGAGTGCGTCGACTTGAAGAGCGAGCAACACGTTAAGAGCTCGAGCTAAGCAGGTCCACTTCGCTTCGCAAAGATCAGCGCAAATGCAGTCGTGCATTCTTTCAGCTGTGTAAAGGTGTCATTCATCGGACGGAGACCGCAAATCATTTGTATTTCTGATTTTTTGTCTTATCGAACACTACACAAATGCGGGCTGTCGAGTCAGAAAAATTTGTCAACAGTATTTGGATATTTTAGAAGCTTTTCTTTTTCTTCTTTCACTTGGCCACATACTGTTACCTCGTTTACAGCTTTAATTTTTACGAACTAGATATTACACTAGATGGTGCTTTAAGGTGAGTCATCGCTTTAGTCCTGAGGCATTTACGGGCAGCCTCTTAATTACACCTGAAGGCGGTTAAAGCACGCCTCTTAATAAAACTTGAAGTATTTAGCAGCGGATCGTGAGGCAATTAGAATCAGGCAGATTCTCAGTGGTGCGCGGAAGCGCTCAGCTGATATCGCATCATAGTCGGATCTCTGCCGAATTTTTATTCGGACAATGCAGAGGACAGATTTTGTTCGTCAGTAAGGAGTGAAAGCTTAGGTTCCCTTGCCTGGAAACACCAATGAAGTAAAGAATCTGTCATATAGTACTGTGGAATGTACTTCGGTGTGGAAAGCTTTTTAGCTAAGCGAGAGGAGAAAGGGGATTTTTCGGTGGCGTCAGAACCGCACAAATCCTACTGAAGGAGTGGAGTTCTTGTTGATTAAATGTTGTAAGCGGTAGGATTAGATGGTTTCGTTAGTAGACGAATCAGTCAAGGGAAGCTGTCTCAGCGTATGCGGAACTTAACGGTTAGCCAAATATCTCCTGTAGGATCGATTCGATCAGACAATTTTTCGATCATCGATCATTTTGGACTTAGGCTTGGCTCTACACCAACCCGCAGATGTAGTTTTGGTTTTTTTACCATCACTCACCCAACAGTCGATTCGATGGGCGAATGGAAAATGAAATGGTCGAAGATTGGGCTCGACCTCGCAGAATACTCTAAAGTTTATATGTGAAAGTGGAGATAAGAGACTGGGAGCAGCTGACTTTCTTTTTTAGTTAACGCAAACGATGTATTGGCTAAATACGCAGTAATTCAAGTAAATAATGAACTTCGTTGATTCAGAAACTCATTCCTTTTAAGTAGCTTTCTGAAGTAGTTTATTCTGCATAGTGTCTTCTCGAAAACACATCTGAGTGTGTCAGTATTTCTGAGAGCTTCAAAGTGGAATAATTGAAGCTACACATATGAACTTTTTGGGAATAATGCGCGGTATGGACTGATTTCCTTCAGTTTTTTCTCAGTTATTCTGATGGAGTTGAGGACGTTCGAAGGAACTGCAAAGGTTGTGACCGAATTTGGAGGGGCCATCGAAGCAGTGAAAATATACGGGATTATTGTGCGTGCTTTTAGTGAGCCGTGAAAAGGGCTGTGCTCATTTGAGCGGAACAAAAAAGAGCACGTCGTGGCACGTTTCTTCACTTCTTGGTGTCCAAGTCGCCACCCGACCACGTGGAGCGAATCTTTTTGATTATGAGAAAGGAAAGAGAGAGAACGAGCGATAGTTACAAAAGAGACCGAGAGGATGCAGCACGCCAAAACATCTTTCGCTTCTCTTGCACACCGCTGGTGCGTTTGTTTGTGTTTGTGTCGGTCGATATTCGAATAAATAGTGCTTTCGGATGGATACGACCAACCACGGTTGCACTTATAGATGTGGTCTATGCTTACCTTTATGCATGTCGTCGTGCATTCATCGAGCGCTTCGGCTAAGAGAGAATGCTGTCATCTTCTCTTTTTGTTTTCTTGTAGTGCTCTGTGTTCAGTGAGAATGACGAACGGTGGTGCTGCTGTGTGTGATGTTCTCCGCATCCTTCTAAGTCTAAAAGTGAGAAGTTTGAGCGGAACAAACCGTCGCCACCTATAAAAATCTCTAGCAGTTTCTTTCAGAAATCATAATAGATTTGCGAGGCCAACATCCTCATTCACTTTAGCTCACAATTATCGGAAATTAATCCACTCCTTTAAGTACTTTTTAGTTCGTTTAACGTGTAAATTACCCCGCATCTGCATCCGATTAGATGAATATAGATCGTAAGTAAGTGCGAAAACCCCTTATAGAAATTTCGGCCATAAGAGCGTAATGTTTTCGAGTGGAAATTTTGTGAGAGAAAACGAAGCGAGAGACGACTTGCCCCCTCTATTTCCCCTCTCCTACCCTCATACGTGCTGAAGCACCCAGCTTATAGCAGCGAGATTCTTTAATTATTCCAGCCGTATCCGAGCTCTCATTACAAAATTCGGCGATTCTGATTTCACGATACATTTCCGATCATATGGACGGTTATCAGAAATCTCGACGTGTTTGAATCATTAAGGGAACCCAATCCGCTGGTGTAGCATCCTGCAGTTCACTCTTTTTTGTGGACAGGGCCTTGTGTTCGACGCTGATCCAGTAAGTTGCGCATTGGCTCCATAATGTGTCCCGATTTTCAAATAGAGCAACTGATAGTTGACGGACTTCTTTACTCATTTCCCTTGTCTCCGCATTTCCGCCCACTGGCTTCGAAAAAGAAGTACAGGTTCGCCGTTACATATTTTGTTGCATGCAAAATACCTCCGACTTTCCACTTATTAGGAGAGGAAGGAGAAGGGAGGAGACAAATAGGAATTGCAGATCCTAGTATACATAGCAGCGGATGAGTATGGACTAGCTGTAATAAGGCTGAGGCAGTGAATCTGCGGTGAGGTACCTCTCAGATTTTAGTAACATTTGGTTTCCGTTCATAGGTATCTAACTGCCATTAGAATTGTTTTGTTCTCTATAGAGAATGACCCGTTCATGTTTTAAATGATTGCGTATACGTCTCTCAGTGTTCTTTTTCATGAGCAATTTGGGTATGGGTTAACCCTGGTACCGATCGCGGTCTCGAATGGGATCGGATTTAACCTGTTACCATGAAATAGCTTTAACCTGCCCTTACTCTCCTCTGGAACCCGAGTAGTGGAACCTGGTCGAATATCTGGGTTCCGACTGTGCCCTACATAAAAACTTTTGATCCTAGTGCAAGGTAACTTATTTTTTTAATATTTATGAAGCCGGTACACGCTGGAATTGACAACAGGAGAGCTGTGTTCGTTGAATATGTTCTGTGGTTCAGAGACTAGTGTGGGAAACAACGAGTGTTCTTTAATTAATTAATTAATTTATTCCAACGTGCTCTAGTGAGAGGAAGTACATAGGATGTGTGAACGTGAGCACAAGTGGGGAATGACTGAAATAACAACAATAATAAGGAGAAGCAAAAACGACACTCTATGTCCAAACGAGCAGACATTAACGGTGAGAGTTGAGCACCGTAGAGCGGCATCTTTGAGCACCAGAGCGACTCATCCTCGCTTTCGATTGTGAAAGAGTAACTGTCTTAGTCGTTCTTGTTGTTTTGTTTTGTCCCGAAACCCAAGTAGAACGTCTCATAAAGCCGTCCCATGCTGTTCGATAGTCTTCGCTCTTCCATCTAATAATTATCCCTCAGTGTAACACAGTCGCCGACTTTTGTCGACAGGTGCACCTACCGGATTATTTGCACGTACAACTAAAGTTCACTAGATCCAGCTCTTCTAGATCAGCTTACTAATGAAATTTACGTATTTAATGAGATTTTAGTGCACTATTCACTGATCTTGTCACTCAACTAGCAAGGAGATTTGCGTAGTCTATAAGACGCCTATCATTTTCGCCGAGTTACTCATCATTTTCGACGAACCGCTACTTGTAGGCTCATGAATGTTATATGTCTACTGTAATATTAACCATTCAGAGATTACTTTTATGGTTTATTCATATTCGGGGTTAATCATTGTATTTTAGACGAGCGCACTTCAAAAAGCGTCAAAAGTCGTTGTTGAAATTTTGAGATCGAACAGTGGATGCGTCGTCTATCGAGAGTCAAGAGAAACTGGAGTATTATTCCAGCTTACATTCGTATCATTTTCTTGTCGGTGGGAGTGATATTGTTTTTGTCCACAAGACGAGTTTATAGCTCTTTCTAACCGTTATTTAAACCCGTCACTGTCAGAACGCTTCCCTTTTCCTGAGGGTATTCTATGAGGGCAATAGAATGATGTGGAGAATTTTTGAGTAACTATCGACGTCTTCAACTTCTTTTACCTCAAAAAGAGGTTGCGAATATTACAGCAATACGCCACTTAATGAAATTCGATATTTTCCTAATTAACAAAGAGCGCTAACTTTAAAGGTCCAAATTCGGACTAATTCAACATTTTCTCAGTGATCTCGTCTACTTTACAATTTTCAAGGTAAGGTTATATTTATCGCTAGTCGTTTTTTGAGAACTCGAATTAGGGAAGTGTACTATTCTCGTTATTTCTCTTTTCCAAAAGGTCCGCTATGCTTTAGAGGAAGTGATCTATTGCTTGCGGCGAACTTGGTTGATTCGCAATAGGCTCGAACTCCGGCAAATTGTGTATCGTTGTGTGGTGCTAACGACCAGTTGAAATGAACCCGTTCTGTTGATTTTTGAAAGTGTTCACTGAATGGGAGCGATGGAGATCTCACAGCCTCTGAAAATCACTCAGCAGTGCTCTTTCGATATCAGTCGGGAGAGTGATGCAAAGATGAGTGCGAAGTGGTGCCTTCCTATGTTATATACGAGTGGGCAAATGCCACGCCCAATGTTCGCATAATTCGACATTTAACCCATAGAAATTTCATGCCTTTCAGGGGTTTTATTAAAAAAATGGCTAAGAATGTCGCCATGCTTCATCATTTTTACGGGAGATTTTTTCGTTTTACACTGTTTTTTTTTCTCTGAGGAGGGGGGGGGGGGGGAGTGTGAAGAATTGCAAAGCCCCAAACCGTAGTGACATTGTGGCTGGTGTCTTTTCGAAGACACTCAACCTGAGTGTCATAAATAGTTGTAAATGAGAGTAAGACCGGTTATATGTTGAAATTGCGACGACGAAGTCTTTCCTCTTGAACGTCATAGAAATTCCCCGGTCTCGTAGTCATCAGTAAGTAAACAAGAGGTCACGTGTTCGATGCATTCCCACGCACATGTGCATCTGCCAGCTCGAAAGTGCTGCACGCGATTGAGGCGAAGCCGCCTCGCCCACTTGGAGGGAGTGTCGACACTTCCAATGAACGTTCGTGCACATTTTGAGGTGTGAGTAACGCTATCACCTCAGATAAAATGCCCGTATATTTTGTGAAAGTGCTTCGATAGTTAATTGTCGCTGAAAGTTTCTCTTGTTGTGCTGTTGCCCAATATAAAAGTAAAGCATTCGAGTTCAACGAGAGTGATGGTTTGTTTGTGAGCCTTGTCGAAGTTAGCGCAAGTTGCGTCAAGTCGTCAAAGTGGCTCAGAAAATTGGAGAATAAAACTAGCGACATATGTGTTAAGCATTCGTCGAAGGTTTGAAGAATTTCTTCTTCTAATCAACATTTTAAAGCAATTTCCTCTCTGATGGAGCCGCTTCCATTCCGTGAACAACGTTCGAAGTCACACCACACCCTCGCTTGCTTACGCTCAGCTCTATATTAGATTCTTCCTCTCCCTCCTTCTCTTTCAACCACGATTCTTCCCTGAACATATCGCCGTTCACATTCAGTAGGAGAATAAACTTGAACAAAATTGAGCGTTCAATTTCGCAGCTGTATTCCATTTCACTCTGGCGTCCTCATGCTACACACTCTGAGAACCGGTCGGTTTCGTCTTAAATGTTATGAAAAAGGGCAGTGAAGTTGGGGATGGGAGCGAAAGTTGCCGTGAGCGAGAGATTTATTGAGGGCAAAAGTCGTCTGTCCACAACTACAGGAGATTTTTGTGTGGGAGGGGAAATCCGTTCCGATGCGACAATGTTTTCGCTGAAAGCAGAGCTGAACGAGTCACTCAGCAATCGGCTTAGAGTCTTAAGCGAATGTGTATGGCAATTGGCCGTTGCATATTGTCGTATGATATTCGTCAATCATGAAGTTGATCACAGTACATGCAGGAATTTGCTTGCACCTCGTATTATGCCCTCGTGAAGATCATGAAAATCGGAAGTTTCGCCGAAAATGTTGGTTGGACCTCATTTTCGTGGTTCATATCTACTCCTATCAGCTTCCCTCTATTTCTTCTTCCCAACGTTCCACCACCTGCTGTAGTCTGTTGTTTTGCTCACTCCAAGATGGAACATGCTTCCTCGCACCCTCTCCGCTTTGCCACACTATAACGATTCGCATTATTCCAAGCCAGTCTCGATGATAAGAGCACCCCAACATTCGAGAATACGGCACCGCATTCCATTGATGCCGCATACTTATCACGTCATGTGGGCAGTGCCTTCACGCAGGCATCGTGTTTCCCCCATCTTCTATGTTCTCCACATCCACACAGGCACTTCTAACTGGGCTGCTTGTCGCTGTCACTTCATCTACGTGTCTTTTTTCGTAGCTCCTCCTGTGATAAACGGAGCTATAAATTTGTGTGTGAGTCTCCTCTCCATCTGTGGTGGTTCCAATCGAAAAGAACAGCATGAATATGAAATGGCAACGACCCTTTATTCATGGAAAAGTTATTCCTAGCTACCCGATTCGTTGGTTAAAAGTGTACGAAGGGGGGAGGGCGGGGTGGGGGAAGGACGAGTTGAAATACGCGAAGAAGTTCGCACTGAACATTGAGGAGTAGGGACTGTGCTCTTAATCCTCTTCTTTTATCTCATTATATTTCAATTTTCCTCACTATTGCAACTCGGATGAAGCAATAGGAGAGGTGGAGTCGATGTTGCATCCTATTCTAAGGTTGACCACGGGTAGGTTGAAGTGTCAGCATGCAGCATTACCGCCATCTCACAGATTTAGGAATTCTCCTCGCCTATAGTGCCCTCTGAACTGCAGAAGTATCGAACTGTTTCTCGAATGTTTAAACGAAGTAATCTGTGAAAGTAAACTAAAGTGGCATTGCAATCACAGCTAATTACTGCATTTTACAATGAAATCTTGTAGATCTTCACTGTGGATGATTGCACCTGTCAAATTTTGCCTAACCGCTAGCAGTATTGAGGTGAAACGCGACAGGTCGATATTCGTGCCACGATTCTTTCATTCGGTGTACTTTTAGCGATAGAACTGTGGAAATCGTTAGTTTTTGTGATGTGATGCTAGACTTAGGTGGACGCTTTAGCACACGAAAGCTTGTGTCAGTAGTGTCTTACAAGGCATTGTTGAGGCTAAATCGCATATTTTCTGGAAGCATGTTGATGGACGAAGATAGAGAGCGAAATAGAATTCCCCGGGCAATAGAGCGAATATAAATTCGCGGCTGCATAAGTAATTTTCATCAATATTGCCATAGAAATTAAGCGGAATCCACCTGCAAGACTGCTCCATATTTTGCACAGTTTTTGCAAATTTCCGCGAAATGGCTATATCAACGTGGGATCATAAAATTTGCATCGAAAAGAGAGCCTAGGCCGCAAAATTTGATAGTTATGTCTAAAAAGGTGAAGCTGAAATTGTTCTTAGGTTTAGTTGCTCACTGCTGATAGAAGTTTGTGATAGCAGTCGTCTTCCCATCACACCTCATTGGGGAGAGGTGAGGAGAGAGGTGGAGATCTCGCTCTCTCCTCTGCCTTCTATCTCTTCTCTTCATAAGTCATTCACTGAATATTTCTTGCAGTCGATCTCTAAAATAAGGCACAAGAGGTTTCCGCGTTATTATATTCTGTGGAGATGAATGCTGTTGCAGTAACGTTTTAGGGATGCTAGCTTTGTGTCGATATGTATTTCTTAATTGTTTATTGCATTGGCGACTTGTAAAAGTGATTTTGATGTATTCGTGGGGTCAGTGGAACTTGAAGTAAGTGAACGCTACTGTTTATAGTGGAACTGGAATTCGACAGCTACTGTTTATAGGTGGAATCGACAGCTCGTTCACTTGGGACATGATGATGTTGCATCGGGTGACTCCCTGCGGAAGTGCGCTTTTGCTCTTCGACAGGTGCGCTTCTTTTTATATGTGCTTGTGTTTATCGTTCACTTATATATGCAAATGAATATTTTCCTTAGAAGAAGAAAAGGGCGAGGAGATAAGCACCAGCAATTGGCCGTGAACTGAATAGCTCTATTTGCATTCACGTAGGCTTCTTAACCTTTTGCAGTCGTTCAGCATCTATAGACATTTGTTGAGGAGGTACGCCATTCTGAATTTACAAGACGGCGTTTTAACCAGGTACAAGTGAGCAGTAAATCATAGCCGGGTGGCTTATATTTCACTTTCGAGAGGAAACTGTGTTCGGGAGAGGCGCCGTGCTCTTCGCACTTTCTTGGAAGCCTTATGGCGAAATATAGACTAGGCATATTCTATTCGTGGTGGCTTGGCTGAATGTAGAACTATGTAAAGTCAATGAAGCTCTGCAATTCCGTCATGTTATAGTAATCTTCTGGGAAATATGGGGCAGGTCTTAAAAAAAGTTCTATGTCGTTAAATGTGAGAAAAGGAGAGGAGGAGGAGAGGAAGGATGATGTGGACGTCAAAGTTTGGGAAGTATCTGACTCTATCGCTGATTCGCCATCGTTTTTTCGTTCATAGTAGCTCGCTCATGCTGTCTGTTGAACCTTGATCTCCCACCTTCGTAGCTTGAGGGATTTGACCTTTCTGTTACTTTCTAGTCGGTCACCTTTCACATTAGCAATTTAACTATCAAGTTAATTTTAGGAGCTCGCTGTGTTTATGTATTTCAGTGTGAGGATAATTCGTTGCATTGTGGCTCTACTCTATCGTATCAGAAATGATGTAATGTTTAAAAGGTTTGATACATCTAAGTTGCCAATGAAGGGAAAATAATTCAATATGAGGAAAACGTTCGAGTATTGTAGGTTCTATGAGAATTACAGTAAGTGATAGTGTGCGTTTATAGCTATCAGTTCTTATTCTGATGTTTTGTTCCATACCCTGCGGCATCTTGCTGCAAATGAGAATGATGAATTCAGACGCCTACGAGAGTTGTTGGACTGAATATAGAATTTTAGAGTTCGCGGCTTGTGCGGCTGCTGTCTGGCGGCTTGTCGTCCAGCTTCCAACCCACAGCAGATGTCACCAAGCCGCTTTGCGCACTTCCACCTACTTCGCTTATCTGCTTGAATGAACGACAGTGTAGGCGGTTGCATACGACATATTTGCTCAGTAGGTTCTTTGGCTTATTTGCCGTAGGAGAGAATAGGTTCCTAAAGGGCTAATGCATCTCGCTTTCATAATAACTGACAAGCGTGCAGGAAGGCCGGCGAAGTGAATTCAGACCACCAAAGTGGCACGGTAGGGGTCCTTCGATGTTGTTAGCAGCGAGTGGTGTTTTTGCTGTGGCCTCATTTGAAGAAATGTTTCATTTTTATTTGCATTGTGTACTTCACTGTGTAGGCGGGGAAGTTTAACGGTCGGCATTGGGGATCCAGTCAGTTCGCCGTTGTTGCACGTTTGGGTGTGCTCGGCGTTTGACCTAAAGGTGTGATGCATTTATCGTGGTCTTTTGCATTTCTTGAGTCATTAATTCATATAGCTGAATCAGTAAGTTACTTGAACACTTCTGCTCTAAATACTTGTTATTTATTGTAGGGGAAATCCTCGAGATTGAAGGACCTGAATTCGCCGAATCGATTTCCGAAGGCGACATCCATTGGCTAAAACGTACGTTTCATTTCCTTTAACCTTTAGTTCATTTGCTGATCCGTCATTAAATCCGACGATTTTAATTTTTAGCCCCTCTATAACAGAGTCAATAAATCATGGATTAACGCGCAAGTAATAGGTCTTTTATATGCATCATCGCTTTATATTATACATTCACTGGTTTAATGTTGCAGAGAAGGGTGAATTTGTGAACGCGGATGAGCTGGTTGCCGAGATCGAAACTGATAAGGTCTTTACCTTATATGTCATTTTATGTTTGCGATTAAAGTGAACGCAGCACTTATGTGAATAAAGTAAAGGTGTGGCTTAGTTCTTCATCTCGCTGAAATGAACATTCCTATAAGTAGGAAAATATATGAGGTGGAACCCAAGTTTCTGTAATTCAATAATTTCCCACTGAAAAATTGAGTGTTTATATTCATCGTGCTTGCAAAACCATAGTAGCAAAAGGGTGAAACACCCCATGGTCCGTCTAGAAAATAAAAAAGCTGCAAATGGTCTCACCTAAGGAATATCCTTTTCATCCGGTAGTGGCGTCAAGGGTAATAGAGCGTTCACAGTTGATATCACGTAGTTTACTGCCTGCTTGTTCACTCGGAGATGCCATGTGTTAGTGATGCTTGCGGGGAGGACAAAACAAGAGGGGAGAGGAGCATTGTGAGATCGATACTAGCGGAACTTAAAGGAAGTGCCTAACAGATATCTTTGCGAAACTCGCTGAAAATTAAGGTATATAAATTTTTTAAAGCGTTTATTGATTGGGCATTCTTCTTTATTTGCATTTTAACGTCCTTGGAAACCTCTCTCTAATACCTAAGAAAGATTAGGGGAGGAGAAGGTTGGGCGAAGAGTTCTCTTCAAACGTCGTAATTAAGTTCTGATATTCATTGATTTTAGACAACCGTTGAAGTGCCGGCGCCACGTTCGGGTACGATAGTAGAACTGTTAGTTGAGGATGGTGGCAAGGTGACTGCGAAACAAAAGCTCTATAAACTGGAACCTGGAGAGGGTGGTGGAGGTAAGTACTATTCGTTTTCGACGTTCTGAAATTTTTTCAGAATCAAATCTGTTTTCAAAGGTTGGAATCCAAGAGGAGAGGAACAGTAAGTTGACGTGTTATGTTTCACCACCAGAAATATAGTAAACCTGGACTTTATGCTTTATCGAATTTAGGAGCGCCGCTGAAAAGGTGCATCTCGTTCTCTATCTCTTCGATCGCTTTCTTACTTTTTATTCTTACTCACTCTCCCGATTGTTACACTTATTGCTTTCTCTGATATCTGTTTTTTTCTCAATTTGTTGAGGTTGTCTATTCGCTGCGGACTCTCTCATCTCCGCCCATCGCCTCCACGTGGTTTTATCATTAAACACGTGGGCATATCAAGTCCATTATCGATTCATTCAGCGACGCTGAATTTTAGGAGTGAATGAAATGAATGGAATTATTTGAAATGCAGAATGTAGCCTCTGCAGATATTCAGAAGCTGAGGGCATTGCATTGCCCGATTTGTATCCCCCTTCTTCGCGCATATATTTTGCTGGCATGATTATCATCCTTTTAGTCGCTGTCTTATTTTTTAGGTTATTTATACTTTATCATGGGGCAGTTTTTAAGGAAGTTATAGCAAGCGGTTTGTCCTCCGTTCTTGTGGGGAAGGGTGTCTTCATTTCCGCATAATCTACCAAAGTTCATTTGAGGAGGCGAAGGGAGAAGGCAAAGTCTCTTCTGAAGTCGAATCGGCATTTGGACCGGTCCGTAAGGGAATTTGGGAAAACTAACGCGTACTCTTTCGTCTTCCTTCTTTGTTTCGTCTAACATTACAGCTCCAACGCGAGGGGGAAGGGGGTGGGGAAGAGTGAGGAAGTTGGTGCGAGTTGGGACAGACTCATAATAGTTTCCCCTATTTTCAGCCTTCATAATCCTGATTTTTTACCGATTCAGAAAAATATCTGAAGAGGAACCGAAGTTTTGCTGTGGATGTTGATGAGGAACAATTTGTCGCGTTTTTTTTTCAGCTCCCGCCGACGCGCCGGCAGCAGAAGCACCGAAGAAGGAGGCGTCACCGCCACCACCACCTCCTCCACCAAAGAAACAGCCACCAGCTGCTGCAGCAGCTCCACCACCACCACCACCACCTCCACCACCAGTCGCTGCTGTACCACCAGTGGAAAAACCTCTTGCTGGTGGGTTTAGTTTGGCGTGTGTTGAAACTTTCCTGTTGTAGTGTACTTTTATGCTGTGAAATGCTAAATCACTTTCACATATTTGGCCACAAGCTTTTCTTTAAATAGCACTATTTTCTAATTTTTATTTAGGCTAATAAAGCTGTGTCTGAGTGGGTGCAGAAATTGACGCAATTTATTCAGTGCGGGTGTAATGAATGGAAGAGGGTTATGAATTGATGAGATATTGCCCAATTCCTTTGTTAGCTGAAATGTTCTTGCCAGGATACTTGCGAAGGCAGTTTTCTTGGCCTGAGTTGAGACTCAACATCGGCAATTGATGAGCGGGTTTCTAGTGCATCGCAACCATATCGTATATTAAAATTGCATTGTAAATATTAGGAACCGGTCATTGGGATGAGGATAGGGTGGGTAGGATTTTTGCACTCATTAGCATTTAATCACTTTGGTTACGAAAAGCCGTTTGTGAAAACGCGGTACAGCATCTTGGACTTTATATTTCCCGTGCATTTAGCTACAATTAACGATTGATTAAGCTTTGCTTAAATGTTTTTTGTCTCATGCTGGTGGTTAAGGTGCCATTCCAAGTGCTATACCTCCAGTATCCGCTCCACCGAGTGGTCCGATGGCATCGAAACCAGTAACTCAGGTTGCAGCAGTGCGAATACCGCCAGGTATATCTGAGATTCAAGCGATAACGGGAAGTCGCGAGGAGACACGTGTTAAAATGAATCGTATGCGGTTGAGAATCGCAGCGAGGCTAAAGGAAGCTCAGAATACCTATGCTATGCTCACTACATTCAATGAGGTTGATATGAGGTGTGTTCGTGATTAAATAGAGTTTGATTATTGAGTTCGTTGAGAAGATGTACCTCTATTAAGGGGGTCTAGTGACCTGTCATTGTTTCAGGTCTTTTCTTTTGCTGATATGAGTTGGTAGTTGTTTGTAGCGTTATGGACGTGGGAATATGGTTTATGCTATGTGGTTATAATGTTCTTGAAGCAGAATGCTCAAAGAGTGCTGATGTTGGGGACGATAGCGGCTTGTTGAGATGGATTTTGCGGATGAGCCGAACTCATGTGTCTGAAAAAGAAATCAAAGGTGTGGAAGGGGATGAAATTTTCAAAGAACTATTGTTTCATAATGATTTAGGTATTTGGGTGGTTTTTTGCAATTTTAGGGTCGATTAACTTCTTCTGCAAATTTATTCAATAATTGCAGAAACGTTCGCACGAGATTTATGGTTTTTATGTAATTTATGGTTCTTTTTGCTCCTCTTCTCTCTCAAATTTAGGTGTTACTAAATTTCTATTTCGGAATTTCGCTCCACAAAACAGTCGTAATTCCAGCAGAGATATTTGACAGATTCCAGATGTGTTCTTTTTAATGTTGAATTAACCTATTTTTGCTCATTTTTGCACATGGCGAGATGACGTTTTCTTCAAAATTTACCGCTTTCTCGCAGCACATTTTTAGACCTGAGTTTCTAACAGAAGAGTTTTAGCAACGTGATGGAGATGAGGAAAACCTATCAGAAGGAGTTTGTGGCGAAACACGGTATCAAACTTGGTCTTATGTCACCGTTTGTGCGCGCAGCCGCCTACGCATTACAACAGAATCCAACTGTTAACGCGGGTGTGCCATTATTTTTCGTTCTAGAATTTCCTTACCTTCTTTTTTTAAGTAAGATTGATGGAAAGCGTGGCAATAGATTGATTGTTTAGTAGAGAATGAGGCCAGTAATTTGAAGGTTATGAGTTCGGACCGTGGCGGCGAATTGCTAACCCATTCGTGCAGCCTCAATCATTTTCCACCAGACGGTGACATATGTTACTTGCCGAGTGGGTTGCCATATTTCCGTGATTTTTTCGGTTTGAGATTTATGTATTGGTACCATTTATAGCTGTTTTGGGCGATATTAAAAGGAGGCGCTCTATTGGCATAAAATGAGTGATCGATACATGGAACCGAAGTCGCTCTGGAATGCTTAAATATAGCCTACAAATGTAGGATTGAAGCTTTGGTTGTGAAAAATAACACGGTTACAGCGTATTCTTCCAATCCATTAGGGCTTTCTCAATTCAAGTGCTTTAATGTTTCACAGATTGTAGTCATCGATGAGAGTGAAATTGTATACCGACATTATGTGGATATGTCGATAGCGGTCGCCACACCAAAAGGTCTGGTCGTGCCGGTGCTTCGAAATGTCGAATGTATGGACTTTGCAACGATTGAGCGCACTCTAGTTGAACTCGGAGACAAGGTTAGCAGTTGAGATTTTTATTGATCCCCTCGATTTTTCCTTTTTTTCGTTCAGATTGTAATCTGACGAACTTTGTTCACTCTAAAAACGGAAATAAAATATTCACGGGATCAATTTGATGTTATTTTTTCTGATTCCTTTGTATCACCTATGCGTTTCTCCTTTTTTTCCATGCTATTCGACAATGGTAACGTTTTCTGCCTTGATGTTGTGCGGTTCTCTTTTTTATTGTAATTCCTTGATAATGCTTACTTTAATTTATGAGCCACTACTGCATTGAATTAGGTTTTTTATATTCACCTGGTTTACCCTTCCTCATTTTTTATTCCTTTGCAACTGTCGATGCCATGATCTAGTAGAGTGTTCGTTATTCATTTTTAACGAGAAAATTTATAAGTGTATTCGAAAAAGAGAATACAATATTAAGTGGCGTTTAGGCACGCGATGGTAAGTTGGCGATCGAAGATATGGAAGGAGGCACATTTACGATTAGTAATGGCGGTGTATTCGGATCGTTGATGGGTACTCCCATCATTAATCCTCCTCAGTCGGCGATCCTTGGAATGCATGGCATCTTTGACCGACCGGTTGCTGTTAACGGAAAAGTGGAAATCCACCCTGTGATGGTCATCGCTCTTACATATGATCATAGGTGATCATTTTTCCATTCGTTGTTTTGGTGATTTGTGTTAATCTGCGGAATGAGGTACTTGCGAAACGTATTTATGTGGCGTTTACGCTTATTGTAAAGACGTCACTAAGCCTTCTTGCGTCGTCGCAGATGTGATTAGAAACGTTTATGATATATGCTTATTGAAGACATCCATTTCCATGCGTTTTCTCTAGCCTTTTCTCTCTGCTGACTTGCCTCCTTCTCACGGCAACCGACTACGCGATGCTTTGCTCTTTTAAGTCATTCGTTCTTATGTTAATTAGCTTATTTTAAGAACTGCCGGAATTTTTTCGTAGGAAAGTATAGCGTTGATGTCTACTATGCTTTTAGCCGAATAAGCGATCAAATTTATAGGCAATCTAGTGAGGGTTTCCAATGCTGAATTTTGCTTTTGTATGAGAACTTCTTTCACAACATCATCGATTGCACCGAACCTTTGGATGAAGAATAGAGATGTGTAGAATTAATCGTGAATCAACTCTTGAGAAAATAGATGTGGCAAACAGTTGACGGCCATCTGAGCTGACCCTACTGTCGTTCTATCGTTTGACATATCTCCTCAGTTGGAGGTGAAAGGGGACGAAGAAGAGCGGAGGGGATAACGGTGATATTGATGCTCGGTTGGAACATTTTTTGAAGTGGTCGTTGAAGAAGGCTTCTTCCAGTGTTCTCATTAAATGGGTGGTGTAGGTCGCTTAAACGCCGCACCTCGGCGCTTATTTGACTCGACCGTATAGGCTGCCAAAAAAGAGTTTCTTCATCAGCCCAAGTTTTGTTGTACGAAACACAGCGGCTGTATTTATTAATCTTGGTATCGATTTTTGTGGAATGAGAATAAGTGCACATATTTGAAAGTATGCACTGGGTTTCACATGAAACTTATGTTCGAGCTTTGGTCACAGGTTGTGTTCATAACAGTGCTCTCTTCTTATAGTTTTATCAAGTTTGGGAATTTAAAACCCAACATCGACAGTTTGATAATGAAGGTCTATCAGAAGTGACAACCGACTTAGCGGTCAGGTCCCTATTAGGTCCGGTTTGCCTAAGCGGTGAAGTCGACGATTGCCGGATAAAGTCTTTTTAGGTGTGCCAAAACATTATTAAAGGTTCCATACTAGTTCAGTTTGCAAATAAGCAGGCGGACAGATGCAGACGGTAAACACCGGCAGTAGGTGGTCCATCTAGAAAGTGTCAGCAAATTTGCTGCATCACCATTAAATGTAATCTGTATACTTACTATATCTCCTTCATACGAGATGATGTGATCATTAGTATTTGCAGGCTTATCGATGGAAGAGAGGCGGTGACGTTTCTGAGAAAGGTCAAGATGGCCGTTCAGGATCCGCGAACAATGCTCATGAATCTTTAACTTATTGGCGGTTGTTTGAGAGGGTAATATGGTCGCTGTGGGTGGAGCTGTCCTCATGCAATCATTATTGCATGTAATCCTGGTTCGCTGAAGTTTTATTGACTAGTTTATTGTTGGATGACGACGCTTTTCTCCAGCAAGCCATCTCTTGTTTAGATATTTCCCTCATTGTTAATTTGAAACTGCAGATGTAGCTGTATCGAGGATTGCCTCAGAGCACTTATCCTTATATTTCGCTGTTATGGAGGGGTCGTAGGGGAGAGGTGGACCAGAGCTGCAGTGATAAAGCAGGATATTTGTGTATCTTTTGTTCAATAGCATTTTATTGTGTTGGTTGCTGAGCGCTAGTGTGTTTCATTTTTGCAAATTGATGAGCGAAAGCGTTTCGCACCACCCCCATTTTATTGAATCGTTCACAATCCGGCCTCTCTCTTTTTCTCGTTCTCTAATAAAATCGTTTAATTTCGTGTTTATTTGCATTCGCGACTGATCGGTGAAAGTTTTGTCACACTTTTTTTAAATCTCCACTCTAAGGGGAAATGGAAGTGGTGTGATATGTGAGTCCGCTATTTGCTTTATCGTCTTTTTGTCGTTTTGCTTATATGAAGTGAGCTTTAACACATTGAATGGTTCGAGTGGACGATTTCACTGATAGTTGAAAGCTTCTCATTTCCTCAGCCATACTCATTGCTATGCACCTCCCGCCAATAGGCGTCGGTTGTGTTCTCGTTCTCGTTTCTCAATAATATTATAGCAAAAAGCATTGCTGTTTGTGTCTACTAAACAGTGTTGTCGGAAAATGAAACCGAAGATCAAATGCGACATCTGAGATAAAGGTGATGGATAACGTCAAGCAGAGCGGATCCGTGCGAATCCTGGGATATACGGTGTGGTAATGAGTGGTACGGTTAGTTGTTGCTTGCTGACGTTGTCGCTGATGGAAGTTCCTTGTGAGTTTTGTGTAATGTGACGGCAATTTTGCTGAATAGCATAGGTAGTTCGGCTGAGGTGTTCAAGCGTTGATGTAGTGCTAATCATAAAATCCGGACGATTACCATTGAGAAATAGAAATTATGAAGGGAAACAATGGATGAGGTGGAGATGAAGAGACGATCGAAGAGATGGAAATAAGAAAAGACAGGAATAGAGACGGCTGGGGGTTTTCGAAGTTGTGGCTTGTTGAATGTAAGTGTTTGATGGATTTTGGTTGCTATTGATGGAACGTACAAAAAAGGAGCTTTTTAAGTATGCGATGATATTGAGCGAACTGTTCAAAGATACGCGGCGATGTGATAATGTTGGACGAAGTTGATGTCTCTGACTTCTGCAAATATTTAATAGCGCGATGGAGATGGTTTCGACGTCGTGCAGCCCCTCTTCCGCTTATCCTCCCATTCCTCATACCCTCCCCCTTATGAAACAAGTTGACTTATGTAATTGTGAATCGGTGAAGACCGTTGGGTTATGGGTGAAATATGAAGAAGTTAGCTGACTTCATTACTACGAAGTAATGCTGCACGCGTTTGCTAGTTTTAGATGCAGTTATTTTATATGGATTCGATGAAGTCACAAGCGTGGCAGCAAAGCGAATTGTTTTGCGCATTCACAGCTTTTTAATCTTTTGCTTTCTTAAGTGTCGTTTGATGATTGAAGGAGAATTTTGCAAGGAAAAAATAGTGAAAGCAGGAAAGCGTGAAACACACGCGAGTGATAAGAATTCAAGCGACGAGTAGCGACATCTGCCAATGTTATCAAAATCCCTTATCACTAACCATCATTGTTTCATTTGCTTTCTTTGTGGTGCTCTCTACTGCTTCAGAATTTATCTTTCTAAATGCCCCAATCATTTATCCCACAGAAAAAGAAAGCACACATCGTAATCCGGGCAATGTCGACGGAGCAGCGACCGCTAGCTCCCATTCAGACATATGTGATGATGGATTTCGAGACGACGGGTCTCTTTCCTGAGGATCCGTTGAACCCATTGAACGACTTTCTATTGCCCGGCGACTCAAGTCGAAATCCATATCAACAACTAACCAACTATATTCGCATGAGTCAGTTTTTTTCGCTTTTTATTATTTATAACGCCCTTGTTTCATTCGCTCTATTCGAAAGTTGTGTTCTTTGCGACGATATAGAGATCGGCTAGTTGATAGGTTAGATGGTGAGGGTGGCGTTGCGGCAGTTCACTGGGCACATGAAGTCAATAAGAGCGCCTTGGTTTTATGTAAAACGTTGCATGGGTTCGACATTTTGCAAATACGTTGCTCCTGAACACATAGTCCTGCAGGTTCTTCTATAATCTTCAGTTTACTTTGAGGACAAAAGTTCGATTCGGTGCTGGGACGAAGGGGAGGGACGTGGTCGAGTCCAGTAGTTCTTCGAACTAGCGTCTTCTACAGTTTCATCTCCATTAGCTGATTTTCTGAAATATCCGTTCATTTTAAAGCGAATTCACGCTCTTCGCCACAAATAGTTGAGATGAGCGCCGTTTCGACGTCACGATCACAAATCCGAGCAGGAATCGCCGAGATGACTGCAATGAATGCATTAGAAGAGCGGAGGGAAAATACCACTGAAAAGCGTCTACAGTTCGTCACTCGCGTGCCGTGCAATGTACATACCAGACAGGTGTCTATTATCACAACCTTTTTCGTTCTATATGTATTGACAATTTAACGGCCACCTTATTTTCCTCTATTTGCTGGTGAAAACCCGTAGACAAGTAACAAGGATTACAAACCTCATCCGCATATATTAATTCAGCCGGGGTTTAAATATGGAAGGCTGGGGAGGGGAATGAGGCTTAATATAGGGGAGGAGGGATGAGGCTTAATATAGGGGAGGAGGGATGAGGGTAAATGTCGATATGCAGTTTCTTTGAAACTTTTTCGCGGTTAGCTTTGATAGTTGTATAAACGAATGAGCTGAGATCTCAACGTTGAGAATCATTTGAGCAGTTTTTTTTTGCATCTTATGAGTCGATTGCGTCGATCACATTATATGAGAGTCTTTTTACGGGAACATTTCTATTTATGCACGTTCTATATGAGAATAGATGCACGCAGTTGTTCGTTGCACCGTCAGCCTGAAGAGCCTCAGCACTTCAGGCTCCTAGTCCGATGCTTCGAATGAAGAGCGTATCTCGGCACAGAGGTGCGGCTTATCGGGCTTCATAACGTGTGCATTGGTTCCTGCTTAATTCCTCGCTGTACCCTCATCTACGCTGGGGCGAAATCATTTGCATTGCCATTTTCATCAACGGTGGTATTCAGATGAACGCTGCAAAATTCCCCCTCTTCGTTGTTATCGTGCAAACGATTCACGCTGAATAAAATGGCAATGTGAGTGATGATCTGATCGCGGATGTAGACGAGCAACATTCTCAACCACAAAAGGGGGCTTCCTCGTATCATCTCCCGTGAAACGTCTACTTCTAGAATATCAGCGAGCGTCACTTAGTTCTTCTAATAAACAGTTACCGAATTTGCGCGTACTCATCTGCGCTCCTCTTAGCAACGAATCGGTCATCTCGTAACAAAGTGTTGGCGTCCACATTCCGTATTGTCGTAGAATGGAGCTCGGGCGGCGGTGTGGTTTCCCTTTTCGTCTAAATAGTTCGCTGTTCGTCGGTGTTGGTTGTTGATGTTCGTAGCGGTTCTGTTTTGTTTGCTATCTATGAGGGTATTTGTGCAATTAGGAAGTCTCTTCTTGGTGTTCGTCCACCCTTCTCTTTTGAGAACATCCCACTATCCAGAGAGTCGCATCTATGTGCATAGTTCTAGCTGCGACTGTTCTTTCTGCCATACAGCGAAACTTTATTTCCCAGTGAGGCCTCATTTAGACCATTAATAATTTGTCGATCGGAACTAACCTGAAGAAGTTCCAACGATTTCAGGTCGTTGCTCTGGAATAGTTTTGAGGGGTGTTTTTTCGCATTCAGTGATAATTTCCCAAAATTAGTGTCGTATTCAGGTGAAGCCGAACTTGACAGAAAAGGAATGGAATGAATACGAGTCAAGACGAAACCGCGTTCAAGGTGTATCATTTGTGATGTTCTTGCGATAGAATTCAACATCACTTTAATTCTCTGCCAATTCCCCAATCGTTTTATTTTTATTTTTTTTCAAGGAACAGAGAGTGAATTTTTGTTGTTGATCATTTAGTTTAACTTCTTCGCTGACCATTTGTTAGAACTTATAATGGGCGGAAGTTGATACTCCCGAGGAAATTAAGGAGTAAAATCCGAGTACTATAGTTGTTAGTTATAGATCGAGTTCAGAGGTCATCACTCAACAAGCTCGTGACATGCTTCTAACAAAATAAGGTTCTCAGGAATGATGTCTATGTGCAAATTGCAAAAGAGGAACAAGAACCGATCTGCGTTTCTTGAGATCATCTTTTTTCTTTTAGTCATGGTGGCTAATCATGATCAAATATCATGTATACATGGAGGATTAGGGTGGGGGGCGTTAGGTGCTTAGAAGTTTTCACGTCATTTTGCCGCAGTATATCTTGGTCTTCTCCAGTCGTAATCTTTCAGGCCGACATCGCATATGCTTCGTCGATAGTTCTCTATCACAGGCCTCTTGAATTTTTTCTTTTCGAAACTTCATTGTATCCAGAATTTTATTAGCCTGGAATTATAGCATAATTTATAACGTTGAGACACAGTAGAGCAGTTTGTAACAAATAGGATATAGTACATTGAGGATCAGTTATTACTTGTGACATTGGTATTGCAGCCGTAATTGGCACTACTGGTGAGGTTGGCCATCTGTCCTCCTCACTGTGGCATGATCAAACCCAAGGCTCATTAATAACACGTCATCGTTGAGCCGCTGGGAACTGTCCTGTCCTTCACGGCCAGCGATCTGATTCACTCATGCCTCATTTCCTCTTAATTCGTTTACATTTTACTAGGACATAAAGAGAAAAAGGAATTAGGATTTCATTTGTCCGTAGAGAAGCTTAAGGTTGCAAATAATTTTTTATTGCAGGTGGTGCTTTCTTTTCTCAGAGGTTTTGAGCTGGAGGAATTCGGTAACACAAAAGTACCTATAAACTAGCTGTATATTTGCTCGAAATACAAAGCGAATTTAGAAGTTCTTTACATCGCTAGGTACCATATTGTTATTTCTTGTAGCAATAGTGGTGTTATATTCCCTCTCAGTTTCAGTATTTTCAGCTCTCAAGTTGACACGTACTGCGCTGGAAGAGAGGAATAATTTTGCCGTGGAATGGGCTGGTATGCAGCTTTTTCTTGAGCAGATGCCAAAGCCTGTGTGCATCATCGCACACAATGGTGTAAAGTAAGTCTTTCGGAGAGGTCCTCTTGTTCCTTGTAGGAGTAATGGCTGTACCTGTTAGAGGCTATGCGCCTTCGGCACATACCCTTTCCTAACCTGTTTCTAGTCTTAGTGGAAGTGGGCACTGGTCGCGTCAGCATGACTTGGCATACGAAGATGAAAATTTATGGACATCTTTGCGCTCTTTTGTCGATGTTGCACGTTTGTATTGCGCTATGGCGGGTATGGCCGGTAAAGAAGATGAGTTGCACCATGACTCATTGCGATTAAATGTATGTGGTATATAACCGAGCAGCGTCACTAGCATCATGTGACTGTATTTTGCAAACGAATTGTATTGGGCAGAAATTGTATCACGCGGACTCTTGAACTTGAGGGCAATGACTGTCGTCCTCGGAATCAGACTTTCACAGAAATTCAACATATTTTAGCCGACGATCGCCTTCTGCATAGAAAACATCGAAGCTTATCTTGAGGCCAGGCGGACTGGAAGTATTTTTACTATACCTCATTCTGATCGACGAAGCATTCGTTAAGAATAAATGCATTTTGAAGTCGCTCCCACCTGATCGTTTAATTGCCTTTTGATCCATTGTTTTTTGTAGCCTTCCGTAACGTTGCAGTTCACTGCCATTCGACTTATATTTCTCTTTTCAGTCCATAGCATCCATTCTGTCACTTTTCTTTCCCGTTCGTTGTTTTTCATCGCGGATGTTTTCGTCCACAACTTGGTTGCTTTTTGGAACCATTCATTGGTTTTCCTGTCGCCACGATGGTACCAACCTTCGATCCTGCTACATAGGCGTGCAAGCAGGATGCGCGCTTTCTCCATGGTCGATCATGTCTATGGGTCTTAATCGGATGTTGAGATCATGTCTTTATCAAAAACGTTTTAAAGCTTCATCCACACTTTTTTCTTAATAAAGGAATTGTCGTTGTTTAAAAATGTTCTATAGTCTTGCTCAAGTCTGTCTCGAACATCTACTTCCCCATTAGGTTGCATTTCACCATCTTACTCCACATTGTTTTTTCTCCAGAGTCCTTCTCCATCTCTTCAATTCTCAGCTGAATCGTTTCCTGTGGTCTTCCTATGAATCTGTCATCTAATCCAGTCTCTTTTTTCTGGTTCGATTTCCGATGCAGTCATACTTACTTCGACGGATAGAGCGGTTCTCGCGGTAAAACTGTAATGAGTTTTTTCAAACAAAATCAGCGATTTATATAAAAGATGCTATACTTGTTCCAAGTCCGTCCTCTTGTTCTTTCCTCCTTCAGCCTGAGTTTGCCTCGGTTCTCATCCGTCCCTTACTTTCTTCTTAAGTGATGCTGAAATAATCCTTTTCATCCGCACAGTTTTTTAAAGCAAGAATGTCGTTCCCACATGGGATCCATTCTTTATCATTCCCGCTGTTATTCCCACCTCATCCTTTGAGGTGATCGCTGTTCTTGAAATTCTTTCATGAAATCGCGTTAAAAATTCCTCCTTTTACTGGATTTTCCTTCACCGGACGCTTTTTAATATCTTCTCATTTCGTTCATTCCGTGCACTGCACGTTCTGCAACTTTTTCCTAGCTAATTTTTTTCGCCGCTGTCGTTGTCCACGTTCCCAAGGAATCCGCTGAGGTATGCTGTTGCCCGATTTATCGACTTCTGGCCATTCTAGTCCGCACCAAATCATCTCTTCGACATCACTGTCCGAGGCTACATCTTGATTCATTTGCTTCTGAATCCTTCCCATACCGTTAGTCACGGTAAAGTTTTGTAATATTTGAAGCTTCAGGTTTGATTTCCGAGTACTGTATGCGGAGCTGGATCGGCACAGTTTGTTGAATCCGAACCCTATACCTGAACAGGTGAAATCCCGTTTGAAATTTGTAACTTGAGTTATGGTTTTCATCGAAGTGAACGTTTCCTCGGTAATTTTTGCTTATATTTCTTCACTGATATTTAAAGAGTCTCATTTTCGGAAAAGAAAGTTAGTTGATCACAAAGGAGGGTTTTTGTTACGATGAATACAATGCATAGTATCAAGTGCTTTATTTTCTGGAAAAAAGGAAACTGTTATTGAATAAAAATGCATATTTGTTGTCTTTTGAGCGTTTATGTTCCAATGATTTCGTTTTTTTTATATGGCACGTTTGAAGGTTTATTTTGTGGATTCGTATCTGATGTTTATGGATCTTGAGAAGAAACATCATGACGATTTAAGGTTGGTAACGCAGTTCATCGACTGGAGCAAATGTAAGTATCCGTTATTTAGTTACTGGGCCACTTCTGTATGAGCCTCGACTCGCATTTGTTAGTCTAGTACATACTATTGACAGCGTCAAGCCACTTCCACGTACGGATTCGGCTGAAAGTATCAACACTTACTTGGTGGCACAAGCTGCTCAGGAGTGATTGCTGGAGCCCCGTACAGCGATTACATACTCCATTGTTGAGGCAGAATTCGTCATATGCTATCGTGGAATCCGTTTATGAACCTCGTTGACAATGCAGATGTTTTCACTAAAGTTTTCATCATTATTGAAAATCGATGTAATTGACATGTTTCGAGCAAGAACCTTGAAAATATGGTGATGAATCGAAATGAGATCCGGATTTTGCAGCTCTTAGGTCATAATATCGCTGAAGTTAAGCTATATAAGTGAATGGATTCCGGCAACTACCTTGTATTCGAGAATCCACGTGAGGGAAGTGTTCTTATGATTCTTAACGGTAATTCCGTTCAGTTGGGCACTGCAGAAAAGCTTAAGGGCTTTTGCATGTTTGTCGGAATTTCGCTAACTTTCCTCGAAGTTTTGCACGTAAATTTCGCTTATCTGTTTAGAAGGTTCACAAAGAATATCATACTGCATGAGGCAGTGAAATGTCATAGGATGTAATAAGAGAAAATAATATTCAGATAAGGCACACTGCACTTTGCAGAAATACATGGCAAATTTTAGTAGCAACGCAGGCAGCTTTTATGAGTTTCAGGGGGACTTGTGAACTATGTTGACCTTTACTAATTCTACGTCGAGAGTATACTATGAGTAAACCTCTATGAGTTTCCGAAACTATATATTAGGGAGGTGGATTATTTTGAAGCAGAAAGCGATGCTAAAGTGCTCTCTTTTTTCTCTAATCATTCCAGTCTAACGACCGTAAGAGTTCGAGTGATGTCTCATCCTTTTTTTCATTTTTTGCCGTTATTTAACCGCAGCAACGGGATCGTTGGTTATCTATTTTAATTAAAGAGGTAGGGCTCAGTGTGTGAATTGTCACTTTAGTCGGGGCGAACTTGCAAGATGAAAACCTCGAAATTTTCACATTATTTGGAAGGTCACATATTCAGGCAACCTTTGTTTGCATCAGAGACGAACTATTTCCTATCCTCCGCTCTCTTCATCCCCGTCTCATCCTATCCTTGGTTAATTAACGAGACCATTTGCCACTGAATTTAAAAGCGATACACAAGTCGACAGAAAAATGTGCAGGGAAGAGTGAATGAGGAGAAAAAAAGGAAGTCTGCGTGTCAGCGAGCAGAGTTCTTTTTGTGCTTTTGCTTATGCAAGGTGAAGTATATTCTCAGCTGGTCGTCAGAGGTTTTTTTCAGTTTTATAAAAAGATGAGGAAAGTTTTTGCTCTTCCGGAACCTGTACAGAGGAGCCATTGAGCGGAGAGGTCCGAATAAGGTTTTTGGCTGGATGCGCATCATTAATGAGATACGAATCCTCTCTCCCCTCAACTTTCAGAAAGCACAACGCCAGAATCCCGAAATGGGGAGGGAGGGTATATTTGAGGCCTAGGTTTATCCTCACATTATAAATTTCCTTATTTTGGGAACATTTATGTAGGGTCCCAATGAATTTGGTGAATTTGGAAGGACAGCGATCATTTCTCTCTTCAAATGAATTATGAATGAAGTTTATCTGACTTTTCGCTAGATATGTAAGTTTTATGGTGAATTGCTTGTCGACAGATTTCAGTGACTAATAAATTGTGCCGTCCGCCGAAACTGCGTGTATTGGAAAATAGTAACAGCCCAAGGGAAGCATCAGATGGGGAGCAAAAGCGATCGGAGACGGAGGATGCCAAGACAGTCGACGAGGCAAATGATGCTGCTTCAAGTTCGTGTATTCTTTTAGCGATAGATGAGAGCACACGCGCAGTGCAGTTTTCAACCCCACCTCAAAGGGCGCGTGAAGCGTGCATTTCGTCCTCATCTCCAAGGTATCAACTTTATGCTTTTGTCTCATATAAACGGGGTTTAGCGGAAGGCCTGTCGAGGAATACGTATCCCTTCTGCTAATGAAATTTGCATCTTTGGGAACGGAACTGGCATCCATCCATCTTCGTGCATCTTCTGCCTCGATATTTATTTCGTCATGTGATCGATCACTTTATAAGAGAAAGGAATCGAAGTAGCATAACAATGTGTTGAAAGTTAGTTTAAAAAACATTGGGCAGCGAAATGACTGTTACTTGTAAAAATTGAATAGAGATTATTTAGTTAGGTGGTTACTAATGTAATCAGGATTTTTTCCTGCTTGACCTGTATATTTCAGCTAATAGAAGAGGTTGTTTTCAGCAGCGCCAAGCGGCGACTTTTCGATATTGCGTACAATCATCCACTGCAATTCGTGCGTACATCTCAGTGGTCTCCGGCCAAAAAGAAACGAGTTCGGTCTAACTTCTTCCAGTGAGTTTTAACAGAAGGTCATATGCTTTAGCTTGCCGGTGCATTTCCCGGCTAAGGTGATGGTTGTCGCATTTACGCTCAGAACCATTAGAAATTGCCTTCCTTTTTGTTAATATTAGCAGTCGCTACCTTTAAGAATTAAGTGGGTGAGGTGGACTCATTTATTCATATACAGGGCCTTAAATTGTACTAATAGAAAATGTTCAGGCTTCATGTGACTGATTGGGTGATTACCCAACAGTCTGAAGGTCGAAGAAGGAAGAGAAGCCATAATAATGGTATTTTCTGTTACATGCAATGAGGTGCTCAATTTTGGGTAAGACTAAAAGCTTTTGTAACCCGGATGAGGCCATAAGCTGTCGTGAGGGAACATCTCACATCGTTTTGTATCAGGCGACAAAAGTGCCTTCAATCTTATTGGTCCCGTTGAGCGTGTCGTTGTATTTTTTCGAAGTCTTTCTTACTGAGGGACGGCTTTATTGGTACTTGATTACTTGAGTCTTTTTATACGCAGTTCAAATCTGTCGAATTGCCGTCACGCATAATCGATTGGGTATTCTGAAAATGCTCGTAAGATTCTTTAGTCACTATACGTTTGCGGTTGCAGGAAAGCAGAATTGTTTTTTGAGTTTCTGCGGTGTGATTGGAATCATATGCAATGCGTGACGAAGTTGATAGTCAGCTTTTTGTCGCATGAGTCATCCCGTTTTTGTACTATGACAAATTCATTCAAACGATTGGTCAGTTCAAGGGGAATTTGAGGGCTTCTAGAAAGACGCATCCAGGATCGGAAGTGCGCGCTAACGAAGGAGCATCTGAACAGAGAAGTGGGTTTTTACAGGCGTTTAAATGATGGCGACTGGGTGTTCGATGGTCATGTTTCAATGCAATATTTCCGCGAAAAGGGTGTGTTCAAATTGGAACAAATGTATAAGGAGGTGCGACTTTCGTACTTTATATGCGATGGGTTGTAGCAAACGGTTGTTGTAAAGAAAGTGTTGGATTTATTAGGTAATGCGTTATTTTAGTGATTTTATAGTGTTAATTCTGCTTGGGTTTTGAGGCAGATTTTACACTCCGCTGAAATATAACTTAGTAGGAGAGGTATTGCATTTTGATTCGAAGGGTTGTGTTTACGGAGGTCAGTTTATCATATAAAGTGTTTGCTTTGCTTATCAGATTAAAAAAAATTATTGTATATATATCATTAGGTAAGTTGGATGATCGGTAAGTTAGTTAAGATTGTCGATCCTGCCCACCAGTGCAGTGACGGCCTCCTTATTTTTTTCTTTCTAATGACGATAATTATAAACGAAGCTGTTGCAGTTAATAAACGGCCCGTTCGAAGCGCATTTCGCGCAAGATGACTGTGAAGCTCTTCTTCAAGTATGCATGGCCTATGGGCAAGAATTCATCGATTATGTCGACGCAAAGGCTACTTCATTTCCTTACCATGTCATTGCCAACAGCACAATTGCACTCACTTAAACGCTTAGCACAACATGGCGACCGTCCGGTTGATGGACTGACTGATTTGAATGAGGCCACTTTGCTGGTGATTAATGTTAGAGTAACTATTTAACTTGCTGTAGTTCGAGCACAAGTGCACGTTGAACGTTCGTCTTCTTAGCTACAATTTCATCGACTTTCCTCTCCTTCGGTTCGCCTGGTAACCATTCTCCTTTCACTCCCGATCCTGCGCTTGACGCCTACAAGTGATTTTACTTAAGCGCACAAGCGGGTCTCTCCGCTACAACAGCAGCCATCCTAGTTTTCTTTTTATGTTTCATGGGTGCCATTCAGCAGTCCGCTTTGTCCGTCGATTTTTATTCTTATTTGTCTCTGTCATATGACCGGCCCAATGGTACTTTTTAGCCCACACCGTTTTACTGATATCTTCACGCAAAAGCGAGATCACAGGTGTACTTTGGAGGTATGCTGCGGATTGCTGATGCTTGCCACGCGTCATTTTACTGCACGTAGGGACACCGCTAACTTTCGCTGTTATGTACGGGTGCCATTCACTTCGCATACGTATAACACATGCCCATACAGGAAGAACATTGATATTGAACAACACCGCTTTCAAAGATGATGGCGTTTTCTTAAACATGAAGATAATGCGGAGGCTCATGGCGCTGTCCACTCCGTGCGTCTATTTCTACTCAGTTCTGCGTCGAGGTCGTTATACGTTTATGCAACTTGTTCCAGAGAGGTATAAGTTCTACTGTTAGGTTTATTTTAAAGATTCTGCCATGTTTTTGGATTTTATGAAACACGCAATAAATAGGTCATCTGCAAATACAGACATTTGAAGTATTTCGCCGACCTTATGAAATCCCAATGTCTTCCTCATGTTCCGCATTACACCTTTGAGTGCACACGTGAAGGCTTTCGCTGAGCGGATATCTCCCTGTTTAGCATCTCTGCTGACTATTATTTCTGTTGGTTCATGAAACGGAGTGGTTTCTGTGATCGAACCTGTCTATGAATCCGTAATATTTAGGATATGCAACTGAACGATCCATTGATTTAGTATGCGTGTGGAGTCAAAAGGTTTGTTGAAATCAACAAAAAGCGGACGTAGGGGAATCTTACATTCTCCATATCGTTTAACCGCTTGCCACACTACGGAAATGTGATCACTGATGAAAAATCGCTTTTTGAATTCTGCCTGTTTTGTTCCTGAATTCTAGCCCCACTCAGGGCATACATTATTGCAATGAAACTTTTGCGGATATGTGATAGCAATCACTTTGGGCGGTACTTGTAAATGTCCTCAGTCACTCCGTTCTAGATAATTACATTATTCTCGACATGTTTCATTCCCTCGATATCTTTCATTCCGTTTGTTAAGTTCATGAACTTTATTTAATTTCATTCGAAATGGTTTATTAGGATTACGTGATCTAATGTAATCAAATGTTAATCTCTACGTGGCCGTTTAATTCACTCTTTTGATCCGTATTGTAATTTCGATGCTGCAGAACGTCACCGTATGACAGCTAATATCACTCCAGAGTGGTTACATTCGCTGATTCTTCGCCTGCCTGACTGTAAAATGTCTTGCTTATGCCTTCTTCATTTCCGTGATGATATATTTTACATTCTGCTTCATGAGGTTGTATCGTAGGTGATATGTATCCCTGTCATGTTTCATTTTTCTCTTGTTTTTGAACGGTTAGAACTCTTATTCACGCGGAAGTGATGTCTTGCTGCTTTCAGCTGTTTTATTTTATTTCTTGTTTTGGATTATAATTGTGGTATTTTCAGATGCTTTTCTTTCATAATAATTTGTTTGAGCGGAAAGTCGTTTTCGGAATTCCGGCTTTATCGGTTTCCGCTCGTGCTTGAAAAGAAAGAGGGAAAGATTTCCTGACTTTTTTGATAACGAGCTCTTGTTTTCCTTAGAAATCGCAGATTTTTGTCCATTTTCCCGAGTAGCGTGTACTTGTTTCTTTTCCTCTTGACTGCATGCTGCGGATTTCGCTGTACAAAAAATGCATCCTCTGAAATATTGCGACAATATTAGTAGCGGCCAGGTTGGAAAATGATAGAAACTGTCCGACACTTAGCCGCTTGGTCCTAAGTTTTGATTTATTTCAGTAATTGAGTAAGGTAGTTTGAGAAATTTTTAATATGTGTATCATAGATTGAAACAGTGCGACACGCCACATTGCCTGATCATTATCTCTCATGTATTGTGAAAGTACCTTGAGCTTCTGATTTAATGAACTCATGTGCTGTAAAGATTCGGAAGATGCTTTCGATTTATTTTCCAGTTATTTCCAACTTCACTGTCAAAATCATTTCGTCTTGTTTTATCCGTATCGTGGATGAATTCCTAAGAAAATGCTCGCTGTATTGTATGTGTTTTGTTTCGTAAGGTGTTTCGCTTGTTTTGATGTGCTGTCGCAGCATCCGTTACGTTGTTGTTGTATACCATTCGTGCATTGCATCGTTGTTTAGTGTAGGCGATGCGCCAAAAAGTTTGGGATTTTTCCTCAGAGATAACGGCGGATTGAAGTGTAGTGGACACAATTACTTCTCCAAGTAATCTTTTCGAGTGCGATCAGTAAGTGTTTCATCCGATATGGACTGCAGCGATTGATAGAAGGTAAAATGATTGTGAACTATAGGTCTGCATCGAAGGAAAACTTGATGGAATCAATCGTAGTCAGTATCATTAGAAGTCGGAACGTACCTCTCTATTATTTTAGTAGAAATTTATTTGTCGTGGGGGATTTCTTTCTCGCAATTTTTAGTAGATGTCCGTCCCACGAAAAATGAACAATATGTTTTGTTCGCTGCGGCGGTGGATTGATGCTTAATTTATAACGCTGACGCTTTCTGTGAGACTTACTCGTGAACTTTCCCTAAATAAGTGAAAGGACTGCTGGATTTACGACATAATAAATCGGCAGTAATATTAACCCGAGTGATTGTAAGCTCGAAAATAATCCCTTTTTATTGACATGTATATGGACATTCATTCTTTCAGATTAGTTATTTGTTTTCTAGCATGTTCTGTGAGCTTTACGAGCTGTTTCGTTATATCGTTGTAAATTTTTCAATCTATAAAGCTGTTCTCATCGATCACTTAGAGGTCATGTGATCGATGTTTTAGTGTGTATCTGAAAGCTGCTGTTAATATATTTGAGGAACATGATGCAGCCGATGCAGAACAACTACGAAGCTGGGTAGGGATGCACATCGGAAGAGGTCCGTCCTCATTTGAGCACCCTCTTCCGCACGCTCGAAAAGGTGCTGAGGGATACCCCCATGTTTTCAATTATCTGAGAAATCCTTCAGCAAACATTTTCTTTTCCGCGAGCGAGTGGCTGCGAACTGAGAATCCAGTCGGTGGGCAGAGCGCGTAAATTGCTTAACGACTTTAAATGTCTCTAACCGTTGGTGACGTAAAACGGTTGGCGGAAAATGCGGTATGAGAGGTCAGTCACCAAACGATGTTGGTTCTACTTGCTGGCGACTTGAAAGTTTGGGATAGACTGGCATACACGCCCACAGACAAAACGTTAACGAGCCCCTGCACAGTAAATGAACGGAAACACAAAAGTTCCTCGCAAGTGAACTGGCGAGTTCAGCGAAGCTTGGCGTGTCCGGGTAGTTTTCGTTCATCGTAGTTGGCTGAAATTTCAAAATTCTTTTATCACTACAAGGGCAGAATTTTAAGTTTAGGTTTCAGTTAACTAACTGCACGATCAAGAAAAAGCTCGAGTGTGATAACAGTTCTTTGCTGTCGAAATGAGTTGTCCGGAGGAAGGGTTCGAGCCTGTAATGTTTTTCGTGCAGACTCATACTTTAACTAACTGAACGTCCGCGCTGTCACTTGATAATGGTCTACGGATTGCGTCGCCATGATAATAGGCCAAATTCAACATCATCCACAGAAAACCTCAATTCTCTTCATATTTCCAGAATGATATTGAATCGTCACCATCTCCTCAGTTAAATCCGTTTCAGTTACTGTTACACACTTGTTGGTGTTGTCGGTCATTTCATCCAAACAGATTAACAAGGTTGCTCAAGCCGCTTGTACTGAACAAAGTAAAATGGGACTATATCGAACGAATATTACTTACATTCAGCAACTTGATGTGCCGATGCGGCCGTGCTCACGGCAAGTGAATATTGTACAGAGGGAATGCGACGTTGACAGCAACTCAATACACGCATAATAGATAACTACACGTAGTGGAGGATCACTTGAAGGGCGCTCAAAAGGGAGCTCTCCTGAGCTCCATACGAGGGGCCTGTCCCTCGTCCTTACCGCGGTCGGACTGACGAGTCTTTGCTACGGGAGCTCTCGCCGATCTGCCTCGCTCCGCCTTCCATTTCTGCTAATGCATGCAACGTGCCCTTTATCCCATTGACCATTTTCGGTACTGTATGCAGCATGTCCTTTTCCGCATTGAAACTTTTAGTTTTTATCTCCCAGTTTTCGCTGGGTGTATCATAGTTTGCACTGTGTTCCATCGTTTCTGGTCGTCATCGGCACCTCTGAAGCGATTAGTCTTTTTTTGCTACATGTTGACTGCAATGAGCCGCGATGACGCATCTCGCGTTTCGCGACACCGCTGGCGGTTTCGAAAAAGAAGTACCGAAATTGTAAGCGACGCATTGCATCTCGAGAGCATTATGCCTTTTGTTGAATTGGTAGTGGACCTGTCGTTCTAGACATCATCCATTCAAGAAAACTGAACTGAGCCTGACGGGTGCCCTTTTACCTTGGCCGCACTGCACAAGTGAAAAGATTTCCAAATCTATGAAGAAAATTTTCATCCGAATGGAGCTGCAGCAGAAAAAAATGATCGGTTATCATTTATGACCCGCTCACGTTGTAAAATGATGAATTTGGTTTTTTTTTACTAATAACTGATTAGATGCTGTTCACTTTGCTATGTCAGTGCTGATAACAACGAGACTAAAAGTGATGCAGTAAGATTGCAAAAAACATTCAAAAACACTATGATTGCACGAGGAGTGCAATATGTGCGCTGATAAGAATTCAGGCAGACATCAATGCGTTCAGCATGCTATGTGTATTATCAAAGTTTCTTATCATTAAAGCTTCATTTTCAAAATTCCAAAACTCCTTATCACTCCGAGAATAATCAGTCAGCACCGCAACGTCCGAAATCCCTACTTTGCTTCGCGGGATCTAGCATTTGAAAGTTTCGTCCCCTTTCACCACGAAAAACTTGCGATCGACATCGGATCATCGCATCAGCGTCTGACTTGCTCCGCTAGTTGCAGCTCATTAATTCAGATCTTACCGCTTTACCGACAAGCTGTATATATTTCAGCACTCTTCAGTAGGGTCCATGTTTAGCCATATTTTTGGTAGGTTCGCTGCAGCCTATTATGACTCAGGTTACCTCGATTTGGCTTGAAATGACTCAGTGCGATTAGATAACTCTGTTTTGAAAGTCAGCTCAATGTTAAGACATGGCTCAGGTATGACTCAATGATTCCCTCCAGTATTTTCGTCGTTCTATTGCTTCGTTGAAAAACATCAGAACAATCAAACGAAGAGAACAAATCCACGTCACAAATAGAACAAAAACTAATTGCTGCCAATGAGATATAAGCCTCTCTTTGAGAGTGGAAAATAATGAAAAACCTTTCATGTAATGAATATTACTTCGTACTGCTGGGATCAACCATAGACACCATGTACAACGACACCACTTCACTTCGACATCGCAATTTCTCAACATACGAAAAAGACAATCTCTCCTGAAATGTATTTGAAGTCAGTGACGACATAATGGCCTTTTTTTCGAATCCTTACGATATCAGCCGTGAAAAGTGCCAATCAGTTGCTCTTTTAAGGTAATTTTAGCCGAGTGATCGAATAACTTTCAGTTCTTTGTGACCTTCTGCAAAATTTGTGATAAAAATCATTGATATCCTGCAAAATTTGTCAGGAAAATCGCTCGTATCCTGTAAAATTTGTAAGGAAAATCATTCACATCATGGAACATTTGTAAGGAAAATCATTCACATCATGCAAAATTTGCAAATAAAATCATTCGTATCCTGCAAAATTTGTATGGAAAATCATTGGAATTTTGCAGAAATTGACAGGAAAATCATTCATTTCCTGCAGAATTCGTCAGGAAGATCACTCATATCCTGCAAAATTTGTCACAAAAATCATTGATATCCTGCAAAATTTATGAGGAAAATCATTCGTATCCTGCAAAATTTGTAAGGAAAATCATCCACATCATGCAAAATTTGTAAAAGAAATCATTGATATCATGCAAAATTTGTAAGGGAAATCATCGATATCCCGCATAATTTGTTAGTGAAGTCATTGGTATCCTCGGGAAATTGACAGGAAAGTCATATCACACAAAATTTTTCAGGAGAATTATTGGTATCCTGCAAGGGTTGTACGGGAAGTCACTGACATTCTGCAAAATTCGTCAGGAAACTTGTTGATATCATGGAAAAATTTTTCAGATAAATCATTGGTAACCTGCAAAATTTTTCAGGAGGACGATTGAAATGCTGCAGAATTTTTCAGGAAAATATTTTTGTCCTGCAATATTTGTCAGTAAAATCATTGATATTCCGCAAAATTTGTTAGAAAAATAATTGATATTCTGCAAACTTTGTGACGAAAATCATTCGTATGCTGCAAAATTTGTCAAGAAAATCATTCATATTCATCGGAAATTATCAGGATGATCATTCATATAATGCAGAATTTGTCAGGAACATCACTGATATTGTGCAAAATTTGTGAGCAAAATCATTCATGTAATGCAAAATTCGTCATTAGAATCATAGAAATTCAGCAAAATTCATTAGGAAAGTGATTGATATTCTACAATATGTTTCAGTTAAATCGTTGATGTCCTGCAAAATTCGTGAGCAAGATCATAAATATCCTGCAAAAAATTTCAGGAAAATCATAAACATCCTGCAGAATTTGTCGGGAAAATCTTCAGCATCCTGCAGAATTTCTAGGGAAAATCATTCATATACTGCAGAATTTGTCTGGAAAATCATTAACATCCTGCAAAATTTTCAGGAAAATCACTAACATCCTGCAGAAGCTGTCAAGGAAATCGTTAATATTCTGCAAAGCTTCGAGGAAAATCATTGATATACTGTAAATTTCTTAGGAAATTCGTTCATATCTTGCAGAATTTGTCAGTAAAGAATTTCGTATTTTGCAAAACTTTCACGAAAATCGTTGATGTCCTGCAAATTTTTTCAGGAGAATCATCAACATCCTGCGAGATTTTTCAGGAAAATCCTTGATATCGTGCCAATTTTTCAGGAAGATCATAGATATCCTGCAAATTTTTCTCTAAAATTGCTGATATTCTGCAAATTTTTTCAGGAAAATCGTTAACATCCTGCAAATTTATCAGGAAAATCATTCATATCCTGCAAAAATTTTCAGGAAAATCATTTATATCCTGCTAAATTTCTTAGGGAAGTCATTGATATCCTGCTAAATTTTCCTGGAAAGTCATTGATACCCTGTAAATTTCTCAGGAAAATCGTTGATATATTGCAAAATTTGCGGGGGAAGTCATTGATGTCCTGCTAAAGTTGTCAGGAAATTCATTAACATCCTGCGAAATTTCTCTGGAAAATCATTGATATCCTGCAAGATTTCTCAGAAGAATCATTGATAATCTGCAAAATTTTCATTAAAATCGTTGATATCCTGCAAATTTTTTGACAAAAATCACCCATATATAACAAAAATTTTCAGGAAAATCATTGATAACCTGCAAAATTTTCATTAAAATCAATGATATCCTGCAATATTTTCCAGGAAAGTCATTGATATCCTGCAAAAATTTTCAGGAAAATCATTGATATAGTGCAAAATTTTCATTAGAATCATTGATAACCTGCAAAATTTCCATTAAAATCATTGATATCCTGCAAGATTTCTCAGTAGAGCCATTGATAACCTGTAAAATTTTCATTAAAATCATTGATATCCTGCAAAATTTTCATCAAAATCATTGATATCCTGCAAAATTTCTCAGTAGAGTCATTGATAACCTGCAAAATTTTCACTGAAATCATTGATATCCTGCAAAATTTTTGACAAAAATCACCCATATATTACAAAAATTTGAAGGAAAATCATTGATATCCTGCAAAACTTTCATTGAAATCAGTGATATCCTGTAAAATCTTTCTTTAAAATCATTGATGTCCTGCAAAATTTTTTTAAAATCATTGATATCCTGCAAAATTTTCATTAAAGTGATTGATATCCTGCAAAATTTTCATTAAAATGATTGATATCCTGCAAAATGTTTATCAAAAATCACCCATGTCGTACAAAATTTTCCAATAAAATCATTGATATCCTGCAAAATTTTTTTTTTAAATCATTGATATCCTGCAAAATTTTCATTAAAGTGATTGATATCCTGCAAAATTTTCCAAAAATCACCCATATATAACAAAAATTTTCAGGAAAATCATTGATAACCTGCAAAATTTTCATTAAAATCATTGATATCCTGCAATATTTTCAAGAAAGTCATTGATATCTTGCAAAATTTTATTAAAATCATTGATATCCTGCAAAATTTTCAATTAGAGTGGTTGATATATGGCGAAATTTGTAAGGTAAACCATGATATCCTGAAAAATTTTTCTACAAAATGATTGATATCCTGCAAATTTTTCAAGAATAACATCGATACCCTGCAAAATTTGCAAGCAAAATCATTTATGTATTGCTGAATTTGTCATTAAAATCATTCTTATTCTGAAAAATTTACCAGTAAAATATTTGATATTCTGCACAATTTGTCAGGAAAATCATCCATTCATTCGAAATTCGTGAAGGAATTAATTCACATCCTGAAAAATTTGTCAAGGAAGTCATTCATATCATGCAAATTCTTCGGGAAAGTCATTGATATCCTGCAAAATTTGTCTAGAAAATCGTTCATATCCTGCAGAACTTCCAGGAAAACCACTGATGTTGTGGAAAGTTTGTCAGGAAAGTCATTCATACCCTCAAAACTTGTCAGGATAATCCTTGATATTCTGCAAAATTTCTCACGAAAATCATTCACATCCTGCAAAATTCGTCAGGAAAATCACTGATATACTACAAAAATTTCAGGAAAATCGTTCATATACTGCGAAGTTTTTCAGTAAAATAAATATCGTGCGAAAAGTTGTCAAGAAAATCATTAATATTCTACAAAGCTTTCCGAAATATTATTGATATACTGCTAATTTCTCAGGAAAATCGTTCGTATCCTGCAGAATTTGCAGTAAAGTATTTCGAATGTTGCAAAATTTTTCAGGAAAATCATTGACATCCGAAAAAATTTCTCAGGAAGATCTTTGATATCCTGCAAAATTTGTCAGAAAAATCACTGATATCCTGCAGAATTGTCAGGAAAATCATTGATATCTTGTAAAATTGTCAGGATAATGGTTGATATTCTGCAACATTCTCAATTAAGTCGTTGATATCCTGCAAAATTTCTCATTAAAATCATCAACATTCTGCAAAAATTTTCCGGAAAATCATTGATATATTGCAAAATTTTCAGGAAAATCATTAACATCCTGCAAAATTCTTCAGTGAAATCATTGACATCCTGCAAATTTTTCAGTAAAATCATTGATATGGTGCAAATTTTTCAGGAAAGTCGTTGATATCCATTGAATTTTTCGGGCAAATTATTGATGTCTTGCAAATTTTATCTACAAAATAGTTCATATCCTGCAAAATTTTGCAACCAAAACATTTATATCCTGCAAAATTTTTCTGGAAAATCATTGGTATCCTGCAAAATTTTCATTAAAATCATTGATATCCTGCAAAATTTTTCAGAAAAATCATCGATATCCTGCAAGATTTTTCAGGAAAATCATCGATGTAGTGCAAAATTTTCATTGAAAAGATTGATATCCTGCAAAATTCTTCTTTAAAATCCTTGAAATCCCGGAAAATTTTTGGCAAAAGTCATCCATATCCGACAAAAATTTTCATGAAAATCTTCGATATAGTGCAAAATTTTCATCGAAATCATAGATATCCTGCAAAATTTTTGACAAAAATCAATCATATGTTACAAAAATTTTCAGGAAAATCATTGATATCCTGCAAAATTTTTCACCAAAATTATTCAAATTTTACAAAATTTTCATTAAAATCATCAAGGATGTCATTGTTTAATGAACATAAGTAAAATGAAATTATTTCAAAACTTATTCAGGATATTGTGTTTTGCAAAATGCTGTGCCGATAGCCGTGATCGTCCTGGAAATTATACAGAGGGAGTACATTGACAAAATTCGATATGCGAATTTCAAATAACTCCACGTAGTGGAGAACCACTTGAAGGGCGCTAGTACGGAGCTCTCCTGAGCTCCCTACGAGGGGCCTTACCCTCGTTTTCAAAATGTTGTCCGACTGACGAGTCCTTGTAGGAAAATTTTCGCGATATCAAAGATTTCCCTGATTTTCTGCTAATGCATGAACGTGCCCTTTATCCCATTGACCATCTGGTGATGAATGTAACATATTTTTTCCATTGAATTTTCGGTGATGAATGTAACGTACCTTTTTTTCCATTGACCATTTTCGGTGATGAATGTAACGTATCCTTTTTTTTGACCATTTTCGGTGATGAATGTAACGTGCCCTTTTTCCCATTGAAAACGCCCGCTGGGTGCATCTTCATTTATTAGGCTTTTATCGTTTCTGATCGTTACAGGCGCCGCTGAGACGGTTAGTCCTTTTTTGCCGCATTTTGACTGCAATGAACCGCGCTGACGCATCTCGCGTTTCGCGATATCCCGCGGCCCCTGACGTTAGTGGGGGGCATCCATATCGGCTCAAAGCTGCGTAATTCCATTGGAGGCTCAGTCCCTTGGGGCGAGGCTAGGCTCGGCTTGATTCCTGGCGTTCGTATATGATACACAGAAGCATTTGAGCGCATATCAGATATCCGGATAGAAAATATTGCTGCAGCTGCACACCCAATGCTAAGTAGCAGCCGCGATGCTCCTACAATCCATCGCCAGGAAGGTGATGTCCTCGAGTTCTCTTGCGAGGCTGTGGTGATTTTTGGAAAAATCGCTGGGCTTCGATGATTTCTTCCGCGTCGTCTCTTATGGCGTTTTTGTAGACTTCCCTGTTCTTCTGTGGATCTTTCCATGCTTGTGAGTTTTGTCGATCATTCCCAGCACCCACTGAAGCCTTTCTTCGGAAATATCCACAAATGGTGGCGCGTCGAAGATTGGTTCCCTTTCTTCGGTTACTAGCGCCCATTCTTCAGTGATTTTGCGATCCTGCTTCATCCTGATTTCTCTGCAATAAGTTCTTCTGACACTGCTTTGATTTCGCGCGACCTTTGCACGAATAAGATCTTGCCCTTGTATCGTACCGGAAGATCTCGATAGCACTTGCCTTGAAATCGTGATTCGCGAAAACTTGAGAAACTTCCAGCTTTTTGCACGGGAAACTTTCAAAGGTCTGATATTTTTCTGCGGCGATATCCATCCGCCTGAGAGTACTCGCGCTGCCGTAGTTGGATCCGTTCTACTGAGAGTCCAATGAGCCAAAGCAATACGATTATGCTGTTCGCAAATTCTGTGTCGAATCTCTTGAGTTATTCGTTGTTCCCGTTCACTGAGGCTATTCCATAAAAACTGCAGCTTAAAATTCATGAGGCGTCACTCTTTGTTGATTTCTTCTGGCAATTTTCAACGAACAATATTTTTTTTACTGAGGATTTTTGATGTCTCTCTGGGAGGTTGCTCCTCGGGGCTGAATTCTATTACTACTCCGTTTTTCATTACTTTGGCTCTCCGAAACTTGCACACAGTGTCCAGGCTCGTATCATTCTGCATCTTCTTGCTTTTGACGAATACCGCTTGCATTGTTGGAATCGTGACAAATCGATGTGATACTTGAGCGTTCGCCTTCCCCAAAATTTGTATGGACACCGATCAGCCAATTTTTGTGGATCCCACAGAATCGTGATTCCGTGGCTGTGATGCATTTTCCCAGAGTTTTATTGCATCCTGATGTGCGACTTAAACCGTCGTAGAACTTGATTACTCCTTGCTCCATACGATAATTAGTGGTTGTATGACATCGGGTTCCGATCCAGCCGTAGCTATATTCAGTCGGCTGTTTAGACGACCATCGGTTTGCGTCGATTTGTTCGAGTCGGATGCCATTGAGCTGTTGCGACCGTCTCATCTCCATGCATTGTGATGCCGTCATGTTCTGGACCGTTGTTTTCATCACGCGTAACTGCTAGACTCCATCGAAGGAAGCACTTCGTGCAGACGGTGCGCAGTACTTTCGCACAGAAGGTGGCGTTTGCCGTAATGAACGCTCTGTTCAATACTTCTACGATTTGCGAGGAGCTGTGCATTTCCTCACGGACCTCTTTGCAATTTAGCTTATCTGGTATCTTCACGTATAAGCCGTGGCCGTATTTTGCGCATACGTGAAACTGTAAGTTCGTCGGGGCGCTGCTCGTCAGTGCAAAAGTGGCGAATAGTATCACTAGCACGATTGATAACGCGTGCGCGTGCCTTGTCCTGTGGGTTTCAGTTTGGTTCTGGTTTCTTCCGCTTCCTCTGTTTCTTCTGCCTGCAGATTTGGTCTGCGGGTGATTCACAAATTCTTTGCTTTTTGTTGTCGGTAGCGCCTCCCTTTCTTCTTCCGACACTTCGAGGGGGTACAACATACTCACTGGCCTCTTTAGCACGTGGCCGTTTCTCATTTTGACGTCGACCGTTTTTGTTTTTCCTTTATGGTTCTTGTTATAATTTCTCAACTTTGCCTAGCTTCCACTCCGCTCTGGGTAGATTTATCCTCGGCGACTATGACGATTTCGCCTTCAAACTCTTATGGTCTGTCACTCGGGAGGGCTGATAAAGTTCCATGCAGTGCCGTTCTCTTAGGCTCATCAGGTAGTCATGGGTCCAAATTTTCCAGAAGCGTTCAAGGCTGCTGATCGTTGCCTTCCATAGACTGAGCAGTTTGTCGCGTCTGTCTCAAATGTGTGCTGCGAATTTTGTCATGTTCGGGGCTTGGTTCTTGTGTCGCTATGATCGCCTGTGGCCGGAGGAAGTCGACGGGCCTTAAAATCCTTTCGGGGGCGGAGTCTACATAAGTGAGTGGTCGACTATTCACTATGGCTTCGCATTCTACTACCAGCGTTTTGAATTCTTCCTCGTCCAAGAGTCTTCTCCCGACTGCTTTGCGGAACGCTGTTTTGGTCAGCCCGACTAGTCTTTCTCATAAACTCCTCCTTGCCATGGTGCGTAGGGAGTAATGAAACGCCAAGTTATAGGTGCAGCAAATTATTTTGCATAACTTGTTTAACCAACTGGAACTGTGGCGCGTTGTCCAGCACTACGCTAGTAGGGTAGCCGTTTCTGGCGATAAATCTTCTCAAGACGTGCAAGAACTGCTCTGCCGACAGGTTTTTCATACTTGCAAATGAATGGCTCTAGTCGTAGACAAGTGAAGAGGGCTATCCATCTTTTGCAAGGGCCAGTGAGGTTCGCGTATGGTTATAGGTCCCATGTAGTCGAGGCCGACGTTTTGGAAGGCTCGCATTGCCCATGTCCTTTCCTTTGGCAGTATTCCCTCAAAGCTGGAAGCTTAAATGGCTTTGCGTTCCATCTACGACACGCCATGCAGTGTCGTCGTAATGTACGTTTGACCGTTGCCCTTCCCTGGGGATCCAGTAGCGTTTCCTTACGTCGGCCAATGTCTGTGACACTCCAGCATGTCCGGCTTCCTTGTGTCGAGCCAATACGATCAGTCTGGTGAGGGCTGATGATTTCGGGAGGAGAATAGGATGAACTGTTTCTTCTGGTAGCGCTGCATATTCCAGCCTTCCTAAACATCTCATAATTCCGTGTTCATCTTATACAAGTTGGCGTCAGTATTTCTCTCGAATTCTTCGCTTATCTTAGTTTGTTCTTGTCTGATAAGAATGCGCTCTGCCCAGTCTAGCTCACCAGCTGTGGCGGGCCCTTCGAGTTGGACGGTTTCCCATAATGTTCGTCCGAGACGAATTTGGGTACTCCTTAACATACGCTTGATCGCTCTAAGTACCTGAACTGTAGTCCGTTTAAGCTTATTGAAAGTGCTGAATCTTTCACATTCAAATACGTCAGCCACCGTTGGTGTGCTTGGGATGATTACCAGGGCCACTGGGTTATGTGGAACCGTCCCTATTCAGGCCAAAACCGGCTCTCTTGCTGGAGAAATGACCTCCTTCCCACCACTGACCGCATTGCCCAAGCTCCGCAATTGTGAGACCACGTGTTGCGAGAGGTCCGCGGGGTTATTACCGCTGTCAACATAGCGGAAAACTGTGCGGGGCTTTGGCGTATTTCGGCTAGTCGATTGTCGACAAAACGGTCCACAGTGGTGGCCGTCGCTATCCAGTGCAAAGTTGCCTGTGAATCGCTCCAAAGGAACGTGCGTCCCGTGTGCTTCAGTTGCTCTTTTACGAAGTTGAGCAACCTGCTTCCAATCAACGCTGCCATCAATTCGAGGCGAGGAATGGTAAATGCCACGTATTGGGGCCACTCTGCTCTTGACATCAGCAACGAACTTTTGTAACGGCCCTGGCTGTAGGAGCGGAGGTACGCCACCGCAGAAAAACGCGCTTTGTAGAGGCGTCCACGAAAACATGGATTTTCGGCGCATCTTTTGTCCAGCTCGGCCGTTAGTTTTCGGTCCAATGTAGGAGCGATGCCCTTGAAAGCGCTCAAGTAGGGCTGCCGCAGTTTGACGGTCCGTGTTGTCGAATGGCTGGTCCAGTCGTACTCTTTTTCCACAAATGTTGGAGGAACAGTTTTCAACGGTAGTGTGTGTAGGGCGTGAACAGCCCTAAGGGTCATAGAACTCCGCTGTATATGCGAGAAACTGTCGTTTGGTTGCGGGCCAGTTGTCCCACTTCTTCGTGTTATAAAGACCATTGTATCCTTTTGAAAGGTCCCATACGATTCCAGCAGTGTTGCACTTTGGTGCAATGAGTCTGAGTCCTTATTTAAGGCGGAAAGAACTTCCCGATTGTTGCTTCGGAATTCTCGAAGATTCATATCCGCTTCTTCAAAGACTCTCTTCGCTTCTTGACCCTTCTCAATAGCTGCCGGTATTTGGTGTGTGCAGTCAAGAACACATTGTCCACATAGATGTTGTCTTGTATCTATCTCTCTCGAATCTCAGTCGTTTTCCTTTTGAGGTGATACTGAATAGTAGCGTTCAGTAGGAAGGGTGGAGAAATCACGCGAAGGCACTCGAGTGAATCTGAACACTCTAAGGTTCGTCGAGCTCACTGGTGCTGTTAACGTCTTTTGACCAAATGAAGCGTACTGCGTCTCGTTGGTCGTGATGTAGACCTATCTGTAGAAAGGCTTTCTCGACGATCGCGGTTATGAGTATTGGCGCTAGTCGGACTCGGAGTAAAACTCCGCACAGTTTTGTTAGGAGTAGTGGTCCTCTGAGTAGCACATCATTTAATGAGTGCCCTTCTTTCCGCGTTTTCGACGACGCGTCATACACGATTCGAATTTTTGTCGTGGCTTGCCCGGCCTGACAACAGCCTGGTGGGGCATGTAGTACATTGGGCCTTCAGCGGTGTATTCGTGACTCCTCTATTATCCCCGTCTTTTAGCTGCTCGTCGAACGTTTTTCTCGTAAGCACGCAGCAAGCTCAGGGTCCTTTTTGGAGGTGTTTGAGCGATGTTTTTAGACGACAATACAAAGACCGAAGTTGGAGTCGAGTTTGCCTCCATCCTCTTTTCCATGGCCAGCTACAATAGTAGCGCCCATCTTTGAAGGTAATACTTTCGTTGAACCTTTTCATGGCGAGTTCATCATCCGTTTGTAAAGGAGGGTCGCTAAACTCCTACAAGTTCCAGCGACCAGAACTTTTCTAGCTCGTCCTTTGCACTGGCCACGTTGCAACAGCAGCGATTTGAAGGCTGATCTTTGAAGGGTTACCGTGCCGAACACTGCGCCCCTGTCCGCTGATCATGTCGCCGAGACAGGTGCGGTATCCGATGAAATCCGGACGGTAATTTTGTTGAGGCACTTCCTCTAGAAGATTTCGTGAAATAATCAGCACCGACAAGGATCTGCGCCTTGAGTGTAACCGTCGGTAGGGTGATGCATCCGCGTTGAACGGAATGCGCCGTAAACGTTTTTTCGTTAGTTTGGCGATTGCGATTTCGCTAACCAGTCTTGGTACCAGATGTTCGCGAACATCGTGAAGAACCGTCCATCCGTGCGCTTCATTTTTGGTTTGACGCGCGCAGAACGTGCAGTGGGTACGTGCGTCCCAATAAATCCGTCAACATCTCAATGGTAGTTCTTGTGTGTTACTCGATGCCCAATTGCTGGACTATGATTCTTCCGTGAATGAATGAGCGTTCGCTCCTATCAACATCGAATAGCACGGGCACCTTGATCGTTTTGTGTGTGGTGCGTCTAGCCTCTAATTCCACGAAGGTAGATGAAGAGTAATACCGTTTTGTCTCGCTCTTGCTGTTTCAGGTGTCGCAATAGCCGCCACCGTGCGAATCGTCTGAGGTGGGTGGTTTCACCGACGGGATTCTCCTCTTTCCCCTGTTGCGATTGATGCCACGTTTTACAAAGTGCCGTAGGATGTCCCTTGCGCTTGCAATGATAGCAGGAGACACATTTCGTGGACAATCGTTTTGATTATGACTTCTCTGAGACACTTGAAGCAAAGGCGTAATTGGCGAGCGCGGTCAAACCGCTCCTTCAAAGTGGTAAACCGTGGACAACTATCGGCCCAATGTGGTTCACAACAAAACGCACATACCTGTCGAGTAAAGGTCGCTCCGTCTGTCTTTCCTCTTTGGTCTGTCGTTTCGCTACTGCGGATAGTAGTGCAGAAGTGTGATGTAAACCTTCCTCCAGTTTTACACCTCCAAGATTTCTCTGTTCTCGCCTTCCTGCCTGCCTTTGGGCTTGCCGGCCCTCATGCGTCGGTTTCCCTATGGCCGCCGTTCGCATGTTCTCCCTGATGCGCACTATAGCTTGAAGTTTGGTCCCTCAATTTTTCGGACGCTCCAGCGCAGCTCGGCTTCTTTAGCTTGTTCGACTTCTAACAGAGCCCAACGTGGTAGCTAGTTTTATCAATGCAAAGCTCGGTTTGAGAGTTGTCGATGTTTTCTCCCTGTTGCTCCAGTTGTTGTAGAATGCGCTCGACACTCATCGCAACGCATTCCTCGAAATCCTTTGTGGGAGATGCTGCGTCATGTAGTTCCGCGTAGAGTGACTTCAAACAGCAATTCGGATCTCCCAAATCGTTGCTGGAGCGTTGTTTTTGACGGCTTCGTAGTTTTCGGGCGCTATTGTGAATCCGCCTACTGCCTCTAGTGCTTTGCCTTCTAGAAAGGACAGCAGATAAGAAAGCTTCTCAATTTCTGCGAGTGGTTGTGAGTCAACTACGTGCAGGAATGTGCCCAAAATTGTGGCCATTTGTGATGCTGTCGTCAAATTTCGCAATCTGCAATCTTGGCAGCTGCACTGCGTTCATGGACATCTGTTGCTGCGGTTGCTGGGCAGGGTGTACTGTTTCCTGTAAGGACGCTGCAATAGACAGGAGGACTCAAGAGTGGGTCGAGCTATGTGGAGCTCAAGGTCAACTTGGCCAGTGACTAGGTCATCACATACTTTTTTAGCCTCACTGATCACAATGAGAGGAAATTTATTGGCGCCTCTGCCAGAGTTTGGTAAATTGAAGCTTCATTCGCTTTCTCAGCGGCCGCGCGTAGCTGCTTCATGTATTCTAGCCAAGCACTATGAATCAGCCTCGACGTCAGAAATGTGACGTTGTAGTCTTCGAATGCTGCCTCCACTTGCAAAAAGGGCGTTTTGAACGCTGCTTGCGGGATGGCTGTGTCCGCAGAGCACGCAGGCAAGTCAGGAAAAGATGAATGTTCTTTATGACGCCTTCAGCAAATAACCTTCACGCGAATGGAGGTTTGATACGCAGCAGATGCCATAACTTAGTTATGGTTACGCTGTGGCTTGAGCCCCCATGTACTGAACAAAGTAAAATGAAATTATTTCAAACGTATCTCACTTACATGTGTTCAGCAATATGCTGTGCCGATGCAGCCGTGATCGTGGCAGTGGATATTATACAGAGGGAGTACAGCGTTGACAGCGATTCGATAAGCGAATAACAAATAACTCCACGTAGTGGAGAACCACTTGAAGGGCGCTAGTACGGAGCTCTCCTGAGCTCCTACGAGGGCCTTACCCTCGTCTTCAATGTCGTCCGACTGACGAGTCCCTTGCTAGGAGAGCTTTCGCTGATCGTCCTCGCTCGCCGCCCTCCATTTTCTGCTAATGCATGCAACGTGCCCTTTATCCCATTGACCATCTTCGGTGATGATGTAACATACCCTTTTTTCCATTGACCATTTTCGGTGATGAATGTAACGTACCCTTTTTCCATTGACCATTTTCGGTGATGTGAATGTAACGTATCCTTTTTTCCATTGACCATTTTCGGTGATGAATGTAACGTGCCCTTTTTCCCATTGAAAGCCCGCTGGGTGCATCTTCATTTGCATTAGGGCTCTTTATCGTTTCTGATCGTTACAGGCGCCGCGAGACGGTTAGTCCTTTTTGCCGCATTTTGATTGTCAATGAACCGCGCTGAGACGCATCTCGCGTTTCGCGACACCCTGCAAAATTTTTCATGAAGATCATAGACGTCCTGCAAAACTTTTGACAAAATCACCATACGTTTCAAAAATTTTCAGGAAAATCGTTAATGTCCTGCAAAATTTTTTGGCAAAAATAGCCCCTGTATTCCAAAAATTTTGAGAAAAATCATTCATATAATGCAAAATCTTTTAGAAAATCATTCATATCGTACAAAATTTTTCAATAAAATCACCAACATCTTAGAAAATATTTTAGAAAAATCATGATATATGGTGCAATTTTCCAATAATCATAAATATCCTTCAAAATTTTTAATTAAAATTCATCACATCCTGCAAAATTTTTGGCAAAAACACCCAATACATAAATAGAAAAATTTTCAGGAAAATCTTTGATATAGTGCAAAATTTTCATCAAAATCATTGATATACCTGCAAAAATTTTCATCAAAATCATTGATGATGATATCCTGCAAAATTTTTGACAAAAATCGCCATCTGTTACAAAAAATTTTCAATAAAATCTTTGATATCATGCAAAACGTTTGGCAAAAATCACATATATCCGTCGAAAATTTTCAGGAAAACCATTGATGTAGTATAACAAAATTTTCATTAAATTCATTGATATCCTGCAAAATTTTAAATCAGTCATTGATATCCTGCAAAATTTTTGACACAAAATCGCCCATATATTACAAAATTTTTCAAAAAAATCATTGATATCCTGCAAAATTTTTGACAAAAATCGAACCATTTATTACAAAAATTTTCAGGAAAATCATTGATATCCCACAAAAATTTTAATTGATATCCAAGATATCATGCAAAACGTTTGGCAAAAAATCACATATATCCTTTGAAAATTTACACGAAAATCATTGATGTATTGCAAAATTTTCATTAAAATCATAGAGGTGTCTGCAAAATTTTCGGCGAAAATCACCCATATGCTAAAAAATTTTCAGCAAAAATCATTGATATCCCGCAAAATTTTTCTGAAAAGTCATTGATATGCTGCACAAACTTTTGAAAACAAGTCACCAATATGTTACAAAAATTTCCACTAAAATCATTGATATCCTGCAAAACTTCTCATTGAGATCATTGATATCCTGCAAAATTTTCGTCAAAAATCACCCATATGCTAAAAATTTTTCAGGAAAATCGTTGATATCCTGCAAAATTTTCGTCAAAAATCACCCATATGCTAAAAAATTTTCAGGAAAATCGTTGATATCCTGCAAAATTTTCGTCAAAAATCACCCATATGCTAAAAAATTTTCAGGAAAATCGTTGATATCTTGCAAAATTTTCATTAAAATCATTGTTATCCTGCAAAGTATTTGAAAAAGTCACCCATACATTAGAAAAATTTTCAGGAAAATCATTGACATAGTGCAAAATTTTCATTAGAACCATTGGTATCCTGCAAAATTTTTCAGGAAAGTCATTGATATCCTGCAAAATTTTATTAAATCATGATATCCTGCAAAAATTTTGACAAAAATCACCTATATAATACAGGAATTTTCAGGAAGATCATTGATATCTTGCAAAATTTTCATTAAAATCATTGATATCCTGCAAAATATTTTGGAGAATCATAGAATCCTGCAAAACTTTTGACAAAAATTGCCCATTTATTACATAAATTTTCAGGAAAATCATTGATGTCCTGCAATACTTTTGATAAAAATCACCCATATCCCGCAAAAATTTCCGATAAAATCATGATATCCTGCGAAGTTTTTCATTAAAACCGTTGATATCCTGCAAAATTTTCATCGAAATCATTGACATCCTGCAAAATTTTTGAGAAATGTCGTCCATGTCCTACAAAATTTTTTTGGAAAAGCATTGATATTCTGCAAAATTTTTCCAAAAATCACCCATACATAACAAAAGTTTACAGTAAAATGATTGATATCCTGCAAAATTTTTATTAAAATCATTGGTATCCTCCAGAATTTTTGAGGAAAATCACTGTTATCCTGCAACATTTCTGAGTAGAGTCGCTGATAACTGCAAAATTTTCATTAAGATCATTGATATCCTGCAAAATTTTTCAGGAAAGTCATTGACATATTGCAGAACTTTTGACAAAAATCAACCATATGCTTGAAAATTTCCAGGGAAATCATTCATATGCTGAAAAAATTTTCAGGAAAATCATTGATATGATGCAAATTTTCATTAAGATCATTGATATCCTGCGAAGTTTTCATTAAAATCATTGATATCCTCAAAATTTTTGACGAAAATGATAGATATGCTAAAAAATTATCAAGATAATCATTGACATCCTGCAAATTTTCGTTTAAATCATTGATATCCTGCGAAATTTTTGGCAAAAATCACCCATATGTTACAAAAACTTTCAGGAGAATCATTGGTATCCTGTAAAATTTTTCTGGAAGATCATTGATATCCTTCTAAATATAATTTTTCTGAAAATTTTTTAGGATATGGGTGATTTTTGCCAAAATTTTGCAGGATATCAATGATTTTTTTGAAAATTTTTTAGCATATCTATCATTTTTGTAAAAAATTTTGCAGAGGTATCAATGATTTTCCAGGAAAAATTTGCACGATGTCAATGATTTTCCTGAAAGTTTTTGCAACATACGGGTGATTTTTGTGCCAAAAATTTTGCAGATATGAATGATTTTCCTGAAAATTTTTGTAGGATATGGGTGATTTTTGCCAAAAAATTTTGCAGGATATGAATGTGATTTTGCTGCAAATTTTTGTAGGATATAGTGATTTTTGTAAAAAAATTTTGCGCGATATCAAAGATTTTAAGGGAAATTTGCAGGATATCAGTGAAGGTCCTGAAAATTTTGCAGAGCATGGGTGATTTTTGTCAAAAATTTTGCAGGATATCAAGGAATTTTAATGAAAAATTTTTGTAGGATGTCATTGATTTTAATGAAATTTTGCGGGATATGAATGATTTTCCTGAAACTTTTGCAGGATATGGCTGAATTTTGTCAAAAACTTTGCAGGCTATCAATGAAGGTCCTGAAAATTTTTGCAGGCATGGGTGTTTTTTGCCAAATTTTGCAGGATATGAATGATTTTCCTGAAAATTTTTGTAGGATATGGGTGATTTTTCACAAAAATTTTGCAGGATATCAATGATTTTGATGAAAATTCTGCCGGATATCAATGGGTTTCCTGAAAATATTTGTAGGATATGGGTGATTTTTGTAAAAAAATTTTGCGCGATATCAAAGATTTTTAATGATAATTTTGCGGGATATCAGTGATTTTCCTGTAAATTTTTGTAGGATATGGGTGATTTTTGTAAAAAATTTTGCAGGATATGAATGATTTTCCTGAAAATTTTTGTACCGTATGGGTATTTTTTCTAAGTCATTTTGCAGTATATCAACGATTTTCCCGAAAAATTTTTGTACGATATGGGTAATTTTTGTCAAACATTTTGCAGGATATCAGTCATTTAATGAAAATTTTTGTAGCATATCAATGATTTTAATGAAAAACTTGCGGATATCAATGATTTTCCTGAAAATTTTTGTAGGACATGGGTGATTTTTGTCAAAAATTTTGCAGGATATCATTGATTTTAATGAAAATTTTTTGTAGGATATACTTGATTTTAATGAAAATGTTGCCGGATATGAATGATTTTGTTGAAAATTTTTGTAGGATATGGGTGATTTTTGTAGAAGATTTTGAGCGATATCAAAGATCTTAATGAAAATTTTGCAGGATATCAGTGATTTTCCTGAAAATTTTTGTAGGATATGTGTGATTTTTGTCAAAAATTTTGCAGGATATGAGTGACTTTCCTGAAAATTTTTGTAATGTATGGGTGATTTTTCCAAATAACTCTGCAGCATATCAACGATTTTCTGAAAATTTTTGTAGGATATGGGCGAATTTTGTCAAAAAATTTTGCAGGAGACATCAGTGATTTTAATGAAAATTTCTGTAGGATATCATTGATTTTAATGAAAATTTTGCCGGATATGAATGATTTTGTTAAAAATTTTTGTAGGATATGGGTGACTTTTGAAAAAGTTTTGCAGGATATCAACGATTTCCCGAAAATTTTTGTGCGATATTTGTGATTTTTGTCAAAATTTTGCAGGATATCTGATTTTCCTGAAAATTTTTGTAGGATATGGCTGATTTTTGTAAAAAATTTTGAGCGATATCAAAGATTTTAATGACAATTTTGAAGGATATCAGTGATTTCCCGAAAATTTTTGTAGGATATGGTGATTTTTCTAAATAACGTTGCAGGATATCACGATTTTTTTGAAAATTTTTGTGCGTATGCGAGTGATTGGGTGACCTTGTCAAAAATTTTGCAGGATATGAATGATTTTCCTGAAAATTTTTGTATAATGTATGGTTTGATTTTTCTAAATAACTTTGCAGGGTATCAACGATTTCCGTGAAAATTTTTGTAGGGATAGGGTGGTTTTTGTCAAAAATTTTGCAGGATATCAGTGATTTTAATGAAAATTTTTGTAGAGGATATCATTGATTTAATGAAAATATTGCCGGATATGAATGATTTGTTGAAAATTTTTGTAGGATATAAGTGACTTTTGTCAAAAATTTTGCAGGATATCAATGATTTTCCTGAAAATTTTTGTACGATATGGTGATTTTCGTCAAAAATTTTGCACGATATCAACGATTTTCCTGAAAATTATTTGTACGATATGGGTGATTTTCGTCAAAAAATTTGCGCGATACCAAAGATTTTAATGAAAATTTTGCAGGGATATCAATGATTTTCCTGAAAACTTTTGTACGATATCGGTGATTTTTCTAAGTAATTTGCAGTATATCAACGATTTTCCTGAAAGTTTTTGTAGGATATCATGATTTTAATGAAATGTTGCCGGATAAGAATGATTTTGTTGAAAATTTTTGTAGGACATGGGTGACTTTTGTCAAAAATTTTGCAGATATGAAAGACTTTCCTGAAAATTTTTGTAATGCATGGGTGATTTTTCTAAAACCAACTTTGCAGGATATCAACGATTTTCGTGAAAAATTTTTGTAGATATGGTGTGGTTTTTGTAGACAAACTTTGCAGGACATCAACGATTTTAAATGGAAATTTTTGTATTATAAGGGTGATTTTTTGTCAGAAATTTTACGCGATTCATATCAATATTTTATAATGAAAATTTTCGTAGGATATCAATGATTTTAATGAAAAATTTGTAGGATATCATTGACTTTAATGAAAATTTTTAAAGGATATCAATGATTCTAATCAAATTTTTGCAGGATATAACTGATTTTAATGAAAATTTTGCAGTATGTCAACGATTTTCCTGAAAATTTTTGTAGGACTAGATTTAGTGATTTTTGTAAAAGATATTTGAGCGATATCAAAGATTCTTAATGAAAATTTTTGCAGAGATATCAAGTGATTTTCTAGTGAAAATTTTTTTAGAGATATGGGTGATTTTGTCAAGAAATTGTTGCAGGATATAGTGAACTTTCTGGAATATTTTGTAATGTAATGGGTGATTTTTCTAAATAACTCTGCAGCATATCAACGATTTTCCTGTAAAATTTTTGTAATGTATGGGTGATTTTTCTAAATAACTCTGCAGATTAATCAACGAGTTTTCCTGAAAATTTCTGTAGGATATCATTGATTTTAATGAAAATTTTGCATGGATATGAATGATTTTTGTAAAAATTTTTGTAGGATATGGTAGCATTTGAAAAGAGTTTTGCAGGATATCAACGATTTTTCCTGAATAGTTATTGGAATTATATGGGTGATTTATTGTCAAAAATTTTGCGCAGGATATGAATGATTTTCCTGTAAATTTTTGTAGGATAATGGGCTGATTTTTTAAAAAAATTTTGCGGATATCAAAGATTTTAAATGACCAATTTTGAAGGATATCAGTGATTTTGCCGAAAATTTTCACTACCGTAATATGGGTGATTTTTTCTAAATAACTTTCAAGGTATCAACGATTTTTCGTGAAAATTTTTGTAGGATATCAATGATTTTTTTGAAAATTTTTCCGGATATCAAAGATTTTCCTGAAAATTTATTGCACATGAAATGGGTGAATTTTTGTCAAAAATTTATGCAATGTCAGATCGAATGAATTATAATGAAAATTATTGTTAGGATGTGAGTGACTTTTGTCAAAAATTTTGCAGGATATGAACGATCTTCCTGAAAATTTTTGTAGGATATGGGTGATTTTTGTCAAAGACTTTGCAGGATATTCAGTGGATTTCTAATGAAAATTTTTGTAAGGTATGGGTGATTTGTACGTAGAAAATATTTGCATTATATCAGTGAGTTTTTCTCGAAAAATTTCTGTAGGATAGGATTGATCTTATCAATGAACTTTTTTCCTAGGATCATCAATGACTATTTAATGAAAATTTTGCAGGATATCAACGATTTTTTAATGAAAATATTCGTAGGATAATGGGTGACTTTTGTCAAAAAATTTTGCATAATATCAACGATTTTAATGAAATTTTTGTAAGGTATGGGTGATTTTTGTAGAAAATTTTGCTATTATATCTCAGTGATTTTTCTGAAAATTTTATGTAGATGTGGGTGATTTTTTGCAAAAAATTTTGCAGGATATCAGTGATTTTCCTGAAAATTTTTGCAGGACATCATTGATTTTGATGAAAATTTTTTTAACGTATTTGTGATTTTCATGTTAAATTTTGTATACTATCAGTGATTTTAATGAAAACTTTGCAGAATATGGGTGATTTTAATGAAAATTTTGCCGGATATCAATGATTTTAATGAAAATTTTTGTAGGATATCAGTGATTTTAATGAAAATTTTTCTAGGATAAGGGTTATTTTTGTCGAAAAATTTGCAGGATATCAGTGTTTTTCCTGAAAATTTTGTAGGATGTGGGTGATTTTGCCAAAAATTTTGCAGGATATCAATGATTTTTGTGAAAATTTTTGTAGGATATGGTGATTTTTGTCAAAAATTCTGCTGGATATTAATGATTTCAATGAAAATTTTTGCATTATATGTGTGATTTTTGCGAAAATTTTGCATGATATCACCGATTCTACTGAAATTTTGTAGCTTACGGGTGATTTTTATCAAAAATCTTGCAGGATAAGAATGATTTCCCTGAAAATTTCCGTAGGATATGGGTGATATTTCCTCAAATTTCTCATAAATTGTTTCAAATTCTCACAAATTAACTTAAATTTCTCATAAAATTATTTCAAATTCTCACAAATTAACTCAAATTTCTCATAAATTCCCTCAAACTTCACATAAATTAAATCAACTTTCTCTTAAATTCCCTCAAGTTCTCATAAATCCCTCAAATTTCTCATAAATTATCTCGAATGCTCATAAATTTATTCAAATTGTTACAGATTGACTCAAATTTCTCATAAATTCCATCAAATTTCTCTTGAATTCAATCAAATTTCTCATAATTTATCTCAAATTCTTATAAATTCCCTCAAACTCTTATGAATTCACTCAAATTCTCATAAATTCCCACAAATTCTCATAAATTCCCTCAAATTCTCATAAATTCCCTCAACTTTCTCATAAACTCCCTCAAATTTCTCATAAATTCTTTCAAATTTCTCATAAATTTCCTCTAATTCTACAAAAATTCCCTCAAATTTTTCGTAAGTTATCTCAAATTCTTACGAATTCCTACGAATTTCTCATAAATTCCCTCAAACACTTATGAATTCACTCAAATTTCTCATAAATTCCCTCAAATTTCTCATAAATTCACTCAAATTCTCATAAATTCCCTCGAACTTCTCATAAATTAAATCAAATTTCTCATAAATTCCCTGAAATTTCTCATAAATTTCCTCGAATTCTCATAAATTTCATCAAATTATCATAGATTAACTCAAATTTCTCATAAATTTCCTCCTCAATTCTCATGAATCCCCTCAAATTTCTCATAAATTCCCTCAAATTTCTCATAAATTCCATCAAATTTCTCATAAATTCACTCAAATTCTCACAAATTCAATCAAATTCTTATAAATTCCCTGAAATTTCTCATAAATTTAATCGAATTCTCATAAATTCCATCAAATTTCATAGATTAGCTCAAATTTCTCATTAATTTATTCAATTCTCATGAATCCATTCAAATTTTTTCTCATAAATTCCCTCAAATTTCTCATAAATTCCCTCAAATTTCTCATAAATCCCCTCAAATTTCTCATAAATTCTTTCAAATTCTCACAAATTAGCTCAAATTTCTCATAAATTCAATCAAATTTCTCGTTAATTCCCTCAAACTCATATGAATTCACTCAAATTTCTCATAAATTTCCTAAATTTCTCATAAATTCAATCAAATTCTCGTTAATTCCCTCAAACTCATATGAATTCAATCAAATTTCTCATAATTAATCCAAATTCTCATAAATTGATTGAAATTTCTCAAAAATTCACTCAAACTCCTATGAATTCACTCTAATTTCTCACAAATTCCCTCAAATTTCTTATAAATTCAATCAAATTTCTCATTAGTTCCCTCAAATTCTCATAAATTCCCTCAAATTTCTCAAAATTCCCTCAAACTCTTGTGAATTCACTGTAATTTCTCGAAATTCAATCGAATTTCCCATAAATTCCCTCAAATTTTCTCATATATTCCCTCAAATTTCTCATAAATTCCCTCAAATTTCTCATAAATTCCCTCAAATTTCTCATAAATTCACTCAAGTTTCTCATAAATTCGCTCAAATTTCTCATGAATTCCCTCAAATTTCAGATAAATTCCCTCAAATTTCTCATAAATTACCTCGAATTCTCAAAAATCCCTCAATTATTATAGATTAACTCAAATTTCTCATAAATTCCTCAAATTTCTCATAAATTCCCTCAAACTCTTATGAATTCATCAAATTTCTCACAAATTCCCTCAAGCTGTTATAAATTAATTCAAATTTCTCATAAATTCAGCCAAATTCTCACAAATTCCCTCGAATTCTCATAAATTTCCTCAAATTATTATAGATTAACTCAAATTTCTCATAAATTGTCTCAAATTTCTCATGAATTCAATCAAATTTCTCATAAATTCCTTTAAATTCTCATAAATTCCCTGAAATTTCTCATAAATTCCCTCAAATTATTATAAATTTCCTCAAATTTCTCATAAATTCCCTCAAATTCTCATAAATTAACACAAATTTCTCATAAATTCCCTCAAATTTCTCACAAATTCCTCAAACTCTTATGAATTCACTGTAATTTCTCGCAAATTCCCTCAAATTTCTCCTAAATTCAACCAAATTTCTCATCAATTCCCTCAGGTTCTCATAAATTCCCTCAAATTCTCATAAATTCAGTCAAATTTCTCATAAATTCTTTCAAGTTTCTCATAAATACCCTAAAATTCTCGTAAATTCCCTCAAATTTCTCAAAAATTCCCTCAAACTCTTATGAATTCACTGTAATTTCTCGCAAATTCCCTCGAATTTCCCATAAATTCCCTCAAATTTCTCCTAAATTCAACCAAATTTCTCATAAATTCCTCAGGTTCTCATAAATTCCCTCAAATTCTCATAAATTCAGTCAAATTTCTCTCATAAATTCCCTCAAGTTCTCATGAATTCCCTCAAATTTCTGATAAATTCCCTCATATTTCTCATAAATTCCCTCAAATTGTTGTAAATTAACTCAAATTTCTCATAAATTCCCGAAAATTCTCATAAATTAGCTCAAATTTCTCATAAGTTACCTCAGATTCTTACGAATTCCCCCAAATTCTTTTAATTCAGCCAAATTCTCATAAATCCCTCAGTTCTCATAAAATCCATCAAATTCTCAAAAATTCCTCAAATTCTCACAAATTCCCTCAAATTTCTCATGAACTCCCTCAAATTCTCATGAATTCAATCAAATTTATCATAAATTCAGTCGAATTCTCATAAATTTCCTCAAATTATTGCAGATTAACTCAAATTTCTCATAAATTGTCTCAAATTTCTCATAAATTTAATCAAATTATAATAAAATCTTCAAATTCCCATAAATTACCCCAAATTTTCATAGATTCCCTCAACTTTATCATAAATTCCCTCGAATTCTCATAAATTTATTCAAATTATCATAGAATTAACTCAAATTTCTCATAAATTGTCTCAAATTTCTCAAAATTCAATCAAATTTCTCATAAATTCCTTCAAATTCTCATAAATTCCCTCAAATCCTTATAAATTCACTCAAATTCTCCCAAATTCCCTCATATTTCTCATAAATTCCCTCAAATTTCTCGTAAATTCCATCCAATTCTCATAAATTTCATCAAATATTATAGATTAACTGAAATTTCTCATAAATTCCTCAAATTTCTCATAAATTCAATGATTTCTCATAAATTCACTCAAGTTCTCATAAATTCCCTCAAATTCTCATAAATTCCCTCAAATAGTTAGAAATTAACTCAAATTTCTCATAAATTCCCTTGAACTTCTCATAAATTCCCCAAATTTCTCTTAAATTCAATCTAATTTCAAGTAAATTCGCTCAAATTTCTCATAAATTCATCTGTATTTCTCAAAAATTATCTCAAACTCCTCATAAGTTCAATCTGATTTCTCATAAATTCACCCAAATTCTCGTAAATTCGCTCAAATTTCTCATAAATTCGTTCGAATTCTCATAAATTTCCTCAAATGTTTAGAGATTAACTAAATTTCTCATGAATTCCCAAATTTCTCTTCAATCAATCAAATTTCTAATTATTTGTCTCAATTCTCATAAATTGCCTCAAATTTCTCAAAAATTACATCAAAATGTTGTGAATTCACTCAAATTTCACGCAAATTCCCTCAAATTCTATAAATTCAATCAAATTTCTCATAAATTCAATCAAGTTCTCATAAATTCCCTCAAATTCTCATAAATTCCATCAAATTTCTCATAAATTCCTCAAATTTCTCATAAATTCAATCAAATTTCCCGTAAACTCCTCAAATTCTCATAAATTCAGTGGAATTTCTCATAAATTCCCTCAAGCTCTTATGAATTCACTCAAATTTCTTATAAATTCCCTAAATTTCTCATAAATTCCCTCATATTTCTCATGAATTCCCTGGAATTTCTCATAAATTCCTCAAATTTCTCATAAATTCCTCAAATTCTCAAAATTTCTTCAAATTCTAGAAATTCGCTCAATTCTCATAATTTTCCTCAAGTTATTATAGATTAGCTCAAATTTCTCAAAATTCCCTCATTTCTCATAAATTCAATCAAATTTCTCGTACGTTCCTCAAATTTCTCATAAATTCCCTCAAATTGTTACAAATCCCTCAAATTTCTCATAATTTCTCAATTTCTCTTAAATTCAATCAAATTTCTCATAAATTCCCATCAATTTTTTCTCATAAATTCCTCAAATTCTCAAAATTCCCTCAAATTCTTAAAATCACTCAAATTCTCATAAATTCCCTCAAATTTCTCGTTGAATCCTCAAATTTCTCCTAAATTCCCTCAAATTATCATAAATTCCCTCAAATTTCTCATAAATTCCCTCAAATTTCTCATGAATTCCCTCAAATTTCTGATAAATTCCCTCATATTTCTCATAAATTCCCTCAAATTGTTATAAATTAACTCAAATTTCTCATAAATTCCCTCAAATTTCTCATAAACTCCCCGAATTCTCATAAATTTCCTCAAATTATTATACATTGACTCAAATTTCTCATAAATTTCCTCAAATTTCTGTTAAATTCAATAAAATTTCTCATAATTTATCTCAAATTCTCATAAATTGCCTCAAATTTCTCAAAAATTCCATCAAACTCTTATGAATTCACTCAAATTTCTCACAAAATTCCCTCAAATTTCTCAAAAATTCAATCAAATTTCTCATTAGTTCCCTCAAATTCTCATAAATTCCTCAAATTCTCAAAAATTCCCTCAAATTCTCATAAATTCCCTGGAATTTCTCATAAATTCCCTCAAGCTCTTATGAATTCACTCAAATTCTAAAAATCCCTCATATTTCTCATAAATTCCCTCAAATTGTTATAAATTAACTCAAATTTGTCATAAATTCCCTCATATTTCTCATAAATTCCCTCAAATTTCTCATAAGTTACCTCAAATTTCCCTTAAATTCAATCAAATTTCTCAAAATTCCCTCAAATTCTCATAAATTCCCTGGAATTTCTCATAAATTCCCTCAAGCTCTTATGAATCACTCAAATTTCTAAAAAATTCCCTCATATTTCTCATAAATTCCCTCAAATTGTTATAAATTAACTCAAATTTGTCATAAATTCCCTCATATTTCTCATAAATTCCCTCAATTTCTCATAAGTTACCTCAAATTTCCCTAAATTCAATCAAATTTCTCATAAGTTCCCTCAAATTCTCATAAATTCCCTCAAATTCTCAAAATTCCCTCAAATTTCTCCTAAATTCCCTCAAATTATCATAAATTCCCTCAAATTTCTCATAAATTCCCTCAAATTTCTCATGAATTCCTCAAATTTCTGATAAATCCCTCATATTTCTCATAAATTCCCTCAAATTGTTATAAATTAACTCAAATTTCTCATAAATTCCCTCAAATTTCTCATAAACTCCCTCAAATTTCTCACAAATGCAGTCATATTTCTCATGAATTCCCTCAAATTTCTCATAAATTCCCTCAATTCTCATAAATTTCCTCAAATTATTATACATTGACTCAAATTTCTCATAAATTTCCTCAAATTTCTGTTAAATTCAATAAAATTTCTCATTCTCATATTTTCTCAAATTCTCATAAATTGCCTCAAATTTCTCAAAATTCAATCAAATTCTCATTAGTTCCTCAAATTTCATAAATTCCCTCAAATTCTCAAAAATTCCCTCAAATTCTCATAAATTCCCTGGAATTTCTCATAAATTCCCTCAAGCTCTTATGAATTCACTCAAATTTCTCATAAATTCCCTTGTATTTCTCACAAATTATCTCAAACTTCGCATAAATTCCCTCAAATTTCTCATAAATTCCCTCAAATTCTCAAAAACCCTCAAATTCTTATAAATTCGCTCAAATTCTCACAAATTTCCTCAAATTATTATAGATTAGCTCAAATTTCTCAAAAATTCCCTCAAATTTCTCAAAAATTCAATCAAATTTCTCATAAACTCCCTCAAACTGTTATAAATTCCCTCAAATTTCTCATAAATTCCCTCGAATTCTCATAGATTTCCTCAAATTATTATACATTGACTCAAATTTCTCGTAAATTTCCTCAAATTTCTGTAAATTCAATCAAATTCTCATAATTTATATCAAATTCTCATAAATTCCCTCAAATTTCTCATAAATTCCCTGAAACCCTTATGAATTCAATCAAATTTCTCATAAATTCCCTCATATTTCTCATAAATCCATTCAAATTTCTCATAAATTCCCTCAAATTTCTATAAATTCTTTCAAATTTCTCATAAATTCCCTCAAATTCTCAAAAATTCCCTCAAATCTTTTTAAATTCACTCAAATTCTCACAAATACAATCAAAATCACATAAATTCCCTCAAATTTCTCAAGAATTCCCTCAAATTTCTGATAAATTCCCTCATATTTCTCATAAATTCCCTCAAATTTCTCGTAAATTCCCTCCAATTCTCACAAATTTCATCAAATTTCTCATAAATTCCCTCAAACTTTTATGAATTCATTCAAATTTCTCATAAATTCAATGATTTCTCTTAAATTCACTCAAATTCTCAAAAATTCCCTGAAACTCTTATGAATTCAATCAAATTTCTCATAAATTCAATCAAATTTCTCATAAATTCCTTCAAACTGCTATAAGTTAAATCAAATTTCTCATAAATTGTCTCAAATTTCTCATAAATTCAATCAAATTTCTCATAGATTCATTCAAATTCTCATAAATTCCCTGAAATTTCTCATAAATTCCCTCAAGCTCTTATGAACTCACTCAAATTTCTAATAAATTCCCTCAAATTTCTGCTAAATTCCCTCATATTTCTCACAAATTCCCTCAAATTTCTCTTAAATTCAATGAAATTTCTCATTAGTTCCCTCAAATTCTCATAAATTCCCTGAAGTTATCATAAATTCCCTCAAATTTCTCATAAATTCCCTCAAAGTCTCATAAATTCCCTCAAATTCTTATAAATTATATCAAATTTCTAATAAATTCTCTCGCATTCTCATATATTTCCTCAAATTATTACAGATTAAGTCAAATTTCTCATAAATTCCCTCGAATTCTCATAAATTCCCTCAAATTCTTATGAATTCCCTCAAATTTCTCAAAAATATCTCGAACTCATATGAATTCACTCAAATTTCTCATAAATTCGATCAAATTATTATAAATTAACTTAAATTTCTCATAAATTCCCTCAAATTCGCATAAATTCCCTCAAATTTCTCGTAAATTAAGTCAAATTTCTAATAAATAAACACAAATTTCTCATAAATTCCCTCGAATTTCTCAAAATTGTCTCAAACTGTCATGAATTCACTTAAATTTCTCATAAATTCAATAATTTCTCATAAGTTCCCTCAACTTCTCATAAATTGCCTCAAATTCTCAAAAACTTAGTCAAATTCTTAACAATTCACTCAAATTCTCACAAATTCCGTCAAATTCTCATAAATTCCCTGAAATTTCTCGTTGATTCCCTCAAATTCCTCATAAATTCCCTCAAATTTCTCGTTGATTCCCTCAAATTTCTCATAAATTCCCTCAAATTTGTCATTAATTCACTCAAATTCTTATAAATTCCCTCAAATTTCTCAAAAATCCCTCAAAGTCTTATCAATTCACTCAAATGTCTCCTAAATTCCCTCATATTTTTCATAAATTCTATGAAACTCTTATAAATTCACTCAAATTTCTCATAGGTTCCCTCATATTTCTCATAAATTCCCTCAAATTGTTATAAAATAACTCAAATTTCTCATAAATTCAATCAAATTTCTCATAAATTCCCTCCAATTCTCATAAATTTCCTCAAATTATTACAGATTAACTCAACTTTCTCATATATTCCCTCAAATTTCTCATAATTCAATCAAATTTCTCATCAGTTCCCTCAGATTCTCATAAATTCCCTCTAATTTCTCATAAATTCCCTCAAATTTCTCATAAATTCCAGCAAGTTGTCATAAATTAACGCAAATTTCTCAAAAATCCCTTCAAACTCTTATAAATTCAATCAAATTCTCATAGATTCCCTCTAATTCTCATAACTTTCCTCAAATTTCTCCTAAATTCAAGCAAATTTCTCATAAATTCCCTCAAATTCTTATAAATTATCACAAATTTCTCATGAATTCCCTCAAATTTCTCATAAATTCGATCAAATTATTATAAATTAACTTAAATTTCTCATAAATTCCCTCAAATTCTTGTAAATTCCCTCAAATTTCTCATAAATTCCCTCAAATTTCTCATATATCCCCTCAAATTATTATAATTGACACAAATTTCTCATAAATTCCCTCAAATTTCTCATGAATTCCCTCAAATTTCTCATAAATTCCACCAAACTTCTCATAAATTCACTCAAATTTCTCATAAATTAATTCAAATTTCTCAAAAATTGTCTCAAACTCTCATGAATTCACTCAAATTTCTCATAAATTCAATAATTTCTCATAAGTGCCCTCAACTTCTCATAAATTGCCTCAAATTCTCAAAAACTCCCTCAAATTCTTAACAATTCACTCAAATTCTCATAAATTCCCTCAAATTTCTCGTTGATTCCCTCAAATTTCTCATAAATTCCCTCAAATTTCTCATTAATTAACTCAAATTCTTATAAAATCCCTCAAATTTCTCAAAAATTCCCTCAAAGTCTTATCAATTCACTCAAATGTCTCATAAATTCCCTCATATTTTTCATAAATTCTATGAAACTCTTATGAATTCACTCAAATTTCTCATAAGTTTCCTCATATTTCTCATAAATTTCCTCAAATTATTACAGATTAACTGAACTTTTCATAAATTTTACAGGATGCAAATTTTAATGAATTTCACAGGATATCATAATTTCCCGAAATTTTTGTAATAAATTTTCATTTTTTCAAAAATTCAATATCAAATTTTAAAAAATTTCTTAGGATATCATGACTTTCCGAAATTTTTATCAAAAATTTCCTGAAATTTTTCATAAATTGGGTCAGTTTTGTCAAAAATTTTGCAAATTTCAATGATTTTAATGAAAATTTTTGTAAATTGGGTGAATTTTTCAAAAATTTCCTCAAACCTTTTGATTTTAGTGAAAAATTGCATATCAGTGATTTTCCTGAAAACGTTTCTAGGTTGGGTGATTTTTGTCAAAAATTTGCAGGATATCAATGATTTCAATGAAAATTTTTGTAAAATTGGGTGATTTTTTCATGAATTTTTCAAATTTCAATAAATTTAATGAAAATTTTTCATAATATTCAATGATTTTCTCAAAAACTCCCTCAAATTCTTATTTTTCAATGAAATTATCAAAATTTTTGTAAATATCATGATTTTTTCAAAATTTTCATATATTTCCTCAAAAATTTTAGATAAACCAAATTTCTCAGTGATTTTCCTGAAAATTGTGCATAATTCATTGATTTTAATAAATTTTTGAAATTTCAATAATTTTCTGAAAATTTTGATTATGGTGATTTTTATAAAAAATTTTGTATTATCTCATGAATTTAATGAAAACTTTTGCATTATATGGGTTATTTTGATAAATTTTGCCGAATATCAATGATTTTGATGAAATATTTTAGTACCAATCAATTTTTGTCTAAATTTTTCAAATTTTTCAATGAATTCCGGAAAATTTTTCAAAATTCGGTGAATTTGTCAAAATTTTTGCAAATTCAATAAATTTTGTCAAATTCTCATTTTCGTCAAAATTTCGGATAAATTTTAGTGAAATTTTGCCGGATATCAATGATTTTCCTGAAAATTTTTGTAGGATATGGGTGATTTTTGTCAAAAATTTTGCAGGATATCAATGATTTTTATGAAAATTTTTGTAGGATATGGGTGATTTTTTCAAAATTTTGCAGGATATCACTGATTTTAATGAAAATTTTTGTAGGATATTGGTGATTTTAATGAAAATTTTGCAGGATATGAATGATTTTCCTGAAAATTTTTGTAGGATATTGTGACTTTTGCCAAAAATTTTGCAGGATATGAATGATTTTCCTGAAAATTTTTGTAGGTATGGGTGATTCTTGTCAAAAATTTTGCAGGATATCAATGATTTTAATGAAAATTTTGTAGAATATTGGTGATTTCTTGTCAAAAATTTTGCAAATTGTCTATGATTTAAATGAAAATTTTTGTAGGATATGGGTGATTTTTGAAAATTTTTGCAGGATATCAATGATTTTCCTGAAAATTTTTGTAGGATATGGGTGATTTTTTGAAAATTTTGCAATATCAATGACTTTCCAGAAAATTTTTGCAGAACATGGTTGATTTTTGTCAAAATTTTGCAGAATATCAATGATTTTAATGAAAATTTTTGTAGGATGTCAATGATTTTAATGAAAATTTTGCCGGATATAATGATTTTCCTGAAATTTTTGTAGGATATGGGTGAATTTTGTCAAAAATTTTGCAGGATATCAATGATTTTGTGAAAATTTTTGTAGGGTATCGGTGATTTTGTCAAAAAATTTTGCAGGATGTCAATGATTTTAATGAAAATTTTGCCGGATATCAATAATTTTCCTGAAAATTTTGTAGGATACGGGTGATTTTTGTCAAAAATTTTGCAGGATATCAATGATTTTAATGAAAATTTAACAGGATATCAATGATTTTCCTGAAAATTTTTGTAAGATATGGGTGATTTTTGTCAAAAATTTTGCAGGATATCAATGATTTTAATGAAAATTTTTGTAGGATATCAATGATTTTCAATGAAAATTTTGCAGGATATCAATGATTTTAATGAAAATTTTGCAGGATATCATGATTTTTGTGAAAATTTTTGCAGGATATCAATGATTTTTGTCGAAAATTTTTCAGGATATCATGATTTTAATGAAAATTTTCTCGGATATCAATGATTTTAATGAAAATTTTTGTAGGATATCAATGATTTTAATAAATTTCTGCAATATCAATGAATTTCATCAAATTTTTGTAGGATATGGGTGATTTTTGTCAAAATTTTGCCGGATATCAATGAATTTCTCGGAAATTTTTTAGGATATGGTGATTTCTGTCAAAAATTTTGCAGGATATCAATGATTTTAATGAAAATTTTTGTAGGATATCAATGATTTTAATGAAATTTTTGTCTAATATCAATGATTTCTTGAAAATTTTTCAAGGATATCAATGATTTTCTGAAAAATTTTGCAGGATATGAGTGATTTTCATCAAAATTTTCGTAGATATTATGATTTCAACCCAAAAAATTTCTCAAATTATCAATGATTTTAATGAAAATTTTTTCTCAATATCAATCAATTTCTTCAAAATTTTTGTAATATGGGTGATTTCTCAAAAATTCCTCGGGATATCATGAATTCAATGAAAATTTTGCAAATATAAATGATTTTCCTGAAAATTTCTGTAAAATATCCCTCATTTTTCCAAAAATTTTGCAAATATCTCATATTTTAATCAAAATTCTTATAAATATCAATGAATTTTAAATGAAAATTTCGAATAATATCAATGATTTTAATCAAAATTTCCTACAATAATCATGATTTTCAAAATTAAAATTTTTCAAAATATCAAATTTTAATGAAAATTTTTCATAAATTCCCTGACTTTAAATGAAAATTTTCATAATATCAATTCCTTCCTCAAAATTTTTGCAAATTCATAATTGTTTAATTCCAAAATTTTGCAGGATTCAACAATTTTAATGAAAAATTTTCAGGATATCCTCAATTTTAATGAAAATTTTTTAGGATATCCCTGATTTTAATCAAAATTCTTCCGGATATCAATAATTTTCAATGAAAATTTTTCTCAGGATATGATTGATTTTTGTCAAAATTTTGCAGATATCAACGAATTTCCTGAAAATGTTTGCTCATACGGGTGAAATTTTGTCAAAAATTCTGCAGGATATCAATGATTCTAAAAAATTTGCCTTATATCAATGATTTTTCTCAAAATTTTCAAAAATAAAATGATTTTAAAAATTTTTGCCGGATATCAATGATTTCCTGAAAATTTTTGTAGGGTATGGGTGATTTTTGTCAAAAATTTTGCAGGATATCACTGATTTTATTGAAAATTTTTGTAGGATATGGGTGATTTTTGTCAAAAAATCTTGCAGGATATCAATGATTTTAATGAAAATTTTGCCGGATATCAATGATTTTCCTGAAAATTTTTGCAAAATAGGGGTGATTTTGTCAAAAATTTTGAAGGATATCAGTGATTTCAATGAAAATTTTTGTAGGATATCAATGATTTTAATGAAAATTTTTGCAGGATATCAATGATTTTCCTAAAATTTTGTAGGATATGAATGATTTTTGTGAAAATTTTTGCAGGATATGGGTGATTTTTGTGAAAAATTTTGTAGGATATCAATGATTTAATGAAAATTTTGCAGGATATCAATGAATTTCCTGAAAATTTTTTAGGATATGGGTGATTTTTGTCAAAATTTTGCAGGATATCAATGATTTTAAAATGAAAATTCTTTCAGCAGGATATCAATGATTTTAGTGAAAATTTTTGCAGTATATGGGTGATTTTTGTGAAAAATTTTGCGCGATATCAATGATTTTAATGAAAATTTTGCAGGGATATCAATGATTTTCCTGAAAATTTTTGTAGGATATGGGTGATTTTTGTCGAAAATTTTGCAGGATATCAATGATTTTAGTGAAAATTTTTTTGGATATCAATGATTTTTGTGAAAATTTTGCAGGATATCAATGATTTTAACGAAAATTTTTGTAGGATATCAATGATTTCAATGAAAATTTTGCCGGATATCAATGATTTTCCTGAAACTTTTTGTAGGATATGGGTGATTTTTGTCAAAAATTTTGCAGGATATCAATGATTTTCCTGAAAATTTTTGTAGGATATAGGTGATTTTGTCAAAAATTTTGCAGGATATCAATGATTTTAATGAAAATTTTGGTAGGATATCAATGATTTCAATGAAAATTTTTGTAGGATATGAATGATTTTGTGAAAATTTTTGCAGGATATCAACGATTTTGCTGAAAATTTTTGCGGATATGGTTGATTTTTGTCAAAAATTTTGCAGGATATCAATGATTTTTGAAAATTTTGCAGGATATCAATGATTTTCGTGAAAATTTTTGTAGGATATCATGATTTTTGTCAAAATTTTTGCAGGATATCAATGATTTTCTTGAAAATTTCTGTAGGATATCAATGATTTTGTGAAAATTTTGCAGGATATCAATGATTTTTGTGAAAATTTTTGTAGCATATGGGTGATTTTTTCAAAAATTTTTGCAGGATATCAATGATTTTAGTGAAAATTTTGCGGATATCAATGATTTTCCTGAAAATTTTGTAGGGTATGGGTGATTTTTGTCAAAAATTTTGCAGGATATCAATGATTTTAATGAAAATTTTTGTAAGGATATGGGTGATTTTTGTCAAAAATTTTGCAGGATATCAATGATTTTCCTGAAAATTTTTGTAAGATATGGGTGATTTTTGTCAAAAATTTTGCAGGATGAATGATTTTCCTGAAAATTTTTGTAGGATATGGGTGATTTTTGTCAAAAATTTTGCAGGATATCAATGATTTTAATGAAAATTTTTGTAGGATATCAATGATTTTAATGAAAATTTTGCAGGATATCAATGATTTTAATGAAAATTTTTGTAGGATATGTTGATTTTGTCAAAAATTTTGCAGGATATCAATGATTTTCCTGAAAATTTTTGCAGGATATGGGTGATTTTTGTCAAAAATTTTGCAGGATATCAATGATTTTAATGAAAATTTTTTAGTTTATCAATGATTTTAATGAAAATTTTTGTAGGATATCAATGATTTTAATGAAAATTTTTGCAGGATATCAATGATTTTAATGAAAATTTTTGTAGGATATGGGTGATTTTTGTCAAAAATTTTGCAGGATATCAATGATTTTAATGAAAATTTTGTAGGATATGGGTGATTTTTGTCAAAATTTTGCAGGATATCAATGATTTTAATGAATATTTTGTAGGATATCAATGATTTTAATGAAAATTTTGCAGGATATCAATGATTTTAATGAAAATTTTTGTAGATATGGGTGATTTTTGTCAAAATTTTGCATAATATCAATGATTTTCCTGAAAATTTTTGTAGCATATTAGATTTTTCGAAAAATTTTGCAGGATATCGATGATTTTAGTGAAAATTTTGCAGGAGTGGGTGATTTTCCTGAAAATTTTGCAGGATATCAATGATTTTAATGAAAATTTTTGTAGGATATCAATGATTTTAATGAAAATTTTGCCGGATATCAATGATTTTAATGAAAATTTTGCAGGATATCACTGAATTTCCTGAAAATTTTTGTAGGATATGGGTGATTTTTGTCAAAAATTTTGCAGGATATGATGATTTTCCTGAAAATTTTTGTAAAATATGGGTGATTTTTTCAAAAATTTTGCAGGATATCAATGATTTTAATGAAAATTTTTGTATGATATGGGTGATTTTTGTCAAAAATTTTGCAGGATATCAATGATTTTATGAAAATTTTGCGGATATCAATGATTTTCCTGAAAATTTTTGGAATATATGGGTGATTTTTGTCAAAAATTTTGCAGGATATCAATGATTTTAATGAAAATTTTGCAGTTATATGGGTGATTTTGCCAAAATTTTGCAGGATATCAATGATTTTAATGAAAATTTTGTATTATATGGGTGATTTTGTCTGAAATTTTTGCAGGATATCAATGATTTTAATGAAAATTTTAAGGGATATCAATGATTTTAATGAAAATTTTGTAGGATATGGGTGAATTTTTCAAAATTTTGCAGGATATCAATGATTTTAATGAAAATTTTACAGGATATCAATGATTTTAATGAAATTTTGCAGGATATGGGTGATTTTTTTGAAAATTTTTGTAAGATGTCAATGATTTTAATGAAAATTTTTGTAGGATATCAATGATTTTTGTGAAAATTTTGCCGGATATCAATGATTTTCCTGAAAATTTTTGTAGGATATCAATGATTTTTGTGAAAAATTTTGCAGGATATCAATGATTTCCTGAAAATTTTGCAGGATATTGGTGATTTTTGTCGAAATTTTGCAGGATATCATGGTTTTAATGAAAATTTTTGTAGGATATGAATGATTTTAATGAAAATTTTGCCGGATATAAATGATTTTCCTGAAAGTTTTTGTAGGATATGGGTGACTTCTGTCAAAAATTTTGCAGGATATCAATGATTTTCCTGAAAATTTTGTAGGATATGGGTGAATTTTGCCAAAAATTTTGCAGGATATCAATGATTTTATTGAAAATTTTTGTAGGATATCAATGATTCTAATGAAAATTTTGCCGGATATGAATGATTTTCCTTAAATTTTTGTAGGATATGGGTGATTTTTGAAAATTTTTGCAGGATATCAATGATTTTAAGAAAATTTTTGTAGGATATTTGTGATTTTTGTAAAAATTTTGCAGCATATCAATGATTTTCCTGAAAATTTTTGTAGGATATGTGTGATTTTTGTCAAAAATTTTGCAGGATATGAACGATTTTAATGAAAATTTTTGTAAATATGGGTGATTTTTTCAAAAATTTTGCAGGATATCAATGACTTTAATGAAAATTTTTGTATTATATGGGTGATTTTTTCAAAAATTTTGCAGGATATCAATGATTTTAATGAAAATTTCTGTATTACATGGGTGATTTCTTCTGAAATTTTGCAGGATATCAATGATTTTAATGAAAATTTTAAGGGATTTCAATGATTTTAATGAAAATTTTTGTAGATATGGGTGATTTTTTCAAAAATTTTGCAGGATATCGATGTTTCTCCTGAGAAACTTGTAGGATATGGGTGATTTTTGTAAAAATTTCTGCGGGATATCAATGATTTTAATGAAAATTTTTGTAGGATATCAATGACTTTAATGAAAACTTTGCAGGATAACAGTGATTGTCCTGAAAAATTTGTAGGATATCGGTGATTTTGTGAAAATTTTGCAGGATATCAATGGTTTTAATAAAAATTTTGCAGGATATCAATGATCTCAATGAAAATTTTATTTTAAATATGTGATTTTTTTTCAAAAATTTGCAGGATATCGATGTTTTTCCTGAAAAATTTGCAGGATATCGATGTTTTTCCTGAAAAATTTGTAGGATATTTGTGAATTTTGTCAAAAATTTTGCAGGATATCAATGATTTTGATGAAAATTTTACAGGATATCAATGATTTTAATGAAAATTTTGTAGGATATCAATGATTTTAATGAAAATTTTTGTGCGAATTTTGTCAAAATTTTCAGGATATCAATGATTTTAATGAAAATTTTGTAGGATGTGGGTGATTTTTGTCAAAATTTTGCAGGATATCAATGATTTCAATGAAAATTTTTGTAGGATATGGGTGATTTTTGTCAAAAATTTTGCAGGATATCAATGATTTTAATGAAAATTTTGCAGGATATCAATGATTTTAATGAAAATTTTTGTAGGTTGTGGGCGATTTTTGTCAAAAATTTTGCAGGATATCGACGATTTTAATGAAAATTTGTAGGTTATCAATGATTTTCCTGAAAATTTTAGTAGGATATGGGTGATTTTTGTCAAAAATTTTGCAGGATATCAATGATTTTAATGAAAATTTTTGTAGGTTGTGGGCGATTTTTGTTAAAAATTTTGCAGGATGTCAATGATTTTATTTAAAATTTTTCGTAGGATATGGGTGATTTTTGTCAAAAATTTTGCACTATATCAATGATTTTAATGAAAATTTTTGTAGGTTGTGGGCGATTTTTGTCAAAAATTTTGCAGGATATCGACGGTTTTAATGAAAATTTTGCAGGATATCAATGATTTTCCTGAAAATCTTTGCGGAATATGGTTGATTTTTGTAAAAAATTTTGCAGGATATCAATGATTTCAATGACAATTTTTGTAGGATATGGGTGATTTTTGTCAAAAATTTTGCAGGATATCGATGATTTTTTGAAAGCATTGATATCCCGCAAAATTTTTCATTAAAGTCATTGATATAGTGCAAAATTTTTGACAAAAATCACCCTTATCCTCCAAAAATTTTCAGGAAAATCATTGATATCCTGCAAAATTTTTTTGGAAAATCATTGATATTATGCAAAATTTTGATCAAAATCATTCATATCATGCAAAATTTTTGAAAAGAATCACCCATCTCTTTAAACAGTTCCAGCAAATTCGTTGTATCCTGCAAAATTTACACTAAAATCATTGACGTCCTGCAAAATTTTCATTAAATTCATCGATATGGTGCAAAATTTTTTTACAAAAACCTCCCATATGTTACAAAAATTTTCAGGAAAATCATTGATATCCTTCAAAATTTTTGAGAAAATCACCCATATGCTGCAAAAATTTTCAGGAAAGTCATTGATATCCGGCAAAATTTTCGTTAAGATCAGAAACATTCCTCAAAATTTTTTCAAAAATCACTACTATCCTGGTAGCAGGAGACATTTCGTGTACAATCGTCTTGATTATGACCTGCTCTGAGACACTTGAAACAAAGGCGTAATTGCCGGGCGAAGTCAAACCGCTCCTTCAAAGTGGTAAAACGTGGACAAGTAATGTGGTTCACTACAAAACGCACATACCTGTCGAGTAAGGTCGTGCCGTCTGCCCTTCCACTTGATCTGTCGTTTCGCTACTGCGGGTAGTGCAGAATTGTGATGTAAACTTTCCTCTGGTTTTACACCTCCCAGATTTCTCTATTCTCGCCTTCCTACCTGCCTCTGAACTTGCCGACCCTCATGCGTCGGTTCCCCTATAGTGGCCGTTCGCATATTCTCCCTGATGCGCACTATAGCTTGACGTTTGTCCCTCGATTTTCGGACGCTCCGGGCTGCATCGACTTCTTTAGCTTGTTCGACTTCCAACAGCGTCCAACGCGGTGGCCGTTTTTCAATGCAAAGCTCGGTTCGCGAGTTGTCGATGTTTTCTCCCTGTTGCTCCAGTTGTTGTAGAATGTGCTCGATGCTCGCAACGCATTCCTCGAAATCCTTTGTGGGAGTTGCTGCGTCATATAGTTCCGCGTAGAGTGACTTCAACAGCAATTCAGATCTCCCAAATCGTTGCTGGAGCGTTTTAATTTTCGGGCGCTACTGTGAATCCACCTACTGCTTCTAGCGCTTTGTCATCTAGAAAGGACAGCAGAGAAGAAAGTTTCTCAATTTCTGCAATTGGTTGCGAGTAAACTGCATGCAGGAATGTGGCCCAGAATTGTGGCCATTTGCGATGCTGTCCATCGAATTTCGCAATGTGCAATCTTGGCAGATGCACTGCGTTCATAGACATCTGCTGCTGCGGTTGCTGGGCAGGCGTGCTGTTTCCTGTAAGGACGCTGCCAGCTGGCGAAGTGGGTCGGGCTAGGGGGAGTTCAAGATTCAACTTGGCAGTGACTAGATCATCACATGCATTTTTAGCGTCACCGATTACAATGAGAAAACTATCTGGCGCCTCTGCCAGAGTTTGGTAAATTGAAGCTTCATTCGCTTTTTCAGCAGCCGCGCGTAGCTGCTTTATGTATTCTAGCCAAGCACTATGATAAGCCTCGACCTCCGAAATGTGACGTTCTAGTCTTCGAATTGCTGCCTCCACTTGCAAAAGGGCAGTTTTGAACGCTGCTTGCGGGTCTGCTTGTGCAGCAAGCGCGCAAGTCAGGAAAATTTATATTTTTTATGACTGCCTTTAGCAAGTTAACCTTCACTCGAATGGATGCTTGATACGCGGCAGATGCCACATTTACTTACGGTTACGCTGTGGCCTGAGCCCCCATGTACTGAACAAAGAAAAATGAAACTATGTTTAAAACGAAGTTTACTTACGTTCAGTAATTTGGTGCACCGATGCGGCCCTGTTTGCAGCAGACTAGTGTTAATCAGAGAGAATACAGGCGTTGATAGGAATTTAATATTAAGAATAACAGATGATTACACGCAGGGGAGGACCGCTTGAAGGGCGACGCTTAATACGGAGCTCTCCTAAGCTCCACACAGGGGCCCGTCCCTGGTCGCTACCACTATCCGAACGGCGAGTCTTTGCTAGGGGAGATTTCCCTGATCTGTCTAGCTCCGTCTTCCATTTCTGATAATGCATGCAACGTTCCCTATCTCCCACCGATCGTTTTCGGTGATAACATGTCCTTTTCCCCACTGAATGTTGTCTTTATCTCCCGGATTCCGCTGGTTGTATCATCGTTTGCACTATATCCTTTATCGTTTCTGACCGTCATAGGCGCCGCTGAGGCGGTTAGTCTATTTTTGCTACATGATGACTGCAATAAGCCGCGATGACGCATCTCGTGTTTCGCGACACACGGTGTATCAATCACAGAAGTGTTTCTGTATACCTAGAGTGCCATTATTTTGACCTTTCTCCTAAGTGCGAGAAAATCTCAAGAAAAGACGAGACATCGCTTTCGGTGAAAGAGCATGCAATGCGAAATCGCAACAATTCCAAACTTACTGCGAAACTTCGGAAAACAGTGTTGGAATGAGTTGCAGTGGACGCGCTCAAAAATTTTTGCATATTCAAATTTGATATGCAATAACTAACCGACCAGCGATGACACACTTTTGAGATGGTAAGAGCGGGAGCGATAATTGGGGAAAACGAGGAAGAAGGAGTGTTCTATAACAAAATAACCACGGCACCCTGTACAAGTCAATCCACCCTACTTCTCCTCCATCCTATATATTCCTCAGCTCTTATATGTCGCACAATGAATACAGTTGCACAAAAACTGAAAAGAGGAACTGCACTGTTCCATGACGATCATATTCTATGATTTTCAACCAAAAGATATGAAGGAAAACCTAAAACGATGGCAATCTTCCTGCTAAACATCTTGGCACCGATGCAGGATAACAATACTCAATTTTATTTTGTTTTGGGTAAGGCATGGGAAACCTTTGGCTATGTTACAGTGAACGTAAGCTGCTAAGAACGTGCAATGTCGTGGGAAATTACAGTAAGGCATTCGTTTATCATCAACATGCAATCGTTTCGCGCATTTCCATTGGCGCCGCCGCCGTCATGATATTTTGTGGTTCCAGCTATCAAAGTTGCGCGAGTTCCATTCGCTGTGAATTCTAGTGTTCGGCATATCACCACAACCAAAGCGTTTTCCAACTGCGATTTGAGGGTGATGAACTTTGTGTGGCTTGTTGTACGGTCAGTGCAGCACCTAATGATGCTGCTCCTTGTTGGATTTCCGAACGAAGAGCTGCAAATTGTTCGCCGAGCTTGGTCCACTTCACACTTGTTAACCAAAGTTGTTCACGAATCGACTTGTCCAACACCGCGTCTGCCCACTTCTGCTCATTTCGCTCACGGCTGCAACTAACAGTGATATCATAATCCTAAAGGAATATTCTACAGCATATCGCGCAGCTTTAAAATTTCTCTGGATTAATTCTGTCAAACATTCAGATGATCCATTCGATACAAGGAAGAGGGCGAATCGAATAATAAGGTAATTCTACATCATTCCTACATTACTGCACTCAGCACAAAGCCCACTTTTTACTTGCGGATGAATGCAATTCCCTTGAAGCACAAATACACAAACAGTGATCTTGGAAAGATGGTAATAAAGGTTTATGGGATGGCGATGTTCCTTTTAAATATTACGGAAGTACTACAATGAATAGAAAATACCTCATCAAATTCTGCAAAGAATCGAAAAGTCCTGCAATTGCAAAGGTTAAACGAGAACTTAATTTCGCCCATCCCGGGCACTTTTCCATCTAATGTTAGGTTTCGTAAAAAACCGATGGAATTTTAACCCAGTCTGCTGAAAACGATTACTAGAAGCATGTTTATTCTAAATTTCGAATTCCTAACACAAATTTTGGGTGGCAAGGCAACTTCGACCAAAAACAACGACCCGCAAATCGCCAAAAACGAGAGCAATAGTCGTGTTTAATTCGAATACTGCAACGATATGCTTACCGAGAAAGACTAAAGAAGAGAGTGCAAAACTCAGCTTAGCCAATAAGCAATTAGAGCACAACCAGTCTGCTAAAGACAGTGAGCGCTGAGTTATCCGTGTCAGCAGCTTTCTTTCGTCTGAATTGAATTTCTTCACTTGTTTTCTTCGCTTTATATAACTACCGTCGAATATTTAATAAAGCCCCTTCTGTTGTTTGGCAAAATGCTACTATACTCTTCGTTATGACGAACTTACAAAAAGGTTTAGACAACAAAGCCAACTTGATGAGAATGCAGCTATTCCCTCTCAGAAATATCGTCGCTTATCAACTATCTGTTTGACGTCAAATATCTAAAAAAAGAAAACAGAAACGCTCATCTCAATAACTCAAAAAAATGCTATCACTGTATAGATGCTATCGCTGCTATCCTATAACAGCTCCCAATATTTTAAAAAGACAGTTCTTTTCTAATTTCCAACTGAATTTCTCCGAGACGGCGAAATCACTTTTTCATACTCATAAACATATCCCTTTTCTCGGAATGTCAAGAAATTAACCATCTTCAAGCAACAGTTATACAAACTATGCTACACTGCGACGTAAAAATACACCATGGAACAGCTGCATTTGAGGACAAACAAAAGAAGAAAACAAGAAAGCAAAAATAATCTAATTCCCACAGGAACAGATAGACAATATAAGCGCTGCTAACTCGATGAAGACGCCATTCGCAGATGCCATTTCCTTGTCGGCTAATGCAAAGAGCACAGGTCGAACGGCTTTCTCCACACGCCTTTGGCCCATCGCAAAACTATAACGTCTTTTTTTCTCTCATTTCGACTGAAGTTCACGATAAAAAATGTTAGTTCAATATCGATATAGATTTTATTCCAGTAGTTCTCCTGATCCACTGCAGTCCAATGGTAAGTCCCATCACTTCTCCTTACGAAAGTTAAAAACTCTTTCAAGGGTAGTAAAAAAAGATTTAAGCATGAAAGATGACTTCAATGCAAAAATTTAGAAAACAAATGAAAATCACAGCTCAAGCACACATAGTATCAACGAAGATGGTGATAAATAGGAAAGAGAAGGAAGGAGGGAGGACCTTTTTCGAGGACAAAGAAAGATGAGAAATTTCTATGGTTCTACTCGCGCCCAGATCAATTCACAATTCAATAATAACTCATTTCGAGTTCGCCAAAGAGATGCCAATTCATCAGAATTTAAAAACTGCTTATCTCACTTAAAGAATGCTTTCAAAAACTGACAAAAGCTGTTCGGAACCCGGGAAGCATCAACATTGAACAGGATAAAACATAGTTCTACTTTCACTGGACAAAGCACACTGAGGTTAAACATTAACGCACTTTTTTCAAACAACTGCAGTTCGAAAAATGCAAACAACTTCGAACCTCAACTAATACCTTGCGTCTGTCACGAAGAAATCTAGCTGTGAATAAAAAAGAATCTGCTTGACGTCTCCTCTAAAACTTTAACAAAGTGCCTAAATCTTATGGAAAACATCGAGCCCATACTGCGAAGAGGGAACGCAAATTAAAATGGGAAAATAAAAAATTCAAAATGAAAGAACACAACTTCAGGCAAGGCTTCACTAAAGGCGCAATTTATGCAATCACTAATACAGCAGTGGATGGGATCAGAAAAGACGACAGCTCAAATGTGAGAACATGTTGGCCATCATGTGCACAGTTGAGCCTTCAAAGAAATCGTTGAAATCGACCTACCTTATTAAATACTAAAGTCCCCACTCTGCTTGTGCGCCTACTATATTACTGAAGAGTATTCACTAGACATGTTAACAAAATCGATAAGACAATAAAAGCTAACCTCACAACATTCAACAGCCATCGGCTAAGAAAGAATGTCTGTCCATCCATCTTCTTCGTAAGGCTTGTCTTTGTTCTGCCAGGATCAGCTACTGTTACCGTTATATTCGTACCTAAAAGATAAAACGTTGTTGTCAAAAGATAAACGAAACTCTCACTCTATCTTATTGTTGCTGCCACAGTATAGAAAAAAAAATATGAGAAATAACATTTCAACGTGAAAAAAAAAGAGAAGAAAACTGCTTTGCAATCAAATTACCACTGTGGCTGAAACTCATTCTCGTTAGTTTATCCTCATGAAGTTTTTAAACACAGCGCTAGCTTAACGGAACAAGGCCAAGACATGCAAGACGAAGCAACAGCTAAACAGACTACGAGAGGTTTTGCAACATAATATTCACTACTCGCAATCCTTCATTCATGCCTTAAATAATTCTAATAGCTCCAATTTGCGTTTGCAATAAATCATTTAATTATTTAAAAAACCTCTGAGGAGATAATGCAAAATCAACCATAAAGCTAAACCGAATAAGTTTCTCTCTCGTGATACGACGCTTCTTTATTAAAAACAAACGCAAAACAAGGGAAAAAACAATGCAGCCTATCAAAGAAAACCAAAAAAGAAAGCAGAAACTCTCGGTACCTTTCAATCTTTCAGAGAGTTCCTTGGCAAACATAGCTTGCGCAAGTTTACTCTCCTTGTAAACTTTGAATCCATCCCATTTGTTACGTTGTTCGGCATTCAGATCGTTGAAATCGATCCCGCAACTAGAAAAACATAAATTCAATCAGGCGTGACAATTTGTACTTTCACCCATCTCTAAAATCGCCATTCTTCAAGGATATGATAAACGCTTCAGCTTTAGAAATGGTCGCGCTTAAAAATGTGAAAAACTTTCGATCGAGAAATCCAAGTAACACGTTCTCCGCAAAAAAGCTTATATGAATATTTGATTCTCAAGTTTCTTACTACTTTTTGTCAAACCTGCTTCTTGCTAAGCTACTAAATTTAATCCAAATTTCCATCAATATCTACGCTAGTTTTTCAGACTATCTAGTATATCCAAGCAATTGTCACTTACTTGGCCATCAGTTTACGCAGTTTCGACGCATCTGATCAGGTAACCGTTTCACGCAACAAATTAATCAGCTAGCCTATTTCTTGGAAGAATAAAAACTTTTTTCTTCCCCCTAGAGTCCTCAGATCTAATTAAACCGACCTCTAACATCTGCTCAACATTTCTACATTTCATCACACTTCATTTTATCAATTAAAGGCTGCGTACACATACTTGCGTTCAATGACGTTTGTGTTGAGAAAAACCAGCCGTACAGGGTTTTGTTGAGCGAGTAGTTTGTCCAGAATTAAAGCGGTTAATAAAAACGACCCCAAATAGTTCGTAGCCAATGTCTTCTCTATTCCCTCCTGTAAACTCACTCACATAGTTATACTTACGATGCTGAAAAAAATCGCAACATTCCGAGTGTTCATGACAAGAAAACTAATTCTAATGAAACCTTCAAAAATTTCTTCACATCCACTGCACACATATGCTTCTATGTAAGAATAAAATTAAAATACACAATGGAATTTTATGTTTGTAAGCGAAAGGTTCAATAGACTTTGCAACTTTATGCGGGAAGAAATAAACGAGAGAGTACCCTGTTAGAAAGAGACATAAATTCTCCTTGATGAGGGGAAGAATGACCTTCGTCAGTAACTCACTTAAGAAAAAGAAGCTGCCATTTTAAATTGTTCTGCTCCAATTGAATAGAGATGTTTGAGAGCAGGGCAAGGCATAATCGAGCGAGAATTTGTAATGGAAGAGGGAAGCCTTGTAATTACAGTTTGACGGTTATTTGAGCGATTTTTTCAAAACAAAAATATGCAATAGCGCCCAAGCATTCTCCACAAAATTTGTAGACTTCCTAATAACAAATTTCCGTGGGCATCTCCTCAAACACGATTAAAAATTCTTTCCCATCAGTCACATTCTTCAAACATTACTGTGTCTTCGAACCAATCAAAAACCATTTCCTCTCAAAATTTTACCCAAATATCGGATACCTTCAAGTCGACTACCACGATCCGAAGATCTCCCATCGATCACAATCCATTTTGGCCACCGATCAAGCTGTTCTCGTACTTAACTGAATATTATAACTCACCACATATCGCTCTCAAACCAACAAAAATCTGGAACTTATAAACTATTTTGGGAAATATTCAACCTCTCAGAGCAATGGCCTACTATTCACTCACTTCGCAGACGACTAGAACGACAATACAGCAACAAAACATCAATCATAACTGCAATGTCTTCGACCCCATTATATATTCTTATCTTTGTTCAAGTCGCCGAATAACAGAAAAAAAATGGAACGGAAAAAACCTTATTGACTGATCGTTCAGGTTCCATGGTTGCCGCATTATAAACGATTCCATCGATACGATCGAGTTCGAACTTGCCTGAACAAATTTCATCAAAAAACAAATACCTTCAGCGTCACATCGATATCGCTTTTGCAGTTACTATCCCCCCCCCCCCCCCCTTTGACCTCTCTTTAATAAAGAACAGTCCCCACAACTACGTAGAAATAAAAAAAACCGCTCAGAATTCAGGAAATCCCAATATAACTACAAGATTTGTAAGACAACATATTAATATTACAACTAAAAGTCTGTAAGACACGGAATGCAGACTATAGTGACATCTCCTTGCAACGTAGTCCATTACTTGAACATTTCAAAATGTGTGCTACCTCCAACTTTTCCTCATTTTTCCAAGCAACTCTTCACTTGGCCACAGTATATATCAGCTACACTAAAGGATCAGTGTCGCAACGAGAAAAAAAAAACAGATGCAATGATGAACTTCTGATGTTTGCACCTCGAATATTTGCGGTGAGTGGGTGACAAGGAATAATGATTAGGTTGCAAAAACGTGTGGATTCTCTTTCCTGTTCCAATTTCTTAAAATCAAGTGATTCATTTTTGTGACATAACATTACATAATACGAACCTTGTGAAAGCTTAGCAACAAAACTGCGTATCGAATCGAAATCTTCAAGATTACACTGTCTACAATAGACTTGTTTATTGCGTGTATTCAAGACAATATCTCTTCGTACTCGTACACATTTATCACGATTCCTGCAAAAACCATCCGCTTAGCTATATGGAGTTGAAACGGCAATAACGGAAACGGCTGCTAGGTGCTTTACCTGTCGACCTGTCGACTTATATTGCCTTTTAAATAATTTAAACAGTCCAAATACTCACATCGTTGACGGCAAAATGCAATTTATGCTACACTGAAGCGCAACTGACTCCAAAAATGCATCACTAGATAAAACTTACTTTGCATTCCGAGCATAGAAATCACCAGTACGAGAAATGCTATTTTCGGCGAAAATAAAATAATTTACTCCTAAAGTAACACCAATGTGACTCATTTTAATAATTTTCTGCACAGAACACAGCTGTTGTCTAAGTTACTTGCTAAGAAGCCACTAATAAGTATTTCATCCACCTGCACGCCATAATAACTCTAGCGTTGCGTTTCGCGAGCTCTTCGGTAGTTGCCTGCCCAATACCCGACGTGGCGCCCGTTACTATATAAGTTTTACCAGCAAGGTTTTCGTCCAAATCGTATTTCGAGCCCGACTGCGTCATACTGCAATCGAAACGAGTTTGAATCACCAAATCCTAACATAAAACGGAATCACAAAAGTGTATATGCGAGAGAAAGCACCACGTAACTACAAACGACCATAAAGAAGCCGAAATAAAAATGGTCATGAATGATGACGAGCACAGTCTTACGAAACACCACATGAAAAGTTCTGCTTTGCCTTTGCAACCGAAGAATCATGTATCGAAGATGTGAGATAACAAAGTCTAAATTTCTATCAGCGTAGAGGTGTTCGACTCACCTGTCAATGGCCACCGGAACTCTATACCCACGACGATGCAAAATACGTCACTCGTGCATCTGATGCAGATTTAACGCTAATAATGACTCAAAACCGCTATTCCTCTTCATCTTATTTCCCAACAGCACCTAAACAACGGCTTCTATTTCATTACAAATAAAACTCCTAATGTCTCCATTATTTCAAACTATATGAATAGAAAGTTTTTTGAACTTGGTGCAAATGAAAATTCTTCCATCCGAGAAATCCTCCAATTCATCATTCGATCCCTCAGAATCTGAAGTACAAGATTAAAATAAAAGAGTAGGAAAAAACCAATAGATTCTAGCCATTGTGGAGAAAAGTGAACTTACTCCCATATATGATAACCACCATAAGCAAGACCGAATGCGGAAAAACCGATAGACCACGGTGACGTAAGGCCACGTATTAAACGACGCAATGCCACTTTTCCTGAAAATGTCGCGCAATTCGCCTATAAATTACCTCAGTGGAAATAAGTGAACATTGCTGATCTTTAATCGTGCTTAATTGCTATGCGAGAAGACAGAGAGCTCTTCGATAATCGTACAAGGTAATCACTTCCTTCAGTCTAATATGCGTTAATGTCATAGCTAGAATCTATATACGATGCACAATTATTTGTCCACCAGACCATTCGACCTATCAAGTCATCTAGTTTATTAGCCACGCTGAGTAAAACTGCATTAAACACGAATTATATGCAAACCCACTTGTTAACCTTCTCGAAACACATCGTGCTGATTGCGAGTTTATACATACAACTAATAAACCTTAAAATATTTATCGAAATTTTCAAAGCTTTATTAAATAAAGTCATTTCTGATGGGATATCCACTGACTCGAGGTCGGAAACAAATCCTGAAGGAAACAGCTAACAGCTGGACTGACTCTAACTCCGGACGTTCGAATGCAGCAATGCATGAGTGATATAGCCACCCGACCCTCCTCTTTCCTCCTCTCCTTCCACTTTGGCAGCAAGAAGAACGAAATGTGATACTTTAACACGTCCGTTTTCTACTCGAAAAACTTCAAAGAAATTTCCCTTCAAATGACTACATTTGCACGGTTTGCAATCGTCTAGCATTAATATCACCGCTGCAATAATGTAGAAGGAAACGAAATTTACTTACCGGTGATTGGAGCCATCTTGTGTACTCTCTCGAAGTGACGTGAACACTACTACCTTTCCAATTCAACGGCACCTCAAACAAGCAATCTTCCCACAACGCTTGTCAAAGTATACGCGACAGTGAAAGCTGCGAGTTGACAGGGTTCCGACCGTCGCCAAACTGCTTTCAAATCAAACTGGATGCCTGACTGAACAGCCGCTAGCCAAGCCAAGCTCACCTTGTTCGTAATCGAACAGCAAATAGATCACAAGCAGATACAGTAGTAGAGAGTGAATTACCGTATCACTTCAACTGCAGCACTCCTATTTGATAGCCCATCTCCAACTTGCACAGACTGAGTAACATGGAGCGGGAAAGATGAAGTACGCGAGCAAGTCAACATTGGAGGAGTGAAAGTCGCTCGAATTTCTTCTTACAAGAGTTTTATTTTTCTCACAAAGTGCACCTATTTGAAAACTTGGAAGTACCATCTCAAAAAGTGAACAGTGCTAGAGGACCTGGGAAATTAGTGATGCTAACTTCACCATCTGCAAGAGGCGTTTAGATCCATCATGCATGTTATCATAAAGTGAAATACGGTGGCGCGATAAAAGCGCCACTCACAGCTAAACTCCTAACGATTCAGCAAACTCTCCTCAATCCTTCCCGTTCTCCCTTAAAAAAGGCCAACATCTCATTCACCATCAAAAACAAAAGATCGTGTGGTCTCAATTCGGCCAAACTATCGCATTTATTGAAATTCTTTGAAGCATCTCATTTACGATGATTTCAGATCATAAATCATCATCGGACCCACCCTCCCACCTTCTCCACTAATTATAATAAAAAGTATTTCTCAAGCAAAGAATTTCTTCCGGCTCCTCTCCTCACCAAGTACTCACCCTCCTCTTCCAGAAGTAGAACGGAAAAAAACTATCAAATAAGCAAACGAACAAAGATCGCATATCAATCACCATAATACCGAAACTCCTAATAGCCAAATAATTTATTTTACGTAACAAATTAATATATTCCGCAAGAGCGGAAAACAATTCTCCATAGTGTTCAATATTTTCCTCCCAACAGAACACGTTTAATACGCATTCGATACGAAAGAGCGGACATCACAAATCGCAAATACTGAAAGAGACCCTCGAAGAAATAAACGATAAACGATGTTTCACCAAACAACGAACGGTTAGCTGGAAAAAAAAGATAAACATTAAGATTGAATGGAAGGAGGCTTTAATGCCCATTCTATGGCATCCTAGAACGATCTTCAGAGCTGTAACGGATCGTCTCTCAATCACCCGGCTTCCCTCATGGACATCTCCGCTCATCTACTCTATTCATCTATTGATCATACGTAATCACTCGAAACGCTTCATTTAAAGCATCACTATAGAAATTCACTTAAAAATATCGCAGTGAATCATAAAAACTGAAAAAAAAGAAATCATTAGTTACTAAACTTTAAATTTTAAAACGCATCTACTCCTTCAGATGATAACTTCTCGATCTCGCTTTAGCAATTCGGATAACCATCCGCCATTCCAAGCTAAAACCCCTTTCAGAAGCCAAATGTGAAAAATGATTAGAGAAATTATTAGCTCCATAGCTAACGACGGATTGCACAAAACGTTTTCAACGATGCCTACTTGCCAGAACAATAACCACCCGAGAAAACGACGTTTTGAGTCGACAATGATGTTTCGTCGAAACTCAACAATCCCAACCACTTGGAGCTTATTCACTTGCCCCTTTGAGCTGATCAGTCACTAGGCGATACAACGAGTGATCATCAACGATACAATTCAACAATAAACCCACCTCGTGCATTTGTTGAAAATTGAGTGGAAAAGACGGCGGAAATGGCATGATGACACAAAAGCCGCACGTTCATAATAATGAAAAATGCCCTTTCATGACCATGAACGGCATCATAGCCATCACATAACAGCGTTAAAATCCACCAAAGACTGGCGACTAATTCATAGAATAAAGATGAACACCACTAATCGGTGACAATAATCGACGAGAACAGGCACAGTTTCCTTTAGAAAAAATATGAGGTATTCTGCCAGCTAACATCTCCTTATGAACTTAGTAAGTTACGGAATTCGTTTATTCCTCGAAATAAGATCATATCTGCTATAAAAGTTTACTAAAATAACCCATAATATCGTACAAGGGGAATTGGAGGAGGATATGTGCGATGCCATCGAAAATGATAACGATGAGAGACAGCCATAATAATCATATCCTTACACCTCCATACCCCCCCCCCCCCTTTTCCTCTTATTATTTTCAGTGGCGATGCGCACTTCATGTACATCTATCACATCTCCTCATTGGTTTCAATTCGTTCACATCACATAAATTAGCTTTCTTTACCTCAATTATTAATCGAAACAGGATATAATTTAATGCACTCTAAACGAAATCGACGGTCATTTCAGACGAGTTTCTTTGCTTCGAAGAATCCCTTTAGGTGGCGCATCTGCCATGCACCAGTCATTAGAAGAACAATTGTTTGTGCCACTGACCACCACAGCACCCGTGAATTCGTGTTCTCGCTCGTTGCACGGAAACGCTCTTCCCTTCAAATCATTTCTTCGTATGGAACATTTAATACTTCGGGAATTAGAGAAAAATCAGCCGACACTTCTAAAACCCGCAGTGATCATATAACTACTGCACGGGAAAGCAGAGGCGAAATTCCGAGCAAACTGTTAAGCGTTCCGGAAATAACGAACGTGTTTTGAATTTCTCGGGAGACTATAGCCGAGTTGTCCTCAAAAAATCTGGAAGCGTAAAAGAAGTCAGGAACCTGAAATTTTAGGGATCAAAGCACGGTCGATGCCTCTCTTCCTCTTAGTTCTGGCTAAATGCATATATAGGCAAAGCAGTCAGATCGAACTCACTAAACAACGAGAAAAATAGTAACGGCGAGTTGAGTAACCTGTATCTCTGATAGTTTTGCTCCTTAGTGATCTGCTCCACTTGATCAAGTAACTGCCTTATACGCAGCTGTAATTCGTTCAGCTTGTCCTTTGCAGCTACCTGAAATCAAAGAAATTAAAATATGCGCCTGGTTACTGCAAACAGCAAAAGAACATTTGATTAGTGCAAACAGTAATTAATAGCAATTCAACCAATATTCAAACTGCTACGAACACACTTTAAGCATTTCGACAAAAAGTGTGAGTGCCGAGAGAATGAAAGAATATAACCACATTGTTAAGATCCACGTTCCCAAACGGTATGTAATTATCGCTCAAACGTTCCTTCCCCCTCTCACTCGCTTCATCTGCCCCTTACCCTTCCTCCTTTCCTCTTCAAATTTTCGGTGCAGGTTTCGTTACCATCAAAAAATCCAAATGAACTCTATCAAGAGTTAAAGTGAAATAATAAGAAATGAATACAAATGACAATGAAACCTTTTCGTAATCTTGTGCATGCTCTCCGGCTTGAATATCGAGATGAACACGTAACTGTGCCCCACTGAACCATGCAGTTGAATTCGAATAGAGGCAGATCACATGCTCACCGGGTGAATGCGATGTAAATGTGAAACGACCCTCACTCGTATACAACTTCGATAGAATTACCTGAATCAACAGAATCAACAATTGAAAAAAAATATCACTCACAGTGCTGAAGAATGAGGCTAAAACACTTAGCAGCGTTGAATGGTGTAAAGGAGGAGAGGAAAAGAGTGGGGAAGCGAATGGGAAAATGAGAGAGGGAGGAAGCGAACTGCAGATATCGCTTCCACCATCAGGATGGCCGATCGCGCCACTAATTCAACCCACACATTCCACGTTTTTCCGAGAAGCGTTATCGACGGATCCCCGCATTTGACAGGAATGCTACTTGCCAAGTGTTTCATGTATCGGAGATCAGTTACATCGTACGACCCTCCCCCAAACCTTTCATACAGTAAGCGTCATTCCTTCTTAAACTTAGTCAACGATACAGAAACTGCTACTACCTCTGAAATTATTACTTCTAAAAGCTCCTCGACAATGTGCACTTGAAGAGCATCCTTAACACCCATCGGTTCAACAAAATACTTAGCGATACTAAATAAACGACTGCTAATCAAGTTATATCAACCCTTCCCTCCTCTCCCCCCAGATCGTACACATCATAACAAACGCTGCCATTAAGATTCTACATCCTTCGAATCGAGCATAATAAAAGATATAAGAACGCATCACATCTTAGACATTAAGAGGTAAGTAAAAATTAAATAGCGTCAATATTAATTCAACGACTAGTCAACTCTAAACTATGCTTACTCTCACCTGAAGTGATACGGCTAATACCACCTTAACAACCCCGTCATAAATCAAACTTGAACAAAGTTCGGAATAACAACGGCGTTAATCCTACCTTATCCTCGGGATCTTTTACTTCAACGTGCATTCCAATGTTCGGATAATCACCGTATCCTTTAGTATTTGGATCATATAGCTGTACTTTATAGTTTCCAATCACCATCGTCTCATCGGGGATCTCCTCGATGAAACATTTCCGCTCCGTTTCGGCGATATGGAAATATAGCATATGCGTGAAGCGTATCATCGATAGCAACAAAACGAGATGCCGTATGAATGCCATTCCGCAAGCCTGTATAATTAACGAATCAATAAACGTTCCCAATATTTTCTTCAACAATTGTCCAATAAGCAAATTAAATAATGAAACACCACTGATCTAAGCAAAAAGCGGTTCAATTCACTTGCACAAGTAAAATATAAAAAAAGGTTGGGAAAGGGAAGAACTGAAGGGAGAATGAATAAGGAACGATGTTGGATACCTGAGAAGTGGGGAACTTTCAAGATGAGATGTTTCATCTACCCAACGATTACATCTCAGCAGTTGATTCAATAGGTAATGAACACATTTCACGACTCCAACTTCAAATAGAAACTAAATGCACTCATCACTGCGATAGGAGAATGAGCGTAAATTCCCCTTCAACGATTTGATACTTCAATTTTCTTCAGTTAAATCCCATTATTTAGTCAAGAAGAGCGAAGCCAAGCAACGGTAATTAAGGATCTACAATTGCCAACTCAACACTTAAGCTTAAAATACCAAAAGCTGGCCGATGGCCACTTAAAAGCAATTGCACTCTTCTCAACTGTAACTTCTAAAAGCAACGTCAGTACTGGTCGAATACCTCTTCAACAACCCAATCGATGTTCCTGCAACCGGGAACGATAGCGCCGGACTAAATTTACTCTCCCTCCATATGACAATAACTTGAAAGTGAACTGATCGGAAGCAGGATTCAGAACGATTCCGACTTATGCAGCCGACCCACTCTACGATGACCTCAAGATGGGAATCTCAAAAGCGATCAAGTGGAAAATCGACGATACAGAAAACGACTTCTATACAAGTATATTGCTATAAAAAGTTATTATCAAATATATATTTAAAACGGTAATGAACCGAATAAATATTTCTCTCATATTTGAGGGCAATGATTATTAAAAGTTTTACTTCGTTCCTATTGTAAGAAACACAAAAAAAAAATCAAACGAGGCAAGAATATTCGAAATAGGAACGAATCAATAGCTTATGCATAGACGAATACATATGAGCGAACAACAACAACACAATAGAAACATAATGAGCATAGTAAAATACTCGAACGTCAAATGTCAACAAAATGATGTCGACCTGAATTTAATTTCAGAAATTCCTGAATTTAATTTCAGAAATTCAAATAAAATAATTATTGTAATTTATTCGCATCAAATAAACATTACAACTATTCCACTCCTATTATAATATTTCTATTCGGAAATATTCCCATCTTTAAGCACTTCTAAACTATTCACCATTGTGCTCGTACTATCTATTTGCTTTATGTCGTTGATATTTGCGTTGATGATTATAGAAGTCTCTATTCGAATATTAAAGATAAGAGAAAATGTGAATAACTTCACTCATCATTAGATAGGGGAACTGCTCCAAACGATGAGAAGATCGACTTGATCAAAAGATCGACTTGACTCGATCCTCAAGTGTACGTAAAGCACCTGGAAACGCTGTAATTATTCATCGGCAATTAGATTTTAAGAAGTCAGATCATCTGATCAACGCTCATAGGGGGCATAAAGAGATTTTCTATGACTCCAGGGCTTCCACAAACGCTTTCATCTCTTTCAGTGAGACGATCACATCCTTATCCCATAAAAGAAATAGCGCATACATAAGATAAAGCTGAGAAATAAGAACTTATAAAGCTGATAAGGACATTTTGTAGGAATCAATGACTAGAATATTCAATAAGGCAAAAAAGATTGGCATAGCAATAAACAATACAAATAAAGAAATTATAAAGGCTGCGGCAAGAAATTCGAGCAACATAAAATGCAACAAATTCATTTATCATATACATGGTATAGAATCAAAAAAAAAAAACGCGAGCGGAGCCGATAACGTGAGCGGAGTCGATAACGCGAGCGGAGCCGATAACGCGAACGGAGCCGATATATATTCAGAGGAAAATATCATATTAAACGAAATGATCAAATGAACACTAATGAGAACATTTCTCAACAAAAATCCCAACATATAATTTGACATTCGTTGAGATTAGTTTTGCTATCGAGCGATTCTTCATATCTTCTGCATTTTTTTCTGGATATCTCTTGGAATTTTCATATATTTTCCGATTGTTTTCGGAAATTTTCCATCGTGACGAGAAGGAAATTCCCCTCAAAACACCTATAAGACGAGCTTAATGAAGGATTTTCATTCACTTTTACAACATTCATCAGCTGGAAGTCCCATTTTCGAACCTGAGGCTAAAAAGTCGTTGAGAAATACGATGAAGACATTTGCAATAAATTCAACAAAATGCAAGAAATAAGCGTTTAAAGCATTTCAAATGGCACTAAAATCGTCACGAAATGATTCCTCAATATAAAAAATACTATTAAAAGATGAAACATTAATGACACATCAAAGAATAAGCACCACTCAAAGAGAAATCAACTAAAGCTCTCCTCCTTTCTCAATATTAAATCTCTTCTCGCTCCAATACTTAATTAAAATGAATATTTGTAACGAATGCAATACAAAATGAGCTCATTAAAGAAAAAGTAGCAGTATAGTGAACTATACCCCCGATGTCGATGTCGATGTCGATGTCGATCTAGGTCGATACCATATATCCTACTGAGTTATTGCCTCTTTTCTGCGATTCTTAACAAGGCTTACTAAAATTCAACTTTCGGAGAGCAAAAAAACAATATGAAATACTAAAAAATAACTTCGAAAACTCATAATAATTCTCAAACTTTAAACAATAAGCATATGCATTCTAGATCTTAGAGTGGCATTTTTCAGAAATCACTGAGAACCGTCAATTCTCTACAATCGAGAAACCTTATGATTAAAGAAGCGATACGAATAGCATCAAGTAGAAAACCCTCTGCTATTCCCTTTCTTTGGCTTTTAGGTTTCTCGTTGAACGTCTATTTCATTGAAGTGAAATTTGTAATGTAAACCCCGCTTCGCATAGAAAATTTTGCAATAATTGCACTTGCAAACGGCATTCAACTGGGAATGAATTAAATGAATCTGCATTTGAGTGAGATATAGTGGAAATAAATGTCATTGAATTCCCCTACCGATGCCTCTTTTTCGTCTCTTCCAACTAAAAAATATCAACAACGTCTCAGAAAATGAACGTCACATATAAATATCGAACATCTGAAAGGATGAAAAAACAAATTGCAGTACATAAAAATGCACTCAGCAAGTGTCCTGTGAACCAATATGCCGAGACTACCTCATAAATGCTTTAGAATCCAGAATCTATCTGTGTTTGTTCAACTATTAAAAACGGTTCTGGTTAAACCGCTTCCGGTCGATCGACTTGTCAGAGAGTACCTCAGATTACGGCTTATTTTCCTCCAGAAAGGTCACCTATCACCCGTCAATTCACGAATGCACATCTACTTTAAACCAGAACCTACCAGACACATGGGAAGTGCAAGCTCGGTTTCCTAGTCAGAAATCTGTTCAGACTCGTCGACTCGTTCAAACTTCCCGTAGTCACATTTCGCTACTCTGCCTAAGTATCATCGCTTTTCTTCCTTATTCGCTATGTTCAAACTGATCCATACAAGCACATCCCGACATATACAAATTTCTCATTTCTGTAACTTCGTGGAGAAGTTCATTTTCGTTAAAATAGAAGAATTTTAGCGGGCTATTTCCATGGAAATTTTCAACGAAATTACGAAAATAATCGAAAAGATACAAAGCACATCGCTTCAAAGTACTACTTTGGATCATAAACTGCTAATCTCCCATTTTCTGAAACAAAAATGAACTCATAATGAAAATCAAGGAGTGAGAAATCCTATATAACCTCTTAGATGTTGTCAATAAGCGGTTCTCAATCTCGCAAAACGACTGATTCAAATGCTACGATAAAGAAAAAACAGAGGTAGCCAGGACTGCTTGCACATAGCTTCTTAAGAACTGAATACTTCGTGGAGATATCCTTCCAAAACGCAAGATTCGCGATGCCATCATCCATGGTGGCATCTAAAACGGCGGTTTCTCGAATACCCATCGTTGTCTATGGTCGGTGCTGTCACAAGGCATCAACATCAACACTGTCTCATCCTTCTGCATGTTTACTGGCGTTCGTCTGATTAGTGCCACACATGAATCCTTATACTTCAATCTTCTTTCGCTTTCGTCCACTGTCCACCTTCCATCCGCCTTAACGGCAATCAGTCGTTAAAGACATGCGACTCCAACTAACTACAACAAACTAAACAGACCTGGAGTTGCAATCAACCTACGCTATTCTGGCCCATCTTTACAGGTATGTTATATTTAAAACTGTGATCGGAAGTACCTATACGAGCCTCCAAATTCAAACTACCTATTTTATACAGAGCAGCGCAACCTAAAAAGTGAACGTCACTATTATTCTCTTCCCGCGGATAAAATGAACTTTTCGATCAAACATATTGTATATTTATTTATAAAAAAGCTGGGACTAAAATTATCGGGAAAATCCAACGAAATGATTGCAATAAGATCGCCTTGGACATGGATAGCGGAATCCGAAGGAAGGGAAGGCACGGATATACGTGCACACGTCGATTCCTAGTCACCGATGCGAAAAAGTCCACCAATCATTTCGCGCAGAAGACGGAATGCCAAAAAATAAGAGAGCAGACAAAACATAGAAATATCCTCCTGATGTACAATAAGCTCAACGAACAGTCCGATATTAAGCATCACAAAGCTATCACGATCGAAAATCATCGCCACCCTCTTGCTGTCAACATTCATAGTGGTCCTTTCTTTATCCAACAAAATCCATGGCTATCAACCCTCAGAAAGGACCCACCAAAAGTCAACGAAAAATTCTCGACTTCAGTAGCACATCATGAAAATTCACCACTTAGCTGCCTAAGTCCCTAAATTTCCAGAAGGTATCACATTTTGCAAGAAAAAGTAAAAAGGGAACGAAAGAAAGAATAGACCAACCGTTTCGCATTTCTGTAAGGAAACAACGCCAATATCACTGTCACTCATGCAGAGTTTGGTGAATGGATTTTTCAGCGTTCCCTTTTGCTTATCGAATACCCATTCCTGGAAATACACAGCAATACCTCACGAGTTTTTCGCAGCGTAGTGGAAATGGGCGCTAACTGCAAATAATCGGCAATGAATGGAACACATCTGATGAGCGCAGATCAGAGCCTATCATAGAACTCATCGTTGTCGGCAACGCCGGACCTCGAAAAGTGAAGCGTCGCTGTTATATATGGCTAGCACGGCAGCCAAACTTCTCAACTAGCACAATATAGAACTGATGTATTGATCTGATTAGCGCACAATAAAAAAACTGATAGCATTTTCCCACCCCTTAGCCATCCTACTGTCTCTTCTAAAGTACATAACTTCACAGAAAATACTCGTACATAACATTCCTCTGTTAATATTCTTTGAATTGATCCACTATCCTGAGAAACTTTCTTTGCATTCATTGAATCGGAATACGGATAGGAGTTCCTACACGGATCTGAGAAACTTAAAAGAAAAAAGAAGACCTATGTGGCGAAACGCAATACCATCAAAGAAAATTTGCACAGTGAAGGAAACATATCAAGAAAATTCTTCTACTCCCATAGACCGTCTCACTGACATTTGCGGGAGAAATTTGAAATGCAGGAATGACAGATTTTTGCTCAAAGACGACTTTCGGGAACTAAATTGTGACGCACAACAAAAAGATAATAATGAATTAACTTATAACGAGGCAGTTATCGCTTACATCCCATTTCATATTCTTCCCCTCATTAGAACTGCCAGGTACCTCGACATAAGGTGTTATTCAGTTGATGCGGTGTTAACGATCCGAAGTGATAACCGATCAAGAAAAAGCATTCCAACCTGATTTCCTCCAGTGCCATGGCACGAGTATACACCAACAGGTGAGTGAGCGGTTTGCTTTCCCAGCGAATCAATGCATAGACCAGCCTGCTTGAATGTTAGGTAGAGACCATCTTCACGCTCCGGAATCCTAAGCGCAAATAATGAACGCATTCCTCAATGCATTACATATATAATGCACAATATTATAGATATACTTGCTCATGGTGTAACTTAAAATGAATGAAAAATGCACCGCGGCATAGACGAAACAGAATCGCTAAAAAGAAAAATTCAAATGCAGTCAGATAGATTGAAAACAACAGCAAATGACGAAAGAGAAGCCAATAAGAGAGAAATGCCAATAAACATACTTCAATTCTGGATATACTTCTTTGAGATACCACGTGAAGTTCTTGCAATGCAGTTGCTCCTTTAGCTTAAGGCGCTCCGAAATGCTGCAATTCTCGTTTTCAATCAAAGTGGTGGCCTTTTCTATGAGACATTCGCAAGCTCTAAGTTACTGCTTCCTTGCCTAAGCGGTTGCTTTCAGTCTTTATAAAAATAAAAGAATAAAGAAAATTTCAAACAACAGTAAAAAGCTTTCAAAATTGCAAAATTCTTCCATGTGATCGTGAAAATAATCTCTGACTATCGATAAGCGATCATAAATATTACTAAAGAATCAAAAACGAATTTCCAAGATCAACCACTTCGCTTTTGTTTTAAAGCATCATAACGTCACCTCAGCTGAAAACAAGAAAAACGGCTTAACTCGCGAAAAAAACTACTTGAAAGCCATCATCAGCTTAACCTAGCAGCAACCATAGGCAATGAAGACATTGGATGTTTTGCTGGCGGATGAAAGAAACGGTGAATTCCGACCAATAAAGTCATGATACGATGGTGGATACTTCAAACAAATAATGCGATCAATAGGGACCTGTGCTCCTCTTCAACAAAAAACAGCAATGCACCAATCGAACGGTACCGTTACCACAGTTAAATAAAACTTCATCAATCAATCACACTATGAGGTGGCTGAGTCTCAAAATTTTTCAGAGGATCTACTCCAGAATAGATCAGACTTACTCTCCAAAATCGACGAAACGTGCAGATGGGACCTGCTTCAGATAAAGCATCTTATAATCGTCCAGCCAAACCTCAGCTGCTCTTCTCGTATTCCTCAATAAATAAGCTTCTTAGCGAGAATAACACTTCTGTTTTTCAAGTCAAATCATTGTTAGAGAAACAGAACTTCCGAAGGTTTCTAAAACACAAGAAAATTTCCCCACATCTTTAAAATTGCTCCGAGAAAAACGATAAATTCTAGCTCATTCCTATATTACATAACAGTGGACTTTTATAGCATTTTAGCGAGAAATTTATCTTATTGATACCTATATAAATGTTGGCCTTACTTCTGAAACACGTTCCCACTACCACCTGGAAACGTGTACGGATGTTGTTTCCTGAAAACGTGACCCACTCGACTGCAAGGAATAATCTCCAGAGAACCACCACATTGCCAAACACGGAACGACAACTCTGAAAGTACGCCTTTACTTACAATAGCCATTCATATACACTACAACTGATCGACTCTTATCTAAACTGTAAATATGTTCGAATAAAATTTGAAATTTTCCTTGAATACATTTTTAGGAACAATCCACTCGATCAATTCATTGTCTAGAAGAAAAAGTAATACTTAAGAAATTCCACATCAGCCTTTATCGAATCTGCAGGCAAAGTGAGAAACTAGCTAGCTGCATATATTATACTCATCGCTGTAAGTAACTTGCAGCTGCAAAAATCAACCCTCTTAGGGCAATTTTTCATCTGCTCGATAACCTGCGAATAGATTCATAAGATAATGGTAAAATGCGAATTTTATCCTCAAGAGACGGTTCATTCGGCAACGAAGAGCACCATGGACTCAGCGAATAGCAATTACGTAGGCACAAATCACTTGCTGGAGAAATACAGACAATGCATAGCTCTTCTAAATATCCACATCTTCAAATAATCGGGAAAAAACGGACAACAGATGAAGAGAGAAACTAACCAAGATTCTCGCCGCCCCATACATCCATATCTGGATCATATGTGCCAAGAGTCTCGAACCAATCTTTTCTGATCATAAAAAGACCTCCAGCTATAACAGGCGTCCTAAAGACAGCAATTTTAATTCAAAACTACGAAGTTCATGTCGCTAATGAAATGATAACAAAGAAAACATTGAGCAAAAAAGCAGAAAGCACTAATGATTAACAGCAGCGAATACCTATCATAGGTTTCATTTTGTCAAAGGCAATATCACTGCCAAAATCAATGAAATATAAGCAACTAACTGCTACTGACACCACACAGACAAGAGGATCACATAGTTACGCATGAATAGAAGATCAGTGCCACAACGGCAACGCTACATCTCACAAGGGTGTACGCAGAGCTATCGGATGAAGTCCCCATAGTTAAGTGCATAAAAACTTCCTGCAATGTTTCGAATTGGCGATAACAACTAAGATGACTATTTATTTTCACATCTGCTGACTGTCGAATAGATGACGGATAGAGATCGCCTCAAATACCTCTTTCAGGCTAATATGATCAATCCCTAAAGATGACAGATATGTTAGCAGTGGCGAGACCTTCACATCACTCGGTCGCCAAAGCGATCTAAATCGCGTAAACACACTATGATACTTCTGCATTACACTGCCATCATGATTTAATTCATTTCCTATAGCACTTTAGCGAGCAGTAAAAAGCAATAGAAATTCGAGCTGCTGATCCATGTCTGAAGAGTGGAGATCAAACTTCACTGCATATTCGAATAATAAGGAGATAAAGTAAAATAAACCTAATTAAGGGCCATTATGAGGGTTAAAATATGTGGCCGCGATTAGTGGTTCTCTCTGAGTGGCAGGATCTGCTTCCTGAAAACGACTGAGAGGAGGGAGGGGGAGAGGGGAAAGGGAGGAGAAAGGAAGAAGATATTTTTCTCTATATTTAATCAAGCTGAATCAATAGTCTCAGACGTTACAAATAGGCAAAATCAAATTACCCTTCCATATTCATGGTGGAGAGTCTGCGATCTTACAGAGAGAGGGCACCTTTCCCTTTGAGTTCAAACGGCGATGAGCTGGTCAGGAAATGAAGCAGTAAAATGTGATTCACGCCGAAAAACAAGTTCAAATACAATAATTCTGACCGCTTACTTTATGGGTAGCGTCGGATGCGAATGCCTATTGTCGCGTAATTTACCCGATAGATATTCCCATTTGAAGACCAAATTCCACTCGAAACCTGTAAAGGCTTCACGACGAATGAAACTTTTCTGAAACAGTGCCTATAATGAAGAGGAGACGGAGAAGAAGTTTTCCTTCATATTATGAATTCCGACTCTCACACAATATCACTAGAAAATTGGAATCTGAAACACAACATCGGAATTCAAAATTCAGGCTTTCCAACACATTAATTCTTTGTTACCTAACTTCATTCCGCTAAAGCTGCATAACCCTTGAACTTGTCTAAAATTGCCTTCTCATTCCCCTCAACTATTCGCTCTTCTCTCGATGTCACTACTTATTTGCCTCTCGATAACGATTTAAGAAAAACCTCAGCAAATAGGTTCCTTCTTGAAAATACAACACTCTCCTTTCGAAAAACAAATAAATTACTGCTTATCAAGCTAAAACACCAACCAACCACTGAAACGCTTCCTTCATTTATCAGACAGTGCTTATCACCTCTTCCCAGCTTTCCAAATCACGAACTACTCACCTCCTCTAAGGTCGGCACTTGCAGCAACATAATTGAATGTATCCATATTGATCACATCAATGATCGGCGCCACAACAGCATGAGGGTTTTCTTTAACGCGTGCCAAGAGTGGTTCCAGCCACTGTACGTTACATTCACAATGACTATCCAAGAAGGTCAGAATCGACGCTTTCGCCAATTGGGCCCCCTTCACACGTGATCGGATCAACCCTACAATCACTTCTCACATCGAATGGGATATCATAACATCACCCAACGGCTTTTAAACCACGATATCCTGATTCGACGAAGAATAGACTAGTGATGTAAAGTAAATAAACAGTTGAAACTGAAATCACATACTCCGTTTGAAATCACACAACAAATATATTCTCTCGCATCGAAATCGCAATAAGGAATATCCCCTCTCCCTCCTTTTCCACAAAAATATAGATACCGGAATTAGGTGCCCCCAAAATTTTCGGCGCCAGTCCTCAAATCGGACAAATTGTTCTCAAGCAAAACGAGAGATGAAATCAAATGAGTAACAGAATAGGGCTACTGACAACATCACCCTGGCTCGAGATCATCATCCTTTGTTCACATCCACCACTCGCACTTCTTATATATACCAAACCAAATCAAAGGAATCATTCCCAAATCACGCACCTGCCATTTTTTAAAATGATATTCTCAAGCTTCGAAAGCATTCGTTATTGGAAATAATCATTCTGTAAATAAAGGCCAACCCTCGAAACTACGACCAAATGTATCCGCAGAAATATTTCGATCATATTTGACCTTCTCACTCTATCTTACTCTCTTTAGCTTCTTAGCTCATTCACCTTAACTCACATTCCCCACTTTTCATACGCCACTTTAATCACTTTTAGTTGCAAGGATGGAAAGAGCAGGAATAGGCGGGATATGCTGACAACTGTCAACTCCTCACCTCCCCCCTTCACCTCTCCTCACACATCCTCCCTCCCCCCTCCCCAACACAGACACACGAACACACTCTCACCTCCCACTCAGGAGGAAAACAGTAGTCATTCCACTATATATGACTTTCATCGTTGAAAATACATCGAAAGTAACACTTTTGGGCATCAGTAAACTTCGGTCTCTTACTTAAATAACAATCACTAGAACACGGAGCATACCTTCTCGCTTCGTATTCCGGACGACGATCACCTTCTCGATTGAAATCAACTCCTTGCCTATTGTCTCTGGAAGAAAGCAAATACACTTAACCCTTCCATTTGCATCGTTTATTTCTACTCACATTGTATGCGGCCATCCGCACTGTCGATGCAGACATTCGCAAATCTTTAGAACCAACAGCACCAAACAGCACTTAGGCATACTCTTTCCAACTATAGTTCCCTTCATTCCTCGGCAAATCTGTGTGTCCAAAAACTGCTACCGGCAACCGAGTGTTATGGAAAAAACGATAGAGTGTGCTGTCTGCATGTACTGCATCCAATACGCTCTACGCTTCTACTGCCTGTCCTTTTAATATACTGCCAGCGGTCCGATACGTTTTATTATCACTAATTAATTAGATGGTGAGGATAAAAAAGAGGTTAATAAAGAAAGACGGTACCATCATTGGAGAAGTCGTCGACGAGTATGATTTCAGTAATGAGTTTAGCGGGAGACCTGAGGAATGCACTCATTACGGTACGCAGCAACGTGGAACGCGCCTCATTATGATAGGTTATGATGATCGATGTTGGCGAGAACGCATCTATATCGAATGTTAACGAATGACATCTGCAATGGTACTTATGACGTATTCTACAAAAAATAGAACGAGGAAATGGGAAGAGGAAGGCAACCCCCCTCCCCTTTTTCACCGGACTTCCTACACCGTCAAACCGGAAACTCGATTCATGGCCAAGCTTTTAATCGGTTCCGCAGCCATTATCTTCCCCGTTTCCTCTCCTTCCTTATCCCTCTAGTGTCTCAATCTTTTTGATATGAAATGCTTGCTGAAAGTACCGTCTTAAAATTACTGATCCCGCTAAGCGCTACCAACATTCCAAAACATCACCTAATTAAGATCATCGCAACATAAAAAATATGAGGAAGTTGAAAAACACCGATTCCAATCATCCGCGAACATATGCCATCAGCGACGACTTCTTCCACTGGTTCTCTACAAGATCAATGAAACTTTGAAACTAAGCATCTAATAATCACGAATCGATCGAGAAATAAATGAAAAATCAAGTGAAAAAAAATTCATATACTTACTTTGATTCCCTTGAATCGCCGATACTCCGATCCCACTTGATCGCATCGCTTGCAGCTTGATTAAACTTATTTGCCGCATACCTGAATTTCTAGACCATTAACACTGCCGGCTAACGCTCACCCGGAAATGAAGAGAGAATACTGCAACATTTCAGACTGCTCTGAATTAAACGCTGTCTGCAGCCACTCAATTTTACCTCGAGCAGTCATCACATATAGCATTTAAATTCAGCAGTAAGAAGAGCAGGAATGTGAAGAAAGTGGGTACAGGTTCATGAGATGAGAGGTAATGCCACTACGAACTAATTCGCTTTGAAAAAAAGGTAGCCGTCTGAGCCATATGGAATATCAATCACTCCAAAAGATTTATAAATTGCTTACCTGTCTTCACCTGCCTTCAAGGCTCCTTTCTTCAGATATGATTCATGATCGAAATCCTGGAAGCTGACCGTCTTTGCTGGTTTCTGATATACAATCGCATCTTTTAGTGCCTCTACCATTTGTACATGCTCGTCGATCGTCGGCATAACGATTGGCCGAATATCCTTCAATTCATCTCCATCTCAGCACAACGTTAGTTTATAGCAAGTGACCTTCTTTTTGATTAATCAAAAGGAGGAGCAACTCTAAAATTTATTCCTTTGTGTTGTTGTTCAAATTAAGGGCTTTTGATGATTCTCAACGTAAAATTAAATTAAAACTTATTTTGTTGTTTATCAGACTGACAACGACGAACAATTCGTTCGCTCTACTAAAATTCTAGGCAATCCACTCTCCATTTCCCCTTTATGAACACATCACAAACCTAGATGCTCACCCATATCCCGATGTTTGCATTTCATGGGTAGAGGATAATTCATTCGGGCAATCTTGCCCGATTACTATTTATTTAAAATGAATAGATGTATACCTTACAAAGATTACCTTAGAAACTGCTTTAAATGAATCTTCTGCAAGCGAGACCTTCGTTAATTTCTCAATCGCCTCATCACCTCCTTCCCTCCCCTCGAATTATTATCCCCAACTGGTGAAGTAGAAAGAAAAACTAAACAACTCAAAAATTATCAATAAAATAAAAAAATATATATATAATAACCTACTCGTGGATGATGTTTCGACTCATCGCTCGCATTATCTTTGAGTTTCGAATCGGCGCTGCTATAATAGACGAAATAGGTGATAGTGCTCGCCCAAGCGAGTAAAAATAACGATAGCGCCCACTTCAATCGACATTTCGCCATCTTTTTCTCCACTGAAAATAGCGACACAACACTATCGGCTAGGTCAATGTCGTAGAATTGCACATTGAGAACTCCCACCGAAGAGACTCAAACTTCCCTCTATTATCAAAGAAGCCGAATATAATACGACACCAATCTATACTTTAAAATAACGAAAATTTCCTTTGCCACCACAATTTCCAATACAAAATTCTGCAAAACAGCAATAAACAAGTTAACGTAGCTAATATAAACGAAGCGTTTATAAGTGCCGTTTAGCTTCTGATCGCTTGCTAAATGCTCTCTTCCGCTCTCTCTCTCATTCTATGGGCCGTGATGACGATTGCCGAGTGTAAAGTACGTCCCACCGATTGTTACATTCACCACATGTGTGTGTCATCGCACATATTGCCCAATTCGAATGCTGCCCAAATTCGCCCACCGCAATATCCCGGCTCCATTCACACTTATATTGGCTCATCTATTTATTTCCCCAATCCTGACATTCTAAGACTCCTAAATCTGAAACAATTCCAAACAATGCAATCATAGACATCTGGCTAGCTGCTACTATCACTGTTTAGACCTCTGATATCACATCATGAGAACTTGCCATCTCACTTTCTAGTAAAATCCAACTGAGATGCATATGAGTTTGTGGAAAATCTGACGTAATTAACAACTGAACAATTATTCTTTCAAGGGATAAAAGGCTTAAAAAGTCAGCAATGATGATCACTCGATAGAGGAATCAATCAGCGAATGCCAACCAGCTCAAACCACCATTCTCTTCTATACCAAATGAGTGATGCTGCTACTCACTACACTAGTGCCCCCCTTCACATATCCTATCCCACATAATTTATCTCTGACAGGACAAGAAAATATCGTTTGCAACTGCTAGATGCCTCTTCCCTCAACTGCTAAATGCTCAACACGCGTTCATTTTTCCGATTTTTCTATTTAGCATTTGCCATCACTGGTAGCACTATAGGTGCTTCAACATATACCTATACCTCATGTTCATGCGAAATAAAGCCTTTTTTAAAAGGTAAAGAGCCACTATCATAAACCTCCCGAGCTCATCACACCCCCTCCCCCCTTCTCTCTGCAACCACAAAGCTTAGAAGCCCCAATGGACCATAAACTTTGGGTCTAAGCAAAATTCGTGAACCCTGTGATATCTCGATTACACTCATCTTAAACTCCTTATAATTCCATCAACATAAACGATGAAGTGACTGTATTTATTACTCAACTCTTATTATTATTCTCATAATGCAGTTACTGCACAGCACATAAAGCAAAAATCTCGGCCTCCGCTACCTTAAAGTACAATAAAATTCCCTCCATCCACCCTTCTCCTCTCCTCCGAACAGAAACCAAAAGCTCCTCTCGGGTATAGGTTCACTCGTCGCTCTATGTCTCCCACCTAATCTATTTCCCTTCCCGCAAAAGATTATGTGAGCTGTAATTTAATGACCTATGAAACGCATTTAACAATTCCATAAGTCGACTTTGACATAAAATAGCCACAAAAAACTTGTGAACTAAAAAACTCTATACAATGACTCACTTATCTGAAACCTCAAACTAGTGAAGTGGGGAAATTTCTCAACTAAGAGCAGAAAAAACGTTAGAGATCGGAGGTGAAGAGCGAAATGCTGAAATAACGATGGCGATCGAAAGAAAGATAAAAGAGCGGAAAGAAGAGACGGCAATCGACGGCCTATATGCGAGCGATGCGATGAAATTCAAGCTAACCCGTTGAAGCATTCTCAGCACATTTGCCATCATTTGAAGGCTCCCCCCTCCCCACTCACCCCATCGGTCAAAATTATACAAATTAAACGTCAATCAGGATCCCTCGAGTGAAAATTTCTCCGAAGTCGAAATATCGATTTCAATTCATAAAATAATTTGATTCACAAACGATAAACGCCATCGACTGAGGGAGTTCTCATCGAATTCACTACTGAAATCAGCATTAAACGATTATAAATACAACATTCCCCCAGCAGCATGATGGGTTCATCAACCCGAATCATATCATATATCGAAATATATAGAGTCAATTATGGTCTCATTCGAGAGAACACCATAAATTGCTCCAACCAATGTGAAATCTCTTATCTACTCTCAACTTCTTCCGCCTCCGAAGGCGAATCTCCACTCTCCTCTCAACTTCCTCTCTTCCTTCGAAACAAAACTGCCACAAGCAGGTATTTCATCCTCATTCCAGTGACCTATGTAGCCAACAAACAGTACTGTCACTATGAATTTCAGTGATTATAATCGTAACAGAGAACAGCTTCGAGACGACTATATCTGCTCATGTAAGACCTGCTGAACGTGGCGAGTGAATAAACGATCCGAAAGTCGAAATCTCTTACGTTTCACATGAAAACGAAAACGATAGCCATGCCACATAACACGCCCCATGAGAATGGTGCTCTATACAAGCGCATCACTCTAAATGACTATCAAACGAATATTTGAAACCTCTTTTCCTTTGAAAGCAATCTGGAAATGCGATCCTATGCGGGCACCTCAAATTGCTTCCTCTATCCGTTATCAATTTAGCAAACAACAACAAAAAAAAACAAACAACAACAAAAAAAACAAACAACAACAAAAAAACAAACAACAACAAAAAAAAACAAACAACAACAAAAAAAACAAACAACAACAAAAAAAAACAACAACAAAAAATACTACTTTATGTCTAGCATTTCGGAAATTTCCCATTGAAATTGCGACTAAATTTTCTCAAATGGTGAAGTTTCCATTCAATTCCAAATATTCAAATGTTAATCTTTGAAAATTAAAATTTCTTAAAGTTAATATAAAATATATCAATATAGAAATTATTATCAATGTAGAGAAATTCTCAAAAATTACAATGCAATTAACGGAATTTGGAAAATTCTCAACAAATGAAAAAGAAAACCAATAAATGATATAAAATTCAATAAGTTAAGAGCAATCCTTATGGTTTCATCATTAGTAGAGACGATATATAAGCAAGAGGCATTATTCTTTCCTCATGGTACTTTCTCACTTACGGCAAATATAGTTCGCCACCCGATTCCTCTCCTATATAGGTGTGAAATTTCAACTCGCCCACTTGGGAATTTTTCCCATTCCAAGATGAAAGCAGCTCAAATTTCAACGAACATACTAGAACAGTATAACTCCGATCTCTGGGAAAAGATACAACTTGATTTTAGGCACAAATACATTGAAGGAAGTAGTATCACTATATCCGACTACTCCACTCTTCGTATTTCTCTCTAAAATACACTTAATGCAAAGAAGATTCAATAGTCTCATTGCAGTTTTCAAATCCCAAGTTTGAGTATTTGCTCCTCAAGTATCTCTACGGTTGAAGTTCGACTATTTATTTGAGGTTTTGAAATTTAATTTATTCCACTATATATTCAATTTTTTCTTTGCATCTGAGGTTATACTTAAATAAAGCGTTTCCCTTATCATCTTTTCGATTTCTCTACGGTCATTCTTTACGATAGATTATTTAATATTCCACCCTCTCTAATGCGAGCAGATTAATTCTTCTTTGCGGGCGTATGATCTTCTAGAATGTTATACCTCTCATAACTGCCGACCTATGAGGAAAGAATGAAAACGCGGCGAAAGGAATTCAAATCCAGAGATCGTTTCTTCAGCCTATTATCCTTATTTCAGTATCCCATTGCCACTAAACATCTGGTTGTTAGAAAAGACTAACCTTTAAACTGTACAAAACGAGAGCAAATATTCCATTCTAATTCATCAAGCGTGAAGGTTCCACAGAGTGACCAAGAAAGGATAGATTTGTTCGAGGGTGATGAACAGGAACTAGTAAAGCGGAACATGAAAAATGCTATGGATCATCTAAGGCATGACGTGAAGCTGATCCTGCTGCACTGAGGAATGCAATCGGCCAATTCGGTCAACCCGACAGTGTCATTAACAATGCAATTCACGACTCGTTCTCCCTAGCCCCGAAAAGATCTTTGATATCTTTTGGAGAGATTATTGAAAGTTATCAAAGCGACGATTTTAGCAGATACGGAAACGTCCATTACTGCTGATATCTGCAGTGGAAGATATATCAGTGGCTCACTTATTATTGCACCGATCCACTGAGTGGGGATGCATCTCTGAAAGTTACATTTTCGGGTTTGAAGAAATATACGGATGTCACTATGCGCATACGGTTAACCGAGTCTATCTTGAATTCCTCGATAGCGCTGAAGAAATCGGTTGGAGAGCAGTCCTAGCCGCCTATCCCTTCGAAGAAATGCAATCAGCGTTTTTGCGACCCCTCCGCCTTTAACCTCATCTTGTTGTTCAGCGATGCATTCCCCTCAATTGTCAGTTCAAGTGCAATCCAATAGGCCTCAAAAGACATCAATAATCTACCCGTTTCTATAATCGACTTTTGATAGACCGTTGTCTCTTCCTACATTCAAACTGCATGTTTTCGAAAACCTGTTCTTTTTCATCTGCAAGTGGTAATGTAGCGGTGGCTGTCCTGTTTTCTGGAAAATATGGCAGGTTACCGGAGTTCCAACAAGCGTAAATTAAGCCGGAACAATCTACCCTAGCGACCACAGTTCGTCGAAAATTGCATCTAATGCGTTCAAGATGAAAAAAGGATCTCTTCCTGACCTTGTTCTGATAATTTCTTAAAAATCTTCTCCGTCTCTGCTCATATTCTCTCGATGCTTTCGTTTATTCTACTCTTTAATAAAACGATCTCCGACATCTCATCGATGTCCACCAAAAAATCCAAATGCAAGAAATGAGGTGAGTATTGTACTTTTGAGCTGAGATACCTCACATATCATATTATCTGATGCCACAAGTAAATTATAAATATAATACACTAGATAACTGAACGGGGAATATCGTTAAAATATACTGATAAGGTGAAAAGTTCGGCGCATTTAACTCCAAATTACACAAAAGTAGTAATAAGTTCTCAGTTGAGCTTATTACTATTTGGAGTTAAATGTATCGAAGCTTTTTCCTCAGCAATCATTAGTGGCATTCAATCAGAAAACACCTCAACAAGAGAACATCAGACATTTATGCAAAGAACGATGCACTTTCAAGGACTCCAACACTCTTACTGCTGCGAATGTAATTTATGCGAAAAACGGCTTTCCCTCGGGGAACTCAGAGTATTATTATTTGTAAGCATGATAATCAAATAAACTGAAAAACACTTCATCTCCACTAGTTGGTCGGAACTGCAAAAAACACATCCTATAACTAAGTTCCAAATGAAAAAGCGTTGTCGGCTCCTCGAACTACTCGTCCTTACTTTATAACGATTTCAAGGCCAATGGAATTATTAGGAAGCTGTGAAAATATGAAGGTGACGATGAAGTTGCGGTCTCTCTAAACGAAGAAAATCTACCAATCCGCTAATGTACCTTCAAAAAAGCCTCATAACAGAATAAATTTAACAATTATACGAATGAACGAAAGATGCCTCGACTAGTTTCCGAGCGGAATCGGACAACGCCGCATCTAATCTCTTCGATAAACAATGCGTCGTTCATGCATGAACAGACCGCACTCAAAGAAAACGTTACATACATAAAGAAATGCGATCGTTGAATTGATTGCAGGCCAAATGCCACACCGAAAACACCTCTCGCGCACTCGAATCTACAGATTACACATTAGACGCACTGAAATAGCAATAATATCAAATATGAGCCACAAATGAGCCGTTGCAACATCCGATTCAATGGCGTACAATCGAAAAGAGTTGCTTAAACTGATAAGATGCTAGAACCTCATCGGAAGATTCTAATTATTGCCGCCGACAGTTCCTCTCCGTTAGCCACGAACGCTTTCCTTCAACCGTTCGTACCGTCTTTCATCAAGAAACTTTTCATGGAGGATTTGTTCACGCTATGCATAGCAGGGCGCACAAAGGGAAGCAACTACGCTATTAATGAGTGTCATTAACGCGACTGATTTTGGCTTAAATCTGATAAAACTTGCACGCCACAATGAAATCTGCGAAAATTAACCACAAAGAGAACATCTTCGACTGATCTACTCAACGTCGAGAATAATCTTAAAGACAATCGATGCAATAATCCACAACAAATTGAATAAATTCGACGCAACCTATCACCTTCCATCATTCCCTCAAAGCATTCGTCTGCGATCTCGAACCATCAAAACGACAACATGTTGCATTCCAGAGTTTCTCACACAGCTCGATGCTGGAGAAAACACTGATGATTGTAACCTGAAATTTCTAGCTCTCCCATACACTCCCAAATACCCCTGATCATATATCCATCACTTGCAGTGGTAAGTAAATGGTCTTTTGTTCAGGAATTTGACAGACAACACTATAATACTGAAAGCTGCAAGGATTCTTCAACTTATTGCGACCTTTTGGAAAGAAAGCATCTAAACTAGAGGTTCCCCATTCTGCAACTTCCACGACTTCCCTCAAGAGCTGCTAAATTTTGTCTATGGACTACTTAATTACTCGCTGTAGATTTGTCCCATTCACGAATCTATATAATATCCTGAAGGATTGCAGATCCATATATGCAACCTCAATGTTGGTTGATGATTGCTTAAAAAGAGGCGATATCTCTCCGATTAGGAAAATTGAAAGCAACGTCGAAAGCAAATAATGTTCAACTTCAGCAATATTTCCTATGGAAGTGCAAAGAAAAAATGGCGCAAACGTCAAAAATCCTTTTAGTATAAACATTCGGTATTGTTGAGGTATAGCGATATTTGAAACGGAAATCAACCGAACAAAGAGCAACCTTCAACCATATAATCTGAAAATATCTTTATTCATGATAGCACTTCGAAAATCATTAACCGTCATTGAAAAAAACTCGAAAATAGTTAATCGAATATTTGCGTGGCAGAACGGATTATCTGCTACATCCTCATTTCACTTCATCACCTTATTCCCTACTCTCACTCTTATATTTCACTATACTCCTTATTCTCCACTATATTTCATGTAACAGTGAAACAACATTACCATAGGGCAATTACACTGCATACAGTAACTCTGTTATTGCAATATCCAGCCATCAAAGACACTCCAACGATACGTATACCACTGAAAGCACCAACCACAACTTGGTCTATTGGTCCGTAAAGTAGCCTATAAACTCGAATAACAGCAACCACATACGTCCCTGTTAATGAGGAAAGGTAGGACCCTATAAACAATCAACTATACACCTGTCGGATCAACAACACAACCAATAAATACAATAGAGCGCTTAACAATTTGGTTGATTAATCAAATGAGTCGAAAGGATTTGCACCGAAATCCACTGCAACGCAAGCATATGCAATAATAAGCTTAGAAAGCTATAAGCTATTTAAAGGGGGAAGAGATAAGCGACAGCTTGGCCAGTATTCTCTCTTCATCATTTCCACATCTGCAATCAGATCGAAGTCTCTAAGATCCGATCAATTTCGCAAACAGCAAACTAGATGTTTCTCTCAAATCACTGCTCCATACTAACGAAAACAATCTTCAAAGAACTCAGAGATCAAAAGCAACAATTCCCACTTCAATTATAGTGAACGAAACAATGACTACAGAAAATAACGGAAAGAGTTCCGATGAGATGGGGAGGAGGCGGGAGAGGAGATGGCGAAAAAGAATAATGGGGCAGGGAAAAATCACTCAGCGATACGGTCACTAATGGTAGGCTAAATCACAGATATCATTTGTCATTCAACAAATAATAAATGCACATTGAATGAGACAATCCAAATTACCTAAGGACAGCAGCTGAAACGCCGAATACACAAGATGAAGCAACGTCTACGCGTGCTGATAAAAGGCAGCTGCTCTGTTTGCGATGAATGAGTAGAAGGCAAAGAAGTATAGCCCTTAATGAGGCAATAAAGTCACTATCTCAGCTTCACTCGATATTTCTCCACAAGTTGTTGCTCTATTTGCTTGTGGATTACTTTCACTTCTTGCTTCGTCAAAGCACGCTCATTACTTCTATAAACCAATCGATACGTCTGACTGAGACGACCCGTCTTTTTGTTGTGGAATGAATCGATCAAATTCACCTGAAATCACCGTGACCTATCGGATGGCGAAAGGAATTTCGAAACTTCATAGAAGAGGATCTTCTAAGTGTTGTGTATTAAAAACTCGACGTTTCCTCATCAACGGAATTACCATTAGCCACTTATATTCGAATGAATATATCCAGAATTTCCGCCATTATCACCTCACTTTGCATATGTGCAAATTATTTTATTAGACCCAATTAAATGCGACGTTTTAACTGCCATTGAAAGCAACTGAACTAAACACTGACTTTCAGTTTGCCCTCAACCAATTTCGACCAATGCATTCATTTACACTCACCGATGAATTATGCAGTTGGTATATAAACTATTTTCATCTTTCTTTGCTGAATTTATGAAATAGAGAATTTCTTACAAATATTCTGACCATTTTCTGAAAGCTCACTAAAAGCAATGCCAACCAAACTTCGTGGTTTGGCGATAATCCAGAAAAGTAATAATAACAGTAATAATAATAAAGAAAGACAACAACAATAACTCTACTAACAATAAGAGTTTAAAAAATGAACAAACAAATAATTAATTAATTAATTAATTAATTAAAACCTGTTCGATAAGTGAGCCCCCAACCGATCGTATCAGATCATACGCGTTCGCTGTGGTATCCTCAGGAGTTGCCCCTTCAGGCAACCAAAACGATAAGTCGAAGAAAACCTGTGGATGAACGCTTATTGGCCGATATTTGAAACTTTCATTGGGCGAGCGACCCGTAAACTGTGAAGTAAATCCTGAATCATGACTCCAGAATAGACGTATATCTGGTATACCATACAGAACCTGTAAAATGACTCAACGATCATAACGATATTATAATCTGGTCATCATTTACTGTCACCGAGGAATCCCTTCTCTGCTCAACTTTGCTTAGTACATATCTCCACAGGAAAAAGCTATCTAAGCTGTTTAGTGCAATAAAATGAAATGAATGAAACGAACCATTGCTAGCCTTTCGAGGCCAAGTCCAAATGCCCAGCCGGCTTTCGTAGACACACCGGCCAATTCGAGTACTTTCTGCTCGACAACACCACATCCTAATACTTCCATCCAATCACCTTCATAGAACACTTCCAGTTCGAACGACGGATGTGTAAACGGGAAGTATGCATCCACCCATTGCATCGTTATATCATCACCAAACAAGTCTCGTGCCAATCCTTCCAACACTGCCTTCAATAATCACATATGTAACTTCAATTGTACATTTTTAATAAAAACAAAAACTGCAAGCATTTAAAGTGTGTTCATAAATATGAACACAAGCTCAGCTTACAAATAAGATGCACTATACCGGTCGTGGATGAGGGCACTTCACTCTATGAGAAATACATAAACTAAGCTTAGGCTTAGCAAGTCGCATGTTCATTTGCATCACGTCACTTCGCAGGATAAAGAGGAAAGAAACATCATTGGATGGAGAATCGCATTATAATAATCTACACCAGGGTCGGAAGTCTCCTTTGCTCCTTTTAACGTTAGAATCATTAATATTTTATAATTTTGCATTCAATCTTTAGTACAATAATGCTATAGATTTCATGCCGCAACACTAATACCAACGCATTTAGTTAATTAATAAAATTTGTTCGCTCTAATCCACCCATCTCCGGGAGATTTCGTGTCGCAAAAATAGTGGCAATATCGCACGTCACACTGCGAAAGCATTCCTCCAATATCTCCTTAATTAAAAGTCCTCTTTGACCAACCTACTCCTCACAGACTGTATCCGAACTCACAATATCTTAAAGAAATAAATATTTTTAACTTTAATCACCTTCAGTTTAAAGGTGATAACATTAGCTGTATCAATCGTATGCGTTTCTTGTTTCTGCGGAGTACGAATTCCATCTTCGAACATTGCCACCTAAATAGAAAGAATTTTCACATTCAAGCATCTGGTCTACTTGAATGTAGTCACCACTTCGATGAAGCACAATACTAGAAACTTGAGGTTGAGAGTTCCAACTCAAACTCCCGCTCGAAGCCATCAATTCCGTTAGCGAATCCTAGGTTATCATCACATAAGTTCGGTTACTTAACTATATAATCAAATACATCTGCATTACTCATCACACTTCACCTGCGACCTGTATCTCTGAATGCACAGTTTACTCCCTTCTGCTAAACATTCATAAGCAGTTCTCTTCCCTCAAAATTTATCGAAAAATATAACAAACAAAAACTGATGTGCTCCGAGCGGTGAGGAGAGCTTTCGATTCTTTGATTTCAAGGATGAAATCATTGTAGATGAATATTTATCGCATTTGTGACTACTCCCACGGTATCGAATATTGCATATTTCCTTCCTCTTTTCCGAGCTGCTCATTTACTACAATTAAAATCTAATTCCACTGAAGTCACAAATGATATATATCTCTCAACAACCTCCCCTCCCCTTAATTAAGCATCTCTCGACACATTTAATGCTTTAGTGGAATAATCTCATAGCCACGATGCCTCCTTCTCGACCTCAATAACAAATGAAGTGATTCAAAGTGAAGGATGTTCAATACCTCATCGTCAGGACGATGATCAAAGAGTTGTCGTGGTGTATATAACTGCACACCCTCAATTTGATGAAATGACGGGTAGTGAGTTCTGTTGATCTCATCACGTCGATATACGTCTCCGATCACGAGAAAACTATCGACTCCTAAATTCTGAAAATTCTCAATTCGACCGTAAGAATAAAGAGCGTGTTGCTGCTTACAACGATCAGCACTCTGTGTGCTACTTATAAAAGACCTCAAGCATCACTTCCTCCTCATCCGCTCTTCTTTCTCTTCAAAGGTGAATAACCTCGTAACTAATAAACTGACATGAGTGGTTACATTGTCAGCAAAGCACTCGTTCCCAGTGATTAAATATAGTTAGCAAATGATGCGAGTGATTGTTACAGGACATATGGTGGTACAGTGTAAAGCTGTCTTCATCCTACGATCAAATAATTTGAATATCAGCAATCGGAGAGGTAACCTTGTTTGATGAGATGATGTTGGTGGGCAGAGGTATGAGCACGTAGACAATAGTCCTTATTTACATAGTAGGTATCAGTGGGTCGCCGACTGATATGGTCCACTGGCGTTAGCAATGAATCAAAATTGTCCCAAACCGATACCACTCGAGGCTCTTGATCACAAATCGCAAACAAAGGTGCTCGAATACCTGAATACTTTCAAAAATTCCTGAAAGGTCGACTGGGAAAAATCCACTTCTTACTGAGACATACGAAGGAAGACGATGTTATAATAAAACGTAGAGCGTCCACAACTGAAGGCCGCGTTACTGGATCACACAGATGAAAACAAAGAATCATAAGAGGAATGAAGTTGGCTGACTCAGCGACAACAACCCTGCATTAAACCATTCCTTCTCGATTCTACTGATCCCGAATTTCGGACAAACATTGATCAGAACGGATTTCGGAAGGCGATCCGAGCGGTCGCAGAAACTCACCATCTAATAGACACTAAAGTTTTGATGAGCAATGCCAAAGTGTGAAAAAGGTTAGCAAAAAAGCGAAAAAAAGTTTCATCTATTTCTATGTAATTTCCAAAAGATTTTATACAGCAATGATATACTCAAAGGCTCTAACGAATATTTTAGTTTCGAAATGTTTACTCGACGGTTTCAACGAGGAACCAATGAGGCGGTCCCCATTCGACAAATAAAATTCAGTCATTTGGCGATTTTTGACACCTCGACTCCATCCCCTCTCGAAGGGGATATAAAACCCTCTCAATAAATTCACAAATTATATTCCACGATTATGTGGATGAGGGAAGAAATCTGCTTCAGTGAAGAACTTAAAGAGGTTGGCTGCGCCAGGAGCGCGTTTTCTGATGTCGTCTTGTATTTTCTGCTTTAACCGTCGCATTTCTTAGAATTTTCCAGCCGTTACATCAATTTCTATTCACTTCACGAAAGAGAACTGCTCTACGTGGCAAGTCGATGGACTAATAAGGGGATCGAAATCTTACCCGAAGTACGGCACTGTGACTGCATATAATCAATGATACGACATTTCAGTAAGGAGAGTGGATTATAGGGTTCATCGAGGAGACGTCTCTCAAGCAGTCCAAGTATATGAGGCGATAGATTCCATGTTTCGTCTGGCGTCAATGAAACGCCTATAATTGTGCACTTTTACCACTATGAAAGATGAAGATAGAATTTGATAAGAATGGGAAGTAAAGGGAAGGGCGGGTTATAGAACATTAAAGCACCAATAAGAAATAGTGCCCTATACTGGCCTCATCTCAAGAAGTTCTAGCAGTACGACTGCACTGACATTCGTTGAAAGATGGACCCGCCTGAACGTTCTTATAAACTGTGACGATGAGTGGATGAGCAGCCGAAAGGTGACGAATGGCAAGGGGATTGGGTTGTTGTGGGAAAGATGAAGGGAACCTAAAGCGGCGTATCGAGGGGAAAAAGTGGATCTCAGTTTGCCAATTCTCCACTGGTTACGGCAGATGCCACACATTCCCTTCCATCAGTAGTGATCACGCTGCACTGTTGGATATTTACGATAATAGCTGTTGGATTCTCGTGGAAATCCACAAAATCGGCTCCGCCAACGGAGGCCTAGAAAGCTTCCTAAGAGCAGTCAAAGAAGTAGCAGTATAATTTTGTAAATCAATTCCTGACCTTTTCTCATTCACAATTCTCCAGCAGCAGGCTAGCCAATCGACTGAACGAATTATTCCTTCCTTTCCTCTAATCTATAGACCTCTCATTCTCGTCAGAGACAGGTACACAGTTCTTCTTAATATTACCACAAGAAACAACATATTGCGGTCTGAGTTTCATTCCGAATTCAAATAGCTCAGCTCATACAACTTCAAGAAAATTTTAGTGATAAAGAAAGATAGATTGTTGAGAACATTCCTGGCAATCCGTTGAGAGCTAGAAGGAGAACGAATAGAGGTGTGAATGTGAAACCAAAGGCGAAGAATGTGAAACAACGTGGAAATCAATAACGTTCACGTAATGATGAATTAAGGGCGAAAAGGTCCACGCGAGGATTCAAGGAAAACATGACGAATGCCTTTGTCCTTTCCTTACCCATTCTAAGAATCGAGAGGCAACCGTCGGAGGTCTCTGCACCAAAACAACCTGATGGAAGAGGACATGAGATCGGTTGTTCCATAAGGAATTCAGTTTCCACGACTATCCGTAAACATCGAATCGAAGTTTTTGGGTCCGCTAATTGTATGAAACCGAGAGCGAATTGAGTGTTATAAACAAGAAAATATGGTAGGAAAAGAGACATCAAAAATTAAATGCATAGCGACCGAACAGTGACATGCCATCAAGGGTGAAAATTTCAGGGCGACAACGGGCGTCAAACGTCAACGCGTCTCGTTTAGCAATGTTCGCGAAACTCCTTCTGCTGGCGCCTCCAAAGTATAACTTTGTGAAAGTAGGCAACATCCATCGAGGTACCATTACCAAGAGTCCTTTTCGGTCTGAAATCTTCGCAACTTAGATGACCACGACTTGGCTTCTTACAGATGCCCCGTGTCCCTGCGCCAGCCCCTCAGTTCTCATCACAAAACGAGATCTATTTAACCTCATTCTATGAAACAAACTACGCAGACGTCTGCACATTACTTTCATCGAACACCATTCTTTCTAGCAGCAGCAACGAATACGAGGTGCGCATACTGCAGCGGGTCACTACGCAGACAAATCACTCCGGAAAGCGGTGAAAAATACAGCCGATTCTGTATTGATGCGCGAGAGGGTTCTGAATCGACGAATGCCAACACATCATTCGCAGTGCGGCGATACGGTGGATACCCGACACGAACGGATTATTACTTCAATCGATATTAAGGAGAGACAATAACCACGTGGAATTTCTGCAACGCGTAGTGCAAGCGCACCTTGCAAGCTTGCTGTGGTGTCGCTATACACCACACTCTCGGAAGGGTTCTTGAGCGAGTTCATTGTGAAGTCGTTATGCACAACTGTTGTGCCACTTCTGTGGCAGTCGAAATTCGCTGAAACGTTTCCGTTTGAAGCTCGCACTGCCCCGTCAAGTGAGTAGTGTGGGTTGATGTGAACGTCGGAAATCGCTGGATGCAAAAAATATTCGAACAAATGAATCCACAAGCGCTCGGATGCAAGACGCATCAAAATTGCTTTCCCTGACACTCGTCCATTTCCCGCTTAGGTTTAACGCGAAATTATATGAGCATGTGAATCCTTTTCTTTAGATGTATGGGCTTGAATCCGTCATATAAGTCACGTAGATAACTCGCTGCCGCTTAATTTATTGCGGTGAAATTGAGGGATCGGCGATTGCTAATGGGTGACTCGAAATGCGATGCTGCATTTGATTTTGGTAGGCGGAAGCTGTCCGATGCACGCTCTTTGTAAGCAGTGATCATATCTCATATCGCTTTGCTCCTCCTTCAATTTATTTCGTTGCGATCTCTTCACGTGTTGATGTCCACATAAATACATAATTCAAGAAGTGATGTCTTTACTGTCAAATGCCTAATGTTCGAGCCGATAGAAATTCCCTATCTTTCAGCAGTCATCTGACAGTAACATTGCTCAACGCTTTCTAAAGCTTCGCCTAACAAAAGTGCCGCCATCATCAACAAGAGGCTTTTAGGACGTCCCATCGATCAGCCTCAAAGCACTCATTCCATTGATCAGCCTCAAAGCACTCACTTTCAACTTGATTCTCTGTTATGTAAAGTGAGAAATGTGGGACTTGTCGAGAGAATAAACGCTGCTTTAAAAAGCATCGTTGCAAATATACTCTTAGCTCTATTCCAACCGTCCTAGAAGATCATTATTTGCTTGAGGATATTAAGAATTGAAGTCGGCCATACCCTTCTTGCAAATTTTTAAATGTTTAGCATTTTATGTCTATCCACGCATGAGCTTTTTCATTTAGTTCATTATTTATGTGTATATTTGAACGTGAATTCCTCCTTCCTCATTTACCGTTTAATTCAGCATAAATTTAACAAATCGACAGCTGAACCTCTCAAAACATTCCATTCCCGATACAATAATTTTAACGTGCTGCTGCCAACTTTCAATAAACTGTAATCGCTGTGGAAGTTTCAACTGAATTTATCGTCAACATCAGTTGTCTCTTCAGCGTATATGATCAGCGACCACTGACCAATGACCAGTGGAAATGTGTCGATCCGAACGACACTGCTACCATCACCAAATTTTATTGCAACTGTATTCCGTACATGGTGCATACAAGTGATCCTCATAAACGAATCACCAGTGAGCGCACAGGTCATTTAATAACAGCACCGATCTTATGCTGAAGAGTCCTACTTTCGAATGGAAGCGATCTTCGGCTCACTTTTGATACTCAATAAGCGGTGAAGAGATGCGACGTCTGTTGGATCGCATCGAACCTTTCAAGTATTCTGCAGTAAAGCGGTTGTCATTAAATGCCATCCAATAATTTAAAGCAACGGGTGAAAACTCGAGAGATTTTAATGGTCATACTAAGCAAAAAAGGCCATCCGATGTAATCGACCGCAGTAAATACAGGTGACTTACTATCAACCATAACATTCTAAGTGGCGCTCTCAACCTTTATATTGGTTTTTTTTTACCACAGCGAAACTGTCAGCAGATCGGTGTGAGGATTTCTTATGGAAAGTGCCGTAGTCGACGACATCGATATACTTTATCGGAAAGGGATTTGGCGATGTAATATTTCACTGCCAAAGTTACCAACATTTAACGCAACTCGCAATTTTTAACTCCACCGCTCTGCATCAAAAAAAAAAATTCACTTCATGTTGCAACAGTTTGAACTCATTAATGGATACCTTAGAATCGTATTTACGATTTTCTGGGTACATGATATCAAACTTCAACAACATCATCGCCTCATTTCCCGCACCACCGAGTCGAAGTTTGTAGTGCCAATTAATTAGATGAGAAATTAGTTATCAACGTCTCAAGAAACTCTCAAATGTTTAGTTTCCAATTTATAGATCATAGAGGCGATGAAGAGTCAATATATTAGCGTAAAATTGGATACTCCATGTGTCCAGATTACTCGGAATTTGCAGTCAGCAACGCAGTAGACGAATACACCTCTGAGAAATAAGAGTGATGCAAATTTTGATAATTTAAACATCACTTTTAACCGCCCTAAAGAGACTGCAACACAAACAGTGCTCTATCCGCTGAGTGGTTCCAGCACTAACTCTACCACTGCTTCCATGTATTGAACACCTACTTCTCTGAGCAGTCGTTTTGCGGACATTTCGCTCTTTCTTGCTGTTCATTTTCATGGATTTTTCAATGTTTTTTCCACTCGGAACATCCAAATAAAAATAACCTGCAATAATGCATTGAAATATATCCGGATCTTACTCCTAAACTAAGGTATGACTTCAGTAAATTTAAAGTTTTAGCGTGGGAACGAGGACTGTTTTAGCGAAAAAGACAAAACCAGTTCTTGTCATTACCATCGAAGGGAAGGAGAATGGGGAGAAGGGAAGCAGCAAATCGCCCCTCTTCACGAAGGTGTTCAAAGAGACGATCCCATGAGAATTATGCGCCTGCAGATTTCCAGAAGGGTGCCGCCTTTGTCGTTTCGTGCAAAATAAACAAATAAACAAACATATACCACAGTTAGGAAAAAAAACGTTGTAGATATTACGTAATCACATGTGGCCGTTCCTCCCCATCCTTTCCTCTCCGACAGAAATGGGAAAGTTTATTTGCGATAGAGTACCCCATCAGAGCTCTTTATATTCTTTAGATATCAGCATTCGTGCATCGATATGAGCAATATCTCATAGATGAGAGCTGGAATAGATCATGTCCAGGTGATGTGATATTGCATTAAAAAGAGGTAATTAACTCGACAGTATGGAAAATAAGTTTATTTGAGCTTTTCAGTGCGCGGCACCTACACCGTTGATGAAAGAAAAACAACAACAACAGCCGTCAGTCACTTCGATGTATAACACTTTAGTGGGCCACATCGTTGCATCACAGTCACATTTCGCTTAATGATCGTTGCTTAACTTTGGCGAAATTTTCATTTCTTTACACATAATGACTTCTACCTTTTAGTTTCCTCTCATTTATTTTCTCTTTGCAATTTTGTACTTTTTCACTCATTTGCCGACATTTATTGTATAAAAATAAAGAGAGGAAAAATTGCCGAATATTTCGATTATATTATTAGAAAATAAAGAATAATTTTCTTCGGCACATATGGGGAATGTCGTATAAATATCCAATATACTGCCTAATGAACAACTGCAATATCTGCAGCGATGTGATGCAAATAGTCAAGTGTTAACGCCCGGAAGATAGAGATTAATCGCTCCGATTGATATATCGAAATTGTACTCATAAAAACAAAGAATTTCTCAGTGAACATAGTCTCATTTTGTCATTAAATTTCCCATTAATCATTCTCATAAAGGAATTCTCGCCATAGAAAAGGCAAAATAAATCCTATCAAAGTTCGAACAATTTATGGCTAAATAAAAGCAAAACTTATTTTATTGGCTATTTTCATTGAGAAGAGTATCTTAACAAAATCATCAAATGAGCAAAATTCACAAGCAATATGCGTAAATGAAATCTCGCTCGTAAAAGGGAGAGGACTGATCCCTCTTCGCTAAACTGAGAGTTTTTCCTCCATAAATCGTAATATCCACCTCATCGGAACACCTCGTTGCTATACTTCCTTTCCCTCCACTCGTTCGCCCCTTCCACACAATGCGAAAACGATTAATTCCACTATTTCCACTACTTTTAGAAAAAAGAATTAATCACCTTCAGCATGTCACGAAGCGAACACTGTTGTCTAGACGTAACATCTTCTCGTAAGTTCTCGTGCAAAGCTATATATTTTCACATATTTCCCCACACTCAAATTTTAACTTTCATCTTTTCACTTAAGGCCGTGAAAGGAAAAGCCTAACATTCCTCTAGCAATCTGAGGTGACTGAAACACTCAATTCCTCACTACTGGAGAAGAAAATCTCCCCATTGCAATTTCCCTTCTACTCCTACAAGCTAATCTTTCGAAAATCAATTGAAACAATGGCATTGAGCAATTTTCGCTTCAGCTATGGCTAGGATTCTAAATAAGGTTCCGAGTATTGCGTACTGAAACAATGAAGAGGGGGAAATTTCTGTAAAATAAAAACTTGATAAAGATTCGACATGAAACCTATCGTACTGAAGTATCAAGCGAATTATGTTCGCTGATAGAAACATAAGAGGATTCGTCTTCAAATACCTCTTCAGAGGCTAACGACGGGAGTAGATCACCATCAGGAGAATCGTCGGGACTCGAACACCTAAACCGTGAGCTGCAAAAGCATTCAGGTTTTATAATTCCTTGAAAGAAATTGAAAGTGGCAAAGGTAAAAACCAATGCGGACTTGAAGCAACACCACCATTACCCAGTGGGTGACAACAACCATACTACTATTCGATACTGCAGCTCTCTCTTTGTATCGTTTCATGTCAGCAATTGCAATAGGCCAACGCCGTGTAATGCATCGGCAAGAATACGCTAGAAACACGCAAAACTGAACTATAGGTTAATGATATCATATCAAATTTACTGGAGTAACCAGAGCGCCAAAAAGATTACCAGACCATCAGCGTATAATTCGACGTTGACCACACTGCCAGCGAAATTACCACTAAAGAATAATCATAGTACCAATGAAATTATCAGAAGATCGATCAGATTACTAGTGATGATGATTTAAACAAGTGAAAGTAAACAACGTTACCGATAACAATCGGTAGTTTCCGATCCTGCACGATTTTTGTTTGAATCAAACCATGGCATCAATACTGACGATCGACAGGTATTCGATGACGAACATCCGGCAACTCCTTCCGGTGAGCCACTTTCCGATACGGCACTTACAGTTCGCAAACGAGTTTTTGATCTGCAACAATCGATATACGCCTAAATAAATTCATATATAATCTCATCGTTACATTGAAAACATCTCAAAGAAAACAAATATGCGAGTAATTTTATTTAATCAGTGAAAAATGACACATTTTCTTCAAAAAAATTTCCCATCTATTGAAGGAGATAATTCCACTCGAATGAACTCAACAATCAAGTGCAAATTCTTCTTTATTTTCGAAATTCCCGCAAGAGCACTTATCGCTTCTTGCAATTCGACTATCTTCTATTCTCCACCAACGATAGTAACTCACCTCATCCCGACAATCCCACTGATTTCGATTGCTGATAGACTATATACTTCCAGGAAGAAGGGCATCATTCCACAATCATATAGCGCTTTTTGAAATCAATCTTTCTTTATTTTCTTCCATTAACATTCTCAACGATAGTCTCATGATTACATCACCTATTAGGGGTTTTTCTTGGAATATTCCACTGCAATAAAGAATTGCTAACTAATGAAATATAAATTAGAAAAGAATCTTAAGGAATTAATGAATGACTAAAAATGATATTTAAAATCATTGCAATATTTGTTTTCAATTGAGAGAACAACGAAATTCCCATTTGCACTAAACGAAAGTATTCTCAGCATAACTTCAAACTGATATTCCGCGCCACTTTGAAGTCTTCACCGCTTGGGTGAGGAACTGAATAAATTCCTTTCTTTGAAAATTCCCTTTGAAACATTCAAACTTCTCTCTCCATCGAATAAGTATCGATGGAAATATTTTCACTGAATATAATTAACTTCAAATCTATGCTTATGCATCACTTCGACGATATCCTCGTTATTAGCGAATAATATGAATTTCTCTCCACAATGAACACAAATTCAATTATTCGTATAAGTTATTCTTCTTTTTTTCCTATACAATAGAAGTTGGATGCTAATAAGTATCAATGGTTATTCATAAAAATTTTATCAGAAGCAATGTGTTGCCGGATGTATCTCCACTCACAAATTGTTTGGGTAAATGAGGAAATCATATTATACAACTTTGGCAGGCTGAAAATTAATGCGTGCAAGTGAACAACTAACGAATATTTCAACTATCTTATGACCACCGTGCAACATATATAAACATCTTCTCAATCAACCATTTCCACCACGTATGCGTTTCGATTTTTCTTAATTAGTGAGAAATTTGAAGGAACGGATCGGAAATATTGCACCTTCCATACCCTCATGCTGCTGCCACAGAAGAATTTAGTATTTTACAGGTAAGAGATTCAGGATACACAAATGCGCCTCTTTTCCAATGGATATTTCACGAATGAGGAATTCGGTTCCAAGAGGGAAGGAAATTTCAAATATCAGGTAGATCATATTGGAAAGGTAATGTTCGATATAAATTTACTTTTTTTTTAAACTCATGCGTGTAATATAATAGACAAGCCGGAAGTATAAGTCCAACTACTGTGGAAAATATGGAGAATTCCATTTCATTCATTTTGTACCGGTTTAGAGGCAATGATGGAGTGCAGAGTGAGGGAAAAAGTTCGTTCCGATAAAAAAAAATTCGCTCTTCAAAATTTAGGGAGAACAGTTTATATTCATTGGTTTAGTAGGTGATTGATGAATGTTGAATAAGCTCAGCAAAGTTGTATAAAATTAGTTTCGAGCTATAATTTCGCAAAATATGATCGATCGACGCGTATAATTATCGCGATAACTGATAAAAATTCTACAAACATTACTTATTGGCCGAATTGATTATCAAAGCAATGAAATGATTAAGCGATGCGCATATCTAGTAAATCCACTATTCCTTGAAAAGCCACGAATTAATGCAAATAGTATCTCATTTGAAGGATAACTTAGCAATCACAAGCAAAAACACAATATTGATGTTTGACTATTTGTGGAGCTCATTCCCTAATAATAAAGAAAAAGAAATTAAATACTCAGCATTCTAAATAATGAATTAATTAAGATAATTTGTTTTTGATTTCTAATTATATTCCATTAATGAAAACGTTAATTGAATGAGTTTCATAACTGTTGACAAGATAATATTGATAGAAACGTATATTATGATAAATTTTATGTATTATAAAGGCGACTTTTATGTATATTTAATGCGAAATGATGACGAAAATAAAGCACTTATGAGTAGGAAATATAAATAAATGATCGTATGAAACAAAAATTAGCGTTAAGAAATAAAACTATTGTGAAAACCTCTCCAAACAGCGAACATAACGAATGAAGCTGAAAGAGAAGTGATGTGCAGCTAAAGAGATACAAACTGAAAATAGTGCATTAGCATAAAACGCAAAGCAAACCAAATAATCTCCCCTTTCCCTTCTCCTTGCCATTTCAAAGATTCTTGCGAGCATTTACTCATGAGAAATGATGCCGTTATGCGTGCCTGCACTAAGGAGTAATGCTATGGTGAAAAATAAATGCTAAGAACCAATTATGAAAACTTTTTTATTTTATTCCACAACTTCCTTGAATTTATTTATAGAATTTCTTAAATATATTTATCGCCCTCATTCAACGTAACCTTTATTAAAAACCTTAATTCAATGGCGAAAAAATATTAAGCTGAACGACTTATAAAACGTATAATAATGCAAAGAGCTTTTACCAGTCGAACATATGATTGTTGCAAAAACCGCAAAAATTAACGGCAATCGTTAACAAACAGATTAAAAGATTGCTTCACCCGGTAGCATTTCCTTTAGTTCCTAAAGATTAATGATTTTCTAGCGACCTAGTGAGCAGGTATTGTATCACTGCTTCGTCCGCCTATCTCAATTTTTTTAAGCCTTCCATCGTAAAATGGAAAAATTTCCAAGGTAAGAAATAAACTTCAAAAATAATTTATGCGTAGAGGTGGCCAACTCTTTCGGAACACTGAAGGTGTATGTGATAATATTTTAAAACAGTTATCAGGTGGCAATCTTCCCGGCCATTCCCTTCAAAGATATCGAAAGAGTAACCTACATGAACTACGTTCAACTTTCTGAAAATCCCAACCAGCAATGCCCTCTTCTTCTAGGCCTGCCCAATTATCCAGAACGATACGCAGCAAAACTGCGACCAGTATCGCACGATGAATAGAAGGCAGAGGAAGGGAGAGGAAAGAATAGAAATATATTTACTATTGGAAGCGTAGAAGCATATGAAAGCGCATCAAAAAACAAACAAATGGAAGTAGAATTGAACAATTTCTTCAACCGCTCAAATAACTTGACTCTTTTTAGAAATTATATGGATCAAATTAGGTGATTTCATGAGTTTATTACTCATCGCTTTCGAAATTAAAGCAACGATAAAAGTGATTTCACTAATGGACAATTCAAACGAAATATTCAAGAAGAAAAAATTCATAGGAAAAGGATCGTTTGTTCGGAATGATGGATAGAAAGATCGAAGCGGTTATCGATCATTACAAAATCATTAAATAACCTGTTTAGAAAGTGATATTAGGAGATGAACAAAAACTTTAGCTGCCATAAAATCATAAAACCTCCAACTATGAAGTCGTTTCATAATTTCCAGAGCAGAATTGATATCCATGGGAGTTCTTTAAAATGTCTCTGCCAGGAAAACCCATATTAGGCACATTCATGTCATTTATGGCAGTGACAAGAGCGAGAAATAAAGAATGCTTCCCTTCCTCCTTCTCCCCCGGAAAAGTCAATTGCTTTAGGCATCTTCTTCTCTTAAAAGTCACCTACGGCATAAAGTTCTCCACTTCTGTGCGTCATCCTTGCATTTTCCTCATTACCACGAAATTATAAGCGTATTCATTGAAATTTATATTTCTATACACCGCCGTTAAATTAACATCATTTTCATTCCACTATAAAATAAACAACCAATCCGCTGCCTCGTGGGAGCGATTCATGAACGTCCTTTTTATGTATTCGATGAATAGAAGTGGAGATAAGCAGCTTTCATGCGGCATTTCACGGAAAGGCTTTTATGAGGATGCCGTAAGTGCAAAAGAGAAAGCAACTGAAAGCGAAATCAAGCGAAATGCAGTGAATAACTAGGCAATTAAAAGTACTGAGGCCACGCCTCGAAGAGTTCGAGTGCCTCGTAAAAATTTCAACTCCGGTAAGTTACAGGAACCAGCGCGTAAAATTGCAATTGTAATCGTTGATACATCACACGACAGCACCACATTCAAATATCCGAAGATGCTAGACACAATCGCCTTGTCGTCAGCAACATTAAGCACCTCTAGGGTTTACCATTCCTTTCTTTTGCCTTCTCCTTCATAGGTCTATACCGCCTTTCAGGACCAATTCAAAAGTTTTTTCAATACCATCAATCAAGTTCAGCATCCGTGTCGAAGTAAGCGTGCAATCACTTAGCAGTGGTACGAATAAAGTTGAAGCTGAACCCAAACAAGCGTGAGAGAACAAGCGGGCAACACAGAACTACCTGACGCTGATAAACAATTTCTTGCTGTGTGTGGAAGAATTTGTACTCGGTGACCACCATGTTAGCGTACCGCTAGAACGACGTCTGCATTCGACTACAGCGCTATCTTTGCAACATCCATGAACCGCCAAACCACAATCCTTGCATTTGAAACCCTGACGAATTAGACCCCATAACTGAAAATATTCTCCACATAGACAATAAGCGCTTATTTAATTAATTACATATATATTTGTTTATTAATTTATCCATTTTTTACTTAGTGATCTCATCCACTCTATTCACTTTTTACTTGACAATATCCATCATTTATTCATTTAGTGCTAAATGAGCAATCAAAAATATATTTCTGCTCTATTGGGAGAATAGGCATAAACAAAAAAGAAGTGTGGGCAAAAAATCGAACGAACTCAAAAAATCTCAACTTCCTTGTTAAAGCACTCCATTAAAGAAACGATGATGACGGAATACTGCATAAGATGAAGTGGACACTCGGGGAATATTATTGCATAAACAAGCAACGAAATGAAATTAAGGCTGAAAGTAATACCATACGAGATGGCGCTAAATTTCTTAAGATCGTGCCTACTTTTTTGTATATTAAGGAGTAGCAGGTAGGAAAATACTATTCCGTAGTGCTAAAGTGCGGATAGCTGGAAATAACAACTTAATACATACCATATGAAGTGAAACTCTGTCTAAGAACAAAATAGGTAACGATAAACGTTAGAGACTGTTTGGCATTAAACTACAACACTATTTTCGATTTACTGCAATGAGCAGAGCATGAAAAGTTATAGACTGACGAAATATATGACGCTCGGAACTTAAAACAAGAGTATAGGCTGATATCGCATATTGACGAAATAGATTTAGTAAAAAAATTGTCCGCAATTTGAGATTTCTTTCGCTGAATGCCGAATAATAGAAGATTCATTTAATAGGGCAGGATTTGCCATTATTTCTGCAGTTCAAATCTGCAAATGCAATGCATTATGAATGCCCTCTGTGAAAGCTGAATACGAGAACAAAAAAGTAGCATTTCATCGGCATTTTGCATACTACCAATATGGTCATAACATGCCAACAATTCCGAATCTAAAGGTTAGAGGTATATGCTGAAGTCCTTATTCTCATACCCCATATCGTGAAAATATGAAGTTGGGTTGGTGCCAAAGGTTTCAACCTCTCATAGCTACTCATCCTCCACAATCAGAAGCTGGGATTCGTCCACTTGTGTCTAATGCTCAAGTTAAAAAAAGAGATTCAAGGAGAGTAATTTATAAATTCCGTCTGAAGTTATTCGAACTCGTAATTTATGGACGATCGCTGGTTATAATGACGTTAAAATTTAAAATTCTATGATAGGGGATGGATAAAAATACTGATGTTTAAGGACGACGATGAACGATAAATGACCACTCCCATGTTCCACAAATTCCTCAACCTTTTTCTCCGCCCTTCAATCCAAGACAACTCGGCGGAATTTCCCTTATACCTATGTGGATAGGCAGGAGATGAAAGTAAAAGCAACGCACCAATTTGCCGCAATGTGCACACGAAGTTGGCGCAAGAAATGTGGTTTCATGGAAATTATGCTTGAAGCCACGACGAAATTCCATCGAACGTTTATTAACCTCAATAAAATATGCCTTCATCTCCGATTTGCTTATTTGTCCATCGCTGAAAATAATCAAGAAATGTGTGCGAATCTATAGATATTTGATATAACCTCAATCAATTAATCAAGTTAAATAAATAAACGAACGCTAGTATGAGAGTAAAATGGGAAATAATTAAACAATATTAATAGCTAAATACCAGAATGAGAATCGGTCTGAATTAACGTCAAATTTTCAAATTAATAAATTCAAGTACTCGAACGATAATTATTAAATCCCCCAAATGCACTTTTAGAAAGTAGATTAATTCGATATAGCGCAATTTCTGTTGAGAAAGTGAACATTCTTGCATAACTTCAAATAATATCTCCTTGAATAAGCTGAGAAGACCTATTATAGTCGGAAAACTCTTTGCATCTAGAAAGAGAATTTGCATACTCTTCCCACCGATCGCTCTATTGAAACTCATAATTTTCGAGTCTCAATCAAAAATTATATGTTTGCGACGCTTAATTGATCAACGAAATGCTTACTCCGGCGTTGAAGCTCATTTCTACAATCTCATTTCACCATTTTTGCCAAAATAATTAATTAAAACCGTCAATAATTAGCAGTACGGAAGATATGCGATTATACTTCCGTTAATAGTCCATATTTACCATTTATTCAATTTATTTATTATTCATTTATTTTATTTTATTATTTATTTATTTTATTTTATTATTTATTTATTTTATTTACTTATTATTTATTCATTTTATTCATTTATTATTTATTTGTTTTATTTATTGTTTATTTATTTTATTATTTCATAAACTGTGGAAATAGTTTTTCTTTCAGCAAGAAATACAATTACTCTAACAAATCACAAATATATGACATGCATCGAAAGTACGCGGCGATAAGATAGCGCGTTAAACAATTTAGATGTTTGCTGTTACTTTCGATTCAACAACAGTCGACGTCGAAATTTTTTAAACCTCATTTAGGCAATAATTCCTTTTAGACTCAATAAAGAAGCCGATGATAAGCAGCGAAGAAATTCCAATTTTAATGCCTTTGAAACCATCACTGAAAGCAACAGCGAAATTTCCACAAAAAACAGAAAAATATACTTTCAGAACGTCGTTTTTAATATTCTCCTAGAAGAAATAACACTCGTGAATTTCCAATAATAATGAGGTGAGACTTTTTGATAAATAGGAGTATATTTGATGTTTTATTAATTTTTCAAATACTCCCCCAAGATATATTCACATTGAGGAAGAAAATTTGCAGTAGTAAAGCAAAGAAAGTAAAAAATAATCTGAGCTTCTACGATGATTATTTACACCTTACACGTGAGCGTCTCTGATCACATTTTGAAATGTTCCCAACGACAAAACTACGAAGAGCACTTTCCTTAACTGTAAACCGTAATATAGGATATTAATAAAAAAGTATGCAGACGAATGAATATGACCGTCTTTTTTCTATGAAATAACGGAATTCCTCTTTTTGTTCCTTTGCTAATTCCCCTTTTCTTTCACACCGCCTCCTCTCCCTCCCCACCTCCTCCCCCCTACCTCTCTCACTTCGATGTAACGATGCGCCTAACACCATGAAATTTTCGAAAAGTTCACTGAACGGTACATGAAAACTCAGATAAGCAAAAACAAGCAGAATTTGCTTGATGCTTGTAGGCATCAAAACTACAACCATCCAGTACGCTTGTAAACTGACCGATCAGTGTCGATTGCACCGAACGGATCGATGAAAGGGAAGTTGCCAGCAATCTGCTGGAATTCAAGTCGTGAGATGCAACCATCTTTATCATGGTCATAGTGCTTAAAAACTGCATCCACCATTGCAGAAACATGTTTATTGACCGTTTCTGGATCTAACGTAGAACTCACACCGGACGCCCAATCGGCGAACACGACCGACTTGGCAGAACCTTGAAACTGAAAATATAACATCAATAACCAATTGACGAGCCGCGTTCGCAAATGACAGCTCGATGGTGACCTCTTATGCCTAACTGAAGTTTTTTACTTCACTTATATAGGTGCAAACGACAAGGATACTGTTGTAGCCATTATGACATCAATAGGTCATTTCACTCATCTTTTTCCGATCACCCATTCTACCTGGATGAACACAGCGAGAACCGGCTATGTATACTTTGAAGGCATCTCAAATGATTAAACTGCGAACAATAAGCTAAATTTTAGTTAAGACTTATTCAAATACGTCTATGCATTTAAAATAGCTACTCAGTATGTTCTGGACTTAAGGCACTTTTTTCTAGTCACCGACGTCTAATCATCTATCATGATAAAATTTCCCCAGTCACTTCTAATCAGTCATTATGACAAATTTGCTGATTATAATAGCCAACATTGAGCAATGTCCTTGGCTCACGCTTGAGTGAAAGATGGTAGATATCATCTTCGTTATATCGTATATCGAGCGAGACCTGCAAGATGCAAACAACCATGCCAATAATGCTGAATGAATGTTTAAAAGAGGATGTGATATATGAGAATGAAGGAAATTCCACTTGTTCTTAGGGCACTTGTTTTCGCACCATTTTAAGTCGATTTAAAGGTATAAAGCGCAATAACGTTTCATATCTCCATTCCCTTCGTACTCCTGTGAAAAAAAGAAAGGACGAGATTTCTGGATCATCATCAGAAGAAATTCCTCATAAAAAGCGCTTTGTCCAGAAAGAGTCTAACGGATCACCAGCAGTTACGACTTCAGAGCAAATAAAGTGGGCGTAACCAGAACGAACATAAATAAAGACACAACGGCATGAGCTGGTAACGAATTTAACGATTTATGGGCTTTTCACGGGGGTACAGAGGATATGCATACGCGGTCTGCAGGCAGATATTTATACCACAGTTGGCAATGGAAAATACAGACGCGATTATAATAAGATTACGTTAAGGCCTCTTTTTACCTCAATTTTGTGAGATAGAGAAAAGAAGACAGGTGAAAAGCAAGAATTGCTTGCCTTAAGAGTATTAATGAGATCGACGCTCGGGTCGGGGAAGTTATGCGGTGCTCGATTGAAGCTAACGAAGAAAGAAAGGAGATGCGCTAAGTGAAGGACTCGTCGACGGGTTACCACGCGACTCCGATCTATATCACCTTCCTTTGCTTGCAATGCAATTAGATCTTTCAGATGCACACCCCTTAACATATTAGTTAAATTTTCATAATAACTTTAATTTTATTCGAAGGAGTACAGTTCGAAATCCGCCTATGTGTGGGCAAGAGGACCTTTCTCGGATAAGATCCTTCTATGCTCAACTTGCTATTCCAGCATGATTTAGCCTATGAACTAATGGGACACTTTCTATTTCAGGATATGTTGGAGGTAAAGGTTACATTCTCTGAAGCATAACTTCACAATAATATCTTTTATCTTTGAATTAATGCTGAAAATATGAAGATCAAACTTTTATTTGTTTTTATTAATGGAGAAAAATATGACAGATTCCTCTGAAAATGAGTATCTTTTTACAATTATGTAATTTCTAGAATATGCAGCTGAAGTGTTTTAAGAGTGGAGAGTGTCACATTAAGAAGAAATTATGCACTCAATCGAAGTCGTCTAAACACTTGATGAAGTGACACGAGAAAATATAATCACGTTTTCTCATATAAATTGTGAAATTAGTAGAAAAGCAATAAAGAATTATGAAGATTTCATCGCTAAGAACGTCTCGAATATTCCTATATTACTGGCTATCAACATCATGTGAGAACACTAAAAAACAAGCTAAGGGCAAAAAATGTGATATAATCCATCATCAGCTTATATACTTAGCGATGAAAATGGTAAAGAAGCGATAAGAACCAACATTACTGGAATGCGAAAACAATTCGCGGTCTCGTTCAATGCGGCACGATAATGAGCAAAATTCGATTGCGTTGATAGAAGTTGAGTTAGCGATGCCAATTCCTATCAAAGAACGCATTTATTGCCCACCACATTATCAAATATTAGAATTCACATACAAGGTTCTCTAACAGCAATTATATCCGATGATATTGTGAAGTTGAATAATTAAAAGCTCTTGTTCAAATTCTTTAGAGAAACATTCGCTTTATGAAAGCAATTCTTCATTGCTGTCCACCATCCCCGCCTCCCACGCCAATCTGAGTCACTTATAGCAAGTTAATAACAATCGTAGTTGAAGATATTCTATATATATTACATATATTCAACATATATATATATATATATATATATATATATATATATATATATATATATATATCAACAAAGTAAATGAACAGGATCTCCCTTCTGCTCTTATTTAGAGTGCTGTTTAAACCTCTCCCCTCTCCAAACACTTATTTCTAAGTATTAGTGCAAAAATAAAGTGGATACAGAAGAAACCTTTTTTATGTCAGGCGATAGCGCTGAAGTGGTTTTCGATAGACGAGCAATATTGCTATGTGATACACCACCGATAACAGCCATCAACGTGTTGAAATTATTTAGCTTCCTTAGATGCTAAAAAATTATTAAAATGGCTTTTTTGAAAAAGTATTTCCCCATCCTTCATTTCCAGGTTATACAAATTTCCACGTCCTAAATTCATAACACCACCTCATTGATTCACTTTGACGCTTTACTTTATTTGGCGATTTAGACAAAAGAAGAATTGATGCCGCATACGTCTTCCAGAAACGGTATAAAGGTAGGAAATCGAAAGCTCACATTGTGCACTGAAAGAAATATTCTCCCCACCGAGCAATGTTCTAGGCTACCTTTATGCCCATAACGCAAGGATAGTCGTTTCAGTCTTATACAATGAAGGATTGCAAAAAAGAACTATCGCTCGCACTCCATGCATATAGACATTAGGCATAAAGTTCTAATGCCAAACCAGACTTCATTTGCTGCTCTCGACGCCTAGTTCCTTCTCCGAATGAGAAATTGGTGTAGATGAGAAATGAAGAATCCTCGAGAAACCAAAGGAATCTCGTGTACTAAAGAAAAGATCCGCTTAGAGGGAGTACAGTTTAAACACGCACGCTAGAATATCAATTTAAAAGGAACAACGGTGACTAATGTACTTTTCAAATCCTTCACCATCAAAAATTCTCAACAAAATGTAAGAGTGTACATTGCAGAGCTCGTGCAAGTGTACAGAGAAACGAAAACTGCGCTTACTCTAGCGACGCTGATAAATTTCGTGATCACTTCAGCACGTTCCATAGGAGTTCCTTTGCTAAGTATCATACACTGCACCCAATTCGACAAACTCTGAAATATTCCTTAATAAATGAAACTGAAAAGATTGAGGGAAAGGTGGGAAAGGGTTGGAAGGAGGGAGGGGGAGGGGGAGGGAGAGGGTACGCGAAGAGAGGACTCCAAAAGAGTTAGCAAATTTTCTCTTGAAATATTTTTATTATTTCAATAGTAGTAACTTCAGAATTTTACTTCTGCAACAGGCTTAATCATCGGATAACATATTGCAAGCATATATAGGTGACCTCATAGTTCCTTCTGCTTCTAATTAGGTGAAGTAAGTTCTGCAACTACCTGCGCTCGAAATAACAGTCAAAGATTACCACTAGCAATTTGCTCTGATCATTTCCATCTAAATTACCAAAATAAGAAGAGTCCTACAAATAGGATTAAGTATATATAGGCTCGCAATTACGAATTACTTATGTGCACCAAGAACTGCTTAGCCTCTAAGCCGAGCATCCAGGATGGACTTTTCCTGGGCAGCAATACGGCCTGTCGAATTTCAATTCCACGAGAAAAACGACAACGAGAATCGGCGAGCGGAAGCAACGATTACTAACATTAAAAATTGAAATTGATCTCTCCAAAATAGGTGCTTGAGAGAGATTTCCGTCGTGGCAATACCTCCTTAACTCACTTATCTGAAAGAAATACTGATTGATACTCCTTAAAAATAGTAGTGGGCTACAGTAATAATGTAATGCACAGCATACATTACAACGGTACGTATTACAGAAATTCACATATTTAGGCATCATAAAGTTAGTATACACATAATATACGAAAGAATATGCTCAGCTTCCTTTGAATCTTTTAGCAGTGGTGAGCTGATTATTGAAATGGGGATTCTCCCTTCCAAAAATTGAAGCAAAAAGAAAAAGGATTATCAAATATGTTAGAAAATGAAATTTGAAAAGAGGAAGGAGGGAAGAAACCGACGCCACCTCTGTTCCCTTTGCTATCCAATATATATGCTCGCGGAAATTTATGGAACAACTCCCCTAAAAGTTATTCGGATTGTTTATATAATCAAGGAAGATTTATGAACAAAAGTGATAGCTATGAATGCAATTCTGAACGCTCAAATCAATACCAGGCGAACGAATTCCCGCATACAAGTACTGTTTCCAACTGCCATCTTGCGAATTTCTTAGCGGTGGATGGAAGTCAACCCTTCTCCAACCTCCTCACACCACCCCTCACGTAAGAGGACGTACCTATGCACCTTCCGAAGTTTCCATAACAGCAAAAGATCGACTAGTTATGAGATCTACCTGTCATTGGGCTGTCTGATGATTCATTAAAGCGTTAGAGCACCAAAATTAAATAAAAAGCGTTAATTGAAAATGCTTACCGGCACTCTATAGAGCGCTTTATAGTCAATATGACTAAGTGAAGTGGAGATATCATCGGCACTCCACTGCTCAAAAGAAAGTGAAATTTGACGTCCTACGGGATTCCTCACTGATACATTTCGTAGCCACGCATACGAAGGCCTAAAATTATGGACGAATTACTAACAACTAAATAGTATCAATATTTCCCATGTGATTTTTATCATATTCAGATCGGCAAATCACGGCGGATCAACTGTAAAGGAATGATACTGAAAAATATTTCTTTTAAATCAACTTCTGTAGAAATTACTATAGAGATTCGACATTTTAATATAACAATTTGAGCATTTTTTCATAATTTCGTTAATTAATTAAACCACTCACGAATATGGATGGAAATGAATTTTCATAGAAGCATTTCTAAGCAGATAGCATCCTTCTTACCTTAAGCAGATATTTGTTTTCATGAGTAGATTTTCGCCAGCTCAAAAATAAACTATAAATGCAAACGATGTGACAATAAATAATGGAGAGCATCAAACATTCTGCATACTTTCAATTGACAGCAAATGCTATTAGTAAAAAGCCGATGCACTTAAAACGTATAACACACTAGGGAGGCAAATTTCGTATGCGCAATTTTAGGGGCTCTATAGATGTTATGGGTTTTATGGAGGTTTATTCTTCTTTAGTGCAAAATATGCGAGAGTTTCGACGGAAATTGAACCTCTCAACTAGAATTTTTATAACTAAAGTAAAATAAATATGCAAATACACTCACAAAGCGGAGAGATCAAGAAGAGCGTTGACATTTGGAATGCCCTCCGCAATCGCTAATAAACGAAGGCGATCCGTAAGTCGGCATAACGACGTATCGAAATGTGTTGGACATGCTCGTATCCAATACCCAACGGCACGACATACACCTAGACGCGCGTTAAGTTCAGCTGACAGCTCCTGAAATGAACTGAACTTTATTTGTATACGCAAAATCAACGCCGAGAAGGGGAGAATCGTAAACAGAACATGAAAAAGAAGACAACTGACTTATCAGTAGCTAATTTAAAAAGAACAACAACAACAACAACAAAAACAAGTGGTATATCACTAATTAGTTCAAAAAACCGAATAGCCGTCTTCTCAGCAAAAAGTTTAAAAGAACACTCCATTGGTTTATCACCGCTCATCTTTTTCACTTGGCTGTTTGAGCAGCTTATCATTAACTAGTCAGAAAAGCGAACATCGTCCTTAACACTAGCTGCTTAAAAAAGCTGGAAGCTGGCTTATTACTAAGTAGTTAAAGAAGCAAACAACTAGCATATCATTAAGCACTACTAATTTTATATTTCTTCACAATCAAAAGCGCAATGAAGAATCCCTGTTTCCTCTTATCTTTTTCATCGAACGTTCGTGAGATGAGATCATCCAGATTGCTCCATTTTCTCATATATTCAATATTTTCCGCATCATATATCTTCTCATTGATGAATGCAATGCTCGATATTAATTTCCACTCATTACTTCTATACTTCTACTGAAAACGTAAACATTCCATTGCGCCTTGAGTGTGCGCAAAAAACGTTCGATGTTTATGTATGAAGTAATGAAGTAAGATGTCATGTATTTCCTCATAAATCACACTCATTTTGCAGCACTCTTCTATGTTATTGTAAAATTTTGCATAATGAATACAAAGCAAATTACTAATAAGAATACAAATGCAAAATACACCAAAATGCCAAGGCACGTGCCCCGGAAATGACTTCAGATCCCAAGCGCTGATGAGACCATTGGCCGAACATTTCAACACCTAGGTAGCTTTGTATCGAGTAGCAAATATCTGAGAGCAAAAATTAACTCTTCTCTCTTTCTTTGAAGTTTTTGGCCTTAGTCAAACGAGCAATTTTTCCTCTCTCGCTTTTATAATATAAAAGTAATTAGTAATCATTTGAAGTGAAAGAAATTACTTGCAGCGTTTGGGGAGCTTTACGCGAGGAAATTTGCTAACGGAGTAACGAGTAAACAGTATATAAGAAGTGTCTAACTCGACGGGATATTGAGTCACTGTTAGTATGCAAAAGCTCTGAGGGGATTTCGCATATTCGGTGGAAAGATTGATTGCAAGACACACAAACTGCTGATGGTTGTTTGAAAAAACATCCCTCAAATGCGGATTTCTATTTCATTATATGATTTTATTTGGTTGAATGGAGAAAAAGAGGGAACAAGAGGAGAGGTAACAGTGGGTATATCTTTCTTAATAGTGTGCACTGAAAATGCTGTGGGATGTTGGAAGCACTAGAAAATACAGTTCCACGATGTTGCTTCTTGTGTCTTTGAAAGTTTCTCCCGATGAAATGGAACGCAAAGATAAGAGAAATGGGTAATCTGTTCAGTACATAGAAAATACTGACATGAAAAATACGGGCTAATTTCCAACTACATGTACACGAAAATGCGACATTATTTACATTGCACTTATCAAGCAGACAGCATATAAGAGAGGAAGATCGGCTTAATGAATTGCAGGTGATTTGAAAAAAGGAAGCGTGAGTCCCGAGTAGGATTTCAAGGAGTATAACCACCGTCATTTGCTATAACTATTGATTAATTCTTCCATCACCTAAACTCTTTCTAATCCTGTCAGCTAGGTTATATATATATATATATATATATATAACCTTTAGGACTATCATCTTTAAATTTAAGAGTTCATTTCGGAACTCACGAAAGAATATATGTATTTAAAGTGAGAAGCTACTTCAGACGGCTAAATTTTATGCTAACTATACGCATATTACACAAACTAAAATTCATAACTTAGGTTTGATGCTTCTTGAGTTGGGGACTGCCGCATAGGTGGACATATGTAGAAAAGAATAAGTGGGCATAAATAGGATACGACTGTAATTGTTACATTTTTGTGAAGAAAATCAACATTAACGCACAGAAATCATTTGAAAGCATAATCGCACTCATTCAAAAATCAAATATCGAGGTACGTGATAAGTCGTAGCAATTTTGTGCATTGCCACTGATTTGCATATCTACTTAAAACGTAAAGAATACGGTTAAGAGCTTAATTTCTTCCACTAGAACAAGCAATTTCATCTGCTTTCAATGACATAATGTCGGAAAAGCAACGAGCAGTCAATATGCGGGATTTAAAAATTAAATAAGGTAGAAAAATAATTCTGAAAAACAATATGGACGGAGAATTTGTTCGTACTACTATTTAGTTCTTTCAGTTTAGAGCCGTTTTAGAAATCTAATGGTGCCACTCGCTTATATAAATCAAAGCTAACTAAAATAAGTGAATCGGGATTGAGAGACATAAGTAGGCCGGCTAATCAGGAACCATTATCGAGCAACAGAGGAGTTTTGTGAGAATTTTAATTAGTCTAAACGCTTCATTTATCAAATTTTTCGGAATAAAATGTACAATGAGGCGTATAGCGTCAATTTATCTCTTACTTTCACCTTTCATTTATCTCAAAAATAACTAATATTATTCTCTATTTTCACTTACTTTCTAACAGTACTGCCTTTTGATCTTGAATAGAATGTATCAGTGTTTGCAATTTACTTTCGAATTTCGAAGCTTTATATCATCACTGCAAAATATTTCCATCACTACTATCATCGAAATCATCGCCCCTATTGTAAGAGAGTTTATGCTAGTGCCTCTGCTATTGGCAACTACTAATTTCTAAGAAAAATGACAATGACTATGGCTAATGCGACGGTAATACTAGCGATAAAAATTGCCAGTGCTATTGATAATGATGCAGAAGTAAGATTTATTACATCTATGAATCGCATTCATTACTGCTGTTACTCGCTGCAGCTCTCACAGCTCACATCAACTGCATCCGACAAACACCAACACAACCCTCCGCTACCGGTTGATGAAGAAAGCGCTCACTTGTTGCAAATCCTACTAAGTTCGTGGAGTTGCCTACTGAGTAGTCCACGGAAGTGCAGAATTTCAAAGATTGGCAGTCGCCGAAAATCGCTGTTTCAAATGAAAGTTATCCCCTCGGAATTCGGAGAACGGCTGTTAGTGATGCCATTTGAGGCTTTGAAAACGAATCTATCTAAAAACCCGGTAATCAGTCGGAAAAAAATTTCGGAAGGTAAGTAAAAATATACGAATTGTGTTAGAAAAATGAAACTCATAAATTTATGCAAAAGAATTGACCTGAAAAAGAGCAATGAATTGAGCCATAAGCTCAGTGCTCTCGATAATCCATTCGTGAACGTGGAATAGTGCCGAGACAAATGATTCATCGCTACCGTCTTCTTCGTCCTCTGCAAAACAAAAAGCAAGTAAGAACGGGTATTTCGAGACTGCCTTCAAATTTTGGCTCCTATTAAAGAAGTGGATTTCATCACACAAATACAAGTGTGGCCTAAGTATTTTACTCCTTCTTCACATACAACTCATAAAAAATCATCCGTAAAACGATAAACCAAGTAACTGTGTAATCCGCGCAGACTACAACCATCCTTGAGCAGGTTGTCGCTTTTTCTGTTTTCTATACTTTTTTAGGGTCCAGAAGAGAAAGTACCCCAATTTTGCCTTAAGAAGTTCAAAAAATCCATGAGCATCAGAGAAACGATAAATTCTCATCAACTCGATGAACTTTAAAACTTCTATGAAATCGATTACACGTTCATATATTTGCATTAAACACACGCTACAGTCTGTCAACCTCTCCGACTGTCTCAATATAGCAATCAAAAATTGTAGAAAACAAGATATCCGATCAAAAAAATATTAGAGATCTGGCATAAATAATCTATTTCTCTGTATCGTCGCTATCTCGTTTCGACTGATCTCCTCTCTCAACTAATTAGGTGGAAATATTTTGCAAAATTTATCGGTGATGTGTTTTTTATGCGGCTGAGGAACACAAATGTCGATTACGAGGGGCTTTCAGTCGATTTCAAATGAATCACTATTAGACTCTTCTAGTGCTTCCGATTCTTTGCAAATTGGTTTGGTTTTACGAGCTGAAATGCAAATGCGCACTTGCCTCCACTACTGTATTCAACAATCTGCATCTCAAATTGCAATTCGAGTTCCCACTATTTAATAACGTAAACATACGAAAGATTATATGCAATTTGCTTATATCATTTTCCGATTGCTAAATAAACTCATCTTCACTGACCCTCACATAGAAAATTATTAAGCCCACAACTGTATCGTTGGGAGCATCTCATGTGTTATTTTGTGCGTTGTACGATAGCGTAAACAATCATAATCTTTGCAAAATATAAGAATACATAATTCACGTAAGCGATATATGAATATGCAATCCACTTATTATAAATACAGAGCCCATTTATCTCAAAAATACCACCCATTTTTTCTAAATACTCAGCCCATTCGTTTTTGATGAATGTCTGCTTCATTTTCACGATTATGCTATAAATTACCTCAATACGTATGAAACAAACGATTTATTTTGTTAATTTGTACTCTCCGTCTCTCAGAAGTAATATAACGTCATTATACATCAAATAACATGAAACCTGATGAGGATCAATTGCAGATGTTTGCGACGTGCAGGCATATTTGTGCAGTAAAGTTGTTTAGATGAAAGCAGTGAGGTGAGAAGGAAGGATGGTGGGAAAGGAAACGAGAACGAAGATGAAGAGGGAAGGCATAGGTCACTGAACAAAATTTGCTCATATGTGAGGCCTTGCAGCTAAACTCTGCGCTTTCCTGTCGTTCCTACCGTCAGATAAGCTACAGTTGGCGTTTCGGCATTACGATAAATTCGCCATCTGTAAACATATGAGAGCGCATTTGCACAATTCGATAAGTTTAATCTGTTGAACTAAACGAGTCAAAATCGCCATGCTTCTCGCGTAGTAGCCAAATGGGGTTCCACCAATACTGACACTAACATACTGACAACTTCAACTCATACGCAGTGAGAAATTTGGTTACATGTAAATCACATCTGCAGAAAAACCTGGTTTGCTACTGGCAAATGTAAATCAGATATTACATGTAAATCACATATTAACAAGATCTATATTAGCAAATGATAGCATAGCAATTCTACGTTAACACTGCAGTCTGCTATGAAAGCCAAACAGCTAATGAGCTCTCCTTTTTTTGCAAACCAATGAAACGAACTTGCCACATTCGCCGAGAAGAAATCTCCTAACTGCTTAATCCAGAATTATAGCGTTGTTGTCTGTTTCATCAAAAATTCATACTTGTTCTCATGAAAAATCCATAAACGAACGAATAGTTCCTTAAAAGTTGGAACGGTGATTATGTCCTGAGATAATTTTTTTCAAAGGGAAAACGTATGAAGGGGAGATATGCTTGTCGGGAGGAGGGAGTAAAGAGAATGAGGATGGAAACACAGGAAGGATGAAATTTAACCTCAGTAATTTTGCAAACTTTCTCATCATGCCATTTAATTAATTATGGTGACAGCAGAAAGATAATTAAAGGCTTAGAGAACTTTTCTCCATTTTGCTCTTGCTTCGTTTCACTTTGTTGATGCAGTGATGACTTCACTATGAGAAATCACATATCGAAATTAGCACTTTGAAAATTAACATAATCTCATTGATCGGTATAGGAATAGCGATTGTCAGCTATATAGAAATTATTTATGAACAATTATAAAATATATGAAATATGCGTTTTCTGCGGCAAATGCATAGTTTTTCGTGGATAAATATCTATGACGTATGAGCACTTCGTTTAATGCTAACCTAACGTATCGCATTTATCGTCGCAATGCACGTCAAAACAATCATTTTGCATGCAAAGATAGCGATCTCCATGAGCGTCATTTTCGAGAAACTATCACTATGATATTGATAGCGCTAAAGTTGAAAATATAAATACTGAACAAAGCGGTAATTATATAAATGAGCAAATTTCCGCAACTCTTCCAAAAGATTAACAAATCAGTGATAAAATAGCGAGAAAAATTTGAGATATTCTAATAAGAGATGACACAATTCATTCAGCTCTCTTCAGACGTTCAAAAAATGCATATGTTATTTTCGCTTCACATTTGAGTTCACATAGCTTCCGCTCTTTTTACTTCCCTTCCAATGGAAAAGTAGTAGTGAGTGTGGGTTTTCTCTCGCTGGAAACGGAAACCGGTGAGGACTGAAACTGTTCGACTGGATTCGTTCAGATGCGAATATTGAAATATGGGTTCATTCCTTGAAATGCGCCAAAGTTGCGTCTCTTTTAATTAAGAAGATATTAAAAGATATTGCCTCCATCGATAAAATTTTCGTCAATGACCTCGAAAACTTCACAGAAAAAGTAATTCTTTAGCTCATCGGAACTGATATGTCCTCATTTGACTTACTGAAAAATCAAAAGAATTACAACGTAAAACGCGCATCCGATATGGTCTTTTAAGTTAAAAAATATATATAACGAAATGTGCAAAGATAAATAAGTCATGCGGCAACGCCTATTCGACGCTCTCATGTTTCAAATACTTCAAAACATCAACAACTTCCGCTTTCATTCCTCTCACTCCTCTCCCACATAAACACTAACTCAAATATGCCATCGAGAACAAAGGGAACTACTTCGTGAGCAGCATCTCTGTATTTCGTGAACGTCGTTTTTAGAGTTACCGTTTCATTAGACAACAGCTAGTGAACTTAGGTTTCTATGATCAGCTGATGAGAATTAATCTCAGCTAATTATCAGGTAATTTCATCAACACAATTTCATCAATAAAGTCAACTGCCGCGAAATTGCATCGATTCACTGCGGCCATAACATTTAAATCAGCCACTAATTTTTATCCATTTGCATGAACGGCAGCACCATCAAGCGTTTAATGTATAGAATGAACGACGCATAGAATGCCCGATCAAAGAGTACAGAAAACAAATGGCTAAACACATAACGATAAAAAATATTTGTGTAATTGATCTTAAAAAATAATCAAACTTAAGGAATCAAAAACCACACCAATGAGTTATCGTTTCTCGAGAAAGCTTCTTTGATGCCAATCGTCGCACTAATCTACTGCTAATGAACGTAACTGTTTACGAGTAACTCCCAACACCGCGCATATGCTTCTGCCAACCAATCTGAACGTTTAAATAAAATTCGATCGAAGTGGTTTCGGTTATTTCCCTGAGTGAATATATGCATCGTAGAAAATTTCATGAAGTAACTGTCGAATTCACTGTCTCTCTTGCCAACAAATCGGTCAATTTTTAATATGCCAATGAAAACACCATGCAATGTTTATTCTCTCTCCTTCGACGAGTGAAGTAATTGCAAATAAAAAAGCCTAACATAGAAGTCGCCACATTATGCACTTTTTCCATCCCGGTTATTTGACCAACTGCTAACACCAACTATCAATGCGACAACCAGATAAGCAAAAAAGGCTTCCACGATCTAGCTAACTCCGTTGCTCATACAAGTCGTCATATGGAACTGAACATTTTTTGACTATCCACGTGCTGTAAAACAGACACTGAAAAGTGCATTTAACCTAAGGGGTACATTTCACCGTTTACAACTGTTTTCCAAGTTGATAGGTCAATTTGTTCTTTCACAAATATAGTCGTGCTATGACAAACATCCATTATCGTAACCACTATGGAATAGGAGCTGAAATCTTCTTTGAGCCCACCACTCAAAAACATGTTGCAATGACCTACTAATAAACAAAGAGCAAAATTCGTGCATGTATATCAAATACTTTCTCCACTTTTTACAACGGTGAAACAGACATACCAAGTAACGCGGACATGCAACGAAAAATAACAACAATGGTACACACCGATCGCAATATACTCCAAATTTGCTGAAGATTTTTGAACAGCATAAACCCTTAATTCCCATCCAAGTGGGCTTTTTTTGAGGTGCATTAAACATCGCAAGGTGTGTTGGCCCATATTTCTCGCTTCAATAGTTTGAATTTATTCGAACAGCCTACATGTTGTGGCATTTTATATTACATTATTGAAGAATACGGCATGGCATAATTTATTCGTCATAATGCACAGATATGAAGTATTATATTTTCCGTTCCTTCGTAATGTTTTATCAATTAACGATGGTGGTAAATAAACCGTTAACATTAAACGATGTTAATAAACGACTACTACGACTCACTGATAAGAGAGCAAGCAAGAACTTGAACAGGATTAGTGAAAAACCACAAAGTGGCATTTGGTTGACAATTACAATTCCTCCAGGACAAATGATGAATAAAATTCGATGTTGTCGACGAAATTGCCGAAGAGTGGCACACGACATGTGCTCACTGCTAAACCAGATCAATCATTTTGTGCAATTCCGCAAAACGGACCAACTGCCACAATATGCGTTCTCGAATGTAATGTTGAAAGACGACTTAAGCAAAACGCACCATCAAACAACTACTCTTTATGCGAAATTCTTCTTTCGGATAATTTTATGGCTTTAAAAAATTCCTATTCTTATTCGTAGCATAATAGCTATATTCAATTTTTAATCGCTTCTTTTCTATGAAAATGAGCAGTTAGCAGTCTCCATTGTTGTTCATTTTCTATCCACATCCGAGTGCTGAAACAATTTTGCATGTTACAGATTTCATTTCATCTTTCATTCCCCCACCCCACCAGGAAAGTAGCTAGTGAAAGCGAAATTAGGCTTACGAGTAATTTCAAAAGTGTATGCACCATCCATCAATTATGACAGCTTTTCCAATTCACGATCACGCAAAATAGACGGATATAGCATGTTTACACATGTGTGCACATCTGATGTCAGCCTTATGTACTTTTGCATAAAACCAATTCGAGATCGACACAATCAAGAAAGAAATGAAGCGAACACATTATTAGCCTTCTTCACCATCCATCTCCTCCCCTCTTAATTTCAGCAGAAAAACGGTCGACCTCTTACCTGTTATCTCATTTGCGCTACAAATCGCTATTAACCTCTCTGTAGGGTCATATTACTTAATCTATTTTAAGCTGAATCAATGGAACCTGATGCAAAAAATGGATGACCAACCAAAAGAACGTGCACAGATCTGTACAAGTTGCGGTATGCTGTACGCTTTCTCTGCGCAGTTGACCGCCATTCGGAATCACCTGTGACACCCATCCATTGGGTGCAGATAACTCACGAATTCAAAATTTTCTCCTACAGGATGACAACCAGTGACGATTCTCAAGTAGTCGTTGTTAGATGAGCACGGAGACAGAAGCGCTCAAAGAGATGCCGCTCGACTGGTCATTCAACTGATCACTCCCACTTAATCGTCTTGATCGCTAGCCGGATAGCAGCTTGTCAACGAGTATGGTCGATCTTAGTGGGCGTGTGCGATCAGCCACAGCGGCGATGATACTTGCAGGAATGATACAACGTTTCTTCCAAGAGAAGACGAGGAGGAAAAGCTCGCGAGCGATCTGCGCATGCTTTTGATGCGCATTCGGGAGTGCTGCTGCTGGTGCTGTTGAATGCGTATATGCCTGTGTTCGTCGTCGTATGTGTGTGGCTTGTGCTCCACAATCGATAAGCTAGCGTTAGCTGATGCGGGATGCGATGTATGCCCGCTACTGCACACAGACGATCGTCGAATGTCCACTCACAAAATCTCCGTCATTCCTGACCACCGTCTCCGAATTTCCCAAAGATCATCATAACAGCGTGCAAAGTGGATAATTATGTCATTGGTAGGCGACTGAAGCAAATAAACAATCTCGCAACTGAGAGGATATTCCTATACCGTCACATCCCAAGGTCAAACGGCAGAGCTCATCTGTAGCACAACTAGTCGCTGTCCTTCGACAATACTATATTGCTGTCAACTTGTGTTAAAATCGCTTGAACCATCATCGTTCTATCGAAGTGCCAAAAATTCACAGAGTGTCACGTGAAACGACTGAGCGTTTCAACGTTCCTACTGTGTTTCTTACTAGTACGAAATATAAAAAACAACGGGGACGAAAACTGTTACGGAAGGCGTTTATATTCACTGGGGGAAGGGTGAGAGAAGCGGTGAGGTGAACATAGATAGGTAAGAGGGCAATAATCGACCTTTTCGGTACAAAAGCAATACCGCAACAAAATACTTCGTATATAAAATCGTCGTATGCAAAGGCACGCATAAAAGCACCTAATAATGGAGCGAGCAAAATGCTCTCTATATCGTTACGACTCGCATGACTATCATCCATTAACATTAGCCGCAATATATAAACTGTTTTGTCGATATTACAAGTATTAATGAGTACAGCGGCGATTTTATCATCGCAATGAACTTCAGCGGCGCTATTCAGCACCTAAATTAGCCTTTATTTGCACTGTATTATGCAAAATTATTGTAAAATAGGTTGTAGAATACAACGAATTTTCCCTTCTTTACAACGACATAAATAGATGACAAAATGCATTAGAAAATCAAATACAATATTCACACAAACACATTTTTATGTGTTATCTCATGTGAGTGAAGTCAGTTTCAAGGAGGCTCATAAGATATACTGGGAGAATTTGATTGCATGAAATTCTCAAAGAATTCAATAAATGCGGACGAGGCGTTATCAGACTCTAACTGAATATAAATGCATTTCAGGCAGGCTCTATCGATATCAGTCTTCTGCTGTTTAAACCTATCACACCTGCCTACTACTCACTTTTATGTAACTGCAAAGTTGCGCATTGCGAGGAATAGTGGATAATAAGAAAAGAAATTAAGAAACAACAAGAGGTCGACGATTGAGGCACTTAAAACGGACGACATCATTGAGTGATGCAAATTTTAGCGTTTCGATATGCAATTTATTCTATTATGAAATTTCGCACGCATACTACACGAATACAGCGACGCCTATGGGAACTTATCAGCACATTGAATGGAAACAAAAATACTTAAAAGCAGCAAAAACTTTCCATGAAAACGGATGTGTAAAAAATGCCCCAAATAAAAACAAATCCTCTGAACACGTTTTCCGTTACATGCTTAAACTGATTGGAAGTATTATTAAGTATGGCTTATTATTAAGTAGAAACTTCTAAAACAACCTGCCTGATGGCTGTGACCGCAAAAGCATATATCATCTCATGCCTTCTGCCCACTTTCACAGTTCCTGCGATTCATCTAACGCCACTCGGCCGTCCGAATATCCAAAGAACGCCAGAATGTCTCGCAAAACTTTTTTGGCGAACCAATTGCGCATCCAAATCCACATGCAAAAGTCCGCCGCTTTCGATTGCGCCAAAAATTTGGGGATGTAAAATTATCGTTGGGCTGGCATAACGCAGAAGTGTAGGAATGGAATAGCGTCAGATTCGGTAGACCACGATGTCAATTATACCCATATTATGGTGAGGAGGTAGGAAAGACGGGGAGTGAAGGTTGTTTCCTTAGCAATGTGAGGAATCTTCGGCGTATGCTGTAAGGGAGTAAAAGCAAAACTTTTTGCTAAATTCCCAAATTGACGCCTATCAAATAACCCCTCCATAATTTAGTTTTCATTTCATCATCTATCCTGGAAAATAAAATTTGTCAATTTTCATTACAACGCAATGTACAAGTCAATGTGGTACCTATATTAGTGCATCAGAAAATCGTAGCATTCTTGAAGATCGGTCGCCAACACAATTAACTAAACTTTTGGAGAGGTTTCGATGCGAAGGTCTGATGGTCATCGGAAAACCGTTCTATATATGACCTCTCCGAGACTAATTGAGTGTTTCTGTTTTCTCGACTAGCGCGAGATCGACAAAACATGGATGAAAGAGGAAGAAAGAGAGAGGAGGAAAAGGTGAATAATACCTTCATGACTTACGATTTTGGTCAGCAGATTTCAACTTTCATCAGATTTCATGCCATAGACGTCCTCAACCACAATTTGAAAGCATTAGATAAACCAGGCCGGCAAGCACATCTATAAACTTAAGCGTGAATATGACACATCCAGTGCATCGTTTAAAATTTTGCAAGTAGAGAACTGGAGAGCAAGCCAAAGATAGCGGCACGACATGCGCTTTTGCAATCCCAACTCATCATATTAACTAGTTTCATGATTTGACGGCGAAGTATAAAACATGCAATAATTTAAATTTTTATTGGATGGTGTGCTTACATGAAACATCTGCAACAACACTATACTCATTCCGGCAGGCGTAGGACGCAACTCAGCAGGTCGCAAAATGAACGCAAATGTTGTGAACGTAGAATTTATTTGCAATTCCATTAAAAATGAATGGAATGTGGGTTTATGATGTCAAAATATGGTATGTAATATACCAGCGACCCCGAGTTGAAGCTACGTAATGAACAGACAAATAAACCATATGCTGCACACACAACAAAGGAATGATTTCATGACCATAAAGTAAGCTACAAAACAAATAGCTGCGAACGCGCATAGACGCACAAGTTTCCATATCTCAAAGCCGTGAACGTAAGCTGGGAAGATGTCCAAGATGCATGCTTGACAATCAACCAGAACGTAGCAATACTTCAAAACGACCAAAAATTTTGAACCAATAGAATAGAAAGAATTGAAACGAGCCTAAAGACAGCAATAGAGTTTGGTGGACATCATGTGAGAAAATATCTCAGTTTACGCAGCATTCACTTTTACATACAGAACGCTGCGGTCCATACTTTCTATCAAAAAACCTCGCAATTTTATTTCCTTCTCAGTAGCCGTGCTCGATAATTTCGCCCTTTGTTTAGGTGCATGACTACAAATCGACCGCTTTCCCGACAATTCGCTCGCAAAAAAGAGCAGTTGTCGATTTAACAATTGTCAGCAGCGACCAGTTCCGCTATAGAGAACAACTTTGTTCTGTTTTATTTTCCTTTAGCAATTTTCATTCTATGCTTTGAAGAGCTTCTGAGAATAGTGACCAATAAGTTTGAAACAATTAACAGGTATGCACTCAATTTGACGTTAATACGGTTATGCATACAGCTATGATGGTGAATACTAATTTGACAGGATCTTAAGTCACTATCATTTAATGCGAATCAAACTGATAAAAGGTCATCAACTGTTACAGTCTCTTTCTCGCAGAATCATTAATTTACTTTTTGTGACATTACGGTTACAATACAGTATTTAACAGTACGCCTGTAGGGTTACACAGATAGTAGCAGTGGAGGTAAATTTACACCGGAATAGCTTGCATGCATATTATAAAATGAACGGGAGGGATACACTCGCATTAGCTTAGAATTCATAAGGGTGTAAAGACTTCGACTTCCACGACTACTTTGACGCACCCTGGTGTTAAGGTTGCGGATTCTCAGAGAAAAGATACACTTAATACTGGATAATTTACACGTAAAGGTTCAGAGAACAACAAGGGATACGAATCCCTCAGTTCAAAGCTCATCAACTGAGGCAAAGGTCCCCCAACTTCATTCATCGCAACGAATCGGTGAGGTGCTAAGAGAAATTGAATGCAAATAAGTAAACTGCGATAAGTAAGTAGTTCGTTCAGGAACGAAAGACAGAAATCGAAATGCTGGAAATTCCCGCACAGACTTCCCTTATTTCAGATGACAAGAAAGTGTAACTTTAATCTCTTATCATTATTGTACTACTGTGCACATAATGATGCGCTCAAAGATCGTTTATTAAAACTTCATAAAACGTTTGAAACTTCATTTCAATTTCTCGGTAGTTTCATACACACCGCAAAATAACAGAGAACGAAAAGTGAAGAATTTAGATGCGGCCAGAGCAAGATAAAGAAGTAACTGCGGCCATAGCCTCTAGTAAAATGCAAATGGTTGGGCACCTCTTTTCGCTTCTGAAAGCTGATATCTTCAAGTCCGTTCCACTTAGGTTCTTAAATATTTCGAACTTTTCGCAAGAAACACCACGTCGGCTTCCAATTCCATCTTTTACGCTCTTTCGATCTAACCTTCAAAACGTCCAATGAAACGCAAAAAACATAATATTCCAAAGGCTCATCAGTTTTTGTTTAGCCTACTTCCTCACATCCCTTGATATCAAGTTATGGCCCTGTATATGAACATACACCCATCTGGAACAATCAACAAAAAATACAACTGAGAACTGGTTGAAAGCCTGATACCGATTGTGAACGAAATTCGAACAGCATTTTCAATTTTTTCAGCTCAGTCCACCAATCATCCACAAAACACAAATATGCTTTTTAACATTTGAAGATTGAGTACTATGGTCAAGGAAGTTTACAGCAAGAAAAACATTAGATGATGTTGCTAAAATATCGAGGGAAAGAGGGAGAAGAGTGAGGGAAGAGCGCACACAACAGGTTACTGCAACGTTGTTGGAATATTCTGAATGGGAATGAGCAAGGTAGAAAGCAATGGAACGATAATGGCGAACTTGATAGGGTCGTCATGAGCTTTGTCTGCACTTTCAACGCTTACAAAAGGTGAGATAATAGTTCCAAAGGCATTCGATGAGCCGGTTAATGATAGCACTACTAGTAATTACGGAATTTGTGAAAATAAAATAATACCAGTAGTTCTCGAAAGATATCTGAATAGCGAGTATGATCGCCCTTCCTCTGTTCGGACTCTTGACTAGGTTCTTTCTGCGAAATCTAGGTTTCACGGGTTGCAAAAAAGGAAGGTTACTGAAGAGAAGGAAGAGCGTTTTCGCATGCTCACTGAACAAATGTATCTGAAATAATTAAATATGCCAGAATTTCCCCTAAAAATTTTCCCAAAATACTTTTTACAAGTGGATTCCCTTTGGCCTCTTTCACCTTTATAAATATACTCTCCGAAACGAATCTGGAAGTATTTGCTTTAAATAATAAGAACCAACTGCAGCTCGATCCCACATAATCTTTTATGTCTCAGTTACGGTCCAAATATTCTTCGTTGACGACTTTCTTTCGTTCCCATTAGCTCCCTCACTCACTCCTCATTTTCTTGCGAGTCGAAAAACAGAATGACTGAGGAACTGTATCTTTAAGCAAAAAAAAAAAAAACGGTATATTGCAGTTCTTAAAACAGTCACATAAATCCACGTTGGTTCTTGTTGCACGCGGAAATTTATGTGCCCTAGAATTCCCAGGTAACTTATTTCGGGATCTCCAAAAAGTACCTTCTTCCGACAGCTATTCATGCACTTACCCCTCCTCATATAACACTTGGTACAATGGCTCCCATGGTTTTTTATCGAGAGTTTCATCGTTTACTGCAAGAAATAATAGAAAACAATTAACTTTGCGGTCCGAAAAGCAGCCACTGTTTCTATTAAAGTGGAATTACTGTTTTTATCCTATAACAACTAATCATCTCATGCGCCCACTATATCCAACTTTCGCACCAATCATTATGCACTCACATTTCAGTAAAAAGTAGCTGCGTCAGTAAAAAGAGTAAAGCCATTGAAACGATAGCTGATGACAAAGTAACGCCCAGTTTGTAATATCGAGGTCACGTGGGCGATGGCAATGAATCTATCCAACAATAATCTCCAACTGGGAATATGTTTGCTTTTCACCTCAGAAGCAGACAAACACCCACATGCGCCAGATAATGGGTGCCTGTATTAGGGAAATCTGCTAACGGGCATAAAAAAGTGGAATGGCGACCGGATATCATTTAAAAGAGAACTGAAAAAATGAACATGCTTAAGCAATAAAGAGGAGATGGTATCGCCTGATAAAACAAGAATTTAATGACTATCAACAACATATGCGCCTTAGAAGTCACCTTTTAAAAGCCTAAGCAATATGTAATTCCGGCGAAGAGGAGGTGCAAAAAATAGCGTATAAAAAGTGAAAGAGTGAGTAGGAAACGGGAAGGCAAAACAGAACGGTGATAAGGTTTTGTCGTGGAAATAAAAGCGCAAGAAGAACGAGTGGAGAAACATATCAAGAAGTTGCTAAAGACTATGAGGAAACGAATCATGAAACCGGTATTAAACGCATTTTTGCATTTGTATATTTAGAATATTACTCCTGGAAAACGACGACTTCAGAATCTTGTACGCTGATCACTATTTTTTTAGACGAAATTCTGAAAGGAGAAGACTTTCATCGACGCATTGCTCGAAAAATCCTTTAATACTGACTTCATGATGAAAAATCACTTGGTCACTTTTCAGCTGAAGAATTGTTGAGACTAAATTTAAAATGTGTTACGCCAGCCTACGTGGCATAAGTTGTGATATTGCCGCCAATAGAATCAATGCTGTCAAATAAGAGGTGGCTAAATGGGGCGGCAATATTCGATAACTCGCCATACCGACTGTGTGCTGACGTTAACCGCCAATGTAGGAATATATGCTCTTCACAGATAGTTCGGTTTATGAAAACAAGAGAATATGCGAGAAGCAATGGCACGAAACCGGTCCTACCGCTCATGAATGAAAAAGTAAACTATAAAGAATAATGGCTAAATATGCGACCTCTTCTTCGTCACCCTTAAATGTTTGCAAATCTAGTCTAGATATATAACCAAGTTGCGAAATTGCTAAGTTGATGTACGTGAGATGTGGTGGGGAGGTTATGTGATGAAGTTTACATTCTCCAGACTTCTCAGCTCCAGTTTTTGTGATTACTGAGCTAGAATTACTGAATAAGCAGGAAAATAGATAGGCATGAGAAATACATGTGTAAAGCAAATCGTGAAGCAAATGTAAAGCAAAGACATGATACCATAGTGTCATTATATTTTTGCAAAGCAAATTTATACAACTGCATAAAAAGCCGATGCTATTCGTAGAACTGCAGCTGCTGAGCAGACAGACACAGACCTAAGCGTAGGCATACATTATCTCACTATATTGCTGCTCTGTGAAAGTATGCAAAAATGAACAAACCACATAAAATTGGTGAATGAATCAAGATAATCTAAAATTGGATAACATGTCCCGCTGAATTGTTTATCAGATATAGTAACTGTTGATATTCTTAACTAAGCCATCCACTCTGATTCATGGCCAATGTGTAGCTGCACTCGATGATTTCCAGGTGCGTTTTTCTTCATCGTTGTGAGATCGTCCGTTATGATTCTCGCAGCTCCGATTCTCTCACAGTTTTTCTACATTTCTGTCTATATTGCTCCCTTCGACTACATTATTCTTCTCGTTCTTTTCAGTCCATCAACAGTTGGAATTTAGGTGTTATAATTCAAGTATTCAAAGTATAGGTAATGCATTGTAGATTCTGATTAAGCAAACAATCACATACTGTCAAAGCATATGTTTTGTGAACCCATTATTCCACCTTTGTGCCCTGTTTTCATTTGAAGTGATTTGGCCGAATCCACTGCTCCTCGTCCTGTCTATGTTAATCAACTGTTCCTAAAATTTTCATTCATTCTACATCGTACAATAATGCTGCCGAACCTTTCGCAAGCTTTTCAGCCTGGAATATTTCTCCACATCGATGTGCTTTAATTGTTTCAGATGAGGCGACAAAATGTCACCCGAAATCGGCCACTCATCACTGAGCGACATAACGCTTCAGGAAGGGCGCCATGATACAATAGAATTTTTTTCTTCATGCCAAAATGGGGTCAAGTAAATGCGCATGCATTTTACTGAGAATAACTTTGCTGAATTGTTTGCACTATACATTCAAACATTTGTTACATTTAAGCAGCAATATTAAACGAGAGGCAGCTCGAGACCTTATTCAAGAACTCAACGTCTTAGAGCAGTAAGCTGCTGTTTATTGAGAGAATTCGTCGGAGTCGGATACTACAGTGCCGTTATTAATGCAACCAATTATAAACGTTTTATAAATGCTTTCCCTTTGTTTTTGTTAACAAATGCAAATATAAACAATCCTCCACTATACTTTTAATTACTTTTCTCTTCATTAATGACTTAATATTGTCCTTGATTGTTTTACTGATGTGTTCCAACGATCTTTTCACTGTTCACTGCGGTCAGTGATTTTCTCTACTCTATTCTCTCACTTTTCCTCGATTTATTCAAGAGAAACTTCTCATTTTTCCTAGTTTAAATTGACCTCTTCAATTAAAAAAACTGCAAACAATTTTTTTACAGTTCTATATAGTCGCCAAGAACAGATCTTAACGGTCATTTCAAACTCCGAAATGATTTCAAAAAGAGTAAGTGAATCAACATTTTTATGCAGTGGTCATTGCGTACAGTAATGAACTTTCGTTAGAACTTCCGATCATTAATAATGCATCAGTAACCTTATTGCCGTGGTATAAATTATGAAGAAAATGATGGAAGCGTAAAAATTCGTTGATGAGTCGTCGACGTAGTCATTGGTTTCTGTAAGCATCACGCTGAATCAGTGCACTCAACTGATCGTTCCATCAGATTATGCTCCTGTTGCTTCTCGTTAGCCTCGACTATGAAAAATCCTATGCTTTATCTGCACTCAACCGAAGCGTTTAAGCTGTGTGAGTCCACCTAGCAATTTATAAATGCAAAAAGTAGTTTTTCTCATTTTCAAGTCCATAATGATGTTGTTATGAGTGCTACTTTGCTGATCATCTCTTTAATTATTAAACTTAGAACTGAATTTATATGAATTTTTTGATTCCTAATAGCTTAGATTAATTAAAATTACTCTACAGTCAGAAATTAAAATTACTCTACAGTCAGAAATGAAGAAAATGATTAAGATTTCAGCGAATTTTCTTATAAAATTGACGAATTTCATGTAAAACTGCAAATCGCGTTTGCACAACACATGGAAATGTGATGTTCTTCCGGATATTAATTTGAATGTCTCTTCGTTCATCCAGCATCTTTAACTCTAATTTCAGTTCGAGCACCACTTGATAAACGAAGCATGAAAGTTATGATTTCTGAGATTAATTTCCAACGCTATTCACAACGACCATCCAAAAAGTTCGCAGGTATAGAAAGTGTCAGAAAACCCGCAAGGTTTCGTCGTCGTTGGACTATTCTTTACACCATTAAGACTGCAATTTTTTGCCGAAAGCTATTTTTTGTATGAAAGATTCGGCTCGTTTTATTATTTGTTCTTAATTTATGAAACTCTTCGGTTGGATTAATTTATGAAATTTCAAAAATTCACATCCTCGCAGCCTTTCTGGCACGTTTTTTCAGTTGTTTAGATTGTGGAGACATAAAAATTTGACACTTTGATGAGAATTTTTTGCTTTAAGAACAGAATTTTTTGCAGTTGGCTTATTTTCCTTCAGCAGTTGAATTATTTCGTCGATCGATCCATTACATTTCGCTCGAGTCATCAGGATGAATTCATCCACCATTCATCTCCTCACTTCGAACTGCTTCTTTTAGAGCTGATGAATATGTGACGATTTTCAAATCTGCAAGAACTTCAGATATGCACTTTCTCACTAGTGCTTTAATGCGTTCTGTTATAGCTCTATTACCTTAACAAAACGTTCACAGATGATAATTTTTCTATAACGCACTTTCAATATTTTCTTTTCATTCCACTTCTTCTTTAAGTCATTTGAATTCCATTTCATTTCATCTAAAACTTTTTCAACAAACCTTTTCGTGGCTTCTCTCAAGCACTGAAGAGTTCTTGATTTCATTTCGCATACTTGCCAAGTTAAGCAATCACGGTGGTAGGTACATAGGTGCAGGATAGTTGTGGAGAGTACTCAAACATTGGCCAAGCTACCGTATCCATTTATAAATTTTATGAATGGATATGAATGAATGCTTCCTCTGTCCTTGTATACGTCGCCGTTTTGAGTTAGGAAATAGATTACTCGAGTCTCACCGCATACAAAAAGCGCAGTCTGCGTTCTCAACGCCTGCAACTTCTACTTTAAGAGCGGAAACCCTGTGAATGCTGTTGAAATAGTTTCAAGAGTGAACGCAACATTTCAAGTGATCCTCTTTGAAACATTCACAATTTCTACCTACATTTAAGGCAAATATGCAAATTCCATCTAATTTTCAAATTTACTACAGTCGAAATTAATATAAGCATTGAATAAGTGATGTGTTGAATGATTGTGATGCGTATTGATGACGAATCGAGTGAGTTTACAAAGCGTCATAAAAGGTGACGCCGAGAAGTCATACAGTTTGGTGGGCCGTTTGCATGTGCTAATCCCTCTTAAAGCGTTTCCGTTGTTTGCGTTACGTGTTTACACGTCAATGTATGTGAACGCAATCATGCCTCACGTTTCAACTGCGTTCAAGTGTAGCCATCAGTTGATGACTGCTCAAGGAGAATATCAGCAAGATTGATCTGGCTGTATATAAGTTCAGACCTATCTGTCGATATTGCCTGCGGGCAGCTGCCTCTGCCTTATTTCAATTCCATCCCCCTTACTATTTCTGCTGTGACCATATTCTCCTGGTGAATACGACATCACTTCTTTGCTACTGTCGCCATTTTCTTCAATGAGATGTGCAGTTAAATCTCGTCCGGTAGTATATGCGATTTGAAAAGCATTGCAACCGGTGGAGATTCCACTGACTTCTCTATTTTCAAGGCATGAATCTTTTCCTTATACGACTGCATCTTCACGCTCGATCCTTTCACGAAACCTTGCACGGCTAGCTTTATTTTCAGCAGATGGCGATTTTTTAAAGGAAACTTCACTGATGACCAAGAAAGATGACCATTAAGAAATACTAGGAAACATCGGTCCGACTTTCTTACAATTAAATATGAAAAATTCTTGCGGTACTTTGATTTTTAAACATCCTTAAATGCTCATAAAATTAATTTGATCATTGATATTTATAGGTAGATATTCTAATAGAACGATCTCCTTTGTGGCTATGAAACGCCCGACTGGTGAAGAAAATTTCATATTAGATATTACTGTGAAACAATAGATGAGGTTATGTTTAAAATGGAATTCAATGTGTTGATAAATCAACAGTGTCATATTCGGCTGAGTCACCTTCCACACATACCTGTCCGACTAGTTGTATAACCGAGAAGATATGATTTATAGTATTTATTATGTTTATAAACCTCTTGTGGCCATCGACATTGGCAAACCAACAATTTTCAGCTCACTTATGCAGCACTCAAGTATCTCTACGACGTACCACACTAGTTTCCTTATATAGCAGCATAAAGAATGATGTGAAACCACACTTTCACAGCCACTGCGGTGAGCTATAATACAGTGGTACTTCCACATGGACGAGTAGACCGTCTGATTTAGATTTTTTAGAAGTAAGCATAATCATTACCGTTTATATGTATTTCATTTGCGTTTTTAGGTGTTTGTTTGGAATCTTTCCTCCGTTCGTAGATGTCTGCGGGTGTCTGCAGACTTCACTGAAATGGAATATGTGGCTAAATTATGAATTGTTGCTTTTTTCAGCCATACTGCTAATCGGATATGAGAAACATCAGAGCTTTTTCTGCAATTTGATAACGTTATAGCATGACGCAAATATTGACAAGCGTTATATCGATCGTATGTCGGCGCCTTTTATGTTTGCTTATGTGCGTTGTATGTAGGCAATGGGGGCATACTCTCTAACCGCTCAAGGAATGCGAACGTTCTAGCTGTGATGCATCTAAATGTGCTGCTTAAGAAATGCGAACTTTTTAGCTGCAATCCCTCCGAATGCGCTTAAAATTCTGTACAGTCGTAGCTAGCTTTAATGAACAACAATCTTCTCATGCCTATTGTTTTTCCCTCGTTCACTGTTAAACCCCATAATGTAGGGTTCCAAAAAACAGACGGTCATGTTTTTGCCTACTAACTTCCAGCGGTTACCTTTCTGATCAGAGAATATATTTCAATGGACATAGCGGAAGGGAACACCTATCGTTGCAGCCTTAATGTCTGCGACCCAAAGAAACACGACGGATGAGATGAGTGAGTTGTAATTCCCTGTTTAATGTTTTTATCTCATTCTCATAGCTGAATGCTGGGTGTGCTAACATGGTGGTCAAAAATGCAGTGAAAAATCAAACCACTCAACTTTTTCAATACTCTTTCACTCTCATCCGTCGATGACTAATTCTCGTTTTACCCATATGCTATCGATACATATTCTACTTACCATTTCGCAGAAATATGAAATAACATCTGAATTGGCATCCCCTAAAACGGACATAAAAATACATCATCTTTTAGATTCCAAGTCTAGAATTTCCATAGAATTTCGAATTTCTATAGAAAGTGAAAGGGACGCTTTTCACATACTTCTGATATATAAAGCATTTCTAAAAAGTCGAATTCTTGCATTCTGGAAGGTTACAAAATTTAATTTTTCAGGTGCATCCACTAAGACTTGATGAACATCGTTTAATCAAGCGGGTCTAAAGTCGAGGAGGGGATGAGCAGTGTGGCGAATGTGGCAATGAAATGGTACCGTTGTTTTTTCCACTTAATTTTTTCATCCCATTAGGTTCCCTTATACTTCATTGTTGATGTTTTCTAACTGTGAAGATAAATGTAAAAAAAGAGAATGAATGCAACATCAAATTACATGCAAAAACCTGAGAAATACCAGTGCAAATCAATAAATCACGTAATTCCTTGGGCCGACGTCATGTTAGTCTAGTTCTTTGAGGAAGCACAACGAAACATTCTGAAGGAGTAAGTCCAGATCGAGTGCAGCCACTGTTTCGAATGAGTGAATAAAATTGTGAACAAGACATGCATTATCATGTGGCTCCAGTTGTGGACATAGATAGCTCTGCAGGAAATATGTACTTGCGTATTTCTGTAATTAAGTGTTTCTTTTCCATGGAAGGAATATTTGCAACCATATTTTATTCGAATTGATGAGCAACAAAAATAGAGAGAAAAATACCCAAGTAATTTCATCAAAACATAATAAAGTCGGTGCTTATAAATATATAATCAATTATATCCGACATATCACTTCGAACAATCCCGCAAATACTTACAAATTTACTGAAAATAATGTATAGAAGGAATTTTCGACAGAAATTGTGGCCGTTTCGTAGAGAATTTAGTGGAAGTGGCTGCTTCCTATAAAACACAAATCGTAAATGCCACTAGGTTTTCGTACATTAATGTTGCACCTGCGAGAGTTAACTCGACTGCAAAATTTCCATATCTGTGACGCATAGTATCAAAAGAGCAAAAAACGCAGTCAAAAATACCGCATAGCCGTAGAGCTTCGATCACAAAAAAACATACTTTCACATGCGAGGGCTTTGCAAAATGCGCACATCGTTTTTGAAATCGAATGGGAAGCTCTGCAAGTGTGCATTCGCTGACTGGAGTGTTTGGATATGTGTTTTCCCTTGTGCGGTATCAAGTAATATTCGCATATAGCACATTATACAAGTGATACGAACGTGGAAATTTTGACACAGAATTTGCATAAGTTTCTTGGCAAGCGAAAGCTCAGTAGTCGCCAAATATGCAAGAATTTGGTAACACAAGCTTCAACATAATAAAGTAGCGGAAGCAGCTGTTAGGAATCTAAATTATAAGCGATTTGATATCAAGAGACCGTAGTAAGCATGTACAGCAAGTGCAGACTAAATACGTTAGCGAAACTGCGAATGGGGAATGATTGCCAATGCCAAACCTTGCTGAACGGCTTGCTGATACGAAGCGATCTTCGCAATTCATTCTCTAAGTTTAGATACAAATTTTTACTTTGATTTACCACCTTGGTAGTCATTTTTTTCTATCGAAATCTTCAGATCACATATAATATTCGCCGTTCCTGTTTTTAAAAAGTGACCTTGCAAAATAAACTACTCCGCTTCAGTTGGGTTAGCGCTTTATTTTGAGTATGGAAGTTCTTTGATTGTAGGCCATAATTTTGGTATTTTGAAGAAAACTTGGACCCTCTTAAGCATGAAGTGTTAAGTAGTGAAATGAGTGCAAAATTTGCTTTCCCTTTCGTTACATATTTCTACGCATTTTTCAACAGCTGGTCTGGAAGTTTAATAACTAGAGGCTCATGAAATTATGAAACCGTTAGACTTATTCTAAAATAATGTGGTAAATCAGTTCAAAATTAAAGGTTGTCTATATTAGAGTGCGCAAACCGAAACTGCCTTCGACGTAATGTTCCATACCCTCAGATATGCCTTATTCAGCACTAAGACAATTAGTAGAACCTTCTGCTTTAGGACAGCTCATCAATGAACCCTTAAAACAGGTCATCGTGCCTAGACAAAAGACGACAACATGAAATTATGAATCATAAAATATATGACACGAACGAACGATGCATTAGTGCTTTAGCACCTTTTCCGAACGCCTTCAAAGGAGAAGAATGGATGAAAGCGGTAGGGAGAGAAGGGAGGGGAAGGGGGACAATATGATCAACAACTTTCCGGTTCAAGCTGAATTCGGAAAGCGAGATTCTATCTACTTTAAGCTAATGGATCAGTGATACCACAAAGCTGGACAATCTTACAGCTAACGGTGAATCAACATTTCTCGCGCTGCTTTGATAAAATAGATACATCCAATTGTTGTTCAAAACCGGGATAGCTCGAATACAGGCGAGAGAGAGGGCAGTCTTTCCCTTCCCTTCTCACCTCTCACCCTCATCTCCCGCAACAAAAAAAGCCTCGTTTACAAGCTGATATAAGACTCGAACGTGCATAGCTGATATAAGACGTTATGGATAAATAATTCTTTCAGCCTCAGTTGGAGTACACATTCCTTGTAAAATGACACCATTTGCAGTAATGCATCTCTGACGAAATCACTTCGTTTATTGAGTGATACTGTCATTTTACGTGCGAATAATGTTTAAAGTCACAGATTCAGCTATGCTCCTCAAATTGTACTGTACAATAACGCATTGCACAGATTATTTTGACATATTTGAACTTATTTTTGTCCATTAGCTAGTGAACCATTCTGCAATCGTTTGAATTCGTCTTTACAAGCTTCTTCCATCTTTTGAATCATCAGATGAATAACAACTTTATAAATGTGATCCATATTATCGGTATACCTTTCACCAAGTGTCAGTTTCACAGCGAATAAGAATGGCTGTTCCATTTTCTGAAATAAATAACGCTAATGAAGCTGAGTGAAGTTTTTTTCCCATAACATCAGCAGACATATGAATGATATGATCTCCCCCCCCCCCCCCCCCCCCCTCCCTCCCAACTTTATTGCAACAATTTGGCATCAGCAATTTGGAATTGCTGCATCTATTTACCAGAAACCGTTTTTCAGCAATTTGAAGGGGATGTGTGAAATATACTGCATTCCCCCTCAATGGTGCCTTTCTTAACAACCATATGGAATAGTAACTCTTCGATATAATGCAGGTATAACAATAATACGACATGTAGGTATTATGCGAATTCAGAAACGCTTAAATTTGCCCTAGAGAATTGTTGAGTTTGAATCAGTGAATATGCATATTCAGGTTATAGCTGCATATACACATTTAACGCCGTTTATGCGAAACCAGTGAGAAAATGAGTTAAAACTTTGGCGTAAATAGCAAAACTGAGCAAAACTTACCCAGAACATTTCCGGTTGAAAGTGTTTTTTATACGCATGATTCCTCCCGCTTTGTTCAATGGACGAGAAGAATTTGTCGCCGTCTTCAATATTACTGAAAGGTTAACAGTTTATTCAAATGTAAGTGCATTGTCTACTGATATTCTAAGAACATAGATGCGGCTGCCTCGCCAAATTTAAAGCTTATAAAGATGAGATCAGTAAGATGTCGCTTTGGCTCACCAGCTCCTCCCGATTCGATCCCTCTGGAGTCGAAGACTCTCGATAATCAGTCCAACACTTTGTTTTAACTTCGTCTCTTCCCACCTCTTCGCTTTCCACCTTATTAATCCTCGGAAAGACCAGTAGAAACGTATAGCAAGATCTAAGAAGTTTTCGAAATATTGGTGCTTTGTTAGAGGTGACGAGCGAGCATTTTTTGCTTTAACTTTTGTCGCTGTACCAGCCAAATATAATATTTCACATCTACAAAAGTAGGCTCTTTCAACCTTACGAGAGAAGTGACAGACAAAAGCTGCTCGCCATCTCCTCCTTATCGAAGCTGGAGGAGTTTTCTGAAAAGCAGATTTTATTTCTGCTCCTATAACACCTGCATTAATTGAGAACTGGCCGAGATATTTATTTCAAGTCATTATCGCTGTGATCATATTGCGCAACAATGTGCAAATTTAACCTGCGCAAATGATGTTAAAACGCAACTATACGACGTTATCTGTAATGTGACAATACCCGCAGAAACATTTGGCTTATTTTAACGTTTATGCAATACTTCATCTATAACACTTCCGCACTTTACTCACATGTAACTTCCGTACAAATTATAAGCGTTTTGTATGTCGGGCTTGCCAGTAAAATATCTACAATATTTCCTTCAACACAGCTCAATTAGAGCAAATCTCTGTCACTTGTGCCCAAAACTGTCAATGCTGTTCCCCAAGAAACTGGATTAGGAACTCTTCTCGTTTTATTGTATATGAATGATGCCACAAACAGTCTCTGAAGTGAATGCAAATGACCGAAAACGTTCGCACAGTTGCATGATCCTGCTGTTGGCTTTATGAACTATTTGAACGGTGGAAAGCATAAAAATAAAACCTTATTCATAAGAAGCCAAGTATGATATATGTGGATTTCCATCACAAATGCATTCTGAGGTTAGACGGCTCAATTTGCAGCCTACTGATGATGAAATCAGTAGCCTCAATGTGAAAATCACTGTCAACTACACTACAGAGTTTGCAATATATTGAAATTGCGTCAAAGATCTTAAAAGTTGTACACTGTGTTCTATGAGCACAGCGATACGAGTGTACTGAACGTCTTTCTGGAGCTTACTTAATCTATGCCGACCTGTTTTCGAATATTTCACTCAGATCTGATCCCCAAATTTTAACTAACACATGAAAGCTCTTGAAAATGTTCATGAATACTTCAACACTTTGAAATTTCCTGAGTCGTTTCTTGGATCATTTGTGAGTGGCTGCCAAATTTGTTGAAAATTGTCGGTATTGAAATTTCAGAGTTCTGTATGCTAAATGATCCTCATCGAATCTTCTAACCTTATTCTACGCTATAATACTATGATGCGCTTTTCCGACATTTTATTCGCAGAGGAACGTGAGGAATTCTGAGAACCTGAGGAATCCTGCGGGAAACGCGCGGAATTCACATGGTGAACAAAATATGTTTTATATTTGTTGGAGGCCTAATTCAAAACAAAACTGAGACTGAAAATTTTTCACTATTTCAGCGTCGCTTCAACTTATTTGTCTTCATTATGAGCGCGCTTCGAGAAACGTGTCTGCATCCTCCTCCAGTTTAATGCCTCGCAACGTCTTTAAGTTTCTCAATCTTACCAACATTTCATCGCCAATTTTATTCTGGCTTAACTTACGCAAATATGTATAAATCAGGTGAAATATGCGTTTACATCGATGTAGCGCTGATCTATGTTCCCACTGCCAACTTCCTTTACACGTGTGAATAAAGACGACTCAATTCAGTTCAGTATTTCACTTGCTGAACATCAGTAATAATAATGCAGTATTCTATCCATAGACAAATTGTAATGCTAATGAAAAATTTTGTCCTTGGCTCACTTTATCGTCAGTGTATAATACTCCACTTTCCACAATACTTAAATCAATGCTGTGTTGAAGAACGTGATACGCATGATCATTTTAGTAAGTAGGTAATAAAAGGAAAAGGCTAATAGACCACAATTAAGGTATAATAATTAGTTATGCCCCACAATGAGTCAGTATATTAAGTAGAGAACAAGCGTAAACACTGTTATGTCATAGAACAATAAAATATACGGCATAGACTAAATTCGAGCATAAGAAATTGTTTCCTCAGTGCAAAGGAAGGGAGAAGATGTAAATCAGTTCTTAATACGTTAACCGATAGAAAATTGAGAAAAAGAAAACGCAATGTTATTTCAGTTCAAAATGTATATACTTAATAAAGCTCCCATGATAAATTTCATTTTCGGCGCAAACGACTCTTCAAGGAAACAGAAATTCTCGAGATATTTCCATCCCTTTCTATTTTATGTGACTTGCAAAATATTACAATGAAGAGAGTATTCATTAGCTAATACTTTTAAGAGGTACTGACGCATATGTTCCACAAAAACTGCTTGATTTAATAAGAGTTTTTCTAGTGCACTCGAAATTAAATTGCTGATCGCGGTAATTATGCACAATGCTTTCAGAAAAGAAAGGAATCAATAAGCAAATGAAACAATGGCTAAACTTAAAATGCAGTTTTTGTTCATATGACCGAAGATTAATAGATATTGTGAAGTGGATGAGAATAAAAAATGAAAAAATATCGAGTGGCCGGAAGTGCTTCACATTCTCCTTCCCGATCTTTTCCACAACGGCAATAAGAAATTTATGAACTTCCGAAGAAGTGATCACCTATCTTCCTATGTGTCTTAAAAAATATCAACTATTGCCATTTAAATGATCTTTTTCACATCTCCACATGTAAATCGTTTCGTCTTGAAATGAACGTAACTGCAAAACTCCTAGCTATATTGCGAAAAATCAACGCTCACTTCAATCAGGTCCCTTTCTCCTATAAATCACTCTGAAAATTGTGGAATATTAATAACAGAAAGAAGGTAGAGGGGATATTAGAATCTATGTCACATTCTACAAAAAATGGTGTGTTTCCACGTCTTCGTTTTTTTTGTAAGTTGCAGCAATTCCAACAGCTGCATTACATCGGTACTTTTTACCAAATTTTTTCTTCTAAGTGAACAGTCCTAATGATTAATTCTTCTTGGAATTTTCACTTTTCAACTTTCGTCGCGTTTTTTCCCATTCCGCAAGGCAAATCTCTTCAATCGTTTTTTCCGTACAAACTTTACTGCAAACTTTTCGGCCAGAGTTTCGAAAGTTGCTTTCTCAGCGTTCAAGGGTCGATGTTGGGTTATTATCATCGCGCCTACGGATATTCCTTCCTTGCCGATTTTTCAACGGAAGAAATGAGAGGACACACGAGAATACAAGTTGGAGCGCGCAAATTGCCCAAAAAACTAAACGAACTTCACGTGCTAACGTGATATATTTTGATTAAAGGAACCATGACCGTGAATAATGATTGATAATCAGTGATTTTCTGATTCCAATATGAAGTATTTTGTTGAAACTTTTTTATTTTTGTGCTCTCTGAGTACGCACTTCATGTGAGTACGCACAAAATTGGGTTGGCCTGTCACTGTGATCAAGAATGGAATCGAATGAACTGGAGTGGAATGGACTCGGATTTGAATTTGGAATGACTAGTAGTGGCATCAAAAGCTTATAGGCACTTCAGGTGACTACAGTGCCTTATATCAGACGGCTGTCTTAAGAAATCGGTGAAGATTGTCATATTTCGTGAAAATCTTTACAAAAATTGCAGCGCTGTCATTTTTCAAAATTTTTCCCGCAACCAAAATGTGTAAGGCGATACTGCTATGGTCAAAAAACAATTCGTTCATGTCCATAAATTCCGATAGTGCTCATTAGAAGCTTTCTAAGACTTCCAAGGTACAGAGTAAAAGTGTGAAATGACGTCTGACAATTTACTGCGGCTTCGACAAAATCTGCATTAACGGAGTAGATTACGGAAATGTCGTGTATATGCATTTTGCTGGGTGTGGAGCTGAACGGCCACCCAAGGTTATCTATTGTTACTGTAACAGTGACCTTTTACTTGCTTTTGCTTTTATAGCGTTGTTTTTCGCCCCGTGTCACTGTTCGTATTCGAGCCATCGACTTGTGTGCTTTGATGTGCCCAAAGCCTACATAAGGCGTGCGTCAGCCTGTGCCCCCCTCCCCTTCTATAAAAGACCAATCATATCTGTGTCTCGTCGCGTCCCAGTCGGTTTCCTCTCACCGTTGTCTCTGCTAGAGATATTTCCTCAGCAGATTCAACTTCAGAAAAAAAGGAATTGAATAGTCGAAACAATCTACACTGTAGGACAACCCCTCATATCAAAAGTAATGCCGATTCATCAGCCCTAAAAGAACGTGTCAGCACTTAAACGGTCCTAAAATTTATGTGCACTCTTTGAGCGATCGGTTCGTTATTCGACATCATCAAAAATGCGCATATTCTGTAATTTGTTTGCAAACGCAACGGTGTTTGATCCAATGGGATGGAAATGCAAAAGTGCATATCGTAATAGACTAGGAGACGCGACTCACCGCTTTCTACTCAAAATTGTAACGATTATCGGAATGCTTCTGATTTGCTGAAAAACGCTCGTTAAACGCCTAGTGTACACTTTACTTAACTCTTAAGTTATATCACTTATTGCCTTCTACAAAAAACAACAACAAAATTTGCTGTAAAATTCTATTGAGTCTGCAACTACGGCTTATTCATATAGTAGTGAAAGAAATATTTGATTTAGATATTCGAAAGAATTTCCATAAAATGTACACTCAAGAAACAGATGCAAGTAAATTATCAAAGAAATAAATTATTAATGACGTGCTCATGCTGGATGTTTTAAAGATTTATACCACATCACGTATTCCAACTCCACTCGTGGCATTATGGCTCGCGAGACCCCTTTTCTATAATCAAAAAATGGGAACGGAGGACGGAGACGGAGGAGAAAGGCAGTTGAGAAGCATGCCTCAGCAGTTTTTGCTTTCGATGATGTTATCACATTCCCAACACTCTCACCATCAAGAACTCATACATTAGCGACATTAGCACTCACTTCTATCTTCCCGCACTTCCTTACTACTTATGTAGCTGTGTCTTAGCTTGCAAGAGAAATCCGAAACGTAACTGTCGGGAATACCTTTCGTAAATATAATTAAGCCTCTATTATTTAGTTTCGTTTCGAGGTTTTTTCTGGTCCCAACAGACAGTTTTTTAAGTGAGCGTATGAAAAATTCAAATAATTTCGAGCAAAGACTTTCGACACATCACATAGAACCGCACATTAGTATTATTATCGGATTTGCAAACGAGCATTGTGCAACAAAGTTGAGTCTTATCACAAACATCACATGATCGTTTGCAGATCAACTGCTCGAAAACAAATCTAAGCAATTTATCGAATGTCGAAATTCAAAACGCCAAAAAACAGTGAATCTTAACAGATGGAGAAATGATGCTCGCGTTCATGAAACACTGGAAGTCAACGTAAAAGGGATTTCACACTATTACAAGCATTATATTGCTTGGTTTCGAATTATTTCAGGATATTTTTGATATTTAGAGTGTGTTCATCGCTTCATTTTCGAAAATTTGTAGTTTCATTTATGATCCATGCGATGGATCTTTCCAAAACACTATTTCGTAGCTCATCATCGCATTGTGATGAAAATTCCAGTTACGTGCAATGAAGGAAATTACGGTTTTTGAGTGAATAATGCGAACATTTGAATTACGTGCACAAAAGAACTCATAAGAATCTAAAGAAATGATGATAGTAGAGAATGCTAGGAAAAACTCAGTTTAGTGGATGGTGGTTGATGAGCTCAAAAGTTTTTGAAACATATTTCATGGAGCGTGTTTTTCTGCCAATTATAGGCATAACGAATGCATCTAATAATCATCTGCTGATATGAATTTTTCATAAAAGAGCTTATTTTTGTTATGCATTAGTGAGTCATGGAATGTTTTTATTTCAGCGAAAGTATTAGACAGAGTTTGAGGCAATTACTTATATTAGCGAATTTGGCGATTCGGCTAGAGAAATTTTGAGCGGATATCTGAGCGGATATCATCGAAGAAGTGAAATGATCGTCGACGAGTAATTCTACTAAGCGCATTCATAACAAATGAAATTTCGCATCGTCAGCATATGCTGTAATTTACATTTGCAGTCGAATATTCAAGGCTATTTATGAAATATAATAAAAACAAAGTCAAAATGTCTTCCGACTATAACAAAGAGCGAGATCCTGAGAGTATTTCTTTAGGAAACTAATGACGTTGACGTCAGTTCATTGATATTTCATCGACTGCTAACTTTCAATGCCATCGACTACGATAGATGACAGCAAAAAGAAAATATGCTGGGGAACAAATAATGAAATGCTAGGAATAAAAGTTATAAGTGCTCAGTGATGTTTGAAAATTAGCTAAAGTTCGTTGAGTTGGTCGTGGACTCAGTAATAAATTCTACAAATAGATAGATCTAAGATTAAAGTCGGCAGCTTTTAATGAAGATTAGTTTTCTGAATTACTGCAGCTCATTTGCCCACCTAATTAAAGCAATCTTTTTCTTACATTAACGTGCTAAATTATTTTTAGCAGTAATCAAGATCGCCCAAAACTGCTTCAAAATAACTAGACCTTTATGTGAGAAACCAGAAGCATATCAGTGCTTGTCTGTCTTGTGGAATGAATTCCCTGTCGTTCTAGTCAACCGGAAATAACTTGGTCAGTGAACAAATAAATAAGATTACTTCAATAAGTCTTTAAAAATTTCAGCTGGGAATGCACATAATCTGTCATGAAATACTCAGTGTAGGAATCAGCATAACGCGTGGAGAACAACTGCATGAATATCACTATATCTGTGAGCAAAAAACAATTCAAATTATTCGTCAACTAACCAAATAATATCTCCAATGAGCTTCATAACTGTTTCGCCGTGGCTTCGTAGCTTTTCGTCTCCTAGTTGTTCCTCTTTCGTACCTCTGGCTACACCTCGAAATGCGAACATTTGATAATAGTCGGTGTTTTCAGAGAGCATTCTATAAAAAATAAAATGGTTTCGGCAGTTTTCGAAATCATGGTAATATTCTTTGATCGATATGAAAGAATTATTAAGAAGTGCAGTTACAACTCGGCATGAATGCGTTCAACAAATAACGTAATGGCTAGCCCTCTTTCACTGTAACATCAGTGTGTTCTTGTTTTACATTATCGTAACGTACGTATTTTCAAATTCATAACACCGGTCATAGACCAATAATTTTGCTTAAGAAACTCGCGACTATAGTAGTCATTTATTTTCATGCGCCTCAATATAAGGAGTGCAATATTTCAATGCTTGCGTGCGCTTAATTGCGATGAGGCACATTTATGTGTGCGTATTGATAACAACATTTTTACGCCTGCTGTTGAGATGTGAAGGAAGCTTTGTTCTCATTTAACCGTTTGTCAGTTCCTGCCCTCCTCCCAACTGCCTTAACTGAGTGCAAGCCACGAAATACTTTGTTTTTCTAGAAAACTGTCAGCATTGATTGATGGCCTTAATTGAGTTAACATAGTGTGTAGCATTGGTACGGGGCAAACATTGACACCTCAAAGAAAACTTAATTAATTCCTAAGCTGAAATGAGAGATGTCATTTTCCAAGGTAACAGCAGAACAAACATTCTAGCTATTCTAACGTTCATAAATGATATTCTGGAAGATAATCGATTAAAGTGCTAACCGAACATTTTTTTAATACATACAATTAATATATTAAATCAAATAATGGACCTAATGCTTATTTAAACTAATTAGCGGACTGTAAAAATGGCAGAAAAATTATTGCGCAGCATTTCAATTATGTATCAGAAAATGCAACTCGTGAACTTTTCTCTGAAACTGCCAGTTGCAATAGGTATCGATTTGAATGCGGATTCGTTTTCACCGCTTTGAAAAATCCACTTTATATTCAGTAATTCAGGCCTTTATTTGTAAAAAAGTTAGAGTAAAGTTTCAAATCAGATCAATATTATGCTCGTTTATCAATTTCCTAAATAAGATTATATTTTGATATTCAGAAAACGTCTCGAATCGATGCTGAAAAATCAACTCTTATACAGCGCACTAAGATCGGCGCCAATTTCTTTGCATTCTGCTTTTTTAACCTTTCAATTAGGTCATTTTACGCATTTAATTAGAAATGATAACTTTGAATGTTGTTAACATTGTGCTTCGATACGTGCTCCTCTTTCGCCTGCACTTTAATTTAAGCAGAAGCGGAAATGCGCACTCAGTTTTTACTGTATGAAATTTGAGGATTTTTAAAAGAAAGAAGAGGAGGTCAGCAAACTGTTCTTTTAAAGATCACATAAATCAGCTTTCATCGTTGTCTTCATTTTATTCAAAGAGTTTTTTCTGATTGAATTATTGCCTACGGATGTAATCTAGATTAATATTTCGACATTGAACTTACTTGACGAACATATTCGCGCCTGTTTCAGTTACATCACGTGCAATACCTTTCCAGTTCTTTGTTAAAATGAATTTCTGTTTTTTGGTTAGTGGAATGCGTGGATCATCATATTCTGCATTCGTTGAGTCCTTGAGTGGTGCTGGTGCAACTGATGCTATAGGATGATCAGCCGAATCACTTCGTGCACGGAAACACAAGCATCGCATTGCTTCTGAAATTATACAAACGAAAATGTTGTATCAATAACAACCTTCGTAAGTTATCATTCGATAAACGTCTAGATGAATAACACAGTAACCATAATGACGATCGTAGGGGTTACAGCCAAGAAATCAGGAGCTACAACGTCTAAAAAAACAAAGGATCACATTTGTGAACATAGCTGCAGTATGGAAAAGTGGTATCAGTGTATTTGTGTTACTTCTTGTACAGGGTGGATAAAGTGCAATAGAGCATAAGTAGTGGTGTATCAAAAAACTTATCACCAAGACTCTCAGTGGAATATTCTTTGTATAAATCACCTATCTGTGTGGCCACACGAAATAGAAGAACCTTAGTCAGTTATCTATTTTTAGTGAATCTGGAAAGAAAAACAACAAAAGAGATCTTATTCATCCGCATAGCAAGAGAATATAACCACTCGTCGCTGCTTGCAAATCCATTCGCATTTTCAACAGATGCTGATGATACAACTGTGCTGAAAACTCAATCATAGGGGAGTTCGATTGAATCTGAAGTTGTGAAAATTTGCAACGAATAAAAATGTAGAGGCAATAACTCAAAATAAAAGCAGAATCAGCGGATAAATTGCAGTATTGTTTTGTTAATTACGTTCATTTCTTTGTAACACGCGCTTGAGGAAAATAGCTCTTTCTGTTGCGAAAAAATTCAATAGCAAACTTCCGACACATTATTTCTAATGTGGCGTTGAAAATGAGATTTCTTGTTATGTCTTCCATTAATGAATGAAATCGATTGTATGTTTGCGTGCTATTTGAAGGATTAGCAAATAAAAGCACCAATTATTCTTTTCATGGAAGAATGCACAGCGAAAATAAGGAAATCAACAAAATTTCATTTAATATTATTCTTATTAAGCAAATAATGCAATAGGCAAATAAAATAATTGATGAATTTCACGAGTTTCGAGACTAACTCCGTTAGGACCCGTCAAACATAGCAGTTTTCAAAAAACTAATATATGGGAACATACTGCCAACTGGCTATTTTCCATTTTTTTAAGGCCATGTATAACTAAAGCCAAGCTCAGCACAGTACCAAGAGAAGCCACGTGGATACTTTCAGATTTGTCTTTTTCTCATGGCGAGATATCTTTAGATCTTCACTTCACACTCCATTTCGAGCCCATTATGCATAATTCTCAAATAATTTTCAGCTAAATTAGACTATTCTTCGCTTCAAGAGAATAACTGGTGAAATGGATGAGGGCTCCGATTCGAATTATGGTTTCGAAAGCATCCACTCTCCCTCGATAGCGTTACATTCCCATGAAGCTGGAAAATAGCGCGCAGAATGCAAGCTGGATTACAACCGATGATACGAAAGACTAACAGCGTGAGGATGTTGTTGTTTCATATATGGCAATCTTGAAAAAAACTTAAACGCTTTTCATCACACAGGTGAGCACCGAGCGCGAATGGTGAATTCTCTTCGTAGGTGATTTAAACGCTGAAAGAGAAGCATTCAAAATGTAAACATACACTCAGAGGGGCTATATTATTTCACGAGTTAGCTTTATCTATCTAATTCTGTGAGCTAACACAATCACTCACGTTCTGGTCAGGAGAATCAAATGCTGCATACTTAGGAATTCACGCCAGGGTCCATTGAAATACCACTGAGGAAAGCATCTTCAGTTTTACGAAGCTTGATGTAATTACTCCGCAAATAACCGCAGTTAATCATTTAGCGATACCATACGCCCCAGCTATGTAATCCTCTGATGAAAAAGTGATTAATTGCAGGGATCGCTCAAGGTTATGCAATGACTGGAAACGTCGCTGGCCTCACACTCCTCTAAAAAAGTTGAACCTTGGCAATCTAACAGTTGTTATAACCAAATATGTGATGAATACGAGGCTTGAAGCCAGTGCTAACAATTCAGGGCGCAGATTAAATATTAAGACAGCTTGAACTAGCAGACGAATCGTTAAGAAGTGAGCGAAAGCTCTAGGTGCGCATCAGTAAGATCGAAGAGCGTTTAATTTAGGTTAGAACGTTGCAAAAATGCGTCAAGTGAAAGAGCTGCCAAATTAATCGGCAATGAATCGAACCCACAAGGGCGGAGTAATTGGCAAAAGCAATCCCATTTCAAAATCTCTTCAATTAACAATCACAAGAGAGAAGGAAATGCGCCAAAGAGCTTGTGTAAATTTTGGATCCGACGCATTGCAGTCACCTTTGCCGGTTACTTAGTGCCGCTGAAAATAGAAACTAAAATGAATCCAAGCTTGGCTTATGCATAAAGTGGTCGGCGAAAGAGATGTGCAGCGTGTAATTATAACAGTATATGAGCTGCTATTTGTATAAAGCGTTTGAAACAATTCTCCCTATCTTCTGAATGAAGATGCCCATCTCATGTAAGAGAGAAACTGGAGGTGGAGGGAAAAGTAATCTCTTTAAATCGAAACAAACTGCGGATGCAAGCTTGAATATCAGTGTGAAGGGAAAGGTGTTAAGGTACTGCAAAAAATTATAGGTCTGCAGTCTTCAGTAGCCTAGATGCAAAACAAAAGCAGGCCCTGTTGCCTTCAGCAACATAATAAGTAGACTAGTCGAACGACTGTATCTGAGAAGTTCATTCCAGCCGAACTACAGCTCTCCCACCGCAACTCAAGCGAACAAACACGAAACGATGAGCGTGAGCACAATCAAGATCGTTGCGAACAACTTGGGAAACGATCGAAGCAAATATGGGCGGTCCATTCAAAGCATAGCGATCATCCAAACTACGAAGAAGGATTCGAACAACAGATTCGCTCATCCCCAGATTTGCATTATTCACTTTATCTCACATATGAAAAATTAGACACCTCGGAAATGACTATGGGTTGGTTTCTGTTTAAATGAGTAAATAGTACCATGCGCAATGCCTCTGAGGACTCAAACCATTAAAAGAAGCCTGTATTGGAGTGATGAAAATTAAACAGTTCGAATGGGTCTGTTTACATATGGTATTTGAATATTTGTGGAGGAAGACGTTTGGGATATTGCACACCACAATCCACTGCTTCAAATTCGATGTTCGGAGGAAAATGCACAACGGCTGTCAAACAAAAGCTAGATGAAGGCCATCGATAAGACCCGCATCAAGTTTCGTTTGGTGAACGCTGCTGCTTGATCTGCTTCCGCCAAAATAAACTGCTGAAGGACCGACTGTTATTGATATACGTTTCTCCTGCAATAATGATAGTGGAGTCGCATGGACTGGCACTATTTACCACGCAGAAGCCAACCATCATTAGTGAGGTACAGGCGTCATTTGTTCCGCTTTAGAAATCCAAGAGTTAAGGGGCTCAGACTACGCACTATTCACCCAGAATAAATACGATCGTGCAAAACGTGATTCTAAGTGCACTGCATTGTCGAGCACTGTCGATAGGCAATCAGTTAGTTCATTGTCGAATCCAGGCAGACGATTCAGCGGCAGAATGCAGTTTTTAGCAACCATCCGATAGGGGGCTAGTCTACTTCAAACTTCATTTGAACAAGAACGTGGATAAGTTATTACTTTCTCATCTTCATACACCTGTCTTTCAATAGCTTCGAAAGAGTTGATTTATTAATTCACTATATCCATATTCTAGCATACTGAAAAAAAAGGAAAGTCATTATGTTTCCACTTCGCGGAAACGCTTGAAAGATCAATTAAAAAATGCCAACGTTTTAGTGAATAAACGTGCTCATCTTTTGTTCTGGAATACTTCAGAATATCGCACTGCTAAATAAGTAGATGCATAAGCTTATGGTGATGACAAAAAACGCAAGCGCGAAGTAAAAGCGAAGTGCCTATTATATTTGTGTAATGAGTGCACTGTAATCGTAAATTTCAATGGCAGCATTCTGAGGCTTAAAAGAGAAGCGGACACAAGTATTCAGAAAGGGCATCCTGCAATGCACCCGAATGTAAGGGCATGACCCTCTACGCACTTTTATAGAACACGACGACTCGCTCTCTAACTTTGTCACGCCACTAAATGTGATCACTTGAAGAGAATGCGTTCAGGGAAACACGACGTTCCATTTCCGATAGCGATGTACGCAGAAGGAAACGTTTTTAAAAAAACCAGTGTAGAGAACAATAGCGAAATCACCAAATCGGCGTAATTGTGGGCCATTCGCTATCCATGATGGTCCGAATGGACCAGTGATGGATGGATAGCGCAATTTGCAGGATGCCTAGTCTATAGTACAACAAAGAAACATTCAGTTATAAACTTTTACGACTAATCGAGAACGACATCGAAGAACTTCACCCTATCGTATCTTTTGATTTGGCGATGTAATTTCATCATGTTGCTTCACAATGGGCTTAAGGGCTTATCTTTGAAAGCATGCGATAAATATAATGCTTATGTGCAATTATTGCACATAAAGGTAAATGCAAAACATTTATGAACACAAGTAAACGACCAAGAAACACCTACTGACGGATGTAACCAATTTAAGCGCATAGCTAACCAATGCGAGCATTTATTGGCTGCCTCGTGCGAATGTGATTTAATCCAACAAGTGACTGTGAGTGGCTTGATGCAAACAAATTATCGCTAGCCACTTGCTCGCACTTACGTCGAAAGTAGCGCCGATCCACCCAAACAAGTGACTATAAAAGCTCAAAAATGATGTTGAACAAAATTTCCCATACCTTATCTTTCGACGAAAGCAGGTAATAGAGGATTTAAGGAAATCTTGTTGAAATTCACTTCTCATCAAAAGAATCTCGAGCTCAAGAATGTAGAGAGGGGGAGATGATTATGGATAGGTTATTGCTATCACTTTTGGGTTTCAAGACGTCTCAAGCAGCCAAACCGACCGCTCTTAAATTTGGGACAGCAGTCATTATCAATACTTGACTATGCCTAGGAAATGATGTGAGTCGTGATAACTGACAATTTTGAGTCAGTCGGAGTTGATGATGCCATTTAAACGAAATCTCGTTTCAAAGTTGCTAATACCGTCATCTATCATGCAAACTCACACAGTTTATAAGCTCATTAATGACGGTCTAAGCTTATGCTTATGACCACTAAACGGCAGAAGTAGCTCAGTAATTAACTGGGCAATGCTCTGATTTTGTTTAGTTATTCCACAAAAGTTCGGAAGAGAGGTTTAATCTCATACCCGAAAAAACCTGATTAAAGAGATGCGGATGAGTTATTATAAAGTAGCCTTCATCCCTTCCTTTCTTAGCGATACTGTGAATGATGCAATTTTCATTCAAATAAGATATGCCACCAAAGTTGCTTGTCCACAAGTCATGAACCTTTACATATGACGGTATGTGAGAACTGAATAATCATCAATTTCTGCAGTCTGTTTATGTTGAGGATTTTTCGCTCCCTTAACGCATTTTATCCGGAAGAAATCTTTATTGAAGGAAATGCAGTGAAGCTGCCGGTGATAAGGTTGATTGAAATGAAAGAAAATGAACACCATACGCATTCACACCTCATGCAATTCAATTTTTCAACGAATTGCTTGTTAATTCCTTTCTTCGAACAACTTTTCAACGACTATGAAACGCTGGGGTTAGCTTGAATAATGGTTGTAAAAGACTCTTGTGGAGAAACGAATTATAAACGAATTACCACAAATGAAATTCTATTAAAAGAGGTCAACTATATGCATGTTAGGGGTATATAGGTTGCCAAAAATGCGCAACTAAAATTAAGAGCAAGTGGAACTAGCACTATTAAGAGCAAATTCAGTTCACTCCATCTCCATATAAAAATCCATAGAAAAGCTCAAGAGTTTTCCTCAAGAAAAAACCGATCTGATTCCAAACGACTGTCATCCATGAATGCTGGGAAGGAAAGAAACAACACAAAAAAATAATGCCGTAAATAGGATGGAATTTTGGAGAGTTCGAATGTGGCCGGTGCTATCAAATTTCATTGTATCTGCTGTGTATGTTTGTATAGCTTAAAGATTAGAACGGCAATGTCTTTAACACTCGTAAGTAATATAAACGCTTTTTCATTCTGTAAATTGCTCTGTAGAATGAGTGATTTGACTAAAATTAAAAGACCTCAAATCATCGAAATCAGCTCGTTTTATGAGACGTGAAAAATAAAATGATTCGCGTTAATGCGTAAAGAAATTCATTGATACCTTTAGTGACAATGATATTGATAATGCAGTATTGGCATGTGTTGATAACGGTGGTGATAATGAAACATACCGATGGCAATAGTGGAACCGCTGGTGAAAGTAACTAGAGAGATCGAGGGATGAATACTCATTGCTGTAGAATTCAAAAAATTTGATTATTATATCTCTCATGTAGTTTTGCAGATGCATTCCAAGCCATCAGACTCCATTTATTTGCAGTAATTTAAGTGACTGAAAATGAGTTCAAAAAAATCCTTATAGTCACAATCACGTATACATTGCTCCACTGTTCAACACTCAGTAGCCGAAATTATTTCGAAAAACGATACGGTCTAACGGTGTGACTGATCGGAAACTTCAGATATGAGATGAGTAAGGTAATAAAGAAGTCAACTGATCACTTTATTAGTTAGACATTAATAAATAAACATATGAAAAGCAGTATACATATATATATATATATATATATATATATATATATATATATATATATATATATATGTATACTGCTTACATTTTCAATAAAGAGACTGAAATTTTTTAAGGATAACCAATGTCACGATGAAACTTTCCGCAGAAAAAGTATTTGAACACAGCCACCAACAAGAGAAAAAAGTAAAACCTGCGAAGAAAAATTGTTTTCCTAAATTCACTCTACTGAATAAAATTCCACGCTTTCACCCATAAAGTTGTAAGGTTGCCTGCAATCTATTGAGCGCAACTGCTTCATCCCAGGAAGAAAGAATGCCGCAGAGAGCAAAGGGATGTTCGACGCATTGCGAAAACAGCTTGTTTATATCCGTATATTTCCCCACTTAGCTGCGCGGTCACATCCTTTACTTGTCAATAAATGCGTCCGAATGTCAACGGAACGATGGTCAGAGTTGAAAAACTATTTTTCATGAGCGCCATTTCTGTTTTTTTGTTGTATGCACCACAAAAATTAAGATATTTGATGAGCGTTATTTTTCAGAAGGAGTTCAAAAGACAAGACGTTGAAATATACGAAAATGGCTGAAAAAGCTAAAGTAAAAGTACAAGAGGTACTATTCTGCATCCACGAAGTGAATGATTTCCCATGCGGAAATAGGACTCTCACTACATCATGATACACAAAAGCACATATATAACACAAATAAACATCTACGTATAAGCAAATAGCAATTTGCAACAAAATGTTATGCACAGCGAATGAAGGTGAACATAATATAGCAGCAGAAATCTTTTATTTTGGTGCAAGTCCCACTTGACAGATAATGAAATCATTTAGCTTTGAGATATCGCGGTTTGAGATATTTCAAATTCTATCCTATAAGATAGAACATGGAATTTCGCATTGCGAGAGTTCGGAGGAATAGCCTTGCTCTGTATTCTCTCTTTATTACCTATTTCGCAAAATGTCGTCCTTTTGAATGAACATTTTCTGCATATTTCTCATTCCGAAGATTAATTTTAAAAAGGAAACTCTCTCATGTCTTCATCATCATATTCAAAGCTCTCTATCCGTTCAGTAATACATTGACAATAAAAGCCGGGCGAGATAAGCTGTACAACAAACCGATCACTTATTGTGCGAAGTAGGCAATTTATCTGTTCGCATCACTGTTGATGAGATTTGTGCGTTCTTTGGAAAATGAACGGCTGCAATGCGATGATCTATCACTAATTCATTTCCAAATACTGGAGGAAATGCATTGCCACTAACATAAATGAACTACATTTGTCTAGTTTTCCCTAAAAAGAGCAATGATATTCTCAAAATTCGCAGTTAATTTACGTTCTTTATTGTTCCTTCTATCCACTGCCATCGATAATTTGCAACGTTCCTATATAACGTAAAATTGGCATCATTTGAGTTATGTTCTGGAAGTTGTACTTGACAAAAGCCGCTAACACGGAGAGCCAAGAAACGCTCAAAGGCGTCTACTAGATAGAATGCAACGGCACCGTTTAAGGCTAATGAGAGTCTCCATATCTCCGATGACTCGGTTAATGAAATCATGAGCCACCTTCACAAGATCCACTTTTTTGACGTTAGAAAATATTTCCCCCACTATTTATTAACGAAGATGATACGCCATTCCCTTATGATGCTTATACATTTTCTAACCATTATATAATTAACTTGATAAACAAAATACCTATGAGTCGAACACAACAAATTTATCTTACGCGCAAGCGAATGAAGAAAAAATTATAATAAAAGATCAAAAAGTTTGTTGAGTCGAAATCAGTTTTCGAGGAAAAGTTCGTTATCAAAATTATCGGGAAGAACATATTATCTGTCGCTTAGTCGATTCATATCGATATTGAAAAACTTTTTGTAGAGATATAAGTTCACTGTGCATAAAATATAACCTCACCTACGCAGTACCACGGGCAATAACTTCAACTCGACTGTGAGTTAAAACTAAAGAGCAGTCTTTTCTATTCCCTTCCATCATTTCACCTACCGGTAATCTCGACTTCAAGCATTGAGCTTTGCTGCAATAATTTGCCTATGCTTCTTGCAGAAAATATACGCTTTCTCAGTCTGTTTGATGTTCGACGAATTTGGCACTAAGAAATCTATAAATGCGCTAAACACCGTTATCTGTTGGAAGCAACGATTCAAATCCTTAAAAAAAGAGTCGACCTGAACAGATGGTTTTATGTGCGTTTATCAAAATACAGCCGACAGTTAAAGAAATGTATATTTCAAGATTTGATGAGCAAAAAGTAATTTAATACTATTTCTCCAATGATGTTACAAACAAATTAAAAAGGAAGTTCGCTCTGGGATGCTTCGCCACCAATGAGGAGATTCATATCAGCGGCTCTATTGGCAACGATGTCATGTGCTACTCATTTAAATCATGTTGCATGAAGCTGCTCATTTTCGATGAAATGCATCCATATCCATTTTGTCATGTACGGAGAAGCTTAGAGGTGTTATCGATTGATTATTGACTTGTGAGGTGATGCATGATGCAGGTACTTGCTGAATACAACGGTACATCAAGCTTCTTTTCAAAAAGCGTTTTGCAAACATTTATAATTCTTGTCAGAAGGTATCACATGCAACCCGAAAAACGTATTCCCAGTTTTTAGACACTTTTTTTGCACGGAAAATCTCAGATAATCACCATTGACTTTTGGCCAGTTTATGGTTTCTAAAATGAAATAATGGCTAGTTTCCGCCCACTGTCGCCGCAAAAATTTCATTTTATTTTCCTTGAATACGGTTTTCATCCACTCATCATATTTCATACTGAACTGCACAGGTTAAACGAAAACAAATATGCGGTAGCTTGAACAGCAGATTAAAGGCAAATCTTTTTCCTCGCGTTGTCTTCCGACGTTGAATTGGGCAGTGTGCGTTCTATTACTTTGTTTCTATTTTGTCCATCTCTTTTTCTATGCTTAGGGGGCATGGGTTTCAGCGATAGTAATTAACTGCAGTTATTATATTAGCTATTCAGAAAGTTGAGAGGATATCTGTCACTCTTTGAGCAATATTAGAAAAGTTTCCATTAAGCTCATTTTCTCTCTCTCGCCTCGCTTCTGGTCTCTTTTAAGTGACCGAGTGAAAAACCTTAACCTGTCATCGATACGACCACTGACTTATTTGTTTTCGTCTGCATATCCCTTCACGATGAATTATGCGTTTTATAGCGAATAGGCCATATGCCCAAATCAGACAAACAATTCTTTTGGCAGATGTTTACAACGTTCTTCATACTTAACAGCATCACTCTTCAACTCACAAAAAAGTCATAAAAACAGCCTCACCCAATAGGTTCTCCTATACATTCCACAAGTCGAAATTAGAAATAATGGAGGAAAAGAGAGTGCTGCGTTACGAAAGGTTGGCCTAAAACTGTTAAATAGATGTTTCCTCAAGAGGAACTGCACGCGTTTAGCAGACTCACTATGAATCATTACTGTAGATAGATGCTCGAAATCTGGGCAGCTCCTCCTTACAATTGTTTCTGAGAGTTGCAATGGTATATTCATAATCTGAAATTATCGTTGGCCGTTGTGTCAGCATGCTTCACTGTTCGATGCTCAGAACATTCCATATATATTGACTCATATCGAAGTGCACGAGCCTTCTTTCAAAATAGCTTCACAGTCTGTTGCAAGACATTTATTTGAACTCAACAGTATTTTTTAAGATGGTAAAAGTTGCGCTTATTAATTGTTACCCGCAGTTATTAGCATGGAATCACAAGAATGTGACGTTACGTTTAGATTGCAAATTTTGGTACAGCGTTCGATTTCCTTCTTATTCGCATGATAAAAGGAAAAAAGATGATTTGAGTGACTGAAAACTCTGCAGCGAGAACTTTGTTCGAGTGAGAATTTGCTTTCGTTCTAAGGAATGCGTACCTGACCTTTGAATACGTCGATATTGAAAATCAATAGACATAGATTTTCATGAAATTAAGTGATAAAAAACCTTGAATTTTCTTCTCAACCGAAAAAAAACAATGTTCCACACATCAGCTGTGATATTTATTCGGAATATCAAACCTTACCTTATCTAGGGTGTTTGAAAAAACCTCTAGGAACTCTCAGATATCTCTTAATTAAAAGAACACTGGACTTTTGAGCTATCGATTTTGTTAAAAAGTGGATTCCCCGTGGATGAATCTTTGTTATGAATAAGCATTTTGAATAAGCATTGAATAAGCATTTTGAATAAGCAATCTTTCCCTGTGAATAAGCATTTTTTATAGCTGTGAATGTTATGAACTTTCCTAAATCTGCCGACTATGTAGACAGTAAATGGCAGACTCACTTGCTTATCCGATTTTGTGAAGAAATTTCAAATTCTGCAGAGCAAAAAATTATTTTCTTCGTTTCATTCGGAGCATGAAAAATCTTTATGGAGTAACGAAATCGTCAAAAACTGCTTTGGATCTCATGCATTTTCGCATGCAGATAAGTACTCAGTCGAAATATGGTGCAAACGGCCTGGACCTCCAGTTTTCAATAAAATTGAACTATTTACTCGAGAAGTCTTTCTTCTTCTTTAAGCAACTAACTATGAGAAGATTTTTCTAATCCACGTACGAGGAAAATAGGACGTGCTAAAGTCAGTCAAGTTAAGAATTTGCAGCGTCAGGCTAAGGTCAGTCCAGAAAACTTTAAACCCAACCTTAATTATACTAGCATAAGGATTTTCTAATTTATCAATATGTGCAAAATTTTACGATTGCAAGGAGAACCTTTGACGCGCATGTAAATTACTGAAAATGCAATTTGCACGGCATATTACGTCAGTGGAACGCATATTTTGCATCAAAATCTAACAATTCATAAAGATCTTTCAATTTCGTTCCTAATGAAACTGAAAATTTTTCCCACCCAAACTCTCGGCAAAAGTAAAATTTTGGTGAGCAACAGAATGTGCTTCCAAATCAACATCCACAACTTTATCACAGTGACGTCTAAAGGAAAGTATAATGTTGGAAAGTAGAACGTCTAGTAGAACAAAGGAATGTAGAACGTCTGAAGGAAAACTAATATATTTAAAAATAAACGGCCTCTTTTAGTGATTTCTCCAGCAGCTAGCAAATGCGCTTTTTTTACTTCCCATATGTCAGGCTCCAAGTTTCTAACGATCTTTTATGCAGTTGTTTGTTGGCATGCAAATTGCTTCTATTCTCTTTTTTTTTTTGCACTGAGTACTTCTCTCATTCTCATAGCTATTGATATTTGAAATTCGGTGAGGAACGATTTGCATTATTATTGGGATCGCAACGAACATTTTCCATGCAAATGATAATCATACACTGCTAGAATGTCTCAAATATCTGCGCATATTGTTGAGCTGGGGATGGTTATATAATTATACGAAGAGATACCGCAATGGCTTCACTGATAGCAACAAATATAATCGCACTGGTCAATCATGAACTTGAATTTGTAGAGTGCTATCATAGAAATTTTTTGGACAGGTTGATGCGCTTTATGCAGAGACTTTCGATTTTGCTTTATACAACAAAGAACTGTTAACATAGAGTAACAAATAAGTGAACAGAAGGAGAATTCGCTGCAAATATTTTCGGGAGTGACTCGGGAAATCAGCACTTTCTCCAGTTCAGATTCTGTGATATTTTCACCAACTGAGAATGGAAGACTTATTTTAGCGGAAGATTGCTGTGAATGTTGAAGAAAAAAAAAGAATTTGAACAGGCTATTGCATACAAATAGCTACTGCTTATATTTCTGAAGAATTTACCTTTCCTAGTGAGCGACACGTTTGCTTCTCCGAGAGAAAAAGAACCGACACATCAAAGGCATTCTGATTGGTGAAAGTATTTAAGTCAGATCATGAGATCAATAAAAATATACGATCAACTCAAAAAAACCTATAAAAGTCGGTTATATTTTTGTCGTATTTTTTCCCGTCATCAATTCGAAGTAAACGACTTCAATCTATTAGAGGCAAACCATGAAAATTGGTGAAATCTTCAAGAAGTTCAACACAACTATGTAAGATCTCATTCAGCTTTGAGCAAAGTTTATGGATTTGGTTGCGTAGTTACATGAAAAATTAATGAATGAATGGATGTTGTGAAGGAAAAGCGGAACTTTGGCGCATGATCACCTCGATGGCGTCCTCTGAAACCGTTACTATGTGGATGAAAAAAAGAGCGAGAATCGAGCAGAACACTCATATGATATTGCCGTCGGAATATTTTAGAGAGGGATGAATTTTTTGATAATCTTTTAAACGCATTTTTGATGAATTTGATTTTTTTTTTCTACTCTTTTCCGCTGCTCTCAGATCACTTCATGTTAAACTGAGATAGAGAAATATAAGAATGCAATGATGATTGAAAAGCTCAGCGACATAAAATTTCTATAGCGGTTCAATGATCACTACCTCTTAAGCATAATCAGCCACTAAATTTAATGCGATCATGAACTGCCCCATAAATGGCACATGAAAAATCCGCAATTGATAAAAGTGCGAATATATTTCCATCAGCAACATGAGCTGTGAATATCAGTCAGATATGATGTTGCGTATAGAGTTACAACGAAAGACTCCTTAACTTGGATATTAACAAGCAACTAGACTTGATAGATTAGAAAAATTCAAGTATAAACGCTTAATAACGCAATCGAGAGGAAGTTTTCCAAGAATTCGCAAATAGAATCTTTCGAATGACAGCCCTCGTCGACGCATCGAACAAAATCCGTCGAATATTAGCTTAGTTTATCATAAACAATTAATACGGCGCAGTCAAATGCATACGCACGTTACAATTTCATATGAGATCGCAAACTTTCATAAAAACCGACGAAGTGCTCATCAAAAATTTTTAAGTATTCTTTTTCATAGTGCACAGTGAAAAAAGTGTTAAACGAATGAGCTAAATGCGTGCATCTTTGAGGAGGTTTTGCTTCATATATACACATTCTACCTGAGCGCTAACAACGCCGTTATCTTGCACTTCAAGCAACAAAGCAAACATAGGGAAACAGCAATCTAAGGGGAGGAAAATTGGGAACGCTTTCTCATATTATCGCTCATGAGCATCTGAACTGGGTATAGCAGTGAATACCCACAACATTTGAAGTAGAAAAAATAAGAGAGTTTAAAACTGACTGATAGGAAACTACTACATGTCACAAAAAGATGCAGCTTACTGCTTCTTTCGTTGGACATTCAAAAGTGGAATACTCGTTGATGAAAGCGAAACAAGTTTACTGAACGATTTCCGACTTTGAGAATGCCAAATGTAATATTTCACTCGAGTAGACTCAACTACTTAATAGTAAAAAGTAAGGAAAATGAAGAGTACGACTAAGAGTGAGCGAAGTGAGGCAGCAGTTAGTATTGGCCATGCCTTAGAGAATAGTTTGATGCGCATATAACAATTCGACGTGAATCCTGATAATACAATCCTATACAATAATACGATAATATAATAATACAATCAGAGCAACCCGTTGGCCACTTAGCAAATATATTTTTTCAAGTAAATAGAAATATTTTGATGACGGATACTTCCATCAAAAGCACAGAAATAATCTGCCTGCTACAAGCACACTGACAGAATGAATTGAACTGCTGCACCGAATTTTCATTCAACTAGCGTTATCAAATTGTTTCTTATATGAAATTCAGTTGACTTATACATCCATAGAGGGGACAAAATCGTCACAAAATTTTGACTATACCTCCTCCTACATTTGTAGGAACTAATAAACTGTAACATTACTGTACGTGGAAGAGGGACCGCACAAACACTGGTCTCGTTTGGACCAAAATTTATAGTGAAAAGTGCCCGAGAACCGCTCCTCTTGAAAGAAAGGAAGCAACTCCAAAGAATTATTACATGATAGAGTGCAACTACGTCTGCTGGAATCACCACACCTCAATTAACTATCACAGTGCCCGAGTTCAGAATCTTTCATCATGACAAGACAGTGCTACCACGAACATTAAATGAGACTGCGGCTGCAAATTTTTGCTGCTTTCATGCGTGTGTGTGCATGTGCATGCGTTTGTCTTTGTGCATGTGCATGTGCGTATGTCTGTGTAAATGTGTAGTTATTTAGCAGCAAGCATATAAAAACAAACTGCGCGTAGGAAGGTTTGGCTCTAGAAAGCTGACGAGGATAGAATGAACGACATTGGTAACCCACCGTCGCGATGCGCGCGAAGATTAACACAAACATGGGGTCAGTGATTTGAATTCAAACGGCATGAGGGCGAAAGTCTGACAAAAGCAGGCCCTAAATGTTATGCGAGGATAAGTAAACAATGTGGGAGTTGATTTAGGTGGGTAATGAGGAGGTCAAAGCGAAGAGTGGTTGAGGTTGTTGACTGGCCATCAGATAGTGTTATCCGCGCGAAGAGGGGATTCATGTATGAGCAACATAAACGGGTGGTTGAGCAACAGAATCTGATAGTGTATTAAAAGGACGAACCACCTCAAGGCATGTGTATATTCTTGTGTAACCGGCAGAGGCACTAAGGACGATCACTGACGAATGGAGAGCGTAAAAATTGAAACAGAGTGACAGCTAGGCCGGTCGCAGCAAACGCAAACTTAGTGATTGGGTCCGTAACTCCAACGGTGGTCGCCGTCGGATCGACACTAGGTGAAGAGAGAGACTAACGGGGATCAGGAACGCAAAGCGTCAACTCAGAGCTGACTACGGCAGACAGCCGACACCGAGCGGCCGCTCAGTCGACAACGAGCCACAGCAGGAACGGATGTACGCCTAATTTTTCAACAGTGATAATTGTTTTTCTTTCTTTTCTTCTTCTCTTTTCGTATTTTTTGTTCACGAACGTTTGGGAACAAACTGTCTTATAGTCAAAAATATTGATCATCTTCGCACCACTAACACTACATTTCAGGCCTACAAGGAGAATAGGAGAGGAACGACTGTGAAAGGTCAATACACTCATCCTCAGTGGCTGATCCAATTTTCTTTCGCTTTTTTTTCGTTTAGTCTTTTTTTTTTTTGAGGTTTTAGAAGGGCCATTCTATCTGAGCATCTTCCCACTGAGAGCAAAAAGCAGTTATTACTTCAGTTAACGAGATTAATTTCAGTAAAGGAGTTCCAATTCGATTTTTATTTCTAGCTGCAATTAAACTAATGCAACTTTTTTCCTTTTACTCGTTCAATAAAATAGTAAACGAAGTTAAATACTTATGCAAAATGAATAAATTGACTGTGAAAAAACAATGCCGATTAAAAAGTCCCTACCTGAAGAAGAACCTAGAAAGCATTGTAATGCGAGATTGCTTTCGTAAATGTTAGTATTTGGCAAATATACTGCAGAATTCCGGAAAAGTTTTCCGGAAAACAAAAAACGGCACGAAAAATTTCTGTTGTTTTGAATGCCACCTAAATCCATTTATGAACTTCATTTGAAAAATGCGTTAGAAAATCTTCGCGGAATTTCGTTCTAATTGCCGCGATACATCCAACGCAAGCTTGACTCCTACTTTCTTGCCAAGACAATACTTTTCTTTTCTCCACTTCGTAATCAAAATTAAATATCGCATAACCAAAAAAAAAAAGACGGTATTACTTCGCTATGTTTATGAATGCTTCTTTGGAAGCGACTTTAACGGCTGCATTTCTATAAATGGCCATTTAAATGCATGAAAAATCTTCTGAAGTTGTCAGTAAGTAAACGATAGAATATATACACTTTTAGTTTTATTCGGGATGCAGAAATTTCTATGAAAACTATCATTGCATATAAATGCTAATGAGTAGCGAGAATGAAATGGCCAAAAAATTTTTCCACCCCCTAAGGGAAAGAATCGTTATTTGCGTTTGAAAACTAACTGTCTATAGTTTTTATTGGACATGAAAAAGCTAATTTATGCCTCCTAATTACATTTATGCAAATATAAGTTAACTTTGTGAGATCTATAAGTTGCAATTTCTGAGAGAGATTTCGAGCATTATTTGTGCAAACCTCTTTTTTCCAGAAAAGCAGCAACATTCAGGAATAACATGAAATGATAGCATATAAACAACGAATAAAACAAACAACTACCAGCAATAATATTCAGTAAAAGTACTAACTCAACCAAAAATTTGCTTTATCCAATTTAAAACAGGCATATCATTGTTGAAATCGATAAACTTGCTCTAGGAAAGTGTGGAGCTCTTCTTGAAACAAGCTTATCGCGATTTGCTCTGACATTAACAAGCTTTGTTCTGCTAACTGATACCCAACACAATGGGAGCAGCTGGGTTATATCTTCTAGCTGCTATAATGCTCTTCTGCAAATAAAATGCACTCGTTGTTTTTCAAATGCCTAGGATGACATTTAGGGCGATGTAAAAATGACTGAAATTACAACTCATTACTTACCTACAACAGATATTAAAAAATCTCAGATTAAATTGAAATAAGTGATAAATTCTAATATCTGAAATTTAAATACTATCCGAAATGGTAAATTACAAAACACAGTTTCAGTTTCCGACTATAGCGGAAATAAATGGATATCTACAGAGAAGAAGTGTTCACACCTCGAGACCACAAGAGCATGCATCATCGGCGACATCGTGCGATGTTTATCATTTTCGCCATATTTAGACTAGCAAGATAAACTGCAATTTTAAATGACGTTTTCCCGACACAGTGCAAAAACGAAATTCGAAAACATTTCTTTTAATGCGTCAAAATTAAAAGCTAAAAGCGCGGTAGAAGCTGGGAAAATGCTTCAAAAATGAAATGATATTTGCATATAAGCCAGCAAAGGGGAAGTGATTTTTTTAAGCAAGGAAGACAGGTAACTAAAGACCATGAAAGGTGATGTGCGGACACCGAAGACTAGGGCATTTTCAGGAACATTTGAAGTGTTCAGCAGAGGTATACATTACGTGCTCTCATGTAAGGCTTTGAGTTTCCCAATGGAGGATAGTTTTACCGCAACCTGGTGGAGGGTTTTTTTGGTTTGATATAACTTTATTGGCTAACAAACTTTTCCATACGTTAATTCAGCACAGAAGAAAAAATTTTAAATCACTGTGTGGCTGGTTGAAGGATTTCATAAACAGTCAGAAAATAATTTAGATCGAAATGCTCAAGCCTAAAAATGTGACCCGTATATCTTTTGACGTCGCACTGATAGGCGACTCCTACATCACATCTTAAATATACCAGAAATCCTGTCGACTTGAATCTCAGACAAAGGCATCTTCAATGGCTGCCTATTTGCATGAAAGCACAGTTCAATTATTTTTTGCAGGAATACAATTGAGAACCATCAAGAAAACTATCAGCCGTGAAAAAACTGTCGAGAATGGTTGACATTAAAGTACATGCCTGCTCCTGTCATGTCACTGAGTTTGTGAATTTGTCTGCTGGACAAATCGTTGCACAATGGAAGCTGGACTATCGTATGAAGTATCGAATTAAGCAAACCTCGATCGGTTACGAATTAATCGAAATTGCAGGCATTGGCAACGGGTAGAAGAGAAAATATACGGATGACGAAAATATGTGTACTGGACAGTTAGCAGATAGACAAGCAAGCAAGGTTTAGTCAAAGCAACCTACAGATAGTCAGAAGAGACCAGCTCGTCATACAGAAGAGATATAATTCGTTCAAAATTACTCTTTAAAAATGCTCACTGACAAAGAAAACAAGCTGAGAGACCCCAAAAGAGTTAACGGAACATATGCTCTTGCATAACCTTCACTGGTCTGAATTATTGGAAACTGATGAAGCGAGTGAAAGAATGTCTTCACGTTTCTGAGTCAAATACGGATCCGACTGGTGTAAAATGCGTGACGTTATTATTATTATTTTTAATGTCTATAACTGCTTCTTCAAGTTCCAGTTGACACGACGCTGGTGCTAAGGATTTTATGATTACATACATTACATTCATGTAAATTTTTAAATCTGCCCTACTTGCATTACAATTAGAAGAGAAAAATCGATCGATTGGAGACATTTGCTAATATGCATGGACTTAAAGTTATCTTCAGCAGTTCTAAAATTTCCGGAAATAAAGGATTCGAGAAATATCAAAAAATTTCGGGAAAAATACCATCGCTTGTAAGTGCATTTTTTCAAAAATACGACAAAGTTAATCGTTAAAATGTTTGCTTGAAAACTCGATACATTTCTGCAATCGTAAAGATAAAAAAAAGATTGCCTCACTTACTCACTACATTCCAACCGTTGAATGAAAAATCTATTTGAAACAGAAGATCTAGCATAACAGGTCACCTTCCGGTATTAACCTAGCTTCTCGAATGGAGTCGCGAATACACTACTCTGCTTCTAAAAATTTTAGTGGACGTCGAGAAGGCATTCGGCAGTGTGGAGGTCAGTGCAACACCTGCAGCATTAAAGGACTACGGAATCCACTCCGACCAGATCAAATTACTCCATGCAGCGCTAAACGATAACTTCGCTTTTATTACAGTCTTCAGTAGTGGACTGCAAATAGCAGTCTGTAAAGGCGTCAAGCAGGACGGTACACCCATACATTATATCTTAAGCTATTTTCTGCTCGTCTTGAAATTACGGTGCAAAAGTTGGACTGAACGGAGCATATTAAAATTGACAGCGGGAAATTAAACCACCGGAGTTTCGCCGATGACATCATCTACACAGAAGGTTCAGTATAAATGCTGCAAAAAATATTGGTGAAATTGAACAGAAAATGAGCAAAAATATGCCTGAAAGTGAGCAAAATTAAAAACAAACACATGAAATGAAAAGGACTGCCTTATGATCGAATAAAATTTGGCAGAGAATTGACCGAAGTGGAAGGCTTTGTCCATTTGAGATAGGCGGTCAGGATGGATAACGATCTGAAGGATGAAGTCTCTACAAGAAAGAAAGCCGCTTGTGGTAAATTCAGAGAAATGTCTGATATCCTAAAACCTAAACTTAGGCATGCAACAAAGGCGGAGTTGTTCAGTTCTAGAGCCTTAAAAGCAGAGAAACGTGATTGTTAACAACTGCACAAGAGGGACAACTGCGAGTAATACAGTGGGCAACGGAGAGATCGGTGGTCGCAATATCGATACGCAATGAAGTGAAGAATGGATCTATAAGGGGCAGATCTTTGTCAAACGCCTAATGAATGAATACCGGATAAACAAATCATGCTAACTAGGTATTGCTGCAAGCATAGGTGACAACAGGTGACATGCAAAAAGACCAGGAGGATGTCCATCTAATGGATGCGAAGATTTCCTCGAAAGAAATGTTGGACCAACATGGAAAGAAACAACAAGGGATGGTTCGTTATTGGAAGATAACGTGCGAAATGTTCTCGCTGAAGTGTTTATTGCAGCAATGGGAGTAGGCTGATTAATTGACTTCTAACATTCGAATGTTCTACGTAACCCGATTTTCTGATACTCCTCACCGTACTGCTTCTTCTGGATCGACGCCATTTCGATCGATATGTATGACTTTGTTGAAATATGCTGTGCTTTTGATGCCCCATAAAATAACCCAATAATGTTTTTACTAGCCAAGTTTTTACAGAGTAGCCTGCAAACTAACACGTTATTTTTTATACCTTCTCAAATGGTGCTGTCAGCATAAGACTTAATAAATATCTGAAATGAATTGTTAGTATAAAATAAATATTCTTGCTAGAATGTTTTTAACCGCTTTAAGTCGTATAAGTTACAGCTTTTCATCAGAGAGTTGGAAATGGGTTTTAAGAAATGTGATTTAACACTTTTGTCGAAGCAACTTCGATGCTGAATTTAATGGGAGATGCAAGTCGAAACAGTGCGACTAGGACTTCGAACACTCTCACAACACACTTTACCAAACGCTAACCAACACAATCCCCATTAATTGCTGGCAAATGTGGATGGGAACAGTGGATCTGAGCGACACCGTAAATGTCAGGCGACCGTTCAATCGTAAAAGGAACAACGGCACGCGACTCCACGACACAACGAGGTCCAGTTCACGTGCGGTGCAACGTTTTAGGAAATGCGATTTAACACTTGCATGACTCCATTTAACACTCCATTAGAGCGTTTACGCTTCGGCATTATGATCAACTCCGCTCTAAACAATATCCACGACATCGTTACCTGAAAAGATTTGTTTATTTCACTCAGTTTGCCAAAATGAGCAATTTTCATCTCTGGTTATGTTGCACAGATCGATCGTGAGATATGGCAATCCACATATGGGCATAAACGATCCGGTCCCTTCAAGCAAAAATATCGAACATTTCATTGCTTGTGCACGATGATGTGTGGTTATGATGAGTCGTTCTACACCGCGAAATTTGTAGCTTCGTTTCACAATTCTCCCATATGGCAGTCTGCTGTCTTTCGCTGAAAATGTTGCTATTGATAAATTTGCCGTTCAAGCATTCTAAATGGCTTATGCATCTGCTGAATGATCTGAGTGATCTGTACGTTTTGGAAACATCGTTTTTTGAGGCATTCTTCGAAAGGGCTTTCTTCGAAAGATGCGTCCTTTCAGTTGCAACAGTGTATAGGCGTAGCCGAAATGAAACCAAATATGTTTCACTTTCTCTGCTTTTCAGCACGATACGTTTGCTACGGATTTTCAGAATGGATGGCCGAAGGTCCAGGGGAAAGGTAACGACAGTTCAACTTCCCTTTGAAATTAAAAGCGACATTATGTTTAAATTATTGCTGTCATTCATTTACACGTAAACTGTCATTTGCTCGAGAGAAATTCTTTCGACAGAACTCCAAATTCGGAGATCATTTCGAGAAAAACCGATGAAATTAGAATTTAAAAGGCACCTAAAGATTCGAAAATTCGCTACTCAAATTTTTGTTATGTTTAATGGCTTCAGATCATTTTTACAGATTAAATGTTCAGAATTTAAGGCGCAAATGAGACGCTCCTTGGCGTCGTAAGTGATTTACATTGATGCGAATCCGAATATCGTTACCATGACGACATCGACGGGCTGAGCGATAAACGTTGCGCATAGAGTGTGGCTAACGTTTTCGTGAGCTTCGAACAGCGGAGCACAACTCATCGCAGCGACCCGTCAGTTCATTTGCCATTTATGGTATATAGCCGAAAACAAGCTAATTGTATCGCAAATTCACTGCTTTTGCTAATTTCTGCGTCTTCGTGGTTCTTCGTTATAATCGCTGGTATATGCGTCTCACAACGATACCTCGAGAAGTATTTATTAAGTGAGGAACCGCAATAATAAATGAAATACTCGGTGCTTCATGCAGAGGTTGGTTCCCTGATAACATTCTTCTTTCTTTTCAATTGCTTCTGTGAAATTTTGCAGTCGTTTTGATTGGAATGAATGAAATTTAGGTGATGCTAGCTAGCGTTTTTTGAGTGGGTGTGAATGTAGTGCTCGCAGATTTAAAAGAAAAATAGTGCATATTTTCATGTTCGTTTGCATGCTTGTTATTAATAAATGCTGACGTTCAAGGTTATTAAACTTTTTCGGTCATAGTGGTGATTATATTTTCTAGCGAACGAAATGCATGGGGGTAGAGTAGAAAAGAATTTCCGTTGTTCACTTCGCTTGGTCGACCGCATGTTCTGCGGTGACCGCAAAATCTGAGGGGAAAGGCTTCTGCTCGATGAGGATAGGATAGGATCAGAGATGTTTGTTAGTCGACAAAACGTCTTTATGTTGCCCAATGCGTGTTCATATTTCTTGTTTTGTGATCACGAAGTTTAGATAATATAAGTCAAGTGATTGCTAGTATATTGGTTGCTTACTGCATTATAAATGCTCAAAGCAAGCATTCTCTCCTCGCAGTAGCTGAGTACCTGATTCTTATAGTCGGCTTTATTATCCTTGAAAATATTTGCCGGCGATATATTCTTTTATTTGCCTTCTTCTTTTCAAAGCATTCAAACACTCGTGCATCAACTGCGGTGTTATAATAATCTGCGATTTCGAATGTGAGGTAATTTTGAATGCTTAAATATTTTGCTCTAGCCATATACGCGGAAGTACAAGGCTTCAACGTTTTCGGCTGCATTCCTTTGCAGAACGCTAACAACAGTTTTCGCTCTTATACTACCTCTTGTGATCTCATTCGCCACTCAGGTAATATTTGATTATTTTTTCGTCAGGTAGTCATATTTTTAATGCAGTTAGTGGCTCTGACCTAGTGAAAACAATCGTCGTTTATGACCAAATCTTGTCATTAAGATACTCATCCGCCGGCGTGTTTCCAAGTTCACTCTGCATTCTTTGTGGATGGGAAGAGAACTGAAAATTTGTCTAGCAAAAAGAGAATGCAGATATCGCTGAATAAAAGCGAATATTGCAGTTTGACTTTCAGTCGTGATGCGTGTGGAGGTCACTTAACTGCAACGTTTCTTCTCGGGCAATGTTTAAGTACTGCAGATCATTTTTGGTGAAGGACTGGTTATCATTGAACGCAGTATTATATTTGCTTCAGGTCGATATCCTCTCGGGGGCTAATATCTTTCGATTGTACCGTGATTGAAAGGGAGAAAAATTTTTTCCAACAAAGCTGTAGAATTTGTTGAAACGAGCAAGAGGAACATTCTGCTCTTTATGAATGAAAGTCGTTTGTCGTGGAAGTGAAGAAAGTTTCGGGAAGAGCAAAGAAATTTATGAGGATATTCTCCTTAACGCCGAAATTTTTCAGGGAATGTGGAAAAAATATGGCGAATATAGTGAGCAGCCGAGTGTTCAATTCAAAAATCGCTATATAATAATGTTAAAAGGCGCTTCGATCGATGATTACTTTTTATGGAGTACATATCCTGTTTTAAACCAAGCTGAACATTCTCGTTTGAGGATTCCAGTTATTGAAGCTACGACTATCGATTATAATGACGATGGGAAGACGGATTTGGTATGAATTCAATGCATCCTTTGTTCGCTTTTAAATGCATACAAATTTCACTAAATTCTTCTTTCTGATTCTATTTGGCCTTTAAATTTTCGTTTGACAGTTTACTCATTAGTGTTGTCATAAGTCGAATAATCGTAAGAGGAATGGATATTTACCTGGACACTAAAAATTGCCATAATTTCTTTTCCAGATATCGATTAGTGCAACATTTTTCTTGTCTGAAAAGGAGAAAATCTTCGGTGCCTTCTGGATGTTACTTTTCGAATATAGACTGGATATGAGATCGCGTTTTTCGGTGAGTTTCAAATTTCATTCGCGCATGATGCCAACTGCTTGATCAGTCACTTTCCTTAAACAAGTTTGAATCTAATGGAATAAATATGCTAGTTAAATTCGTTTTTTGCCCATGCTAATAGGTAAAAAACCTGGCACTGTTGAGTCAAGTCACGAACGTTAAGCGATCACACAACGCGTGATTTCTGCCTTATTTTATCAGCGGACTTTATACCAGTTTTTCTTCTCGTAATTTGGCATCAGCTATGAGAAGCAAATTCAAATTCTAAATGCTACAAACTGCGTTCAGGGTTCTTTTCATTATCGCTAGGTCTGCGGCCGTCATCTGCTTGTTTGATAAGATTATTCAGCCAAGTGGTGATCTGTATAGCTAGAATATGGGAATAATTTTTCCTAGACCTAGAACTTAGAGTTTGGGTAACTTGAAGATAGCAATTATTCTACAGAACTAGAAATTGATGCTATCGAACGAGAAGCTAGGATCGAACTAGAGATGCAGAACAGAAAAGTTGGACTTGATTTTCGTGAAATTAGGGAACAAGTCGGATTTTTTTATTGCTTTTTTCACACTAGGAATATTATTTCCATACTATCATTTGATTATTAAAATTTTCTATCACCTTCAAATATGACCTTACAGAACGCTTAATATATCTTGTTGATTGTTTGCTACATATCGTCAGCTTATCAGATAACCATTCCTATGTTTAACATTTTTCCGTATGCAGTGAATGAAATTTTGGAGTAAAATTATTGTTGAGATGGAAACTGCGTTGATCGGTGATATCGATAAACCAAAGCCAACATTTTCATTATCGGTCGCGGGCGATTTTAATTTGGAGCAATCGATTCCTTTGCGAAGTTTTGGTTGGGATCTCAATCATGGTGGCCCCCTTATAAATGAATCGAATCCAGATTTTTTCCACTATGCCCCTGTTGAAATTATGCTGAGAAATTCACTGCGAAATTTTACAACTACGCTAAAGAGGTGAGTATAATTTTCTTGTTATTTTTCTCCTCAATCCATTTATTTGAACGTTCAACGTAGCTGTATGCATTTTATCAAAGGTTGACTGAGCTGTGAAAACAAAAGTATCTTATTGTTCTTGTTGCCTATTCCTACTCGTTAATTGCTATAATTGTAGTTAGGGTCTCTTAGAAGTCCGGTTTTTTCTTAAATGAAAAGTAAAGAAGATTACAATCGTTTAGTTCTTTATTTTATGCTCATCATACATGAAATACACAGTTGGATGAAATAACATGAAGCAATAAAGATAAGTTTTGATGTTTAATGAGTACTAATTTGAATCTTTAATTAGGCTCATTCTTTCTTCATCGCTCATTAATCTTTTGGAATCGTCCTATCCATCTGCATAATATGAAGCCGTTTGATTTATTCCTTACAACAAACCATCAAAAAATCACCGAAAATATATTTTTAAGGCTTTCTCACTGCAAATTTCACTTCAGTCACTTTTGTTCGCTAAAAGAAACGTTTCATTTTCAAGGGAAGTTGTCATGTGCTCATCGAAGTCAATGGAGAAGAATTCGTTTGTTATACGGTTTTCCATCCGTATACCCGAACAAAAATTAACCTACAAAAGCGGCCTTTTCGAATTGCTCAAATTTGCTTGGATGCAATATCTCAGTATCTTTGTTATTTTTCACTTCATTTTCAGTAAATTGTTGAGCTTTATTTTCGAAAATCGTATTGTTTCCTCAATTGTAGTCGAAGATAAGCGTCTCGAATAATATTTATTAAAACTGATTCCGTCGAATCTCATTTCATAACCACAAAAAAACCAACAATCGCATATATTTCACATCACGTATTGGTCGATTATGAAAGAAATGTAAGTATGATCTGAAGAAGTTTCTGGAATTTTTCCTGTCTAACGACATATTGGACGGAAATTCCGGCAGAAATGAATTCAGACGAAGGGAATAACTGAAAGAAGTTAGCTACAGAAAATGCTTCACTGAAAATTGGTTGCAATATGTTGTTGGTAGGAAACGAAGTAGTGGGAATTAATGTTTTAAGTAACACCGTGATATGGAGATCAGTATGTGGTGGGGTCTTTTGTTTCACGGAAGAAAAACGATCCTCTGAAAACAACGCCAAGCTTAATATAGCTTCGGATTAACCTTTATGATGAACAGGGTGGAGATTTTGCTTTGAAAAAAAGTCTGGAGCTGTGGAGCTACACCCCTACTGCAGCTATTTCAAGGATGTAAGAAGGCCTGGTGATGTTTTGGAAAAGGTATTATCTCCTTTCATAAAGAGTTCAGAGCATCAAGAAATCTTACATTTAAGAGCATAACAGAACGTGAATGATGAGAGGTGCTCATTTCGAGGTTGTACGTTGAGTTGCAAACAAATATCGCTCCGTTACTTATCGTTCTCGTGGCCTCGAATCAGCGAAACAATTTCCTTTACATTCATTGTACATTCTCAGTCTTGCTGTGTATTGAGAGCATACTTGTCGATGTCTATAAATGAAGTAATCGTACAAGTGAATGGAATTCATCAATTAAAATGCTGATTGGAATGATTTATTGCTTATCATGTATATCCTTTTCGTCATTTCGAAATAAGTTCTCATTGTGTGAACGTGTTCACTGATAATGCCATCTCTTGCACAATTCGAAATTAGAGTTTTTTTTAATAATTCGATACTTGCAAAACTTGCAAATTAAAGATGTCACATGAAAATCTCAGTTATTGTTGGCACGGCAAAAGGTAACCTGCAAACCCAACAGAAAATTGTGGCGAAGATGAGAAGTTTTGAAAGAAAACGTTCGAGTGAAATATTTTCAGTCTTTAAATGATCTGATTTTTATATTCTGTCTGAAATATTAACGTAGGAACGATTTCGGAAGGGACGCTGCTTACTATCCCGAATGTCATTTGCAAATGTTTCATCAAAAGTTTAGAAATATTTACATGTCGGATTTGACCATATCATAAATTGCATAAGTGCACTTTCATGGGCGGAAATCTCCATCGAATTCTTCGACCAGTTTTGAGCGAATTTTCGCAGAACATTAATGCCTCAAATATCCGAGTAGACATTACGAGTTATAATTTCATGAGTTCGGCGTTATGCGCGACACGTTTTCTCAGTAATTCGATTTTTTGCTAAATGATTTTTCCTATGATCTTTTCATGCTCAGTGATTTCGTTTTCGTTTTTCGCTTCTTTTTTTCTTAGATGAATTGGTGATTGTTATCAGGTTAATATGAGGCGAGCATACGCCATAGTGCTATACCTTTCAATGTGTTTTATCGCATATTTGATCAGGAATAAAATTCCTCGAATATTCCGCATTTCTTCTTCACTTTACAGAATGAAGTAAGGACTCAATATTCTATATGTGCCAAGCTCACACATTTTAGTGTCAAGATATTTCAAGTTGGCTTGACCTTTTCCTCAGTTTTTAGCAGTACGTTATGCAGTGCTAAACTGTTGACAGATAACTACAACACAGTTGAAGAGTGTGATGGCACTTGCTGATGCTTGTTTTCTACTGACAGCGAACGCTCTGTTGATGCATCCACTGACATTAACTGCTTGCTGTCCAGTGATGGCGTTTCGAGGTACGGTGGGGGTACTGCATGATAAATAGGGCGGTGGTGACGGCGCCGCGACTTCTTATGGGATTAAATACGTTCGTATAACTGCCGCTGGAGGCAGCGATCCTTCTACCGGACTAATTTTTTCGAATATTGGCCTTTGAATGGAACGGTGCGATATCTGAGGCGTTCCAACAGGGATGTTGCTAGCTTGACTGGTTGACACGGGCGGTATACGTTGGCTGACAATACTCCTTGTTTCTTGTACTGTTGGTCCAGGTCTTATTACAGTTATTAACTGTGGAACAATTGCGGCGGGAGGGCGAAGTGGCGGTGGTCTGCTAGCAACTTGAATCAATGGGACTGCAACAACGTTTGTAGGAACGTTTTGCTGAGGCACAATTGGAGCTACACGACTAATCACACTCACGAGATAAGAAGATCCTGAATGCACGACGGAAGGAATCACCTTCATAACCGGACCACTCATGTGGGCTGACGCTAATCGCGTCATGACCAATATTGTTGCATTATCCGTCCTGTAAAATGATTGACGCCATTATTTGTGCTAAAGGGTGTGAGAGGGGAGGGTGGGATGGAATGATATGATATAGATATACGTTTCTGCATTCAGTTTATAAGCAACTCCTGAATTTCCCCCAAAAACTAACGAACTTAGTATCAGTAAAAAAAAATATTCATGTAAAAATATTCTTAAATAAACATATTTATATTATTACGAGGATGATTTTTGCAAAAATCAGCATAGATGTCACGTTTTTTTAGTATATGGCCTTTTGCGGTGAAAGTTGCAACCTTGATGAGGTTCCAGCAGTCATCCGTTAAGAGAACAACGCCTAGTTTATACACATCTACAAATGGCGCTAAATCTGCCATTGCAGCAAAGAGTGATATAAACGGAACAGGTAAAACCAATTGGAAGCTGCTATTACGAAACATCCAATTGTCTATACTTACGTGGAAGAGGAAATTCGCGTCATTAGCCTCCCTCAACATTCGCCAATAATCATGAAATTAACAGTGCACAGAACATCTAAAGATCACATTTACGTTTAATTCGAATTTATTAAATATTCGTGAGTACATCAAACACAAAAAAAGAACGAAGTAAGAGGCCCAACTGGTTCAGAGCAGAACCAGCTAGGAGCTAGTGCTGGAATTGGAGGGATGAAAAAATGACAGTTCGAGGGAGGAGAAAGGTGGGGAATATTAGATGAGTCATTAAAAGATTTTCAGAAGCTTTGAATTATAGAGAATACGTAGAATTACCGGTGGGCACGTTCATCAGCAAACTATGATGTTGCAGAAATGCTGCTTCAACACGCTCGCTGAGGGATTTTCCGTAATTCTATGATGAAATTGGATGCCAAGAATATCATGCTCACTCTACGCCTTTGCTCGATATTTTGAGCCGTTTTGTGCTCAGCTCGAGTACTCTTTATTTTAATGAAACCTGAAAACATTGTCTACCCTGAAAGCATGCTGAATATTGGGTAAGCAGCACCATCGTCTTAGCAATCATCAACAACATCCAACCCAAAGTTATTCCAAAAATTGGGTCCTGCTCCGTGTTAGACATCCCTAAACTCCGTCTGTTCCAGGTCTAGGAACTCCAACATTTGACATCTTAGAAAACTTTCCTCATCAGCTAATTCTGGTTGTCCGCAAGTGGCCTAGAACTATAGGTTCCGAGTTTCAGCTGTCTCCGAAGTTCTGGAGTGAGAGCGACTTAAACTACGAGAGTACCGAGCCCTCAGCATTCCGCCTTTCATAGTAATGGATCCTTTGCATATAAATATCAAGTTTAAAACGAAACCTAAACGAGCAATGCAGAATTATCTCAGCTAACTTTTAATGACAATTTGGGAGAGCTCGTCTCATACCGATTAATGTCGGATTTAACCCGGAAATATAAAGAAAGCATTTATAAAACGGCACTCATCGTTTCGACGTATTTTTAATAATTTCAATGAACAAAACTAATAAATAGAACAAAATTCATCTACCAAACAACGAAATATGAAAAGAGCAATTTCCGCCGATCACAACAAAAAGTTTATTGAGAAGGCGACATTCGATAATCACTCAAAAAAATGCAACCGAATCATATTTTGTGGAGCAACAGCAAATGCCACACGCTTAAATTTGCCTAGATGGGTTCCTACTCTCGCCTGAAACTGCTCCTAAGAGAAACAGGTTACGTTTCGGACGCTAACTTTCGCTGTTATTGTAAGGTGGATCCCTCTTATTTAATGAAGCTGACGTATCATGCTGATGGATGCATAACGCTAGAAATCATAAAAAGTGAGCAAAGAAATTAACTTCTCGCGACGCTGTTAAGGGGACAGTCAATGAAGGCACACCTCTACATATATGGAATGGGAAAAAACTGAGAAAAACTGGAAAATATAGAGATTTTTGTCTGAGATGCTCAGATAATATAAATGAGTTTATCGGTAGTGATTCAATTCGCAACCGAAATTCGATCTCTGTATCAATAAAACTGTGGCAAAACAAAAACTGCAGCTTCCTAAATCGAAGCAAAAATTCTTCTAATGCAAACGACAACGAAGGGGCAAAAACATCAAAAGGCCCCATCAGAGGTGCTTTATTTTTATCCATTTACGTAATTGATTAGCATCTTAGTCTAGGCGATAAAGGTATCGCATCTAATGAGCGATGTACATATTTTTCAAAGGCTAAACAAGGAAAAAATTAGTATGCATTGGCTGACTTACTGCGAAGAAAATTTTACGCAAGATTTGCATTTACTATGTGATATCAGGAAAATAATCTTCATTATCTCACTTGCATTAAGTAAGACTTTCAGATATTCCGAATCACTTATAAGCTACAATGACTGTGCGTGAAACATTCTTCTGAAAAATACGAAGCTGCGTATTTGATCTGCCGACATAATTAATTTAATAACTGCTTAAAATTCAGTTCCGAATGCAGTCGAGGATTCGCTTCCACTTGCGAATGAAACTGTAATTCGCATAAAATGGATCTGCCACTACTTCAAATTTTCAAAGAATTTGTTGAATTTATTCTCTCATTATGAAGATATTCTGCACTGTTTATTATGTTTTTCTCACCTATTCAAAGAAAGAAAGAAAAGAACTTGAGAACTTTAATCTGTACACACCGAGGATATGAAGTGCATGGATGAATTGCTGAAGGTCAATAATTCGAAAATAAAACAGACGCAAAAAGGGAGGCGATCTTTGTCATGTATGGGACAAAAAAGGAAGGACGAAGCTATGTCTGGATGCAGTTCGTTTCATGTTTCGCAGAATGAAGGGGGCAAACATATTCTCCCAATTATTCGTGATGCTACTTTTAAGTACTGCTTTTTAGCTATTTTCGTTCTTCTGTTGTAAATATTTCGAGCTAATTATTAAGCAAATTTTTTTCCTAAAGCACGTGCTTTGAAACAGCTAAGGAAGAGTTCTCCAAAATTACCATTCAGTGGACTACTCCAACCTGTTGGCAGGTCTCTATCCCAGCTATACGGCTAAAAAACTCGACGTTACTTCAACAATCAGATACTTTGTACAGCCTCACACCAGTGAATCCTTGTGGTATGCGATGCGGTGTCTGCTTGCATCATTCCGCAAAACCCCAATTATAAGATGATTACAATTTTATGTACACCTGAAAGCATATATAAGAATTGTTTGTAACTGAGATGCTGATCGATGATATTTTCAAGAGTTATCAAACTTAACCGATCACGAAATCTTCAGTAATCAGATTCATTAAGGTGACAACTACGTATCTTAGATTGGTGATCTTAGATTCGATATGATCTTTAATTTAGCGACAACAACTTGTGATTTTCTGACATTTGTGTTTAGAAAATATCTGGTCATAGTATCATTTTGCTAAGTTTGGTGTACTTTATATAGTGCAGTAAACCGAATTAAAAAGAAGTTTGGTGGATATTCGTTAGAGCTTTTAAATAATTAAGAAATAAGGGCGAAAACTTTTATGCATATTCGAATTTTCTTCGGCTCTTTCTGGCTGACTTATATGCTTTTAATTTCTATGCGTTCCACATCTCTACGCAAGTGTTAGTGCGTTTACTTTGTCAAAACACTATAAATCCAGTTTTCTTCTGCAGGTTATCGCATTATTTATTGAAGTAGCGGGTCCATTCGATCGTTAGATGGTTGGTGATAACTGCGCTTCATAAATTAGTTCCCATTTCGTCTCGCCTTCGTAAGTGCTTTGCTTCTCTTAATTGAAAATTTCAGTGACACTGAGTGTGAATCTTTTGTTGCAGAGGATCTTTGCAAATAAATAAAGCACTGCTGTAACTTACAAACAAAACTGTTTTATGCTAAGAAAGCATCTTCTCTGTTGACATCACTAGAAGAATCACTAGTATCACTTTTCTGCTGAGTATCACTAGAAGAATTATATATATATATATATATATATATATATATATATATATATATATATATATATCGTAAAAGCGTAGTACACTTAAAAATACGGACAACGGTGTGTTGGCATTAGTTTTTATTGCAATCCATTGTTCAAAAAAATTCTCGCATTAAGTACTAAAGGGAAATGGCTGAATGTCGATCCTCAAAGAAATCTTTTGTTAGCGTTACCTCTCTGTGTAGCAAAGGTGTTGCTGCAATGTTTTCGGATACGTCAACATAAGTGCCACTCTTCCCACCAACTTCAATTCAGATGCCTCAGAAGCCAATGATGTGAAATTAGCTGGTACATTCTAAATGTGACCTAACCAGGTCCCTTGTGGTTTAAATAGTCGAGCTCACCTCGGTGATAAGCTAACGTGGCTCGTTTTCATTTGTGCCACGAACCGATCGATGCTTCCTCAAGAAAAAAAACATTCGCTTAAGCAAGTGAACCAACAGAGCTTGTTTTTCGAGAGGTATTTTATACGTTTTTCACCGACTCGTGGTGGCACCAAAGGTGAACCATTTGAAAGATCGAATAAAAACAGTTTCTAATACTACTTTTCCATCCTTTTTTCAAGCAGCTGCATGTCCCACATCTGTAAATTTATTTATCGTAAAGTAAGCTCGTTTGCCAAAAGACAACTGTATATTTCATACCACGCATCCATTGCGAGACGTACGCAACTGTCCGCAATTTATAGTACATCTTACTGGATCGAACGAATTAAAAAATACATTTTTAAATGCAGTTATGCTGTAAACAAATCATGACGTTTTTTATCCGGCAAGTGGATCGTTTGGAAAGAAAAGATAGGGAGCGCTTCCCAGTGCAAATGTTCAGAATGACTGGTCGACTGACCAAATTGACCGAACGATGTTAAACACGTCCTGCGCTGACGCGTCCTTATTTATGTGTCTTACTGTTAATTAATCATTAAATGTTCCAGCTTCTTTTTCTTTGGTCCAATATAATTGGTGATGAATGAAAGGCTTATTTCACTGAGTAAGTCAAAGTTATTCTAATGTTTGGAATGGAAATGGAAGGTTAAAATGTGTTCCATGTATCTGGAACATTATCTAATTCGTCTTATGAAAGGAAGATGCTTGTTAGGCGTTCAAAACGATTGTTACTGATTCTTTAATGTTTCTGTATCCAGCGATACCCACATTCTGTATTAAAGATGTTTCGGTCTCCGCCCAACAATATGGAAGTAGAACACACTTCGTGGATGTCAAAATCTCGCGAGGAAAGCGTCAGACAGACGCCTAGAACCGCCAGTGTTGCGCGCCGGTTGCATTTTCGTTTCGGAGCATGATGGTCGGAGGGAACACCGGGTCACCAGAGTGTAGGAAACAAGGAACGAAGGAGATGGTTCTGGCAAGAACCGCGGTGAAATCTGCGATGTTGAAGCACCGTCGTATAGCTGGTGTAGCGAAAAATGGCGAAGAATTTAAAGCGATTCGCAGCATCTAAACAGGAATTTCAAGAAAGAGCGCACTGTAAATTCTGGTCAACACACATTACCTCCTCGACAGTACACACATTCGAGTTTTGCGACCATCTGCCACTTCAAACGATAAACATTCCGCCACTGATGTAATCGTAGCAAAGTTAGGCAAAATATTTTGGGTGTGGCAGTTAACATTGTCACGATGAGTTAACTGTCGCTCGTTTATATATTGCATTTTACTGCGGCTCTTTGATAAAATATCAAAGCACTGTTTTTTTCACGGCACTCTAAATTACACTGTGGAATGCAGTATTTATGTGCCTATCTTGTTGAAATAAGGTTTTCTCGGGTTGATGAAATAGAACGGCATTTTGAACTTTCAACGCAAACAACACATTACTGCTAGAGAGCTTTTGAATTTGCAAGTGTTCACATGAGCGGTAAACATGGTGAATGGGGAACGACAATATTCAGAACTCGTTTAAAATCTAATTATAAAGAAAACCCACAGCAGCAAAATTAATGGTGAGAGACACAACGAAATTAAATGCGATGTAAGATGGATAAAGCAATGTGGCCTATTGCTCTCTTTGAAGAGCAAACATTTTCTCCATTATATTTTCTTCCGCTGAAAGTTAGCTATTGCAATTTATCCGATTTTCTACGCACCCATGTGTGCTTACGCACTCTGCCTGCCTTGTTTCAAGATAGTGTGCTATCTACAATGTCGACTGGCTGATTTGTTTCAATTTCATATTCTAGTCCCTACATCCTCCGAAATTAGTGCGCAGGCAAAGACCGTAATCGATGATCGGGTGACATTAAAGTCGAGCGAAACGCGTAAAAGGATGAACCATACCATTCGAGAGACTATTCTTACGGTCATTAGCACACCAGTTCTTGGATTCAGTAAGATGCTCACCTAGTAAGTCATGAAAACTGCCACGACTTCAGCGAATGCCACAACAGGAGCAATCGTACCCAGTCTCTGTAAGGACTTACACTCCGTCAACAAAACCTGGCTCATCTTGCTGATTATGAAAGGCTTGAAAGGAGCAGCTTCCGCAGTAAGTCGGAGACACAGTGAGGCCGGCATAGAGGCAAACAAAGCGATTGTTAACAAGCCTGAGGTCGACTGTTTGCCAAAGGAAATTTCCGGATCCTGTGAGCATGTAGATGGCAAGGGTCTCATCAACATCACATCCAACAATTTTCACAGTTGCTCATAGGTTCAGACTTGAAGAATTCTCCTAAATTCTACACGGCTCTCTAGACTCATCGAACGAGAAAGGAGGATCAATGTAGTGAATTATTCAATAATGCCGTTCTGCGGCGACTTTTTTTTGAACAGCCGAAAGGTGCATGAAGGTAGAGGTGGAATGGATTTGAGAGGTGGAGAAACCACTCGTCTTTCTTGAGTATGAACCACAACTCGATCGCTGCACGAAGTCCCACCGACTGCTCTGAAAGGACTCTAAGAGGTGTTTATTTTTATACAGAATGCATTGTAAACGATCAATAATAAAACTTGATATTGTGCTCTTCACAGCAATCTTTCTCGCAGTTTTAAGTCGTTGGTTTCGGTGAAGTTCAAACTGCCATGTGTTCCATTGTGTTCATTTGACAGCTGTTGAAAAAAGATGGGGGTCGTTTGGTAGGGCGGCGCATATGGACAGATACGTAGCATCCTTGAAATTCACGCGATGTTGTTAGAGAATGCTTCGAATTATTCTGGATACTCCTTTCCCTTTACTTCTCTCTACATAATGCACCTAACATGAGTGACATGAGTGCTCTTTATTTCGTTTAGTTCCTCCACAAAAATTCAGCAGCCTTATGTCATAGCAAACGCAGCAGCTAGCAATTTAACCTTAAATTTCTTGGTTACTTCTATGAATTCACTCAGTGAATTCATCTCGAATAGCTGACTATTAATCTTACAGTGTTCCGCCTAATGTGAGGTGTTTCGCTCACATTTCTCCTGCGTCGACGAGATGCACCAACTGTCGAGCCGCAAGAGGGGAGAAGTGGTTCTTCCCGCTGTTCGTTCGACCGTTTTTCCCGATTGGGCTGTCGTCCCGCTTTCATAGATCGCTCAAATTCATCGTTCCTACCCACGCTTGCTCCTAACCTTGATGGGGATGTTGTTGATTAGTGTTTTTGCTTGTGAGGATGTTCGAAGTCTTAGTCACGTCGTTCTGACTTGCGGCTTTCGTGAAACTGTGCATCGAAGATTGCTTCGACGCCAATATTTCATGGAATATGTATATTATTATCGCCGCTATCTTCTCTCTTATAAAGTGCTACGAAGATGACCGTGTGTAATCCACTAATCACTAGAAAAGCACGTAGTGAGTGGAAAGAATGAGAGCGTTTGTTATAATCATGAAGTGTTTGTTGCTCCTCGATGAAAAAGGCAAATGATCAGTAGAGTAACTACAGGAAAACAACTGCGATAAAGTTAGGGAGTATGAACAAAATAAGAGATGACTGCAGACTTCCTGTACCAACGATTTTTGTGAAGGATAATGCTGTTTCGGTAGAATTTCCTCCTTAACGTAACCAGCACTTAAATCTCGTGGATATGAATGATGCTGCAGTTACATCAGCTATTTATCGATAACAAAATAAACAATAAGCTAATAGTAAAATGTCGGTTGTTTCGGATGGTTTGCATATAGGGAAAACGGTGTCAAAAATCTCCTTTCCACAGTAGCTTGTCGCCCGATCAACTTGATTTTCCCTGTTTACGAGGCATTTGAGAGATCCATCAGAGATGTGCTGCCAAATTATTTTCCATGAATTTTTCTGTTTAGTCCAGTAAAGTTCCGTTTACTTTTCGACAAATCAATCACCTCAATTGAGACGGAGGCTTAGACGGTTCAGTAATGGCGTCAACTAAGAAAGTTCAAACGAATGTTGCTGTATTCATTACTCAAAAGCTTTTGATGCCATTTATCATAGATAGTAGTGCAAACATTAGTGAAGTATGGGACTGTCATTGTAAGGTCTACGTGACTGCGTTGGTTCGAAAGTTCCGTGAAGCGTTTAAGTAGCCGTGATCTTCACTCTTTCGTAAATCCTCTGTTTCAAATTATTTCTTTCAGAACAGTAATAATTTGGTAGCAGGAAAAATTGAACCATACAATATGCGGACAAACAGCATAAAAACCACTGAAAAAGCAAAACAGTTTAAAATCTGTAGGAAATATCATTTGTCAACGTATTACAGCTGTAATGTTGGCAGTACGAAGCTAGCACCGGGGACCGAAACTCACCATCGGCAAATGCAAGCGTTCACTAACTGTTACCAGTTCGTCGTCGTCCCCACCCTTCGCATGACCCCGCAGGAAGACTGCTGTTCGGTGTTTTTATACCATGGAAGTCCTGGCATCCGGGAGATCCTCAGTTCGTGTGGGCATTCTTCTTTAAAAATTCTCCAAGATCCCCTGAAACAAATTTCCTCATCTCTATGAGGACGTTAAAACGGCTGGTCCTTGCTACGCGAGCAAAAAAAATCCTCATAGAGTAGTCCCATGAGGTAGTGTATTTGAAATAAATACACTGAAGGAAGACATGACGAATAGACAGTAATAAAATAACAACAGCTCAATGCAAAGGAGAAAACCCAAATAACCCTGGCATGATTTGGAAATGCAATGAAAAGCTGGATCAGCTTGGATGGGAGGAGCTCAAATTCGTTAACTTCTAAAGATATTCGTCCCCGTGCGGTAGAACAAAATGTCTCGCTTTTATTGATACAAAACGCATAAAAATTATAAGCAATCACGTTGTGTCCTCTTCGCCACTGAACTATTTCAACGGGAAAATACTTCAAGGAATGGGAACTTCCAAATGTAACCGTCATATAGAAAGGTTATGGCGACGTGAAAAATGTACCGATTATAGGCTCATAACGCACCACCCAGCAAGTTGAAACTCTTCGAATCTTCTCACTGCGTATAACTATATTGCAGTGTAACCGAAAATAGCACATTTTCAGCATACATTTGGCAAAAGCTTTCGAAACAACTTATCGAAAAAATAAACGAAATTAATTACGAGGAGGCAGAGTGTTACGTACTTCTTATATACTCTTTCGCTCAAAGAAAACGCGTTTCGAATAAACGAAGACATCTCATGATTATCAAGAGGTTATCTGAGCAAACAAGGAATAGAAGGCTTTGTTGGCCAAATCATAACTCAAGAAAAGGCTATCTCTGTCTGCCTCCACTAGGCGCTGCTCGCTCCTTCCACTTCGCTATAGCTCAATTTTCATTCTTCCTGCTACAAAAACTGGTCCTTGCTAGAGTCATTTAGCAACTTACTTTCAATTAAAGAGTGCAAAGCATCGACAAGCAAAAGAAGAAGCAACCTCTCATCGGTATCATAGAAATGCCAATTAATAGAAAATTCGCTGATCAGTGCCGCCAATCCACTGTAGTTAATGTTGTTCCGTTCGAAATTTCGAAAACATATTACATTATGCTTCATCATCTCAGAGATATCCTAAGCTATGTTATACTTTGTGATAGATACCAAAGTTCCATAAATCATGCAACAAAGTGCTCTATCCACTTCAAACTGTTTGACAAACGTAACGACAAGTTTGGTTAATGACAGATATTACTACTCAAACTGCACATAAATAACGCCAATGGTCATGGAATCAGTGCTAGAAAGTACTAAAATTCAATAAATTCAAAGAACAGTTATCCGAAAATAGACCATTCCCGGGATGTCTTGCATATGGAACGTTTCCAGAGTTCAGTGAAACTGATAAAGGACATCTCCTGGTGATTTAATCCTTGAAAGTCAGGTTGTATGATGTGAAGCAAGATTTCTTGTAACTCTTCGATTAGCCAATCACACGTCTTCTCTGAAGGTAGTCTTAGAAGTAGGGTAGGCGCAATTTGCTTCACGAAAATACACTCTTTATATTCCGTGCAAAGCAAACTATACAACCACGCAGATTAGGTGATGTGCAAGATACCTCGCAACATTTTTCAAGCAGTGAAGCTCGACCGTTTGCGAGATCAGGCGGTTTAAATCCCTTATCTTCAGATAAATAACCCAGACATCGAGACTTGTCCACAGAAAGGAGGAATTTCAACATTCCGTGCAAAGGTCCGCAGATTCAGAAAAGATTCAGAAAAGGATCGTGCTCCCCATTCTGGCTTTTTCTATATGTGCTGAAACAAACATGGCATTGCGTCTAACACAGATGTCCTTTTTGGAAGTTAATCACAGCTGCCTTCATTCAAAGGCGACGATACGCTAAAACAGCAATTTTTCAAAAACTGCTCATCCCTTTTCATTCGAACACCATACAGCGTTTAGCATTAACTCTTCTGATACTCTTCTGATATGAGGCTCAGTATTCATTAAGCCTCCACGTCCACAGCTCCGAATGTCCCCCACTCCCATAAACGACGTCAACAATTACAATCCCTTCTTCTGCATAAGCGTCACCGTACCACATGCTTCTACCGGATCCCATTACCCTCACTATCAACTTCCTCGACATCTTCTTGCTTCTTGTGACTTTTCCATGTGCGTGAACAGTAATGGCCGCCAGGTTCAGCGTATTTCCTCTCACTTGCCTTAACGGTCCGTTCTGAAGCAAAATTTGGTAGCGCATTTAAAGCCATTTTTTTGTTGTAGCTTAAGAAAAGCGACGTTAAATGTTCTCGTGTTATCATCTCTTTGAGATCCGTCTAAAACTACCAAAGTAAGCGCGGTCGAGAACAAAAAATCGTCCACCAAAGATTGGTTTTACGCCAACCCCTCCCTCCTCTGATCAACAAATTACGAGCTTTGACGTATCATGTATGTATGGGCTCCCGACTGCTCAGAAGAGTGGACAGGCTCCCATTCACTGACTCCTGTACCCATTTAGGCAGGCCATTTGAGACCCTTTCGCCCTTGCATATTGTTTCGCCGAGTGGATTGGCTTAGAGAAATAGTCTGCATTTTCATCAACATAATGCCATTCATTCATCCCTCTAGAAAAGACATGATTCCATGGTACTGCTTCGAACGAGCAGACCGCCGTAAATTTGGTGCCTATTCCTAAAAAACGCTTTAGGTTCATGTTTTTTTGGAAATCTCCTTGATTTTCTCTATGTTTCTGAAAACGAAGCTCACTGTGGGGAAAAACTTATTAGGAAGGAAAAGAGCGATAGATACAAGAAAATGAAAAAGAGCTATCAAAACTTATTCACTTGAGAAACTGTCATTAAAAATCCGTCGCAAGGCAGGTCTTCTTTTGAGAAATCGGCTCGCCATCGTAATCAGTGACGGGTGCGAAAAAATTCGCAAAATCCATCAATCCTGAGTCGAGGTAACGAGAAAAACCAATTTTTGTGCTAGAAATGAGCGATTTCCCGGATTCATCGATAAGTGCGCATATTTCAGCAGCCTTATTAATTTGCCACAAAAAGCCCATTCAGCACTAAGACGTCGGATTTTTCGTTCAATTTCTTATGTAAGATGATCATTAAAAATGTCATAGATAATTTTACTGAGCATCACTCACGTCACCAAATGCAAAGTATAAAGTGTCATAACTCATTTGCCATCAAAGAGAGCAGAGGAAAAAAGCCACGTGGAGTTCCCTTACCCATAGAAAAATCCTCCAATCCAACACATTAATAAATTTATCCCAGATATTCTTCTATTCGTATAATTAAAATTTATATGAGCTAAAAGATTTCTAAAAACTATTATTTTTTAATCTAAAGCTTAAAAATTTATTGTTATTCGGCTATGTGGTAAAAAATTTGTTCATCTCTTATGCTCTTGCAGCAATCATTCTGCGCTCTCTGTATTGCAGCATTCGTTTTGCTCTCTATTTTGATGATTTCCGCCTTTGTACTTTTTCACATAATCGCTATTCTGCATTAAAGTTTTTCCGCTTCGTCTTTTGCCATTTGCGCCCGTTTTATGCTCTTCACGTCTACTCATACATTACTCTCCTCATGACTAAGATAAATTCACAACTATTTCAACAATATTACGTTCAGTTATATTTTGCAGGAAAAGCTCTTCGTTAATGATATCGAACAAAGAATTTACTATGTGATGATTACTGCAAAAATTGTGAATAAACAAGACATTGGACTAAGACACTGCGATCTTTGAACACATGCTCTAATCGACTGAGGGTTGCAGACAATGTGTTAATAAGAGGTCTCTCCTCCCGCAACTCCCTCGAGCTAAAAATTTTCATAAGAACGGGAAATAACGTTTGCAAGACTCGCAGTGTTTATCTATACCTGTTTGGCTACAGCACTGTTTGTTTCAGGAGAGCCAATACGGCCTGCTAACAAATACATTAACGTTTAATTCGAAAAATGTAGCAAAATGAAATAGCGTGAACAGTGGTTTTAAACGATGCGAAGACCTCCTCATATGGGGATATATTTGCCGAAATATTCGTTAGAGAAATCTCTCAAAGAATAGAAATGAAATATTTATTTGCAATTTAAAGAAAAAGTTATGAGTTCATTAATCATAAAATGTAGTACGATTCTGCATAATAGAGATGATCGTGAGCTTTTTTACCCTTTCGTTCACGAACGTTATCCCACCAACGATTCGTCCGATTTCGGTCTTCTTTTTTAACCGTTTACGAGGCCTATAGTTTTTGGTGGATGTCATTTGTTTGCGGAATGTATTATATAGAACAATTCTCTCTCACTGAGAAGAAAATAATTCAGCTCCAAAGGACATAAACGCTTTCAAAACGAAGTGAGCGGAAATGAAATGGAAAAACACCGGTGAATTTCCCACCTGAACCAACATATTTGAGAAATGCATTCCAAAAGCCTGAGGATCGGTTACTTTTCCTTGCAATTTGATGTATAGCCACACACTTTTCAACACTCATATCGGTACTTCTTATAGCCGGAAATGTAGACATAAGTACGTCGAGAAACCTATGCAAATAGTGCTTTCTTTTTTAATTTTACTTTAATGCTAATAAAGTTTCAAATATGAAACATGATCGTCGTATAACCTAGTAGCTCAATGTGAAGCTTCAGCAGTTCCTATTCGCAAAGCATTTCACTGGGTGATGAAATATTCGTGAAACATTTCTTTTTTCGTTAAGCTGACGTCTACATTTGCTGCTAAGTGAAATGGTTATTTCTAAATATGCCTTATATATTGTAAAAATTAGTTAAATATGCTGCAGTCGTTTTGTTCGGTCCGTAGAAATTTTCACTAATAATTACTCAGCTTATCAGTGCAGTAAATTTACTATTTTGAACATCCACAGTACTGCTATGGTTGATCTCATATGCTCAAACACATACATAAAAGTAGGTGCACTTCTATCTGCGGAATTTTCTCAACTTGAGAAGAGCGAAAATTTGCAGGAATGGAATGCATGAAGTATGTTTTCAACTGGAGGTTATTTCATGAATCTAGTTTCTTTTTATGAATTATGATTAGGTGAAATGAAATTCTTGTTGTATTTCCCATTGGATAGGTGCCGTAATTGATTTGTTGTTTGAGGATTTGGAAATTATATCATTCGTTGAAATAGATGAGGAATTCGTCTATGTCTTTTTTTGAAAATTTAAAGAAAACTCACAGCAGTTGAATGCCTTTGGCGGGTCTCTGAGTTGTTATTCTTCGTCCCTCATGACTAATAATGACTAGTCTGATTTTCTTGCCAGCGAACGATCTGTAAAATATTCCATTGTATAAATTCTTCGTCAAGAAAAAAACAGATTCCTGACGCAGTAAGTGCTCTATTTAGAGCTCCTCTTTGAAATATCAGGGAAATTAGACGTGTAGGAATGAGGAAAGCATAAGGGCAAATGAGAACAGGCTGCTGTGATATTCACCAAAACCGGCTTTTCAATCTTTCGTTTCTGCCGCAGTCATATTGTATTTTCCATTTTACACTCATTGCTGATGGTATTGTTGGTTCGTTTAAGAACATTTGCCTTTTGTTACGCCCTAGGCAATTTCAACATTTATAACTGCCTATTTATGAACTGTTTGAAGTTGTTCAATGACTACAATTATTCGGACCATAGTGAATTTTACAAATTTCTATAAGTAGTTGAGTTCAAATGTCAGCAAAAGATATGATGCAGAAAGTGTGCATTCTATAATGAAGCACTATTTAGCTCGGAAAAAGAATTACTGGAGATTTTCTCAAACATTCTGAAGATCCCACAAATAGCGCTCATCTCGGTGTTGTTCAGAATGATAATTGCTAATTTTGGAGCCGAATAGAAAAGAGTTTTCGCTTTAAATTCTCTTTCGATAGTCCACAATCAGTTTTTGTGTATCACTTTGTAATCATTTCAGAATTTCAACAATTTTAAAAATTGACACATTCCGTATTCGACACTATAGGTTTTCGAATCACAATTGCAGCGTTCATCAGTTCTATTGATTGCTCATTGCCCTTCATTTGTGCAGAGCAGTCGAAAGATCTGCATCTCTGTGTTCGCTCATTCTATATTTTCTTTCACTGAGTTTTTTATTGCCAATTTTTACATTGGCAATCATTCGAATGAGGAATTTTTAAGCTTATGACTAAACGATAAGTTTTATAGAACATTGTTGCTAGTGTTCCTCACGTTGAGACGACTCCTCGTCTTTCGTGCCCTTTGAAATTTATAGTAGTCATTCCTTTACGTACTCTTGTTCAGTTGTTATTAAATACTTCTGAATCATACGCAGCTATAGAGTTTTCTGAAATCAGCTCGAACTATTTAGGACACTATTTTTATCTTCAATCTTGGGCTTTTAAGATTACGGTTTTCAGAAAGCGCTTTTATTCTAGACCTTCGCATTGAGAATGCAAACAGTTTTTTAAGGTACGTTATTACCCTGTGAAGACAGATAATACAACTCAAGCCCAAGAGAGTGACGTGGTTCATAGTTAGCGCAAGCTTGATCAACTGAATTGCGAATTCGCAAGAATATTGGCCATATCGACACTCCGAAAGTAGGTGAAAAGACAATAAATTAAGAAAATCCACACTCAATCAGATAACAAACTTCATATCGCGGCTGTTAATATAAACAATAGCGGTTTGACAACTGTGCTTCTACTCTCGAGTAACAGGGCCAACGGCATTTGCCTCTAACTACTGGGTCCACGGGTCTTACCATGAAGAAAAAGATTCTTAAACCTCTATTTAACCACATGAGAGCCACACATCCTCATCTTCAGTTGCTAAATCTGAAGTTCTCCACCTTTGGGCACAAAATTTGTGGACCACCACATGCATTTATCAACACCGTGCAATGCTCGATCCTGGGGTATGGGAATATCAGGGGTCCAACACATCCATACAAAGGCATCAGATAGATAGACTACTGACTTCAAATTCAGGCTTATGACCCTCTGGCATGAAGTGCTCAGCTTGCAGGCCTTGCCCTGGAATTTCAGACTCGTAGTTTCCTCAGGAAGTTCCACGGACGGCGGTCTAGGCTAGAGCGTCAAGCTCATTGCTCCTGCAAACAAACATTGGAGGCATAAGCATGGAACCCCCAAATGCATGACTCGCGTGCCTCCACCCTGAGGCATCATGTTCACAGGCATTCTCCGTCCCTCTAGCCCCTCTCACTTTTATTCTTGGATCGTATTTGAGATGCGGTTGCTGTGACAGTAGATGGCTGATGGTCAAAATACTATCGCGAGAGGCAGTCAGATGGCGCTGCATTTTGAAGTGACCTACTTTTAACTTTTACTGTTCAAGCCGGACAAATCCGCTATTACTGTGGCATAAAGTACTCATTCGCCGAATTCTGAGAATCATTGGATTTCGGGAAAATGATTAACTTTACTGAAAGAGTACAACTCTATCTATGAATCACTGAAAGGAATGATGTTCAAAGAGTTCTCCTGAATATGCCATTCCCAGTTCCATTTAAAAAGAAGCACAAATTATCGTATATTTTTGTTTAAACGTTGCTGGAGCTATAATTCACCTAGATCGTGTAGTCAAATTGTGCTCATAAGGGAAATTATTATATCATAACCATTGCCTCTACAATTTCTCGTGTAATAGATCATCAAAGTTGTTCTATTCTCATAGAAACTTTAGCTGCACCCGCGAACCGATAGGGAAGACATTTTGAGTGACGCTTCTAGATGAGGCTATTTAATTTCTTCAGCGATTTCGATTCTCTGAACGTTATTTGAAATGGCATATAATCTATTGCAGCAGATATCGACTGCGGGACCTGGGAGAACGAAGATTCAGAGGAATCTCGGAAGCTGACGGATCTGTGCAATGGAGGCGAATTTTTGTTCCTTGCACCGGCATGCCGCATCTTGATTATGTGTTGAAATGAAGATGCAATATTTTTCTCTTTTCAGAGAATTGATATGCCGCTATGAATATTACAAGGAAAGATACATGTTTTCCAGAATTTACTGCTGAAGAAGCAGTACAATTCCAGGTAAATTGATGCCTGAACCATATTATAAAATTTTACCGCACCACCAAAGTCGGTCAGAATCTACAAGCTGCATCCGCATTTGAAAATACTCCTTTTATTTTCAAAAAGTTTTTCATATATTTATCAAGTTTGCTTCCATCCCTACTTTCTCCGTTAGTGCAATAAAGAGATATCAATGAGATGCATGGAAAAATGGGCGAAAAATGAATTGTTTTTATTTCTTAGTTGATTGCTATTTCCATTCCAAAGATCTCAGATGCGTTCTTTCCATTCGACACCTTTCATCCATTAATCATTCCGACTTCGCTCACTCCCATCTTTACTCCTTCCCGTTTCATTCAGCTCTTTTCACGAAGTAGGAAAACTGATTAAGACTAGCTGTAATAGAAAGGTGTTGGAATGGAGATATGCGACTACAGATTCATAAGCGTATATACTTTAGTCATTCAAAGATGTCGGATTTCAGCACTTCAGCGAATCTTTTTGAGAACGTTTCTTATATCGAGTGTGATTTTCAGCTAAACCAGACAAGGTATCTCTTTCGTAGTTATCGTTTATATTTCGCATGGATTCCTTTACCGTTAGTCGTCATTGCACTGATCCTAACGAGTGTGTTCATGATCGCGTGCTATGAGGCGGTGAAACGTCGACGCGTAAGCAGAAAGTGCTATATATTTGTGTTAAATCGAGCTGTTGGCGATATTTTATGCTGTATATTCTTTTTACTTTGTGCACTTTATCTGTTTGTGATCTCAGCTGATAGTTTCAAGTAAGTCATAAAAAAGTTTTTTAATTATATTAGTACTTTTTCTTGCTCAGATTGTCCACTAGTAAGATTACCTGTTACCCATATCAGCAGTTCAAATTTTTTCGGGATTCATGAAAGAAACGAAACAAAGCAAGATCAGATGATGTGAAATGCGATGAAAATAATTTGCTCAAAAATTAAATGACATCTTATGTCGAAGCAATCTTCGACGCACGGTTTACGAAAGCCGCACGTCAAAACGACGTGACTAAGACTTCGGACACTCTCATAACACACTTTACAAAACACTAACCAACAACGTCCCCATAAAGGTTAAGAGCAAGTGTGGATGGGAGCGGCGAATTTGAGCGACCTATAAAAGCGAAGTGACCATTCATTCAGTCGAGGATGGGCGGACAGCGAATCTGGTCAACTCTCGTCCGGCGAAACACTATGCGATCACAATTTGTTGAAAGCAGAAGTAGCTGGTGATCTCGAAGGAAGTAAGAAGCCACTGTTATGTAACATGCTCATAAATATTGTCAGAGAATAGCGTAGATATTGTTTATTCGTCTAAATACATGAAAAATATCTTTGAAATTATACGATGCTGCAAAAATGACTGCCAAATCGATATTTCAGTGTAAACATTTTCATTACTCTAACAACGTTATGTGGAGGGTGCCTATGGACCGCAATGGTCTCCTATGTATGTCTCAGCTTTATTAAACTTTATGCGGTATATAAGCCACTCAACTACAAAACAACTTTCAACTTGAAACTATGTCTGCGGCTGATCATTTTTAGGTAAGTAGTATACTTTTAATATTTCAATATTTAATATTTAACGATATGGGCCCCACTTACTTTTACTACTAAAGGCTTGTGCGTTCCATCGACCTGCCGTCGAGCATCACATCTTCAAGTTTCATCCGTTTACAGCTGGGAAACAAGCATGGTTTCATGCATATGCCATAGACTTTGCTCGCCTTTACTACACAACTGTGGCAGTGATTCATATTTGAAAACTTTAGCATCACCATCAGTGTTTCGCATATAGCTGTCTATTAGTGTGATACTCGAACACATTATTCCTTGAATCATATGGTGCCTCAAAAGCAATTATTTAAGCAGCTTTCCTGTTGAGTCTATCGCATAGATTGCAATTTTTGGCATTAGCACAAAATGCCTATATGATGCTCTTCTCCCTATAAATCTGGACGAAAGTTAAAGACAAAAATTAGAGGAAGATGAAAGGCTTGGTGAAACTAAGAAGAAAAACGACAATGTGACAAGCTACGTACTTTCCTAGGCATTAAAAAATAGAGAAGGAGGCAAATCTTTAGTTTTTGCTTCAACGACAACGACTTCATATTCTCTGTTTATAGGTGGTAATTTCATATTCCCTTCCTGATTACTTCAATGCTTTCATTATCTGAATATTTTCAAAGAGTTGGCCATATTAATGGTGTGAGATTCTGTTTTCCTCAGGTTCTTTTTATGTGAATTCAATAATGCACTAGATCAACGCTTAGCAGGTTGCTTTGAACGTGTAAAAAGAAGTTTTGACTGCATAAATATAACTGCAGCTGGATTATATACGCATTAATGATATTATATACGTGGGTGGTTATCGCAACCAAAAGTCTGAGGAAACTGTTCAACTTGCCCAACATTAGCGCCAGCCGTTCAATGTATATTATGTCACGTTCGAAAGACGTATTCTTTGTTATGGTGTATCTAATAACAATCGTTGTGTTTCTACTCACTGGTTGGTTCACTCGATTCTTGGCACTGATTCACGTATAGATATTTCAGCGAACGTATAGGTCATGCTTGACTGTTATGTTTTCTGTAATGAACTAGCAATTTGCACGCGATGTACATTTGACGCTTTGTTGAATTGTCGAATCGAAAATGTTTACCAACGAACTTATAAATAGCTGAGAACAAGAAAAACCTTCAGGAAATCATCCATAACAAAAAACAGCGAACGTGACGAGTATGCGTTCGAAGGTGTCCACAAAATGTGCTACTTGCTCTCCGAGTGCAGCGGTAGGTAGCGTAGACGCATGAATGCGTCACCTTTGCTGAAACCACTGAACGATGTAGATGAGAATGGTGTGTCACTTTCCGTGACGCAGATCTGTGTGTTTCTGCGCTTAATTGTCAACCAGCACCTGCAATGCAATGATAGTTGCAGATGTGTGAAGGAGCTCATTTTGAAAAATTAGAGCATTCATTCTCTATACTGAAGTACTGTTTAAGTGAAGAAGCCTTGCGAAATTAGCATATAACCAGAAGACGCACTGTGCGCTAGCATCTATATTCCTCTATCAACTTTAAAACAAAGATCATCTTTTGTTGTCCCGACCATCAATACCCAATGCTGACGATCGCAACGAACGTGCGACAATCCTTACTCGCCATCCCACCTCCAAATAACTACAACTTGTGTCCCTTCCTTCCATTTTTTGAAGTTCGCTCCGGAGATAAAGCCCTGCTGGACATATTTATATATTTCTTTCGAAGTAATCAGCCATATTTTCTCATCCAGAATCGTTTGCAAGTATTTCTTAAAGGGAGATGTTCCATACTGATATTAACCACACGCATCCAAAGAAATCACCGTAGATGCAAATCACCTCGAGACTTCATACTGTCTTTCTGCTTGTCTGCCCCAAGATATGCGATGAGACAGTTAATAAATAGCTCGGTGATTTTAAACATTTTCAGTGATATTTATCCGTCGTGGTCAAAAATTTATTGATACGTTACAAATTCGTGGAAGAAATAACAGTGTGAGAAAAAGGCGATTTCCACTATGGAAGCTCTCCCTCAGTGTGCTCATCTTTGCATTAATAAACTTTGCATTTGTCTATGCGGCATTCGTGGCGGTCTTCTTTCAAGATTCATGCTACTGGAGACGGAACAGATATCGACGTACAATTACACTCGGTTTACTCAGGTTCGAATTCTATTAGACTCAAAGAGTTTTTGTTTTCGAATTTAACACATTAAAACGACCAATAATGTACTATTTGTATGAATCAGTTGAACCTGAGTACGTCAAAACGACGTGTTTGCGATGGAGACTTTAATATTTGCGATGCCATTATCTACTTGACGTACTACTGAACTTTGTGTGGTGATGGCACTCAGTCGACCGTCATTTTTTTACTAACCATAGTGAGATGAGCGATGACTATAAAATGTCGATTTCGATCTATTTCGTAGCGCTAAGCCACTGTATTAGACGAGCGCATTTATTGGGCTGGCTTTTGCATTTGGGTGCGAAAAGGTAGAACATAAATCACTTGAGCTCAAGAACACTAGTGTCACGCTAGTTATTCGTTGAAAGCAGCCTTCATAAGTCTACAGTCAATCGAGCTTCAGTAGCTGTAGATAAGAATCGGTTGGCTGTCATTTTAGAGTCGGGATAAAACTGCAAGATAATTGCATAAGTTGACGAGAAATTTGATTGCTTTACAAAAATTGAGTCGAAGAACTGATTTGATTACTATCTGTACGATCAGTGATAAGTTTCCTGCAATTATCAAATAAACATTGATAAATGTGTATAACTTCTGCTAATATCGGTACTGCATCGTTGACCTAAATGTACTAAATAGTCTTTCTATTGTTAATAAGAACATTTTCCCTTAGAGAAGTTTATGAAACAAGAATTAATATGAGAAATTAAGCCATAAAACAAAGCGAAGAATTGAAAAATAACTAGTTGAAATATGCAGAAAATCTATGCATAACATATTTCAGGTTATTTTGAAGAACTAATTAAAACATCTGAGTTCACTACATATCATTAATCTAGTGCTTTTGAAATTTTAGTAGTAAGTTATGCTTTGATTTTTGATTTTCAGATGTGCACTATTGATAAGAATAATTGTGGATTCAATTGTTGGATTTATTATCGATGCTCAGGTGAGTTGGATAATCATCAGTGGTACTATCCTGAGAACTGCCTTTGCAAAGTTTTTGCACACTATGATAATTTCGCATAGAAATCTTAATTCGATCCATAAAAAAGAATAGCATAATTAGTTTTTACGTGAGCGTAAATTTCCTCTCAACGCATTCACTCGCATAACGAATTTTTTCACAACTTCTATTATTTAATGTCGCAAAGCTTCTTCTTATGTTTATGATTGTTTGAGAAGTCGAATGTGGCCGTTGAGCTTCCTGCGTCTGAGGTTTCCTCTATATCAATAATTTTTTTGGTTAGCTCTTTCTGACTAAAGGAAACCCTATATAAGACATGAAGCATGCAAATTATCCACAAAAAAAGCTGATTCACAGTTTCATTTGTGCATCTTCCGAACAGTGATAAGATAAAGCGATATTTAGTATTCAAAGAGACTAAGTAGTTTTTTTTTTTGAGATGAATTTGAACGCTTTGAAGCAATTCCATCTTCACTTTTATAAAAGTGCATTAAAAGATTTTACTCCTTAGCGAGTCTGGTCCGAACATCTTCACATGTGATTCTTCTATAATAACACTTAAAAGTGCATGCATAGATCATTGGTGACAAATCCGTAATAGCTTAATGCACTTGGTCAAAGCATAATTAACAGATTCGCCGGGCAGCACTCAGTATATTTGGTCGCTGCTTGAACCTATCAAGCACCACTAACAAATTCACATCATCGGTCGCTTCTACGGAAACATCAGTGACCGCCAATGAAAGCAGACCGAATTCTCGAGCTGCTTATATTCAGTCGATTTCAATGAGTGTCAACTCTAACGGACCCTAAATGTACACTATTCATCACTATTTCACTGGATGCGTATTCTAATGTAATATTTTTTTCCCACTTTTTTGTAATCATTCCATAAAAACATTTTATAAAACTGTTGGAAAATTTCGCAGAAAACTTTCTGTAAAAGAACTATTAAAAATTTCGTTATCCAAGTCACCTATTTTTGAACAAAGCACGCATATTCACAATAGGATGATGAGGATCTTTTTATGGGCAGAAAGCCGCTGAACATTGCCGAAGCTCTAGAGACTAGACTATCCGGAATTTCGGCATCCGGCTAGCGTGGAACTATTCGAGAAAATTCCAATTCATGGCTGAATTGCTCATGATATCACAGCTACGGATACACTGATGTACATGAACGTCCCCGTGTTTGCGTCTCCATTCTGCAAATAAATTGGTTTATGCATTATGCGCTCTATGCCCAGTTTTATTTATGAAATTGTTTATACTCTAAATTTAGACTTTCTGTGATCGAATCTGTCATGATTTGTGCGACTGTTATCCACAATTATCGAACTACTGGAGTTGAATAGAGTGCGAGTGTCTGCTTCAATGGAGTATATGCTTGGACTGTGGTGAAATGTGACTTCTAGACTAGAGCTGTTATATCCGGAATTGATAAAAATTTGCTTCCAACTTGCTTTCTTATCTCAGTTGAATGAAATTAAAACAGACACCTAAGGAATCGTATATAGTGCAGTTTTGTGCATATCGATTTCAGGAAATACGGTGATGCAAGTTCCATTTTCCGAAAAAAGAAACATTTTAAAATAGTAGTTAACTAATGCTTTGAAGGAAAACCGCTTGGCATACCAAAGAGCGATTCGCTGATGATCTGGAAACTGTTTTACAGGTTTTTGAGTGGTGTAGCCGTAAAGATTCGTTTTCTTTGAGCTGACTTCTGCACAATCTAAATTCGCGCTCTCAAACTTATGGATAAGCTCTTATGTAATGTAAACTTCTGATTTTAGTATTCATGATTCTCCGGCAAGTTGGACACTTCACTATGTTTGTGTTTCTTTCGGAAGAAAGAAAATGCTGAAACGACAAAATGAGTGGAGACACGTATTAGTAACAATGAGGGTCGTCAAAGCGGTCCAATGCTAACTTCTGTCGAAGCTTCAAGAAGACAATAAATCGGACGTCTTATTGCTCTTCATTCGTACAGCACCTATTTGTGCGACAACTTCACAGATTCAAAGTGATATAAATTTTGAATCTTACAACTTTAGAGATTTCTCTCAATTTTCTCATTTTCTGTTGTGAAGAGGGGGAAATTTTTCCGTTTTTCTCATCCGTTTTCATCCGTTTTATGAATGCTCTTGCCTCAAGAAACGCGTAAATTCCACCCGGAAATAGCATCTCAACTCTTTCTTTTCATTCATATAATGGTGCTATTTATTGTATTATCCTTAATAATATCCTCAATGAGGATAACGAAGTTCTGCGATTTTTATTCCACAATATGAATATTATTATAAATGTTGGAATCGATTTGTTGCACTTGGCAGAGTGTATGACATTACAATTTTTCTCGATGCAATGGCGTCTGCAAACTTCGAGTGGAAAAATTTCAGAGAAGAGCTCATTTGCGAGATTTTAAAAATGGCAAATAAAATGAATGTTATGAAGTCGCTGAGTCATACTCTCAAGAATGCTAGCTAATTTCCTTACAGCGATACTTAATCACTCATTTTAATCACTTTTCTAGGTCTCTGATTCGCGCATTCCCATCGAGAGAAAGATGAGTAGAGAATGAGAGTGGGAAATATCGAAGAAAAATCCACGGATTATGAAGGAATAACTACTGTTCTAAGTGTGATATTTAGAGCAAAATAAACTTAAAGCAGCTCAAAATTTCAACGAGTAATTAATCCCAACAATTTTGGGTTTATTTTCATTGCTTAAACATTGCGCCTATCCGCATTCACAGGCCACTAATATTTCTTTTCAATCGGAGAAAAACGACTTCAACGGACAATTAAAACGTAGAAAAAAACCTTTTTGTGGGTGGTACCAATCGCTGAATATATGTGGTTGATCAATTCCCCTCAACGCGTCGGGAAATGAGATACAATAAAATGACCAAATATTTCCTAATTTTTTTCAGAATTGCTTCGGTGTATATAGAGAGTTTTTAGATGCAAAGTATCCACCTCAACAGATTTATTATTCGCAATGAAATTTCGATATATTTCAACTTTGTTTAATTCTAGCAGATAGCACCTTATAGTGCAAGTATACTTTTGAAAGTGATAAACGTTAGAAAAATCGCCCAGACAGTTTTCACTCGTTTTACCGACAGTCGACATCACAATTGTTCTATTGAAAATGGCGAAAAAATCGAAAGCTTTTCGTTTAGAATGCTTTATTTCAGAAAATGTTTCGCTTTCTTTGCTTTCATATGTGGGCGCCTCGAATAATTAATTTCATCAACAAGATATCCGAATGTTTTTTGGCTCATACATCAGTTCTTATTGCTTTTGGTTAGTGCGCGACTCCGATCAAAATAAACAATCCAGTGCTCCACAGCTCCCGACTCCAAAGTGAACCTTCTTTACTCAAATTTGTCATTGGCACATTATGACTAGTATAATGGGAATTACATAGCGTTGCATCTCCTACGATGTTGGACACCTCGAAAATTTGAATTTCATCGATAATTTGAATCGATCTGATCCGATATTTAATGCTTATTATGTAATGCTGAAATGCATTTTTCGACTGCAAATGAATTTAATTTTAAATCTGACTGTGGAGTCTCTAATTGTGCTCCGTCGCCAATGCAACTTCAGTCGCGAATTTTATAAGTTTTAATGAAACGTGGTGATCCAAATTAACTCCCATGAACATCTCTCGTGCCCTGTAAACATTTCCACTCTTCAGCCCAATTTCCCAATCCATCGCGATATTGAAAATCATAACTTTATTCTTTCGGGAATTAGAACTCTGATGCGATTAGACTACGTCAGAAACTTTTTGAGAGAAAAGTTGATACACTCTCAACAAAATCCCTTAAAAATTGTTGCGATTTGATATTGTCGGAGTTCCACTCACAACTTTCCCTTGTCGAGATAACATCTACAAACGACTGTGTCTCTTCTCTCGGCAACAAGTTCTCTAGCAATGGACGACTTAGCGATGTCGTATAGAACTTGTGAAGTGAAAAAAAGAGATCGAGATGCTGAAAACGGAATTTTTATAGGAGTTATCCCTGATCTCATCTCTATTTCTTATCGTTCGTTCCCTTAATCGTAGCCAGTTTTCATCATCCCATAGATGCTCCATATATCAATATTTTCTTTTAAATGATGCTGAATATTTTCACAAGAGGTTTCATATGTTATCTACAAAATTGAAGTACGAAGAGAAATACTTCCATATCTCAACTTATGCGAGCGAAATAGAAATAATTCACTTTGCATCTTTAAATAGTTAATATTTCGAGTTTATTGAATCACCATGACGTTCGGTTTAGTTCTTGGCTTGAAGTCGCTAAAGGGTTAGACGGACAAGCACACAAAGGCAAAAATATACACGCACAGAGACGATATTACTTTCGTGAATGCAAATTTGTAGAAGGCCATTAAAGACCTTCAATGAATAATCGGCGCATCGCATAAAAAATAATTGCTTTCAACCTTCCCAGTTGACAAAAATTGGAGGAGATTTTCTCAACCCTCTTGTCAAGCGGTTTTTGAAGTGTTCATCGATCATTGAAGCAAGCGGGAAGGAAGGAATGCTTGAGGTGTATGGACCATGAAACGTTTTTGTTGCCTCTCCACCTTGATACGTATTAGTTTCCTTTCTTTCAACTTTTGATATTCAAATAGTATGAATGCTGAATGTTGTGAATAATTCATTGCGGTCATACCCAGAGACTCAGTCATCTTTCCACTTGAAACATCTTTTCAACCACAGCATTCCCACGAGTAGGAAACAGCATATTCAAGATGGGTGAAATTATGCGAAATGGTATTTGGAATACTTGAGAGACGTCGACAATAAATCTATTCGAAACAACGAAAGTAAGTTCCGAATGTTTTCTCGAAAACTGAAACGTTAATTAAAATTCACTAATTGTGAGGCTTTCGCGTGGATCCATTGCAACACTTAAGCTTCCTTCTTTTCACCACTCCTCGATGGGTTAACCCCGCGATAAAACTGTTTTACTTCAGTTTGTTACGACAACATGTCAAATAACGTTGCTATGATTCATAAATTAAGTTATTAATGACGGTCATATTTTCTCTTACCATCTACCTCTTGGCTGTTTTTGACATCAGTGGATTTATCGATCCGATAATTTCAGGCTAGATTCACTCAAGTAATCATAACGAAATTCGTTTGGTGCGAATATTGCACTGCAACTAAATCTCTTTTAGCAGTTTTCAAGGAGAACTATCGAAAATCAAAGGTGACCACAAATTTAGATACGTTTTTGCTCGGTCTCTCGTCTTATACCGGTGGAGCCTCAAAGAAGGGTTCTTTTATAAAAGCGTTGCGCAGCTATCATATTATATTATTTAATGATCACTTACGTAACTGTTTGGCGAAATGTTTGGGATAAAAAAAACGGATGCTTTGCTGGCTCATATAACAGGTTTCCCTTGATTGTATTCCAGTATGAGTAATGATACACTTGTCAATAACTACTTAATTTCTTAGCACAATTTATGACCAAATCAAAGACTTAGGATTGGCTAATCACTTAATTTAATCACGAGTTTGACCGATTGATTGCAGAATTAATATTTCATTCACCTCAAATTTCATGTAAGCGTAGTTTACTAGAAATTTAGTTCATACTACAGGGAGGGAAATGTGTCAATTAAGCACGACTCATCAAGTATAAATGTTGATCTTCATAAATGGCGTAATTTCATCCGCGAAAAGAACTTCTAATATCATTTCAGTGATAATTGTTTCCTCTCAACGCTTTGATAGAGGAATCTGAAAGTCGCATTTAGAGAAAAGCGATTTAATGGTAACTCATTCCATTGTATTTTCGGGCTTGTCTAATATCATCTCATTAACGACCAACGAACCTTTCACTTTACTGTGTAACTTTCAGTACAAAAATAGAATACCAAAGAGCACCACTCGTCATTCACCATAGAGCAGTGCACTAATTAGTGCGTCATATAATTAAGCGTAAATCTTAATAATAGAATTTTTCGATGGGATTTTTGAAGTAATTATTTCTGAATTTTGCGATCACAATTGAACGTTACTTAGAAAATTTGTGCATTGAATGGATGGTTACACATGGTTTATTTGAATATTAAAATTGCAATAGAAATTGCTTAGCATTGGAAATTATTTGCCCTATTTTGTGGCAGTTAACTTATCTTGGCAACGAATTCTACACGACGCTAAATATTTCCAACCATAAGAGAATCTACACATCAAATGCCCTCCTCCTCATGAGTGATTACCTAATCAGCATACTATTTATTATAGAGGTAAATACTTAGTTATTAAAGGGATACTTGTAAGAATCTTCCCATTGTTGCTTCATATAATCGGCATGCTTAGGAAAAATTAATGATATAGCTGTCGTGCTACTTAGTTTACCTAAATATATCCTTTAAAAAATAATAATAATTCGGCGCTTTTCAACAATTACGGCGAGAAATTTGAACATTCATTGAGATTTATTCGTAGCTTTTCATAGACGAATTTGTTGAGCACAACGGTTAATTTTAGTGAAAGGAAACTAATCGAACAATCGCATTAGCGCATTGTGTAAAATTACTTTCAACGTCAAAATCGAAGTGTCTCCTATCGAGTCTCGCCCATATACACAACACTTTTTCTTGTCGTTTCGATATTTGACAACCATTCAGCATATCACGATCACATAGCTGTACGAAACGAATCTCATCGAAGAATTCGTCCGATAGGAATTCAGGAACATCTCAATTTGCACTCGGGAATTTCTTGTAAATGAGGAGCACTATTCTCGTGAGAGGTGATCAACGAGTTTGACTGCTGTAGCATTTCAGTGGGCGTTGTACGACTCGACTTGAAAAATCCGAGAGTTCGAGTTCCGCTTGCGATTCTCAACATCCGCAACTTAAAACTTAGCCACTGGATCACTAATTGCTGAAATTTTTGCTGCATTGGACGTCTTTTCATAGAAATTATTCCTCTCTGAACGCAATAAATTCCTTTCATCAATAAGCATTTGTACGTTTATCCACGGCGAATCCCACTCAATAGACGTTCTCATCGTTGAGGATTTCGTTTGCGAAAAATTCGCTAAACGATGGAATTGAACGAGTAAAAATCAATCATAGAGAGCGCATAAGAATTCTTTCTAGTGGAGGAAGAGACTCTATGTCTGCGCGTTTTACACTCTTCCGGTATAGAGACCAAGGAAGTATGCTTTCAATGTTTAATTTATTCTATTTTCATGAACTCTTGAATTTCAATGCTCTAGGCAAGGGAAAGCATACAAACTTCATGCAAGCATAACTAAGAGGGATAAGTAAAATATTCTTTGTGACGAGAGCGATTGTAAACAAATAGAAGCAATTTAGTTGAAGTTCAAAAATCGAATGAGCTGATAGTTTTTAGGTTGCCGCAATGCCTGGATTCCTTTCTTTCATGGATTTTCTGGATCCACTCTAGAAGAGGGAAAGTCGAATACGGCAAGCAAAGCAACGGATTTTCGGTTGAAATACACACAATTTGAGGCAATTTGCGCATGGTTACTCGTTACCTAAATCAGCGGATCGATAACGGCTCATTTGTTGCTTCGGTTTCTTCTCGTTTCATAGCCCATTCAACCAGTGCCTTTTTAGAATTTCCTCTGGACTTCATCAACTTATTAGCATGGACGGTATTAGCCATTTATGGGTCGGTGTGTATTTTCCTAATTAGCTCTGAATGCAGTCAGCGTCTTCGATCCGGCTAATAAGTGGATAAGGAATTCAAGGTGATGTCCCGTTAGAGTAAGATCTAGGCAAGCTTGTTCCTTGCCAAAGTGACATCTTCTCGTCGTTTACCGCATAATGTCATAGGAAACTGTGAGGGACCGATCCCTCAACGGAATTCTTTTGAGGACCGCATCCGGAAGCAAACACATCCACAGGCGGAAAGTTGTTTGCTTGAATGTTGATGCCACCGGATTGTCTACTGGAATGGTGTTGAATGGCGAGGATTCGAAGAATATCATCGACTAGGGGAGAAGAGTTCATCGTAGCCGCATTCAGTGCGCCGAACGTGTGGCGAATTATTTCTTTTCTATTGTTGTCGTCCATATTATGCGGAGGATTTTTATTGTTTCGGGCATACGAGAGGTGACTTACTAGTGCGACAATGCTCGAGTGTACCATCGAAGGCGAGGGGGTGACCTCTTCAATTTTCTATTTATAATTAATTTAATGAAACTAATTCGCTAATAAGACTAAGGGGGAGGAAAAAAAGCGTGGAAGAAAAGAAAGCAAGAATTGCCGGCGTATATCGACGACCCAAGTGAAAAGTTCCGTAAGCCTCTTTCACTTAGACATCATCGTTCTGTATAAAAACTCCTCGAAAAAGTAATTTTCTCAGAAAGCTTAAGAGACAAAAAACTTTCACAAAGCAAATTCGATGTCGAGTTTCTATAGTTGGAGCTCCACTCGTCAAATAATCCAATTAAGTGCGTATAATATCTATAGGAAGCCTGTCACGATATGTGGATGTTAGGGCAATTTTTGAGAAGCCTTTAGATGCCCGCACCACTTGGCCTTGTAAATAAAGGAGTCCAGTCTGTAGGTCGTGAAGCTTTGCTTGCATCTCTTCGCTTCCAGAAGGAAGAGTCCATTCTGAGTGGTTCTAATGAGCGATGATGAAACATGATGCATTTTTTGCCTCCTACTTTAACTTTATTTAGATGAAATTGAAGTTCGCAAAGGAAATCAGGATGATTTTATAGGAGGGAAGTTTTGTTATGAGTAACGAGATAAGAGGAACTGAGGTGAAGGGAGGGGGGTGGCGGCAGATTGCAAGAGAGGGGGACACTATGATGCGGTGCTTTAAAATTGTTGACAAATTAAGAGTGGGTTAATCTGTCAGGGAGCGCTGTGACTGTAGAGTGTTTATTCAAATCCGTTCAGGGAGATGCATTAAACGATGAGGAAAGATCACAGATGGAAGCAGTCGGAACCTCTGAGGGTTATTTGTCGAGGCCGATCTTTCCTCAGCACAGAGTAATACCATCGAAAACGAGTATCGTTATGCCACTGTTCAAGACTCTACGAGAACAACGACATCTTGGCTGCTTTGAAGCTATCCTCAAGGAACGTGAAGCAAAGTTGGTTGATCACTTTTTAATCAAATATAGTCTTTTCTCGGACTTAAATCCCTATCTTCATTGCATTCTTTTAGCCGCAATGAAGTGCATCTCTTTCAAAATATCGCGTATGAGTAACTTAATCTTAACGACGTAAAAGTTAAACGTATTTTTCCTTCAATAGAGATTTTCGCGTTCAGTTAATCCAAGATCGGATTTCTTCTTCGATTTCTACATTTTCGATGCTTTTTTCGAACCGATTGGTTAGATGATTTGCCCTCTATGAAACTTCCTTTCTGAGTATATATAGTGCGAGAATATTTGTTAGTTTCATTCGGAATTGATTCATATTATTTCGTTTTTAGGCGCTCTGGTGGATTTATTGAATGGACTGAAGTCGAGCTAATAAATCCCATTCTTAGGTGAGAATCTTTGAGATGTTTTCTTATTCATTAACGTGAAATTATTTCTTCTCTATAGTATATATCGAGTAAGTGGAAACTTTCTTGAAACGTTTTTGGATGATGTTCGATGTTCAGCGAACCGGAAACAGTTTGACACCTATAGGTTCCGTCAATTTGTGCTTATTTTATAAGTTATAATACGTTAAAAGTGGATATATTATTGAGTCGGTACTTTCCTAAGTAACGATTCTTGTTTTATGATATATTTCTTTATGATGCCGACTTGATTTATGAGACGATTAGATGGAGAGTTCGATTTTTGATAAGTGAAGTTTGAAGTGTTTATCGATCAAGTTATATTATTTAGTGAAATTTTTTATTGATCTTAATGAGAGATATATTTTCCGCTGATTTAATTTTTTCAGCATTATCGAAATCAATAAGAAATGTCCTTTCTTAATAACGAAACAAGATGGTTCATTTGATGTCGATTCAAGGCATCATCTTCGAGGGAATGCCGCTTCATCGCAATCGGTGGGTGAGGTGTTTATATGGCGCATATTATTCGCATCGTTTCTTCTCAATAACAATTGCAAGAGAAAAGATAATAATGAAGAGGGAGCTTATAGTTAGAAGAAGCAGCTAAAGATTCTACTTTGTAGTGGAGTCGTACTGTTTCAGCATTCATTAGCTTTAATGGGAAGAAATGGTTTCTGTTGACGGGGAGGAGGAGGGAGAGAGGGTTTTTATCATAGGTTGTATGACGTATGTCTTTTTGATCTAGCTGTCACTTTTGCAGATTGCAGTGTACATGACCCCATTTTTGGAGGCTCATCGACAGTTAACAGCGTTGGTTGCATTCACCGAGAGGAAAGATATAAATTCGAAAATCGCAGAAGTCTTACAGGAGTTTGTGATCTCATTCTTAAGCGAACATGCTTTGAGTGTCTCACGAAGGTACACTGACAAATCGTTGTGTAAGTTAATTCCTCTCTTTTAATTTCCTCGAAGGATATTGATTAACGCGGCCTAGTAACCTCTCAGTCCTTGCAAAAACTAATTTTTCTAAATTCCCAATCTCTTCTTCAAGTTCCCTAGACGGGTCTTTTTCGTTGCTAATATTAATATAAGTTTGTGGGCAGCATTATTGACAATATTTCTTTCTATGAGCGAAATACAGGTTTTCCAAGTGCAAGACAACTGATCATATTTACAAGCAGTAGAGGGGAATGTAATAAGTAAATCGGGCATTCCAACATAGGGCAAAATCCGTTCATTCAACGGTTAGTTGATATCAGCTAGTGATGAAATTTAACGCTAACTTTTTGGGAGATTTTATATAGGTGGATCAAATTCGGCATCTCGAATGTGCGCTCGAGAAAAACGTAGCAAGATACAAGGGAAAAAGGATGCAGACCAAAGAAACCGGAACATTTTGCGCTTCTGCTCTCTCGTCATCTAAGTAATTTGTTTCTCAGATTTGTTTGTCCCGCAGCAGGTGTACTGGCATGAATGTGCGATTGATATCTCCGTCCTATTTTTGTATTTACTTGTTCTTCCTCACTGGCAAATTGTTGTGTTTCTATCATGAGCTTACAGGTGCACAAATGCTCGCCTATTCCCTTCGTGATGAGTTGAGAGCCCTTTCGGCGGTTCACGATGCCCTTTCGACTGTGTTCGACGTGGAAGTCTGGACATCTGAGACGGTCGACAAGTTCATTGAACGTTTTCTTCGTTTAGTGCTCTTTGCTGAGCTGCAGCCTCATTTAACGGTTTGTTTTGCTGACGCGTTTAGGTGCTATAAAATGCCAGTTCTTGGAGTCATGGGTATTTGCGTCCGAGGTCGCTGCTCGGTAAAATGAAACCATTTGCTTTCAGCCACATATCACCTTTTTGCCCTCTTAGGTGTAGTAATTTAAAAACTGAACTGGAAATTCTGAAATTCTACTGAAAAGTATCTTTCGACCCCATCTCTTGTTTATGTAAAATTCATGTAGAGTATAGGAATAAATCCGCATTATAAACTTGAAGAAATTTCAAAGCCTATGGGTTTTCGTTTGTAGTGGAGGGCTTCCAGGATTTCTCACTCCAACGGAGGTTAATATTCGGGAAACAACATTTCTAGTGTTTTGCAGATACTCCCAAAGGGCTTTCGCAGTCGTAGACATTAGCGAATTAGGGATCGTGATATTGTTTAGGGATTATGAAGTAAAAAGAATACAAGGAATGCATTCGTTGTTAACGGCATGGGCGTAGGGCAATTGAGAGGGGTCAATGGACGACGAAGGAAAAGAAGTCGGGTTATTGTGGCATCCTTTCTTAACACAAGGTGAAGACAAGAAATTAGACGTTTATTTAAGGCGAGAGAGGGAGAGGTTCCTACTGTATTTCATTCTCATTGTTGCATCCCACCTAACGTCTGTATGGTTCTCAGAAACCTTGGTATGTTTTTATGGGAGAGGGGTTGGATGGATGTTGTGTTGAGGAAGGCGCAGTACTTGATAGAGGTTAGTCGGAGAAGCAGTTCCTAGTAAGAATTAATAACCAATTGTAGAGTTTTTTTTTTCTTCTGAGATATGAGAATTTTCGAAGATGTAGTTGGTTATTGCACATCCGGCGCTTTAATGCTGAAGTTTAGCAGATACAGTGCTTGTGCTTAAATCTGTAGAGAAGAGATACACAGGCACATATAGACACTTTCATTTCTTCTGCAAGTAATGTATATCATTAGCAGAAGTTGAAGTGTAACTCGGCACCGTTCACAGAGAAAGTAGATTTTTATATTTATTTGCAGAATCTGAGTATTGAGGAGTCTCACTCTGAGACGAGCGCGATCTTCTGGATGAAGCTGAAGAGATCGTGTATTGATGCTTTTTTTCATGAAAAATGAATGAGCAGTGTGAAACAGTGTGTCTCTAAGGTGATGGGACCGGAAGTTTGAGCTGCATCGGCAGGAAATTCGTTTCATCTGTTATGCTTTCCATATTGCATATATATATATGTTTCTGACTTTCATATTACGATTGAATATACGCCAGTAATAGACGATGACCTCTATGATGGGCTGCTGACATCTGTTGTATGCAGTGTGATGCTGAAAGTTGAGGACATAACATGGCGATAATGTATCCTATAGTGCTGGCAGGTAGAGCGTGTTTGTGCTGTAGTGCTAACGGATGGAACATATCATTTGGTAGTGGCGAATTTTAGCTAGTCCACGGAATAGAATTATACGATATTCGTTGTTTGGTCACCTGTTCACTTGATTCATTTGCAGAGAAATGTTGTTCGACGTCTTCAAGAAGTTGTATTCTCGGTGATGAAGAGATATTTCGATACCATATTTAGTGAAGGTTCAGTGGAAGAGACGTTCGCCAATGAATTCGTCTTTTATGAGTATATTTTTTGTTCGTTTTATTTGTCATACATTTTTTTTTTTATTTGGTGATGATAGACTTAATTAAAGGGAATAAATAAACATTCTAAATTACGCATCTCTGCCATGGATTAGTTTTCGCTATTGCCGTTTTAACACTCTCCGTCATTCTTTCTTAATTTCCGGCATAAAAATCCCACTGACTAATGGTAGCTGGGGGTCGTTTTCAGTTGAAATCCGATAAGTCCTAGACTTGCATACAGAGGCATAGTTCCAGTTGGACGGTAAGGTTGTGTAAATATCTGAATAAATTGTTTAGTCAACTGTAGTTCTGTAACTGTGAATTTATTAAGAAATGTGGCAATGTTGTTTGCTCGATGTTTTTTTAAGTTTGATTTCTGTGACGAAATGGGATCTCTCCATCCAGCTCAAGAGTGTTTTGTTATCGATAAGCGATTATCCGATAGGGTTGATTTCACTATTGATTGCGTTCCGTACTGCTTACTGTGTTCATGGTCAGTTTGTGAGTGGGTCTACGCGCACTAGCTTGTGTGTACACGTTTGTGTTTACTTGCGTGGTCTTCACGATCCCTCATAATGCGCCTAGAGGATGAGATTCAACTGGTGGCGTGATCAGTGATGCAGATCTAAAAGCTCTCCTCCTTATGTGCTTCTCACTTATTCGGAACTTCTGTGGGCGTGATTTCCTACACCTAGTGGCCAGTTTCTTTCCTGTCTCTTGTAGCTTATTGTAGCCAATGCACACAAAAAATTTCTGGACTATGTAAGATGTTTGCGTTTCATTTGAGACTCCTGCCATACTGAAAATGAAGGAGTTCGCAGCGAAAATGCCATCTATAGGACGATTCGGTGGTTGAAATCTTAACTGGAGCTTGTATTGAACATATTTTACAATCAAGGATTATTTTGGGAATTCGGGCTACTTTTTTTAGGCTTGGCTTTTCATCATTTAAATGATATCAGCGCAACCGTTCATTAAATCCAGGCAATGAATAAATAAAAGTTTCTTGCAGCGTAAAAGAAGATGGTGCGTCAGATTCATTGGGAATAAGGGCGACGGCATGCTCACTGTGGTCGCCTCAGTTGATAAGGAGTGTTCTGGCAGGGGCGAGAGATGCAAGAAGATTGCGCAGCAACGGCTACACGAAAGCGCCATCAAGTTAGTGCCACCACTTTGCATGGATCTCCGCAGCCAATTCTCGTTGAAGATTGCTGTTACATATTTCTTTTCACTTCATATAACACTTCGAATTATATATATATATATATATACGTGAATGCGTATGTTTTTATGTGAGAACATACACAAACTGTTATTCTGATATTTTTGCTTTCAGCATAGTTAGTGCCAGTTGAACTTTGTTGAATCTTACTATAGCTGAGGCGCTGTTTGTAAGGAATTGCTTTAAGGATTCTCGACTTACTTTATGCAATATCTCCACACCAACGACAGTATCGGCTTCGTTAAGGCATCAGATATAATCTCAAGTGTGGAACGAGCGGCTGCCTGTTGTGCGACTGACAATGCGAAGCATCTATTCTCATTTGCACGGGACAATGCGCTTCTTGAAACGAGCTTACGCGAAATAGAGGTTCGCTATCAATGATTCTTATTTTTGCACCTCGATAACTGTTTTAGGAAGATAGCATCACAACGCTGCTATGCTTGCATAGAGTGTACGTTTTTGCTTGGAGCACTTTTAACTCGCCTCGCGAACTACAGAAAGCGCCACTAAGAATTATCATTTGTTTGATTCGGTTGTAAAAATTTGTATATGAAAGTCGAGGTGAAAAGGTTATTCGCCGGTTCTCGTGTAGTGTTTGTTATTGGACGAATAGTCGCCAAAACAGGTGAAGTAACTACTGAGAGTTTTTCGCCGTAGATTCCGAATCAATGAATCTACTTCTAAGGTTGCAGTGTATTTCTTCATCGTTTTTGAATAGGCCAACAAAACTGTCCGACGTTGAAACATTTCTCTTCTTACAGAACGTATCCGTGTTTTGCTATTAGTAACTTTAATTTATCGCATTCTACACGGTGATAGAAAGTGATCTTGTTTCAATAGTTATGATCATATAATGCGCTATTCAAAAGCACAATGCATTTGACTATTGTTGAACTCTTTATTCAGAGCGCTATGACCTTAGAAGTCAGTTAAGAAATCCGTTTTTCCACCGATATTATTTCAGAAACCGTCGTGAAAGCTTCTGAAATCGATGCGGCAATTAGTACTTTTGTTCATATAATGCATCCCACATGTACAAATCACTCAGAGCTGTTGTAGTTAAGAGGAAGTGGTTGGAAAAGAATAGAAAGCAAAATCACAACAGTTTTTGCAGTATGTTTTTATATTGCGCCTACAATTGCCATGGTTTTTCTTGAACCATCGATGAGCTTAAACCATCATTCTCAAATTTTGATCCGCCTGTCAGGCCATTACGTTTGAGATTGGTAATAGTTCGTGTGTAAAAAATGCTGATTGCTTAGGCAGGATTGTTGCGATAGCACGCAGCCAATCTCATATATTTTTGTCTCTTCACTTTATGATTAGGTAGAACTCACTGAGGAATCTGATAGAGCAAATATGTTTCGATATATCTTGCAAACCTTCTCAACAAGTTCGTTTCCCATGTTCAACTACAACTTTTTCACCTCCATTTCCCAAGGTATGTGAACAAAATAAGGTCAGCGCATCAGCGCTACCGGCCAATCACTCCATATCTCATTGTGGGTTTCCCAACTCGTAGATGGAACTTTTGGGTGTTGGGAACACGAAATTTGGTATTTTCAAAGCTCGTGAACGAATCGAGACGGCGCTGTCGGAAATAACTCCCTATACAAAAATTCGGTCTTATCAGTTTTTATCAAGTAATCCATAATTATAGCCTTTCCAATCCATAAGCAGCTAAGGTGATCTAACAGTTTGCTCTTATCAGTCTATCAGCTGCCAAACAAAGAAACTAATCCAGCAGGGCAGATTTACTTATTTTGATCGAACTGCTACCTTATTAATTGATAGTCGGATATTTCTTTCCTCACAGTTCTTCTTTCATTGCTGCGAGTGAAGTTTTATAGTTGGGTGCATTTTTTAGAATTGAAAGAAAAAATTGGAACAAATTCCTTCATTTTTAAGGAACTTCATATTCTCCTACTGAAGTTCTTTTTTAACTTTTAATTCCTTTCCAATAGATCAGTGCAAATTTATTCGATGTTTGTTGCCGCTTAGGGATTGTTATCGTTTGAAATTGCAAATTTGCAGTCAATTTTCACGGGTTTCGCTGTTCGTGAGCTAGCGTTCGATCTCTTCGGAGCTACAAGAGAGTCACCAGTATCGAATATTGTGCTCTCTTTCTACAACAGTCTTTTAATGTCGGGATTTACGGAGGAACGATGCTGTAGATGGAATATTAGCTGCGGTAATGGAACCCTTGAGCAGCTTCGTATCTTTCCTAACGTTAGCTAATTCTTCTGTTCAAAAAAGTGTTATATCCGTAGCAATTGCCTCAGTCGATCGCAATGCTTGATTTGCTGTTGGATAACGTCGCTGAATCTACACCACACACACATGCTTTCACTGATTTGTATATATTGTTATTTTAGCCAACTGAACGTTCAATCTAAAAGAACAAATAATCATTTATTGTAATATATTTCCTTCTTAGATTCAACAATTGATACTCGTTATAGCCCCATATTTATCGCACAAATGAATGCGCATATCAATGTTGTGAAATCGTTTTCTTAAACAATACCATTCGCCAAAGGCTTTCCTTCAGCTACATTCGGAAAATCCGATTGCGATCACGAGAAGTTCGAATTTATCCATCTGAGAATGTCGGAGAAATAAACTTGGTCGATGTTTTTTGGAAAAATATTGCCCTCTTCTTTCCTCCTTATCCACGTGTTTCATCGTGTAGATGGGAAAAATGATTTCCCTTAATGCATTGTGTATTGTTCGTGCAGTGACTGGAATTGTAAGTAAAAATACGTCTCCTTTAACCAGTGAAGTTTAATCGTTAAATCATAGGGAGTTCCTAAGTACGAGTTTTATTGAAGCTATCAGGAGGGAGATACGTACGTTTGGCAGCTAGAGGAGTGCCCAGTGGAATGCTTTTCAGCTGCAATGGCCTGTCGAGTATGTCGTGGATGATCGCTTCATCGAAACCGCTAATCGTTGTGTTCGCTTTCTATTGAGATTGATGCGTGCTAAAGAAACACTTTCAAGGATTCACATCAAATGTACGTTTGCAATGATCTTTGATCACTTCTTAGCTTCTATCGCTGATGAGTTTACCATCTCTCAGTTGTTTGTCTGGTTGCGAATTCAATTTATAAACAAACGATGAGATGATTTTTGAATGAGAGATGTCTGTCTTCGGCAGTTGATTCTTTTCCTTCTCTTTCATCTTTCTGCATCACTTTTTCCGCTCCATTCTGGCCATAACTAGTGAGAGAGTTGTGAATTGCAAGCGTACTTCAGCTCCTCCGAAATTAAGAGAGGTGAAAGAAGAATGAGTGCATGAAACGTTATATGACCGCTAGCTTAGAATTTCTTTGTCTCACAGTGTAGAGCTAAGAAATAAATAAGTCAGAATAGAATATATAGGGCTCACTCTTGATCACTAAGCCAAATGGCATAATGAAGAACTAATGATTACATGTCAATCTTAGCTTTATTATTGTGGTAATTCGTAAGGGATGCAAGTTGTATAGCACAATGAAGTGGGAAATTCTTAACTTGAAATGTGCAATTGACGTATCTCATTGTATTTAGATGATAAGATGGATCGTCTACCGTTCACTCGACGGAAATTGCATCTTTTGGTCGCCTCAACGACACAACCTCTAACAACAATGGCTGAATTGCTCTTCATTCATGTAATTTTGCATCTTTATTCTTTTGCGACGTTAACAACAAATTGAGACGAAGAATGTGAGTGGATAAATTGCTGATAAATTCGGTTTGCTTTAAGAAATTGTGTTTGTTATGATTAGTTGAAATTTAAGCATCTCTTCATTTATCGGCTTAATTCATATCCGGTCATTCGGAAGCACTGAACAGCTAAAAGGGTGCGTCATTACATGGGAGGGTGGGGGTTGTCTCAAGTGATGGGACTGAGAGGGGAAGGAAAAGTTGACGCTATGCTTTTACTGAAGTGTGTCCAATGCATCCGACATGCAATGAATGCATTTTTACTGGTTATCGACGATTATTGTTCGAGTGTATTCTAGTCGGCTGCATTAAGCGGCATCGGCCAAAAGTGGAAAAATTTGGCCAGTTCTAGTGCATATAAAAGACCGAAAGTGATAGTAATGAGGGCTTTGGAGAATTATGGTTTAGATTCACTTCGAAGGGAAGTCCTGATTGCTGGAAGGCTAATGCATTCTTTCTAAATAGGAGAGATTGAAGCTGTGTGAAATGCGGATTGTTCAAATATCGTTGCTTATAGCTGCAATCGTTGATGGCTAAGAAAATGCCTTTGATATTGGAAAGTTCCACAATAGACGAAGCACACGAACGCCTTATGTCGTTGAATTCGCAGCTCGATCATCTGGTCTCAGAGTATGTGACTATTTATAAATATATGCCTGAACTGCCTTTATTGTTACATTTTATCGCTCCATTTATCGATTTATTGCTTATAGATATTGATATGTTATCTTTGAAATTATTGAGCTGATCCTCCAGCTTGCCGGACAAATCGAAGGATTAAAAAACCGAAATTACAAAACATGAGTTCATGTTCGCTAATGACCAATGTAAAACAATCTCGTACACGAGATTTCTATTGGAAAAGGAATGTGGGCTCTGTGGAATATTCTGAAAGTAGAGAAAAACAGTAGTTCCGCGTTAATGACAGTTGCTCTCAGCTGGTGGTAACGTAACTGTTGGAACCGACTAACCTATATGTGACGTATTTTCCTACGAAGAAACAATTAATTCTACCGACTTTTGTGGACATTTCCGGGGTATGATACGGTCATATGCTAGCGTGGCTAGTATATACGATAATGGGATAAAGAAACGAGACGAGACATAGTTCAGGGATCATTTTGAAAAAATTATTCGAATAACTGCCTTGATTATCCGAAACTGTCATTATCAGTCGAAATATAACTTTTGAATGACCTGGAATGTAAAATAATATGAGTAATGTGGGGAGGATCAGAGTAAAGAGATAGTTGTTGTTTGGAGAGGAGAAAATACTGATTTTGGAGAGAAGAAAAGAATGATTGCTTTACTGATTGTATATTGTATACTTACAAGTTGTAAGGTGTCAAACTTTCTTTTGATACTTGAATAACTTCGTTTCGTTTTATATCTTCACAGAACGAATATTTCCAGGAAGGGCTGTGCACGTGCACTTGTACATAATGCGGTCTCAAGATTATGTGAGTTGGCTGACGAATTGGATACGCGATTGGCGAATGATCTATTGAAGGACGCCGATTTGGATGAATTATTAAAAGTGGTGCTTAGGGAAAAAGAATTGCTCATAGGATTGGGTAAAGCGATGCAAGGAACGATCTTTAACGCTTTGCAACTCTTCCTCTCTTGATACGAGTGAACGCTATGAACTCTGACTGCGAAAAGATCTTTCATTATGTACAAAGTATTTTTGAAAATACTCATGAATCATGTTGTATTCCATAAATAAAAGCTAATGGTGTAGCCGTTGGCTGATGCTTAATATAGTTTGGACTTTTCCGTCTGGGAAAGTTGTGTGCCCACCATTTCATCCTCTCAACTCGCTGCTTCATTTCATAGGAAGATAGGTGAGGAAACGCGCTCAGTATGCTGACGCGATGTTGCCTTTGAAGTCAAGTTCAGTTGGCATGGACACCGGTCAAGCAATATGCGCTAATGCTTCGATATTTAAATCAACTCGATCGTTTGCAGAAGCGTTCAATTCACTTTCACTTTGGAGACTCCTGCGGTGGTTTGGTGCTGCAATGAATGTTACTCCAAGGGAACTGCTGTTTAAGAAAGAAGAAGCCACTGGGATTTCTGCTTTACTTTGGTTCGGCCACAGAAACAAGTGAATTATCAGTTCATTATCCCATTGCACATTGAAAGCAAATGATTACTTGCAAAACTGATTGACCTGAAAAGCGGAACGTGATAGTGCATACTCTATGCTAGCTGTTTTGCCGCATTTCCCCTTCTCTTAATATTTCTACGTCAAGTAGTGTTATCGGCAAAAAAATAGAAGTCCGCTACATCCAACATCCACGCAGATGCTTTGAGCGGGCTGCCGCAAGCTCTCATGGTTCGCTGACATCGGTTGTACCTACTCAAATCAGTTGGGGTGAAATAGGGTATTTGCGCACCATTAATAAGGTCCTCCGCACCTTTGTTCTAGGACGGCTGAGAATATCGTCCACAAATGAACGCTATGGTTGATATCTCACTCTAGGGGACACCACTGGCAGCCTCATCATAAGATAGTTGTGCCCAAAATGTCATGAATTATGCTGGTTGTTGGCACTGTACGTTCAACGCGTCACTTGCAGGAGCTTTAGCCGGAGGGAGTACCTCGGATACATTTCGACCCCGCGCAAATTATATTCGGTTTTGGGATAGGTGATGATACTTATTCTCTCTAAGAGCCCGTCATATCTCGTGGGCTGCAACGTAGTATTTGTTGTTTGTGTTCCTGAACGGCTTCTCTCTGCCCTATGTAACCTTTCTCGCATTGTTCCTTCGACTTACATCGAATAGTACTGTGCTCATATTGCTAATTTCATAACTCTTTTCCCTGGTGTTCTATTACCCACTACATCATGACTAGTTGACTTCGAGTGCACACTGTCCGCAGGTGACTCATGGGATGCTTTGAATGCGTCGGGTAACTAGAATCAACATTGCAGATCTAATTATTGACGAGGATTGTTTTCGGATTCAGCTGAACCCGCACGGATTGGATATGTGGCGTCACGCACAGTAGATGAAAGTAGGTTACGGGCTACCTAGTGCGATGTTTTTATTACCGCTAGCCTCCAGGCAGGTAGAAATATTCTGTGATAAGCTATCAGCCTTACGAGGGTTCATAACAGCTTTGATCTTTCTATCCTTGTAACCTTCCATCCTTCCACCTATCGTCAACTCTCAAGAAAAACTGAGTTGAAAGCAATGACCGAATTCCGAAGCTCGCTTCTTTACACCATTTGCATCATTAAACTGCATCAGAGAACTTTATTTCATGGTAAACGGCAAATTGTTATAGCGCATAATTCGCTCAATACCCCTCAACATCCACTGTAGGTGTGAAGTCATCGTGGACGCGGGATCGGAGCAGAGCAGAGAATGAAGCAGTTGAGTTTGTCGACGGTTCCGCAGAAAAACATCCTCAACATCTGCCCCGAAACTAGACTCGTTACACCCATCCGGAACGAGTGTCACCGTAAACTGTGCAAGGAATACCAACGAAGACGACTGGAGTGCAACAAGGATTATCTCAATGCCCTTCAACAAACAAACAAACAGGCACCTGAGACATCAGAAATCATTCAGCCGTTACGGCCTACTTATATAAGCCCCACAGTAAGCATAAACCATGCTTGAAAGTATGAAAGATCGATGCGTTAAAAAGACCAGTCGAACCATGTTGCGCGGGTTAGCGGGTTATCCCGTTCTCATTCTCTCATCCAAACCTGTCTTCCACCTTCACATGTCTCATTAAGTTAGTCAGAGAAGAAAGCCTCACTATCACAAATTCAGAAAGCCCATTTCCGATGTCATAATTGCTGAACAAAATTAGTCAGTAACACTGCCTCAACGCCCTTAGAATCATTCAGCGGAGGACATCTTGCAATCTATGACGCTATAAAAGAGCACAAGAATACCCCGTAGGTAATGAAGACGTAAAAGCAAAGATGCGAAGTAATAGTCTTCCGTTAACAAAGAGGAGAGACATGCAAATATAACCGCACACATCGATAAAAGCTGCGATGATAGCGAATAAAGGGAGCAAAACAAAGATCCTTAGAGCGTTTGGAAGTGAGGAAACAATTAAGTACAGCGCTTAAATCATCACTGTATTACAAAAAAAACAAAGCAGAAACTCCTTACGCAACACACTCTTCAACAGAACCAATGCCTTGGAAACCATGAAAACAAGCGGAGAACTACCATACTGCGAATAGCTCGTGCACGAACCACCACTCCCGTTCGACCACTCTCTGCTTCGGAGAACAATCAGAAGTCATACTTCAACTTCCGCGGCCTTGTAAAAAGTTCCACCACTTCGTCGGTGATCGCCTTCCTCCTCATTTGCAGTTCGCTGATTACGCGTTGCACCTCTTTTATAGCAATAGCCTTCAGCTCACCCGTCAACATCTCCCCACTGGTATAGCGCTGCAACATTTCTAATTGGGAATGTGCTGCACTTCCACCACGGTGTATATCACGATAAAGCAGTGCGTGTAAAGAAAAACGAGATGATCTTCGAATTTTCTGGAGAATTCGAGAAGCTCTACTCAATAGCACAGCAGTCCTACTTTGTCCAATGAAGCGCATCCACTCCTTGACATAAATGACCAACAACCGTCATATTGTCAAGCTTCATTTAGTTCATTTGCTCATTTATGCACGGACTTGTGAGCTAAACAAGAAATCAAATACGGTTTTTGCGAGCACACACAACAAACACATCTAGTTTGAATTCCCATGTTAAGTACAAGAAAGCGCTATTGTGTAGTCCTCAGAGCCCTTTCCCGAATCCATAATGCAATGCCTGACCGCTCCTTGACCCACTCGACAGATCGGAAAAATAAGCAGGCTCTCCCGTGTCCCTAATTATGAGCTTTCAACTCTGACACTTAGAAATTAAGGCCAATAATCATATCAAAACGTTTCGGCTTTATCATAAAATTAATATAAACAGAAGAGAAAATCATAGACTCTTGATGTTCTCAAGACTGCCTTAAACTGTATAATCCAAAACTGTCCTCACACTTGCGTGTTTCCTCGACCAGCTGACGAAAACAAAGATTTTCATCTATGCACCCATCAAAAAAGAACTACTGACAAAGAAATACCTAAAATGAGTTTCGGGCAAAGCAGACAGCGCCTTACTCATCTCCTTCCCTTCTTTCAAGGCAATATTAATGCATTTTGATGATTTATCTTCAAAATACAAACGAACAATACCTTACGAATATCTTCCAACTGTTCATCGTCCTCCATAAAATAACGTAAGAATTGGAAAGAGATATCGACCTCACAGTTGCCACCGAGTCTTCGATGCTCTTCCACCGTATCACGACCCCCACTGAATGCGTACTTATTTATCTGAAATCTCATTCACATCTGATAACTGGAATCACTTCCGTTATCAAAATCATCTCTTCGTCACAGTTTCTGCTTTGGCCTACTTCGTACTTTGCACTAATTCTGCACGTGAAACAATGCATCCCTGCATAACAAGCCATATAAGACTTATTTCATGACTGGCTTGCAAAATAACTGGATTTACAGCGGCAAGCATTTTGCTTGCAAAACAACCATTGCAACTACTCGAACTGTTCCCCCTCTTACATTCGTTGAGTACGCCTCGAATGCCCATTCTCCACTTATTCGTTAGCCTATTTTAATTAAGGCTCATTTAAACTTATGGAATTCATCAAAGCTCGCTGGCAAGCCTAGTCACCATCAGCGTTCCTCCTACCTCGTCGTCATAAATGTTCACTTCGAAAATGCATGCTCTTGTACATTATCAAACACTTTCGCCATTAGGCATGCCATATCATCAACAGTTAATGTTAGTGCCAACCTTATTTTTAATCTGCTTCGGTGTATCATCCATATAAATACATGAGGTGTTATCAGAAGCGGCCATTTTCGCTTGCGCTCCCTGCAATGCCGGCAGAAACGAACTGTATAGCATCGCCGGTTTCGGATATTTCAAACGAGGAGCCACGTCCCGCGACATGCGGAAATACGGGTCCTAAATAGAACAAAAATTCTAAAGAAGATCGATGAAAGGAAAGTCTGATAGAATAAAAATCGGTTTTAAATGAAACGCGTTGAAAGGAATGGGTCACAAACTGGCAACTAGTTGTTGTTAATTAATTATGCAGCCATTTCTGGCAATCATCCTATCCTACCAAATAACCGAAAAGGTTAACGACTGCATTATGGAGCAGTCTATCTATACGGATATCCGGGGATACGTCTAACACCCTTTTTCTGCTCTTTTCAGCGCCTCAATGGGTCTAACGACCGATGAAAATAGCTCAGTAAAATCGATGATATCAATATATTTTTTTAAAGCTCCAATGAGTGGACCTCTTATCGAAATGATTACCACCAAATCAGTTATTACTTCAAAGACTGCCATTACAATAGCTGTAGATCAGCGTACCGGCCTTCCAGAATGAGACAAATGAATAATGTGACCTGATCGATGGCCGCAGGGATAATACATGGGATGTCTTTCTTGCCTCCAAACACATGAGGGAAGCTGCTACTGAAGCAAGGCGCAGCCTCAAGTGCCGGAAAAGCAGCTTTGCCCATTGAGTCATCCCCTGTGAAGCCGAATATTGCCCGCGCCTGATTGTTCGTCACTAACTTCCAGATTTTCAGCACGTTTTCGAAGAACGGTGGGCTGAAACCTAATGTGTCCAAAGTCAATCGACCAACGCTTCGATATATTAGGATGTCACAATGACAGTTATGATACTGACGTTTTGTGTTATCACCACTGTTTCAAAACAGCAGAATACATGTATCTGATGATACACAATACCGCTGAAAGTTCATTTAGCGATTTCGCTTGAAGCGAGGTTTTAGAATAACGATGAAGCGGAAAAAATTGTGGCACCGAAAGCTGATCAACTGTTTCACAGCAACAGAACAGATCTGTTACTTCAGCCGCTATAACATCAACCTCCAGGTCGAGCCTCACAGTGGTATGCCGCAGGTCGCTAATCACCGGCAATTCAGTGCTATTCTCAGCTGCTCAATTAGTACTTCCAAATTGTGCACCGGTTTTGCAGTTTCATGCGCAACCACTGCGCACCACCAGAGTAGCTCGGCACTCGAAACGTAATCTCAAGAAGATCCCCCAGAAATTAATCGACCAGCGACACAAAGACTAGGATGATAATTCGCAATCAACTGCTGCAAATTCCAAAACGACTACCAGGCAAAAAGTAGTGGCTTGAGCACAATCAGCTGACAAAGCTTGTGTTCAAAGAGGCTTCGAACCAACTTCAAGTTGTGAATCAGGCAGGATTTGAGAAGTACGGTGAAAGCTAGTCTAAGTTAGCTAGGCCTCATGTGGCAGCCCTTATGCCTACCGCTGGATCGGTGCTTCAATTTTCGCGTCTTTTTTTTCAGCGATGCTGAAAATAAAACGGATGCCGCTTCAACACTTACAATATCTTCGAAAATATTTCACAGCCGGAAAACTTAAAAATTAATGATTAAGTTACTTACCACATATACTGTGTATTCGTGAATATAAACGTTGTATCAGGACTGAAACCACACGCAATAATATCTTTTATATTCTCATGCGCCATTTTATGTGCCTCATCCAATGTCATATTCTTCCATAGGAATTTCTCATCGTCCGTTATCTATAGCGTTACAACTGTCAATGAACACAACCTGGTTAAAACATAACTAGACTGCTATTACTTTGTCATTTCAAATTCTATACTTAAGAAAAAAAGAAATGTTTCACTCTTTTGCACTCTTCATTTATCAATTGCATTCAAGATCCCTATAAAATTCCCCACAAATATAGCCGATCTCGGATACAGCAAACGTGTCAAGTAATGCAATAAATGGAGAACTCCTTCGACGCAACAGAGCAATCCTCTATTTTCAACAAGAGGCTGAAATTATGAGGAAGACACCACGCTTTACATTACATTTATCACATCACAATCTCAAAATACCACATTCGTTGAGGTATAAACCGTCACTTCTACATCGATCCAAGCAGCCTCTTGGCCACTATCTCAGATATCCTTATACCTTCATGGATCTGAATTCTAAGCACGACCCTCCTTCCGTTCGACTTTTAATGACTACGAAGAAGGAAAATTTGGAGGTGAAAAAGAGTATCAACCTGTATAATTAAAGGGACATCGAAGGCGTCTTGGAGAAATTTCGTAAAGAGGAAGGGCACAAGATGACCAAGATGAAGACTGCCACTGCTCGGTCCTCGACCAGTGTAAAGGAAGAACGGCTTTTTCTGTTCCACTCGGTCTAGGATTTGTGAAAAATCCCTAAACCGACGATTATAAGCAAAAAATAATTAATGGCACAAGCAAAACTCGGTGGTCGACCGAGATGACATTCCATTTCCTTTCCGCTTCAAGGTAGAGATATTTTCGCCGATAATTCCCACTTTTCCTTGAATTATCTTTTTTATTTATACGGCTGGCTTTTTTTAAGCAGTTCGTTTGCGCGGATATTGGGAAAAACAGCCATTATTCCTACTGATGAGATCTTCCTGGAAGTTTAAAAGTGCACGGGAGCAGAGAGTGATGGCAGAGTGGCAATACCACTGATCATGGAGATTCTTGTATTCCTAGCTATTTCAGCAAGCTTGGCTAATTCTCGTAAAATACAACATGAACATGAACTGCAAATTCGACTCCAACATTTATAGTGGAGTTTACGGATACTTAACAGCTACAACTCGTCTAGGATTCGAACTTTTCAACTGCTTGTCACACTCGAATTGAGCACTTTAAATTGTGAGAATAACCATCAACGACGGCCTTTTTAAACAGTAGCAATGCCGAGCATTTAAGATATTACTTGATCGATGATTCAAGTGAAAAAGGAGCGAAAAACAACGAACCGATGCGCAAAAAAGAGCCCTCTTCTGAGCATTGGATGTGCTTTCTTGCCTGTCACCCTCTCGAAGCGCTGAATTAAGCTCGTATCCAATTTGCGACAACCAAATTTTGCTGAAGTATTTATTGCTTATAGCTGACAAGAAAATACTTGTGAAAGATGTTCGAAGAGCAAATTTCTCCACTAGTACACATAAGAGTACATCGTATTGCGGCCAATAACATCGGTTATCAAACCTGCTAACGCATTCTCCTTCCAAATCTCCTATAGAATAGATAGATTATCACATTCTCTGCTTTAAATGGCCTGGAATAGATAAGAAGAGTTGTTGTTACTGAGCGAGAATGCGACTTTGTCAATAGAACAGGACACTCTAATCACTCACTGAAGTGCTTAATTAAGCGTTCTTAAATGATTATTTGAAAAGTGCTCCTCTCAATCGAAATATTTTATGTAGGAAATAAAAGGAATTATGAAGAGCTATAAAGCGCGTACCGATGAGTTTATCATAGTCGATACCTTTGGCACTCGATGCTGTTACATCCCAAGGTGTAACTAAATCCTCTGCCTCCTCGTTGCGTTTTGTATTCGTCGCAACGTCTACGACACCGTTTTCAATAATGCCATCCAATCGTGACTCCTCAATCGCTATACCCGTCGAATCGGTCATTATAACAGATACCGAGTACTAGTGCACTTAATGGAGAAGAATCATTAAAAGGGTCACCGGAAAAGCAAATCTCGACGATAAACTTTACATATAATGCGGAAACGTTTTACACGACGGCAGAGGACTATAAAACAATTAGATCTCGCGAAGCACAACAAAAATTCAATCTTATATTTAATTTCTCATTTCGGATCAACATATCTGCAGGAAAATAGCGACTATCCCACTCAACGCGACTGCATACGGCCAGCTTTGCGCCCCATTGTCCAATTCTATTCAACAGCACTCGTGAGTTCAATCCCCCTAACTGTCCGTTTCTGTTCTTCCAAGCACCGATGCGTCGACGTGGCGAAGCCGAATTGTCGCAGACGGCTTATCGTCCTTGCCTTCCCTCCCCCCGTCACAAAACGATCGCTCTCAAACGTTCCGGCATCGAATTGTCTCCGACTTCTTAGTTCGATGCGAAAACATCTGCGCGAGAGAAAAAGCACCAATGCTCAAGCAGGAGAGTTTCATATACCGTGATGGTGAACGTGAATGAAGCAATGATTACGAATGCGACGGACAAAAGCATAGAGTGATGTCCTCTATCGTATCGCATCCTTGCCATCAAATATGCAAATAAAGGACGGCTGCTCCGAACTAACACATATGAGGGTGCGGTGAGGTGATACCAATAAAAGAGTGCAAATGACGGGAGGTCCAGTATCGTTGAACTATGCCGGCAGAGTGTTATTCACTGCAGCTGCTGTTAGACTACGCTTTAACGACAACAACAAATAGACAGACAAATACTACAGAAATATCACGGAAACAGAGAGTTTGCAATGCTCGAGAAACCTCCCCTCCCCTCTACATTTCACTTTCGAGTAACCAATATTTAAATCCTTCCAGCCTGGAGTACATCCACCATCCCCCTCATCCTAGATCGGCTTCCTCCGAGAATACGACAGTGCTTGCGTTGAAAAGGAAAGCGATTGCATGTTCACTACAACGACTAGCAAATCGCTGCGAGCACCATTGTATGCGCTAACAGCACCACTACTCACGCAAAACGTCGGTAAACAAAGAGTTCTCGAGAGCGTGTGAAGCGCGTAATGATGAGCCGATTCAAGGTGCGACTATGTGACTTCGAAAGCCTTAGCTTACAATTAATCAGGATGTCGAACTATCCTACGCACCTGCCTACAAATCGACCTTCAGGTACATGACTGCTAGGTTTAGAATAAAAGGAACTAAAAGACCTCCGCGACATTCGGCTTCCTCAGGATTGCTAACGAGAGAATAGATAACTGCGCTAGAGATTTTTATATTTTTCCATCCCGACGGAGGCGGGACAGGCGGGAGAGGGAGTTGGCAACATTAAGCTATTGTTGCTTGCCCATTTTGGTACTCGATCTGTTACAAATGGGAGCCGCCTTGATTATGACAATCAAATGCCAAATATGTAGAGAGAGGATAATTCTTTTAAAAAACAGCATATGACGAGCTGAAAGTCTCCTCGAACCTTATCATCGCTAAATACCAACGGAATGAATGAATGAAGTAGGAATTGACATCGAAGAGAAAAGAATTTGCATCATTTTGTTCATAAATTGGCACAAATGCATAAGAATAATGGAAGAATCTATAAGTGCAAATGTGCAGTTGATGATGAGACGACTTCTGAGATCGACAACATCAAGCACATCAAAGTTTTTAGCAAAAAAATAGGCGCACATATATTTATCGGCTATGATAGAATCCCTACATGATACGTTCCATGAGTAAACAGTCGAAGATGTCACTGAAAGCGGCATTGATAAATCCTTATTTCAACTTAAGCTAATGGATTTAGTCGAAGGTCTTTCTCTGCTTCAGACTCTGTCTGGAATTCAAAAACTCTGTGAGATATGCGTCTGCACGCATTATCGAAATGCTCTCCGACCATAATTTCGGAGCCTGGAGTTTCACCATTGCATGCGCACTATAGAATCCATTTCCGAGAGTTTATAAGGCAACGGAAATGATGAATGGTAGGCAAGAAGGGACCGACCAACGTACAATTTGCGGTACACATAGCTCTTGAGATTGTTTTATCACAAGAGGAGCAAAGATTCAAGTCACTTATCTCAGTGCCGAAATCATAAACACTACTTTCGACAAAAGGCGACACTTCGCCGTTGATTCAAATGTATCGGTCATGCCGGAGATTCATGAGCAACACGGGACATCTCCCTACTTAAACTTGTAGGTACCAGTTATTCCAGTAACCGAATAATTAGAGAGGTCTTCTCTAAATGTTTATAGAATATTCTCTAATCATCAAATGCCTCTTGAAATAAACGATAGATTTCTACAAATATAAAAAAAATACTGAGTGTCTCTCATGGAATTCATGCGCTGACGCCTCTAGTGATTGGTCTAAAATTTCTTAAGTCCTTGGAAGAGAAACTGTGATTTTGTCTTTCTTACTTGCCAAGCACTATAGACTCTAATTTTATGAGCCCTAAGTTTTTAGATGACTTTGTCATCTTTGCATTCGAAACGTAAAATGCTTCTGTTACCTCCTTATGAGGTGGCAGAAGCATCGAATTCATTCGTTCCATCGTACCTAACGTCCTCTCTCCATCTCTGCGTTTCCTTCCTTATAACGAGACGATTGTGCATTTTAAATGATTGATAAAAGTTTCAGTGCTTTCGTACTTAATAATCGGATAGGCATTTAGCGGAATTCTATCATGGCATATATTTTGAAGAGAAACGAGAGGGTCTGTTTATCGGTATCCTCAAAAGCCGAATTGCAACGCGGCAGTTCCTCGGAACGAATCGGTGGATGAGACAATTGCTGCACTCGATTGCAGAAACGACAGGAGGAGGGAAATCGCCAAGATTTTCAGTTTTCCTGGAAATTTGCATGAGCAGTGTTAAAATGTAAAAAGACGAAAGTCCCCCGTTCCCTTCACTTGTCACATACCTAATTGCTTTACTTTCAAGCCTTCGATTTTATAGCATGAGAGGTTAGAAATTTACTGTTTGCTAGTTGCAACTTTCGATATTTTAAGCTTTAATTTGATGCCTTCATTGGACTAAATCCACTATTCACATCGGGATCCAAATAGCATAATTAGTATCGACTTATATGAGTTCCGCATAATTCATGTGCTGAAAAAATATAACTTCGAAGCCTTCTCGGACGATTGCATTGTAGACAATTCTCTGCTTCCTGAGTATTGCTGTCTTTTCACTAAGAGTATTCGTTTATCAATGTAGTCGCTCGTGTTGCCACTTCGAATTTTATCATTTCTCCTCTTTGAGAAGACTTCAAAAATTCACTGGCACACGTAAGGTTAACTCTTGTGATATGATACGATTAAATGGCGACTTAGAAGAATTTCTTTCATCATTCACTGATAAATGCTTCATTTCACATCCGTTTTTCATTCGCATCTTTCAAACCGTCTCAAAATGCAGAAGAAATTCATCGAACATAATATATAAGTTTCTAAATACTTATTTTAATGCATTAAGGCTTAATTAAAAATAAAACTTTGAGAAGTGGAGTGCTGAGGTTCGAAGAAACATAATATACTTTCTTCCATGAAGGAACTTTTCTGTTCTCTCACTTTCAAGGAAAATAACGATCTCTTTTTATTAGAAGCATCGACAACGAGAATGAGTAAAATTTCACAACAAGACAACGTCATATAAATAATACCCCTCGATAGTGCCTTTTCACCAGCTATGTGAGGCTTCGATTCGCCGCAGAGATTGTTTACCTTGTGAGCCAGCCGAAGGCCGTGGTACTGACAACACCCGTTCAAATTTATTCTCAGCAAAGGTGCGAGCGAGTGGAGGATGTGGTGGAGGCTTGTCGCTAATTACAGACGAGCCAGTGGTCAACAAGAGGACAGGTAAGAAGACAATTCCGTGCAACAGACCAAGTCCAATTACTAAGAAGATCGTCTTTATAAACACCAACACCATATACGAATCGATGAGAAGTAGCGGCGACACACTTAAAATTGTCGAGATACCTGCTTGGACCATCGGCCAACCAATTGACCTGTAAAGTTTTACTATTTATGCGATATCAGTGTATTGTACTTTTTTTTTGGAGTCCGGTCCACCGAAATCTCTCTCTGTTCTCGAACTAAGCAGCTTCCTTGAACATCCAGCTTCTAGAAATTTTCAAAGGTCTTCCGATGCGAACACTGTATATGTTCATTGTGCCTGTACTAGTTATGAGCGAATCCGATAATATGAAGTTACTCTTCTGAAGTCTAAAACCAAGATTTCTGCCCCAACCCTGCAAAAAACAGTCCAGCTCATCGCTTCAGCTCTCCTTGAGGAAACAGTCGACTTCGAAGTGAGCGCTCTGCGAATTTGCTTCTTAATTTCACCACAATAGTTGCTGAAAAGATACAATGCAACGAAGAACAATGAAAAAAACGTTGCATTGTACTATTAATGGCTGACGTAAATGCGCTTGTAGATCATAATACCGGTTTGAATTGGATAAAATCGGCGCTTGCAACAAGAACTCTTAGTTTATAGGACACTCTAATTGTGACTGAAAGTGAAGACCTCAGGTCAGCGTCCAACGAATTCGTAATGGGTTTCCATGAGCTCTTTTTTGCAGAGGTAATGCAGGACTGACCTCAGTCGGTCGTTACCGACAAAAACTAATCGATTCCCTCTTCTCATTTTTAGAATTTCTCCAAAGGCGGAAAAAAGAGAGGAAAAAAAGGCAGTAAGATATCACAATTGGAATGATACAGTTTAAGTGAAACATCGCCGATTATAAGATTATCTTTTGCAGCAAATATGCGCATATATTTAAATTTACAATATATCTCCATGAATAGTGCCGAATAAACCAAAAAGTTCAGGAAATGCAAAGGGAATTTGGTCAAAACATTATTTGGGCAAGAATGCTCAAATTCGCAATCCCTCCATAGTGATCTATTCCGAAATATAGTTAGTTGAAAACATTTAACTATCTGCCAACCGAAATTCCAGTGGAATATATAAACAGCATGAACTGCGGTATAATAAAGAAATTTTGCTAAAGTTTATAATGAAGACTGAATATTGCTTCTATCCTTTCTGAACTTTTTCTTTGCCTTCGATAACGACACACAAAAGAATTTTCAGTATATAAAATTACATCTGCCACTTCATCATTCGATGTGATATGCAATGCTACTAGCAAAAGCCCATTCATAAACACTGATAAAATAAGTACCATTAATATCAATCAGTGGTACCATCAATTACTTAAATTAACGATTCAGTTTACTAATGACGGTATCGCTTACTTCTAGCATTAATAATAGTCGTTGACCGTGCTAATGGAGACACTACCTGGGGCTATCACTACCAGTACTAGCAGGTATTAATATCAGTATTGTTACTATAATGAATGGGACCTCCGATATTGACCAGTACTGGCAGTAGTACTACAACGTTCGCTCATTTAATTGAGTAATCGGAACTCCGGACCGGACGCACAGGCTAGCAAATTAGCGAGAAAGAAACATTTACAGCCAGAGACGATTCAACGAACACGAGTCTACTTATTTCTTTTTGGAACTCTTGTTTTCATATCGGCAAAAAAGAAGTGAGAACAGCGAAAATCCGCGACTCCAATTTCGATTCCATGAAAAAAAGAGTCGTCTTCTAATGTCTCTGATTCCGGAAAAAAGCACCACACTTTCAATCAAAAAATCTCTTAGTGGAAAGAGTCGATTCTCTGACTTGAGACTTTAGAAAACGGCATATTCGGGGAATACTCGTTGAGTATTGCAAAAAATCCATTGAAGAGCGATCTAACCTGAGTGCATCAGCAATTCGCACATCAGAAGGCCACGTTGAGGGACACCGATAATAGTGATAGCTAATGTGCGCGGTGAAGTCAACCGAGAAACCAATCGACATCAACGTCGTGCACATTGCTAGCGGATCAAGATACACACCAAGCATAGAGAGCCCTCCGAAGACGCCCACGTTGATCGATATCATCGCCAATGTACTGAGCGCAATTTTATTAGGCGAAATTAGAAGAAAAAGTAATAAAATATCTCAAAATAGAGCTCCACGGAATAACTTTCATCCTTGAGACAATTTCTCCTTTCTTCTTTTCTTTCTACCCTAAAAATCATTCAAAGGTTGAGTCCTTCCACCTCCCCTTCTATCGTGAGAGCATTTATCCTTTCTCATCCGATCCAAATTATTATTCAAAAACGGCTTCAGTAAAACTGCGACTAAATTGGAAAACTTTCAACGTGCCTCCAGCGTCTACGTCACAACCTATTACTTTTACCTCGACAAATTAGGCAGTTAAATGCACCTAGCGTTGCGGTAAGAATACCTGGAAATAATGGAGGATGCAGAAGGAATCATGAGAATGCAAGCGAGTGCCATTGTAGCCATCGCAACAACGACCGTGCTTGCCGTTGTCGGTTTAATTGAATTCAGCTGGTCCACATAGAAACTGTATGGCTGCAAACTGATATGCTAAGCATAGGATATTCGAAATAGCGATCACAATTCATCGTCATCATACTCCGCTTGATGAGCGCTTCGCTCATTTGCACTACTAATTTATACACTGAATTCATTTCTTCGTTGTTTGCCGTCTTTTTCTGATTACACATAAGGAGGCGAGAGGGGGATGGAGAGAATTATATCCTGAAAGAAAGATGCTTTCATCTCTTCGGATGCGAAAATAAATGAGATATATCGTCAAGCAAAATGTCATTAAAAATTGAAATTTCACCTGAAAAATCGTAACGTTGTAGTGTTGATATTTCAAGGCAAGTTGCCTCCATTCTTCCTGCAGTTGTGCTCGAAGTGTCCACGATGCATGATCACCCATTGCCGAAGCAGTTGCGAACATAAACTTCTCAATACCGACAGCACTACCATTAATATAACGTAATCGGATCATATCATTCCAACGACCACCTCCATCGTCGTTATCCTGAAACTTAACAAATAATATGGATATTGGAAGACGAAATGAGCGGTATATGGCAATAAGTATGGGTTACTTGCGTAAAGGTGGAGTAGATATTTAACCAATTAGTGCAATTTACCTCTCACACTAACTTTCATGTGAGTGAGTAATGACTTCATAGTTTTTTGAGTGTATGTTGTCTGTGTTGCCCGACGTTGTTGCTTAAATGGGAGTTAAAGAAAAACGTTCATTCCTGTACGTTTCTTTATTCGTGCTAACTGTGCAAAGGGTGAGCCCATCGACAATGGACGCCATATGCTGCTGTCTATCCACATTATCAGAAATACACCACTGAGAGGGTAGTCATTATAATCCTTACCTTATATCCAGCATTACAAAGGATTAGTAAAGATATTCGATTCTCATAAATTCTTGAGTTCAGAAAAACACTAGTCGCGTCGAAAAGATTAAACGAATCGATCTTTTATCTAAGGCTGCTTTAAAATCATCAACTGCTACCGTTTACAACAGTGAAGTATATTTGAATATTCTATTTCGTCGAAAAAGTAACTCATTGCCGCAAGAAGGAGACACCCTCAAATTATGAATGAATCACGATGAAGCCTTCGATGTTTCTCGACTAAACGACTATAAATATGAACGAACATTCGTAAAAACAAATCACCTTTAGCCATTCACCGAGTAGTTCAAAGAAGCGATTGTTTTGTTCGCTGCTAAACATCGACACCTGCGAAAGGAATGAACGTAGCCACAGTGAGGTGGAGTTTTTGCCCATCGAATGTGGCATTGACTCAAAACGACTAACCATTTCAAGAATACTCAGCTGATTCGATTTCACTGACAAATCGGGAGGATTATTGATGAAAACATGGACCTGAAATAATTTCCGATAATCGATGGAAAAATATCGCATCAAAAAACAGGTGAAAGTGGCCAAATGGTCACAAAAGTTGAATCATCATTAGCTTAATTTAGCAAACCTCTCTCAACTTCGTAGGACTAATCAACGAACTAATCAATGTAAAATCATAACTAAAAGTCTGCATCACCAATACAGTCTGAGTAATTTTCGGTGAACTACAAAGCTAAGCATAATAAAACGAACAAAAAAAGGAAAGTGAAAATTTACCAAAGAGCCTTCCCTCCACAGATATCGTTCATAAATCCATGCGACATTGTTTAGCGGAGAATCACGTAACAAAAGATTAGTGCTATCCATTTTGACAGTCATCCGATGACAATTATATATTGCAGCTATCCAGTATAAGAACAGTGCAATTAGTATCATCACTCGACACTATAATAGCATTGAAGAAACATAATGGAGTAAGATACACGGTCCGCTTTTCCTTTTCTCATAAACGCAGTTATGTATACGCGAATTCCATATAATTTGCACTATTCAACATTTCCTTACAGCCTATTTTACGTTGACGCTTCACAAGTCGGCAAAAACGACGGATGTTAAAATGTATTGGAAACTTGCACTCCTCATCGATTGCATTTTAATTTTTCATTGACATAATTACAGAGTATATACCCGATGAAAGACACGAGCCTTTGCATTAGATGCCTAAGCGACTTTGCAAGTTGCTTCAAAATAACTGAAATAGGAAGCTATCGTATCTCAGCAAACCACACTACTTGCAGTTGTCTACAGCAGCAGCTATACTCAGCCCGTATATACAGAACTCTTTCGAGCACATACTTTTCACCTACCACATATGCCGTTTACGGTATGGCAAAGATATTATCAGACATCACGAATGCGGAAATTTATTTGAGCATATGCGTGTGTAAAGTTAAAATTGATGTTTATTCGATTAGCGTCGTTTGCAACTAGCCTCTCATATAAAACAAGTAATGATTTCACAGTTCTTTGAGTATTAATATTGTCCGACGCTCTTTCACATTGTTGACTGAGTGGAAATGAGTAAAAACGCACATTCTCATATATTTTGATTCGACTCCGGCGATACAAGATGCTTAAATTAATATTTTCAATTTAAGTTAATTAATCGTTATTTCAAATCGTGCGCAATTCAAATATCGTGATAAGGATACGAGATTATGTGCACCTCTTCCGTATAATTTGTTAATCAAAGAGAAAGTGATATAGAGGAAAATGTTGCGCTCACCTGCCATTTTTTTAACTGACAACAATATTTCGAGACAATTCCATTGTGTGATCCAGGAATGTAATTTTCTTCCTGAAAAATAACTTAGTGAAAAATTTAAAAGTATAACAACAATGAATATTGAAACTCATATAGTTTCTTTTTTGAACAGTTCAATTTAATTGCTCTAATGAGCCTCTAAATGCCTTCGTTTTGCACCTTAAGTTGTATGACCGTAATTCCCCAACCGAACGGTTACTGGCTTCGAAAGAAGTCGCCTTGTAAAATAAAATGTATGATATTTCTTATGATGTTGATAAGAAAATCTAAGTAATGAGCAACTGAGGAAGGATAACTATTCAAAGAGAAAAGCTTTTTATTCAATGAGAAGTTACATCTGCTGCGATGAGCGATCGCTATGGAAGAGACACATTCTTTCAGATGCATAAACCTAACCACTCTCCCAGAAAATTACTTAGAGGACAAAATTGGAACACTGTACCGGGCGGTTTCTGTGAATGCGGGATAGTCGACGACGAATGGGTTGCAAAAATAATCAAATGAAAAGTGAATATACCGATGAAAAGTGAGCAATGAGAAACTGACCCGAATTTTTTGCATTTCGAGAGCAATTTTCGATTTCGATTCAGAAACCTTCGTTGAACGAATTCCTTCATATACCATTGCTGCCGCAAAGAATGTTATCTGCAATATAATGCGAAAATTTAATTACCATAGAAGGATGAATTGCCATAAAACAATGAAAGGATAACGTTTCCTTAAGAGTTTCGTCGATATTTCAAATTCTCAGATCTTAACGTTTTTTTTAAGGAACGTAGTATCCTTTATTTTTCTCCCATCGATTTCACGTGAGCAACAATCGCTAAGAAATAACCTCCTAAATTAAAGTCTGTAATTCATATTAACACGACGGTTGACTCCTTAACAAGAGTTAGATGTGACCACTCGATTCATCCCAACGTCGGATCACTCAAACGTCGGGATGATCCGAGTTCTTTCTGAAAATATTTCTAAGTCAAGGTCAGCGAAGCTTCAAAACATGCCAACGTTACCCGCCAGCATTGACGAGGAAATCAAGACCACAAGTTTTGCCATCAACTGTTATATTATCAGCTTCAGTGATTTCAAAGTTGGACAGCAGTAACGACAGATGCAGACGCGTTCATGTGAGCAGATAAAATGTAGCGATGATGCAGCATCGCGAAGGAATTTTGCAAAAAATGCATACGAAATTGGATTTCATCGAAACAAATGAGAATAATTTATATGTGAATGAACGAACCTGATAGATGAAGTCGATAAGTACACCAACAGCTGCATAGATGCAGAACAGCCGAATAGCAGGGGTATTCGCCAATCCACCCACTGCGAAACTGAGTCCATTTGTTAATGAAGTTACAGTAATTGATGGTCCTGCTTCTTCCATCGTTTTTGCTGACAATAGATTTTAATAATTTTAGATTTTAACATTTCATTTAACTCCATATCTTTTTGATTTGTTAAAAAACATCGTCCAAGCAATTCCAAAAGTTCGGCTAATATATTGCACGTTTTTAAAGAATTTTAATTTGATTTCGCATATAGCTGAGGCGATATACATATTTTTTTCTTATTATATGACAAATCACTGCGATAGACAATAAAGGCGCGCTTGAGAGAAACTTAAAGGAATTTATTCCAATTTGTAATAGCGGTGATATGAGAGCTCATATATATTTGTAATATGATACAATTCATGGTACGAATGATCGGAAAACATTATGCGTCAGAAAAATAATTCCATCAAACTGGAAATAAAACAGCAAGTGAATTCTTACGTCAAAATCGCCGTCTTTTAATCCAGCGTTCTAATGGAACGGCGAAAAAGCGTCAAAGCACATATATCATCAGCTAGAAATCCAGCACTTCAAATTACATTTATATTTTACGTAAACATTATACGTCTGCTTTTTCCTTCATCATCCGTCAAGGCTATCGATTGTATACATACAGTTTGATGGAAAATGACTGAAATTATTCTCTAAACTGATTACATACAACTAACCAATACGTGCATCAAGCTGATCGCTTCGATTGGTTTTACGCCATGCATGAACAATAATGAAAACATCGTCGCAACCGGCACCGATTATGAGGAATGGTACAACCAGTGTTATCGAGTTGAATGCAAATCCGAGCGCAAGCATTAAATCGAACCTACAACTAAGGTTGATTACAAAAAAATTACTAAAGCAAGGTATTGAAATTTAGGATTATTGAATTAGTACCGAGGCAACAAATGACACTCATTACCTCGCTCCATTTATCTAGGAGGAAATTAAGGTAGAGAGAAACGGAAAGGCGAACTTATAAAACTGCGTGTGCAACGTCTCATACCTTCGATGGCTTTACCTTGAGAACAACTAAAGTTACGGTTATGCGAAATTTCGTGGATATAATCTGCGTGGTAGGATGATGCTTGCACTGATCTTTCAACCCCGAAATGTGTCATCGATATAAAAAAGGAAAATTTGCAAGCTTTTTATATCTGCCACGTTTTCTCTCGTTAGGCCAATCAGGAAGGGTCTGAAAAGGATTTCAGGAGGGAGAAGCGATGGGATGAAGATGGAACGGTTGGTCCCGTTAGTTAAAATACGAACATATTATTTCGCGTACCGTTTATTCATTGACGAATCTTCAAATCGATATAGACACCGATTTGCAGACCATGCGATTATATTTATACGATCACTCATCGACAAAATTTCCCTCTTTTGTAAAAACAAATAGAGAAGAAAGCAACTGATGCGGTTTGTCCTTTTTCCATTTCACTCATCTCAGCAATCAGTTTTGATGAATTACAACAACCTACGCAGAATAGCGCATTCAGTAATGCGTTCAAAAAATATAATCGCGCTCAGTATTTCCTAAAAATTATCACAATCTTTGAGCAAATCAATACAGAGTACATCCAGACTTTCCGACTTCTCTAACTTCCGTAACTTTTTTCAACTTATCGGATTTGCGTCAAAGTTGACTTACAATATCCATAGTAAATGTGTGTTGACAAATACTTCCACAAAGGCGCAATGCGTTTTGCAATAGTGAATTCATTTGTTCATTAAAATCATAATCGTATAAATATGCATGAATTGAGATCTTCAATGAGAAAAAGGCAAAATACTTTGGCCGATAGTGGAATGTTCTATGCGTCGGTGGCCAGACGCCAACATTCGATTCGTTGAGAGTGTCGACGATCTGTACTTCCGCTCATCTACTCAAAAATTATTTCCACGCGGAATAAAATTCACGTGAAGTATTTCTTTGACAAATACAAGAAGTTATTCAGCTTCATTGAAAGGTTCTAATTCTTGTGTTATCAAAAGCGGCGTATAACTTACGTTGTTGCAACAGCCATAAGTGGCCCCAAAGTGCCGTATAAAGCGATCATAAACGCATCTTTATAGGAGAAAATCTCACTGCTGCGATCGTGATTCGTCACAAAAATAAATGCGAATACGAGTACCACTGATAATGTAAAATAAGGAACACAAGATAAACCATTACGTCGTACCTATATTGTATCAATTATGCATTAATGTAACATCAATAATGAAAGTGGTCATATTTTGAAAAAAAAAACATCTCAAATTTCAAAAATATACACGCCGAATAAAAACACTTAAAAAGTTCCACAGCTAGAATGGTAATGTGAGAGAAGTGGAACAAGAACCTCATTTTAGGGATTGGAATCCTTCCTCTACTTGAAAATTCCAATCAAATCTAAATATCACAATTTCGTACGACTACTTTCAACATACGGAAAGATATTCAATATCATTTCTCCACTGCTGATGAGCGCCATGAAGTCAATGTGTGGACGCTGTACATGCGTTTTATTAATCAGCATTCGAAAGCGCTCACTGCAGTATATTTCATCTGTGTTTGTGTATAGGTGGGTCGTAATATGTGTGCGTCTGTTTGCATGGAATTTCTATATATGCAATCGCCGAAACTAACAAGTCAAATTTTTCGGAGATCAGTGAATTTCGAAGTTTATTCGCCTCATCCGGTGTGACATTCAGCTCACCTATTCCTCTCTGAGATGTGATGCAACAGAACCTGCATTGGCTATATGCATTTTTGCCGACTAATTATGAACGTACTTCAAAAAAAGGACTAAAGTTAAATGTTGAAATTCGCGGTTGATAAATTCTTTGAAGCAAGGAACTGCCTCAGTTGATATTATAGCATTAACGTTGGCTTTTACAAATCTTTCGGCCGTTAATGGAGCCGCTGGACCGATAACAACGTAGCACAGTGATGTTATATTTCATTGCGATATTTCTGCAGCATATGACGTTCACAATGGATAACACTGAGTATAAAGTGAAGAACAAATTAAACACATACCTCACTTGAGAACATACCATCACTACTGCAACTTATATTTATAAATGGATGACGAAATGAGCTAACGTATGCTAGTAGACTCGCTTCCCACCTGAAAACACTTGGATTACACATTTTCAATTACATATTATAGCAGTGGTTCTCCTCTTATCGGAAGACATCAAGTCAAATATGCCCTCTTTAGAAAGAGAAACATTATCAGCTCGTCATGGTTCCCTGCTTCCCACTTGTCATGATTCCCTGCTCCCCTCAGCCTGTCCCAGTTTGTCTCATTCTGCTTCCCATTGGTCAATTTAACACATTATGGACCAGTTGAAAATTATATTGACGAAGTAATTTCGTGCCAAATTAGGCCAGATGGCAGTTTATAATCGAAAATGAAACAATCGTGCATGCTGTATTTTAGCAGAGTGTCTGCATTGGATTGGCTGTTTAGAAGAAATTGTACCTCGTTGCACTGAGAGCGTCAGGAAACCTTAAGACTAAAAGCAGAAAAACTGACAAATAGCAGCCAAAATTCTATATATAATGAACTAATTTGATTGGATATTTATAAAAGATAAAATTATATATTAGTATTTAGTTAAGATGTAGGGAAGTTAAATATGCCAATACTATTGAGACGATGATTATTCGACATTCATTAAATGCAAACAAACTTTTTCTGGGCTTATGTGTTGTTTATGACAATGTGTTGGTAACTGATGAGGAACTAAATATCAGTACGCAAAAGAGAATTTTGATAGTGAATTTCACTGCGGCAAAGTAAATGGAAATTAAGAAAACCTTTATTCAAACCTGTCAATAGCCTCGCTAATATGGATATTTTGTCGATCCGTTCGAAAGTATAAGACTATCACTCGAATGTCACTGAAATGCTCAAATGAAATCTCCTTTTTCTGAGAGGCCGTTCAAGACTTCAACATTTGCAACGCCCGTCTTGATGATTTTTAAGGCCAGTTGTAGCCAATGCTCATAGCAACTTTCCCATCGTTTTCAACTCGTGATGAGATCACCTTCTAAGAAAGCTGATAATTTGCTATAATTTATCACTGTTGAAGGAGAGGGTTATTTATTTTCCCAAAAAACGGTGTTTATTTCAGAGCTTTTTTGTAGTTCCGTAGATGTTTTTACAAGAAATGTTACACTAAAAGTGACCAATAGGCATGATCAGCTTATATAGCCAAAATTGATAGTGTGGAATAAATGCAACTTAGAAATAAAAAATAAGGGACAAATTTAGGAACTGATAGAAATGTGTGAATTCCAAATCCAGTTTAAGCTAACTATTATTTCATGCAAAATTTATTTTACTTTCTGCTCATTTTCTACGACTAATCCAATTTAACTGTATAAAATGCGATTTGCAATATCACTTTTATTTGGCGATATTTCTCCTTATAACAAATCATCGTCAAAAGCGAGTTAAGGAAATGAAGTTTGCGGCTGTGGAGACTAGTAAAGCTAGTTTAATTACATTTGAAGGTATTCTTCCACAATCTATCTCATCGCCCTTTTTCCGGGAAAACAGCTTCAACATTAGACAGCCAGACGGTTGTTGCAATCATGCATCATATGAATATTGCAGTTTTGTAAGAACTAATCTTTGGGTGTGCAATCAAAACTATTATAGTAAAAAAAGGATACAGCGCACGTTGATTACCCGATGCGATTGGTAACGTTGTTGATGGAGACACCGGCAAAGTGCTCACCCACGTAATACTCGTCATTATATATATGCATCGTGGGATATGTAAGACGAAAATTGGGATGCAAACGACGCGACTCATTTCGATAGATCAGACGAAATATGGGTATCACCTGAAAAGCTTCTTAGAAATCACTCTGCCAAAAATTCTACTGAGTTTTTATATAGATGAATGTCGCTTTATAATCGCGTATATATCTGTCAACCGCTCGCCTATACCTACTTGTTTTTAAACTATATACTTGCATTGAAGCACTTCCTACATTAAAGCGCCATCAGTTCTGTTGTGAGCAAGTTGCCAGTTTTGCTATGACAAGTGCCACTGACAAACCGGCTTAAGCTGTGCATTTAAATATGATGAATCCGGAAATAACCGCATCGTTTCATTCCTTCAGGAACAAAGTTGCTCAATTCATCAAATGTCCGATTTCATAAGGAATATTTTTTAATATTTGTCGTTGCTTGCACTCATATAGAGTGGAATAATGATGTATTAGAAGGTCGAAAAAAATCGAATAAAATTGGCGTTATTTGAAAACAAGAGTGCAATCCTTGGTAAAACTTTTGGAAAATAGTCTATTAAGTTCGTTCGCTTAAGTAGGGATGCAACCTGATTATCATTGCAAGGTCCTGAACAAAGATCGTGAAATGAGCATCGTCCTGATTTACTTGTGGAGCAAGAAATACTGAGATTAAATTGTAGAAAGTCAGCGATCTGCTCCACCTCTTCCAGATAACCATCTCGTAAAAGATTGCCTGAATCTCGCGACGTTATCGGAAGCTGCAATTGGCATCTTATAAGCGTTATTCGAAGTCAAGGCCATTCCAGCAAGTGAGATCGTAAGCGAAATAACAGATGAAAAAAATTTCATAATTTTATAAGTATCAATAGGACATGCTGTGCAAATTGATTATATCATTTTGTGAAGTTTAATACTGCCGACTTAAATTAAGTACTGACAAGATTTAGCAAAGCATGTTATAGAGGGAAAAGATGTCTTCGTCGAAATTAAAATACACCTTCTCGTGTGGATGAAAGTCAGCTGCAGAATTAACAAACGCTACCCTATGAAAAAATATATGAAATGCATTGCAAACTGATTCTTTCAGCACCACTTAGGGGAATTTTATTGCCCATCGAAGGTATACTGAAAGTAATCGATGGGAATTCTCGCCACGGAAAAAAGTACCCAAAAGTGCTAACTGCTAGACACGAGAATTATATATGTTGGGGTTTAATCAACGGCGGTTGAAATAGATTGCCTTTGTTTGACCCCAAAAAGAGGCATAAAGGAAACGAAAATAGATGATATGTTCCTTTGGCGAGGAAACTCGCACGTCTGAACAAAGAGAATGGCCCATAGAACGTTGACGCATGTGGGAGTTTTAGGTTAGAGAGAATCGATTTAATGATGCGACCGTCTATTGTACAAGATGATTTGCATAATTTGCGAATCTCAATGCAAAATCTCTTATAAGTTATGGTGGGTGGAAGCAAAATGTTTAGCATGAAAAATAAGCATTCCCACAGTGGCGCAGCAATCCATCGTCTGGACTACTGCATCAGTGAAAATTCTCTACGAGTGGACTTTGCTATTCTCAGTTTTGTTGCACTTTCTGAGTAATTTGTTCATTCATACAATACGTCATCGGAAGTGCTTTAAACTCTAGTTCTCAGTCTGTTAAAATATGATAAGATAACTTAGTAATTAGCATATACTACACTACAGCTCCGATTTTCCACCTTAAATTACAATATAAATTTCTGTGTATTTCACGTCTGTAACTAGCAGAATCGTCATGGACGTTTTAAAACGACAATGAATGTGCCACAGATGTTTGAGAGTTATATCGTTGCTCAGCAGCTCACCGAGAAAATCCAATTTTATTTCGAGCTTCGTGGAAAAATCCTCTTAGTTATGGCCTAGTGGGGGAAAGACCATTAGAATCATGTAAAGCATTTATCATTTCTCGAATTTTGTAAGCGTTTTATAGTCAAATTCTACAAACTAATCTGAGCCTTTGTTTTTGCAAGTGCCCTACATATGATGATATGTCGAATCATATGATTTGCAAGAACGGCATTAATGCAAAATATCTCCGCAATAACGCCGAACTTCCTTATTTCTTAAGGAAGTTTAAACAGTACGTTATGCAAAATACAAGATTCGTTTCACACCAAAACTATTCGCTTTTCCACCCAACAAGACGAATGGCAACTGAAGAACACTAATGATATGCGTATACGTGTGTAGCCCATACAATAATGTGTATTTGTTATATTTATTGTATTCTCTATATTCCCTTTTTGAGTTTACCACCACGTTGTATTTCACTATCGCTCTACCACCATTCCACCACCATGATTACGTACCACCATTGCTGAGAAAAACCTCCAACCAATAACGCAGCAAATTTCGCTCAGAATATCAGTCAATAGGTGGCGTTTTGCCTCTGAGACGTACAGTTGTGGGATTATTTCGCGAAAACTAGTTTGCAAGCGAAAAAGAAGGGGATCAGCATATAGATGGTCAGTAAAAGCTTAAAAGTGTTCTTTTTCTTCTGCTGAATACATAAAATTATCTTCGAACGACTCGATCAGAATAACCCATAAAAACTGCAGATGGATTTCAGAACGAAATTTGCGTATTGCAATAGTGGTGACTAATCATTTCTCCGTAGCGATGCCATAAACCTTATATACATTACCTATAGCCTTTATAACTCCCTTATTTATAGTAAGTGTACAGATGTTGCTGAAGTGAAACGAAGAATGGCTTCGAAAATTCCGAAATAAGCGGGCATAATTCATGAATCTCGCCTTCATAGGCAGGAACTGAGAGTTTCTAGCAGGTACTTCGCTAAATGGATGCTATGCCTTTTACCTTAACTAAAAGCCAACAATCATTATGCATCGAACGTTAGATTTCACGACATTCTCTGTTGTATTCGGCGATACAGTTCAATTCAGCGATAAAAAGGAGAAAACGGAGAAACATTCGAAACCGGAAATATCACAGGAAGTGCGCAGTGCTGTCTTTCTTTGCCTTGGAGCGTTTCCGCCCAAACGCTGATATCACCATCGAAACGTTTCGCAAATTCTTAGATTTTATAACGCAGCATGCAACGTAGACGGAAATGCGCTAATAAACCCCGATTTGAATAAAATGTTGAGATACGATTTGAAGACGCATTTGCATTGTCCGACTGGCAAAACTCTCAATTTCGCGAAATAGCTGATCTGTGAAAATGATAACAAAAGACGCCATCTGCAATTTATTCTTTGCGAACCTAGAGGAAAACACCGTCCAAAGCTGAAAAAGGGGTTATCGAGTTCGAGCGTAAGGGTTAAGTGAGTTAGAATGTATGGTACGACAAACTAGGCAGCTCAAAGCTGTCGTCGACTGTAACTGTGCATGACTTATTCGCAGCTTTAGAAAATGCGTTACGCATTGAAATGCAACGCTCGAGCTAAGCTTGGACTCTATTTCAGCGTCACTTTAGTATTTTGGTGTAGCGTGAATCAAATCCAATTGTCAGCAGGAGAGGAATTTGCTTTTTTGGTTACCCAGATCAGCTATCTGAGGGTCGAGCTTATAGAGGCGCTTCATTCCACCTATATTAATGACTACATAATGCAATATAGCGATAGTGAAATTGAAGTATTCTCAAAATTCATTGAAGCTATGTTGAAAGCAGGAATAATTCATCAAAAGAAAATCCAACCTCAACCCAGAACTTTCCGCCTCGATCGTCGAAGAATTCATTGGCGATAGCGTGTTCGAGATGTGACGGGGCATTCGAAGGACTATATAAATACCAAACGCGATTCTCCTCGTTGAAGCGAGCGAGACCGATCGTACTAAACGCCGTTATAAGAAGTGGGATATAAAAAAATAATGCCGTATACCTGTAAATGATATTAAACATAAATCAACCGTGATGTTAACATCTTTTGATACAATGTAAAAATTAATCACATATAGAGTATTTGTAGCGTAAATTAATTGAGTGAAAGGATTTCAAAGTTGACAAATTTGCTATACAGACAATGAGCCATCTAGGAGAAAATGTATTGACATCAGTTATATCGAATCACAATGTGTTCATTGATTTCTTCTTTAGAGAACATTACCGGCCATTATCTATTGGTGGTGAAGTGTTTCGGTGTGTCCAGTAAACACACACATCACATGAGGAACAGTGTCACCTACGGTTTATCCGGCATTCTTTCTGGATCTCACTGGCATCTCATCAACAGCAACCGTCAAAGAAAAAATGCCCGAATTTCATCACTGTGATCAGAAATAAATTAGCACGGCCAAGAATCGAGTGATACAATCAAAAATAAACTTCACTCATCAATTGCAAACTCAAATATAACATATTTTCGAAAGCATAAGATTTGCGCACAAGAAAGATATTAAAATCGATCAGAGAAGTAAACAATAGATGACGGCTAAGATTTGCTTAAATAAGAAACAATGGCGAATTAGCTGCAGAGTTCCTAAGTAACTATATGGTCCACCTAAAGGAGTGAGATGTTCTCTCGCAACGAAGTAACACTTATCGCCATTTTGGAAACACAAAACAATTTCAGTTCGCTGAATATTGTCGAATTCTTTTTGCCTTTCCTCGACCCGTGTCAGCATTGACCATGAACGCACTTTTCGTCGAAAATAATAGTTGTTCTCTCTCTCTCTCTTCTTTCTTTCTTTCTCTCTCTCCCTCTCTCTCTCTCTCAAAGAAAGAGATGAAGCTCTAAAATCAGTCAGCATTTCCTCACTTGAAACGATTCATTCATTTTACGCACAGTTCACAATATTAGCCATCGTGAATCGTTTTTACGCACCAATTCCACGCATTTGCTGTAAAGACCAAATTTATCCTAGTGATATTTCCCGAGTGTGATATCACTATACACTTAAATTTTATGAGTTTATCGCATACTTAACAGATAGATATGACTATTAATGCCGGAATGAAGCAGTCATTATAAGCCTCACTAGAGTGGGTCAATTATAAAGTGAACATCAACAATGCCATTTCAACAAATAAACGATGATATGCTCGTCTTCAAGGAGGCGCATTTCATCCGCTAGCGGTGAGATAATCGTTGGAAACATATTCAGCTAAGGATATTTTTTAAAGCTGTCTAACGATTGCATTAGCAGTTTGTTCATTACTGCGCTGAAACAATTAAAGAATTGGGAATATGCGCGCACGTTGTATGTACATCGCGAGTGAACGAATGGCCAAACCCGAATTTCTAGCCTTTTCTCGTTCTCACATCAACAAGAACATGGGGACGTGAGATTTTCAATGCTCACATTGTTTGAATAAGGGAGAAAGAGCAGTAGCAAGAGGTTCATATACATATTTCTAGGCGACTTGTTACTGTGTGAGGCATTGCCTTTTTTAACCGGGCAGGTGGATGCTCTCTTGAAACACTCACCCTCCTCTCCCTCCCCTCTCTACTCCGTCAGCTCACCCTAACGTCTGAGAAAAGAGGCTTCTGGTCTTCCTCTGTGACGTATGAAGGGCTCCTGTTCTTGGAGGAGATTAAATTCAAGATAGTGTAATTTATATTCAAACAAATCCAACATACTCCTCGTTTCAATATCATATTTCGATTAATCAACTCTTGGAAATAGTCCATTTTTCATCAGCTATTTACTACATCGATATACGAACATAGCATAATCATAATCAGTGAAGACTTTATAGAAAACAGCGACGTGGCGAATTCAGTGAATGCGGAACGAAGAAAAAAAAGCAACAAACCTATAGACGAGGGATCCAAGATGGTGGAAGGAATTTTGGATTTGATGAGAAATGATATATCCAGGAGATTTCATCGCCCGTCAGAACCACTCTCGCGCAAACAATGTGCGCCTTCCTCGAATCCGGACACTCGCGACGATGTGACGTTTCGCCGAAGTGAACGATCCCCCCACGCTCGCAAGACACCACCTTTGACGCTCCATCCGTTCCTCTTAATTCATCAATTCATTCGGGTTTCATCGCATCACTTTCACCCCTTCTAATACATTTTTGCGTTTATGCATTAAAATACTCCTGCATATTTACTCATCAGCATAGAAACATTAGGAATTCTAAAGTTATTGAGAATCAACTCTTTGTTGATGAATATCTCAAAGTAACACAAAAAGCTTCAATGTGAATAAATGCAGAAATCAACTAATGGATACACAAAAATTGGTTTTAATGATTAATGTGGCCACAAAAATTAAAGAATCTCATTTCAATTAGTGGCCGATTCTCTTTGCCGATATATCGTTGGCGTTCATTTTCTTTTGCAATCTGCGATGAGAATTCGAAGAAAAACGAGTGAGAAATGATTACAAGAATGCGAAATTGTCTTCAGAGATTCCAAGACAATATGATAGTTGAAGTTGTTTCAGCGATAAAGTAAGTAGTAATCCTTTACTGATCGTAAAAGTTCACATACAACTTCACTGAAATAACAGAGAGACTATAGTGCCATATCGACACATCATAGTGCACAATGATAGCATCTGAGAGTATCAGTACGTAGATGATGCGATACTTAAGGATGATAGTGGTTAATGGGAACACTTTCATAGGAATCTTGAAGAAAGTTGCCTATAGAAGTTGTAAATAGGTAGGCACCTATGAATGAACAATTCGACAGCGAGTTCTTTGCGGTTTTTCGACAGTCGATGAGCATTTTCGGAGAATATTATTCTTAAGAAAATCCCCTTAGGTGAGAGCGTTTTGATTGGAGTTTTATTGAAAGAAATCGTCATATTTCATAGCGATTTGATTTTCCCATTTGCAAAAAACAAAAACGAAACGTTTATTTGATATTTTCAACAAAAAATTCTTAGTTTATTTCACTCATCAAATGTGAAATCTCTTCTTCATTCTTGAATATTTTCGTTCACTTCTCTACATCTTATTTGTCACATCTCATTTATCAGATCTCATAAAGTCTATCGTCGATACAATGACACTTTAATCTTCTGTTCATTTCCAGCAAGTAATTTAGCACCTTGAAATCCTCAATTCCCGAATAACTTGCAACTCTTTTTCCGAACTCTTTACACCCATCCGAATATGAGCTGCTATTAATTTTCGGTTCAAAAACGAAATCTTAGAGCGATTAGTTCACGAACTATTTGACTCGATCAAAGCAAAGTGGACGCCCCGAATTAACTGACTTGCAAAGAAATTCCAGTAGCACGACGTCAGGATTTTGAGCTCTCGTGGGGATGTGTTGTTGTCCAGCAGGTGTTGCGTCTTGTTGTAATATTGCAGAGTTTTTAATGCTCTTCGCAAGGGACTATTTATGGATATTAGCATAAAGAGAGGAGATGAGGGGGACGAGGTGGGAGACTTTATCAAGCTGTGCGTTGAGCGAGAAGAAAACTTTTAAAGTTGAGTTCTCCTCATGAGCAGTATATTATTAGGGCAATGTGCTACTTTCAACAAAGCGTAGGAAGCGTTCGGAGTTTGTTGAGATTGTTGAGATGGAGGAGATCCGTTGATTGATAGAATCACACACAAATTTTATAGAATGTAAGTTTGCATTTTTTCTTATGATAGAAGCAGTGGATTAAAGAAAGAGTGATTTTGCAGTTGCTCAAGTTCAGTATAGATTGCCTCTAAGCTGTAAACTCTTCGAGGCGATAAATGAGATGTTCATATTCGACTTGCACTTCGTCGGCGTCAAATTGTAACCTCTAGAATTGCGGCAAAACGTCTGCGCGGAAAATGTTCTCAACGATTTGCGGCGTTGATTCGTTGAATATTCCCGAGATGTTTTCGTTAATTAATTGCATATTTACTTATTTAGTACCTAATGTTCTAATTTGTTCTCCTTGTTTGGCCGTACCAATTTTCCTCAAAGTTTCTTGTGCTTTACACTGGTGTTTGGAAGGGCATCCGGCAGAGGCTTCCACCGAGTGTAGGGGGAGAAGGATGGGGAGTTGACGATGGGCTCCAAACGCGCCAGCTCATACTATGCAGATTAAAAATAAAAGAGTGAAAAAAACGGACTAAAAAAAACCTCTAAGTTCGAATGAGTGCCGTATCTCCCATAGAATATAATTTTGTCATAAAATTATGTGGGATCGTGCCGATATTATAGTCGATTTACGTTCAGTGAGGTTTTTTCAGCATAGATAATAGATGCTGCAGTGATGGGGATGTTTCAGAAATGGCAAATTTGAGGTTTAGGTGAAATGATAAAATGAACATAACCGAAGCGAGCCAATTGTCGTGAGCACCTCAACATGAGTGCAAATGGAAGCGCATTTCCAAAGCTTTCATATTTTTGTGGAGACGCTCGGTAATAAGCCGATTATATGGGGTTGGAGAATCGATGAGATATGGTGAGAAAGCGTTTCGACTGTTGAGATAAGATGGTGTCACTCGCTGAACGATGATTATAGGACATGGTCGCAGGAACGAGATCAGTTGCACTTCCGACGTGTTGCTGTAATTGCTAAATTGAATGTGCATCGCGATTCCACTACGGGGAATTCCACGTAGAACATTCGATGAAAGAATTTCTCATTGCGTGAAAAAAACGAAATTTTCGATCTGTTGTGATTACATTTCGATGCGAGAATACATTGGTGCAATGTTGTTTTAGGGCCGTGATTAAAGGTCAGAGTTCATTGTAGGGGCATCAATATTTCCACAACGCGATAGTCGTTTCTACGTTCTCAGTCTATAAAAACATAGGTGGTGGGAAGTTGCCTGACGTTACGAAGCCATGACCAGAATTGTCCACGGCTACCCGATGAGCGGATATTCCTCGGAATAGAATGAAAACAGCATGGTTTATTTCTCATTCCAGCAGCCAATAGAAGCGTAGAAATTCTTTTGTCCACTCTGCAAGAATATATTGTCCTCTTAAAGGGAATAATTGATTTTGCAATGTGATACCAATTCCCGAAGGTGAATTGTTCCCTTAATTTAATAGACGCCGTCAGTGAAGTTAACATCCGAACCGTCTTTTCAATTTGACTGAAATTTAGGTTAAAGGTCGAAACCATCCAGTCATTCTAATTATTCCATTTCTAGCCTTGTGACCTCAAATTAGGCGTCAACATCCAATCGCAAATCAGAAACCAGGATTATTGAACTTCCACATCATTCACTTTCCCGGTTTCTTATCTCATTAGTGCAGGGAGGGGAATGAAAGGACGGGGATAGGGAGCGGAGGAGGGGTTAGCTATGGATCTCGAAGAAAATGAAGGCGAATATTTCGTTTTCAAAGCGACGATACACTCACTTCCATCTTTCGCATTATATTCTCTCCTCTATGCGCCGGAGGGGAGTCTTACAGCTTCCCACTGGTCCTACTCAAACAAAAATAGTTTTTTCCCATTCCACTTAAGCTTGTGCTTAACGTTAGTTTGGTTGAGTTATGTCATGCAAGTTGGCCAAAGAAGAGATGCTGTGATGTGGAGTCATTTGGCCGCAGTTGAGGTTTTACCTTGCGGCTGGTTGTGAATGAAAGTCGTGGTATATTGTTTGCAAGCGGTCGTTTCGAGTATGCGAAAGGTTTCTTTTGGTTTGATGTCTCAGCTTTTATGACTGCCAGATTTATAGTAGATGTGTTTCCTCTATGCAATACGTCTTTATTCTATTGCCACCTTTCTTCTTCGAAAATGGATAGGCCGAGTTAAATTTATTCATCGTCTTTCGAACCTTTGCGATTGATATTCGCAAAGAAACGTTTTTCTCGTTGATGCACTATGAGTATTAATTGGAATAATTGTTATTTTGTTGTTTGCAGTCGGTTTGGAGTCTGTGGGATTTGCAATATCTCTGCCGGTTACTGGCGCCCTTGTGTATCGTCCATCAACAATGAATTCGGAAATACAGGTTAGTTGTTTTGCTATGAAACATTCGAATTATAGTTTTGTGTGTTGTTTTTTCCCCTCTAATATATTTCGATTAATGAATTAATTGTTTTGCTGAAACGTTTTGCACGAGCGTCACGTAACATTTTCGATTGCAATGGCATAAGACAGCGTATTGGATCGGCTCTGAAGTCGATAAATCGTGGAGAGAAATTTTTCATTTCGATGAGGAACGAAGAATATTTCGCTATTTGAAATAGCATATTGCTAAGTTATATTGTTTTGTTAATTGTTTGAATTTGTTTTGTTTTATAGATAATAAAGCTTATAAACTTAAGCGAAATTCCATTGAAACATTAAATAGGTGGCGGTGTGATTTCGGATTTCTTCCCATCAAACGCAGTTGCTGTGTTTCAGTCGTTTCAAATCATGTCGTTGATCTCATTTTGAGGGGCACTACCACAAGGTTATGCTGGAAAAGTTCATAAACCCACTAAAATTTCAATGTGCTAAATGCCGACGAATGCTGATAACTTAATCGAGAAATTGAACTCCTCAAGTAGAGGTAGATGTGAATAATGAATCCGATTTATTACTTCATTCTTCAGTTACCAAAAAATATTTTCAACGTTTATATCCTCAATGAAAAGTATTTGTGAGAACGTTCTAGTTTTATAAAATTCTTCTACATATTGTTTTGTTATTGAAGGTGCTCGACAACCTGTGCAAGATGCTCTATGAAAGCGTGGACAACGCTAACCGTCTACAGGCTGAGCGTGCATTGGCCGAACTAGCCACTTCTCCGGAATGCCTTCAGAGGTGCACTCTGCTCCTACAAAGCGGAACGGTTTGATTTTTGCTTCCGCTTTGTTTGTTCAATGAATGATGTCGAAAAATAAAAGCACAGAAATAGTTAAGGTGTGTGTTTTGTGTTTCGAAATTCGAACACTCTGATCTCCGTTAACGATAACATGTTGTTATAGATGAGCTAACACGATCTTTTTATCTGTGCTTAGTTCGGACATATGCGCCATAAAAGTAACTGTGTGCAATACTTAGGGGTATTTAACGTATAAAAACGAATCACGAGGAAATTTCGGAGGTGAATGGAATATTGCACCTTTAACTCATATTCAGAGATATCGTGAAATGAAATTTCGCCTTACATTGTAAAGTTCTTCATGTGTCGGCACGTTGAACAAAGGTAAAGGCATTCTAATTAGCTCTGAAATACGATAGAATGTGAGTCCATTAAAGTTGCAGTGTTGATTTTGAAAAATTTCAAGGTAATTACTCAGGGAAGTTTCCATCACTTTGAGGTGCTTACTGATCAGATGATAGGTTAGGTGGATTTTTCGTGTTTTTATCCATGAATTGATTTTTGAATTGGATTTTGTGCAAGCAGTTATTTAGAGGTAGTGAATAATTTTTGTTAAGCTTATAGCTGAGAGAACACTAGCAAGATAATCTTCATACAGTGCACTAATAGATCCATATGGAAGGTTACTCTTTATTGAGTTGCTTTCACGGGTCAAATCAAAAACAATTTCAAAATGCAGCGTACTTTGATGTGTCGCTAATCGTCCGATGGGTAGTGTGGAATCGTTTAGGTTCCATATGCACAACTGGTGGCGAGCAATACTTTATTGAAGTTGTTGACATCAAAAACGGGTGTCAATCTGCAACAGAGGCTCGAGCTTTGTGAGTTTTTGAAGAATTTTTTTCAGGGGAAAGGGAACAAATGCGGCCCTCAATTTCTCCCTTCCGCTTGTAGAGAGGGGATGTTTTGTATGAATCAGTTTTCCATGAGCGGATTTTTCTTTTCTTTTTTTTTTCAAGGCGAATATAGCTGTTTTTTTTTTTGGGGGACCGTCGAGATAGATCTTCGATAACATTTCGAGGTATTGCATATGATATTTCAAAAAAGGCCTTTCTCTATCGATTTTAAAGAATCCTCTTATGAGGCCATTTCATTTAGCCATTTTATTCACCCAAGCCCTGTTGCGGTTGTTGCTGGCTGAAACGGTAAACGATTATCTTTATTTCTCTTCTAGCTGCTTCTGCTCTATGAAATTTTAATAATTGTTGCTCTGTGTGCCAGTATAATTTGTTTGTTAAGCAAAACTCACTTTAGAGTATCATGATAGGGTGTACGTTAATTTTATTGCGTTTACGGTTAGGATTAGATGTCGTTATGTACTCGATGCAGTGTATCATGAAACTTTTATATTTAAGGTACCTATTTACTGAATTATTTGGGAGAGCGTTCATCATCATTGCCGCCATTTGTCGTATCGTCGTTATGTCAATTGTTTGCACGCCTCACCAAACTTGGATGGCTCGATTTTGACGTCGAAACGAAAAGCTTTCCGTTCAGGGAACCAGTAAATAGCATTGCTCGGCTCGCTGAAGTTCGTTCATCTTTTTCTTTCTTTTCTTTTTTATTGCTTTATTTGGTGATTCAATGTAATTGCTTAGAATTACTGCATGTTTGGTACGTCGATTGCGTACTTATTATGCGTGAGAGAACCGATCAGTCAGAGAGTATATGAGTACAGTGTGGATTAAACTTATGCCAGAAGTTTTTTTTTGTCCAAAGACTGAGCCAAAAAAAATTGAAATCCAAGGAATCCGGAGAGGAAACTGCGACACAAACCGTTCTTGAGCTGTATGTTTCAAGTATAGTTTGTTCCATTTGTGGCACATTTTTATTTGAATTGCTCAAGGCGCAAGGAGAATATTTCTTAAGGATTAATGCTTCATAAGGCTTTATTTTTAATGAAGGTAAGTTTGTTCGTAGTGAACAGTGGTTGTCGACTTAGTATCTCAAAGAAGCAATTTATTCTTATGGTTTATTGTCGGCCAGTCGGTGAAGCATTACAAATCTATGCATATGGTTGGAGTAATTTCAAAGAAATTGCTTATTATAGGAGAGCGTTGATAGAGGTCTGCTGGCCGTGCAACTTCTTGCACTACTCGTCTCCGATATGAATACGGTTCCTTTTCGTTGTTTAATTTTGTTGTTGATATTGTTTCCGGCAACTGTGTGATATGTTTCCATCGATGCCCACTAAGCTTCTTTCAAATCAGGGAGCATCGTAAATCATAAGAAATAATTTTATCAAGGATGATAGCGAATTCATTGATTGGCTCATTTAATGTTCATGTTGCACTGAAGGATAGTATATGACGAGAAGGGCTTTAATGTTAGATATCCGCGAGCATTATTCCTCTGTTTATGAATTTAATTTGAATAATCTGAATGATACATTTTAGATATCTTAAACTTCTTTCTGTGAGTAATTCAGACAGCTTAAAAGACTGATTCCTTGCCATCGTCATACTATTCTTAAATATTGTTGTTCAATTTTTGAAACTAGAAATAAAGATATTCGTTGGTAAATATGAAATTTTTTTTGGAACAGGTTTTCTGGTCCAATGCAGTCCTAACTATGAAGCTGGTCTAGGCACTTTCAGCTGAAAGTCGTCTGGATTTCGCCGCCTTGAGTTGAAAGTCATTGCTTTTAACTCAAGGTGGCGAAGTCGTTGTTTTTAGATTATTTGCCTCAATGTTCTCTTGTTTCATTCAGTGTAGTTTATCAGAAGCGCATAGCATTAAATTGTTTTCACAAATCGCCGCACTAGGTTATAGTTACCTCCTTTTCCGAGTCTTCAGAGTGTGGAGCAAATTTTCTCTTGATGTCATCTTAGCTCCTAGAGTCTTTTCTTTCACAAGTCGCCTAAAGCACCTTGACGTGGGTTCGTCTTTGACTGACGCCGGTTTCTGATCTTTTAACTGCGTACATTATTTCTTGCTTTGTTTGCTCTTATACTTTAAGTGTTCTTTATTTTGCCAGTGAAATAAAGATTTCAACAACATCGGACACGATGGTTCCAATTTCGGAAACGTAAAAGGAAGTGAGTTAAAATCAGGCAGTAAGCATAATTGGGAGATACCAAACGTTTCAGTCGTTTTGGGTGGAAGTTTTGCGCAAATGTAACATTTTGCAGAATCCTATACTTTTCTGTTATCAGATGAGACCTATCATTTTCTAGTTTCTTGAATAAATTAAGCTCTTCCTAGTGGTTTTTGCTGCTGAAGTTTCAATTTCACTATGTAAATAAGCGTCGATAGTTTTTCGGTTATAAAATTGCCTATTTTTGACTAAAAATAGCCGAAAAATTGGAAGTGGAGCATCAAAATGTGAAACAAAGGCAGTTTCAGCTTATAGTTCTTTTGGTCGCCACGGTTTACGTTGTTTTCTGGTTGAGTATTGATATGTGTAATCATCGCGGGCATAGATACTGAATGTATTTTTTTTTTTAGATGGCAGGTGTTGATTCGATAAGCAAACAGAGGAAGATTGCGTTAAGCTTTCGAGATTGCCATCTGCTCGACATTTTCAAGTTATCCACATCGATGCTTGAAAAGGTCATAGGAGCCAGCGTCGATCAAACACAGGTGAGACTTTCCTTTTCCTTTCTACGAGTTATAAGTAGAAAAATAGAGAACTGGACCAAATGGAACAGGAAGGATGGGAAAGCTTGCATAACGCTCCATTGAAAGAACAGCATAAAATTTTTGAAAATGAGTTTGCGGTGATCTAAGTTCGGCAAGGAAGGAGGGAGATGAGGAGATGGTGGTGATTTTTGCATTTTCATATGGCTATGTAGTGACTCCATTCCGCTGTACTCAGTCGACTTATCTGTAGTAATGTGAATTTGCGGATCAGATTAGACGAGAAAAGATAGAGAGGGTTGGGTGTACATTGGAGACAAATTTCGCATATGTTATCTTCTTTCGCTCTCGCTTTATTGCTTCTCTGCAACGGCTTCATTGGTTTTCTTTTTCTTAGAGTGCTCGCTCTCGATGAGTCTTGTTATTAGTCTACTCCAAAGAGAACGGGCTTTCATATATAGCATAACAGTGAAAAACTTTCCTACTTCCGGTGAATTTTAGTGCACGATCTTCATTAATTCATGAATAGATTCGAATCCACGACTGTCCGTTCTCCAAATGGAAAGTGGACGGTTCGCGAATTTAGATCCCATTTGTGGGCCGTGTTTTTCCTTTTCATCAGACAATAATTTAGAGGATAGAGTGAGGCAAATTTTCTCATAAGATGTTAACCACCGATGTCAACGATCTTCATTGTTTTTGGCGAACCCTCTCCTTAACTTAAAGAAGCATTCGTGGAGGTTTTATAATTCTCTCTTCATAGAAAGCACATTGTTTGAAGAATGATATCTTTTTTGTGCTTAAAAACTATGTGAATACCAGGAATCGGCGCTTATCGGTTTGTTGGGAATTTCATGTAAACAATTTCAGTTGCAATTAGTGAACGGTCTTCTGCAACTTTCACTTAACTGTTTGACTTTCGATTTCATTGGCAGTTTATCGGATGAATCGGGCGATGATAATGTCACTGTTCAAGTGCCTACCATATGGAGAATCGGTATCGATGCATTCCATTCTTCTTTATTAGTTAATTAGTGAAGAATCCAGTGAGGTGAGGAAATGAGAAACGCATTAGTTGGTCGCTGATGTTGAAGAAAATTTGAGGTAGAGAATCAACGCTGGAAAGCTGTGAGACCATTGGCCTATTTTCATGATAATTAAATCGAAACGTTAGTATAATTACTGGATTGTTGTTGATTTAATGCTAAAAGTTCTGTAGAGTTGAAATTCATCGGTACGAAATCTCACCTGTGAAAACATAACTACATGAAGACCAGTCTAATAGATTTATACAGAGTTTTCAGCGTTCACGGATGGAGGAGTAATTTCGATGTTCTTTCGCCTTTACAATGTGCTGCCAATGGAGTTGTCTGGCAAAGTACTGCAGAATATTGTGCAACTGAGTTCATTGCGGAGGACACTTTTCTCGTCGAATGAGCGGCAGGCTTACTTGGCAGAGATCGTGAAAGGCGTCAAAGCAGTCATGGAAAGGCCAGACAAACTGAGGCAACAGGTGGAATTATTATTTCTTTAATTTTCTTGAAATTCGCATACACTAAGCTCATGTCGCTTTTCCGGACTTCTTTTTCATTTGACATGCAAAGGGCATAAGATATGTTGGTAATGTCATAAGACGTAACCTTTATAAAGACAGTGTTGTTTGAAGGCTGCATATAATGTATAGGTGAGCACTGAGAGTGAATGAGGCACTCTTCAGTCAACCGTTTATATGAAGCCACATTGTGGGTAAGTGCTAGCATGCTTGCAAAGGGTAGTTGTAATTTTCCAGTGCTTTTGCGGTGATCTCTCTTTTATGATTGTTCTGACAAAAGCAGTGGATTTATAGAAATCAATGCCGACATTGTGTGCTAGGTTTAGGTTTAGATTCGGCTGGTTTAATGCGCTACGCCGGTGGGGCTTAATCGAGGCCTATTTCGAAGAACTGACTTGAGTTCGCCATTAAAAGTTGAAGAAAACTGCCGCTTCAAGCTACGTTTACCTACAGCTTTCATTTTATGTTCCACTTGAGGATTTAATGTTCTTTATTTTTCTTTAATGAATTGCATTTAATTAGCGTGTTGTCAAGTCTAGTTCCAAAGTTTCATCCCAAAAATTCCGTACTGTCTAGTGCTTTCAAAGATGAATTACATTAACAAGGGACGAGAAAATCTCTAACTCTGGAGGCGTCACATATGTGAAATTAATTTCTTATTCCAATTCCTCCAGGGCACTCCCTTTTTTGCTCTCAGAGAATTTAATCTGCTCATTTTTGAGCGGCTTTGAAGACTGGGATCTTTTCCCAACCTCTCTTGACCACATTCCTTTCTTCCCACATTCCTACGCAGTTTATTCTTCGAAAAATATTTTGCCTTGTCGCGTGAGTATTCATAGAACATGCTCTGATGCTTCCTTATCGGTCGTTTCTGGCCTTTTCTGGATTGGGACGTACAGTCATTTTCAGGTTTATGAGAAATATGCATCCGTGGCTAGTGTTTCTCAGTCAGTGTGCGTCTGTTATTTGTGTGTAAAAGAGATGGACCAAGAGAAATCTCGGGATTGAAAGTAATTGGTTCCACGAAGTTGTGCAGAATAAGATTCGGATCTAGAATAAGTCTTAGAGTGCAGCCCCTGACTACAGATTTTGTAGTTGGTCTAAAATAATCCTTATTGTAATGTAGAGAGGTGATTTGTAAGGGACATAATTCCTTTGGGAAATCTCGAACGAGTAATTTAGTCTGAGGAAAGAAAAGCATTACGGCTGCTTCCTGTTGGGTTTATTGTGTTGAGGTGATGCACTGAAAAGTAATCAGTTTGCACGATTACCTGTAATGCCCTGGTTCGAAACGTATGAAAAGATAAGGTGATGTTATTATTATTATTATTTTTTGTTTTCAGGAGAGTTTTCACGAGTTCTGCCGTGTGGTATCGCGACTGAAGAGCAACTATCAGCTGTGTGAGTTGATGAAAGTAGAGGAATATGCTGAAATGATGGCGCTGCTTGCCGACTTCACTATTCACAGTCTAAGGGTGGGAGTTTTGCTGTGTTGTTGATTATCACGTTGCTTTCGCAGCTAATGCTTTATCTGTCATTTACAAGCTTTCACCGTCTTGCAGTGCTGTAATACTTTTTTATTATTGGAATATTGTTTATATATATATATATATATATATATATATAATTAGTATATTGTTTGTAAATGATTGTGTTAAGGATTATTAGTTTGTGGTAATTGTGGCATTATCTAACACTACCAACAGATACTATAGTTCTTCATACTTGTGTAAATGTGTTATAGTTAACGCTAATTAATAGAGGAAATTAACTAACATCGATGCTAATTTCTAGTGTTAATTAATAGTAATAATTAACTAACCTATCATAATCACTAATTTAACATTGCAGTTAGCAATGATGTTATATATTGCAAATTTTCAGCAATCATTTTGCGCTACTAAATAATCGGAGTAAAGTAGAGTATTATGTAGGTGTCGTTGTGTGTAGTAAAAGCCCTTACTTACATTCTAGGGTATCTTAGTTTTCTGACGGCATTGCTGACTGATACGTGATAAGGGCGATCGCGAATGATCGCAATCCCATCTAATCGAGGCTCTACTTTCGTAGGTTTTCATTCTCACTTTAGCAGCCCTAGGAATAGGGTGGTTTTCGTCGTGTTTTATGATGCACATATATCAGCTGTTAAAGGTGATATTGCGATCGACACTGCAAACAGATTTAGAAAAGAATATCTAAATATGCTAGAAGGAAATGCGGTATATTATAAAAGTTATAGTCGCGTACGTGATAAAAATATAGTGGAAATAGAGAAATATGCTATTTATAAGTGGTATGAGCCGTAATTATTTATGTTATCGAGTTCAGCCAAAGGGAATGCATATACGAGATATCCGCATTCAACGAGATCAACGAGCTGATAAGTTGAGGCAAATGACACCCATTGTCCCACTATATGTTAATAATTAATGAAATATGGCCGATCACCGCAGCCACTTCCAACCATAGTTTTAGCGCCGATAGAAACCTCATCACTGGGAATGCATAATTGAAATATATTTTTATAGGCATATGAATTTTCGGTGAATAGCACTTATTATTTGCTATCGTTTTGGCAAAGGATGGTATCATCGGTGCCCTATGTAAAAGCCACCGATCCACATTTACTTAATTCATACTGCCCAAAAATTACGTCGGCATTCATCGAAAGTCGTCTCCAATATGCGAAAGCTGTCGTTAGGTTTGTTTACAACGTCTCGTTTTTTTTGCGACGTTTTTTTATGGACGAGAATTTCAGGTTGCTTAGACAAGTGATCGGAAATATTGAGAAATCCGAATTAGAAATCTCGATATTTTTGAGGGCAACGATTTTTCGAGAGCAAACATTGAAGAAGATAAGCGATATTAACGTCGATGGGTGGGCATCTATCATAAGAAGATCAATTACAAGCTTTTCAGGTCTTCAAGAGAAAAGGTGCCATAAATGCTGCCTATGTTGAAAACACTGTGTTTTGTTCTCCCAAGCACTGTAATTTTTGCTCTTAGCTAGTTGGAGATTTTTTGTTTCGGCGTATTTGTATCATCGCATTTGATCATAAGCATGGAATTTTCCTCCCTAATCAGCTAGTAATATCAGGCCTTTTTATTTCTAGCAGATTCAAATGATGCAGTGACATAGTGATGTTTTAGAGGAGAAGTACCAGAGGATCCGTTAGATGATCAAGTATCAATACAACAAGTTATGGAGCAATTTGCGATCATATGCCGCTGTGAATATGATAAATCAGCGCAATTGATAATCACATTGTTTGATCATGACTTCGCCATTTTCGAAAGGGCTACAAACCCACCGGTTACTTGTTAATCTCTCTCTCTCTTTTTCGCTTTGTTCAATATTGCTTAGATTCGGTTGTGTGAATATTTGACGAAAAGAAATATAAACAAAGTGGAAGTTTTGAAATTCGCTCGGGATCTTAGCGTTAAAATGAAGTATTGTGATGTAGTAGCGGGCACAGAGAAATTCCGCTATTAAAAATGAGCTTTTGGGTATTGGATAATGAAGGAAAATGGGGCAAGGAGATGAGGATTATGAGGGAGAGGATAGCCGATCTCGTTTAACGCGAAGTGCGATTTTTTCTCTTTTCATGCATGAAATTCGAATCGGTCTTTTGAAGTTTAAGAGTTTTATCGTCGGTTATTATCCAGAAGTTCGTGAATTTTCCACTTGTATTTTCAAGTTTCATCTTGTAGATGAAACAGTTTCACTTCTTTGTTTTTTTCTGCGAATGTCTATTCCCATCTCCATGTTGAAGTCTTTTCTTCCATGATCTTCTGAATAGAGATCTCTCATTTTAAAATTTAATGCTAGGTGTTGGTAGTCAAATGTTTGCTATGCTTCATCCATATAGCGTCTCTTGTGACCATTTTGAAGTGCACATTTCTTTTTCCCGAAGCTGTTTCATAAGATGATCGTTTCGTTACGCCAATTCTACTAAAAGCTCTTATAGAGCTCCGATGTAAACATATCGGTAGTGCGCCTCACGTGGTTGGTGACAATAATCGGTGCAGCGGTACAAGGCAGAGCTGCGTTCAGTAACTCAGATGAGCACGACGTTGTCGATGGTGATCTTGTCTGCAGGTTGGCCTCATTATCTTCACTCGTTTTGAATAATATGGATTGCATCTAGCAAACGGGTCTAAATTGAATTCATTCTGAGAGATATTAGCAGCAATGCGTCAGCAATCCGCGAATGGCAACGGCTAGTCTCACGAACAGGATATGGCTTTTCGAAACCATATTTCGTTAAAAATTGCAGCTTACCGTTCCGGCATGTCGTTAAATCTTTTGGTCGCTATTGAAACATGCAGGCCAATCTATGTGAGATTCAGGTAGGTAAGTAAATATATCTATGCTCTATTGTTGTAACGAAGTTCACGATATTCGTATAACCCTCGAAGTTTTTAATGGGGGGATTGTTTCTGCCGGGACGTTTTTGAATTAGTGTGAACATACTGTTTAATGCTTCGGGTCTATGAAAATGTAAAAGATCGTACCGTCTGATGGAATTCTCTTCGATTTAAATTGGACTGCAGTGTTAAGCATATATAATGGTGAGTTGGAAGTTCTTTCGCAAGGAAGACGGGTAAAAACAAATTTTTTGAGAGATTTTCGTGAAGAGAACGGATGAAGATTGTGCGATGTTTTTATTTTTCGGAAATTTATAAAGGAGCTGATCGAAAGAGAGGAATTTACTGAATGCAGTACTGTAGCTCGCTGTGTTTCAGGGTATTGAAGTTGATGGAACTATCTGATGGACGATTATCGACGGGCGTTCCTGGCAATCTAAAGCTGGAAATGGCATTCCTTTATACGCTGGATCAGTTCAGGAAAGTGTATGTCAGCGATCAGATTCAGAAACTCGGCAGGGTGTACGACCAACTGGAGAAGAATTTGGGGTTGCAAGATGAATCGGCTGTACTTATCGTCTATGTGAGAAAAATGTATGTTTTTTGCTGAAGTAAAAGAAAAATCCTCATGGTTGATTAAATTGAAACTTTGAAATCGATGAGCTAATATCTGGTGAAAACATGACCAATAGCCAGTGCATCGCTGATGTGACCTCTTCAAAGTATTCATCGATACGGTTTTTGTCTCAGATACGTTGTCTCAAATAAGGTTTGTAAACAACTTTTATAGAGGTTAAAGATATTGGATCTCATCTAAACTTCTCGAACCGAAAATTATAGACTTAATTAAAATGTTTGGTATTAATTGTTTAATTACAGCAATAAGATGAAGAAGTAATTTCGAGATTGGAGAGTTGTTGAAGTATCAGAGGGCTGCAATATAAAGGTAGTAGAACCACACTATTCCTCAAAAATTGGATATTTGTATTCGCCTTTGTTGTTGTGGTTGAAATTTTTTTTTCAGTTTGTGAACATTCTTGTTTATAGCATTGTGACGAACAAAATCGTTGCATTATAGAATAACCAACCTGAAGTATTGGGCTCGTGAGGAGAAGCTCATCGATCAGACCCTTAATCTTCTCAATGAGTTGTCTTTGGGCTATACTGCTGCTAGACGACTTGTTAGACTGCCCGACATTCAACTACTTCTCAACAATCATACTGTAAGCAGATTTATCTGCCGATTCAATAGGCAATTCACTCGCTTTTTTGCCTCAATAGGAGCTTTAAAAGTGGAGGATATAAGTGTTCGAAGTGTTTATTTGGTTACTTTTGAATGCGTAGGTTGAAAGCAGATGTTTCGTCGTCGGAAATGGCGTAACTTAAGCTCACTTTCTTATACAAAAGATTCGTGAGAAATGTAAGCCATAAGTTGGTGCTAACCGTAACGACTAGAGGGAGCTGATTCGATTGAGAATAAAAAGATCATATAAAAGGGAAAATAAGGGCGTGGTAAGTGAATGTCAAGAGAAATCATATAAGGAACTTTAAAAAAAAGAAATGTTTCGGAATCAGAAGGAGATTCTTCGGCAAATGAAGTTGTTAGTAGTAGTCGAAGGAATTCTGCGCCATGCGCGGTAGTTTATAAGAGTATTTTTGAGAACTACTTGCAGATCAGAAAGGCGATTTGGCAGCCGAATTTCGATTTGTGTTGAATGTTTATGAAAGTGCGATTGATGGCTGCCGACCGTCAATAAGCAGTTGAGCGAAAGCTTATCGACTCACCCGGCATTTTTTGATACACATTCTTCGAAAGTGTTCTCCTTTATGACAAACTTTTCATTCATAGGAGTGTAGGAAAATTTGTCACTGGTCTAATCACCGGCTGCTCAGTGCTCCTTCTATGAGCATAAATTTTCAGGTGATGTTTTTATTTTCTTTTGTAGGCACAACATTTCGCGTTTCTGTCATCGGACACCGACCTTGTGACGATGCGATCTCGAACTACGTTCTACGCTTCATTGATGCGCCTTCTGTGTCTTGATCTCAGCGAAGATGATCCCATATTTATTTCGTTCATGCAGCCACTCACCGGTTAGATATTTCATTCATTGTCTTTATTTCTTGTCCAGTAGTAGGGAAAAGACGGAAAGCCAAAAGAGAAATGAGATTGGTTTCACTGATTTCGATATTTGTTAATGAGCTCAAGCGGGAATTATAGCGATCAAATGCATACACGTTGAGAAGTTGCTCGCAAATAGGATCTGTTAGTAGATTTTCAGAATTCGAGGTTAGCTGATGCATTTAGAATCTCTATTTCAACCGCTTTAAGATTACTTTATAATTACGATGTGAGATATCTAAGAGCGTAATTTATTTTGGGGTAATTGAACATCATTATTGGCAATATTTCTTTCAGTAGCGACAGCGCATAGGTGGAATTCATTGAGATTATTTAATATAATCAGTGTTGTCTGCTTGCAGATACGGTACGTGAAATCTGTGATGTATTCGCTATGAATACACTTTCGGTGGATCAGGAACGTGTTCAGGTTATTTTCATTTTCACAGTAACGCATTGATTCCGCATCCTCAATCGTCGATTTATTAAGAAAAGCGATTGGGGAGAATGTTCACGAACGTGGGCGACCTCATTATGTATGGCGATATGTGCTAGTTTCGAAGGAACACTTGCCAATGCGTGGAGTCTGGATGAGAAACATAAATGCTAGGAGATGGGAGATCGCCATGCAGATTCCTCGTCTCGGAACAAAAAATGTGATCACACTCATGGACGGTAAATAGTGTCGAGATAATTTGGGAAGAAGTTTGGAAGTTCGATTTCAAATTCGCAAGCGTCGAAGCGCTGCATAGGAATTCAGTAACAATTAATTGTTGTATGCGATGACGCATTCAACCAGGTTCGATTTCTCTTAAGGCAGTGCTTGACTGAGTAGCACTTTGCTGAGACCAGTCTGTAAAGAAGGGTGTATTTGATTTAGCTTGTGAAGGCAACCTTTGAATAGGGATGAAGTGGGTGCGAAAACGAAGAGAAACCAGCAATATACCTAAAAAAACAAATAGCGCACTACAGTTTAGGACATTTCAAGGCGGATCCGGCAGGCTGGAGGTTTCATGTTAAATGCCAATGCCGAATGTATGATTGTTCGGCTTACAGCTTCATGAAAAGTATGATCGATACAAACTATCTTGGAAATGGCTTATTGGAAGTATTGCTGAAAAATAGAAGTATTTCAGAGGGCAGTTATTGGCCTTTGCCGAGATATTCGTGGAGTGGCGATCTCATGCCATACAAAAATGGTCTACGCAATGCTCTTCGATTGGCTGTTAGTAGTTCTAACTGATTTTTTCATTAAATTTATGTTCATAACGGGAATGGAGAGAAGCTTGGTGTGGAGTTATGTAGCAGGAATCATGGGCTCTTAACTTTATTCACTGTTGTTTTCGGCGGTCTTCTTCCCTCAAAAAAAAGAACTTTTAGCATAAGTAAACGACTTTGCATCTTCTAATTCATAAGATAATCCCCGATGGTCTCTAGCAGAAGTAGATAGCCAAAAAGAATAAACTCCAAGTTTCCGTTATTTCAGGTACCCGAATGTTTTCTCGATCATGGCCCGTTCGGTAGAGCTTTGGACTGGTTGTAGTGATGTGGTGAGCCCAGTGTTGAAGTTATTGTGTGAGTTGTGTCAAAATAAGCAACAGAGACTTCAATTTGAGATGTCATCTTGCAGCGCCGTTCTACTCTTCAGAGAGGTTTCCAAGATTATCTGCACATATGGTAGGTGTTTGTATGCTTCCAGTATGTTTCTCTCTTTTCGGATGTTTTTCTTGTAGGAAAGTAGGGTTAGTAAGTCGAGTTCGAGCTTAGAGATTTATTTGCTCTTGAGGTTATCAGTTGCCTTTTGAATTTTTTTTTTCGTCCTAAGATAGGATAGCGATGTGAAGCACTCGCAGTGCTGCAAGCTTTTCGCGGAAAAATTGGCTTCCCATAGAACCTCGATATCATATGCTTTTAAGGATCTTATAGTGGGGAGGATGACATCGAATGAAACGAAAAGACTTTGTTGCTCATTTATTTTGAATAATTAAAGGGCTGAAAATTGAAATTGAAATGAGAGCGGTTGAATTGAATAGCTGTTGCTTTGTTTCAGTAAATGAGTTAGTTCTCTTAATGAACTTATTGTCTTTGCTCGTCAGATCATCCCATTTATTATCGAAGAGTTACGTTTAAGGCGAGCGAATGTTGGCTTTACCAGCTGTGCAGCCGGAAAACGCATACCGAGAGCGCTATAAGAATATATCAAGTTGTTTTGCAACGTTGAAGATGGCGTTGAGTGGTTCATATGTGCCGTTTGGAGTTTTTCGTCTTTATGGCGATACATGCCTTCAGGATGCACTCTCGATGTTCGTGAAGATGTTCATGGTGATTCCAGAAAGCGATTTCCATGTGAGCTGTTTTTGATGTTGATCGTGGTCGTTTTTACCATTCATCATGTCTCTCTCGTTCGCGAATCGTCGATTTGATTATATGCGAACTTGGCAGAAACGACGAAGGAATGAAATTTTGCTTTGTGAATTAATTTTCTTTTTTTTATCGACATTCTTCAAGAAGTCATCCCACTTATAGCATCATCTGAGAATCTCCCGTGGGAATTCTTGTCTTGTCATGTCATCCTGATAAGGGGAACTGTGACAGGAGAAAGAGGAATGAAAAGCACGTTTAGTCCAGGACGTATGTGAACGGGAGAGAGAAGATAAAAGAGATCGCATTGATAACGCTTCATTCATTTGATAAAGCGTTGAAGTTTTTCAGTCTTACGCAAAAATTGCGCAGAATTTCTATTCGCTATTGGAGTGCATAGCACAGGACAATATATGTTTCTTGTCGAATGTAGAACCTGATGTATTCACCTCCATACTTCGGTACATCCAACAAGGCACCGTTTCTCTGGATGCCGTTGTCGTATGTTTCATTTTAGTTCATATTTCCTTTGTTACCGCATTTCCTTGTCTTTTTACGGGTATTTGAAAAACCCGATGTATTCTTTTCATTTATTCGCCTGGAACGACGCCTAAAACTGTTGTGCTAGCAGAAACACATAACCCGAATTATTTCTTTTCTTCCCCTATCACCTCAGATACTGCATCGTCTGTTAGATGTACTAATCTTTATCTTTTGTGGAATACTGTTTTGAAGATCGAAAGGACCCCATCTTATAGGCTGGTTGAGCATCATGTTGTAATGTAGTACTAGGTATATATGTGTTTGTGATATGTCTAACCGTAGATTGATGCTTCTCTTCTATCTCTTTTCAGATTTCAACGCTAGGGAATATGATTTAAAATTTACTTAAAAATCCGGTCCTCCCGTCAGCATGAATATTGGTCTGTGAAATAGTCAGTAGAAGAAGAAGCGTTACTAGCTCTTAAATGGTCAGGGTTTGCGTAATCTTACCAAGCACTTCGTCAGATAGTTTTATGTTGATTCGGCATGGCAAAAGAGTTATCTAGTTTATGCTAAGAGAAAGATGAAGGTGGGGGAGGGGGGGGGGGGGGGGGGATGAATACAGAAGGAGCGATCAGTGGAGTCGTTTGGCGTCATTGTTCTTCTATACAATATAATCGAAGGGTGGAAAATGAGCAGATTACATTAACTAATATTAAATCACCTGTTTAAATTCAATATCTGCAGGTGACTGCATCATGTGCTACGTTGGACATGTTATTGAACTATTTGTATCGCCGATTGACACGTGCGACACCTATTCGAACGCATGTTGGTGCTGAACCTGAAGGGGAAAACTGTATCCGTGCCCTGGAGGCACAGCCGTCACTCCTTTCCGAGGTGAGTTTTGGTTTTTTCTTTCAAAGTGACTAAAAGAGGAGAGGGGGAGGGGGGAAGGAAGCATATTTTTGGTCATTTTCGGCTCCTCACTCCTTTTTTCATATTCCCACGCTGACTTAATAAATTCAGAATGAGGTGAGAAGTTGTCGTAAGTTTTTGTTTGACGCAAGTATATGTTTGAAGTACCAGTTTCTGGGATTGTTCTATTTACGTTTGGTATAGACGCAAATGAGAATACAGTTGAATTATATGAAAATGGGAAATCAAAGCGCATTTCGCGTTTTTTAGTTCGCATTTACTGAAATTTAATGGATAAAAGTATATATATATATACCTGTTAAGACATGTGAAATATGTGCTTCATAGTTAAGGTGCTTGCGGTGATGCTGAATGCAGTAATTTTTGACGATGTGAAATGTCAATGGTCGATGTCAAGACCTTTACTTGGTCTGATCCTACTACAAGAGGAATTCTTTCAACAGTGGAAAATGGATCTTATAAACCAGCAACCGGCCGAAAAACGGGTTTTGTTCGAGGAGGTTGGCTTTACTCAGTTTAAAACAGCTTACTTTCCGGTTCTTTTAGTACGCTCATGTGACGTTTATGTTGCAGACAGTTGCGCCACCGCACTGTTGAACATCGTATGACAGAAGCTCAACCATACAATGTTACCATTTTTTCCATAATCATTGACGGATAAGCTGGCCATGATTTAATCGACCCCATCATCATCTTACTGAGTTCTTCAAATTCTATAGTGGATGATCGCGAGCCAAAAAGCTCATAGAAGACGGACGTTGAGGATGGGTTTGCAATTAATGGACACCACATGCATAGAGCGTCTGTTTATGCTACACCTTTGCGCTTGGGGCAGTAGTGATAACTTCTGAAATCGTTATATGCTGTAAATATGGCTGTAGACAAGGGATATTTAGTTCGAGGGGAGAAACCGTAGAGCAGAGAGGAGGTTGCTTGGCTTGGGAACAGAAACTAACTATAAAAACTTCGCTGTTTGTGGCACTTTTTGATTCCGATCTCATCCTAACTAAAGTTCAATTTTCGTTTTCGGTAAGTGTGCCCTTTGCATACCATAAATGCAATATATACCATTTGTGATGCAAATTGCTGTTTGTTGAAAATGAACTTCCCTCTTTGTTAGTTGAAATTTCCCTCAATGAGAAAAGCCTCGAAATTTGGGAAAGAGGCGAAAGATTCGATGCTTTAATCTCATTAGTTGTTGTTCATTGATGTACTGTCCGATGTGTCAAATCCGTCCGATGAATTTGCAGTCATTCGCGGGCTTGATGGATGGCATTGAAAGGAATTTGTACACTCGAAATAAGGACGTTTTCACGCAAAATTTGACGATATTCCGTCGATCGGTTAGTTTTTCCTCCTTTTGTGTGTGTTTTATTTCTTCGTTTCCTTATTTTCTTGCTGTTTGGTTTAGTTCTTTGTGAATATTTGAAGTGGATGGGTTGAGTTCTTTGTGAATATCATTTTAGATGGCTTTCTGATGTTGGAGAATTGCTGCTGTGACATGGACGCAGAGTATGAGCAGTTTTGAGCAGTGAATTAGTGAACAGCAAAAACAAGTGCGTTATAGTTTTGCCTCGAACAGTCGTTTAAAAATTTGCAGGTTGTCGAAGTAATAAGGGGAGTGGCGACACCAGCCATTCAATCTGTCACCTCAGCGTCCGATATGATGTCATGATAGCGCAGGTTTACTATCCATCGCAGTTGCCGTAATGTTTCTTCGTCTTCTATCTCAGTTTGAGGCAATTTAATTGTTTGTGGAGACAGAAAGTGATGAGCTGATGCTGAGTTTTTTTCGGTCGCTTGAACAGGAAATGAGGGAAATTCGTTCATTCAACAGTTATTCCAGATAGCGAGAAAGAGATTTAACTAGCCACTAGAAAGCTTGTTGTTACTGAATGGCCATCTTCATCTGTGGGAATAAAGATGAGAATGGCTGATTGGAAATTTTCAAAAATATCATTAAATTGGAGTTTTGTGGCTTAATTCTATAAATTGATGCAGCTGTAGTCGTTTTATGCCGAGTGTAATATTGCTTTGAGATATTTTTTGCTCAAATCGGGACCCGCTCTATGAAATTTGTTGAATTATGTTTGTCTATAAAATATTTGTGAGTCGATACGCTATGATTGGATTGCCTGCTAACTGTATTGTTCTCGAGCTTTCAACTGGCACACACGTTCGTAAATTTCCGATAAGAAGCCGCTGCGTTTTGCTGAGAAGATATTCCACAGGAGAGGTTCGATTTGTTTTATTGGTGTTTTCAGTGGATAGTTCTAGTGGAATATTTTTATTATTGTTTCGAAATGGAAATGTGTCAGTTTTCATGAAAATAGCTTTATATAATGCGTTGATATTTTCTCAATTCGATGATCAAAAAGATCACTTTTTGCTATGCACTGAAGAGAGCCGTCGAAGAAAGGGGAATGGAATATGGCAGCTGCAGAATATATAAGAACCTCTAGGATGTAGTATGTTGAGTTGTAAGAAGAAGACAGAAGAAGAACGATGAAGAAATTAATTTGTAGTGGCATATATGAAAGACGATATCTATAAGTTGGCATGTACGACAATAAAGTAAGCGGAATTTGCACATTTGTGGGAGTGAAAATAGTAAAGTAGAAGAGTAAATGAGTGGAAAAATCCTATGCATATATTGGATTAAATTGTAATTGAGCCCATTCAAAAGAAGTGAAGTTTTTTTAAGCGGTATTCCACCTTAATTTCTGGCTACAGATTTGAGATCTAGGCGGTTGTTGAGGTGGATTTCACTTGAATAATACTTTATTCAACACAGCGTTATATTACATCACATCGATTTTGTGTTGATACCTCAGCATAGCGCTGTATTAGTTCATGTATTGGGTAAGCATTTATAAGGTTATTCTTTCCGGAGGAGAGAGGGAGAAGTGGAAAAAAGTCGGTCGACAGTTCGAGAACTCTTTTGAGGGGATTTTCCGATCGTTTCGCTGTTTGCTTATTTCAGGTGATAGTTTTATGAAAGAATATTTGAAAGAGGCGATCGAATGCAGTTATAATGAAGAGAGGGCGGGACGGCGTTCTGCTTTAAGTGTTGTCGTTGTGCTGCTAATATGGTTGCGGCATAGCATTTCGATTGTTCGAATTCGTATCTTTTAAATCTCTTTGATACTGGTGCACTTACGGGGTTTGTTCAAATTTATCATTCTTGTTTATCTTTGCCAACACTTATCATTATGAAGTTTTATGCTTTTTTTTTCACATATTTGCACTTCAATTATTGTTTCAAATTCAAATGTGAGCCCCCATATTCGTGGTCTCATATTCCGCTTATCACGTTGATGAGGGATGCCTTCGAGCAAATGCTAAAGGAGGGAAACTACTACGAAAAATTCAAATGATTATTTGGCATATGTTCGCTATAGAATAGTTAGAATGGGAGAAGTTAAGTATGTTGTTTATGGATAAAAAACATGAATAAGATAATGAAGTCATGATAACAGTGAAGTCGATTAAGTCATGATAAGAGTCAAAAATCTCCAGCTCAGCCGTTGGAATATGAAAATAAGTGAGGGGAGGAGGAAGCGTGAAGAAATTTCAACTAGCTGCAGCAAATATATTTTTTTTGCATCGGTCAACACAATTAATGAGAGAAAGTTTTGCTGCTTAACAATGTGATCTGTTTCCGTCAAATTGCGTTAAACAAGTGGGACTAATTTATGAGCATTACACGGATTACCGGCGAATTATGGGCAATTAGACTATCGAAAGTAAGCAACAAGAGGGGATATATGAGCTCGAGTATGCAGGGGACGTCATTCCCGTCACTGATGCGCGTTATTCGAAGGTGATGAGATTGTTTTGAATGCAATTATGTGCTTTTATGCTCGGTTAATTGTGTTGCTAAGTTGTGTTCTATGCTGTTGGTAAAAATTTCCCTGAGAAAGTATCATTATCGTTGTTAACGTTGCTCTGCGTTATCAGTACTTAATTCATTGTTTGTGGATCCGACATCGAGGTTTTTCATTTCTCTCCTCTAGCCTCAGAAATTAAATTAGCTCACTCGAGAGAAATGAAAGCATTAATAAATGATCGTATTTTATTTATAGAAGAGTGAAGTATTTCCTCTCAATTTTCGTACCGTATTGAAGAGATTTGAGACATTGGAAGAGGGTTGGCTAGTTTTGCAAACGAATTGCGCCCTGTTTACGTCAAACTTGCACTAGGCTGCTAGCGTTGCGTATTATTGATCGATTGCAGGGTGCAGCCGACATCTCCCTCATAGTTTGTGTTGGCCATGTCATGGCATCCGCATTGTCCTCCGATTTAACTTCTATTCGACTTCTGCATGGGCTTTTATAATTGCACTTCAGCTTGAGGTCCTTTGTTAGATGGGATAATCAAAGATTAGGTTCTCCTTTCAGGGTGAGCGTTTATGGCGGGGATCATTGTATGCTACAGATAGGATATCTTTTGAGCGTCGCGAGATCACGCGTATCGCTCTGGATATCGGTTTTACTGTGTAGAGTAGGATTGCGACTTCTCCAGGCAGGTCGATGGCGCGCCTTCTCGCTCGCATTCCACCACCTGCAGTTCCACTGTCGGTTTCAGTGCATATATAAACGAGTTCGTTTTTCTCGGTAGCTAGGCATGCTTATTTGAGCCGATATGAGTGGTTTACGTCGGTTTTTCCTATAAGATGTGAACTTCGAAAGCGGTAGCAGATTTTTTATGTATAAGCGACTCGAGTGACTTGCATTTGAAAGCGTTGCTACCTTGGAAACAAAAGTGCTGAGTTATAGCTCTGGTAAGGATACCTAAGATCCTGGAAGCAAGTAACATGCTCTACGCACAATTGCGGGGAAGGGTACGCTTACTGTGAAGAGCATACTAGACTGCGGTCATACCCGCACAAGACAAATCTGTGCTACCCGTAACGTCAGTTAGCATTAGACATTCATGTAGTAAGTTACAGGAACAGCTGCGCTTACAATAGAAATCTGCAACTTTTTATTCAGTCGCCTAAGAATACCAAATCATGGCAAGTTGCAAAGTTCGAAGTCGAACTGGACAGCGGAAATATCTCTCAACGGATCAGAATGCGCTCATACTCAAACGGGAGTACGTAGTGAAGCCGTAATCTCTACTCTGCATGAGGCATCTCCAACTGTGCAATAGCGAACGGATCGTGGAAACGCTCAGACTTCCACTAAAAACGTGTAATTTTTGTAGGTCACAGAATGTTAAGCTATATATTATCGTGTATGTTAACTCCTTTGCGATAGTGGTGCAGCTGTAGGAGCTTAAAGTGGTGCATTGTATGCCATGGAGCGCACCGCCAACTTTTACAAGTTGGAATTCGCTGCAGATGAAGCACCGACGCGGACGTGAGTATCCGCGCACATGCGAACACATACGCGCACAGCACTCGTGTTTTGCAGAAGAATACTCCTGAAATATATATATCAGGATGATGCTATAGTGTTGGATTGGATGCACTAGTCTATAATAGGAGCAAAGGAGCCGATCGGACGTCTGAAAGAAATGTGATTGTTGTCTTAAGAACGATGCGGAGAATGTGGATCGATGAAGGGAGGGAATGAAACGAAGCAGAAGATGATCACGACAAGTGTGTTGATCTTCGGCTGTTTATCTCCCTTCCTTATCAATTCTCAGGGTCTGAAATGGGAATGTTAACGTATCAAAGTGTTGATTTATGAGTTCTCATTTTGGAAATATGGTCATGATTATTGCTTTAGATGAACGGCAGGGAGGGTGGAAAGAGGAGAGATCCTAGAATCCTTTACCTCTCTCTAGCACTAAATTAAATTTTGGAACTATCGATGTTTGCAAATGTTTTTGAGAAGTAATGCAAAGTTTTCACAAAATAGCCGAATAGAACAATTCACGTCTTTCGAAATTAACAGAATAGAAGTGTTAATGAAATGTTCTAGTTTCGCCAACGAACGATGGCCTTCCATTGGTGGTCGTTATGGCCACTGATATTTGTACTGAATTATTCGTTATGTCAACGAATAGAGTGGGATGCGGGCAATTTCCCAAATCCAACGATTGGTGATTTCAAACGATGCAATATGAAAACGACGGCGAGTATTTGTGATCCGGATGCAATACTTACCGAACAACAACGCTATCGTCTTAATCATGAATTGCATCAACTCGAGTCACGAACAAGACAGGTTAACAAATTCTTTTATGTTATTGGATGTTCACATATATTGCTGAATAGAGTGCACTGAGTGGGCGGGTCTCCACATCGCCGTTTGAGAGTCGCGGATTGCCTTCTTCATCTTACAGATTTCAGTCGTTCGTTCTGTTTCAACTTTCTCTTCTAGAATTCAAGGCGATAATTCCACTAACAAATTCTTTGAAATAATGGCTACTTAATAATGCTTTGAACGTATATTGAATAAGATGATATACACTTCAGAGTTGTTGACTCTTCTGGGCAAATTTTTACATCAATTTATTCTAAAAATGGCATATTGAATTCAGCGCTCCGTTATTTGAGGTCGTATGTGCATATGCATAAAAAGTAGCCATTCATTTAAAAGGAACCCTCTCGTGTCATTGTTATATGCAGCCACTAAAAGCGCTTCTGAAAGTCCTGAAATTGTCGCTGGCAGATATAGGTCGAATATTGCTTCTTGCAACTGGAGGTCTGAATTTTTTCTGGGATGGACGGGAGGGGGGAAGGATGAGTCTTTCTCATTTACGATACAGTTCAAATATCTCTTTTTCTCATTCATTTCTCTCGTGTGAAACCACGTCTAGTGAATCATTTGAATATTTTAGAGACTCTGAAACGATGTTCGGTTTCTATTTTTTACATGTTGGACTCGGTTATTCCACTGATTTCTATTGTTCTCTTCTGCTTTCAGATTATCGAATTTTTGTGTTTTAATTCTCGATTGTAGTATCCTTCGGTTTTGCGGACTTTCGTTTGTTTTGTTTTCTTCCCTTCAACGATTAATTTTCTTTTTCCATTTTCGGATGTAATTGGAGATTTTTGTTAACTTATGGAATTGTGTAGTTACAGAATATCTTTTATTGCTCTAAGCATCATTTCGAAGAAAGGAAATCCTCTGTCCACCTTAGAATTTCCGATAGGGCACAATTGCATTGACTTCTGTCTTTGCTTTCAAGTCAGTCGTTGAAGAATCAGTCATGTTTCAGGACCATGCTCCTGATTTTTGTCAGAAAAAGGGTATCACCGCAGCGATGGCTATCGCGAAACACGTGAGAGGAGGATCCGAACAAGTAAGTGCGCCGTTTTCGGTTTTTTCATTTCCATTAAAGTTCTCGCTTAACTTTGTTGTGGTCGCCTCTTGGCTAGTCTTACCATCATTTTATTTCTCTGAGTTTTCAGTGTTTTCTATCTGAACCAAGTTTTTAAGAACCTGTTTGATCTGGCGACTATTCGAGGTTGGAAAACAATTGTAAGCGTGTATGTCATGGTCATATCTCTCTTTTCTATTTTTTTTTTTGTTTACAACTTCATCTTTTGAGAGGAGTTGGAAATTATTGGGAATGAAAGTCGCTTCATTAATTCTTCTCCTATTAAATTCTTATAATTGATGGCATCATATGGGGTATTACTCCCCAGTAATTGATAGCGTTATAGGCAGTACGAGATATGGCAAATCAAATGCTCAGAAAATGGTCTTTGGACGATCAGTGTCAGAAATCGGTGGTTATTGTAGTTGCAATCGAGGATAAACGCTTTTGGGTGGCACGTAGTCCACGGGTTCCTGTGTATGCCGCCGAGTTCAATCAAATATTCGCTGATCAGGTAGGTGGGAGCGTCTTTTTTTTGCACATTTAAGGTGATCAATTGAGTCCATTCCAATGGCACATTTTTTAAATCTGTAGATGGCGAAAGGTGATGTGGAATTGATGTTTACTAACTTGAACAGGCTGAATGCGAGTAAACAACAACTTTATCCATATGGGTTTTATATGAATGCACTCTATAACATGATACGCTGTTAGGCGTTATCTCGTTGTTGAAAAAATGGTCGATGAAGTGGATGGGTGTAGATGTTATGCTTATTTTGCTTTTATATTCCTTGCTGCTTTACATTTAATCGTGGTATAAATTTAAGATTTCATGTAATTATTTGCCTAATATATTGATAGGAATTCGACGAATGTAAAAAATATATTCCGCTATAGAAACCTTCCATCTTGAGACGTTCACTTGTTTAATTTGTTTACGTTAGTTATTTCTAATGAACGAAGAGATGTTTATTTCTAATCATGAGTGGTTATTTGGGATGATTGGTTCTAATTTGCTGATAAAAATTGTAGGCAAAAATATTTCACCTTCTATCTAAATGTTTTTAAGTAGCCTTTTAGGATTTACTGCACAGGCTATGGCCATAAGAATACTTTTATCTTCATTATTTTCTGCTCCTCTTTTTTATACTAATTTTAGAAGTCAGCATTCGAGAGGGGAGACTACGCACAAGCGTTGGGCAATATTGTGCAGCAAATTTGGGAGAAGGCACTTGCGAAGCAAGGTCCTAGAGGTGGTGGTAATGGCGGCAGCAGCGGTCGCAGTGGATATGACGGTGGCGAGAGGGGACACGGTGGCAGGAGTGGTGAGACAGGTGGTGGTGGAGTTCACCAACCGGGGTTCAAGGTTCCTTCGGTACCTAGGATTCCGATATGGGTGTGGCTGGCAATTATCTGTGTTATCATTCCGCTTCTTTGTTGTTGTTGCCTCTGCTATTGCTGCTTTTGTCGGAAGAGAGGCGCAAGTTCGAGTGCACGGAGACAAATGCCTTCTGATATTGAAAGAGGCGATGGGATGGGTGGTGGAAGTGGAGTCGGCCAAAGAGGGAGGGGTGGAGGTCTCAGTAGCTTCCTTGGTGGGCTTGGTGGTGCAGGAATAGGTAACCTTGCGGGGCATTTGCTGAGCGGTGGGAGTGGTGGCAGACGAGGTATGCGTGGTGGCGAAGGAGGTTCAGGATATCAAGGTGGTGGAACGTATCCGGCTGGACCATACCACCCTCCTGCAAAAGATGAAAATCCAGGGGGGCTGTATCCGAATGTACCAGTAGCTGACGAAGGCGGTGGTGGTAGCTGGGGTGGAAAGTAAACCTCATCATCAGGTTGCCATAAACGTTATTTCGTCAGCAATTCACTAACTGCCTGCAAAGTTTCTAGGTCTAGAGTTCCTCTTCTGATCTGAACATAATACAATAGTGTCTAGAAGTTTTCATATGGACGTTATTTCCTAACGGATTTTTAATTACTTGTCGTTTAATTTTCGATTATGTGAATGTTGGTGCCATTTGCAGCAATAGTGGTCTGGTGCCCCAAATTTTAAGGTATATTTCTTAAGGTTTCTTCTGAAAAGGTCTTTTAAATTTCCTGATCTTTTGCTTTTATGCGACATTGTTGCGTTTAAACTGAAAAATGAGTGTAAAACATCCAGTCTGAGAGAGTTCTCTTGTTTAAAGCCATACACTTTGAACGTAGTGCTCTATTTAGGGCAATGGAGGGCCCTCATTAGTTGTTAGGGCTTCTCTTACGCTGCTACTATAATTGATGGTCACTGTGAACTGAGTGCCATTTGATTTGATTTGTGAAATTGCGCTTAGGTCGATTTTATGGTTTCTTTTTTGAATCTTGTTCTTTATTAATGTTAAAATATCTTTTCGAAGCACTAGAGTGTTAAGCATCAAACATCTCATCTTACTTGATTTTTCTATAAATATACATCTCATTTGATTCACTACCTCTCATTATTATTCAATCGCACTAACTAAGAGAACTACTGATGAGAAGTCGGGAATGCTTTGAATTTTAGAGGAATTTATTGTATAAATACTCAACCGAATGACATTTGAATCTGTTGTTCGAGCGCTATCCGCATTTCTTTTTTTGCTTTGAATAACTAACCTTCTATTATTGTAATAACTAACCGTCTGTTATCGTATTCTGCAAAAACGAGTTATAGTTACTGTATATGAGGGAAAGGGAATTGCACTCTTGCGTTACAGACTGCTTTGCGTTCCGTCTTAACTTCATTCTGCTCACTTTCAGTGTCGAAACTTAAATGTAAATCATCACCACAACGCCATGTACTGATAGCTTTTAATGTATCCCCGCTTCACTCACATTCAATTTCATTTTGATCTCGTTTCGTTAATTGCTTGTAATTTTACCTCACGTTTCGTTAACCTTTCATCTCTTAACACCGTGGGATTTCTTTTGCGGTATAAAGAGGTAGGAAAGTAAGAGAAACGTGGGCTCGATTTTTTACTCACTCGCTTATATTCTCTGATGAGGTCGTAGCTCCTTCAAAAGCTTTGGCTTTATCCTTGAATTTGCGCTAAGTTGACGGATTTCAGAGTTGAATTAAATCCATGCAGACGTAACGCTTATGCATTCCTGTTTGAAAAACCACATCAACAGTTTTTTCACAGTCACCTCTTGAGTTCTTCTAGATGAGTTCATCTAGACTCATCAAATAATAAGCACATTTGTTTGTTTCGTTGCGTGTTTTGCTTGCTTGTTGAGCAGAATATATTCCTCCAGTATATACTAATAGCTGATATGTTGCCATTGACTAGGTATTTTTAATAAAGTAGCTTCTTTTATGAGAAAGCACATAGTGTGCTTTTATGCGTTCATTGTTCTCATTACTGGCGGTTCTCTGATGTGTGTAAGCATTATAGCGATAAATGTCAGCTGTAAATATTGCTTTTTATTTATGGCTTCATTCATCACTAATGGCTCGATTTCTGATATCCAACGGACTGTGGTACAGCAGGCTCGGCTGAACCATTGTTCGGCTCCTACAAAATTAGAGAGAACTGGCCGTTCCCACCCAGCAAATCCAATGTCATTTCCCTTAGAAGTTGGACCTCTGGACCCACATTCATAAAGCTCACGTGTTGGTACAAGTTAGCGACGAGTAAGATGAGATGTTGGCACTGCTGACCGACGGGGTAAAGTGTTGGCGTTGGTGCCAACAGAAACGAAGTCTAGGCTTTTAAGAGAGTCGACTACCTCTTTATCCAGTTGGAAGAGATGACTTCTTAAAGTGAATCTTACCGTGAGGCCGATATAATGATGCTTAGGGCACAGGAAATGAAAGAAAGTAAGTTTAGATGAAGTGCCTTTACGAACTGTGGTATGCTCTTGTAGCTGAAAGAGGTGCTATCAACCCGCTGCAGGCGGACCGCTAACATATCGTTCCGCTTCCGGACCTAGCCTAGGTCTTTCCTGTCCTGCGAAGAGAGCAAACGTTGACTGTTGACTGCACTTAAAAACCGTGAAAGCCATGTGAAGTCGGTTATGACAATATCAATCAACTACTTTTCGTATTGTTTTATTTTAATGCATCTGCACAAAAATAAAAATACGAGATGAAATAAAAGTATTACAAAGCGATGCTTAGAGCAAATCTCATTCCTTAACTAAAAAACATTGAAGAATTCGCACACGTTCACAACATAATAAGAGTGCGAAAATAACTGAGAGCGTACAAATGCGGCAATAAATATACGCCTAGAAGAACGGCAAACATAAACACAACAAATAGAAAATATCGGATCCGTGCTTTGGCCGTTTGAGAGATGAAATCGAGAAAGTACTGAACGAGCGAGAGACTAGACTATACTTCATAGTTGCAGCACTATGCTTGCAATAAAACGAAGATCACCTTTTGGGTCTTGGAGCATTCGCACCCAGACTGACCTCTCTCCTCATAAAAAAATCTCGCGTAGCTACGATTGATCCTCTTTTGGTGCATGGATAAAACAATCCTTGGATTTGAAGAGGGAAGACAAAAGAAAGATTTAGTTTGTGCTTGGATTAAGAGGAAATAAGCGTGGGAAATACAGGTATAAAATAACGGACTAGATGACGACGAAACAGTGGGAGATAATTTAAAAAAAATTCCAACAGTCACGCAACATTAGTCTCTTATTTTGCTGCTCGATTTTAAAAAGTACTAGTTTCATGCTAACTCAAGAGAAATGCAAATCTAATTCTTTGGCGAAATTCTCTGAAAGTACCCGGGTACGATGTAAAAAACAATGACAAATGTTTGCTACCGGCAACTTCAACTCGATTATCGCGAAATTCAACGTTTACGCTGCAGCGTTCAATCCTGATGACAATACCAACCAATGATCGCAAATATTTTCTGGGAACGCCTTTTAACACTTCGAAAGCTCCTTTCGACAACCAATGAAATCGAAAATTTTTACCAAAAAATAGCGGTAATATTCGACGACTGACCTCTAACTGTATATTTCCGGTTTCTAGACAAACACTTGTTCCAAGATCGGTAACATATCCTTCATGTAAGGTTCGTTGAGCATTTAAGATAATTAGTTTCGAAGAGATTATTATATAGTGGAATATATTCCGTAACGAGCATGAAGCGAGATTCCAAAAACAAAAGCACTAATAGGAAATGTTGGCAGATTTTACGACAGAAACAAATATGACTAGAAGCATAAAGCGAATTTCAACGCATCAGCAAAATGAACGAAACGCCATTCTGCATGCTCCACTGAAAACACTCTACCAAAAATTCGTAACCATACGGGAGCATTCCAAAAACATCAATTTATAACAATAAAAACCGGGTGCTAGCTCCCTATCCGACAATTATGCCATACATCACCATTGCGATACATTCTACATATTGCCCATTCTCGAAATTATTGCGGCAAAATATAGGAGAATTAATTATGCGCTACCAAGCGCACATTAACGTAAAGTGCTTAATGTTTGAGTGGAACAACTACTACCATTCATTATAAGAGATACGTTCAAAATGCTCCTTCATGCACCCCATATTGGTAGTGAAACTGTGCTCACGATTGTGAAGGAAATCTAGCAGTTTCTGCGCAAAGAAATTCCATATAAAACAGTGGCACTTCCATTTAGCGCCAACAGATCTGTTTTAAAGAACCAACAACAACATCAACTGATGTTTTATTTCTTCGCTTGTTTCCACCAAAACATCACCAATACTGACTAAAAAATGGAATAAATATTCCTCACTCCTTTGCTTTCTCTAGCGATAAAAGTCAATTCATATGCACGTCCACGTTTTAAATGCTGCAAATAGCAGAAATGACTGTTTGCTATCTAAGATTCGCAAATAAACGGACACAGCAAATGCCGCTTGCTATCTAAGACAAATCCTTTTTCCACCATTAAAAGAACGTTTGATGAATAACCGACCCGTCATGAATGCCTTATCTGATAAGAGATTTTCGCATATGAACTCGCTAAGAAATAATTTTAGTTTCGACACCATAGTTTCATAAAGAACGCTCTCTCTCACAAATTAGGCTCCAATTTAGAAACTGCAAATGCCCACATTCATAGACGTTTCCGACTTTGAAGCAATCAACGCTTTTTTGAGGAATGCAACGTGCAATAAATTCGTTGCATATGTGCGAAGTGACATTAAAAAAGAATGAAGGAAGTCGAAGGCAATTCGTTTCGAGAATAAACAAGACTTCAGTAAGCCTCAAAAAAGGGAAACCAACCCATCACGCAGTTTCTTCCCAGTTTTTGTAGCTGTTCTGAAATCAGTTTCATCGATCGCGCATGCGAGCAACAAAAAAAAACGACACTCACATGTCGTCTCGAAATCATCAATGCCAAGCATAGAAGCGCATATCACAAGAGGGGTTTCGTCTTCGAATCGCTTCGTGATTTTCGAAAAGCTTACTTCTGATTTCTAGGATTAATATCAGCTAACAAATATTATAAATGATAAGAGAGGAGAAACTTTCTTTTCTCAGTTTCAATGTTCACTTGGATCCACTAATAAAAATAAAATGAAACATTAGTTCTCATATTTCCATAAAACGCATGACTCAGTGCGCAAAGAAAAGATGAAACAAAGAAATGAAGAGAACATTTCAAGAATTCTCGACTAGCGTTTCCTTCGATTAAGCGGGAAGGTACTGGGCAAACGAAAAGGAAGCCAAACGTCAGCAAGACAAATTCGAACGAAAACAACACAAACGATACTAGGTAGATGATTGTCGTATGCGAAATTAAACAACGGAACAAGCTGATGTAATGTGAACGGCAACATGCTACTGCTGCTCACATTCCACTGTTCGGCTTTTTGAATTGCTCAATAGAGAGCGTAATAATTACCTTTCGAGTACAATCAATTCAGTTATTTCGGTCCGCGGTCCACTCCCTCTCCCTGCCTCATTTTCCCCTTTCCCACCCATTTTCCTTTGTATAAAAATGCATCAACAACCCGAATGATCAGTTATTCCCTTCTGTGCACGATATCGTTCGATTAAGCTGCCACATAGATGGCAATTTGCTTCTAAATGTTACATTCATTTACTTGCTTCAATTTCTTTGCGCAGAAACTACAGAATCTTTCGTTCACTTTTATATGATTGAAGATTACATGAGTGAAACTGTGGCATTTGATGACGTGACGAACAGTACCCTTTCTTCCCTATTCCAAATATGGGTTACGAACGCCTTTATCGTCAAATGAAAACTTTAACATCTAACTGCTCTAGCAACTGTCACGTATTAAAGACAAAAAGGTGAACCCCTTACCTAAAACGTGCAATCATATCGCTGCTGAGTCCAACAACGTTCACAGCAGTAAGAAAAACGTTTTGTGCGGTCAGAAAGAATGTGCCCACTCCAAAAGCAAAACAGCGACAATAAAGATGGAAAAATAATATTCATTCAGCAACCGTCAATAACTGCTCTTTCCGGAACGGTTCTTAAAGAAATAATACCCAGATGGCGCAACTGATAACGTAGATTTTCTCCTCCTCGTTTCCCCTCCAAAAAACGTCTCAAGATCCCAACAAATTATGCATACTCCGAAACCATGGGGAATTTTGTACATTAATGCTGCGTTGAAAAATAAAGTAGAAAGCAGCCGCCTTCTCTAAGGAAACAATGCGGGAGGGCAAATGAAGGAATATCTGAAATTTTTAACATCAATCAATAGAGTCTGCAACAATTCAATTCCAAATATACAGAAAAACGCGCTATCATTAAGGATTTTCCAAGTATATAGTCCAATATTCAAATAGGAAATTCCTTTTGTTGCGAAAGTTGCACCTAGGCGGATTTAAGAAATCGTTCTGTATACAACACATGGGGAACCTACACTGTGGAGAAAGAAGAAAGTGATTTTAATGAAAGAATTTGCTCGAGTTACGCCTCTTAGTTATTAGGATTTATATCGTATTTCAGGATCTGGTTGTCAAAGAACAAAATAGCGTTGAAATAGCAAAGAAATTGCGTGAATGTTGAGACAAGAAAATATGAGAAAATTAAAACTCAAGAGATTAAAGAGACAGGGAAACGAAAAATTGCTGGACACAATTGAATGTCCACGCTAAGTGATCGCTGTAGTGCTGGGCGAGCTCGAAGTGGCGGTAGCTGTGTTCACTGATGAGGCCGTTAGTTGCGCATCGCGTCGCATCGTGTTCGACGAAAAACCTGGCAGATTAGGAAAACGTATCCCGATATCGCGTGAAACCTTCACCGGCACCTGAAAATAACTCCATTTATCATTTCAGTAAGCGTATAGGTATTTATAAAAAGAGCTCTTATAGATGCACTATCAGGGAGGCTGCCTACTGAACTAAATTAACAGCGAATTATTTTTTGGGAATTACAAAAGCACCCATGCCCAAATTTCAAAATAGGAAGCGATTAGTTCATTCCAATAAGAATGAACTAATTCAGTCCGAAATATGCGGCATCGACAAGAGTTTGCCAATGACATTCAGCCACGCTAGGTTAAAAAACAGAAAACGACATACATGCCAACAATTTATCCAGTCTGCCGGCAAGATATGGAAAAAAATTCTGCAGATATTACGAATTATCATACATAAAAAATTGTCAATGATGTTAGCATAAATGTACTTACACACCCTTTGTTGATTAAAGAAAGGTAAATGAAGCAGGTGGAAAAGTGTACAAAATTACCCACTGAACAGAACCCGAACTGTTTCACGCTCACCTACCTATCCTTACCGCAATCAACCCATAAGAAATATGAAATAAATTAAAACGTAATTAATCCTTTTGGCTCTTTGCCTTCCCTTCTTTGCCCCTTCTTATAATTTATTATGCTCATCTCACGCTTCATATTCGAACAAATTCCTCAGCGCTTTTCGCTATTTCTCTCTGATATCGATCAAACAGCAACCTGGTTCAATAAATAAATAAGATGCATTTTTATTGATACTATGTAATGCGATTACGAAAATCAAGCATGTGCAGAAGCATTTCATTTCCCTCTCTTGCGTACTTCTCAGCTTTCATCTATCACTTTCATAAAGTATCAACAACATCGGAAACAAATATGATAATATTATCATATTTTAATCATTGAAAAGGCGCAAAAAATTTCTTTCATAGAATATCCGTTTTTTAACCCGATCGTTGTACAATAAACGTCAGGTCAGTGTAAAAACACAAGTGAACTTTTGATTCATTTTAACTTCGAACGTGAGGGATTACCACGAAATGTCGTATGATGTGTAACACAGAACTGTCTTCTATGATATACACCGTAGCAATAAATTTTGTGAAACAAAGTTCAGTTATTTATGAGCTGAAACCACAATCCGAACAATCAGACAGACACAGATACACGTACAAGCACGGTGCCATCCCAATGCAAATTTTCAAAGTCTGCAAAGGCGCATGAAAAAAATGAAATCCCTCTTCATATACAGCATTATCGCTATATACCTACGACGATATAATTTTCAACTGACATTTTCCATCCCAACATCCCAACCATCGAACATCTTTTCCCGGTAAAGTCCATAAAAATCCCGAAATCCTTTCATAAAACCTCATAGAATGAACGATAACCTGGCAGTGACAGATGAAAAAGGTTTAGAGGAAAGCAAGCCATACAAAGCTAATTATTAGTTCACTAAACTTAGAAAACAGCGAGAGCAAGAAGAGGTGAACTTTAAGAAGCAGCAATCAGTGAAAAGAGAGGCTGGAGGTAGCGCTCAAGCGACCAAACTTTATCAGAATAGGAACGAGAAGTGAAAGCCCGAAGAAAAAGCATAACAAGGACAAGTGGATATCAACGCTTCATTGAAAGAAATACAGCGCATCGTATTCATCGAAAACAGATATCATTTCGTTCAATATATCACAGGCATTAATTAGATATGTCCATACTATTCCTTCTAAGGTGCTCATAAAAGTAGAAAACTTCAGTATCCTCAAAGTCTTCAAAATCTTCAAACATCAATATGGCGAATCGTCCACATTAATATAATAATGAGGCTTTCGATGCTGATTTGTGATAGAAAATAGCCAAAATAAAACAGCGATTCGAAGTGAAGAATCGATTTATCGATATCCTCAATGATCTGTCGAAAAAAGTACTTAGAATGGAAAAGTGCATCCAACAGCTTCCGGATGCAACAGCTGCAGCACTGAATTCTCAGTGAACGCATAAATACGCTTTAATATATCGACTGCACTGATGGATATTGTGTTTCAATAACCACTTACACATAAGAGACAATATGAAATTAAAGTGACGCATCCGTAGTAAAATGTCCACGCTTTATGGCTATTCACAACAAAATATATGCAATTAATATTGTCTTTGAATTGCTTCACAAATGTTCGTGAGCTATGGCTTCATCCACTGAGGCTAAATCGTAAACACAAATAAAACCACCTCAAGTAACGCAGTACTTTTTGGACGAAAAATAAATCTCCGATAATTATCATTAAGAGTCTCTCTCCTCAGTGGTAAACAATATAAACTCCACAGCTAAGAAGCAACTTTGCACTTCATGCTACATGCAATCAGTTTGATTTTTGATCTCGAAAATGTGAAGATAATTGAAAATTGAATAGCGCAATAAGCAAATTTGAGAGGAATTATCTCAAATGAATATAAATTACTCAAATTATAATGAAGAAAAACGATAACAGTCAGAGAGATTAATAACTGTATCCAGGCTAGTATCACTCTCAAAGTGCTCTGTAGCTTTTAATAAAAAACAGTGCTCGACTTTGTGGTATCGGCCTCGCTTGTTGCTTCTTAAATTCTACATCCCATAACAGCGCAGATGTCTTTGACTCTTTTCGACGAAATAAGGGAAATCTCCGTGCATGAAAAGCAGAAAACAAGAAAATTTAGAGCACATTATTGGGAAAGATTAAAAGAAAGAGTGAGAATTTTCACAAGCAGCAAACGAAAAACACTAAATGAACCTGTTAGTACATCAAAAAGTGATGTCATTCATAGCTGCAATGATCCAACGCCCTCATAGCCTCTCAAAGCTATCAGAGTGCGCTAAAGGCAGTTCGTGCGAGTTACTTGGTGAAGGAACGAAAGACCGATAAGTAAGCGAGGTGCCGGGAAAAAAGGAAACGAAGCCTTTAAAAATATAGCATATCCTCGAAGGAAAACGAAACATGATTTGTGCATTATAAAACGAACGAATGCAAAGAATTAAACAAAAGAAAACAACCGAATAATGTAGGTGAATAAAATGAGAAATAATATTTCGATATAAGCCCTCGTCGTACTCAACTATTCCTCTCGGAAATTACAAGTAAAAAATCTGCACATGTTGAGAGCTGATACGCAAAGGACGAAAAATGAAACAACAAATAATGAAGTGAAAACTGCCGGCGGCTGAACTCTGCCCAAAGAAACCAACGAAAGCACTCCTTTTTCGCTACGGTCATCCTGCAGCTCTATCTCCTTTCGGCTCGACTATCAGGCACGAAGAATCTTCTTTCGTTTCTCACAACTGCTTCCACTCAGATTTTTAACATTAGCTTCTTTCCGTTATTGCGTTATGTGGTTTATGATGGTCGCACACTTCAATATGACAAGAAAAAAAAAAGAACTGAAAAAATAACAAATTAGGAGCAGTATTGACGTACATGCTGGAACTGTTCTTGAAAATATTCATTGAAAGGCTGCTGGGGGTGCGAGCAACGAGGCGGATGAGGAAAGCGGTGCGTGATGTTGCGGGGAGGGGGTAGCAGCCGTCGACAGAGATGCAGTCGAACTCCCTGACGCGATGCCACTCGCGTTCCGTATGCTTCGTGACACCTTCCTTGACGTTTTACGCGCGATCAGCGATGAAAACGGTGCGCTTGTCTAAAATCAAGCACGCACAAAATAAACACCTCGAGTGTATGTGAAATGACGCCTCCATTATAGCTCATTTATCCTTCAGTGATTCCAATAATAACGTGCTCGTAGTTTATGCTAACATGCTGCACACAATCTTATAGTTCCAAACGGTTGGCTTCGAAACGTTGCTTTGGAGTGTCGTTTTATTGCACAACAGAGGCAACTGCTCATTTGTGACGCCTATGAAATCCCAACATACATAATTTCAAATCTACAGAACCTGGATAGCGATCGAAGTGAAACGCTTCATTATTCAATGACAGCGTTCGACGGAACGAAAACTCGTTTTATAGGTGTAGATCAAGAATGCAACACATAATAACCGCAAAGAAGACAATCGGTACTTTCGTTATTCTTGCGCGAGGAACGACAAATTTTGAGGGTATTATTCACCGTCGCCCGATTCAGCACAGCTCTGCTTGGATTTCTCTTAACCTCAACTACGCAACTTTAATCACATCAAGATTAGGTTCCTTCTAATAAATTGCACCTCAAGATTCCTTCTCTCACCTCTTTCCAAACAAATACCCTCAGTTCTTTACGGCGCTACAAATTCCCTTAAGAAAAATGAAGAAATCAAAAAAATTTCCAACTCATATAGCTAAAGGTATTGCGCTCAAAAGTAGCGATACAACAGCTGAGACTCAAACTTCTCTCTTTACCTTCCGTGAAATAAACAAAGAGAAAATAAGTTTAGGAACATTGAGGCGATATACGCTTTGCATCCCAAGCCATCACATCACGCCACACGATTCCCCAGCTATCCAAAGTCAGTCCTGCACCTCATGAAAATGACCCATTGTGTACAGGTCGCGATGAAAAATTAGCTCTTATGCAGTAAGCTACTAAACGATGCAAAAATGGTTTTGGGGATTTCATGCTCTACTTAAGTATATGACTGATTCATTGAGGTAATTAGCCTCAACGTAGCGAATTTAAATCATCTCTCTCGTAACTTTAAAAACTAACCAAAAAACAAATAGATGCAAATAGGCATCATGTACACATTACATGCGGCTATAAGCATCATAGCACATTCTTAACAATAACTTGAAAGAAAAACTTAAAAAACAATTGAGCAATTGGATCTGCTACGGACGAAACGCTTCTGCATGGGAGATTTTGTTTAGGATTCGGGGTATGGTCGACGTTTTTACAAGCTGAATACTCAATGCTTCAGAAATATATTAATGAAACAGTATCAGTAACTCAACAGAGCGACAAAAACTAGCAAGTTGCAAAATAGCGTTGAGAATAGCGAACGACAAACTTTTTCCTTCAAATTAGACCTCGCCAGAAGAGACCCCAACAAAGCCATGAAACGTCTTGAAAACACTGAAACGCGAAAGATAGCATAAAACACCTAGAAAGGAACTGCTCATATCTTCCTAGAAAGACCACATTAAAGCGACAGAGCGTCAACTGTAAAATCACACATGGCTGATAACGCAAAAGGAACCTACTATTCAATTTTCAAGTTCTGGTAAGAACACTCAAATAAACTTTCAAAGCCTAGGTGATCAACTCAAATGCCCTGAGGTCTTACACGCTATCAAATAACACAGGCCACACTGATGACCTATCCCTTCCCCACTTCCTCTAAAATTAGTCGCCCTATTCATAGTGCAGATCTCATAGATACGCACTGCCGAAATCGTCTAAGGAAAAAATTTCATCCTACTTTCCGATCATGGTCGCCGGCTGTCACAATTCGTTTGAGAGAGTTTTGAGTCCTATCGGACTTCGAGAGCAGAAATTGAATTAAAGCAATTTCTGTGAATTGAGAACGGCTACAAAAAAAACAAGAGGATGACGCATCTGCACGAACGACGACAGCCAAGAAATGCCTGTTTGTGGCATTTATGGATTATATTCGAGCAATAAATAACGACTTCCTCTAAGCAAATAACGTCGTGAAATTAAGATATGAAGATAATTATAATAAAGTGATAGACTGAAAAAGGAAAAACAGTACTCCTAAAATCTCTCTGCAGAAAGTATAAACGCAGCGAGGAGAAAATCTTATTGTAACTGATAACTAAGAAAGAAATTAAAAATTAAATGAGCCATTCAGAAATTGTGACACAATGCGAGAGAGAATGTTACATTGCAATTTGGAAGTCTTATGCAGAAGAATAAAGAAGGAACTTGACATCAAACATTCCTATTGAGTGCCATTTCACTATCACAGCTGTTCGAACTAATGAAACGAATCAAGTGAAATCAATTTAAAGGAAATCAAAGCATCGCATTATCCAAATCATAAATACTCCCCATCACCAATATCAAAGTACTCCATTTCGTGGTCACCGTCGATAATTTCCCCACCACTCATATATAGTTTTGTGAACGTTCATATATATATACATTCCAGTAAAATAAAATAATATATATAGGTTCTGCATAACAATATATGAATATATATATATTGCAGAACCTTTACAAAACTCAAGACAATTTACTGGTCGACACCGAACGAAATCATCAGTGCTACCAGCGTCCCGAAGTACTGCAGAATAACTAACTAACTAAAAATCTACTCACCATGTAGATATCATAGCGAAAAAGTTTAGCCATCGACAGAGCGCAACACAATGGAAGAACCATTAAGGTATCAATTGAAAAGCGATTACAAAGAAGACGCTCGATTTCAATAAAATAAAAACCTTTCAGCTCTGCAGATAGTAAAACTTCATGCTTTATAGAATAAGAAAATGTGTCATAGCGGCCCCCTTTAGCGAATATAAAAATATTTCGATGATATCACTCATAACGGCGATATTCAAAATAAAACGCTAGAAGAGACTGATCATTGCAAATGAAACAATAATCAATTAAAAATCAAATAAACTATAGGAGAAATATGAAATCGACACTCTGATAAAGGAAAATAATTAAGGAGCCTAAATAAATGTCATTATTATCCCATAAATCGTGTCCAAGAAAATCTTTTCAACAAGAGATTGCTGAAGCTGAGTTTCGAAACTACCTTGCAATTTCTTTAGAAAAATGTAACCGGAAGGTATTCCAGAAGATAGGGAAAAGGAGGGAGATAAGAGCGCCTGAGTGGGAATAGAAGGAGCAGCTCCATCCCATTTTAGTGATTTTTTCGCCGTTTCTGACTACATACACTCTCCCTTCCAAACACCACACTTTTAATTGAAAGCAAATGCATCACAACTCTTCGGCTATCCTCCAGCAGTAAAAAATTGAGACAATGTATGCTAATCGATAAGGAGAAAAAAAAAAAAACATTAATACATGCTTTAGGGGCTGCATAGCAATTCGGTTATGCATTCACATAACGCCCTATGAACAAAAATTGTCTTCAAGGTTTAAGGAACCATAGAGACATACTACAATAGCCATTCCGACCCTAAGCACAAATCGTCACAGAAAATACTTCTAGAAAGAGAACTGCCGAGAGAAGGAAGGGAAAGAAAGCGATATGAATCATTTTTCAGCATCGTGAATAAATAGGGGAAAAATTGGCGTGAACTTCACTACCATTAACATGCGATTCTTTTCAAGGATTAAGCGTGCTCAAAATTTCTTAATAAGGCTTAACTGAATACAAATATGTATAATAAAACAAAACGAAAATAAGTATTTTCCAAGAAGAAATCCCAAAAGACAATCCAAAGTATCCTGAAACTTTTCAAATCCCTACTAGAATAAACTTTCAAAGGCTCATAAATGCTGCTCGATAAGTTGACTAACTAAATGAAAGAAGAGAAAATAATTTTTGCGAATGACTTTATGAGAGATAATTCCGTTGCATTCGAACATTTTCCCACTTTTATTTCCTCTTCTCGTTGGAAATTATAAGTGAATTTCTGATAAACAAATCTCAATGCGAACAGAAAACTACTTCCCCTTCACGAAACGCCCACTGTGACTTCCATATCGATTCATTCCATAATGCAAATTTATACAACCATCTCAGACGACCGCTGACAAAATGTAACAGGCAATATTTGGAAGACTACTAATAATATTTAGATCCTATACTGTTGGCCTTGTGAATGTCAAACCACTTGGAATGCCTACAGAGATCGTTCGATCATCCCAAACATCGTCGAGCACATAGGGAACGCAAACTTCGGATATTCAGCTTTGCAATGAAAAAACAAAATCGGCTTTTCCGGCGCGAATAATTCCATATGTAAATGTAAAACACGTCGTTGAATCGAAACCAAAAATATCGAACAGCGAATTACATAACCCTCCAATAAAAAAAACTTCCTTCAACCTCACAAAACAGTCAAATAAAACTTGCGAATATTAAAAACTGAAATTATTAAATGAGTGCAGTTATTTGCACAAATCAAATTAAAGCACACGATGAACTAACCTTTTTCTTCGATTGATTCAATAAATCCCTATAAATATCGGAACGAAGAAAACGCTGATAACTGTCGTTTTTCATGAGGCAAAATATGTGATCCTGCAATAATACCACCTAAAAACCCAACAAGTGTGCTGATCATACAACTAGAGTCAAAAATTTTAAGAATTTACTAGAGCGTTGCTTTTGGAGCCAGTATTTTCGAAAACCGCCTAAAGGCGAACTTGAGGACTATTTGAGAGCTTGCGGAGGCTCAGATAAATGGCAGCACCATTTCAGATCATACGCAAAAGCAAACGTTTTCAGCAGCGAACAGCATTTCTCCATACGAATTCTGTAAACCTTATCAGATTCCATATGAAGTGCAAAAAAAACCACCTCTAATGAAACTCGAATGCCTCAAATGAACCAAGAAAATTGAAAAATCCAAAACAGTTGGTGCAACGCCAAGTGAACGATGACACTGAAATATGCACATATATGCAAACATGCAAATTAAACGCTCGCTGCTGCGCAATAACTACGAGAAAGGCAACTTGACATGTAGGTAACAGCAGTGAATTCCTCCTCGATGGAATGAATCAATTAAATCGTACAGTGGTTTCGTTTCCAACTAATAAACAAACGAGTAAAAGCATACAGCAGCTTCATCGTACGACCAACGATTTGGATTCTTGAGGTTATCCTCAGTCGTCTCCATGACCTTGCAGTCGATATTCACTGGTGAGGTGGCATTCGAGTCGATGAATTCGTTGTAAATCTCTGTCACAAGTACCGGCACCATTCGACAAGCACATTTTCGCAGCTTTTGCACCTCAAGTACAATCTCATTTTAATTCCATCAAAATCATTGAAAGTAATAGGCGCAAATGACGGCAACTCTGCCTCGATGTAAACGCTAATGCTCTTACATATATGCCGCCTTATTTGCCTTTTTACAATTACAGATTTCTTGCTGCTCACAACTTCCGTATCGCCTGTATATCGTATGCTGACCGGCTTAGTCACTTTACCTATGGCATTCCACTTAGTTCTTTCCACATATTTCCATCGTTTCAATTACCCTTTTAAATTCACATCAACAGTTCACTAAAAACAGCCCTGTAGCAAACCAGACAACCTAGTAACTACGAACAAAACAAGAAGCCGCCTCCATCTACCAAACAATTCCGTCTTCGGTAAAAATTTCGGTCCATTTTACAGACTTATACCTAGGACCCCACCAATTTTTCATTTTTTAGCAGCAAATCTAAGAGATCGATTTGGAAACGGCACTGAAATACCCTCCACATCTCGAAAATAAAAAGTCATCACTCACCTGCCACCAGAAACGGAGATTTTCTCCAGAGTACTCTTTGTCAAGGAATTTTTGTAAGGTGTCTCTGCCTAACTGATCGCACAGTAATTCTTCAAATGATTCCTCCCACAATTTCAATCGTCGCATTGATATATCACCCGTGCTGAAAAAAAAAAAAATTACAAAGACAACTCCTCGATACGGATGCTTAACATTCTGCGTCTACATCAGCAGCTTCAACCCAAATCGTGAAAATTATAAAAATGATGATTCGTTTCCTTAATTCCATCGTCAGCAATAATTCTATGCACAAATTATTAATACTTAAATATACGAATAAACTTTGAGAAGCGTCCTTATTTTGAATGGGCGAGCACTGCATTAAAAAGTTAGGTGTCCCGCAAGTTGCCTACAACACAATCTGCCAATTCACTGGATCGGCAGATACAAATACGAAATTACACCAATATCACTGCGGTCTCTTTGAAACATATTAAAATTTGCTTTGCAAATTATCGACGATAACATATGAACGTTTCAAGGCATGAAATGAACAATTTACGTTTTAGTCCCCGTTTTCGTCTCTCAAGAAGCGAAAAAGCATTCTCGCAATGAGGTTTTATGAACAAATTCCAGAGTGGATGAATGAACTTCCGAAGAAGTTCGCAAACGTTTCCAGCGATCAGAACTTCAACAACAGATGAACATCAGTGAAGATAAAACTGGACTCACATTTTATCGTGTTGCCAGAAATCGACTGTATCCGAAAGCCACGGATTTGGCTGCCCTTGAAATGGATCTGCTGCAGTGCCAAGTGCCGTTAAGAATGGATCAAAAACACGTCGATGCTCGAAATATTGCAAATAACTAAAAAAGCATGATATACACATTTGCATAAAGCTTCTTTTCACCGATAGTTTCACGAATTATCTACAAAAATCGGCTATGAACTAGTTCATCCAATTCTTTCATCTATAATCGAAATAATATGAAACGAGAATCTCGCCGGTGCACAATTTACTCTATATAAATTTATGATTTTGCCAATTGTCTGTGACCTTTTTCGACGCTGATGGTCGCAACAGGCGGATAAATGGAATCACATACGCTCAATCAACGAGCGGCTTTAATGCCTTTTCTTGCAAAACTGCAGTGAAAGCAATATAAAAGTGTTACTACACGAATTGTTGTGAAACAAGTGGAAATGTTTTCATTAATGAAATGGTTTTATAGCAACGCATCGCAATCGTCCAAGCTTAAACAGATGGCGGAAGCAGCAGCAAAATGCAGCTTCTTAGCTAACTTAAAACTGATGCCACTCTATTGCCATAGTGCTTTGAAATAAGCAAAAAGTATGTCCCCCTCCACTCTCCCCAATATATGTTCGTCATCATTTAAATTTCCGTTCAATATGAGCTTTGAATCATTTAAAACGAAGATTCCATTAATCCGACTTTTTTAGTATGTAAAATCATAACAAATCAATTAAGTCAATCCTGCAATCATAACTTTCGAACGTTGTGAGTTATGAGTGATAAACATCCACCTATGCATCACTATTAAGCCACAAAAATCGATGCATGAGGAAACTATATATCTCCTCATGGCTGTATAAAAATACACTTCCAAAAACACAAAAGTAGCACTTAATTTCTCACTAAGCTTGCTTCTATGACTCAAATCTTGTCAACTGCAATAAAATGAACAACTAAAAGCAATATATTCAGCTAACAATCGGCTGAATGGTGCCGCTTCTATATGGGAATAAGAATTTCTACTCAAATGCTCAATAAGCATATGTGCATATATAACCCTAATGATCAAGGCTAAGAAAAGAAGGAAAAAGCCAACCCATCTACGAAAAAAACGCATATTTCATATTCATATCTCACTTGTTCGCTCCAAAATTGGCGATCTTTTCAATCCCATAAACACTAAAAAAGTCCTCATGCTTTCGTTCATCAAACAGCTCACTTAGAAAATGTTAAACTAGAAAATATTCCAACCTGATAACGTTACATCTTCACGAAAAACATTTCAATAGCAAAAGCTTACTTTTCAATAACCTTCGATGTTTTCAGAACGTTTTTTGTCAATCGAGCCTGTAGCAAATTTATCTGAAAATTCAAATTATAAACCCTTCATTGATGCGTAATTCTAGATATTTGGAATTACTTAGCAATACGATCGATGGAAGCTGCTTCGCCTGCTAGAAGAAGTAATTCTTACGTCATACTTCCTCTCTCTTAATTCAAACAATCCTGATTATGAACGAGAATGATCTCTCAGTTATAATCGCGAAAACTCCTCCATCAATATCCACCAATAGTTAACGATAAAGCCTGATTTCCTGAGAGGTACTTCTAAACAGATCAAATATGACTACCTCCTGTTTGAGCGTATCCTGCAGCTGAGTACACCTTCGCATACCGGGTCTCTGACTATAGTTGTAATGTCTTGCGAACGTTGACGTTGATCCACCGGGTTGTGGAGACACCGAAGGCGATATCTGCGATCCGTGTGTATTTGGAGCCCCGTTGGCTCCACTTCCGGAGCACGACGGTATTTGTGCGGCGTGTGCCGCAACTGCAGAGGTCGAATAGGGAGACGAGATCGATGAGGATGAAGCAGCCGCATTTAAGGCTGCGTGACCCGATGAGCTATACTTAGGTCTACCTTAAAGAAATAAATTTAAATGAATTCCATATGTCGACGATCAATGAATATATCGGCACCGAAGCAGGACAAGCCATATGCTCAGGACATTTAGGGCACCGCCAAAGAAACTTAACTATCAGAGCTTACGCGGATGTTTAGATCCATGCTCGCACCTAGGTCCGGGTTTAAAGATAGAACCAATCCTCTGGTCCAATTTTGTTGGGTATTCGTGCGTTCGTTTAATATACAACTAGGAAAACGCAGAAAAAGTCAGCATTGTGAATCACTGATGAGGTCGCTATGCTTTATATAGAGAACAATAAAAAAATGTCACCACAGAATCAAACGGTGACGGAGAAAACCAAACAACGAGAAAGAATATAAAATATAAACAAAGAGCCATTTAAATAGTCTGCGAGAAAGCTTTCAAGTGCAAACGATTTGGAAACTGGTTTATCTGGTTACGTTCGTAGAATATATCCTCAATACCCAAAGTCTATCCCCCTCTTAGAATCACTCGCCGAATATTATACATGCATAGATAAGAGGAGCTAAACTTCTAACTTACTAGAGAAAATTCATGTCAACTTAGGATTCTCTCAATTTCTTCCCCTCATAATGAACAGAAGATAAAGAGAGAAACAAAATGGAATTGTCTGGAACAGAGCACAAACCAGATCGTGAGAGTTTCCGGAAGTCCACTTCTGTCGTGTTAACGCATCCAGGAACCGGCCGATGAACGTCCCAAAAAGCACGTTCTTGACTATCAAGGATCTGCCTTTCTTGCCGATCGCGTTTCTTATCCACTCTGCAAGATCATCACTAAATGAAAATAACAAAGATGCATTAAGATCGGCTTTCAATGAAACCGCGATAACTGACGATAACTTCGAAATGAATTATAATAAAAATGAAAATAAGCGAACTCTAAAAAAAATCCTCGTCGAATGAAATAAAAAACACTGAAATGTAGGTATCACAATACTCCGAACAGTGCACATTTGATTTCTCGCAGTGCCAAATCACCGTCAGCCCTTTCACATAGGAAGTACACTCTCGGGTCAGTTTCACTCGCGTACCCGATTTGCTCGTATGAAAAGCCAACGAAGAACAGTTTCATAATTAGCGATTATTTCAACTTTCAAAACCATCCTTTGTTCCCACATTAATTTTTTCCAATACGGGTCTGAAAACTCCACCTTAAACACATATCAATATTTCAGCTGATAACGCATTAGGGAAACACCGTTCTGCCGTTTATTTTGCTTTCGTTGCTTACTTAACTAGCAATTGCATAACTCTAGTCGCTAAGAGACAACACATTTCGCTCTCACAGAACTTTTAAAGAGAGAGGAGGGAGTGGGGGCGGCGGGGAAGAGGGTGGGTAGCTTTCGATTCAGCCATGAGTTATTTCAGAAACTTCGATGTCATCAGATGGTAACTACTTTGAGAAGCAACAGCTCGTCAAGATACACCGACCTCTCTTAAAGTAAGATGCGAGGTTTGTTCGTTTCAAAATCCAACTCATTCCGACAACGATAAATGGATTTTAATGCGAAGTGACATCTAAAAACTGAACTCGAGGAGGAGATTACAACAAAGATTAGGTCTGCGCAAGCATCGGCAAACAAAAAAAAACTCACTTATATTGCGCTTCGGCTTGCATGAACACAAATTCCCATTTGCGACTAAACATTTTCTGCAGTTTCGCTAAGTTTTCGGCCTCGAAGTCTTCCAACTCCAAATGTGCCTTGTTTTGCATTGTTCGCTTACACAAATACACCGCTGCAATAGTTCTCGATAATTAACAATTTTCCAATGCCTCTGCTTCTAGGAACTTGAATTTTCCACTCACGATCGGCACTTCCCAAACGGTTTGGTCTCATCTCAGTTCCTCTCGACTTTAAATGCTCATCTGAAGATATATAATTTCGCGAGGGTTCCCCTTATTTACTGCCATTCGATAACAACATCTCTACTCAATAGAAGAGAAAATGATTATTAGCATTTTCCTCGAAAATTTATCGCCTATCAGATAAATTCATATAACTAAATAACTGAGAGCGCCAATAAAGATGTCAACGTCATTTGGCGATTATATAGTACAAATTGCATTCAACAGTCAAATGTAATGGGAATGCGGTCGTTAAAACTTGAGAATTATTAAGTTTGAATAACGCCGAAAACCCACCGAATTACATTATAAGATAACAAGAAATGAAAAATCAAGACGATCTCAACTGCTCACTTATGAGAGATATACAGTACTAGTGATCGCCTGCCTGACAGCTGAGATGTCGGAATTGCACTTTGAGTTCATATAAACTCCAAATAAAGACCGCAGCGCTCCAAACATGTCCCTTATCCCTCCAAATTAATAATTCTGCATATACAGCGAAACTAATAAACCTGAGGTTGATGCATCGAGTACTTCTCTAAACCTAAAGAATTCAATTTGCAAGAACGCTGCACTCACCGTAGTCGGTGTTCTCAGGTTCCCAGCAGTTTGAAGGCCAAAAATAGGGAGTTTGGAAGCGATAAAAAGTACCATCGTTCTTCACCGTTAACACATGGTCGTCTATTTGAAATAAATAGCCATGAGACGCTATTAGATGAGCTAGATGTAGAGCGTCCGCTGTAATAATAAATATAAAGCGCCAACTTAGTTGTTCACAACAACAAAGAAACAAGCAACGTCCAAATGGCCGGCATGGTACTCGCTCTTGCGTTCTGTTAACCTCACCCAAGCTATACAGAAGGCTGAATACATAAAGTAACATCCTCATATTACTACGAACCCAATCGCTCATACAAAACGTTCGACCACAGATCCGTTTCTATCGAACCTGACTGGTATTAAACGGGGATTCGGTAAGCACAAGATGCACTTAATTTTTTGCCCCTTCAAATAAAAACATGAAAATGCTCCTGAAATTGATGGATGAATAAAAAAGATGATAACCAGACCAACATGTGGTTTACAGCACTTAATCCAAGCTTTGCTTGCATCTTTAGTGATTCTCCAGCACCGTCTCATCATACCGAACAGACATATGGACATTTATATACACAGAGGAGAATTCACTGTGCAACGCTCTGTATATGAAATGCGACAGCACATAAAATGGTAACTTTGGAACAGTGCAGACGATCTTTATGAATAAGAATGCAACCATTGAAGGGATCGCTCTTGCCATTAACGTAGAAAATCTTTCGTTTAACTTCATTTAAGTACAAACGTGAAGCGTAATGATGAATGAATGATCGTCAACATCTCAACATCTCCTCTATAACAATGGAATGCAAAATATTAGCGACTTTCAAACGACATACCTAAATCTGTTATTTGCATGTTTTTCATGATCCACGTGATCAGATCCTGACCAGTAAAAACAGACGGAACCTATAAATACTATCATTAATCACAATGAGATATCATTCTCAGCAATTCATTTCAGGCTCTTCACAAATAGCGTATCTAAGATGAGACTCTCTAGGAGCACATTGCATATGCCAATCTCCACTGCCATAATAACATCACAAAAGTGCTAACGGAATAATGACCGCTTCAACACTATCATAAACGTAACGATGAATTCTGAAATCACTAACGATAATGTCAAAAAACGTCACCAAATACGGATAAGGATTCATATACGATCATACTTAACGACTGCGTCATCTGATCGGAAAACGCGCTGCGTAAACAATCAGATGGTTTCATGTTATGCACTGCAAATAACGGCGACATCTTAAAACGACGGCAATATGTGACGATAAAAAATGATAACACTGCAGCTGGAGGCGCGCTACATATCAATAAGGTTTTATATCTCCTTTTCTGCTGTTTTCGGGGAAACTTGCCCATTGTCAACGTGGGAATTGCTACGACAGTCGCCTCGATAGGAACCTTACAAAACCCACTAGATCAGCAATTATTGATAAGAATAACGTTTCGCCAACTTTTCAAATTTCAATTTGAGTTTTACAGCTAGCTGACTTGTTCGCAAAATATTTCCTCCATTGTTTGCTCATTACTCGAACTACTATGAAAGGATGAGGAATGGTGCAAAGAGGAGAGATGCACTTTGCTTGCCTACTGGTGTTACAGATAGAGCTGACATTCTTTGCCACGCCATTTTATAGTCACTGAAACGTCCTAAAAACTATCCACATTCATCGAATGGTAGGATGAAGGTTAGAGTTATTCAGAAATTATGAACAGGCGAACAGCAATTATTGTTTACTTATGTCAATTCCACCCATATCAATTTCTTCATTCAAGAGAGCAGAGAGAGGTTTTACCACAGCCCGCGGATGATTGTACATCCTAAAATGAAAGCTAAAGATTAGCATTTCAAACGAATCATATCAAAAATGGAGTCCAAAATTGAAGAAAGAAGAAAGAGTAAGTTTTCTCCTATATGGTTTCAGCATAAAATATTCACTATACCTTTGAAAGGAAACTCTTTACGGTCTTAATAGGGACACCAATTTCAGGATCGAGCATCGTCTGCACGAGATTCTCCATCTTCTGATAGATCATATGATTGGGATGAACCATCCTTTCCTCGCTGTTCGCATTCGCACGTAACCGAGGTATCGCCATTGTAATGTGCTACTTCACCGACTCTTTCTTTGCATATCCCTTCGGCGACCTGCAAAACAAAGTCATTACCACACAAACACACACAAACACATCAACGCACCACATAAAACAATCGTATCTGGTACTTCAGTGGCAATAATTAATGTGATGATATATGTGTGTATGTAAGAGGAAAGAAATATATATACATAAGAACAAATTTCACTTTTAGTAGCCGCATAATTAAAATAAAGTGGAGCTGGGAGGGAAATGAGAGGGAGATAAGGGCGCCAGGTGGAGCGATCAGAGCACACTGTAATGCTATCCACGTTTACACTCACTTAGATCATGAACAACAGGATCAGCATTATAACCGCAGTAATCATACCCTCATCTCTACAACTGAACAATAAAGTAAATGGACTTTCGTATACTAGAAGTTCCTCAAATGGCTGTCGCCTTCGTTTCGCTCGAATCCATTAAATATTTGTTAATAGCGAGAAGCGGCAAACAGAACTTGCTCGCTGGATAAAAACGACGTCCCAAACTTCTGCCCATCGTCGACCATACTTTCTTTTCCACATCAACGTTTATCCACCTAGGCAGACTTCTTGAACGATACTTTCCTACCTACCATTGCTTCGATAAACACTTCTTGGCTAAAAAGATAGTTTCTTTCATCTACACATGAACATTCGATTAACCGTTGGCTTACATGATTTGAATAACGGACTCGAAGGGAACTCAACCAGCAAGCCTATTTCTTAGACTGACTCATATCATGGGCCGATTCTGCTGAACGGAGGCACATCCGCATTACTAAACCTTACTTCACACCACGTCGACTAGCGTACACCTCAGCTACGATACTAATGAACTGCATTTCCAATTCCAGAAAGCTCTTTGCACTATCGCGGGTCTCATTCCGCTTTTAATGGAAAGGTGCACCCCTAATTCATTAAGAAGGGAGGAGATGGTTCAGGGAGGACGGGACAAGGAAGAAGCACACGATTCAAGAAAGTCTGCTTAGTGCAATAAATCCAAGTCATTTTTCATGCTCTCATAATTTCTAAAAATAAAACTGTAGCTGCCTCCACTAGCACAAGTATGCTCCCTTCTTCTAAGTGGATGTAGCGCGTTTGCCGATCAAAATCAACCAAGAGACCTAATTCTTCAGCCAAGAAAAGACCTAAAAATAATCTTTAAACAACTGAAATGCTTATCAGACATTTAAGAACCTCTCAAGTTTGCATGAAATGTACTATCAATTATAACCCTCCCATTAAACCCCATAAGCTACACGATGTTCCACCACTCACTACCTAATACTTTTAGAGTATATAAGAGAGCTTCAAATGATAGCCATAATGTGAACTGCCAATCACCTTTGGAAACAACTCAACGAACTTAACGCACTATACCTAAACACGCTCATCCCTTATTCTCAAAGTTTCACATCACAACAATTGAGCATTTTCTGTAAAGTAAACACCAAAAAGCACTATCCTTTGCAGGTATTACTCAAGAAATAGTACTGACTCCACAAATTGAGCATAACAGTGGCACTTGCTCATCACGATCACATATCTCTCACTGATTATTCCTATTACGTAACACCTCATTTCATTTTCAGCTATGCGACACTTGGGTTGGATGCATCAAAAAGACACATGTTCCACCGTCACATTGTCCTCTTTTCGAGCCGAGAATAAAGCAATTGAGGATTCGGGCACCTCAACATAACCGCTAAGTAAAGATATAATATGCACACTATATTATTTACACAGATCAGAGAAACTTTTCAGATTCCGATCATTCTACGAGAGACTTCCGATCACTACATCGCTTTAGAAAGGCTGACTGTCAGCTAGACCTCCCTCGTGGTTCATATCCACTTCCAAACGGCGTTAATGACAAAAAACAATCACATAAAATTCGATTCTGAATGAGAGATCGTGATGCAAATCTTCGAAGGCTCACTGCGTTAATCAACATAATCTATGAAAGATACAACACAAAATACTACACCATTATATTCCTCGATAATAAAGGTAATCCACAGTTAAACAGGTGAATGTATGTTACCTGATCTAGGATACAGAGGACGCCAAAAATAAACCGAATGAGATATGACTTCGTAACTCTGAAGAATATTCAATGAGCGACAAGTATAGAAATTCTCTGCTTTCAAAATGAGTATTGAAGCAGTTTGAAGAAAAAAAAAAACCACGAGACGTAGAGGTACTGTTGGCATTCCAATGCAGTTCTCTTTTTTTCATAGAACAATTAAGTGGAAGAGGACCAAAGATCAAACATTGATTAACGATAGCAACATTTCTGACGACTGGCCAAATGGGCTCGCTGAACTAATTTCATCACAGTGGTAGGGTTAACCGCCTGTAAAATCTTGAGATGCAATAAAACACTGCATTAAAGCCATCTAAAACCAACAGATATAACGTAAGTTTCAACTATCAGTCAAATGTGGTACTTATATAGAAATAAATACAGAAATGTACCGGCTAAATAGCGTTCAAAAATATTCAGAAATTATTTCGAAACCAAAAGTGAAATGGCAATAAGAGAATCTTACATAGGCAAAGGCACAAGAGTCGAGACATAGTTGCTTGAGGAGTGTGATGTGGTCTTCGAATGGCATCGACGCAACGGTCGCACATATGCGCCGCGCAACGCCATCAAACGAAAATCGTTAGGATGCTTTTTTTGACGAGCGCCTCCACCCACCCCAATAATATGCATCGACAAACATCCTCCATCCCACACAACTCTTCGAGAAGCATTTAACTATAAAATGTGATTTCAATTACTCGAAAATAAGTAGCTATGTTTCGCTAATCAACCCCTCCTGCATCCCTCCAGGCTGCATTCTTTGCCCCATTCCATCCAGCCGTTCCGCCCAGCACCCTCATGGCGACAAGTGCAAGATAGGTCGCGATCATCTTTCTGAGCAAAAAACACCAAATTGACTCGTTACCATCTTACTGGCAAGAAACGAGCCTGAGCTCAAATTTGCATCAACCTCACAAGTTCTCGTCCTAAGAGGAAGCGGAGACGATATGAAAAGAAGTGAAGTGTCAGTAAACTCAGCACAAACCAGTCTTAGTAAAAGTTAACCAAAATTTAAGTAGAAAATAAAATAATGTTATTGTTAGCTTAAAATTTCTTTATCACGATTACTCATCTGAATATCTTCTATGTCTTCATAAAATAGCGACATCAGGCAACAGCGATAAGCATTTACCTCTGCAAAAATATTCCGCACATTAACTGTAGAAAATTTATATTTATTTAACTGCTGAGCTCCTGATTTCCTAGAATTACCTTCAGGTTTCCCTAGAAATTCACTTCAAATTCGCTATGTACTATTACTCATAACATCACTCACTACCTGACTATTACTATATTACTTCTAATGGCATCAACGCTTCCAATAGCAGAAAAGCCATTTCTTCACTAAACTTCAATTTAAAATAATTTCATATCATAGCACTCTCTCGATAAGCTGAAACTTTTCTGATCTTCGCGAAAATAGCGAACAAAGAATGATACGATGAGCTTTTCAGTACTTTCGCCAAACTGAACTCTTTTATGCATCCTGAAAGCTCACAATATACTAAAATGAATACAATTAGTTCAGAAATTAAATTCAGGAATCAATAAATCCGCCGAAATTCGACGATTCATTGAGAGATAACCCATAAGGATTGAAAAGAACAACGCTCCACAGCAGAATACAATAGTCCATAAAGTTCTCTAAGAAGAATAAACGATTCCGTTCGAAAATAAAAGCGATGTAGCAAAAAAGCGAAGAAGAAGAAACGTTAGCAAATTGGGTCGTTGACGAGAGAATTTCATCCCCACTTTCATTGTCCCGAAACGATTCGGATCGTCGATGAAGGATATTCAGATCGTCCATGGATCACCATTTCAACTCAACACAGCCATTCTCATCAATAAATCAACGGATCATATTCTTTTACAAAGACAATCGTGCAAACATTATATGAAAGAAAAACTTTAAGCAAAGCAGAGCGTCATCACCGACAATTTCTATCCATTACCTCTTAGAGATTTATCGTGTAACATCACTGTAACTTCATCTAACCATTTTTCTACATCTTAAGTGGCACTGACAATAGAACAGCAACTACTTCCCCGCTGAACATTCCCTCACTACGGGACTGACTGACTCCACAGTCCCATCTGCCTCCTCCATCAGAAAGTGCCCGAGTAGGGGAGGGAAACTGCTCCTAAGAGGTCATTTCATGAGACGCAAGCTCAACTTCCACCTACAATATACTCGGAACATGATCACGACTTGGCACACAATTTTTACGATTTCCAAATGATTTCCAATGGCGACTGCTCGAATCTGATGAAGACAAATTGGGATCTTCGAAAGAAATTGCAGGAAAAGCGATTTTACTACCTCTTAGTTCCCACCGCCGCGAACCGTCCCTAAATTCGCGGATTCAATTTTAACCTCAATGACGACAACGGCCGGCAAAAAGGAGATTTACGAACAAGCCTTAATTAAAATTACGTCCGTGTCTTGAACTCTTTCAAGACTTCTCTTTAGATCCCAATATAGTTAAACGGGAAAAATGTGACAGACAGCGAAAGAAGGGCAAAAAAATCGACGAATTAAGTGGAAATAGAAGCTGCATTCTGGCTTAATTTTTAAAAGGAAACGCACAGGCGCTTAGATTTATAGTTAATGAACTCATTTTTGCTGAGGAACAGCGACATGAATTCATTTTTTTCTTCAAATGTTCTCTTTGCCTCATCTACCCCTCTCACTAAAATGTTCTTTTTTGCACCATATTTCGCATCGATCGCGGATTTGGATAAGAAGTGGCTCAACACTTCACGCATTTTTTAACAGAAATTATTAAAAACGTTGAAAATCGACGAAATTTCTTCCCAACTCCAACTTTATGAAAGTTCAGATATGCGAAATCACCTCCCTTCTATCCGCTTCGATGAAACATCTTAAGGACAACGCTTATTTTCCCGTTATTGGCCGACTAGAAGCTACAAACATCAGTGTATCTACCAGAATGTTTTTCTATAACAACATAAGTGGACCGGCTACACTTTGCCCATTTTTTTATACAACGCATTCTAGGATAAAACTGCACCAGTATTTCTTTAAAATCATAGCATTGCAATAGACATCGCGCGGCTGGCCGCCACAAATGGATTTCGATCAAAATCCTCGGCCTAGTCTCGCCTCCTTCGGACGAGACGGTGGTGCATCGCATAGACGACCACCCTTCTCTTAAGCGAACGAGCGAAAGTTAGTCCACCCGTTAGCATCTAATGGATAGAAGATCAGCTTATGCTTTATCCTTCAGAGAAAATTGTGACCTCTTTTCCCACATGGAAGTTGAAGTAACAGTGAGATATACTGAGTCGTAATGAATGCTTGTTGGTCGAATAAACTAAGCTAAAAAAAGAAAATGCGCTAACCAGGACTGCCTCAATTCAAGAATAATAAACGATTTCCGTATAGAGGTGTAATCTGATCAGTATTATAAGCTACTGCATCCCTCTGACGAAGGTTTACAATAAAATTAGAAACGATCTCTGACCATTTATAGAGGATTGTTGCTATGAAACGCTTCTTTTCTTCTAAAAGTTCTCAACTTGATAGCTGAGATGTTTTCCATCGAATCCTCTCGACTCATTGTCACCTCCAACGAAATATATACTTATAAGAACTTTCAAAAGGCGCTCACTTTGCTGTAAGTATACACCAAAATAAGGTTAATGTCAAACTGCAAACTATGCAAATAGAATGGAGCGTTAAAAAAACGAAAACTGGGTTATGATGGTCAGTGATCTCCGATCATATACGACATTTTGACTAATAGTTTTTTCCTGAGGCTTTTATTGAGGACGACGGTTTACTTCCGGCACTGCCACTATAACGTTACGACTCTTTGTCTTCCGTACCATTTCATATAGTTAGCGTCTAAAGGATCATTCATCAGTGGAACAATAAAAGTCGTCAATATCTTCAACCGGCCAAAATTAGGGAATATTTATGATAACTGCAGCTGCTGCTAATCACTACTACATTGAACGTCAATCTATATAGCGTCGCTATATAAAGAACTTATAAATGGCGTGGAAAACTCCACCTCATCTCATTACAAAGTGTACTCGCACCATAATGGAACAATTCCTCCCACATGCTTACATCAATCTAATGCAATAGACATTCCTTTCTCAAGCATTCTGCTCAACTATTACCTTCGATTGTTGTTTTTGAAAAGCAATAAACAAATCGAGCAATCACGTGGAAGCAATTGACCGCTTGCCACAACAACGTTGCATTTAATGGGTACCACAGGGCCTCCATTAAAACAATCAGATAAATTTGCTACCACAAGCGCTATTCCGCAGCAGCACATTCCAGGATAAGTCGTCTTTCTCACTTACGTTAACTGCTTTTTCGGTCTTGCTAGCTGATCGAAGATGATCTAAAAATCTACCATTCTCCTGGTAGTAATTGAGTAGACCCATGTCACCAACTGAAGGAATGGCAAGTTGAGAAATTCACATGAAAAGTGCATCACCGTTCATTCAGCACCCACAATGAATATTTCTATCATAGCATCGTGCCGAATTGTAGTTTGCAGCTCCTGGCAGAGTTCATGAACAGGTCTACAGATTTTGCCCTTACCCTCACTAGCATATGCACCACTCGGAAATTCCACCTACGTAAGCGTTTACGTTGAAGTGTATTTCAAATATGGCTTCAGAATAAAACTAATTAGAATATCATCGTTAGCCTCATACCGCACAGCTTCATGTCAACCTGTAAGTGCCGATTTCAATATAGAACCTCTAGTGATATATTATGCATCAATATAGTTGACATATCCTTATTTTTCTACTATCAGAAATGCTGAAAAAAAAAAACTTCCCACCTGCATTTTGCAAGAATTACTTACAAATATCGCATAGTGATAATACGATCCGCTCGTTGGTGTTCAACTTAAACTTCGAATGTCGAGATTATTACTTAGAAAGCGGATTTCAGTTTTCTCTTCTAAAATCATCCAGTGATTCTGTGATATCTCATTTAACAGTGTACATTTCAGTAGACCTGAAATGAATTCGCTAAGAGTCGCTTTCAATTTGAAGTTGGATGCAATTTGAAGAGGTTCTTTGCGACAATTACTAAAACGAAGAATATATTCATCTGAGAGATTTCCCTAAATAATTTCAACAAAACCAATTTCCATTACAAATTTCGCCCCCATAGAGAGAATGAATTTCGTTGGGGAATTTCCAACCACAACTGTTCATTTCTTCGTCGGTTTTATTTATGTGGAATATAGGAAAAATTTGACTAACATAAGGAGAACTCAATGTAAACTTGTGAAGAGAGGAGCTTCTCTCAGCTCGATTCTTAGCGAAATATAAGCATTGTTTATTTCATTCGACTATTGATCGGCCGAAGATTTCGAAATATCGCAATATTGCGCTTTTTATATTGAACTAATAAGATCAACTGCCACGTTGCGCTTTTTACTCACATAAAACTTTAGTATAACTGTTTACTTCATTACTTCTAAAGATCACTGTTGATTTCCATATGAACAAATGCTTTTGTACTATTACAACTAATATCATAACGATTACTGCTCACTGAGCGATAGCTACTGCTAACTGATCGGCGGCTGAGGACACTACGCACAATTATAAACAAGCAAGGAAATAGTAATTGCTGCCGTATATGACGAAGAGAAGGCTTATATTTCAGACAACAAAAAAACCTGCGATCTAAATAATATTTCGCCTTTATGTGGACATAAAACAATCGGACATCCAATAATTAAGCAGCTTTCCGGGAATCTCCGCCGGATTGCCGGAATGCTACGTCAAACCAACAATGAACGTCGAGATATTTCGGCATTACGTGGACAAGAAACAATCGGATATCCAATAATTAAGCAGCTTTCCGGGAATCTCCACCGGATTGTCGGAAAGCTAAGTCAAAGCAACAGTGAACATCGAGGAGAAATTTTCACTTCTCTACCTACGTTCGTATTGAGATGATGTGTAATCTATGACGAAGTGATATTACAAAAACGCATCGAATTTTTCAAAGTTTTTAAATAATGGCGCAAATGACTTACTGCTAACTAAGGTTACTTTGAAGTATGACTGTGAAGAACTTAAGACCGTATTTGTCCCGGATAAACTCATCTTCATGAACATAATTGAAAGCGATAAATAAAGAAAAAAAAAGCAAAAACCAATGAAAAGAAACGAAAAAGAGAGAGATAAAAGACGAAATAAAGCGAATATCTGCACAACGACTACAGTGATGCATGCGAAATGGAGCCCCACCGATCGATTGTCTCAAGGGTGCAGGTATACTTAGCCACAAGCGCGAGCGCATAAGAGAGACGGAGAGAGACCGCACGCGTCTTCGGCTAGCGACGCGAAAGTGGTCACTCGGCCACCAAAACGTGTGGAAATTTGCAGTGACGAAGCGCGAAATCCGAAAAACGACGTTCAGCACATCACAGACGCTTAGAATATTCAGTAGAACGAGACAAAGTTGACATAAAGAGCTGCATCACCGATATATCCGGGCCGTGAAGTGTATCGTGGAACAAGATTTGGGAACACTGGCTAGGCACATTTCAACGACTATTGAAAACTCCTTCAGCATCGCTAGTAATCTGAGACAAAAACAAAGACTTCTCTGCAAGGCCAATTTTTTATATGACAGCAATTTACATAAAGAGCTGGATCACCGATATATCCGGGCCGTGAAGTGTATCGCGGAACAAGATTTGGGAACACTGGCTAGGCACATTTCAACGACTACTGAAAACTCCTTCAGCATCGTTAGTAATCTGAGACAAAAACAAAGACTTCTCTGCAAGGCCAATTTTTTATATGACAGCAATTGACATAAAGAGCTGGATCACCGATATATCCGGGCCGTGAAGTGTATCGCGGAACAAGATTTGGGAACACTGGCTAGGCACATTTCAACGACTACTGAAAACTCTCTCAGCATCGTCAGTAATCTGGGACAAAAACAAAGACTTTTCTATGAGATCAATTTCTTATGAGAGGTCGAGGTGGATGCGATACTAAGATTGACATATGTAGACATTGCTGATATATGCGAGCGATGAAGGAAGGCAATCGCTCGACGAATTACTGCCATCCCGTCACTGACTCGAAGTGGCAGCAGGTGTCTTTTCTCGGCAAGGTGGTAACTCTCTGTGAAAAGGTGAAGTATCTGAAATCTCGGACGCAACAATGATTATGGTGAAAATACACTGTGTAGTAGTGTGAGGTTTGTGTTGCTGTAATCAGGAACTCTTAGCTGTTGTTCCTCTCTCGTTCATAAATCGTCGTGAGTTTAGTGCAGCTTCATCTGGTTGCTTGTTGTTGTGGAACAAATCAAAGATCAGCAGGACGATGTTTGACGAGATAACGAGCAAAAAGAAGCAAGGAATACAGTCTGTTGAGCGAGATTTAGATATTTATTAGGAGTACCATTTTTCGGACCCCATCCGTCTCCAAATTTTCATGCGAACTTCTTTGGGTGGAACCGAGCTCATCAAATATTTCAAATTTCCACCTATAGTCGCCTTCCCCGTAAACTGCAGTTTTTCGTTTGGGAGCGTTTTGCATACGAATCTCTTTTTTGCTCTCATGCAGATCGGTGTACACCGGGAAGCAAATACTACATGGAATTAAAGTCTGGTAATGCAATTAAACATACGCTTAAAATGTCGTTTAGCTTTTCTTCACCTCCACGCGAGCCTACATCGTCCATTATCGATATGCTTATACGAGAAGGAAATAAACCGATGCGGATCTGGAACTCTCGGGTTGAGGAATTCTTGATCGATATGAATTCCAATCGCGGGGAAGGTACATTCATGAAGAGATGCGGTCAGTTTGATCTCATTTACAAATAATTTCGTCAGTTCATTAAAAAGTCAAGACGTTCCACGCATTTAGTTTTCATTAAGAACAGCGTCACAAACATGCGAGAATGGTTCGTAAGGCGGTGCTTAAGACGATACTGCAGCCTATGTCCATTACGCCTCGCATAAAACATTGACCTTATAGAAAACTTCCTATTTTTATCTGTGATTATTCACGATTCAGAGAGAGTTTTCAATAGTCGTTGAAATGCGCCTAGCCACTGTTCCCAAATCTTGTTCCATGATACACTTCACGGCCCGGATATATCGGTGATCCAGCTCTTTATGTCAATTGCCATCATATAAAAAATTGGCCTTGCAGAGAAGTCTTTGTTTTTGTCTCGGATTACTAGCGATGCTGAAGGAGTTTTCAGTAGTCGTTGAAATGTGCCTAGCCACTGTTCCCAAATCTTGTTCCATGATACACTTCACGGCCCGGACATATCGGTGATCCAGCTCTTTATGTCAATTGCTGTCATATAAAAAAATTGTCCTTGCAGAGAAGTCTTTGTTTTTGTCTCAGATTACTAACGATGCTGAAGGAGTTTTCAGTAGTCGTTGAAATGTGCCTAGCCAGTGTTCCCAAATCTTGTTCCGCGATACACTTCACAGCCCGGATATATCGGTGATCCAGCTCTTTATATCAATTGCCGTCATATAAAAAAATTGTCCTTGCAGAGAAGTCTTTGTTTTTGTCTCAGATTACTAGCGATGCTGAAGGAGTTTTCAATAGTCGTTGAAATGTGCCTAGCCAGTGTTCCCAAATCTTGTTCCACGATACACTTCACGGCCCGGATATATCGGTGATCCAGCTCTTTATGTCAATTGCTGTCATATAAAAAATTGGCCTTGCAGAGAAGTCTTTGTTTTTGTCTCAAATTACTAGCGATGCTGAAGGAGTTTTCAATAGTCGTTGAAATGTGCCTAGCCAGTGTTCCCAAATCTTGTTCCACGATACACTTCACGGCCCGGATATAACGGTGATCCAGCTCTTTATGTCAATTGCCGTCATATAAAAAATTGTCCTTGCAGAGAAGTTTTTGTTTTTGTCTCAGATTACTAGCGATGCTGAAGGAGTTTTCAATAGTCGTTGAAATGTGCCTAGCCAGTGTTCCCAAATCTTGTTCCGCGATACACTTCACGGCCCGGATATATCGGTGATCCAGCTCTTTATGTAAATTGCTGTCATATAAAAAATTGGCCTTGCAGAGAAGTCTTTGTTTTTGTCTCAGATTACTAGCGATGCTGAAGGAGTTTTCAATAGTCGTTGAAATGTGCCTAGCCAGTGTTCCCAAATCTTGTTCCACGATACACTTCACGGCCCGGATATATCGGTGATCCAGCTCTTTATGTCAATTGCTGTCATATAAAAAATTGGCCTTGCAGAGAAGTCTTCGTTTTTGTCTCAGATTACTAGCGATGCTGAAGGAGTTTTCAATAGTCGTTGAAATGTGCCTAGCCAGTGTTCCCAAATCTTGTTCCACGATACACTTCACGGCCCGGATATATCGGTGATCCAGCTCTTTATGTCAATTGCTGTCATATAAAAAATTGGCCTTGCAGAGAAGTCTTTGTTTTTGTCTCAGATTACTAGCGATGCTGAAGGAGTTTTCAATAGTCGTTGAAATGTGCCTAGCCAGTGTTCCCAAATCTTGTTCCACGACACACTTCACGGCCCGGATATATCGGTGATCCAGCTCTTTATGTCAACTTTGTCTCGTTCTATTGAGTATTCTAGGCGTGTGTGATGTGCTGAACGCCGTTTCTCGGATTCCGTGCTTCCTGACTGCAGATTTCGATGTTGTAGTGTTCGAGTGACCACTTTCGCGTCGCTCGCTGAAGACGCTTGCGGTCCCTCTTTCGTGGGCGCTCGTGCGTTGAGCGTATTCAGACATTATTGGCACGCGCAAGCGTAGACATTCTTGGTTAAGAGGCGTGCGGCGCGCAATTGACGCACAGGGAAGCAGTTCCCCGAAAAAAATCGGAAGAATATCATAAGGCTTTCATGAGATGAAAGTGTGCGGTCGACGCGATTGATTGGGTGTTAATGCGTTTCGCCGGTCGGGGGTCGATGTCCGGTTGAGGGTGGTCGTTCGGCTTCTATGTCTATGAAACTTTTCACTGGTCTACAGGATTTTTTGGGTCTCTACGACCCGACAGTTTCACCGTCGACAACTAATTCGAGCACATCACATATCGCAAGCTTATTCGGTACGGCTGCCAACAATCGTCACACACAACAGCAACAACACCGCAAACGTTCCCCCTCACTACTCAACAAACAAGGTGCTTGCTTTTTGTTCTTTTTGCCACCACTCACTTGCAATTAATCCCCGAAAGGCAAATTGCTCTATGACGATATCTTTCAGCATTTAATAATTTATGCGGTGGTATTGAGTTATTTGTGCATCTATGACTGACAACTCGATCGGTGTGAATCTATTCAGTATTGCTGGTCGATCTGTGGTTTGTCTCTAAGAGCAGCCGGAAGTAAATTCTCCTTGTGCACCCCGAGTGGATAGATGCTCCTCTGTCAGTCTATTTCAGTGTGAGTGAAATCAGTTCAGTCGTTTCCTCATCTCTTGCGTGGTTAACCGTCGAGTGTGAGGGAAATATTGCTCGTTATTCCTCTGTTTACAAAATTTCCCAGCAATTGAGAGGGTGCTAATATTAAAATTGAATTCATAATTTTTAGGCCCCTGGAGAAGTGGTACCTTGTTAAAAGAACTGGGAGATGGAGGGGTGGTAGGTGGGGGGGGGGGGGGGGGAGATGGTGGGATAAGAAAGAAAAACTCTCGATTTGGCGATTTTTTCGTTGAGACATTCAGTGACATGCAGTTGAGGGGAGCAACAATTTGTGGTCGTTCTATGTATCGATTTATGAGTTTCGTTTGTATGATTATTAAGCAAAGGCACTCGTCCGTGTCGAATCAATGTTGACGAAAAGGTAAAATAGCCAACGATCGCCTTCATTAAATAAATCATTAGCAGATCTAAATTCCTTGTTGAATTTTCCACCTTCCGCCATCTGTTTGCATCGATGTTATATTCAACGAAAGCTGTAGTGGAGAGTTTAAAATCTCAGTGTTAGAGTGATGCGTCTCTTTATTAAAGGCAGCCACATTTGATTGTCTTTAACTAAAATTATTATGTGCACTACTTAATTATATCAGATGGAGTGGTGCTTCAGCAGATTTGTTGAATACTAATAGCAAGTTGATGGTGAAGATCTGTCGAGCAAAGTTGTGATGTGAGAGACGCTAATGTATATGTATTCTTTGATTGATTAGAAGTCTAGTTGCCATTAGGACAGTCATTTTGCATTGTTTGAGTTATATCGCTCGAATTGGCTCCCGGTTGAGCAAAAACTCATTCAAATAATGTTTTTATTGTCGGGAATATTTTCTTTATTTGCCAACCTTAAGGAGTTGAATGCTGAAATTTATGTGCATTATTCATTAGCTTTATCTTGCCCTTGCTCATAAATTCGCTGCATATAATTATCGTCGTTGAATGATCTTCTAAAGTTATTATTTGCTTCTTTTGATTCCTCCTTTTATATGAGCTTTTGAGAGCTCAACAAGATTCTCGGTGTATTTCGCAGAAATCACTCAAATTATCAGAAAATATTCGAATGATTTGAATCATTGTTCGTATAAGAAAAAGCATTTGAAAACGCAATTTCGATGCATTATTGGAGAATAGTGTGATCATTTCCCATATCGGCTTGATGTCAGCAGCTGCATACTGTGGCATTTCTCTCATTTGTTCGCAGTTTTTATGAGCGTTGGCAAATTTATATTTTATAGTCGTTGTGCTTATTTCGTTTCTCGGTTGTTTCAGAGAAAGAAGCCGGAGCTGTAAGGTTTTTTGTGCGGCATATGGGGCATGTGACCGTCCAATATACCCGCAGTCTATGCTTTATTTCATCAATTTTGAGAAGAGTATTGATAAAGTAAAGGTGTCGGAAAAATTTTTCACGGATTTGACAGTCAGTTGGATTTTCGATTTTATGAGCGATTGGACCAATTTAAGGTGTTATTTCATTATTGAATGCTCTTTATACATCTTATTATTCCGTCTTTCGTGAAAGCTACTAATGAAGTAAGTGGAATTGGCTGAAGGATCCAGAAACACACGTCTCAGCATCCCTTTTGGTAAGCTTCCCAGTTGGTTGTATTCTTGAATGAATTTTTGCAAAAATGTTCTTGTAGGAAATAGGAATTTGACAGCGGGCAGTTCGCGGGAAGCCTTCAGCGAATAGGCCCATTGGCTAGCCTAGGATCTTTACTGTTTTTCCAAGTGTTTTCTTTTTTAATCATGTATTTTTCTACCTGCTATTAAAAAAAAAGTTCAATGACAAGTCATTTCATTTCATCTTTTCATAATCAAATTTTGAGTGATACGTAAATTCTTATTTGCTATATTTAGCGTTCAGACATCTTTATCGTCGGTTCTTCTATAGTTTAAAAATTGCTTCTTTTATAGATGCTAGAAAATCGTTCATCAGTGATCTTCATACGTGCATCTGTGGCTGATAGTAAAAGAATTGGATTTTTCCGGGATCTCAGTTTCGCTTTCGTAAGTATGTCCATAAATTTCCGGCATGCCCATAAATTTCCGGAATGTCCATAAATTTTCGACCAAATTGGGTTGTGAAACGCTCATCTGGAAGCGTCACACTGAGATTTGAAATTAAAGTGACTTTAATTATGATGGCTAATAATATCATCCATTGTCATTAAATTCATCGTCTACTTTGTTTCATTTGCTAAGATGAACGATCTGTGAAAAGCACATTGTTATTTCTTTCATAGGCTTTATGTCATGTTGAGATTTGCACTAATTCCTTATTTTATTTCTACATCGCTTTCCTTATAACTAAGATTCTCATTGCGTTTTCTATTCGCAGAATCTCTTTTTCATTGCTTCCGATTATGAAAATCTTAATTTTAAGAGTAAATAAGAGTATGACTGGATTGTTGTAGTATGACAGGTCGGATCGTTGTGACGTTTGAAGGCGATCAGATAAGTTTGTTGATTTAATGAGGTAAGTTTATTGATTCAATGAGGTGGAATGTTCCATCAAAGTAGAGGCAGGCGTACAGGTGTGATGTTTCTCTATGGAAGTTCAAGGTTTTTTTAGGCTCATTCAGTGATATTCCTCACCTACTCTATTCTGTGATTTCATTGATTCTTCCATGTTTCTGCTTTCATATCGGTCTTTAAAAGAAATAAGACTTTTCGATTATACTTCATAGTGTTATGGGACATTCTCTTGCGAGTTTTTCCACATTTTCGTATGTATGATCTCTCTGTGATTTTCTTCTCCAGTATGTTTTTTAATTTCTCGTTTTTAAGGTAATATCCAAGTGGAATAATAATTTATATACTGTGAACAGAGACATGGCTATGGTCACTGGGGATTTGCTTTACAGTCGTTTCGTTGCAGATTTGTTCAGCCTTAAGCAGTTTATTTTCATGAAAGGAAATTCACTACTTTCTGAATTGATATGGTCATAGGACACTATGACAGGGCCATATTGTCTTATGATCTAAAGGACACTATGACAGGGCCATATTGTTTTATGATCCAATACTTGGCAAATTCTATAGTAGTAACGAAAAATGTCGGCTGTCGCATATGGGTTTGAAGTATAAACTGCCGTCCCAAATTCCCAAGGCTTTGATTCGTGCCGTCAGTTTCGTTTTAGGTATAGGAGTATTCGTCGACGAATTCTTGCATTCGATGATTCACTGAGTCGCGTCTAAGCTGGATGACTAATAGAGAGCAAAGTGGCTAATAGTCACTTCAGCAAAGGTGGCCGTGATAAGCAAACTTTCACTGCTTAGTGTCGTCAAGAGCTTGAATTCAGTTATGCACTGCTCGAGATTGACGACAAAGATGTTGGAAAGTATGCAGATGAGTTTCATGTTTGTAGCAGCCTTTAGAGAAGTTTTCCACGTCCATCAGGCTCCAACTTGGAAATTTTTCACCGTATTTGTTGTCTCAAATCGCGTCAGTATCACCACCTCGAGCTAAATATTTTCATTGCTGCTTAGAATTGCTGACAGTTGTTCTGATGCCCCGAGTTTTAATAGCCTCATATTGCAGTCACCTAGTTTATAGTGACTTTTAGTTGCCTTTATGAGTCTAATTTTAGTCTAATCTTAATCTTAGATTTTTTTACAAATCTAAATAAGTCAGTTTTTAATTCCTTTTCTCTTCTTATCGTGACAGTGTGGAACAAATTCCCCATTAAAATCTCCCAGCACATAGTGATTTTATATCTGAAACATTTTGACCTTGGAAAAATGCAGAAGTCTGTGTTGGATTGACATCGATTTTTGGTCGTTTTAATTGCTTGCATTGCTTTTCCCTACGTTTACCTTATACTTTGAGTGTGTTTTATTCTATTTGCGGAGCAATGGTTTCAAGTGTTTTATGGATGACTATAGGTTAGTGCCGGGAATTCGTGTACTCTGGAATAAGCATCCAGAATTCATCGATGTTAGTGCCGTCTGAGATGTTAGCACTCTTCATAAGCGCGGTAACGACTTTGCACTCAAATCAAACGAAACATTGTTGCTTCTAAGACGTATCCCGAAAGAAGTCGCATGCGTTATTTTGCTCCGTTATTGGCCTTGTTCCGATCTAGCCATTTCTTGGTAGTTAAAGGAGACTCGGTAACAAATTTTCTTTTTCCCATTTTATCCGAGACAATCTTCGAAGCCCCGCACATTTCCGCTTCATCGTTGGTCGCCGCTACATGATGTCACATCATTTTTATTGTGTAGGCGACCCGATGTCTGCGTTGAATAGGAGAGTTCACACTGAATTGTAAGCACGCAAAGATCACTTATGCGAACTTTTGCGAAAAAATACTCTCAAAAAAAGTGGTGAAAATGGCGTCGCCGATTCTACGAAGGTGGATGAGAACGTGAGACATTGACGCATTCGCCATTTAGTGGAATTTATGGCAGTTAGATGTTTCCGGTGATAGATGTCATGTGGATCAGAGCAATATTCTCTCTTCATTACAATTTGGAATGTTTCACTCGTTTTCAGTTTCATGATTTAGCTTCTGATGGGTGGAAAATGTCCACGAATGATTCATCGCTAATGCTTTTTTTCGCGAAACGTGCCATGGAGCAGAGGTCACTTCGAGGTCAAACATTGGTTTATTACCCACTCACGTTTGATTTAATTTCTCCCCTTAGAATTATGGATATCGTTTCTGCCATTCCAAACATTGTCAATTTGCTTTGCGTCACTTTCACCATATAACAGAAAATTAGATCTGTAAAGATTGTTGTGCACATTCACAGCCTTCTTTTGATATGAGTTTCGAAGGGTCGCATACAGATATCGTTAATGCTCTCCCTCTTTAATCTTTACTGTCACTGTTGAGTTGTTTCGATCTGCAGCACCGTTGTTGCTCACATTCGTTGAAGGTCTCTTTACTCGGCCATTGCGTGGCGGAGCTTTTAGCGGAGCTTTTACTTCTCTTATTCGCATATTTTTCATATGTTTTCCTTCTTCGTATTTGAAATTTTGGAAAAATTGAATAAATTAATAAAGTGAAAATGCTCGAACATGTCAGCTATAAACGATGGATGAGGAGAGTCATGTATTGGGGTAATTTCTGTTCGATTGAATTGCCGTTAAGGCAACAGTGATGTAGTAGATCATCGTCTTACATGGAGCTACAAAAGGGTCTACTTTGGGCATATTTTGTCTTAGTGTTCCAATTAGGAGCGAAATAGGAGGGGTAATGCTCCGTTGACTGCTCGTCCATCGTGGTGTGTACGATGCAACAATCGTCCAGTGGGAGATATCTCGGTATGGTGAGGTTAATATTATAGAAATAGAATTAATATCAGGTGTGTGCGAAACGTGCATCACTGATTGATGCTGTGCTCATCGTCGCATGAGGTCATTCATGTAGTTGATTTCGTTGACTACAAGGCTTTATGAGTGTGATTTAGTGATGCTGAGTGGCCATGGTCTGACAATTGCGCTCTGCATTATGGATGCGTTGTAAACAGGACTTTTCGAGGCCATTATTAGCTCGAAACTTGCTTTATATTAGGCTCATTCTTCGTTAATATCAGTTGAACTCGTAAATTTTAGAGATTTTAATTTTCTGGTATGCAGCTTTTTTGTAATTTTATTGGCGTATGCAGAAGAACGTGGAGATGGAGAGATGCGTACCGCTTCTTTAACACCCTTTTTTCAGTTTTTTCTCGAAAATAGTCCGACGGTGATGGTACTACATTTTAGTATTTTTATGGCCGCATATATCTGTAACGTCCCTCCCGCGAGGTCTGTCAACAATTATTGAAAGTACCCTTCGTGTTAGTAGAATGAAGCCACGGTTAGCGTAATAAGAGCGTGGTATTTTTGCCTTTGAATGGACGGGAAACTCGTTTAATCCTTGGGCAACCGTTGGGAATTGCCACTCTTCTTATATGCCGCATTCTGGTGTTAAATTCCTTATTTTAGTATATTGGACGGTTATTTTTGATTAAAGTGATGTTCGTTTTAAGGATATGCGTTTAGGCTGCGACACCACATGTGGATGTATCGTACCAGTTGGGTTCATTCGGTGAAATTATTGCGCAGATATTCGTTTAACTCGTTCGTTTATTTAGAAATCACCTGAGGCATATGCTCGATTGCAGATGCGTGCAGATTGATGACGTAGTTGAGGTAAATGTTCTCGTCACATCTCATGTAATCTGAAACAAAGGTAGCCAGTGGCACTGTCTCGAAAACAAACGAAAGGTGCTTTCATTTGGGGTGTTGTATATCGTCGTATTATGTTCGGAGGGTTATTCTGAACGTCAACAACATCAGTGAAAAGGTGTAACTATCTCAAGTTTTCATTATCACATCGTTTTTCTGACTTCATTTTGCAGGCAAAATCGTTGACTTGCTTGTGAGCGTGGATATTACACGAGTTTATTTTACTTTACCTCCATTGAGTGCAAGTATCTTCATTAACATAGGTGCTCTTTATGGTGCAGATGCTTTGTTTTGAATGCAAAAGTTGGCAGAGTGAACGAAGTACACAGCTGTTCACTATTGTCACTATTGCAGTGGGCACGAATTTCAGTTGAAGATCTGCTTACACATCACATTCTCTTCGTTTATCTCTCTTGTTTACGAGATGTTGTTTTGCGAATACCGGTAGTGTGATCCTTAACTTTAGTGAGATAGCGCTCGCTATCCTTTTTTCTTCACCTCATCATACTTCCGTGAATTTGTGTTTATCTGAGGGTGGTGTTCTAGTGCAAAGAACTGATTGTCTTAAACCTGACGCTCCTTTAGATCAAAGATATCAGCCATGGAAAACACCACCATCTGCAGAATTTGTTGAAGCGTAACGTCATGATCAGAGATTTTCCTCCACATAGCGGTTGATGATTTTTTAAAGCCATTAAAATATATGATTTCAGCGTATCCGTTCATCGATACGGGTAAAGGTTGCTAAGCGTAGTAATATCTGTCTAAGTGCGATAATGCTGCTAGCGGCAGTACATCCGTCTTTCGTCCTATCTGACAGCATACCGCGGTTTAAATGACGAGTGTTTCGTCGTAATTCCTCCGCTCTGTGTAGTCTTATATCATTGAAAGCATTCGGTTCGATGAACCTCTTCGCTTGACTTTAAGAATCTTTGATTAGTCATTTCGCGAAACACTATCGAAATGCGTAGTTGGCAGATTGAGGCTTTGAAGCAATTTGAATAATTTGCGTGTTGATTGGAACGAGTGTAGTGAGCAGCGATGAGAGATAGAAGCAAAGTTCTGAGCATCAGAAGCGCTGCCTATCCAGTAGATGTTGTGACGTATCTGATTTCATAAAATAACCTATAGCGATATTTCCCACTTCGGGTAAATCTCTTTTGTAATTTTCATCCCATTTAATACTGTTTGTAATTAATGTCAATGTTCGGAGCTATGCGATGGAATGTTGTATTTCATATGGAGCAAATTTCAACGGTGATTGACGGGAAGATAGGGGTGACGTATCGAGGCGATCGGCCTTCGGATACTGCTCGTAAATGATCAGTGCAGCTTAGCTGTGTGCTCTTGAGATCGGTTTTGCGTTAATCACGTTTCTTCATTCCAACGCATTTAAGGTTTTCTCGTTGAAAGAGTTCTGTCCGCAGCGCCCTTTTTTGCTCGCTCTTTTGTTGGTGATAATCACGAAGTGATAACGTACATTGTATGAGCGCTGTCATACACCTTAAAGGCGTCATGTTTTGCACCTATATGAGTGAGTGTATAGGTTTAACAAAGGAGTTGACGGGACAGAGCGGCGGGCACCGCGTGATGTATCGACGGGCAGCAGGCGTTGACGTGGTGCTCGTTTAAGATGTTGCTTTAGGTAGGATGTGTTGAAGGTTTAATGTCCCACCGATATTTAATTAATAGCAAGTGGGTAGTTCCGCTTCCGACCCACTGATGAGCGAAAGATGACGAGGATTCTTGTCAGCTTTCAGATGAGCATAGATTTATTTTCATATAATTCTCCTTTTTGGGATTTCCGTTCTTTTTTCAGAGTTTGATTGCTACAGTTCATTTAATGTAAGTGTTGTTTAATCGTTTATGATGGACATATATTTAGAGTAAGGCCCTTGGTAGTTTCATGAAACTTCATTGTACTTAAGCAATGTTTCGGCTTGTTGGGCCATCGTTAGGCAGTCCGGAATGATTAAATAATATAAGATGTAGAAGTGCCTCTGCCACAACGTTGAAGGGGAGTGCAAACTAAAGGAGGTACTTATCGTGGAATCATGAATGACTCTCACCAGATGCGGCCATTTCGTAGCCCATTTTCTATGATTTGTAGCAATTGCTGAGCTGTTGTTGTTGCTGTTTTTTGATGCATTGTTGCGCTATCTTCACGTATCTTCTATAGAGCGTTGCGTTCTTGTTAGAGTCCCCTACCCGGAAAGTTCCTATCTCGTCGAGTATTTGTTCTTTTGGAAGAGATAGTTGGATGATGAAACATCTGAGCGGAATGAAAGTCTGTGAAGACTCATTTGTTGCAGTATAATAGTTCACTGACATATCTTAATCGACGTTGTTAATTGTCAGGAATTTGCGTAGCGATTGATCCATTCATGTTCTCAGTTGTTTTTAGTGATCTTTTGAAAGTTACGCAACCATACGATCACTTCACAGAGGTGGTCAACATATCCGTTGGCACATTCCGCGGGCAACTGAAGGAAAATATCTTCTCAGAGCACATAAAAGAGTAGTAAAGGAGGAAAGAGGAGTGCTCGATTCATCGGATCACTGATTCTTTTAAACGAGTGAATTTTAAGAGCTGGGGGACGAACGTATTTCGCGGTGTTCACACAGTCGCAGTGTGCATTTCCCGGAGAATGAGGATCAGCTGGTTTCAGGCTACCATGAGGCGCCTACGAATTCTTTTCACCTTAAACGTAAGTATTTCTTTGTAGTTTTTCTAATTGTTATTAAAAATTGCTGAATAATGTTGTTGATAGGGAAACTGTGTTACAAGGCGAGATTTCAAGAGAGGAAGGATATTTCTGTGGAGGTGATAGAATAGAACATCCATCATTTGTATATTTCCACTCAACGGTTGCATTATGCGAATTTAATGAAACCATAGGAATATGGAAGCGGAAGTTTTGTTTATCCTCAAAGTTTCCTATAGTGAATGTTTTGTTTTCTGTTTTATTGTTGGAAAGGCAGTGAGTGAATCATGTGATCGCATTTTGAATCGATATCAAACGATGTCGATGCGCAAATATGTTCACCAACACTGAAGAGGCGTTTCCGCTTGGAAAGCCAACTTCACCTTTCGGAGAGGCGAATTGTTAAGAGTGCTGCTGGGGATATATGAATAAAGGAGTTGTGATAAAGGCGCAATGAGGCTGATCAAACAACGAGGTTGAAGCAGGCAGTGATTTGATTGAAACGCAGTTTCAAAGGAACGAGATATTATGATGACTACCGATCCGTTGTGGACCGTTAAAGTTTTCGAGGAGTAAAGCCTACCATCCTTCTCCCACGATATAATAAATAATGCACTAATATTCCCTCTTAATGAGTTTTTTGAGAGAGAGAATAATAGCGATCATACTATTCATTCACCTATTTACCGGAAGGCTTACTTCTGCGATGTTTTTGGTAGTAGTGCACCTAAGGCAGCATAACATCAATTCGGCCTTTGATTGCTGAGGTTTATCGCGGATATGGGAGCATGGTTTAAGTGCTTTACAAATCTTTTATTGTACAAATATGCTCCTACTTATAAATATGCCATAAATGGTGAGTTCAAAGAAGTCCGTTATATCCAGTAGTTACCTTTCATCACACAACCACATAGGGAAATCTTCAGAGCCTCTTTAAGGCGAACTTCCGTCCCTCTCGTTCTCTTCCATCTTAATTTGGGACCTTAAGTCGGTGTAGAAATTGTGCACTTTCAAATGCGGGAGCGTTGAGCTTGCAATAGCCAAATTAGGATTTGTCGTTTATTGAGAGTATGTTGTTTGCAGAATGCCATGAAACGAGTCTTATAGCCGAATCGTATAGTAATGCGTGCAAACTGGCAAAAGTAGCTCCCAATCCATCGGTGGAGCACCAAATAGCTGTAAGTTCCTTTTTATATGCTTTTCTAAACCTTTGGGTTCTCTTGCTATTCATAATGAGCCAATCGCCTATAAATTGAATGCGTCAATGTCCCAGTAGAGTTGTCATGCTGTTGCTTTCTTTATTATAGAACCGATCGTGCTGCGCGTTATCTCGAGCTCCAGTCGTACCATAGAACGAAGATCAACTCGACCATTTTTGTTTGTTTTCTAGGCGGTTTTGCGAGGAGTTCATTTGCAAAGAAGCCTTAGAGTTACATCATGTCTATGCACATCTGTCCGTCTCCCGGGTAGTTGAAAGTCATCAGCTATTGAAGCTGGGGTTTATTTAGCGTAGGCGTATTATGTTTGTATTTCTCCTGAAAAGTTCTCATGATGATTCATCAGCGTTGAAGGAAAAATTGTATATTCAACCCGGTCGGTTTTTATAAAAAGTTATATTTTAAACCTTCTTTTGCTCGGTCGGTTTCTGATCAACGTTGAGATTTTATTATGTTGGAAAAGGATGTTTGATCAGAGGTTCATCCAGGCGACTTAATTATTTGTTGATCGGTTATTGAATTGATGAGTGGGATGAGCGACATGCAGAGATATTTAGTCTGCTGTTTTGTGTGGCACATTGTTCTCCTTTCGTTATTTGGGTTTTATTTGAGATAAGATTCGATAGAAGAAGTCAGATATGGAAACCGATCGGTGGAATTGTTATTCAGAGAATCGTATATATAACGATATGGTATCGTTGTAATGTTATATTATGCTATAGTCTGTGTTATATTTAATGCATTGTGTTATGTTCATATTGCTTCTTCAACGATTACGCTAACTGGAACTTTAATTCTCGTGCTGTCTTAGTCTCATTGTTAATCTTTGGAAGATCTGCAACTTGAGTGATCGTCGCATTTTCAGTGTTTCCATCAGATCGTCGGTGTGCGTCAAGAATGTCTTTCTTTGAAAGGTTTCTTTCTCATCTTTTAAATAATATTATATCGTTGATTTGCTTGCATCTTTCAGCATTATCTGCTATATTTTGCAGTGAAATCTATTATATTTGTAGGATGAAGATATTTGCCGTCTATATTTCGAGGAGGAGGGAGTCTGAAATCAATATGGCCAATTTAGGGCAGCCTAAAGAATCGCGGATTTATTCATGTATAAAGTGCTCATCCGGAATATGTACCCCATGGAAAAGCGTTCATTAGAGTGTCATTAATGATCTATTAGGATGTCGTTCGAAGTAATGCGGTTGGGAATTGCCAATGTAGATTGAAGACTTGGTAATTATTTCCAGAAAGCAGTAGGCGGATCGTTGAGGGATAAATAACCAATGGGAAGTTTTATTGACTGTCAAATCAGATCGGTGAAAAAATAAAATCGTTTTGCATTTCGGTTGTCTGGCGTTCATTTTTTTGAGCAGTACTTTTGTCCTTCACATTGAGTTATCAGTGAATTCTATACTGAAGCACGGTGGTAATATTTCATATGAGGTGGAAGGGAGGGATGGTGAAGGGATCTTATTGCAGTTCTGTTGACTTGTTTATATGGTGTAGGTCACCAGCTGATTTAGTTGAGCAGTCATTTAGATTACAAAATTATTCGACGTAAGTAAATCCTTTCAAAGTTTTTAAAGGGGAGAGGGGTGAGGGTAGGGGCGACTATATTCTGTTATGAGTCTTTTGCTTGCAAGCTTGCAGTGACGTGATGTGGCGACGCCGGAAAAAAGACCGTTCATTTTGGATGCCTGATCTTACGATAGCAAAAATGACTTGGAGAAGCAGGAGATGTGCACTTAGCGCTTTCTGGACCCTGAAGTCATTGACGATAAATAGGATAGGACAGATGAGGTGGGAGAGGGGAAAGGTCGCAGTTTAATTGAAGTAGATCCGCAGAAAAGTGTTATTCACTGTTTTTTGCTGCTAGAGCAAGCTATTCAGTGTCGTATCTTTGCCTTCCAACCTTCAGCTTCTGAAGCGATTGCACTTGTTTCAAATGGAGGAGATTGAGGTGGTGAAATGATTTTTGTTTTGAGGGCAGCGGTTATCGCAGGCTCATATGGAGTGCCTAGAGGAGATATTCAGGAGAGTGCAGTTCGACACGCTGGACTTCGAATACACCTTCATTGATGACGATGTGAGCGTCTTTGTGGTTTAATTGGAATGGTATTATTAGTAGGCGCTACTGTTTCAATGACTCTTCATCTCCTTCTGTAGAACTTTCCCACTCCCCTCAAAGAGTGCAAAATATACCTAGACACGTTCTTCGTAGCTGTGAAAATTTCCCACCTGTGTTTGTAGTCACTCATCGATTACGCAGAGATTGATGGGATGCGTTAAGATTCCTCATTTTAAAGAGAGATGAGTGAGAACAGAGGACCCATCGGTAGGATGAACAATAGTTGCGCGTATTTTTCATTGTTAGTTGGATGCTCATAGGGAAGTTTATAGGTGACTTTTAGTGGTGAATTGCCTCTTGTTTATCGTATTCGTCTTTAGACGGTCAGTACAACGCATTCATTGCTGTAAAATATTCATTTATTATTATAGGACACTCGTTGTTTTTGTCGATCCCTCAGTTCTTTGTATTTTCTGATTTGAAGGGGGGTCGGATAGATTCCGTTGTATGGATTTGCATTCTGCATTTTTCAGATTTTAAGTAGTGCTTACTAGTTGCGTGGTTGTTGGAGAATAAAAGAGGATTATAGGCGGCAGTCAGTCTGGCCGAGATGCTCGAATTCTACGACTCGACGGTGAAACTGAATCTTTCTTTCAATAAGCAAATAAATATTCGAGGATGGCAGGCCCTCTTCAGGGCCATTAAAAATGTAAGTGTCATTGCCTCTACAAAGTTGGTTTTTAATATAGCTGTGTGCCATATGTATGTGCGTATATACTGGTAAATTTGGATGCTTTGTTATTTAAGTAACATTCGCACGTTAAATTGCCGGTTGTGACAGCTGTTGAGAAAGTATAATCATTCCTGAGGTTGCAGCTTACGCAAATTATTGCCTCAACCAACCTGAGTTCAAATATTAAGGTGGTGTGCTTTGAGAGTATCTAGATAGATGTCAACATCGCCAAGGAGGTGACCTTTTAGCAGAGGTCAGCTGAAGATGCTTCATAGTGTGGTTAATTTGTTGTAGTATTACAGTGCCAGTCCCTGCAATTGCTCAACCTGCGTTATACTTCACTATCGGATAGGGCAATACCGGTGCTTGCCCGCACATTGCGCACTCAACCGACTCTAACGACGCTGCACCTTGAAAATGTTTCATTGTCAGGGAAGAACCTCCTTCTTCTTGGTTTGTTGCTTGTTCTATTGATTAGAATTTACAGTTGATCTTTGATAATTGAGCTATTTATTTATTCAATATTCGATGAGTTATTTCTGACTTTTAAAGAAATGCATTCACTTCGTTGCATTGTTTCCGAGAATGAGGCATTTTGCAGATGGGCTGAGTGGGTTTCGCTTTGCACTGTTAAATATTGCTTTTACATCTCCCTATTCGTTGATTCTAAAAAAACAAAAGTGTTCCATCGTTTTCTTTTGCTGTCAATCCGTACTTCCCGTTAGTTATTTCATAGTTAACCAATAGCCATTAAAGTTGGCCAAATTGGCCAAAATCACAAATTGAAATAGAACTGTCGCGAAAGACGCTTCATCGTCACCTCTAAAAATGTCTTTTTTGCAATTCTGTATTTCCCATGAGTTCGCTTGTCCCCTCCAGTTCCAAGTCTTGGTACTTGAACATGAATTATTGTTTTTTCCTCTACAGATCGATTATATAATTTCGATTAGTGAAGTTCTTAGTAGGCAAATGTGCTTTGATAAGTGATAGAAGAACTTGATTCAAGCAGCTATCATATGGGTTTTATTTGAAGTATGCGCGTTGAAAACGAATACCGTGCTGAGGGAACTATATTTGGGCGAGAACAACCTACAACCAGCAGACGGCGCACACCTCTATCAGATGATCGTCGGCAACTCGTCTATAGAGATGTTAGATCTAAGAAACAACCAGCTTCAGGTTTAACTTTCATTGTGTTCTTGGAAAAATGCTAAAGAAATAATTCAGGCAGAACAGAACTCGAGGGATGTGACGGAAGAATTCGCGTATTCGTTAATCTGATAGGTAAATGAGTACTTGATTTTCTTCGCCCTCTCATTTCTGAATAAGGAGAGTCTGCTTGAAGATTGGAATTATGTGCTTTTTTATGTTCAAACATCAAAGATCACTGTCGTTTGTCATTTTTCATCTCCGCAGGTTTTGTGCTTAACTAGTTGTAATTGTTGTACTTGCAAGCGTCCATGAGCCTAAGCATTGAGGAGTGGCATTATCGCAATTCGAGCTATTATTTGGCTTCGGTTGAAGCAAGTGTCCTCTGCTATTTGTAGTGGAATAGGAGATGACATTGGCTTGAAAGAGGTTTTTTTTCAAGGATGGTGGATTGCGGCATATATGCGATGCACTACGGAATAAAGAGACCCTAGAGAAGAGTGCGCTCTCTGCACTCGTTCTCTGGAACAACAGACTCACAAGCGGTAGTATGGATGCACTCGCCAATGCACTTGTAGGATTTTCTTCGTTGTTTTTCTTTTAGCTTCAATGTGAGAATATCTCAATGGGTTTTGGGCAGTTTTGCAACGTGAAGACGCATTATTTGGGAGATGGGGTACTTATTGTGATTTCACTCGAGATATGCTCAGTTTTTATTGGGAGCTATTGTGATCGATGCTTGGGGGTTTGCAATAGTCGAAACTTGTAGAAATTCTTCTCAGCTTGCAGTTGCCTCGCATATTGAGAGATATAGTTTATACAGTGGAGTTAATGCGGTGAGATGAGATAGCGTTCCTTTGTTCAACATCACGTTTCGTTGATGTTATTCGGGCGAGTTTCTGCTTTATTACCTATATCTTTTATTTGAGTGCTATTATTATGTATATCTTAAGGCATATGCAGCTTTCTTTTGCAGCAGTAGCACATATGATAGCTTAGAGAGAGATGAGTCGTTCGGCTCAAAGATTACTTCGTGTTTGGTCTAAGCATCGGGGTTTTAAGGCTCAAGGATCTGATGTTAGGAAAGAACAGATTCCGATTATTGTTCATGAAGAGTTCAGTAGGAGAATATGCTGGATGAGTAGTGAGCATTCTATAGTTTATGAGTGGCCTATGGTTTCTAGCTGAACAGCTCCGTAGTCGTCTACATTAAGTCTCGTATCGTCGTCTTGTCTGTGTCGAAGATTAATTTTTCGCGAAAAATGAGGTCTAATGTTTTTCTGTTTTATTTTATAGTGGTCATGGCAGTAGAAGTGAGTTAAGGAACATGTTATCAGATGATGAAATTAGTTACCGATATACGCTACAGTGATATGTTTGTTTAATTGCGTCGACTGAGAACGTTTCGGAGTCGATTGAGAATCTTTTGGAGTCGATTGAGAATGTTTCGGAGTCGATTGAGAACGTTTCGGAGAGGGATGAAGTCGGAATTCTCTTAGGTTGATTTTATATGTTGAAAATTTGAAATATTGGCAGTTGGCGGTCATTGTTGCAGCTGGAGAATAGCAAATTGGAGACGTTGAATATTGGCAGTAACAATCTGTCAGTTGAGGGGATAATGGCACTGAAACCGGCGTTGCTTGCCAACTCGAGTCTTCAGAGACTTGGTCTTCAAGCTACCAACCTCGATTGTCAGTGTACGTTTTTCTAGAATTCTTTTGCAGTGAAGAGTTAAATTTTTTGCGTGTTTCGGTATTGCCGATCAGCTAGGGAAGATATTTTATGCGACGTTTTTTCATCGCACTGTGAAATCTTCGAAATTTTTCAGTATTTTGAAGTGAAGTATCAGCCGAGGTCCGGAAAGTGGTGAGGTCGAAGTAATAAGGGGATGGAAATGTGAAGGGCAGTTTGTATATGGGAGTTATCGAAGAATTTCCTCTTGAGGGGTGATGTATCAGCCGAGGTCCGGAAAGTGGTCAGGTCGAAGTAATAAGGGGATGGAAATGTGAAGGGCAGTTTGTATATGGGAGTTATCGAAGAATTCCCTCTTGAAGGATGATTTATCAGCCAAGGTTCGGAAAGTGGTCAGGTCGAAGTAATAAGGGGATGGAAATGTGAAGAGCAGCTTGTATATGGGAGTTATCGAAGAATTCCCTTCTGAGGGAGAAACATTTTTGTTCTCTTTTTTGGGATATTAAACTTGGAACTTTGAAATGAAATATTTCATTCGTAGTGGTGGTGCTGTAGAAAACATAAAACTCTAGTCTCTAGATGTGATCGTTTGCGTTAAACGTCCTTCGCAGTACCAGTGGGGCCATGCAATGAGGCAGAAATCAGGCTATGAACCTGTCAGATTTCGTCCTATTAATATCACATTCATTCTAGTCGATCTAAGAACTGCAAACTAATTTTTTACGAATGGAAATTAGCTCCTGTGGCTCAGTTGCGATGCTCAGTCCTTCGTTTATAGAGCGTTTAGGGCTATCGGCCGAATGATGGGGAGAAAAAGTCGCTAAAGGAGAGAGACAGGAGAATATAAATTCCTCGTTCAGACGTAAATGGCCACTGTGTTCGTTCGATGCCAAGCGTCATAGCCTCCTCATCCTTATCGTTCTTTCTTTTCGGCGTTCCTCGATAGTGAAGATGTAAGTATTAAAGTTCAGGTGCAATAGTGTTGGCGGAATGCTTGGCGGACAATAAAATAATGGTACGTGTTGATCTGCGGGATAACGCTCAAGTTGGTTCAGCGGGTCTGTTGGCGTTGCATCTGGCAATGAAGATGAACACGTCGATCACGTTGCTGAACTTGGACAATTCGTGCGCCAAGTCGAGCAGCGCCAAGGTTGCTCCCAAAGTTTGCAGTAATATTCCTTTATGAATGTGCTTTTGTGAAGCGCTTTTTGATAGTTATTGTTCTTAGTTTCTTTTCTTCTCAATTCAGCTTTAACTTTATTTTGCCGTTGTGGAATTTTATTTGTAGGTGATAGATAGATAGAGAGGCGAAAGTATAGTATAATATGGTAGTTATGCTGCTGATAGATCACTATCGTCATAGAAATAAGTTTTGATGGGAATTATTTGGATAGTATCGCCGTCGAATGATAATTTACGATTAAATGAATTTGAAATCGATTTGAAATATTAATATTTTCATTAACAGAAATCGAAATTAATGTTGTGAATGTGGAAATCTTTACGAATATTCTTCGGAGATACATAGGAAGCTGGTTTTCTAGATGGTCCGCCTACTTGGGTATCAGTCTCCTGGTTTATGATTCTTCAGTACTTGGCGTCTTTGTTAATTCGAACCTCTCCGTCACGGAGCTAATGGAAGGGTTCAGTTGTAGGCGAGTGCTCGATTGGTTTAATTGATTCTCTTTACGGAGGCACATTTTAAATTGATACAAGACTTCGGTACTTTGAATCGATAATGCGGTATTCTTTTGCGCAATGTTTTCACTCTCAGTTATGAGGCATTCTTTCTATCTCGGACACTCTTTATCGCTATGACAAACGGCGCTTTTGTCTGAATGAAGTAATAACTTTAATGTAGGTTTGTACACATAGTAGACTATTGGACGCCTGAGTTATTTTTTCTCGAATCGGCACGTATAATATGGCCACTTATTGAGAATGTTCCATGAGTCCTAAGAGTTTCTTTCGTTTGGGAGAGGGAGGAGAGGTCGGGATCGGGAATGAAAATGAGTGATTTTGTAGGCTTTTTTCCTGCCATATATAGCTTTTATTTGTTCCGAGTATTGTTATGGCTGTCAGGGGAACTCCTCCTCGCGTGTGTGTAGTTTCAGCATGTAGATATTACACTTTTGATATGACAGATGCGCCTATTTGCGATATGTTTCCTGTTTTATTATCTCCACATTTTGAATGTGTATATTTGATTCAGTTGAAATTCAGGTAAAAGAATATCACGAACAGTTCAAGCTGTACTTCGATGAGATTAAATCTTTTTGCGAACGAAACAAGCAACTTGCACTCCAGAAGCTTTCGGTCCAATCGTCCACATCAGAGGTCACCTCAGATTCGGAATCTTCGGACAGTGGGCAAGCGGATGACCAGGATGATAAGCAAGAAGGTTCATTCAGCAGTACTTCGAAAGCAAAATTTTACGACTCGCTTTCATGTTCCCATAGATAGGAAACTAGAAAGTTGAAGCTGAATTAAGTGAGAGGTAAGGGGATAAGATTTAATGATCGTGAAGGGAATGGGGATTGATATTTATTGAGAAGTGCGGAATTGTAAATGTTGCTCTATAGAAACTCGAGACGCGGAAGGGTTCCGTTGTGTTGAGATTTTAGTGCAGAAACGTTGGTGAAGTTTTTTCTTGAAGTTTGCACAACCACTGAGGTTCATTGTTAGGCAGTACGTGGAGTATGTGTTTGATATCCGATTTGCCATTGAAGGGGCAACGCTCTTATCCGACTCGATGACCTGCTTGTCCATTTGTAGTATCAACTCAAAGTTCCGACTGCTACACTCAGATTTTACTTCGATGGACGCGCAGAGGGTGGCACCGAATGTGTAAAAGAAACGTAGTGGCATCATTTATCGAAAACTTCGGCGTCTTCATCTAGGAGAGGGAGAAGAGGGAGATGTGGATCCTAATTTCGATATTACCGCAAGTCTGCAGGGCTGCTTATTTTATCGCGATCGTCGTTCTGTCTACATGTGTGTAAATACAGCAGCCGCGGAAACAAAGGATAGAGAGGATGGAACGAAGGTGGAAGGCGACGACGCTTGCGAGATGAGACAGGTTGTACCGGTCGTGACGAGGCAGAAAAACTTCGACTCCCCATCGCATCGCAAGAAACATATTTGGAAGTTCACTCGTTCTTCCTCGCTTACTTGTACCGAGCTCGTCGAGGATATCAATGTGAGCAACGGTTAATTTGAATTTTGCTCATTTTTCAAGAGTTAGAAGGAGGAAGTGGTAATTACAGGCATACTCATAAGAACAGGGTTGCTGAATAGGAGGTTTCCTGCTCATCTTCCTTCCCAATCCTTCTGTTCTTCTTCCTCCTCTTGCTCCTCTTTCTTTTTTTTCCTCACCGGCTAGGCTTGCAAGCTACCACATATGTAAAAGCACTTGATTAGTAGTGATTCGGTCTGTGAGTTTGTATTAGTTCATAATCACTTCGTACAGTTAAGCCCTTCGCTCAACTCTTTCATGAATAGAGTATCAGCGGATGGACAGTGAGCAAGAAGCGATAAGTCACTGACAGAAAATAGGGGATATTGCGGAAGGGTGGAGATTTTTTGTGGGAGAGGGGGAGGATTATGATTTCATTTGCACGGAACGAGTAGTTTCTTATTACGTGTACTTCAGCTTTGTTAATTAGGTGGTTGTATTAACGAGAAAAAAGTTGATATATGAGCGATCCAAGAAAGCGGATAGACCCGAAAATGAACCCAAAAATGAGAGTCGTATTCGAAAAGAGAACCTAATCGAGAAGTCAAACGTTAGAGTGCGAATGGCGTTGCTTGCTGCGCTCTTGCCACTGAACCACTCGGAATTTCGTTCGATGCAGCTGTTAAAAACAGATCACACTGGAATGTTCACTTATTGCTTACTCGGCAGAGTTATTTAAGAGTTACTGCATTTGACAATTTTCCAGTGTTGCATTTCATGTGTACACTTTTCTAACGGAATGCAGGAGCGCATCCTTCAAATGAGTCGTTCGTGCTCAACCCTCGATTCTGCGGTCGAGGAGCAACCATCGTTACCGTCACCTCAAAAGGCACTCGTTGCACTCCCAGCCCCTTCGCAACCCAAAGGTTTTGTTTATTTTTCAAGGGTTCTCTAGGAGAATAGACGACGCGTGTGCGAAACTTCTACTCAAATATCCTTTCATGGAGCATCGAGTGGCATAGGTGATCGAAATTGAGTTCTTTTGTGATCACATTCTCAGGAGGTTATTTATTGTGCACGGTAACTTTCTCCGGAAGGGAAAAAGCGGGCAAAGTCAGTGCACATCATTTAACCAACGAAATTTATTTCCTTTCGCCGGAAGGAATGCGCATTTAAACACGCTTGGTAATGCAGTTAAATAAATATAATGAGAAACAAGAAGATTAAGAATAGGGTAGGCAACCCTGGGCTCATAACCTGGGAAGGAACAAGAAAATCCGATCAGTGGTGAATGAACGCATATAGAGGTGCAGATATGAGCATGCGAGTTTAAGACGGATATAGTAGTTACGATGGCCGAGCAGCCGAAGTTGCAAACAAATTTTGGTGTTACGAACTCCGCTTAAAACGCTAAAAGTTACCTGCCACCTGACACGGTGAGGAATTCCATGCGGGAACAGTGGGGGGAAGTAAGCGATTTGAATACATCAGCTCGATTCGGCAATCACCTAAGGAATTGAAAGCGATGTAGCCTCAAATGCAGTGCAGATTTCTATGGAAAGGAAGACACTCTTGGACGGAGTTCTTGAAGTACCTGTAACGATCTTAGAACTTAAATATAAATCAGGCTGAGCTCTACGATACCTCAGAGGGTTTTCATTGAAAAAAGAACGAAACAGCTGCTAATAATTAGGTTGCAATGATGCACGACGTTCTTTTCTAAAAGTCGACTTAGTGAAGGGTCGTTGAAACCTCTCAATTATCTCGTTATCTTATTTCACAAGTGGTGACCAGGTTTGAGTGGATATCCCGAAATGGGATGGCGGTGAGCAGAGAAAGCTTTACGTTAATTTTAGTGCGCAGTTTTGTTGTATAGCGTGGAAAATGCAGTTCCAGCTCCGTGGAACTTCAACGTAGTGATTATGCCAGCTGAGGTGGGCACATCCCGAACAGCCTAAATTCTTCATCTCATCCTTGTCCACGTAAGTGTAGGGAATATTTGGCCAAAAAATTCACATTTGTGCAAAACATTTTCCAGCGGATATATCGTGCCACTATAACCGACGCTATCTGATGAAAAACTTTTAAATCACCTTGCGGCTCAGCGACAGGTCTCTATATTTCGCGTGGTCGGTATAAAGCTTGCAGAGGTTTGGCAAGTTCGCTTAAAGGCTATTTATGGAGGAGAACGCAGGACATTCCCTATGACACCCATATTTTCATTTTTGCAGTGATAAAGGAATGCTGCCGAATGGTACGTCTGGTACGTAATAGAACTTTTTGTTGTTCAAATGTGAGAGGATGAGTGAAACTGACCGCGGAGGAGGTTGCGATGAAAAATGAGAAGCGATACTGCAGGCACTGTGAATGCCCAAGGAAGAGGTTGGAAGAGATCTTTACCGTGTAAAAAAGGCGTTCCATGTCTGTAAAGGCAGGTCGTAGTGACCCTATACGACGTTAGGTAGAGGCAGGATCATCTATTTGCCTGTTGTAAATGGAGCCTGAAATATAGGGCTGCCGTTTGTTTAAAAATTCATTCAGTTGATTTATTGCAGGTTTAGCCGAAGTGGGAAAAAGTCCATCGTTGCCTTCTCTGGCGTTACTGGCGTCTGCGACAGATAGCACTGCAACAATCAAGAAGCAGAATCAGCGGTTTGCGGTTTCATTATCCAGTCATTCGGCAAGCAATCCCGACCTTCGTCGGCCTGTATCTCCTAGATTCAAGGCAAGTTATTTCAAGAGTTATATATCGTGGTTATTTTTTCATGATGCATTAAAAAATCCTCGTAGTATTTACTAGCAACGGTTGTGGTAATTGCTGCGCTGCAGTGTGGCTTTCGTTTGCGTAATGGGCGAAAAATTTTTAGCCAATTGGTTAACATGCGAAATATTAATTGAATAGCATAAAACGTGAATGATAGAGGAGCCTATTGCAAATCTTCGAGGTGTGTGTGATAGGCTTTGTTGATGAACTGCTGCTATGACATTATTGAAGGTGTTTAACTCCAAAATGCTGCGGGCATGTGTCGCGGACGTGAAGATTTTATAAATGAATTACTTAAATACAAACAAGGAAGCATTGGGTTTGTCGGGGCCGACGATGTGCTTTTATAGTCGTGAATTCTTACGGAATCAGTTTAGAATTCCTAAGAGCTTAAAACTCTTAATTATGGCAAAAAAAGAAAATTCTAGTGCCTTTTGATTGTTCGAAATAGAAGGTAGAGCTCTTCGAAGATGCATTCTAGCTCCAACAATTTATCCAGCACCAAAAATGACCACAATCTGAGCGATTAACCTTATAGTAAGATTCCATGATGCCCGTTTACTGTCCAAATCTAGAAAGTACATCGTAATATCTAGTAATTTATTGGAGACGGAACTGGACTCATTAGAACATTCCCCGATCGAACGGAATTGAGATTCTTAGTGTGCCCTGCGAATGGAAATTTGGAGGTGAGGAGCTGTGTCATCTACTTAATTTATTTAGACTTTCACGGCGCTGTTGGTCGGGCCGTGCAATGTTTGTTATTCTGTTTGCTTTGATATGACGTCTAATTTTGCTGGTTAATCGTTGCAGATGACCTCTGCTATCGTATTTGTTATAGTGGCCTTTTTTTCAGGTGATGCCTGTCACCGTTTCCTCCTCTCAAACTCTCGTGAAGTCAACGAGCTTGTCGATGGCAAGTAACGAGGCTGTTGTAGAAAAGGGAATTGCTAGCAGTTCGCTTTCAGAGAGCATTCCATCGAAGACGCTAGAGATGAATGCAGCATCGGAGAACAGCAATAATACATATGAACGATCAACCTCTAAATTTGTCGACGTTTCATCAGAAGTTATGGATAATGACGGGAATTCCGCTGCGCTATCAAAGGTCGAGAAAAAGGATGGCAACGTTGGTCCTGACTTGTCTGCGGCATCGGCGATCAGTAAAGCTTCAAGCAGAGCATACCCGTCTTCAGCGGACATGGGTTCAAACTCAGCGCCTTCTCCCATTCCATCTCTAGCCGCCTCTTCTGATTCCTTAAATATTATTGAAGCTGAGAAAAGTAAGTCGGAAATAATATGCAGCTCCAAGGTAGCAGAAACTGGTCGAAAACCTCTTGATAGGCATCCGCACAATGACGAAACGGTTCGTGCTTTCGAAAAATCTGCTCAATCTTGTACAAAGAGCGCCCAGTTTGTTGAGGAGGTTTGTGATGGCGAACCGTGTTCCAGGATGTTGATTGAGGGACATTGTGAAGGCGGTTATAGCATTGGTGCTACTTCTAACTTCTGTTCGCAGTCATCCGATAATCGTTGCAGTTCTTCATCGTTGAGTGAGAATTCGAAAAGTTCGATGTGTCCGGATGTGATTAATGGTGATAAATGGAGAGTAGCTGACGTGGCAAACTTAAGTGACAGTTGCGATGAGGATCTTTCAAGAGTAGTGTTACCTACTACTGCTGATGTGGGAACGATTTCGGCACCGAAATATTCTACGTTGGACAATGTTGAAGTTTTAGTGAAAAACTTATCTGGCACTACCAAGAAGTCATCCTTGCATGCCGAGTGCAGTGTTGCATACAGAGAACCTCTTCTGGAGTCTGGGCAACCGATAGCGACCATTGATATGCAGGTATCGACTTCGAAGAGTGAGTCTAGCGGTCGTGATCACCCAAATGATTGTGACACTGACGATTTTGTTTTTGTTGTCAGTTCCAGAGAAGTTACTCCAGAGAAGCTTCCAGCTGGGTGTAACATCGAGGTGATACCGCAGGAAGATCGTTCACAGTTTACATCCTCAGCTAATGATGAAGACCCATCAGGAAAGATCGAAGCAGTAATGTGCACTGATGATGTGGAGTTTTCCGAAAAATGTGCCGGGGAATATATGACGGAGCGAAGTGGTGGTATGAATAGGGATGAATCCGCGGCGATAAAAACTCTCGAAGTAGATTCTTGGCAAAAAACTGTTATATGCGATGATGAAAGGACGTCCGATACCACGACATGCGCGGACATCACACAGAAGTTTTTAGATAATGATTGCTTAGGGAGAGTAGCTTGTGGAAATAAGAAACTCGATGTCGTTTCTGATAGTCCGCCTGAGGTGCGTCAGGCGCAGTGTGTAGTGCTTGTTGCTCGAACGACCAATGCGAACAGTCGGAACGGTGAGCCGGATGTGTTTGTCAATGTAGAGAACGATGAAGATCCTCAGGGAGTGCTTTGTCGTTATCCATCGACGACGCATCCGATGCGAGACGCTCTGTGTTTGAATGTAAAAGCATCCGACGAGGAAGTTGTTCGAAAAGTGGTCAAGGATCTCGTCAACTTCACTGCTTTTGAGGTTCGTCAAATCGAAAATATGATAGAAAGTTTTTTGCCCTCAAAAAGTTCATTTAAAGATGTCTATAAGAATCTTTGCACCAGTTTTATGAATTATGCAATTGCAAAATAGGCACCTCAATGGTCGACTAGTATTCAGCATGATGATTCCCGTAGGATGTAAAGTAGAGCATATTCTGACAGCAATATTGGAACGGTGGAGGGTCTTTCGTCTTCCAAATATCATCTCTCTTTTCAAATTCGTTGTATTTAGTTTTCATTTCAAACTCGCCGATTTGTCCTCTTTTTTCGACAACTTTTGTTTGCCAAATATGCCGTACATCTCGTTAGCGTTGAAGAATGTATGAGGCAGCTTAATCGGGCCGTATTTAAAAAATAAAAAAGAAGAAAGAAGCAAAGTTAATTAAGCTTTATGGGGAATGAAAGGGTTTCAGAGAATGGAGAGGAAAATAGGAGGCTTTAAGGAGAGGAAGAAAGAAAACTGGAGCACGTTAGAGAGAAACAATAGGAGGAGGGAGAAGATGGTATAGTTACGAGGAGAAAAGTCTATATCGCCGTACGCCTTCAAGAGATTTACGAGGAAGAAAGAGAGTGAACTAACGGGTCTTCGTACTGACCTCGAGCCAATCATGTAGCAAACATTTTTGTAAACTTCAGCATCGACGGCTGATAATAACAGCACAGCAAAAGCGAAGAGTATGCGGATGTCGCGGAAGTATCACATTTTTATTGGTTGACAGCTTAGGCAGTAGAGGATTGAGCTACTCTTGATATTAAATGTTGCTGCTATTCTATAAGCAGCGTTCTATAAGCAAAAGCGCGTTTCTGTCATATGAAACAGGAGATCTCCACGATTCAGTCCCATCTTTTCCTTTTTCCTCATCTCAACAACTACTTTCACATTACAGTCTTCATGAGTGTCTTCATCCTCTTGAGTTTATCGCTGCCATGTTCGCTCTGTGGATTGCTATTTGATTTAGGTTTCGATGCTAGTGAATCGTTTACTATCATCGGAATAATACAAAATATTTAAGAAAGCCGCAAAATATACGTCTCATCAACATATCGCCTTTTGATTCGAGTAATGAGGAAATCATTCGATTTAGGTTCTGGTGAAAATAGTATGTCACTGTTTGCAGATGGGTGATGAAGACGGGTTTCAATATAGCGGGTTACGGTCACCCCCACCTTCGCATCTGACCAGTCCGATGAAGCGACGAGTTGACAGCTTTTCTCCTCCGAGGTTGTTATTCCGATTTTTTTATTTTTCGTTCAGACATTTCACAGTTTTCGAAGGACGTCTACAATATTTTGGATAATGCAAGTGGCTATCGTCGAAGTACATTCAAGCAATTTATATAAGGTCTTTTTGTGGTCACTAGTTGACAACGAAGTAGAACGACCAGATGAATAGAATTTTATATGAGGAAGGGGTGGGGGAAGGGAGGATGAGCTTACGTTCACGTGCCGATCTTCCGGAGATCAGAAGTGCAAAATACTTAACGCATGATAAGTAATTGAATGATCGACCCACATGATTTCTTGTTGATTATAGTGTTACTTGGCAGAGAAACCGGCAGATTCGTGTTTTCTTGTATTTAAGTTGGCTTATTAATTTGTTTAGCCATTGCCACTAAATCGGCTTTTAGATGAGAAAAACAAGGCAAACTCTGAACAGGTTTACTGCGTTTGCTAAAAGTGAGTCCTCATGTTTGTCACGCACGTAATGAAGCTGTGAAGATTTATGTAATAAAATGTCAGCGTTGCCGTTATTTCAAGTCTCATTGAAATCCTGGACATTTTAGAAAAGAGTTACAGAAATCCGTCAGCGGAAGCGAGCGATTGTCGAAACGGAGAAAGCGACGAAGAGGTGGTTCATAGCATCATGAGGGCGTTGGTGAGAGACGTTCTTCTGAAGGAAAAGGAGGTACTATCGATAAGCCTCAGAAAAAAGAGGGAACGTCTCAACAGGGAGCTTCATTCGCACAAACTCCCTTGATCTCGTCCCGTTTTGCTTTTCTAGCTTACGACATGAGAGCCTGGTACGGGCTGAAGTGATCATATGGTAGAGGTTGAGGGAACATGACGTGGTCTTAGCTTACTGATGCAACAAAAAGGATTTTCGTTGATTCTTCCTTTGCTTTTCGGATACTGACAGCTTCAGCGATAGACTCTATCTCTACAGAATTGTGCTTCCATTGAAATAGTTTTATTTCAAAGTGATGAAGAAAAAAAAATGATCCATGAGGGGGTGCTGGGAGAGGAGGGAGGGAGGTTAGGAGGAGGCTGATGGCGATGAGTGATGAGGAATCTAGCAGACGTTATAATAAGCTCACTTAAAAGCGCATTACAATTGAATGGAATGCTATAATTGTGAATCTAATATTTCATTGCGTATTTTATGGACTCTGTCTTTGAACTACCTTTAAGGCACGCATCGTTATAATTTAATTGCTGACATGAATTGAGAAATAATTTCACTTGTTTTATGTATTTGTAATCGCTCGCTTGTTGTATGCACAGAGATGTTTAAGTTTGTATTAGGTGGATTGAATGTTCTCCTCGTTGCTAATTTCTTTGTCTTTGGTTGATTTTACTTTTAGCGCTCTTTCGTAAAGATGGAGAAGGGTTCTGGTCGAGGGCTTCCGTGAAGAAGAATTTGAAGAGAGCATCAATTGCTGGAGTGTTTTCATTTTTTGAAAGCTTATTTACCTCATATTGAATTACCTTAACGCTAAAGGTATTTCTTCAAAGTAAAAGTAGTTAGGCTGTAATTTGACTCATAAACAGGCGGCGAGTTTAGCGATGATATTCTATTGAGAAATGAGTATAGAAAGGTTGTTCTCAATGGAGGATGTGCAAATTTTGTAGATTGAGAGTATAGGTGTGGTGAGGAATTATGCACGAAGCAATTATTAGAGCTGTGATTTGAGTATTTTATCAGTTTGTCGGAACGATGCGACAATCTTCGATCGTCTCAATAATATTCTCGATGGTTTATAGCGATGATTCGTGTCTGAATATGCAAAAAAACTTCAAGGCGATATTCGATGAGTTTTTGAAGTCTTCAAAATGAGAGCAAATTTATTCGTTGAGTTTTTCGTTGATATGTGACGCCCATTGTAAAAATACGTGAATAAGCTCGTCTATTATCGAAATTTGAATTCTTTCTTCTTGTTGAAAGAATGTAAATTTATATTGATGTGTTTTGTGTTGATACGCGATGTTTAAATATATTTAGCATTATATTCCACTAAGAAAAATAACTGCTAAATCATCTTTAATGATTCTTACGTTTTTCGGTCGTTCTGTGATTTAGTCCCTCATAGGTTTAGTTGAGATTGAATAAGCGATGAATATTAGCAAGTGAGAATTTCTTCAATGAGAGTAGAATTTTTAAAGGAAAATATCAGTCGGATTTGTAGGTAAACTACCTTAGCTTCTTAAAGAAATGGGCATTTTCAAGTTGAAGTATAGCAAATTATTATGATCTTAATCGACGTGGAGCTTCGCGATAATAGTTTTCCGATGGGGCGGAAAGGGGATTTCAAGTAGATGACTTCTCGAGTGTGCAAAAGCCCAACGATATATCAATATTTGCGTGAACATTTATTTTCCAAAGATATGCAAGAAATATGGGGAAGAAAATGTTCTTTTCTATGATTGGAACGCCAACAAAAGTACCGATCGTACTGTTAATTAATGTGAACGGAAACGAGTCGCCGATAGAAACTGAAATGATAGACAAAAATGAAGCGGTGAAACTCTGTTGATTGCTGAGAACTCACCGATCGGTGATTTTGTTGCTTACCTATATTCTTCATCGAGCCTAAATAGTTCATCGATTTTAATCTTGAAGCCAGTCTACATTGCCTGACGGTTAGAGATGGGACAATTATGAGTATAGAGCTATTTTCATTTCAAGCCATCTACCAATAAGACACTTTTCTTTCTTCATATAAACTTGAGATAATAACAGCTTTCTCATTTTTCAAAGTTCTCTTTCAAGAGGGATTCGAGTTTGCATGGGATCAGTTTACGCGATACAGATCTCTTTAAAGAAGGAAACGTAGTCTAAATCCTGCAAATTTCTACAATCTCTGGAAAGCAGTTGTGATGATCTCAGTTCCATGAAATTGACGCCGAGGAGGGGTATGCGAAATTGCCTCGCTCATTGCCGTTAGGCATTCTCATAGATCGTCGAGTGATGATTTTAAGTGGTTTATACAATAGCGACTTGTCGTCTGTGATCATATTGTCCTGTTACGGCTCTCTTTATTTTATATTGATTGTTTTTCCACTTCTTGTACGGCGAAGCTTCGATATTTTTGAGGACGCTGCAGGCTGCAAATTTTAGCCAGTTGAAGCTATTTGAGCTTGAATAGGGCAAGTTTAAGCCTTAATCTAAACTTGGAAACAAGCCTTATTGGCTGAATTCAGCATACCACGTGGTGAAAGCTTTGCAATATGCCAACAAAGATGCTGCTTTCTGCCGTAGAAGTTTGTCGCCTTTAGTTTGAAAATTTCAGCTTTTTTCCCCATCCTAATTGTAAATACGGAATATTGCATTCATCTTATTTGATAAAAGATGGGTTTTATTGCTTGTTTCTGGTGTGACATTGATAGGGGAATTGTAGGATAGTAGAGTCTATGATCGCTGTTTAGATGGAGATGAAAGGGATGCAGAGGGTGGTGGGAGGGATAACTTTCATGACCAATCCAATTGCCACAGATCGGCGTATAATCGGTTCGGAAAGCATTTTCATTAACTTTCAAACCGGAGAATCTTAGAGAATTCGCTCGCCACGGTTGTTTTTATTTCTCGGAAGTGGAACATAAAAGAAATCAATTGGTGCATTCTGAAAAAGTTAGATTTTGCTTTACGTATCTTTCACACCACTATGCATAAATCTCGCTGGGTATTAACACAATGAGATATTGATAAAGAAGCGTTATAACGCTAGTTCCACGACATCTCGATCAACAATGTCCACGATTTTCCACCTGATCGTTTAAACGGACGCTTTATCTTCTGAGACTCACTGCGGTATTTCTGCGTCTGCATTTCCATTGGCAACGATTTACCCAGAACGATGTAGTTTAACCTTCGATTTCGCTTCGGCATTATTGGCGAGAGAATCGGGCTAATAAGAGGATGAACCCAATATTCTAATGCATCAGCGAACCATCAGAGTCAAGTGAAGTTCGTAATATTATGCGAATGAATTCGCGGTATAGTTCTTAGTCATCAGTTGGATGTTTCCAATCATTAAAGTGACATATTTAATTGACACCTAAATAGGTAGCCGTAAGTTTCGAGGTGTGTCTAATTTTTCGTTGCTTGCTTTCAGCAAGCTGCCACCAAGAAACGTTGAAATAGAGTTGTTGGGAACAATCTATGCAGTGGGATTGGGGGTTCACAGTTAAAAAATGCGGTCGTAAGCATGTGAAGTATGTCGTTCGTAACGCCTAAGCAAATGGACTGGAACAAAAGCATCCCAGAAGAATGGTGGTTGTTTCCGTGCATCTTCGAACCGCTGAGGTAGAGAGTGGTCGAGACATAAAAATTCTCATCAAGACACCGTCTTAGCAGACCATGTCGTGCTAGCTTATCAGCATTCGGTTGTTGGTGCAGCCGGCTGTCGCAATAGAATTTTACAACAAGCACATATTGTGCAATGCCTGCGGACGCCATTTTCCCTATGATCTGTAACGCTTTCTTCCCCATTTATGACCACCTCACACCTGCGCTGAAACGGTGAAATAAGAAAAGGCAAAGGTGGATGCGGAGTGAAAAGCAAATACCGGTTGTGCGCGAGGTAAAAGCCATCTGAAAAGGGTTAAGCGTCACACGAACGAGCCGACTGTGTTTACCTTCTTATCACCGCCGGTGAGGACTCGTGCAGCAGGTGTTGCTATTTCAAGTTTCGTGTGAGCGTACAGCTAAACAGCTGCGAGATATGCGTCAGTCCTGCTTGAGGCTTTCACTTCTTTCCGCAACCGTTGTTTGGACTATCGGTTTCCCTGACTGGACCGCCGAGACCTTTCCTAATTCACTGACCAGTCCAACAATTTGTAACATCGAGCGACCCGGATTATTATGTGATCCAAATGCTTTACTCGCTTCAGTTGATAATGTTTCTGGTAAGCTTTTTTTTCAAGCCAAAGTCACGTCGCTGAAGAGTGGTGGATCGTTCGGCAAAGACAAGATACTTTAATTGAGCAATCTGTAGGACAGGCAAATGTTGAACGATTAGGTCATTTGCATATAGGAGCGTTTTTAGTGCCTAAGATGAGCAAATTTCAGTGCTCTTGAAATAGTTTCAAATTGTTCTCAAAAATAGATTGGTTTATTTTTGAAGGCATCTGTTATTCGTATTTCGACTATGAGAGGAACATAGCAAGATGATAATGCATCAAAATGAATTTCTTCTAAAAGGATTTCATTTATTAGACTTGTTGCGTCTCAATTTTCTGTTAATAAAGAAAAGTTTCTGGATTGTCGGCCATTTGGATTTTTTTCTTTAGCCGATTTATTGAATCCATTAGATTCTTCGCTCATCAGAAGTTTTAAAAGAGTTCATTTTTTCTTCTGAATCCTTGACGCTTCCAATCTTTCCACTTTTTCCTCTTTTTTCTCAATAAGTCTGAACTTCTCAACGAATCGATCGTTCATTTTTTCTTAATTTGCTACGATTGATCGATGTTTTCAGCGATCCGATTCGATCGATTCTTCGAAGGATTTTATAGGAATTGGTCTCGAAAAACTTTACACTATCATTTAGCATTATCGTAAATTTCACCTCTGAACTCATCAAATTATTAGGAATGTAAAATCTGCTTGGCTATAGCCTGAAATTGCAATATTCATTCTGACTGGTCAAGAAGCTTTTACCTCTCAAACGGTTTGTTGACAGAGTATCTTTCACTAAAAAGTTTCAAGTGTACAGTTTTCGTTGCTTATCGTTTCCTTTCATAAAATATACCGCCATAATGAATGCAGTCTACTATATCTCTAAACGGTTTATTTCCTCTATACATATTTCTAAACCTATACATCTATCCATCATCTCTAGATTTTATTTTGTAAGGGCTACTTTGTGCGTTAGTGGCCAATTGAAATGAATAGATGGGAAAGCGCGCCACACGGATGACATGCGCTTTTTAGAAAACTCTCAATGTAAGAAGTAGTTTCGTGATCTGCGCGAATCAGCTATAATAATTGTAGTAATGCATTCAAATTTCAACTAAATCTAGCGCTTTCGAGAAAATGTTCGATAAGATTTCAGTTGTTATGCAATCCGATCAATCACAAATCAACGGGTGATTTCATTACGAAATGTACCCAATTTCTTGAGGTATCCTTAAATGATCAGATATAATGAAAGATTAATCAGAATGACAGAGATCGTCAATATATTTGCCGCATGCATGATGCAATCGTCTTTAATGGCCTCTCTAGACGCGAGTTCATAAAAAGCTCTTTAGAAAAATCGAAAATCGCTAATCACTTATAATAGAAGCATTAAAAAAATCTCATTTCCCCGGCAGCGTTAAAAATACACCCAAAGAGAAAGGAATTATTTTTTTCTCTCACATATCGCTTAGCGAAAATACTATGAAGGAGTTTCCTATGAGAACGTAGAACGTGAAATGTAAATAAAATGTTTGACAAACTGCTTATAGGCGCCTCATTGGTGTCACATGAATTGTCGCTTATTCGAACGTCAACGAATTGCTCGTGTACACCTCGAGATGAAGCACTTGGGAAGTGTCCACCAATAGCTGATTATGGTTATACGCTCTCTGTTGCTATCATGAAATCGCTACGAATGGGGCCTGGTGAAATGTTCGTTTCTCCTTATCTTTAGAGTTAAAAATAATATAGCTTAAGCCTAATATTGCAGCTTAAGCTTACAATGCTTTGAATTCCGAAGAATTTGTCGATTCTGGTTGACACATTGCGCACTTTGGCTACATAAGGCAATAACAGTAGACGATGCTAGGAAAAGTATTTGAATAAGAAATAAAACTTAGCATTTCGAATGATAAATCGAAAATTATTGGCTATTTGAACTCATTCAGTCTCGCTCCGTCTCGAAGGGTCTATAGCAGCGGATAGCTTTTCTAATTAACGAATAGCCTGGTCGGATATGATATATGAAGCAAACAAAATATGTTAAATCGTTGTGCTGCACTATCCAGAAATAAAATATCCCAGCATCACCCATGACTATTCTGTGTTTTTCCTCGCCGCTTATCGCTCCCCGGGGTTTTTCCGTCACCTCAAATTCATTGCCACGTCCTTTGCACCTTTCTATAGGTCGCATGCGGCTATTTCTAGCACAATTTTTCATTGCTACTTTTGTAGCGTTGTAAGTTGAAATCATCGAAGTAATTGTGATATCAGAACTTCCACGAAAGTGCATAAATGAATCGAAAAAGCCATAGGCACAATGGGCATTTCTGATAGCTCTGCGAGAGATCTGAAAGAAACACAATGTTACAATAAAACAACTCGAAAACAATGAACACATAATGATCAATAAATGGCTTATTGAAGATGCTCAAGTGTAGATTGTCCATAAACCCTATTCTCATCAGAAATACGCCTCCTTAATTCCCACTCTTCATTAATTTGTTTCGTTTTTATCTTTTTTTTTGTAATACTCTCGAATTTCATTCGTATAGCAGTTTAGCGATAAAGCGAGCCGCTTGGAAGCAATCCGCAAATTCTCACACGCATTGCGAAAGCGTTTACGTCGTGGACATTGCGATGATGATGCGCTTATTGCAATTTCTATCAATGAGAAAGCAGTGAGTTATTCATTAATCTCCTTAAATTGTTATTTATTTGTTTGCTTCTAAGCTCTCATCTTAACGCCACCTAAAATTATGATTAACGATTATGAATTAATAAATGCGATCTTCACACTAAAAGAGATTCTTTTCGAGTAAAATTAATGAATCGAAGAAATGAAACAACGATTCAATTTGGGTCTTAGAAAATAATGAGTATAAACAAAGTGGAGAAAATTTCCACAATATTGAAGCGGATAAAAACCAATTTGTGCTAATCTTTGCGGCTCTTCCGCATAATAAAGCATATGATGATTCTCAAGCGATCAAGCAATTACCAGTAAGTATTCTTGGGGAAAGAGGAGGAGAAAGAAAGCAGCGTGATCTATGTGTGTTCGTCTTTGCGCTTGCCTAATTGCTCTAATAGCACATGAACAAATGGAATTTTTTCAATAAACTCTTAACCTACTAAACTTTCGTATTTCCTAGAAAATAGTTCATCGGGTAGGATTGCTGAACTAATCGGCTAGCCAGTAAATAAATTCGCATACCTTATAAGCGATCCAACGGAACATTAATGCGTTTAGTTGGTGGTCATTTTCCATGAATTCTCATCAACTGAAAGATTCCACCTTCTGCATTAAATTCTTCAAATAACGTTGGAAAATTTCATAATTTCAATAATCGTCGTCCATTGTGGCCATTACTACTTAATCATTAAAAATTCCCATAAAATAGTAGTATTTAATGATTGCAAAAACTTCAAAGTTTTTCTATGAGACCTTTTTTCCCACTTCTGTTTCACATAATAGTTTCATTCGCTTTGTGCAAAATAGATTTATCCCTTTGAAAAATCCGGTTTTTATGAGCTCGAGATCAACGACTCATCTTTTCTTATCATATACTGAGCCAATTTTTGGCGTCTTGTTTTGAGGTTTGGACATCAGTCGGTACTGTCACACAACGCGTCCTCACTTCAGAACTTATTGGCTCAGTGACACGCAGAGCAGGTAAACATTCCACCATTATCGTGTCCTATAAAAATCACCATCGTGAGTTAGGCCTGCTTGGTCGTCTCGATAGCGAGTCTTATATTTCGACGAGTTGCTTCGCACTGCAAATCGTACTTCTCTTTAACGTTAAGATCGTCGAATGTGTTAGTGATTCGCGAAAAGGTGGACGACGTTCAGATAAACTTAGGAAGAGGATACAGAATCTGAAGGGATACTGAAACGGAAACCCGTATGCGTGGAAATTAGGAGAACGATGAAAGAGGTGTGGAAAAGTTGTGGCGAACTTTGGAAAATGTACAGCAGTGTTGGAAAAGAGTAGAAGAGAAGGCTTTTAGCCATATTTTACTTCTTTTCTCACTTCTCCGATGTTGTTTCGACTTTCTTCGTTCACATTGTCTTCTCTCGTCTTCACTAATCCTACTTTACATTCTCTTCAACCCATCTTATCTCCTTTCCGAAATTTTCGCTATTGTTTCACTTCTTTCATATATCTTTCACATTTCTTCCAGCACTTCGCATCCTTTCATCAACGCTTTCGAAACTCTTCTCACCTTTTCTAACAGCCAAATCGTAGATTTATTACGAACTGTCACCTTCAGATAAAATAAATTTCCAACGAACGCTTTCTTTGAAAATATACTTGCTAACTTAGCTATCGATAAACAATCCCTGCTATAAATTATGGCTGTGGTGTGGGTGACATCCTTAAATGATGTATGTCAGAAAGTGCCACTGGGCTGGACGCGTGGCAACGATGAACAACAATCCATGGATACAGCGGATTGTCGGGTAATACTTACCAAATATAAGGAGAAAATTGGGAGGCCACCGTTGACTTGCAAGGAACCGCTTTTACGCCACGTGGAATCACAGATGCGCACCAAGCGCAGGATCGAGGTGGGTGAAAGGAATGTCCAGCTGCATCGATAGGGAGAAACGATTCGATGAAATCAGTGAAAGTATACCTGTTGAGCGTATCACCTGAAGGAAAGCACGATAGTCGAGAATATATTGACGAATTTATAACAATAGTATTAGCAGACTAATGCTTATAACTGCATGTTTGAGTATTGCAGTTTTCTGCATATTAAGGATGATCGTAAGCTATTTTACCCTTTCGTTCTCGGTATCTCGAGAACGCTTTGCTCGATTCGGGTCATTTTTCCTTTAAAACGTTGGAAGTTCCGTGCTCGCGGAGCCTATCGCTTCTGATGGATGTCTTCTGGATTGAGATATTCTGGATAATACGAATCTTTTATAATTACGCACTTTTGCCGTTTTCCTCCTACGTGTTTATCGCAGTTGTGCAGTTACGTGGCTCATGCGGCTATTTGCCAACCGACGAAAAAAATCCTCAGCATAAAAACTTCCTCGGAAAATTTCGGAACTGCATGCAAAAATTGATCCAGAAACGTTTATGTCTTTCTGAATTTAAGGAACTCTTGGAAATGGAGGATCATAGGTGCGGATGAAGGAAATTTGTAGATATTTGGTGATCCTGGTGAGGTATTCACGGGGGATCCTGAAAATGGTTTTTTGCCATATTTCCGTTCTCTGTGACAGTGGATTCGGGCTACCGGGAAAGTTCCTGATTCGATAAAAAGATTTGACAGATTTTCAATTTCATCTTTTGCAACCTCCTTTATACAAACTTTGCCTCATCTACTACATTTTTTCACACATGAAGAGTACTGCAGAAAAAAAAATTCGATTCACCCCGGTCTCGCATTTTCAGGATATTCCGGATTCCTAATATATTCATTCATAACTTTCCCTGCATAATCTTAGGCATAGTCGTGTTGCGCCTTTCGACGCCTCATGCAACTCGATTTCGAATGGTCTACATCATTCTTGACTATCTATGGCGCAAATCCTGAAATTTGCATTTCGTGGCGAAATAGTATGCAAAAATGAGAGAGACGGCAAATTAAGTTATGCATTCAGAATTGCTCCATTCCAGAACGGACGTGGATGGCGATCTTTTATTTTTCTTGCAATCTGCACTTACTTTCCTAGCGAACGTGTCAAAAACTGCTGTTAATATTGGGAGAGAAGAAGCGAAAAACAATGATATTGTGGTAATGATGATTTAGTTAATGTCATAGCCCACCTACACGGATGTGCTCTATTGACGAATTTTCCCATTATTACCGTCTCTTAAGTCGGGCCTTTGAAAGCAACAACTACACTCATTTGGAAGGGGAGGCTAAGGAGTCAAAGCCCACATCCTCCTACCTTCATATTAGCACCGAAGTGGAAATTATATAGTTTTTAGGTTCCTATCCCCACTTCCACCTGCAATCAACAGACTTTCGATTTATCTCTTCTTCGTGGAACTTCTAATTTTCCTCTAATCCTTTCATTGTTCTTCAGTAGTATATATGTCATTTGAATTGTTTCACATCCAGTTTATTCATTAAAAAAATTAACTTATATAAATTTCCTATAAAGAAATACTATAATAGATAATAAATCAGCATTTTTATCTCGTTAACGGATAGCCGGAGGGGGGAATTTGGTTTCGTTTTTCGAATGGAACTTTAAAAGCCCTATCAAATTGTACGTAAATTATTTCAATTGGAAAGGAACGCTGAAAACCGATCCCAAAGGTCAGGATTCGTGAAATTTCGATTTTTGCGACTTTCAGGGTTTTCGCTCTTGATCGTTACTCGATATTGCTGTAAATGGTTTCTTGATTTGTGATGTGCTTCGTGAGTCCTCTCCAGTGACATATGTAGTATCCCACTAGCTTCAGTAGAGGTCAGAAAAAAAATTCCGGAAATCATAGTTTTTCAACTACGGGAGATGGGTGGCTGTATGGAAAATTGGGAGAAGTGTTTTGATCTCGGTTTTCCTTAATTTTAGTATCATACAGTAGAACTCGATGACCTGATGAGAGATACGGGGACTTTTACTACCGTCTTCGTTCGTTAGCAGCAAAAACTGAGTGGAAAATATTTGTCTTCGAAGATCTGGAGAGAAAGAGACATTCGCTTGACGGCATGGAGCTGAAGGAGGAGGCAGCCGAGTTGGTTGAGTGGAAAGTGCGGTGAGGTGAGGCGAGCTCGTGGTTCAGTACCGCTTGGTGTCCCACCTCGTGCAATTTCTATCACTATTTTTCCACGAATTTCGCCCGGGTATTGAGAATATAGCCATTAGATGTATAGAAGGGTGTTCGGAAAAAAATGACAATTAAAATTATCAGTGTTATATAATGGAGAATTATTTTTCACCAAAAGAACAGCTGCACGCCGTTGAAAATAAAGTGAAATATGTTCCACAGTTCAGCTGGAATTTTTCCTGCTTATCTAATCATCCGTCATTTGCGAGTTTATAGGCGTTCTTTGTGTCCTTCTTTCTTAGGCCTAGTGTTTATCGCTTTACACATACACTGTGCCATTGTGCTATTCGACACGCCAGGCAAATCCTTTGGAAGGATCCATAACTTCTAAGGGGCCAGTTTGTCGTAATTTTCGGAAATAGGATTGCGCGACGAAATACTAGAAAATGTAAGAGAGTCACAGGAACGATTTGACTTTCCTCCCATAGCTCAACTGCGGGCAGAAGAAAGCAGAAAACTCAAGGAGACGGCACTCCGCCTTGTGCATCACTTCTTCTTCAAATGATGCTAACTTTTTTAGGAGCATTTAAAACGGCAATAAGAATATATGTAACACAGAAGACCGTCACCTATTTTGCCATTTCGTCCACGTTACGATGAATGCGCGAGTATTTTATCAGTGTCTTCGTCTTCTGTCCTTCCGAGAGCCGAAGGCGCAAATCCCTCATCCAACTCTTCGTCATCTCTCGCTCCGTCCTCGCGTCTTCTCTTTCTCGTGAGCTGATAGCGTGAACCGTTATCGTTGTCCTCGTTTGCAGTCATTCTGGGCGCTGAAGACGCGAGCCGTCATCGTTTTCCTCGCTTCCTCTTCATCCGTGAAGCGAAGGGTCGAATCCTCAATTCCTTTCTCCGTTTCCTTTCCTTCCGAGCTTCCAAGACACGAATCTGTTATCGACTTCTTCGTTTTCTTTATTTCCGGACGCCGAAGACGCCAGTCTGTTATCCATTTCCTCGTCTTCTCTTTGTCGATGAGGAGAAGGGGCGAGGTCCGTCCTACTTTTCCTCGCTTTCTATGCTTCCGAGCAGTCAAGGTCGTCGAGTTTGTTATCCGTTCCTTCGTCTTCTGATTTTCCAAACGCCGAAAGCGCTAGTATGTTTTTTATTACTTGGCTCGCTGTGTTTCTGTTACATGGTGAGTGAAGTGGTCTCTGAGAAATGATGCCGGGGTGGGGGAGGGGGAGTGACGCAAGACGCGTGCGCTGTTGTGTGCGTCCCTGATTTCTCCTGTGTTTCAATCTCGGATGGACGAATTTGATGAATTTTTTGCAAAACGCCTTGCATAAGATGTAGAAAAGTATGACACGTGGACAAGTGTAACATACAATAGGTTGAATATATATATTTGTCAACTCTGCATATGTTAATTGGTAGATGGAAGGCACTTCCTCTGTAATTACGAAAAGGCACTGTGTCGTTCCAGCTGCTTCGCTTGTCGCCAAGAGTATGCAGTGTTCCTTCGTCGTCGTTCGCAGTTACAGTCAATATTTGACGATCTCTTTTTTGCCTGACAAATGCCGTTATTGCTCATATCACCGAAATGTTCCATCTTCTCCCAATGTGTGCCTCCATATCGGATCAGCGACTCCGCCGGTTGTTTATAGATAACGGAAAGTAAAGAAGAGATCAGCTATCGTTTCCAGTTGGTACGGCGATACAGTGACTAACTCTTAACTGGTTTTGATTCCTTATCATTATCCTCACATCGATGATTCTGATTCCATATATTATGCAACCGATGAGAGAGGTGATCTTCGCAGAGTTCTATTTTGATCGACGGTTCTTATAGATTACATACCCACGCTGATTACTCAAAGAAAGTGCCCTTCACATTATCTGGTTTCGGATGCAGTTAAAGGTGTGTGCAGCATTTACGTTGAAAAAATTCTGACAGTGGTAGAGTGGTGAGAGCATCACTTCACCTTTAGCACACTTCGTATAGTACTCGACTCGTCGTTTCTTCCTGTCTCCTTCCTCTTAAGCAGTTCCTCTTGGAGAAAATGTTCGATAATATACTTCTTATAGTTAGATGTCAACTCTCTTGCAGCGAATTCAACGGGAACGAAAATTTCCCAAAGTCTTATAGGCATACAACGCAATGGTAACAGTAAGAAATAATGATAACGATTATTACATTGATAAAAGGTGAAGACCGACTACAGCTGCACAAGAGAGTAATACCTACGGTGATTATAAGAAGAAATGGAGTAAACTGATTTCTAAAAGCTCATATTTCATCACTTTGTTAGTTAATATCGATGAGAGTATTTGAAACGATGCAAAATTCATGAACTATTTTAACGGATCACATGTTGTGACTACTAGTATCGTTGGAATGAATATATACGAAACGATGTCATGCTGAGGCAGGAATTGGAATGTTGCTAAAATTGGCTGTTATTGTTGAAATGAGGAGTTGGCAAAATGTAGAAATTATTCGACAAAGTTTCAAAAAACCTAATTCCTAAAGCAATTGCACAGCTATCAATATAGATCGAAAGCAACAATGATGGTCTAACAATAGAGGAAATTAAATCCGAAAATTATTGAACTGGAACACGTAGCGAACGTAGAAAACTTCATATGTCCACCCCTCAAACATCGCGTGCAATATAGGATTCCCCTGTTTCCCTAGTAACGACGTCAAGGTACTTCTTGATTGTGATGAGATCCGCATTTTCCCCCTCTTATTCCGGTAATGTGGTTGCTTCAGGTTACCTGAGGATTCGGCTACATTACATTCTCGGTTCCTCGCTTCCACGGGAATCATCAGTCCATGCCAGAATGGTTTTCTTCTGGAGATTTTTGAATCACATACTTTGAAAGCAACAGTCGATGCCACGTTGAAAGCGACAGTCAATAGCCATATATATGTTTTTCCACTCCTCATCTTCTAAATAACTTTCGAGCATATAAGGCCTTTAAAATTTTTGAAATCAGAAATTTCTTCTTCAGCTGACCAAGTGTGAGTAAACGTAGATTTTTCTACGTGATTTATTTCTAGAACTGATTATTTGCTTAGGGAAATGCATTCTCTTCCATGTTACATTGCCATGAAGTGAAAATTAATGCAAGACTCGATATGGCGAATTGAGAAACGAAAACCAATAATCAGTCATTTTGCAGAATCGTTGTTCGCGTCTGGATACTTTTCTGAAGGTCTCTTCTACATGGCTCATACCTATGGGCAAGCACTACGAGGTGAGCTAATAGACGTGGAGTTGAGAAGTGGATCTCGTCTACCGATACCTCTGTGGGCGTTAATTGTCATTAGTGCATCGACCCTCATACTGGTTATTGTAACTGCCTGTCTATTAGTATATTATTGCTGCATTCGAAAATCGCAAAAATATACACTTGGTAGGCGAGTGTGACTGAGCACTTTTAAGCTGTAACAATGCGCAAAATGAAACAATGTTACACTGTTTCTGCTCTTCTAATGACCAAGATGACCACCAGAGGAAGAAATATTAATGAGGTCAAAGGTTACACTTCAGAGGCAACAAATTTTCTCCAACTCACCCATAATGAAATTTGTTATTAATCATCATTTCGAAGCTCTAAAAATTTGCAAACGTTTCTCAGCCGATTCGAGTTTTCAATTTACGTCGAATCGATCTCAAAAGCTAATGAAATCATTTGAGATATCAGTGCATTATCGTCCGGATTTTACAATTTCTTAATAATTCAAACAGTTGTTTAATGGTTTGTTGAATGGGCATCTCCCCTTGTACACCTCAACAACAGTCATTGCGGCGTCTAGAATTTACTCTCAAAATCTGTCTGCTTTTTCCAGCGGTAATTCTGTCGTTTGCCGTAAATGTGTCCTTCTGTATTTTCTGTGAAATATTTAATTAATCTTAAATTCTAAGAAATATTATGGTGTAAAGCGGGTAAAGATTGTAATATAAGACGAATCTAATGATGATATAAGACGAATCAGATGAAGACTCCACTTTCAGAAGATGCATTATTTTTGGAGATACTGAGATGTTTGCAGAAGTTGAGTTAAGCATGCATGTTGAAAGTTCGTTGAAAACTTTACTGAACGTAACACTCTATATTATCGTGAAATTTCTTCAATTTACTACAGCATTGCACCCTCAGAAATATTTCGCTGTAGGGAAATCTAAATCTCTGCCAACTATTTCTTTGAATTTGTCTTTGAGATTTGCCATTTTACTTCCGATTTTCGTTGTGTCATTTGTAAATGACCACTCGCTGAGTGTTTTTCGCAGTGTTACGCCATTTCAGATCTTACGTTGCAGTTCCACTTCGCTGTCATTTCTCGTAAATCTGATGTTAATATGCGACATAGGCTTTGTTGCAACCAATTCAGCAGTACTTTCTTTCCATAAACGTCGGATGACTCGAACTTAAAAATGCAGACGACCCTAAATTTCTCCTTGAAGGGCTCAGCAGGAAAATACTGAATAGCTCCAAATTTTGGTTGGATGGACTGTTCAGCAAACAACCGTAGAGCTATATTTTTAGGACATGAGACGCTGATTGCTAAAGTATGCGATTATCTTGAACCGTCCTCACAAAGCAAATCTAGTAAATTCGGTAACTGGCTGTTCTGCGTAATGTATATTGCTTTTAACGGCGGAGCCTGATTGCATTCTTGTGATCCTTCAAAACTACTGCACGTTTCATGACTCAGTGCATTGTATCTTGAAAAAACAATCTTCTCAGTTAAAGTTCAAGTCAGAGGGTCTGATATTTTTCGAACGCGAATCTTAGGAAGGATTTCGAAATCCATCTAATTTGAAATTTTCGAGTTATACGAATGTGGAAAAAGTCGGAGGTTTGTGATTCATCTTTTGCACTGTTCAGAGCGTGTCATATTAGCTTGGGGCATTATGATGCATGCTGTCTCATAGAAGGGAAAGAGGAAGTGTCATTAAGTGAAGGCAGATCTGAATGAATACAATTGCTGAAACTTGCCGCAGACTTGCTTATTGCTTAGACAGTGGGATTTCTCAGTGATTTTTAAACATGGAGCCCATATATGAGGAGTAAAAAGTGTATCATGTGGCACACGTACTTATTTTGAGGGTATTCTTTACAGCACGAAAAAAATTTAGCAAGTAGTTTGCAATCGGGATCATAAAACTGAATTGTTGCCCGAAGCGCAAATAATGAGAACGTCGGAACAATGCTGCTAATTAGCTGAAGATTCATTTGTGGTAGGTAACAGCCGTACAATAAGAATCTGGTGCAAACGAATCAAATCACTTCCATCGTTCGGTTTCATTCAGTGGAAAATAATTAGAAATTTAAATACAAAGATTTGCTTCCGGAACGATAGATTATTGAACTGAAGGAAGTGGATCGACAGTTTTCCACTGCGTCTTTGTTTCTTTTCGTTAAAAGAAAGGCAACGCAACAGCAGTATGCCAAGACTCGAGCACTCCGCGGAAGAAGAGATTGATGAAATCATACAAAGTGAAACAAACTGAGAGAAAACGAGCAATAGTTGAGGTAAAATTGGAAGATCACTTTAGATATTTTGAAGTTTTCGTTATATACTGATAAAAAATGATATTTCAATGATATGAGCAATTTGAACAATTGTGAATCCCCCAAATCAATTGAGATTTGAAAATTTCGTCAAGGGACCATCGTCTGGCATGAAAATATTGAAAAAATGCTCATTTACAAAGCTGCTTTTTCTATAGCCTATCGTCGAAACCATTACGACAAAGTAACGACTTTATATTATCCACAATTCATAAGCATTTTCTTTTATCATTAGCAACCCTCATTTTTCAGGATTCGACAGTAGTCCTTTTGCGTTTATTTTTCGTTTTTGAAAATCACATCAAAAATATTCCAGAAATGCTCGCAGGCAGTTGTTTTTCCTCTATTTCTGCAGGTTCGTCGTACTGTTCTCATTTCCTCAGTTTAGCATTTGTGGAATGTTTGATAGATTTTTCTCGAGTCTCTCAATAACACAAAAACATTTAGGGTGCTTATGAAAGATGAAAGTGACTTTGGTGATGCTTGCAAACATTTCAGCCCAGATCTCATTTCATCAGTGGGAAGAATTAATTGGTAAAACTTTTATTTGCTCAAAGGTGTCAACGGACTGCTTTTTCGAAATTTCGAGATAAGAAGAACATTGACCGTCTGTGAGAAAATGAGGTTCTCTTCGATGTGTTATGTGCACATGTCAGAGTCATACTAAGTATGCAACCGGTTTCATTTGCGCCTCCACTGGGTTCCAGAACTCCGAAATAGATCTCTAACAAGGCGAAATCGTTCTTCAAAAGTTTGATCCCTTAAAAGTAAGCAGCTCACCTGGTCATTTTTGGAGAGAGTGAAATCATGACGTCGTATATAATCAAAAAGAGATGGCTATGATTTTATAAGTATAAACTGAATGAGCTGAAGGTCCAAGTGATTCCGAAAGATCTAATCTTGACCAACATATTTTCATCCAATATCCAAATTTACAACATCACGCTTAATGAGGTTACCATTGTTTGACAGTGGACTTGCTCGTAGGCAAATGGCCTCACTTCGATTTGATGAGTCGGTGTGCAATAATTTCGAGTACATCAGAGAGAAATTTGTTTCAGTGAGAATTACGGTTTTTACGGAATTATGAAGTTGTCATCGATGGAATAATTCCATATTCATACTGGAATTAGTTTTACTTGAGATCTTATAGATCAGTGAGTATTATCATTCAAATGTCCCAGCCGTTTCTTTTCGTGCATACGTGCAAATGGTCGATGAAGATCTCACCAAATTGATACGGTGAACGATTAATGCTGTTGAATGCGACGAGGCTGAAGTCTTAAACTCAAATAATTCATCAATCATTTATTCTTTTGTAAAATAGGAGTACGCACTGCCTATTTGCAAGATAAAATATGCTTATTCATCGTGTTGACACACACATTTACATACGACTACAGTTTGCATTTACAATAATATTTCAACAATGATAGTTGCAGTAGTAAAGAAACAGTTTTGCATATCAGATCTAAATTATATCAATTAACAAAATAATTCATCATAATTCAACATAATCATTGAAATTCTTATCATTTGATAACGGAAGATTTGGTGAGAAGGCAGAACTTTGGCAGTGAGATGCAAAAAATCTCAAGTGAAACCGGAGTATTGTTTTGTTTTGTTTTTTCAAATTTTACATTAATATAACAGCTTTTTGTATTTAATTGATGGATCAATTGCAGTCCATGTGTGTATAGCCTGTAGGTTGTTTTCGATGGGGAAGATTGTTGCGATGAACGGTACTGTCACCCTGCGATTATTTGCGGCGGAATCGCTTGGCAACATGATAGGAAGGCGGGGAATGGGAGGAAGAAGAGGGTTGCTGTTCCAGTCGATAATGATGCGGTCATTGTTGAGATCTCCGGTGACCGTTGAACGGAAAAGTTTGTTTCGATTCATTTTAATTCTGTTTATTTACTTTATTTTATGGTAATAATTTATGAAATGTGCCACTTTGAAAAATACCCTATTCAGATTTAAAAAAAAGATTAATATCACAAGGGTATGATCAACTGTTGGTAAATATTTTCCTTTTTGGAAACGTGTTCGTCTATAGTTATAGATACAACAGTGAAGAGAGTACTTTACTAGTAATGAAGTTCCATCGAGACGTTCTTACAATCAACGCAACAAGTAAGACCTACTCTTATCGACAGATCAATTAGAAAGATTCGTTTTTTGCTTTTCCGCTCCGAGGCAGGCACACATACTCAATCTTAATGCTTATTGCTACGCAAGAAATCCAATAAATTTGCATCATCAGAAGGCTTGTACGGTGATGAAAATTATCTCCAACTGTTCAAACCGAAAACGATAAAACCAAATGATTTCTTGTGGAAGTTTCTCCGAGGTGTATACGAACCGACCACAGAATCCACAAACTTTAGTTCCTCTCACCGTCGCTGTTGCACTCACTGCTACTAGAACTGCCCGGCACCGCAAGTCCCGTATGGATGGTGATTAATGCGTTGCAATTGACGCTAAATGCTGGATAGTAGAGACCGCGGGGCATGTTCCTGAAATGAACCACTCAAATCCATCAGAACCGGATTATGAACTTCATTGAAAGAGCACAAAAATTAAGTCATCAATTTGACATGCGATGATAAACCACTATTATAAAACTTTGTTCAAGGCACCTGTGGAGTCTCGTCGTTTCTTCAACACGTACAGCTAAAGCCAATCTGAGATTAGACAAAATGACAGCGGAAGTAATTCATACTGAATGACTTATATGAACCACTGTCCACATCAGTCTCCTTACTGTCCCATTTATTTATATGCTTAATTTATTTATGTTTCAACTTCAACATTAATCCTGTTTTCAACTGGCACTCACAAATCATTCGGAAGTGCTCCTTTGTCTTTTCAACTGGCATCATTATTCACTAATCAACTCGCTTATAATGAATTTATTCGCACCCTTCATTGAAGCTGTCACTTGCATCCCACAGTTAACTCTAGCAATTGATAACAGGATGAGTTACTTGAACGCGAGTCGATTTCCTTCAAATTCTCGATGTCTGTCGTTAACATAAAAAGAGAGTGTGCCCTTATCACAATCGAGCAGAATGCCGATCACTGAACCAACGTGTACCCCGCCAACGATTCTGCTATGATGAGTTTCGTTATGCAAGTACCAAGAGCGCTCTCCGTCTACATACATCGACCAGCCATGAAGATCCTTCCCTGAAATAGCTCTTTGAAGCACTTTATTTAATATAAAAAAACTCTCTGTTTTCAAGACAAAATACGCTTCTCCACTGAGTGTTATAAAAAACTTTGGACGGTCGTTGTAAAAAAAATGAATTAGAATTTCGAGGAAAAGAAGAACAAAGCAAAAATTGGGAATGAAAGCCCATAATTCATTTAGAATGTTTTCTCGCTAGCATTTGAGGCGTAAATTTTATAGCTGATACATTTTTCTAAAAAACCAATCAATGGCTACTAAGCGTCATTCAGGCAGGAATTGAAAAACGAGAATGGAAACCAAAAACCATTTCGCAACTGAACCAAAACCCACAAATAGGAAACAATAGGGGAGAAGAAACAAGTTCATTTAAGCTTTGACAACGTTTCCAGTCCATTAAAAACTTACAAAACTCTTTATAAACTCGCAATGTTGTCAAAGCTTAGCGAAACCCTTAAAAACTACTCCCTTTCAAAGGTATTCTTGGAATTTAGACTTGAGCTTAGGCATCGTTTGCTTTATAATTGAGTGGTGATAAAGATAAAAACTGATTCTTTATCGCTAATTTATTTAATTCTCAATAGAATGAATAGAAATAGATAGCACTTTTTGGTAGAGCTCAAAAATGCTCTATGTTTCATCTACGAAATAAGCAGTTTATAACATCATTTACCAAGCATGACTTGTCGGTTAACTGAAGGTTGTGCGACACCAACAACGATATCACCGTTACCATCACGTCGATCGACTGTCACCTCCCAGTAGTGGATACCACGTGAAAATGCTATCGAACCGAGCACGCAACGATATTCCACTGTACTTCCAGTTACAGACATACATTCATTCGATAAGTGCATATCGTGTTGCGACGACGACTTACTCAGTTGGAACCATGCTACTGGAAATATCATTACAGTAATAATTTACTTCACTGGAATACGAATATTTTTGGAGTACATCTACCTATATGATAAAGAAGATCGTGAGCTATGTTACCGTTTTGTTCGCGTCACCTCAAGAGCGCTCTGATCGATTCACGTTGTTTTTCTTTAAACTGTTGGAAATTCCATCCTTACGGAATCACTGTTTTCGGTGGATGTGTCGCTTTATGGATCAAGATGTTTTGGATAATATGAATTTTCGATAGTAAAGCACTTCTGCTGATTTCCTCCTATGTATTTGTCGCAATGTGTTCATGCTTTTTGCACTACCTGTGCAGTCATGTGGTGCATGTTGCCGGCTACTTGCCAACCGACGAAAAAAATCCTCAACATATAAGTTTTTCCGAAGAAGTTTGAAACTGTATGAAAATTAATCCAAAAACGTTTATGTTTTTGTGAATTTCGAACTTTTTGTGCCGTTTTTAAGGACCTCCTGGAAATGAAGGATCAAGCTGCCGGTGAAGACAACTTGAGGATATTTAGTGATTCTGGTGAGACATTCCGATGAGACATTCTGTGGCAGGGGATTCCTGGAGGAGCTCCCGATCCAATGAAAAATCTTCAGTATTTTGCAATTGCTTTCTCCAGCTTCATTCTTTTGCTATTGTTTTCTCCTTCGTCCATCGTTTTCTCATCGATTACATTTTTCTATATCTTCTCAAGAGTACTACAGAAAAAAAGATCCTCCGCTCCTTCATTTCCAGGATATTTCAGACCCCTTACATCTTCGATCAAAACTTTATTCCTCTTAATTGGAAGCCAGTGCGCACTGTGCCGCATGCTGGCTTATTTTTGGGGTAAATCCTGGAATTTGCATTTGGTGACGAAATAATACGGAAAGGTGGGAGAGACAGACAAATCACGCTATGCCTCCATAACTGCTCCAGTGCCGAACGGATGCGAATGATGCTTACTTTAATGCAATCAGCATTCAGTTATCTCTCGAAAGTAGTAGAAGCTGCTGTGATTATGGGAGAAAAGAAACTAAGGACAGTCATTTCCGGTAATGATTTCATAGCTGCATATGCAAAATTGTTCTCGCCAAATGTGCCACTCGCAATAACGATGGAAGTTGGAGACCAAAAAAATCTTCATATTTAGGATCTTTTCCGTCACTTGGTAAACAGTCGACAACATGCAATAATGACTTCACAGGTAATGCAAAAATGTGGACGTGGATGAAAGTAGATAGAAATGTGAAGGTAGACCAAAGCATCAAAGCGGACGAGAATATGACGATAGATCTGAGGAGATCACCGAATGAAGATAGATCAAAACGCCACGGTTGATCAAAATGAATAAAAACGCGAAAATGGATCAACGCACAGGAATAGATCAAAATGCCGAAGTAGATCCAAATGTGAAGATGCATGAAAATAGATCACAATGTGGAGCCAGATCAAAGTAGGATCAAAATACGAAGTCAGATCAAAGAAGATCGAAGCTTTGAGGTGAATGAAAATATGAAGGAACATCAAGAAACCAAAGCACTTCAAAATATAAAGGCAGACCAATGTACCAAAGCAGATAACAATCTGAAGTTAGACCAAAGCAAATGAAAACACGACGATAGATCAAATTACGAAAGTAGATCAAAATGCGAAGGTCAATCAAAGTAGGTCAGAACACGAAAGGCTCAACTTTGGCTCTACTTTGACACATTAACCTATCTTCATATTTTGTTCTGCTCTGATAATTCCATCTGCCTCGATATTTTCGTATGCCCTCAGATTTTGATCTTTTTTCATCTGCCCATCTGTTTCGATTGGGTGTGATCCACCTTCAGATTCTTATCTACTTTGATCTGCTTTCGTGTTTTGATTAACATTGGTATGCCTTCAGATTTTGATGTACTTTGACCTATCCTTATATTTTGTTTTACTTTGTCATACCTTCACATTTTGACTGACTGCAACTTGGATCCATATTTTCAGCCACTTTGATTTACCATCACATTTTGATCCACTTCGACACTTCGATCTTCCTTCATATTTGGATTTACTTTGATCTGTTTTCATATTTTCATTGGCGTTCAGATTCTGATCTACCTTGAGCTATCCTGACCTTTGCATGTACTTCGACCTGCTTTCATGCTTCGATCTGGTTGGTACTTTGATCTACCACGTCACATTTTCACTTTCTTTTGATCTACCTTCATATTTTGATAATTTGAATTTGCTTCATTTTTGACTTGCTTCGATCATCAACTTCGAAAATGAGTCCGAAGATCGTTCGAAAAAAGGTCAAGCTGATGCACAAGTAAGACCTTAGATGTTGATGTGCTCTGACCTGCCTTCATGTTTTGATCTAGTCTGATCTACCTTTACATTTCTGCATTACTTGTTCAGTCTTTTCGCGCATGTTGTCAGCTATATGTCAGGTGACGGAAAAAATCCTAAATATGAAAATTTTTAATGGAAATGTTGTATCATTCGACTGCTCAGTGAAATCCTTTGGAAGAATCCATGACATGTGGCAGCCTAGTTTTCCCATAATTTTTGGAAATAGGATTGTGTGGTAAACAAAAGGAATGTAAGAGGGTCACAGGAACGACTTTATTCTCTTCTCATAACACCAATTGAACGCGGAAGAAGACAGCGTTTTCCAGGGGTAGCAGTTCCCTTATGCATCAGTCCTTTGAATGATGTTTACTTTCTTCTAAACTTGGGAAAAGGTACAGGAATACGTTTGATATAGAAGTTTGTAAGGTATTTCATATTTCTTTCATGTTATCGCACCTAAGGAGCGAGTCTTTCATCCACTTCTTCTGCCTTCCCGAGCACCGAGGGCTAGAGGCTGCTATGTATTACTTGGCTAGTGCATTTCTGTGAATTGGTGAATGATGTTGTCTATGAGAAAAGATGCCGGAGGTGGCACTGCGACGCAGGTGTTGTCGTGCTCGCATCTGGTTTCCCCTATGTCATACCTCAACCCCTGACAGACGAGTTTTGACCCTTTTTTTTGCTGAATACTTCGTGTTAATTTAAATATGAAAGCCATATAATAACGTTTTCCAACTCAAACGAGCTAAACTGTATGGACGAAACAAACAGATGAGCCAGCAATAATGTAAAAAAGAACGAATGTCGAATGTTTTAAACCGCCATGCTTTAATGAATGAGAGAAAGTGAGCTTATGAATACGAAACTAGTGGTCGCACATCATTCTTGAGGAAATTCCTCATTGTTTTCACTTCATCCTTAATGAAGAACAAAGACAATGATAAATTAAAAGAAATACTTACCTGCAGCAGTTTGAAGGCAAATAACATCACCATAAAGACTTTCACCTGCCGAATTAAATGCTTTGACTCTTGCATTATAGACTGTGTTAAAATGCAGACCATCAATTGTGCAAATTGTATCTGCACCGCAATACACCTCCTGAAATTGAAACTTCGCTGAACATTTCCTGAGTACTGGTGATATATAAAATGTGTTCTCACGTTAATATTGCTTAAGTAATGGTTGTTCCGCAAACGCAAATATGTAAACAAAGTGTTGTGTGAATTTGAAAGCTGTGCTCGCAAAATGCATCGGTTGATACATTGTTGGAGCTTCAGTTGATTTTTTTTCACTTCTAGAATAATGGAGAACTTTAACAAGTGAGGGTCTTTGCTAATTCAAAATGAGGACTTTCATTTATGAGTTTTTTCAGCGAGAAATTTCCCTTCAAAATGCCCTATGAGAAGTGACATAAATGAAGCGATTGCTGAATACATCAGTGAGTATCTAGCTAGATACTTCACCCTAAAAATAAAATTTTTACTAAAATTCAGTTTAGGTGACGCTGAAAGGCACTCACCTGCTTATTCAGAGAACGTTTTTCGACCTAAAAAATTAATAGGATTGAACAGCGACGAAGACTTCTACCTAAGGCTCTCATTCAGTGCCTTGCTCTCCATATACTCGGGGCAGCCTCATATCGTCATTCTTCAGCTACCTTCGCCGTTCGCATCGAAAAGGACAAGCAGCTTTCCAACTAATGAACTAACGTCGTTTAAAAACGCCATCATACTTTCCTTCTCTTCCTTTCTTTGCCAGAAGTGATCCTTTCCTATCGTTCCTCTATATGCAAACAAGTGAAAATATGGACTAATAACATAATTCCTATAAAGAACATTGTGAAATTAACATAAGGAGGAATTATCTGTTACTTTGAATACACCGTCGTCAGTGCCCGAATCAATTTCTAGCACGTAACCATCCACTGCGCATCCATCGTTACGAGGCCTCCAAACGACAGTCACCGAATTGTTTTCTGCTGCGCATTCAGAGGTATCGATGATCGGTGGACTTGGAACTGCAAAATGTAGCTTCTTTCACAATATTCAAAAACAGGACATATGATAAACTGATGAAACCAAGAAACAGAGACGAATTTAGATGGGGTTTTAAGTGCATTTGAATCAAATAAGATACCAAACGACAAAAACTTCAAGGACTAGAAAGAGTTGACAAATTGAATGAACTAACCTTTAATCAGCCTTCCGTTCATTCCTACTTACCACTGTGGCTATGTTTTGGATTAATTGCTTATTTCAATAACCTTTACGAAATGGGACAAAACTTCATTGCTAGAAGAAATTTAGCAATCAGAAAAGTTAACAAATAAGGAATTCCTTCAGAAGATAGAAATAGGAGTAAGCTAGTGAGTGCTTTTAGTAAAACAGCAACTGACAATATTAGTTTCACTAGCAATTTTTAGCGCTCGATTCTCATGGTTCAGCTAGACACTTTTGGGAACTTTATCAAAAGCGGAAAACGTAAGGTGAATATCGAATTTCATCCACTGCGAAGGCAAAGCTCGAAACGCACTCCGTGCATCGAAATGCAAATATGAAATTTGAAGAATGAAGATAGCATTTGTTCTTTCATTTTTTTGCTGTAAACAAAATTGGATTCAAAGTTTTGAAGGAGGGAATATTAGCTATTAGCCAACTGCTATCGGTTAGCAAAGTTTAGCCTTTTGTTCAATTATGTATCAATAAAAAAGTCTATAAATAATGCACATACGAAAATCCGCCATAAAGCAATCGCTTTATCCTATCCCCTCGAGAACTTCTGCTATAATGAAATTAAGAGAATTAGTACGTCGTGATATTTATTCAACGATAATTTACGATTTAAAACTGCAGCAAATTTGAAATACATTCAGTGAATCAACTGAAATTTCTTTGAACGACCATAATGTACTTTTAGGCTGAAACGAAGAGGTTATTAGTATCTACGCTCATTGATATCGTACGATTTCGACAGAAAAATAGGAGGAAGAAATTAAACGAAATCAAGCAAATTGCTCGTTGATTTAATTTCGAAACTGTTTTTATTGAACTTCTCAAAAAGCATGATCAGGTAGTAATTTCAAATGACATTTTCGGATAGTATTTCAGTGGCATGACCGAATGGAGATGCGCCAACTAAACGAATGGGAAACATCGAGTAATCGTTGTATGGTTTAAAACGTGATAGAAAAATATAATGCTGCATTTCGTTATGGTGTAGCAAGAAAAAGAAACGGTGTATAAGTAAAGAAAACTGATGTTCACTAAGAATCCCGATTGTATCATTGCAGTCGTATCACTGAAATGAATTACTCCCGCATGCAACGTGCATTCAATGAAAATGTGCATCGATATGACAGAGAAAGAATGTTGCTATTTATGACACAAAATGCACCACAGTGAGACGCATTTTAGCAATTTTATACCTTTAGTCGTATCGCCTTTAATTCTGATTATTCTGCGCCCTGAATAATTTTTATATTATTTTGTATACTCTATGTATTACATGACTATTTTCGTTTTTATTCGATATGAGATTAGACGTTCACGATTAGCAGCATCCGTCTTCAACCATCATATGGAAGTTTTATTTGACGACCTAAGGCACATATTGCTTATAAAATGATAAATGGTGGGGAGATATCTATAAAAAATTTGTCAACTTAGTATTTCCTAGTTGGTAAGAAATCAGCTATCCGCTGTATCAAATAACGAAAGCTTAGATGCATAGGTATGCATGCAAAGCAAGTTATGATATAAAATAGAAGTAAAGCAACACACGCATTTACCAGTGAAACATCACTTCTAAATTTAAACACCTAGGCTTACTCATTTGTACAGCGAACGTTTGCACTTCAGAGTTCTCTAATGGTGGATATCTATAGCACCCATATACACTCCCTCCAAACTCTATACATAAAATTAACACAAATTTACTCGAAAAACGCGTTCAGTCAGCGTGAATAAATCACCTTTAAGTTGTGCAAAATCGAGTGTTTGTATGGCGTATTGTAAATGCTTTGTGTCGAGATTCAATATGAATTCAGCGTCGACCTCAGGTTTCGTTTGCATTTCTTTATGCCACATAAATTCTTGTGTCGTTGTCCGATTTATTAGCGCATTACTCACCTTAATAAAGTAATTCAAATCAACAATTGAAATGAAACTATTCAAAAACTTCTCAGTGATGAGATTAGAGTCTGTGGTGTCCTTTCGGTAGTAACAATAAAAATGCCTCAGAAACATCTATTTGCTGATTTTAGAAATGGCACACAGTAGTGCAATAAAAGCACTATTTATTGTAACCTTGAAATGTGGCATAATTACTTCCTTTGTTCATTCACTATAACATTTTTTGGAGATCCTAACAGCTAATGCATGCGAACCGTTTTCATTCATTTTAGAAATGGCAGAGCCTTAATTTGCTTCAGTATACCAACGACATACTTGTAAATAAGTGGCAGGGTCGGGTTCCTTTAAAATTTCAATGCAGAATTGTATCAACGCTGTCGTCCTGGAGAGTTTGCTCGTACACCTCGAAATTTGTTCTTTGAAAATTCGCTTCTGAAAAAAAGACCGATGAAATTTTACCGTCGAAATTAAATGAAGAGAATTCGGAGCAAATTTTCTTAACGGGATTTTCCTTTAGTGCACAAAATTAATATCTGAAATGTATAAACAACAACGAATGGATGACCTAATGGACTAAATTGAAACAGTTAGAGTGGAACTGAAGAAACAAATGTTAGAATAATATAAAGGATTGAAAATTTTCCTAAACTACCTTACCACTAATCTGCAAACATTCCCATGTTTAAGCAAAATATGGGTAGTTAGTGACCTCAAAGATTTCAAACACGCGGTCAGGAGATTCTTCATATTATCGACCTTTCAATATATTTTATATATTTCAACATATTTCAGCCAAATATATTTTACTGTATTTAGCGAAACGAAAAATCGATGATTTATTAATTTTTAACTTTCATATGAGATTTGTTCACGAACTAAACGAACGAAAATTGATAAGAGAAATTACGGTAGTGATACTTTGAGAATTGGAGGATTGGGATTATTGCTGAAAGGTATTCTGGCTTGATATCTGGAACTGCCGATGAGTGCTACTAAAGTGACGATATTTAGAGTGGCATTTGGTGGCAACGTTTCGGTGTTTTTCTGCGCCATCGTAAAAAATGTGTGATGTTCGGAGTGATGATTTATGGGAAGTTTTTGCATAGTGCTGAAGAAGCGATTTACTCGATGTCTCTTAATTTGTCGAAGAAAAAAATGAACATGAATGCACTCAACATTCAATGCCTTCTGCGCCAAAATATGCACTAATTTTCGAGTAAAATCGCGCAGATAGCTTATTCATCGAATCGTCGCATAACACAGCTGATAAATGTTTTTAGAAAGGAAAAAACTGGATATAGAGCAGAAATTATTTGACAAGCTGCGTCTATTAGATGAAGGCTATCTAGATTAAAGGCCACCTTATTGCACATAAATTATTTCTTCTTTGCTGTGCTTACCGAAATTAAATGTGAGATACAGAAGCTGATTAAAGAAACCTTATATGCGCGTTCATCTTCAGCATACTGTAGCAATTTTTCCTTTCGTTGTTGAAGTTGTTCAATAAGCGAATCGATTTGAATACCAACACTTTGCTTAAAATCCGAGCAATTCGGCTGCAATATACCAAAATATAAATTCAGAAATTCATACTTAATGAGCTGCTCGATCATAATCAAAAGTAGCAAACTTCTACGGATATTAACCCTAAGAAATTCAGCACATTCTCACGAAATCTCACATTAGATCAGCTCCTCAACGGTTTTGTGCTGCAATAGTTAACGACTGATTTTTTTTTCAGTGTTGTTGTCAGAGCGAAGAAGCAATGAACAAAATTATGTTGATTGGAAGGATGTGCCAAGCGTTTTGTTTGCTGCTATAAAGTAAGCTGGTGTTGCAAAGTTAAAGCTTCTTAAAAAATAGGCACACTTTGCCAGTGGATGTAGTAGTGCTGGGCGGTGAAAAAATGAAGTCGACGAATTCTGCCGATTGGAAGTTTCATTTCACAAAGATTTGTTGAGTTCACTTTGAGATCAATGAAATCACATATTGCCTTGATTGATATGAACGTATTGTTCGTCACACTATGAGCAACAAACATATAGCTTCCAGAGAGGTTTTTTCAAGATAAGTAACAAAATTTACATTGAGTTTCTCGCTGAGTTGTTTTAATCTAGCGATATCCTCCGTAGCATGTTTCGCTTTCTCGCTGAGTAGTTGCAATGCTTGCGATAATTCTGCCTGAAATTAATCACGTCCTCAAAAACACCCGTCTTTATGGTTCCATATTTTCGATGGCGTTCTTGCCCGCTGTAGTTAGCAACATGGCTTCAACCACAATTTTTGCCCGTATATCTTATCAGCATCTATCTTGCGTTCAACAGTTTTTATCATCACAAGTACCAAATTATACTGCAGTGAAAAACGACGACATTTCTGTGACTTCATTAAAAATGTGAGGAAACTACTGTAGAGTTCGACTAATTAATGAATGTTCAGCAGCGATTCATTGCGTGATCGGAATATCATCACTCATGAAAAAGTTCCCGACAGAAGCCGAATGTTAAAAGCAAAACGAAAGACCATAACGGGAATTTTGATTCACCTAAATGACATAAATGACTGTTCCACACCCCATATTCGCACATAACAATGCTAAATAGGAATTTTATGCACGTGAACTTCACGTTTGAAGTGATGGAATTGCTGGATTTTGATGGGTAAAATTGCTGGTGGGGAAAAACATATTTTATGAATGACGGTAACGCATTTTCATGCGTTACCGTCAATAAAGCCTAATCGAGATTCACGTTTTTTTCACTCTTAGGGGAGATTTTCCCTAAATTATTTCTGTAGTAGCACTAATAATAAAATTATTTCGAGATCATAGTGGTTTCAAAAAACTGACAAATTGGAATTTTTTATTGCATCAATGTAAATATAGCTACTTTAAAAAGTATAAAAAGTCAATTTTTAATAAAAATGGCATTCTATCATGTATATTTTGAATATATGGATGATAAAATCCAAACCTAAAACATTTTCTGCTTACTCAGTTTCAATTACGAAAACTGTGTATATTCGGACAGTTTATTCGCTTATTAGATATAACAAACGATAAGTGATTTTAAAATTGGCAGCAATGATTTCGTAGTGGTCAAATTGGTCATGTTCGTGTGATATATGCTAATACTAAATTAATTGCAGTCTACATTAGGGATTGATGTACGCAGGCAGCATACCACAAACAGTCACCCACTGATTAATGACCACTGCCTACGTAAGGCTTTGTTCGCACTCATTGGTACAATGTCCACTGCCCAACTGAAGAGAAAATTTATTACGGAACGTTGAATCTCTTTGCATTCGCAATGAATCAGCAACACCTTCCTATTCATATCAATAAGTGCACGTAAACAACTTAATCAAAGTGACAGAAATTGTTGAAGGTAAAAGGCACTTCAAATTCGACGAGTTATCACCAGCGGTTTTGTTAGAGATCAATCAGTTCATTGTGTTACCTGAATCTCCCATCTCCTCCGTCCCCCCACTCCAGCAACCTCTTTCAACCTCTTTTCGTTCTCTAATTGTCCACCTGCAGTGGTTCTCCTGAGGTCCCACTTCGAAAGTTAGAAGATACAACAAGAATATAAAATCCTCGTTTCTTTTAGATAATCAACCGAATGCAGTGATGGCTTCAGTATGTGAGCTTTCGCAAAATAATCAAGAACTCTTCAAAAACCTTAAAAAACCATCTCAACTTCTGTTCAGATTTACTGAAAATGTTCGAAAAGTCGTCGAGAATTTAATGACCACAGTAATGATAAATTCAAATTTTTAACAACTCAAAAATAATATACCAACCTCTCATTTATTCAGAATAAGGATTTGGTCCCCTTAAATTACCAGTAGATTAGTTTAATGCTCATCTACTTGAACGACAAGTGTAGCAGTGATCTTTAGTTTTTATGGTTAGCAAGCACACTTTAGCGGAAGCAGCATAATTGCAGCACGGGAGTGTGTCGTATGCAGCGATATATGCTGCATTCATTAGCGACACATTGCAACAGCAAGAATGTCTGCGTTGCTCTTTTGCCGACTTCACCACTCAAAATGAAAGAGTCGCTCTAATCAGCGCCTTAATTATGTGACAATTGAAAACTTTGAAAAGTAGTTACTTAAATATGCTGCGCACATGAAAAGCCGAAAATGATCTCGAATGCATAGCCGGCCATTCTATACGATCTGCAGCATTTTTCAAAGATCTTTTTGAAGGTCAACTCACAAAAACCGTCATCCACCTTACAGTAGATATTTTTGGGTGTAATGCTGCGATTTCTACGTAGGACAACCAGCTTAACTGAATTTTAACAGAGGAACTAATGAACATTTTACTGCAGATGTGACGGTCAAAAATACTCAATAATGACTATGTTCCGTCTTCAACGTTCGATCTGACTCTCATGATTTAACCTTCTTGGCAAGCAGATGCGAAATGACTATCAGAATTTCAGCTATTAGCTCAAATTCTGATAGTCGTTTGAGTTGCAGTTGAATATCCTATATGAATATCCTATTTGAATTGCAATTGACAGCCAGGATGCCAAACAACAGCAGTATGAAAAGCAAGTTATATGCCATCCTATCCGCAAATATACAGTGCAACAATTCAGCCACTGATGGCTCCTAAACGACTGCCCTACTTGAATATGCATTTGCCCAGTTAATTGCTCGTTTATCGTTGCGACTTTTGCATCCGATCGCAAAGAGCAAATTGACGCCCAAATTGCGAACAGCTGCGCTGCACAAGTCCAGCTCTTTGAAGTTGAATACAGGAACAATGTTACGAGTTCGCGTTGCGGAACAAAGCAAAATCCAGAATCAAGTGCGTCAGTAAAGCAAAACAAGTAATCCGAACAGGACATGATTGGCCAACAGGATCAAAAAGGCCAATATTGTTGTGTAAATCAAACTAAACGTGACATGAAGACAAATCTTTCCTTACAATCGAGCGTGGAACGCGAGCCTAACCTTAAGTCACTTATGAGGTGCTAAAACATTTCGCACTAGCTGCGCTCATTTCTTTCATTATCCGCAAAAAGTAAGCTATTGTTTGAGTGCAATTGCCACGTTAAGAATTTCCCTTTTCATGGTTCTATCATATAAGAGCGGAGGCTCTGACCGTTCGAAATCAAACTGGACCCGCCATGGTGATCCGTTCCGGCACGCGGAATACCAGGCCTTCTCGAAGCTTCTACAATAACTTAATTGTTGCAGTTAATACCCATTTCTACTGCAGATGTTTCAACGGTGCATAAAATAAATTTTTGCTTTCTGACGGACTTTCTGAACTTTATTCTTCCCTCTCTTCTTTCAGATCATAGACAAACTTTTCCTGCTCATTTCACTCTGTTTTCGACTTTTACGTATATTCAGTGCACACGGTTTTACATATATTATCATTAAAGAATTCGCAACTCTATTAGATGTCATCGGATGACAATTTCCATTAAGGCAACACCATACAGCTTATGGAATTCATTGGTTCTTTTGAGGACAAAAAGCTGAAGTCCCTACTTTCTCATGAACGTTGCCATAATGAAAATAGCATCAAATGGGAAGTCTCCACAAACACTTTCGGGATTGGTTTTCAAGCAGAAAAATTCACATGGAATCAATTACTGCTCAAGGTCGTATACTCCTCCTTTTTTTGCAATGCCCAAGAATCCAATATCTATCTGATGCTCGTTTCTCTTTTGAGAGAAACAACCAGTACGTTAGTTGGATCTCGGTCATCCATCGTCAAAGAAATAAGGAGGACTTCTTAATGATACCGCATTGGTTTCATCGAAAGTGTCATTAGAAGACATCAAAGATAATTGCAAATTCGAATTTGACAACGTTGACTTTACGTAATGAACATGAATACAAATCTAATAAATGATGAAATGGTTATGAACAATTCATTCACAAACTGCAAAAACAAATTGGGGTAAAATTTAGCTGCAAAAGATAGTAAGTAATACATATTTGCCGTCGATCAAGAATTGCTCAGGCGACAATAAGATATTGACGGCACATTTGTCTTGCATGGAAAGTTTCGGATTAAGTGCAAAAAATGATATGGGCTTGGCAAGACCAGCGAATATTTCATTTCGATGACCATTTCGATGATCATCAGTTTAACCTCCCTACTGGAATCGTCACGTAAGGGATTCTATTCGGCATGTTTTGCTTTCTGAGGTCAATACTTTAATATGCGTCATAAGGCGTTATTTTCGTCGCAAGAGGGTCTCTGAAGTGGACAACGGCCATATGGCCGTGATGAGGAAATGCGTTCACCGTGTCGCACAATTTGATCGAGTGTCCCGCAGGCATGTTACGCAATATGGCATATCAATAACGCCCTTCGCATCAATAAGAAAACGTCATAGAAGTAGAATAAATGACCATGACGGGAAAAGAACTGATCAGAACCGAATGGACCACCCTAATGTTGCTAAGAGCACCAATTTATAACGCTTTGCGCATGATGGAAGCGAAAAAGAAATCATTTCTGAAGAAAGAAGGCTGTAACGATGACGAAAAAGAACGCTAAGTAGTTGAAAATACTGCAAAAAATGATAAAAATTATTAGGAAAGACGATAAATGAAAGTGGAAAAAAACGAAGAGAAACAATTCTCACTAATCCTCCTCTCCACGGAAATTCCGGTCATAATTGCACTTTTTGATGTATATCACGACTCTGTCACAAGCAAAGAGTATGTGTCATAACACAGTCTATTTCAAAATCGTGAAAATGACTTGTTGTACGGTGATTTTATTTTATACACAGAAGCAAAGAGTGCAGAGCAAGCTTCGAGACTCAATTTAACGTCTGAACGAAGGCTTAAAACAATAATCATTGCGAAAGAAGAATAAAAAGGTTTATATTTCTTAAGCAAACTTATCAGCTGAATGGTTCACTGGAAGGAATGCAGACACTTTTATGAGATTTATTGGTGCGAGTGAAACTGGAATCCAACAAAGCAATCAGAATTTGTTTACAGAAAAATTTCAGATTTATGAGATTTACAACGTCGATATTGTAGGTGCAGTTTTCCTTGAAAGCCATCAGTTAGTTAATTTCCGATGACTCTTGCGGTGGCTTTATAATGTCTGAAATATCCAATATGCGTTGATTAGTTTCCACAGTTGATGTCTCCTTGCTATCGCTTCTCAAATACTTTTACAGTTCTCACACTCGATGCTCACTGCAAAATTTCATGACAACGTAACAAGAAAATGCATATTTGCTGTGTTTATGTACTTCCAACTCCATTCCATCGCTTGTAACTTTCCCTCCCCATCGCATCTTGCCCCAAATCTAAAAGTGAAGCGCTCAATAAACGTACTACAAGGGATGTGACAGGCGTGCATGACGGACGTTCGCCTACACAGCGCGCTGTCAGCACAATTTGAATCGGCCATTTGAAATATGGCGATGTATAGAGCGGCAGGTGGACAATTCATTCACACATAAGCTGCTGTATCCACCCCACAACTAACATGTATCACCGCAAAGCAATCAACCATTTGTGTGACGCTGGGCAGACGAGCCTAGTTTGCAACGTGTTGCGGTCTCCTATCTAGTTTTGTGCAAAATCATATGAGCTTACTTTTGAAGCTTTGAAACTTTGACTGGAAGATATGCTCTTTTCGATATAATAATGACAGCATAGGAATTATTATAATGATATGCAGCTGCAGTCTTTAAAGGAAATTTAACACACCTGTCGTGACGGTGTCAAATTAGAAGGTTCAAAAAAATCTATATCTCTACAACGTTCCGAATCCAAGATTCAGACAACATCGATATATAAAGATAAAGGTGAGTCAAAGAAACAGCAAAACAGTTCGCCTTAATGTATTATCGCTAAATGAGATAACACTTCCGCCCCAGTTATTCGGTATACATAGAGTGAATATAATATCATTGTTTGAGAATTTTATGTGTTCAATTCTAAGCGAATCTCTCAAATAAAATGCTTTGTAGATGTTCTTTCAGAATAGACCACAATTTGAATTTTGGCTCAGTTTTTAAGCCTGAGGTGTTCAATAATGAAGTCAACTGAATTGAACTGGAACTGGTTGCATTCAACTGGAAAATCTGATTGGTTAGGCCCATTTCCTTTGCGCAACATCGAATATCTTATTAACTGCTTTTCATTGCTGTTGTAAGACTGCTCAGTGTTATGAAAATGGTTGATAAAAAGACTGTATGCTTTGTGTTTTCTTCCAATTTATTTAACTCAAAGATTATTTTTGTGTGTTTCCAAAGGCTAGGAATACGACAGAAGTCGCAGCAGTTGTGATCAAGGTCAACTGCCTACAGCGCAATCGAAGCAAAAAAAGTTAAAAAGAGGTGGGTGGAAATCCCCACTGGTGAAGTTGATCATAAAATATGTGCGCGTTTATGATCGCTAACAAAGCGCAGACATCTGCTAAAAAATCCGTTAGTGGCGAAACCATTAACTGGTAAAAGTACTGCTAGTGAGATGCAAAATCGAGCCCAAGCGTGCCTAGTACGAGCTCTTTTCTGTGGAAGCAATAAAGATATAATAAAATACGAAAAGTTGTTTCGCTTCAAATGAAGAGGGAGGAAAACGGGGTATGCTTAGCGAACATTCCATAAGGACGAGCTCTGAGAGGAATGAAAGGGATTTTCTACGTTTAGCGTATAAAATTAAGACTGCTCATTGGAAGCGTGGTGCAGTAGCTTAATGCAGCATAGTCCATCGTTTCCACCACCTATTATTGTAGGGGGAATACTTCTGGATCGATGTGCGCAAACTTGAGGAGGGAATGAACGGGAAAAGAGGCTCATAGAAGGGAAAATAATAGGCTTATCTCTTATGCACTTGAAGCTATGTTTTTCCTCGGGCCCTCATCAATGAGCATCAATGTAAATAACACGAGTGGAGTGTTTATTCTTGCGCACATCCTGCCTCTGTGTTAGTACGCGCACGAAGGCGAGAGATCAAAGCGAGGAAAAGCCGACAAATTGGTTTATATGAGCCATTCGGTCGGAAGAAGAGTTCTGTATTCGAGTCACGTGCGCAAACCTGCGTAAGACAGCTGTCGCTCTTCCTTGCAATTTCTTATCACAAAGACAGTACTTTATGATTGCAGAAACGCTCTCACTCATTCCTCTCTCCCTCCCGTCCACTCTCTAATCCTATAAAGAAAAAACCGCAAGTTCTTGTTAATACGGCGGACATTAAAGAACTTTGGCCCGCATAAGATCCCTTTCCAACGAAGCTCTACACATATGTGACATCTCGTTGCGCAAAACATCATTCAATCAAATTTCAAAGCAGCAACTGCGAAGCTCTTCAAAGTTGTTCGTCCAACCCTATAAGGCAGAAAAAATTAGAAGCAGTAATCGAACGAAAAAGCGAAAAGACCAATGGTAAATTATAATCACGTAAACGGAAAGCGCCTTGAGTATATGAGCGATTTTTAACAGCTCTTTATGTGGTCCGATATAGCAGAAAAAATAAAACGTACTAGCTAAAAGATATCATATATGGTATATGATCGGTTCTCTCCTACTTTCCATGCATAACTATTTATCAAATTTTTCATCGACTACAGCAACCATTTGAAATTCAAAAACGACCTTCTGGATTCATTGCGACTTGTAAACGGAGAAAATGTTCCAAGATGTTTCAAAATGCCATCATGCTTCTCCAGTGTTATATCGCCTAGGCACATGCTTATGTGCTCTGACGAATCCGCTAAGCAAAATCCAACCATAATCGTGCGTGTAAATGTCTATGAATACAGACCGTTTGTACGTCTCTCCAACATTCGCACCTCCGATATCAATATATATACTATATATTCATCTGTTACGCACATTTCACACTGATTCATCAATTCTGAAACAGCTATTGTATTTTAAAGTGAATAAAACTGCACGCATTTTGCATCGGTCGGATTTAATTTTCGTGAGGTCGAGTTGAATATAGATCGAGAGGAGCATCACAACATCGGGCAAAACGTTGACGCTTGCCTTATTTGGACTCACGAAAGGATTGGATGACTTATAGGCAAGCAATAGACATGAGAAGTTCTCTATTTTTTAAAATCAGCTTAACCACCCATAAAAAACTACAAATGATTAAAGTTTAATTAAATAGACCTGTTTAATTGATGAAATAAAAGGTCGCAATTTTACAGTATCAAACGCGCATTAAAAAATATTACAAAATTCCGCAAAAGTAAATCTGCGACAGAAACTATCGAAATAATACCGTCTAATGCAGCTTTTATTAAATTATCGATGGAGAAGGGAGCAGTGTATCAAGGGATTCCATCAGTACACTTCCTCACTTATTTTAAAATAGTAATATACTGAATAATTGAGTGAGCTTTTTCATGTATATATATGAATTATTTGCTCATATGTATAAGCAGATATTCAATTAAAATATTAGAAAATCTATCAGCATTTCGAAAACAAATCCTCCTAAAAATAAGTACCCATCAATGTATGAAATGACCGATTAAATTTGCTACTGTTAAGCTGAAAACTCGTTGTGTTAATTTTGAGGACTTATCTTCTTGGCACTACTCTTTTCAGTTTACACACATAAATACGTCGCTTTAAAGCTCAGCGCTCATCTTTTCCCCATTTCGAGGATTTTCTCTCAGCAACTGACTTTTTTGTTCCTTATGTTGCTTCACGGCAAAGAAAAATTATCGACATTTTTGCGTCATAATGCTCCATGAGTTTAATCTGGCCATTTAGCTATCAGGGCCATCAAAGACAACAGCAGTGCTTAGGAACTGGAATTATCTTCAGAAGAGCATCGCTTTTCACTGATTCCGAAAATTCCCTTTCGATGAATCGCGTCTTTAAGCTGAACCTGATTAGGATCATAAGTCGTCAGTTAAAAGTGAACTGTTAAAGACAACCGTGGAGGTCCATCCAGACGACAACATCCAGGTCATGGGAACAGAGAGTGGGAGTTGGTAACAGGCAAAAAATAACTGTCACAAATCGGCGATGCAAAAAAATTGCAGCAGTGGCAACGACGATTTCACAGGTGATCATCAGCTTGAACGTTTCCGCGCTGCTGCACCTTCATTATACCCTTTTTCAATGAGCCGCTTGATTAGTATTGATGGCAAATGGCCTCTATACGATAATCGGAAACGTGGCTCTGTTCATAAACGCATCCCTTTCAACTTTTCGTAAGGGAGTTCCCTATTCCTATACGATTCTCTTAATCGCTCGGGTAGTATGGCGGTGGGCTAATCCATGGCGGTGGGCTAATCCCGGCCTCTTGTAGCCCAGTTAAATTATCATGGGAAACTCATATTCTCCAAACTGGATCTGATGCATTAAAAATTTCAAACACTTTGACCATCAATAATGAAGAAAAAGACTTCTGCTTTTTGTTAGGATAACGCAGAGACTCATATTTAAAAAGTCACATGGTAAAAAATCGGAGTCCCGTCCAATCCTAGCCCACTAAACCGCATCTGCCACTTAGCATCTGTCTGTTTTCCTCTGCCTCGACGTGCATACAAGTCAATATGAAAAAAGTGAGACGGTCGAAAATGCTACGCCAGTGTTTATATTGCAACGAAATAAAGTTACCGCCTGATCGTCACTGGTGACATTGTGTCGATTTAAAAGGCATCTCTCGAGAGAATAAAGCTGTATGTAGCATTGAAAAAAATGTTTGAAGAAGACTATTTATTTTGTTCTTAGCTAACGGTACTTAACGCGTACTGACTTAGAATGACGGCGATTAAGATTAAATGCCACTATTTTTTAAATGGCGTCTATGCAGTGCTGGATGGCCTATCTTGAATTGCCTCAAATTTGTCGAATTGAATGCGCCCCTTCTCACATTTCACTACTTACCCGCATGAAATGTGAAACCATTAAAAAACACATTTTCATTGCCTTTAAAGAAATTCAATGAAGACAACTAAACCTATGATTAAGAGCATTTGTTTGGAAGCATACTGTGCTATCCGAAATCAAGAACGGGATAGTGGGAAGATGCAATTCCGAACCGCCGTATCAAAGAATGATAGGTTAAGATGGGAACTACTTTGCCGGGCAAGAAATCTAAGACTTCAATCGCCTTCTTAATCGCAAATTTTAGCTGCTGCTAGCAGCTAACTTCCGCAACAGTGCTAAATAATATGATAAATTTATCAACTTTCTCTGCCTTCATGTCAGTAAGCGTTGAGAGAAAAATGTATACAGATGAATAGCAGGTTGATGAAAAACTGCTTTGACTACATTTACATAGAAGTCATGAGGAAATATGTGAAAGAGAAAGATAGCGGGTATTTTGACAAGGCAATGAACAGTATAACGCCTTATGTATTAGTTTTTGTTTGCCTTTATTTCATTTATTTATTCTCTGTTTTTGTTAATTGCGAAACGCATAAATGTTTCGTAGAAAGATTTGTTAATTTACACTAGGTTCTACTCGCTTCAAATTGTTAGTTCTTGCTCATTTCGAATGTTTTCCAAATTCGAACTCTCTGATGTATTCGGTTATTTTTTCACTCAGCGACTTTAACGATTGTATTCTCTTGAAGTGAACATTTCCTAACAGATATATTTCAGGGAAAAGAGATGTAAAGGTTTAGTTCATGCAACGGATTCGAATCGCGTAAACGTTAATGATGATTTTGAAACATTTCACTCAAAATTGCCGTCGTTATACTTTGCTAAGACTCATAAATAAGTTTTTCGAATATTTCAACAATTTCAACACAATATTAGTAGTAGTGGGCAGAATAGTAAAAACATTCAACCCTCATTAGACATGCATTCTACTGCGTTGATATTGTTTCCATAAGAGCGATATCATCTCAAAATGTTAAATAAAGGAACTTCCTCAATCCCCATTGTCTTGCAACATTCTGATGATGCAATCGCAAATGATTGCTGGCAATTTCTTTTTTAATGTCATAGAGCAATTTCTCTTTCCCCTTTCAATACAAACGTTTATTTGTCAAATACAGGGAATGAAAGCACTCATTAAGTAGGAGGCAGCACTTTTCAATCCCCCTATTAAAGTATAATTCAATAGTGAGACATTTGAGGATATACAAATTGGAAGGAGCGAAAAGATGCCAGATTTTGGAGCAAAACTACAAAAGTTGGTGTATTAATCTCGACCGAAACTCTTCCAACATTTCCGGACAAGCTCCAGATTAAACGTCCATCTCATTTATACCGCACCTAAAACATTTACGGCGATTTCTAAACAAAACGCAATAACAAAATCTCAAAAGTCAAAAGCACAAAACTGTCGAAGCAAATAGAAATTTTTTCTTCTGCATTTCTGTAGAAGGTTGAAATGATGCTTATTATATTCTTCGATGGCCTCTGTGTGAAATATTTTGTTCGAAGAAAGCATTACACTTTATTTTTTCTTTGAAGTATTAGATGCTTTAGTATGATGAAGCATCCCCTCTTAGTGGAATATTACATGATCATGCGGTTGCAAGGCCTTTAATTTTTAAATAAATGCTGTAATAAAACTCTAGTAAATTAAAACTTCATTTTGAAGAAAAAGAACGATGCAACAAGGTTTAGTTCTAAAACATGAGCTTCTTGGCTAACAATGCTCACTATGGAATCACTTCCGAGTGGACCTCTAATAACCGTGTTGTCTTTCACACAGTTCTATGCAAGGATCTTCGATAGTCAAATACTCTTTAATTCATTTATTGATGAGGAAGGAATATCCGAGACCCAAGACTTGAAGATATAAAAAATTGAAAAATTATACACGATGTTTCCTTCACTTCCCATCTTTCTCACTAGTCAATGAACGTAACTAATTATAAAAAACGTTTCTCTAAACTAAATTCACAGGTTTATTTATCATACGAATTTGAATCACGTATTTCGATCACTTCGAACTGATAAGTTTCAACAGTCAATCATATTGGATAAAGGAGTAAACTTGTAGCGGGTTTGTGCGACCCCTAATTTCTGCTATAAAAAGAGAATTGCTGCATTCGAATGCATGACAGTTGGCACATCTTTATATCCGTCTCACGAAGTGTTTTTCGATGTTACACAGCAAAACGCCCACTGGCACCATTGGTGCTAACCAAAACACGCAAATCTTCCCTCCAGATCTCCTCACATCAATACAATTTTTTAAACGGCACTATTCTTGCAGCGAAAACCTTCGAAAATCACATTCGCTTCTCAACGATGATCATATATTAAATACACGAGCGTAAACATACCTTCGTTCAATCTGGAAATGAACAAAACTCGGGAGCAGTGGTTGAATTAGGATGAAGCAGAGGACGTGTCCAAACTTAATTCTCCCTCCCATTCTCGTCCCATTAGCATCTAAATTTATGTTGTTCACAAATTCTTATGTTTATTTCCTTGCTCGACCAGATGCTCTAATACATCTTTCCCAAAGTCCACCAATTGTATGGGATTATTAGGACAGTGAAATGGATACCCTTCCATTTTTACACCATTTTGCCGTGCTCAATTACTACAACAGCAAATAAATGAGATACGTGCAGCAGTCGAATCCAGAAACGTTTACTGCATCAGTTTAAATGAAAATTATGGGTAATAAATTTCCCAGAAGATTTTGTTCACTGATACCAAATTTGACGACACTGCCCAAGTGGAGAGAGAATATTAGAAATAATAGGAATCACTCGTACAAGACATAGCAAGATATATGCAATTAGAAAACAAAAGTACAATAACAACACATTTCCTTATTGGTTAAAAACGTTTGTTTTTTACTTAGACGAACGCATTTTAGTTTATAAGTAATTCAGAATAAATGTGGCACATTGTCTGTGAATGGCACAGTCTTCGAAGAAAACAATTTTTTTCTCCTTTTGGATTCATATAAATGCACTCAACTTTGAGAGAAAAAGAAACAGCATAGACAGCGCTACCATGCCTTTAAAAGAATTATAAGAACTTGATGATTCCCTATATATCACTGATTTCGCTACTCGCACTATAAAACGTTTCGGGAATTACTCAACTTTCTGTTATAATAGTCAGTAAAATAGCATTTGCTGTATAGCTCAGCACAATGCAACATTTGAAAGTGAACGCTCTTGTTTGAATATAAAAATTTGTAGTAAACGTCCAAAAACTTAAAAATATGATAATTTCAGTCACTTAAATTTTACTTAAAAATTGGAATATTTATTCGGCACAGTGAACTGAGTGATACGTGTTTAAAGTGCGAAATGCATTAGCGAGCATCATAGAATAATTCCACGGATTCTAGGGAGGTATTTTCAACAAAGTTCGGTTGGGCGGATGTATGTGACAGATCTGTCATTCTGCTCGACAGACCTGGATAAAAACGCTCCAGTTAACGTTGAAGCGTTTATAATTGCTTTTTGTTTGCAAAATACTTCTACGAACGGCTTGAAGTTTCTTAGCAAAGTGCAAAATTTCTCTCCCCTCTAATTTAGAAAATTATTTCAGAGACTCTTAGGAGAGATTCAAATCTTTTCAAAAAATTCACATTTTCTCGTTAAAAGTCATAAAATCTCATCAAAAAAAGAAGAGGAAGCAAGAAAATGTGATGTGAAAACTGTGCCAATTATTAAAGGGATTTTTAGTCTATGATAGTATATTGATTGGCTTTTGTTCTCGTTATTGGTATGCAAATGAGCGTTCATGCATGGCAAATATTTCCAACTGATTAGCCACAAATAGGATAGAATAAACTCGATTAAAGTGAAGACCGCGCGACATAGCCTTAATGCAAAGCTGCACGAGTAAATAGATCGAGATGAAGTGATTTTCCAATTATGTTCATCATTTCGAGGATCACACCATGCATCACAAGACACCCATCAATGCGGAACGAATACATGATTTAGATGTACACTCCAGAAATACTCTAACATCAACAAAGATTTTTCGTTCACTGAGTGTGATAAATTCAGCACCTCATCTGATGTTTAATTATGGATAATCGATCTGTCTCTGCAAGTTTTCTTTCTGAATTCGAAGACCACGATCAAATCCACCATATATAAAATCTGGATTTCTCTAGTAAATCCTTACTTCTTTTCACACTTTTACTATGAACACGCAAAATGAGCATTTCTGCAACGGAAGGGAAAAATTGTCCTCGCAATTTGCAGGCCTTATCATAATGGCAACTTCACTGCACGTATAAAAGTTTTGAACCATACTTTATAGCAACCGATAAAAAAGTTTATTCTTTTATGAAATGAAGGAACAAAATAGGTAGGATTTTGCTCAAATGGTGAGCGAAAATTGCATTTTTCAAAGGCGAAAACCGTGATTGTTGTTTCGGTTGCCTTTCTAATGAGTATTCCAATTTCCGAATGGTGTAATTTGAGGTTTGGTCAGCGAATAGCAATTTGCATTTCGCAGACTCCTTTTACGATTCCCCATAAGATAGGCTAGTGAGGATTCATGATGGGGCCACCTCTCGAATACAATATAGCCGATGCAGCGCACTCGTCCCACGCAGCCCATTAGAGAAATACCCACTTCTGCGCCACTTTTAAGCGCATTCAACGCCTATTTACTGCGACTGCAAACACACTGCTCAGAAATACAGATACGAAACCATGGTACTATCAGAATCTACTTTCCTCCCCACCTCCCACAACCTGCACGTGATAGGCTCACTCGATTAAACAAATAAAAAGTTGGACGTCATCTCTCTCTGAAAGGAAAGACAAAAGTTTGCCAGTGAAAGAAAAGTAATACTGCAGTGATCAAAATTAATGTCATCAACATATATTAGTGGTCACATCATTTCTACGAGGAAAATATTTCTAAGCTATGACTCACTTTGTATAAGTAGGATATTTATTCCAGTTCTGGACTTCAAAGGCTCAGCACTGCAGAAACCTTACAACTTTTTGCATTATCTAGAATTAATGGTATAAACGTGTATTTCAAACTTATTCTGGAGTAATACGAACATACTCCCATAATTTATCAAAAGAGAACTGATATTTGTAGTGTCGAAAAAACCTTTTAACTGTTTTCAACTATTAAACTTCGAAGTTTTTACTCAGAAATCAGAAAGATGAGAACTAGAATGAACAGAGGACAGCATTCTTTCGGATTTCTCATGTTAGACATCGTGGAATATATAGGAGATCTGCATAACATTTTCAGGCATTTACCTAGAAAATACTGTTTCAAGCCCACAGTTAATGGCCTTATGATAACGTGGCCGCATAGTTACCGCTTCTATTGGCTTTTTCTCCTATATTGATTGTTGCCACTTCTGCAGAAATATTTTACTTGTTCAACGCTTCGTGAAAGTCATTAATGCGATTTTATGATTCGAATTTATTGCTGTTTAAGGGTAATAAATCGACGTTTAGATCCATTATTTTGTAGTATTGAGGCAAAAATGAGTATTTAAATTGAATTTCGCTTATAGTTCCATATGACATTTGCGCAGTAGTATGTTACGCACTTGGCGCCGAATTATTACTGCAGAGGGCAATAATGGTGTAATTACCCAATCCAACGAGAGCTTAATTAGCCAAGTTTCGCTAGTCGATGCGAATACAAAGACCTGTGAACTTCCAGCTACGAATTTCAGTGGATAAGTGTTAATCAAAGGTATTTTCTACCCAGACTTCCTGTTGAAGACCCAATTCGAACTGCTTCAACTCGCAGCTATTTCACACATCGTTTATATCACTCCATGAGCTCTTACTAAGATAATCTAGTTGTTTTAATATCTTCTTTCAACGGCTGATATATGCCGGCTTGAAATGCGCGGTTTTAAATCTGCTGACTGTTTTATTTAAAACTTCGATTTGAAACAATTTTATTCTTTGGGTATATTTTATCTCCTCCATTATTGTCCCATTTTAAATGAAGAAATAAGGAGGATATTAATTGTTTTCTACACATAAGTATTTCGGTAACTTTCCATGGTGGTGGCGTGCACAATTGAAACAAATACAGTTCATCGAAACAAGAGTTTGTTAAGGATTCTTTAAGTAGAAAGCACAAAGAACTTCAGCACTACCTAAGTAGCCGCTACTACGCAATGCAGCGAAGCTACGTTTTGACTCCCATTTGCATCCACGTTATTTTCCGTCGCATTCCGTCCTCCCCCCACCCTCCCCACCCTCAAAGAGTGACTTTAACTATCGAAAAGCGCAGATGTGTAAACACCAATAAGTGATGCGGCTTCGTTGAGGAGGAGCTGCTAGTCCCTTTTGTTCAATTCGCACATTCGCTTATTTGAATGACTTTTACATGCCTTCTACACGTACTGTTAAATGCTTTTTCGATATGAGGGTGTGCGGCTGTATTTCTTCCCGCGACAGGAAAACGATTCAGTGGCATTCATCAGCTTCGAGCATTGTTTTCAAAAAATTTTTTTTGAATAACTGAGTGGATATTGAAGTTCTCGGGTGCATGCATGAAAAGTTTTATTTGGAAGCAGCCGATCACGCCTGTGAAACCGACCAAAATATTATCTATAGGTTGAAACATTTGAAATGCTAAACATTCCATTCAAATAAAACCCCGAAAAGAAGATCCAGAACTTTACTTGTAAAATCAAGAAAAAAAGTATTTTATGTTAATTATATACATCGCCCTAAGAAAATCTGCATATTTCATGTCAATTCCTACGCACACCCTCCTTCCGAATACTCAAAGGACAGCTGTTTCTTTCAAATAGCGGAATTTGCATCAAAATATCACATTTGAATTGAATAAGATAGAACATTTTACAGACATGCTTGAATCGCCGAATTAATGAATTGTTTTACAGCATCAAAATATTGTAGACTCTAAATGACCTTTGGAGGCCTGAAGGCCTGTGGCAAAGACAGTTAAGCTGCGTTTTTCCTCTCGAGTTGATTCCCACGAAAGGCCTGGGAAGAACAGATGACTTCCTTCGAAAAAGACACCACACATCTCGAAATTCGAGAAAAACAGAAGAACAGGTCTTTTATTGGAGAGCAAATATGATAAATTCTGTCCTGTATGTTCCATCCTCCTTCTTTCCTCCAGACGAACTTTATCTCGAGACATCAAAGCACTGAGTGAAGTTCTGGAGAGCAAGATTACGCTGTCAACTGTCTTGGAAATCTTCAAAGTTTGAGATGGAAAAGCCTGTAGGTTAGAAATGAAAAAAAAAGAACAGGACATTACTGTTATAAGCGTAGCGTGAAAACAAAAGATGGAAAATATCCCAGCTGGGTGCTCGCGAATACACGGATGACGTAATCTTGGTGAGAAGAATTATGACACTTGATTTGATGAGCACAAAACACTCTTCTGGTCATCAATCGAGAAGGGTCAACAGGAATTCACACGTTATCCTCACACTTCGACAGATGCCCTCAACCATAAACAATCATCGCTCATAAAATCCTTAATTGTCTAAATGAGTAAACACTGTTCCTTTCCCCATCGATTTTCATATAAAACTGACAGTTCCGCAAGCTCACTTCTTATTCCTGCAGTAAATTTGAAAAACGCTCGAAGGATTTATTTCTTTCGCTCATAACATGGAAATACCCACTGAAAGTTTCGTAACAGTCACTGTTTGCAGTTATGCCCACCAAACGATTATTTTTAATGTGCTTTCATAACTGACAGCCGCTGAAAGAGATAGATTTCTGAAGTGAGGCGTTTAGAAATTTGGGAACCTTTCAAATTGGTGTAGCTCGAAAACAACGCCTTCATTATGCCTCTTTTATTCAGACGGGAAATGTAAATTATAGAGAATCTGAAACGGCAATTAGCTGCGAAATTTCCCTTCTCTACCACATATGACAAAAAATTTAAAAAAAGTCCAAGAATTCAAAGTGATTGCCACCATTGTTGACGTTCTCTTAAACTGTTGATCCAAAAGCGGAGGAAAAGAAGAATGAGATTTAGCCATATCGATGTAATGTGGCTCATAAGTTTTACTTTGGTTCTGCCTACTCCTTGGAGAAAGAAATAAGCGCTTTCATTGCTATCCTCGCAAAAGACTGCAGCGACATCGCACTGTTCATGCGGGAACAAAAATCGCGGACGCCGTTGGAGCGTCCAAGGATTGTAATCCCTGGAGAACTGCGGATATAACGCTTGCAAGCGTACGAGTGAAAAAAGAAGGATCGAGCTACTCAAAAACGCAACTATGCTTGTAGCAAACACTATTGAGAAGGCTATCGTTTGAAATTAAAGCAAGCTTAATCAGCCAGCATAAGCCCGACATAATGTTCACGATGTTTAGAAATGAATTTAGAAAAAATATAGCGGTTTTCCAGAAAAATACCTACTGAGAGACTAAATCGATTTGAATTGACTACGTAAAATGAATAAAGATTTGTCGTATTTTTCAACGGGAATTGGTCAGTCCATTACGAAACTGAGAAACAACAAGCGCCCATGCGCAATTGTTTTCCGTCTAGAAATTTGCATACTAACCTAATAAATCGAAAGTTTCTTTTTTTCCATAGGAAGACCTTACTGGAAAATATGTGAGATACTCGAAGGCAAATGGCGAATTCGATCACAAATAATGATTTCAGCTTTACAGACTTCCGCCTGTCCTAAAAAGATAATCTCCCCATGCATTTCATAGAGGTGAAGTTGTGGTTAGAAGGCTAGCTAATGACAATGCAGATGAATGCAAAATTGGAAGCGAGAGTGTTTTGTCAATATGATCACATTAACTCATTACATGCACTTCCACTTGAACTGAGTCCTCCCAAAAATGCTGGCTGAAAGAGGGAGCGCGAACCAGACTACACTTCTTTAATTAGATGCCATAGGGTTAGCTTTCAGAAAGTGTCTCAATCAGAGTCGAGACCGGAAATGGTGAACTGCACCCGACCCGAAAAGCAATTCATTTTCGAGACTTCAAACTGGATTGCTAAAGATACGACGTCCAGTCACATATTGACACTCCTATTTGCAATCCCAAATAAGAATTTTGAGCCATTACATTGCGCTGCATTGAAATTAGAAAACAGTAATGCATAAATGATATTATATAATACTATAAACCTCTGGAGGGATCAACGACTCCTTGAAGCTTGCTTCTTTCTGGCAAAGTACGGCGCACTTCCCCAACCAAATGCTACCATCTCTTCATATTATGTTCAGACAATATGCAGATATTCAATGCACCTAGCAGCCGTGCACGGACACGCGTCACTTCTAATAATGAATAAAACTCGAGGTTCACAAAGGATTCAGGGTGAATTCACCATTGAGCGGCGGACTAGTAGGAGTGTTGGATCATATTTTCCCAGAAGTTTATATATTCGAACCAGCTGCCTCTGAAATCCTCATCAACTGGAAAATTACACTAATTAATTCATGTGAGTTGATTTAAACAACAATGAAAATTTTCAAAATCTTAATTGCCAAACATGAAAGTTTTCTGCTCCCCACAAATGCCAAGAAACTGCCACTGCTACAAACGCACCCAACAATGCACTCAAGTGAAATCGAAGAGAAAGAAATTGGTTACAGATTCAGCTGCGAAATAGGACTTACACTAATTGAGTAAAGAAAAGAAATGAATTTTCTGTTGCGCTGCGAAATTTTAAATCATTTTTGTTGAATTTTTGAAGAAACCTTCGAAAAGGCGAACATCCGATTTGGATAAATTAGCGCAAAAACTACAAAGTTATGTGCCTATCTACTATTCGAAACTGAAAAATTCCCACATATTTATTCCAACCAACAAAGAAAATTGAGAAAATGAATTTTAAAGTATATAAAACACAAATAATTCTTATCGAAAAAAGTGGAAAAGGATCAATTTTTGCAGTGAAAGAAACGACCACTAGGGAAAATTTAGAAAAACTTTTACTAAACAATGAAAAAATCCTGGGGAGTTCCGAAAAAAAAGGTCCGGAATTCTGCTGATCATATTAACTGAATCATTTCGATTAATTAAATTAAGTGAACTAAAACAATACTCAGCTGTTTTAAGCTAAGCGCTGAGAACGAATGACAGCATGCTTTATAGTTCCAAGCATCTTACAATGATCAAAACCGTGATTACATATGTGCAATTGATAGAGAAGGAAAAAGAAAAAGGGATATGAGGTTACTGAATGACACAACTTTTTAACCATAATTTCCAGGACATTGAGTCTGAAGATCCTCGATTAGACGATGGGCAAGCACGTCAAGGATTAGAAGAATCTGTAGAATGCACAAAATAAAGATGTCACAATTATGAAAGAACTCGAAAACACCTATAAAAGCGGGACCTTCCATGAATTAATTCATTGAGTCTACCAACATAAAAAGTATGCAGCGTAAAATCGCCCGCCACTCAAATGTCCCATTCTGCAACGTCGGAAGTGACCTTTGTCAGCAAACAAATTTCAGGTCTCGAATGACTCTTATTTTGCTATGATGAAAAATTCGCCATAGGTAAACAAGGCTAGATAAAGCCCCATTATTCCTGTGAACTAGTGGTGCATAAAATTTGGCCAAAATTAACGAAGCAAAAAAAGTTCCGGAAATAAGGTGATATTGCAATTTGCAATTAAAACAGCATTGTTGTTTTCTTACCGTTCTCAGGTTACAGAGACTGTAAAGCTGCAGTAGTTATCATTCAACAGTTAGTGATATCACATTTTTGTATGAGCTTTTGGAGATGTCTGTGGACAGTAGTGTACATTCTTAACGTGCTAATAGCCGATTGTATAGGTGAATAGCAAGCAAGCGCAAAGTTGAGTGCGTAATTATGTGCGCACTATACAATAGTACACATAGCATTTGTTGTTTGCAGGTCCTATCCGAGCATAACAATGCCGTTCGTTTGTCAGCATAATTTGGTGCATTGGATAAATTCGCAAACGAGGTCAAAAGGCATTGTAAATAATAATTGGCTGCAATATACGGAAACCTACTTTTTTTCAATGTACATACACAAAGCAAATAAGGTTTATTGTCGAAAACCTTCTCATTAGAGGAGTCGAATAAGGCTGTAACAGTTTCAAAGTTGTGAACAGATGTCGGTTCGATTCTTAAATCGCCGACAAATTAACGCCGAAAACTTTGCTGTAGTAAATTGCCGCCGCTGAAAGTCGTATTACACAACGCCAAAAGCGATACCATTAGTGCGGTACAAAACATTTTCACGTAATAAATCATACCAGTGTCATCAATTAACACAACATAATTTTGTGATGTCCATTTCCTTGAATTTTTTTGAAGAATAGCTGCTAATACTTGCACGCAGAGCGAGATAAACGTTACAGCTTGCTGGTTGCTACTGTTATGTTTCAGTTTATCTGTAACTTTTTAAATAAGCTTCTAGACGCTTTTATCAGCATCTAATTCAAATGGATGTGACCAGCTGTCATAAAAAATAATGGACTTTATTTTATTAGCCAAGCTTTCGTATCATCATGAAGCAACGCCAATGTGGTAAAATAGTGACATGCGGTAAACATTGGAGATGCATAAGGGCCATAAAAGAGCGCTATGTGGCTCATTGCACCCTTCATGACATATGCTCCGATCTATGAGCAGTTTTTGATGGCTTTGACGGCCCCATTTTGCAGAGAGATGCCGCCTTTAGGAAACACCTCATTATTGATGCAAGAGAGTACCCTAAAGAAAGGAAGAGGAAGTTATTAGCGAACCGATGGAATGCCATCAAAACACTTTTCGGCAACAATCTCAATGCCACATCATCGATTTATCATCTAATAAATATTAGGTCAAAAAGCTTTCAGGAAAAAGAATTCTGAAAAACATTGCCACTTTTCGCTCCACTTTGCAGCTGGAAGCTGAAGAAAGCAAAGCCGGAAATAAGCTCTACTTGTTTACTGGTTGCTGCATTAAATGTGTCTTTGTTCCGAGTTGGCTTATATTTGCCGATGCAAATCACATGGAAGGCAGCTTACGTATAAAATGAATGTTTAGCATATAATAGATTATAAATGTTGCTATAAAGTGCATAAGAGATTATAAAAATGCGCATAGGAGACTATGGATTGCTGACCAATGAGCTTTCTGTTTTATTCAACAGGTATGAGACCGTTCAAACAGGACGACGTCTGTGGATGCGTAAATTATATGCGAAAAGGTGTTTGTCGAGTTATGAAGACTGCTATGAAAACTTAATCTGCAGTAGCGATGTTAATATTATATTTGACTGTTATATTAGATTTCATTCCATGTCGCTTAGTGATCAAACTTCAATAATTTCAGCTCTCATTTTGAATGAATAAACATTGTTTTCACTTTTAAACATTTGAAAAAGGCAGCAATTAGAAGTAATCCACGCAATAAGTAATTAGTAGTAGTAATTAAGTAAGTAATTAAGGAATTAAAGTAATTAGGTGAATAGGTAATTAAGTAATTAAAAGAAATAAGAAGAAATTTTAATTAATAAAAGCCATTATTGATTAAAAGATTGATAACAAAAGATCTCACCCCAAATATTAGGAGTAACGAGGAAACCTGCCGTTATAATTTCCGCTATTTGAACTATTCTGCTATTCATTTTTTACCTCTTATTTAAAAAAGCTTATGGTGAATTTTGCTACTCCAAACATTTATTCCACATGTAGTTAACAAATAAGACCATCTAATGAGGAATGAACGAAGTATATTTATGAAAAGTTAAGTTCCAAAGAACGCAAAAGGAAAACTATCATCATATATGGCTTTTCCTAAATCAGATACGATTTCCTCTTAACAGCCCGTCCATTTTTTGAGCAGAAACCGATAACGTTTATTGAGTGAAGTTTTATTCTGCGATCAGATTCAGTATAGAGGAAGAAATTCTCTGGAACTGTCATAAACTTTCTGAGGCATTATTTAATTTACTTTCTATGCTACATATATTGTTATTTCTTGAATTCCTTATGAATATAAGCCTGGATTTAAAGCTCGCATCATCAACTTCATGCATGAGTCTCTATCTCTCCCGAATGAAAACGCCTAAGCTTTAGGAAAAGCAACACATCTTGTTATGCCAACAACAACATTTCGTTGTTATACATTCATTAAAATCGACGGTCCCCAGAAAATTGTTCAAATGAATTTTAACGTTGTTTTTTAATAGTTCAATGCAAAGCAAATTGTATTCCATGCTTTCATATTCACGAAGAATAACATGTTTTCAGCTGAACTTTACAAACGTGTAACACGAATGATGAAGGAGCGAGCAGAGATTGCCCAAAAGGAAATGATAGCGATGGACGCAAATGACCTTTGTGCTAGACCTAGCGCTAAACCCAATAAACGCCAGATACGAAGAACACAAAGCAACAGAACAGCGCATCACCTATACCTAATAACAATACAACTGAAACAGATGGCCTTTTTTGTCTAAAAAAATGATTTAGCATCATCAGCCATCACAGGCGAACCTCTCTCCAATGTCGTACAAATTTCATCAATCACGTTAAAGGCATTCCCAATGAAAATTTGATTAAAAAATGAGAAAAAACCTCCACTGTTACCACCAAAAAAGAAATTTGTTTAATACACCATTTGTGAGTTGAATGACGTTAACCTCGCATTGGTTTCACTTCATCGGAGTCACATAATATTGAGTTCGCACGCTTTATGACTTCAGCAGAATATTAATTCCGACCTCTCAGAAATGATATTCTAGTGGTCACCACGATTACCGACAATATTGCCCAGGAGATGACGTAATAAATGTACATGCGACCACTAACCTTTTGCGCTTTGCAGGTTTTCTCGAGGCTTTGAACATCGTGATTCGTATGTCGAATTTCTTGCAAGCAGATACCACATACGGCCACACGGCAAACCATACAGTACATCGATAAAATCTCGGTTGGATGATTAGGACAGGTTGATTCCTTGATTGGAGCCGCAACAGGTGATCGAGATGGACGTCTGGAATTCAGCTATTATTTTTGGATTTTAAGTGCTATGAATTTTAAACTAATAAAATATTATTATTTAGTTAATCCATACTTTGTGCTTCGCACGTAAGACCGATATGCAAGTTCACTCTACTCCATAAAATATCGATCTAATTCGCTAATGTTCCGGAAAATGCAATGTTCGGGAACTTATTTGTATCGACAATAAGGCCATTTTACGCTCATTTACAGCGTTCGCAATCGAACCGCCTACTTGAAGTCAATGTTCGCCTGAGAAATTTTGCTTTGCTTTGTCGACATTCACAATGATTCTTTGAAGAGATTTGATTTCAACGTTTTTTGGCTAAGGCTGTAAGCGCTTTTTCCTAAAAACCTGTACTTGGTCGTAGGAGATTCTACGGGTCCCAACCGTTGGCTCATTTCATTCCTCACCCTCTTCCTTTGCACTGCTAAATTCGGTCTCAGATTGACCCTATCCCGTACGAACTTTTTTCAAACTTTAGTGGAGCCTTTCTTAAAAACACTGCTTCTTCAAAAAGCTTCAAAGAACATAGTTATTACCTTCAAAACAACACTCATCACTCATTATTCGGATAGTTTTAACGAGCATCCTTATGGTGTATTGTCACATTTTCTGCCTGCTACTGTTAATGCGCTATCCTTGCTTATCCTTTCTTACACTCGATTTGATGATTTCCCCCCATTTATGTACTTATTGCCGGGAAAATTTGCATTCGACAGCTGTCACTCTAATCTCCCCACAAGATGAAATCTTTAACGCTGCGACTGGTGAGAGAGTTTTTAACATCTTCCCATGATTTATTTGCCGCACTTGATATGCAGCTGGGCTGTTTGCAGTTGCATGCAGATTTTCTGGGCGAGATATTCCTTCCACAGCGACCTTCGAAGACAACAGTTTCAGACATTTCAGATTAAAAAAAAGACTGAACAAACAGAGGGCAAATGATTTGTGTGAATACGCAGTGAACCAATAGAAACTAAGTGCAAAATAAATTTATGGTGTATTGACCTTGCGGATGGATGCACGAGTTTATGAGTAGCGAGAGGACCTCGAGCCGGATGTAGTGACGATTGACATGGCTGACAATAGTAAATGTCGCACTGCTCGCAGAACACTGCCGCTTCAGCTGGCTCGTCACTATCACATAACTGTAACTGCCACTTGATATATGTGCTAAGTGAAATAATTTACCGGTTTTCATTCCTCCAAATTTCCATAAATAAGACCTTCAATCAACAATGATATTCGCTTCCCTCCCTTTATCCTAATAAGCCATATTAGAAAGTTATTTCATATTAGAAAATCATTTCACATTTCTGACTAAGTTTTTTATTTTAATATGTAACAGAAATGATATAAATGACCACTTCCACACCGTACATATATAGAATTGTCCTTCAAAACGATATTTTTAGCGTCTTCTTTCCAACCGCATGATCAAAACGAAGAAATCTTCTCACCGGAACATCTTTGTCAAAGCTCCTCTTATTTCCTCCCCTTCGGTTAAAGGTAATGAAACAAAATATAGCGTATACTTTCAGGGGTACGTAAAGAACTCTCTTAGCAGTTGTGCGTATATTTGATGATGTGTAACCAACTTAAACAAAAAAAACCGCTGAAGAGAAAAGAGAGGAAATCGAAGAGCTAAACAGGCACCTGACATGTGGGGTGTTGCTCATTCGCTTGCTTGTCTTTGCCTGTTGGTGTGCTGTTACAGCGATACCTGGAAGACCGTTGTTGCTCGCTTGATTGTTCAGACAGCATATCTCCGCGGTGTCCCTCTCTCAGAAACGCTAACTTTCCCGTGGATGTCATTGCTATTGCTCCAAATGAACTCTCACAATCAGGCCTACCTAGCTGCTTACGATTATCCCTTGAAAACTGTGAATACAGGGATGTCAACATGATCCAAAAATACTAAGCCTCGAAAACGACACTTCAATCTTCGAGGCTGTAGCTAAGAAAAGATGATTGTACAACCTGTAAGAGACGTCCAAAAAGTCAACCTCGCCCAGAATGCTTCAAGAAGCTTACGGCAGACAGAATATATCACGAAAAAAGGGATATCACTGGACTGATAACGAATATCAATAGACCTGACTCAAAGTTCCTTTTCTTAGAGCTAAAAAATGGCCACTGAGATAGCGGCAAATATTGCCTGAATTTAGCGACCGATTCATACGTGATGCACTTAAATGATTCAGAATTTCTTCTTTTGAAGATGGTATATGATAAGTTCTAATCGCTGAGGTAACCTGTCAAACGACTAACTCACCTGTTAATAAGGTTTTTGAGAGCAACATTTATGGGCATATTTGCAATGGTTTGCTCATCGGCGAAGAATGTTGGCTTATTGCACGCTTTACATGCAACTGTGCATCCCGACGTTGACGGAGTTAGGATTGCAGGTAAACGATGGACAAACGAAGCGGAAGGATTTCCTCCAGAAATAAGCGATGATGGTCGTGAATCTGCAAAATATCCAACTGAGATTTAATATTACAACAGAGGTCTGCAACATAACAAGAGCGCATTCACTGCCTAAACAATGTCGCTCGATCTCAAGCTGAAGAGTAAATTGCTTGCCAATTTCAAGCCCAGTAATTCATCAGGACTAAAAGGATTAGAAAAAGAAATTTAAAGATGCCGCCTACGTGATGGATGCGATTGTGAATAACATAAGCTGCGTAATTGATGAAAGGAGAAACATTAGAAAACGTAGTCAAGCATATGCACCCAAATGAGCGCTAAACTGTTCGGGTTGTTCGCCCAAATTTCAGCTGCTTCGTAATGTGAACACTTAACGAGAAAGCTCAGTTGAATAGCGAACAATGCTTAGCAAGGTTTGAAATGATTCCAAACCGCAAGCTTTAGAGCTTTTAGTGCTGTTGGTGCAGTGAAAGAAACTGTGGAAACAACAGGAAAACGCATCATTCTTGACAACTTCCACTTTAATTACATGAAAATAAAACTATGAAACGTTATGACAATTGCCTACTCCGAGAAAATGTAAAGCCAAAAGTTACTTATTGGCGACTAAAAAATCAGTGTGCCCACCAAACAGCAAGATCTCATATATTTTCACAACGGCTACTGGATTTTGATACGCATTTATTGCTGTTCCCAACTTTGACTGAATACCGCTGCATTCTTCATTTTTGCAACATCTCAATTAAAATTCGCAGTTTTTTTTTTCGTTTCCAGATTTAATTCATTTCCTTTGCAACCTTTAAAAGCTAATGGCTTGTGAGAATACAAATTCTATTTTGGAAATTATGCGACACCAGAGCAAGGTAGACGGCTATTATTGTAATCAATATAGAAGAGGTGGACTAATAAATCTACAAATACCTCAATCAATTATCTAGTAAATCGATGTATGTAAATGCAAGAAATGTAATATATATGCGAGAAATAAACTGAACTTATCCATTTACATTCAACGATGAAGAGTTGCTAATTAAGCGGCCCAATGATTTTAAGCGTTTCAGCTGCATTTTCTTTAGGGAGCGATTATAGCCACCTGCGGCAATCAAAAATAGTTTCCGCTCAGCCATTACAAATGCCTACGACATTATGTATCCTCGTTTGGCATCGTGACTACTAAAAAAAACAATAAAATTTTATATAGAGTAACCAAATGACACCGGACCTCATCCTCAAAATTCCCTGAAAATCAATCGACATTTTAAGTTTATATACGCTGAAATAAATTGCATGCAAAAAATTATGATGGAAAGTTGCTGACTTACTTTTCCCACATACGACTACACCACTGTCGGTCTCAGAAACTACTGATAACTTATCGCTCTCCACATCCTGATCGGAGACACACAGCGAAACTGTATCACTTGCCCCTGAAAAAGACATATGCTATTCCGATGATTACTTGAAAAACTTTAAAAAATCGCTGGAATTTTTTTGCACGCTATCCATGAAAGAAATATTTCACTGATTTCACTGCTTCTGAAAACTGAAACCGACTATTGGTAGGAATAAACTTTACGAATAAAATTTCAGCAGCAATCTAACAGACGAAGCACTGCAAATATACGAAATGTTCTTAATTAAAGAACAGATTTGCCGAAATTTATAAGCTTTCATTAAATTGATGGCGGATATAAGTTGAAAATGGAAGGGCTGAAGATTCTGAGAGAGAGATGGGAAATACGCTATAACTTCTCAATGAGGCGAAAAGACCATTCGTGACAGGTACCACTTTCCGAGAAAAAAAAAAGAAATGCTCGCACGGAGCGCATCCGTTTTACTAGACATCCGTTTTTGAACCTCATTAGTGCATTCCATTCGCCCCTCAAATGCTCTTTTATTATCACATAAGCCAAACTTTAAGATCCAAGGCGAAAAAAAAAAACTGTCTTCGATGAGAAATACATATGAACAAAAAGGGAAGCTATTTCCCCACTGAAAAAAATATCGCAAGATCTCAAAATTCCCCTTCATTTCCTTTCGTTCGCATGAATATCGAGCAGTGAACTGATAATGCCAACATCGATAACAACGTGCTTATTGGGTGCCATAGAAGCATCCTAATCGTGATTTCACTTTCTAAGGGATTTCCTATTTAGTGAAACAAAAATTGCATATTGTGTTCCCACCACTTATGAACAATTAAATTAACTAGGGGTAAAAGATTTCTTAATGGATAAAAAGCTACACAACTCCGGAATGACGGATGGAATTCCGATTTCAAAATTGATAGCTTTATTTGCTTAAACATAGCAATAACAATAACTCCCTAGTACACAGTTTCAGTGAAATGTTTGCCTTACCACTGCTCGAACATGGCGGTGACAATGGACTTGGCCCGTGAAGATGGGGAAAGAGAGAAGGAGGCATAGGTGAATGTGAGGCGGAAGACGTTTGACATGATGGCTGACAGGCTTGCATTGCACACTGACGACAATAACTATGTGCACAATTCAAGAGAATTGGTTCTGAAAGTATTTTTGTTCATTCACTATGAAGTGGGATTTTTTCTTAACAAATTTTCTTTTATACTGCCAGCATTTGGAACTAGGATATTGCCGCAGAAATATGTGAATTATGAATAAAAAATCTCAAAGCAATTTTCAAGCGCAAATGATTGACTGCCCGGAGGGTCATAGAACAAACAAGGAGAAAAAAAACGACATTAGGCCCTATGTGATTTGCATATTTGCAATCCTGTGTACTAATTTAACTAACGTTGCAAAACGTCCGCAAAAAAACTATTACACCAAAAATGAGCTGTAATATAGTTATGTTTTAAATAAACCGATCCGCTTGCGCGAATTTAACGCAACAGTCGTTTCTTAAGTGCGAACGGTTGCAACCGTGACCAGAGCAATTTGAAATGTGTTCCGATCGGCCGTAAAATACATATGGCAGTAACCGCAGTGTTCATCTATTTGAAAATGCCAGAAAGAAGGCAAACGCGGATACAAATATAATTAAGAACATACACAATCTCGCCACAATGAGCTTCACTAATATAAATTTTCCTAAGCAAGTGGTCAAGTTTAAGAATGCCTCCTCTATGCTTAGACTCTCTTCTCCCATAAGAGGAACTAGTAATACATCGCTGATATTTTTTCAAGGTCATATATAGAAACACTCAGTTCATAATGACGTAACTATTTATTACTGCATATCTTCCGTCCCTCTCCCAATTTTTTGTTAGTGGATTGAAGCGAACATCTCATTAAAAAAATGCGAATCATACTTCTTTGTGTCACGTGCACTATTCGAAACATAAATCTGTGAGATTAATGAATGAAAGGGAAAGATAAACTAGCGAGATGAACATGTGTCAAAGCTCACCTGTTGCGAATTGCCTGCAATAAGGACATTTCAATTCATCCTCCATTTCACATCAGATAAGCTCGTGTGCGACTCCAAACGAACACCTAGATATACCTGAAATGTGCATTTTTCTTACCTCAGGCACCTCTGAAGGATACAATTCTGCCTCAAAATTCACATATATAGATGCATCGACGTATCTGACAAGAGAATGCCATTAATTGACATGTCGGTGAGTGAAAATAAATGCTAAAACATAAGAACGATAGAGGAAAAACCTTAAAAATAATTTTTTTTTGACTGGAACAAAATGGGCCACATATTTGGACCATGCCTTTTAGCTGATCTATGAAGGAAAAAAATAAATGTATCGAGTGCACAGGCATTCTTTAGAAATTTGAATAAAATGACCCAACACTCGCAGGTGGCATCAGGAACACAGCACTGTCATAGCATCGGACAATGGAGAAAATGAGATGCATAATGCAGAGGAGGGAGGAGCAGAGAATATTTTCAAGAAGAGAAGTCACAGTTAGACCATAGAGAGAAAGTGAGACAGAACAGGAATTCAGCTGCACGTTGAGCTATGCGATACTTTTAATCCACTAATAAATATGAGATGAAAGCGGAAAAAATTGAAAATACACGGGATAAACAAAAAGTATATCCAACTACATCGTTATCGTTCTAAAATAATTGATGATGATGTGATAATGATGATAATGATATCACTTATGTTCTTCTGCTGTTTCCAGATAAAATAAGTTGAATAATTTACTATTCGCATATTATAGCAAAGTGCATAATGCTCAAGAGATGCACACAGAAATAAAGCTCGGCGTAAAAGCTATTTACATAATACACACGTGCAATAATATTCGTGATTGTTATATTGTTATATGTTATATTACGAAGAACAAATCTATGCCTATATGTCTGCTAAAAGTAAGGAGATATTTCATAAAAATGCTCATTGGTGGTTGCACGATGAGAAAAGATGGCGAGCAAAATTGAAAGTGCTGTTTAAAGACGATGAGAATAGATGAAGCTATTTCTTGAAGAAACTTCCTCGCTCGTTGTGCAACTCAAGTAAATGCCCATATTATTTGTACGTATTTACCTACACGACATTTTCTTCCTGACGGAGAAATGTGGATAGATCTGACGAAAGAAGAATATATAATTTAAGAAATCTGAGATAGAAACTTTCTTTCGGCTAAGAGACCGTCAAATAACTCGTAAAAATGTAAATGTTGTGTAAAATAAATTTAGGCTTTCTTAATAAAATTTAAAAACATTCATGTTCAGCAAAGAAATTGCTGATAAGCGATAACTACACGTAGGCATACTGGCGCTGAGCAATGCGCTTCACCACTACTTTTAAAGTCGTTTGAATAATTTCAAGCATGGCAACCGTTTAAATTAAAAAAAAAAAGCTGCACAAGCAAGGCAAAAGGCCTTTAGTTGAACAAAGAGAATATCTGGAACGAGAAGTTGCAATCTGAGAAAATCTCAAAAAATTTTTCACCTCTCCAATCAATCATGATGTTCCCTTGCGTTGTTTGCCTGTCCCCTTCCACTTCAGCTTCTAAACCGTTCTCACCACCCAACCTACAAGTTCACTAATTCTGGCAACATAAGATCAATGTGGACAACGCATCGCTCGTAGCACCTTCAAGGGAAAGATGCGACATCAACAACAATCACCACGCAACGCTGACAGTACGAAGAGGCGACGGTGCAACGTATCAAATATGCCTTCTTTTCGAAATTTTTTGGAGCAAACTGAACGCTCCTGATTCCCGGGAATCACAACTGACAATCACCAAGCACTGCTTATTCCTCAACCTGCCCCAACTTATCCTATCCCCCCAATAGGCAGCATTTCAGTTGCTTATCTCTTCGTTTTTCTTTTCTTTAGACATATCTGTTGATTATTCAGCGTGCATTTCAATCATGTTTGAAGTTTCGAGTGCGTTTATTGGCGTTGCTAGTGCACTTATTTAGTGCATCGCTTTGTTCCGCTTCCAGTGAGCACAAAACACTTGGTGGAGTGTTGTGTCTTTCAAGGAAATGTAATTCTTCGAGGTATTTACGAAAAAAGGGCGGGAAGTACCGTATCTACATGTGAATGCTTACGGATTCGAAGACAAGACACATTTTAAGCAAGAACGAAAGAACCAAAGAGAAATCCGATTTGAAGACAAATGATGCAAAAATGTTTGGTCGCTCGGGTCAATAACTCTAGACTCAACGTGACTGCAGCCGACCACCCTAATACAACAATTGGAAGAGAATGCTCTATTCTGCAAATTTGCTTTCATAGAGGGAGCACCTCTGAAACGTTCCATCAAAAAACCTGCAGAGATCACTCGAAGAAACCAAAACGGATTCATTTTTCCTTGTCCACTCAATAACTCAACGCAATATTAGCCCTGCTGAGAATCCCAAAAAAAACTATGGGTAATATGAGACAATGGCATATGTGAAGGTGAGATATTAGGAAATATTCAACGAAGAAAATATTCGAAATATTCGTGCAGCGAGAAAACTATCGGTGCCTAAACGTTACACCCCAACTGGAATAATAGCGTTGAATGGATCGACAATATTTCATTACAATAGCCGATCAAAGAATGAGATAGGCTATAAAAGAATAGATCGTTACCTGCTGGAACTGTTCGTATAAATGATAAATCTTGTCATTTAGCCAGGCAGTAAATAATGCTACAAGCTGCAGGAAGGAATATTTACATCCACTGAAGAAATGTTGTGATTCAAAGTGTCATAACTTTCTCATATAAAGGAAACTTGCGATTAAAAAGATAGTGCCATTTGTGTACTTCATGGGCACAATCAAGAAGAAAAATTGGTATGGTGATTTGCAGTATAACATCTCGAAAACATAACATAACATCTCTTTGTAAATATCCGCAACGTTCGTATCGAAGGCAAATTACAACACATTCATTAATGAAGTGTAAAGAAAATATACAGTCGAAGAATTGTGATATACACAATACTGAAATTAAAATGAGGGCATATATACTCTACATCCATTGCACTGACTCATACATCTCTTCCTGAAGAAGGGAGGGAACTTCTCTCACCCTCAGTTTGCCATTTTCAACCTTCTAACTTTGATAGCGCGTACCGCAACAAATGCTCTGATAAGGAAAGAATTAAGTCAACAGCTGAGTAATGTGAAAGGCTAGGAACTGCACATTTGTCGAAAATTTAAACAATCATTCTCGTAAAGACTTGAATGGGATCATGGATAAACGTTCTTCCAGAACGAACTAATGTAAGATTTTTTTTTTTTGCAAATTTAAATGAAAACTGTTTTCAAAGATACGCAAACAAATAATGCTGGTAAATTTCGAAAAAGCGGAAGTAATGGAAGAAGTTGCGAATAATACAACAACCTCTTCGGGAAAAATTTGCTGCTTGAAGAGTCGAGTAATTCCTATTCTCCGACTTTCCTAAATTAAGAACGGAAACTGGAATCACTTCAAAAGCAGAAGCAATTTTTCGCTGCGAATTTGTATACCTTCTGACAAAAAAAGTTCATTCAAAACGATGCATATTCGTCCACAGTGTTACATCAGAGTTTAAGAATGGTACTTTGTTACTCATTAGTCGATAGAGGCGAAAGTCGACGCATACCGATCGGAATTTGCATACGACAAGCTTCTTACCGTAAGAAGCTTTCTATGTGTCATCAAACCAAAAATTTATAGAGATAATTTCTTAGCATCGGTTGTAGATAATGCTGCATGACAGCGACGATGACAATGCAATACTGGATCACTTAATCTGTTGGCCACTTTTGTTGGCCACCACCTCGCTTTACTCTTCTTATAAATAAAAGATGTATAGACGCAATGCATATCCTACTTACCTATATCCCAGTTTCCCGGCCCCATTCCCAAACGTGAAATACTAAAGGAAGAAAGATTATGATGAGCACTGCGGCATTCACAAGTGAAAATGAAAAACAGTGTTCACTAAACTCATTAAACGTGTGAACCGGAAACTAATGAAAGCTTATGGAATTCATCTTAATTCACGAATAAATGTACTGCAAAAAACGACTGCAGTGTATGCACTTTTGCATCGATGAAATTTTTTCTCTCCTCTAAGCACATATATCGATAATGATCTATTCCACTAGCTACTGCAAATTACTATATTACTTATCATTAAATTTTATCAGTGATAAATAGTGTAATTTCATAATCCATGGATCTATAAAATCATTGCAATAGCGTTTACAAAAATACTGCCATTATTGTGGATAGCATATCACTGGAACTTCTATGTAGATGAATTTTTAATAATCGATTTAGATTAAGTCGAACATTCAAAAGAATTCATGCACAAAACTATAAAAGAAATTTGCATTTAAGTAAAGAAAATATTGAAGTAAATAAAACTTAAGAGAGGAAAATGAGGATGACTTAATGATATGACCTGGTGTAATGTGACTTTTTGAGTAGTAAGAACTGAACAGGTCAGAAAGGCTCAAAGACGAACAAATTTCTATTTCGTGCTTAGCTTAGTGCTCCCAAAAGTTTTCTCGCTGTTCATTTAGGTCTACTTGCTAAATGTTCGACATTCTTTATTTCATATAGGGTTTCTAGAAAACAGCGAATAAACAGCGAATAATTGTAATTTCCCAGTGGAATATTATAGGAAAAAATGCAAAAGAAAAATTCCGTGTCCGAGCAAATAAATCGTATTCTAATGCCAGAAACATCGAGACCTAAAACTAGACCAACTCGAAACATGGAAGTTAGTGCATGTGATCAAAGCAGCAAGGTTGACAATTAAGATGAATGTTGAATTATGGAGCGGAAGAGTATTTGGGAATGGAAAAGAAGAGAGATGGAAAAGTGAGGTGACCTCTCACCCAAAACCTCTGATAAATATTCGCATATTAAATAAGCATACGTCTTTCACAAAAAAAGGAAAATAACAAAATTCTCGTTTCATAACTGTTTTGTAAATTGACAATAAAATAGAAAAATGTGATTTTTATGGAAACAAAATTCATTAATTTAACAACCCACGCTAATAACAAGAGCACTACTGATTTCGCTGAAACCTTTGAGAATGAGTTCATAGATGCATTTACTGAAGATATTCGAAAGTGGCGTGAATTCCAAGAAAACGAAGAAAGAAATATTCAACATACGAAGGCTATTAGCTCATCGAATGCCATCAGCCAATAGCTATGAGAAGTTTGGAATGTTTCCGTCATTTGGCACCTCATTTCCACTAAACTGCGAAAAAATTTCAACTACAAGGCTGTATCTTAATTCAGCCATACAAATTTTTAGTGATTAAAGTTCCCGCATAATCTTTTTTCACAAGTTGAATTAACTATAAACAAAAAGAGACTTGATGCCTTCCTGCATATGAAATTCAAAAAAGTAAAATCCTACAGAAAGAACGGATGAATATCATCCTCTGAAAGGTGAATAAAAGCGAAATCATCATTCACATTTGTGAGAAAAAAAATGTTGCGAAGAAGAGGAGAAAAGAGAAAAACATTTGAGCAATAAAAATATCCCATTGAAAATCCCGAAAACAACACAAAAGAGTAATAATATAGAGGAATTATTGGACTACTCCTCAGGAAGCAAAAGGAAAAAGCATAGGCCGATAAAAACATTCGAAAATAAAACCTCAACATATATGGAAGAAATTCCCTACAAGAGGATAATATTCGTCTGAAATTAGAGAGAAAATTTTACCATCAAAAAATCAGAAAGAATTTGAGCAATCGAGTAAGTCAGTAAAGAGGTTTCATCGGATTTGGCAGCTGCACAATGGCCTACTTTGGCTGCAAGCATCACGATGCTATGAGTGACCGCAACGCGTGTCCTAGCTGGCTGTGCGTCACAAACCGACCCGCCCATCTCTTTGCGTTAAGCCTACAAATGAAATCAAAACGAGCGAGTGCTGGTGAGCATCGTTGTACATACACATTCAATATCTCATAATAAATGGATCGCTTTCTTAATATTACCTCAGTGATACCCAGCAAAATAAATGCATTGTAGAGGAAGGCTGAAACTTCATGAAGTATTCCACTAGGCAATTCACTGATATTTAGAACAAGTGGACATGCAGAAACTAATACTGAAATCAGGATTTTAAATGCTTCATAAGTCCTTACTGACGGCTACTAAGAGAACTCGATCTACTAACTGGTGCTTAGGTCATCACAGAGAGCTATCCTTTAGTGACAACATCGCATATACAGCCTTCATAAATCAACTTTATAAGTTCAATTACCTATTATTGAAAAATACATAATAGATACTGCAAAAGAATTGGAACCAATTGCAATACTCTTCTCCACAATGCAAAGCATTTGTTATGAGCACAGAATCGTGGCAACAAGAAGATCCTCATCTCCAGCGCAGAAATAAATGGGATCACAACGAGTCAGCATTTCTGCTGAGGATTAGGCTCGTTTGCTGCGCTAGGAAAGAAATAATAGTGATTTTTTAGTGCGCATATATGTCAGAAGGAAATGACTGTTCACTCTCTCTTCACTTCCTATTTGAATACAATCACTGCAGGACGACGAATTATGCCATCGAACGGTCACAACAACAAATAGAATGGCGTGCTCTGGAGTGATTAATTAATGTGTATACACTTTGTGCGTGATGATATTTCCGATTGACGCAGCGAAACCCTCATCAGGTCGTAACTAACACTTCTGATGAATACTTGATGGAGCTTGACAAAGCAAACAAACAAAATGGTAACGAACGCCAACATGTACATTTGCAGAGATCAATCCTTTGAACTTTTTTGTTTTTAAACATGGAGCTTTGTTTGAACTTTTGTTTTAAACTTTGAAATTACATTAATGCAAAATTTTTGACAAGAAATTCAATGCCGAAGAAATGCTCGTTTCTAATGAATTTTCTTTTCCACATACTTCGTACCTCTATTTCAAAGATAAATTATAAGCGACAGATATGTAAAACTTGCTAGAAGAATGATCATAACGCTTGCCTCTGTAGTTCGACGAAGCGCTTTCGTAAATTACACACACACAGTGAAAGAAAATACACGATGATGCAGTCATATCTCAAGTTGTCTGAGGCTTAGACAAATCCTCTACTGAAACCAACATTTTATGAACCAACGATAGCAAGAGATGCACTCCGCAACGTTCCAAAATGCAACAATACATCCAAAAAATACATAATATTTCAGAGATTTTATTGTGAACGTTTGCAAGTCCATTTTTAGGACAATTTAGACAAATCCGACGGTGATCCGTGAACCTGATGTTTGCAAGCGATAAGACAGTTTAAAATTTGATACTGGCAACACCATAATACGCTAGAGATAAGAAATAAACAAATTTATTGCCCTAACACTAATGACTACCGATTTATGCATAACAAACGGGTGCGACGATAAAAATGTGGAACGATATGGTGACCGTGAAGAATTTTGTGAAAATACATTAAAACCGCTAAAGTTTAAATCCTTAATATTAAGTTAATACGAATTATGAACAAAAAACTTTGGAGAGAGCTTGTTTGCTTTTTTTTACCGCACTCGGAAATCACGAAAAAAAACAGAATATGGTTCTTTCACAGTTTGCCTCAACCATGGTGGCAACTGCTGACTAATCTTAATTTTTAAAGTGGCATTCTTTTTATGACATAATGACAAACATACGCTTCTTTACCAGAAAGCGGGGTTCATTACTCTTAGCAGTACTAAATAAACAAAGCTCCAAGTATGCTTGCAGTAATCGCTATTAATGATCATTTTCAAAGAAATGCCCGGTTAAACTGGACAAATTAATTGCAGTTGATGGAACAGGATCCATAAGGAATGAATTTTTCACTCAAAATCACTCTACCGACTGTACACAACATCTTTCAAACGAAAGGGTTCTTTCTTAATTATCACCACGCATCACCATTTTTAATGCCATTATATTCAAGGGACATCGGCGTGTAACGCATATGCAGACACCCCTCTTCCAAGATTCAACAGATCCTTTATGTCGTAACTGAAGGTGTAAAAAAACGTGTTTGAGAAGCACGAAAAAATTACAACAGCTTGACGCTCATTAAACCATTTTCTTGAGGGTATTTCTGCGATTCTGATAAAAACAACGAAGAATCAGGATGCAAAACATGCAGAAAATGAACATTTCATAAGAGATTATAAGATCGATAGATTCGGTTATGATATAGGAGCATTATTCCACATATTTTATTGCTTATCACCAATTTTTTAAAGGCACGCTCGGTCAGCGAGGCTTCAAAGATGCGTATCACGCACTAATCCTTTGGTAAACTTTTTCGTTTACTGAAAATGTGTTGAAATGGAAATGTTCAGTGCATGCTACCGGCAACAGCTCTTGAAGGATCAAATTACACCTCGATCGACATATGAATGCTATTAAAGAGAACATATCACAGAGTGTGTTTATATGTCTCAGATTTGCTGATATTTCAGCATAGAATCCAGCTTACAAAAACCTTCTAAGGGTAATCCACCAATACGCTCTCACAGCATGCTTCGTCGCTGTGAGGGCAGACAGAGTTAGAATCTCAGATTTGCTGATATTTCAGCATAGAATCCAGCTTACAAAAACCTTCTAAGGGTAATCCACCAATACGCTCTCACAGCATGCTTCGTCGCTGTGAGGGCAGACAGAGTTAGAAAAGGAAAGGTCGAGCTAATGGCAACAAGAATTGCTTGTAAATGTTGTAATTCATCAAGATGAATAAACTACACAGAGTTCCATTCGATATTTCCTGAAGCACTAGATGTCCGCAGATTCCAAGCCCACTTTGCAAGCTTCTAAGGATTAATTTTTCAACGTGTTGGAGCCACTCCAAATATTTCTCCTTTGCCAAAACAGGCTTTACTGTTCATATGAATCATACAAGGCAAGATGTGAACACATTTGTCAATATTCGTTTGTGAAGAGAACTGTCAACCGTTGTGGTTGTCTACCACCGGAAGTGTGAGTGCAGACTGCGTTTCTGTGGTCAAGCTTACAACTAAACAAATAACCTTTTCTGCTATTCCTATTCCTATCTGTTCACCACTTAGCAGTCCTCATACACCTTGAAACAATATTTTGAATTTACGCCTATTTTGTGCCTTCATTATTATTGCAATTATTACATATCCTTAGTATGCCTACATGTTGATATTTATGTAGGGTAGTTTACATTTGTAAACGCTACCACTTTCGCTTTAGTAAATAGCACCTAATAAATTTTGGATTTGCGAACACCAAAAGTACTTAGAGCTGTCTTGCGTTAGTGTGCTCCGGGACATGGTACACCACGTATTTAGTACTATTGTAAACTAGCATACTTGGCGCCGCTGTATATCCCACAGTCCATAAAAATGCATACATTCACAAGCATTAAAGATCCTCTAATTGCTCTTGGTAGTATTCATGTGCACATAAGACCTCAAATATTATCACTCAATAGAAGCAGCTGTTGCAGTAGCGAAGTGTTCGGCGTCCACTTCAAGAAGGCACTCATAAACCAATCAAAAAAAATAATCCCCTAGGAAATTCCAGTTTTCATTTGAAAACAACTCATGTTCTACTGACTGCAACGGTTTAGTTTTTAGGGTACCAAATTCGCTTCGGGCAGATGTGCCTTCGAAACAACACGCAACATGAACGCAATTTCAAAATTCCATTTGCACCATTTCAGCACTCATTGGCGGCACTCCCAAACGGGTCCAGATAATTTATTAATAATGGTGCAAAAGTAATATTATCACTGAACAATAATTTGGAGAATTAAGGAGTCGCTCCTTCTCGGTGTCGATTCCGACACAATATTTCAACGAAACTTTAAAATTACAGGTAAGCTATAGTTGAGATCGTTCAAGTGATAATATTCACTTTATATGATATCAACAAGGTAATAATGCTATCAGTTGGAAACGATATATCGTTTTAGCCGACGGATGAATGAATCCTGTGAATTTAAAGTGTATGCACAACAAAGTTGCTCTCCACTTTTCTTCTTCCACAGAAATGAATTTCGCCTATAGCAATCATTACACATACATGATCTTAACTTATGGTGCCGATGGGACGAATCATAATAGAATGAAAGAATAAGAAAGATGATGGAATTCGCCGAATGATGTAGCTTGGCTATGACGATGACAGGAAAACGGATATACAGAATTTGGCCAGTAATGTAGACATACATATGATGATAACACGAAAAGAGAATTTGCCCACTATGAACCTGAATTATAGGAATTTGATCACAACGAGTTGAAAGATGAAAGAATGGTTAAGTGGAATGCGCATAAAACGATCTAAAATCGAGGAGCTCGATTATGAAAATTATGATGATAATGTGGGGAGATGAACGATACAACGACAGATGCAGACTTAATCAAACCAATATAGATGAAAAATGATAATTTTTATTTAATTGGTGCTTTTAAGTTTAGTGCCTGATTGTCAACGTTTATGAATTTAAAAAGAGAATTTTCCGCTGTTAGACAAAGCGATAAGGGCATGGAATATTGCAGAAGACGTCACACTGCTATGAAATGGCAAATGACTGAACTCGAAAATTTCACCGCAAACAGTGAATGACTTCAACGCTTACGAGCTTAGAAAATTGTTGCCAGGTGGCAGCGTGGCGAGCATTAAAAGGGAGAGATGGAGGAACTAGTCCTATTAGAGCAACATCTGATGTTGTGGGCAGGAAGCCAACAAAAAAAGTGACATCTCAACTTATTGATGGATGATTATTTTACTCTGATGTGGCCTATTTAGGTCCAATTTCACTCAAGATCATATTCGAAAATTGCATATTTCTATACTGACGAATCAGTTAACCTGTCAGTTATTACGTTAAAAGGCTATCATTATGAATACGGTTCGCTAATTGCAAATATGAGATCGTTGCGATAATGCGATGCTATACTTCGGATTATTTTTCACTGTATTTTCAACAGCAGAAGAAGGAATTATGATGCAAAATTTCCCATCCGATTTATGAAATGAAAAAAACGTTGGAAAGTAAAACATCGAAATCAAGAGCAACAGATTTTTCACACTAGTTGCAAAATTACTGAAATTTCGATAAAGCAAATGAGATTACATTTTCTCTCGTTGGGCATTTTACCACGAAAATCTCCTCGAATGCTCAAGAAGAACCACAACTTCACCTTATTGTTATTCGTGGAAAGGTATCGATCGAATACCTATTAGTGTTGTACAGCTCGTTTCATTCGTAAAATTCCTATTAATTGCTTGTAATTAAACAGCGTATCTCTTACACAAAAAGACATGGTCACAATGAAGCTAGCATCTTGTTGTCGTAGTAGTACTGTTCAAGTACTTCTCTTTTCTTAAAAAATCATGAATGTTATACAACAGTGGTGTTCAAAAGCTTTGACCATCCCGAATCCCTTCAGCTACAATAAATTCCTCCCTCTTATTTCTAGAACCAGCTTTTTATCCATCTGGATTTCATTGATTACAAATTATGTTTTCAAAAAACCTCACAAAAACTTGCAATGGTGGCATTCTTGTGCGAATTAAAACAAATGAATGCGTTAAAGAAATTGGCGCACGAAATGTTCCTTCATTTAGCTTTGCATAAATCAACCACCTTCACAATTATAAACAAGAAGCCCTCTATAAAAGATACGACTTTATATCAACGAAGAGTGGAGAACAACGAAAGTCGGGCCGGTATAAAATGCAAGCGAAGTCTCCCAAATCTGCGAATGCTTTCCAAATCGATTTAAAATTGACGCGCCAGTGTGGGACATAACTCTCGAATCCACCTTATTGTGTAGAACATACGGATTTTATCCTATTGTGTACATTATTCTGGTCAAATTCGATAATAACTCTAAATTTAACCGTTTCGTTTGACGACACGACGACGTACAGACACCTACACTCACATACTTAGTGGCAATGCACCAATACACATAAGCGTGAAAAATCACGCAGTCCAAAATTTTGATAAAATGACGCATTTTCCCTTTACACATCACAAATACTTCTGCGTGTTTATGTACTCATGATGTAAATTAACCTTCAACAAGTCCAACTGCCCCTAATTACCTTGCAAATCGAATTTATTTATTCAATAAGATCAAACGGCTATCATTGCCATAATCACTCAGCATGCGAGTAAATTTACACATTTCGTTGAAGCAGTTAAGTTATCGCGCATTTAGTTGTTTCACATTTCGAGCGGTTTCCTACCAGCATTGCTTAAAACTCCCCGTCATTCTAGCCTCTTTCCCAAAAAGAGACAATAAAATGAAACATTCTCAACAATCACTGCAGTCAGATGGACAATTCCCACATATTATGTGATGGAATAATAGAAGGAAAAACTGTGAATGCTCAAATAGCAACAGATCGAATGACCTTAATAACGAGAGTATCTTCAATGCGACCCTATAAATTTATTAGGTAAATGGTGGCAAAAATATTCATTATTTAAGAGTGTAACACCTATGAAAATTTCGAACTTTTTCATAAACGTTTTCGACATATTTCAAAATATTGCTATGTACGAAAACTTTATTAGTCAGAAAAACTGAAAAACTTCACCATTGCTATGGCGCTTTAAAAACTTTAAATTAAAGTATGACATACAATGGAATTTCTCAAACAATCGTAACAAATGCAAAGACTCGCTCAAACTTCTGTTAAAACTCGTTGAATATGCAATATGATCGAAAAACTTGAAACAATTACCAGTTACTTCAGAAACTTCATAGAATTAAGAAAAAGAACCTATCAAAAATCATTCTCCTCACGATTGTAAGCATCAAATTATTTAATACCCGACAATGGTTGATAACAACGGAAGACGTTTCAACATTGAGGAGAAGTGTGATCTGCTAAAGTCACAATTCAAACTTAAGTCAAGGACTCCTAGCAGTCGAGGACTATTGTTGGCGGTCGAGGAGCATTTTTGACAGTCAAGGGGTACTCTTGGCAGCTAAGGACTATTACAGAGTATCTGCCTAATTTTTAAAACGTGAAAAACTGGTTTTTACGAGCTGCAAAATACACTGAAAAATCACAAAAAAAAGGAAAGCAAATTTTCAAGGTACATCTTTTCGCATGATCAATTCAGGTAATGACGCTATGTAAAATGACATTATTAGTACCCTAACGAAATTTGTCCGCTCACTTTCTGAGTGGAAATGTGAATCGTCTCATTATTGAAAATTAGGATGTATTACGAAACGAAAGAAAAAAGTTATGAAAGTTTGAATCTACTTACAACTTGTGACAATAACGAATTATAGGCTTTACTCATTGGAACTCAATTAATTCCAATGAGGGAGAAGTGAGCCTTGGGAGGATGGAATCAATAATCTTTTCAGGGATGACAAGGAGGAGAACTGGGAGAGCGCTAACCTCGGGAAAACCACACTATATAGCGAAAACAAACCTATCCTGAAACTCGCTAGCGCAACTTCCATCGAATGGACTTGTGCTGACTGAAAAACTTTGGAAAAACTTCCTGATATGGTAAGAGGTGCAAAAATTTTAAAACGATGACCAGGCTCGATAAGCAGCAGCTTCATCAAATCGATCCACAACCTATCCAAGGATAGAATACTTATCAGCCTTTTACGATGCGAAATGATACTGAAATACGAGGAGTTTCGTGGTCAAACATGAGCAACAAAACTACACAAAAACGTAACTGGAATTCTTTGGAAGCTAAGACAGCAAGGAAGCGAAAAATTTCTGAAGAGATGATAGAAATTCAAATTCATTGAGCCAAGCTTTTCGGGTGAGAGATTCCTCTCCAAGTCGTTGAAAATTGATATTCAGAAGACTTCTCTTTCCTTCCTTTGGCCATGCATGTAATGATATAAATCGATTTCAAGCAGCTATCGAACGATGGAAATTCGGGGAATGGAGCTATAATGCTCTCAATTAAACAAAATTGAAGTTAGAAGTTTTTACAAACAGAATTTTCTTAAAATATTCGAATTATATTTGATTGGGAGAGATTTCGTATAAAATACTGTTGCGACCTGCACAGAAGAAATTCTTCACGTCACTGAACGAACAGTACCTAACTGAGTAAAGCGATCTACGCTGAACCATTAACTCTCCAACACAGCCTTGTTACGTTATTAGTGCATTGCATTTGCCAGATTTCTGAGAACAAAAGAATATCATCGACGAAGTCTTAAAACCTCTAATTGCCCTGTAATAGGGCGCAGAAAAAACTCAACACGCCAACATAAACTCTGAATAAGATACTATGAAAAAATTCTGTGGCCAAGTTGCACCGACTCTGTAGCCAAGTTTTACCGATTGGTCCACTCAGAGAGCATCAATTATGAATAAACAACGTAAAAGATAGCAAACCTGTAACGAATCAAATACTTGAACGTCGAACGTAAATAGCAAACCTGTAACGAATCAAACAAAAGTAATTCAAGCTCGATGAAATAAACTCCGTTCAGCGGTTCATCAAACCAATGAATGTCGAAGGTGAAGAGATGGGAAGGTGAGCTAGAAATTTGGGCGAAATATCCTGAATAAAGCGGTTAAATAAAAAATAAATTAAATGTGTTCCAGGAAGAAAAAAAAGAATTACCCCTGAAGATTTATTTTAATGCATTAGAAATAAGAAATGACGCTTATTATTTGGTAATTCTAATGAATGAGATGAATTTTTTGAATAGATTTTTCGGGCGGTTATAAGTAAAGCAGCTGAGATTAAACAATATGGGAAAGAAATTCATTTAAACGAACGGAATCGAAAAGTACGTTAAAAGAGAATATATAATATTAAATTGTTTGAAATAGAATTCTTTGAAAATTCTCCAAATATTCCAACCATAGAGAATTCTAAAGAGAAGAAATAAGGCAATCAAAGATTACAATGAGTCTATTTTTCGAACCTATTTAGAACACCAGAATTGCGTTACTCAATAATCTTTATCATTCATTCCTATCATCTCAATTTGGCGCATTAAATAAGAAAATTAAAACGACATCGTTACTTTTCAAATTTGGAGTAAAAAATCGGCAAAAAATAGCTCCAATTTTCGCCTTACTTAATTCATCTATTAACGACGAAACATTCGACAGCCACTGAATACAAATTGCCCAAATTATGACTTTTTAGGAACGTTTCGGAAAGAATACATATACAATTTTAGCGCACCTGTGAATTTCGGCTGAGGTGCATAATATGAGAGGAAAAAAGTCGTAAGTTGCTTTCTTGGTGCCAGTGAGGAGAGTGATGGGGGAAACAAATGCTCCACTGCACCAAAAAAGTATCCGGCTGACTTGCTAGGATATACCACGACAAGTCCATTTTTACTGGTGGAGAATACCCACTCAAGCACAAGCCTTAATATAAGTCTAAAAAATGCTCGGATCTGTCACCATGATGATTATGCGAACGCAACGTTATCGCTTCACAATATTGCCGGCAAAGCAAAGGATAGATGAGAGGTTAGGGTAGATGGCAGGGATAAATACGGAACTTTCAAGATATCATTTTTGCACGAAATTTTCTCTAAACGTGAAAATTTTCAACACCAATATCCGATATTTGAATACAGCAAACATAAACTGAATAAACTGACTATTACCTATCAAACTGACCGCTCCAAAACCTCTCGGAACTGTAGGAAGAAATCATTTTCGCCACAATGAAGCTCTTTAATGCTTTCTGTTCGCATGAAACAAGAAGTCCAGAAAAATTTGGTCTCACGAATCTAAAACACCTTTCTTAGGTTCTATATAGATGCCTCGATTTCGCAACCCACTTCTCTTCGCCTTTCCTCCCCCATTCACAGGACGAATTTACAATTATGGCTACTCATCGGGAGGAATACGACAAGTAACAGTAATTCACATTTGAAAGTACTGCTTGTCACAGGCTCCACTCGTGAAGGAAACAACGTCCACGGTTTAACGTGCCGACTACTGAATAAATATTATGCTCTGTATTACGACGCAGAAAAATATTAGTGGCCCGAGCATGTGGCTGGCATTTATAATCACCAATAAATTTGCAACATAGGTTTTTCAAATTTTGATCGAGGAGGGCAGGCTGTCAATAAGTGAAAAATACTGCCGTGGATGAGGCGCTCTGTGGAAGATATAGCTTCGTAGATTAAAGCATCTCAAAATGTTCGTGCAGTGCGCAAAAGTAGTCCTTATACATTTTGAAGGGAAAACAAGATTAGAGGCCATTTTAGCACGACATATATTTACGACCGTCATGCAACCATTCATCTTTTAGCTGACTCACTATGGTGGAAGCTCGAACCTTGACATGTCGACTTAAAAAAGACCCAGCTGAAATAGACGGGAAGTCAGAAATGCGAAAGGCATTCAGCAATAACAGTGGGGAAGGGGACAATTAACCTCGTATTGGGACGCATAAGACGGTAACCGGAAGCATTCAATGAAATTCGGGCACCTAGGAAGGCCGATCAACATCAAATTGGGTGCCAATTGGTCGCATCATTAACCATACAGTTTGCGTACACATAGAATGTGCATATTTTGCACCTCGCCAAACCACCGCATACGGAGGTCGTTAGCGTTTAAATCTCAAATACGGAAGGGAATTAATCTTTTTCAAAGCAATTATTCCCTGGACCTATTACCTTATTACTTAATATCTTAATGGTTTTTATTCTCAAGTCCATGTGAGTTTGTTCAGAATGTGTTATGGATTTTTTATTACTACAAAATCAACCACCTATGTGCCATTCATTGTGATGGCTCAGCATCGGTCATCCATTCTGCATTACTTACAAGGAATACTTAGAATTGCAGCAAGCTCGTCCCCGACTCCATGACAAACAACTTCTGTTACCTTTTTTGTTTCAAAAGAAATCCGGCCCGCTATAAGATGGCTCCCACAGAAATCTTGTAATGTGAAATGCGGCGACTACCTTGTAATCTATTATTTCATTTTTCGCTCGTCAATGCTCATTTAATTATAGCACGAGCCATACCATTGTGCACTCACTCTCCCTTTCTCCGTAGACTTAGATAACAGAAGGTAGTTGATCGAATTATGGAGCACCAACATCCTTCGATACATTGACAGAAGCGTTATATATAACTTCGACCATTAGCTTCTTTGAGAGTCAGAAAATAGTTGCAGATTTAGCGGGGTTCAAACGGCGCATCTCATTGTTGCACATACGCACACAAATTAAGCGACCCGTTCAATTAGTCAAAATCGAAAAGCTCTATTATATTACCGTGTCAAATATTTCTGTTTTCCGGTTTAGGATATGATTTTCAAAGAAGTAAACACTTCATCTGCTGGGAAAACCTATAAACTGGACAATTGGTGCATTTTTTGCTTGAAATGGGCATTAAAATAATCTACACACGGCGCGTCGCATAGCTATTCGGCCATTATGATGAAAAATTGGCATATCAATGCCGTTGTTAGTAAATTGTTTATTAAGGAAGTGTTGAATGTATTTATGCATATTAATCAAAACTGACACAATCAGGTAGCAGTTGATAGTGTCAAAAAAGAATGGACAGCAACGAAACGGCGTAAAGCAGAGATAATTAGCCCTCAGTACGAAGAATATAAGACAAGCGGAAATAGTGGTGATGAATTTTACAAGAGAATTACGGTTGCAATTGATGTTCTCCAAAGAGTTCCAAGAAGATGAATTAAATTTTTCACAAACAGTCGATAAAATGCAATTATAAAGCTTGGAAAAAACTGACTCCAAATTCTTTAAAAAATGTTGGTTTCAAATATATTAAAAAAACCAACTCGTTTAATTAATCAAGAATCAGGTGTAAAAACATATTGAATAGCAGTTGCCTTCTATATGTCTCCTACAATAAGCTAAAAAGGAAAATGTCTTCAGAAAAATAAAATCTTTCAGGCCAAAAAATGCGATCATTGTATAGAGCTAAACAAATCAGCCGCAAATGCAAAGGGTTATTGTGCAAATGAAAATAAACAGCATAGCAATGGAACACTCGAAACATTTACATTGCACGTTACTCAGAATGGCTGTTAATTAATCATCACTACTGTTTTGTAATCGCTTCTCGAATGCAAAATGCAAATGCGCATAATTCAACTCCTTCAGGCAGATTTACGTAACCCAGAAATGCAGTCTAACAACGAGAGTGCAGCAGATCTTTTGTTCTGAAATCTATCATTCCGAATCCACATATCGTTCTTATCGATAATGAGAGCTCTGCTAAAAAAATCAAACAGGTAATTAAGAATTTTAAGAAAATTTGGATCGATTGGGCCTATTTTCGTCGAAAATTCGCAAGATTTTTCATCCTAACCTTCATTTATGCTTAAAGAGGCGTAGATACGGACTAGGAACCTCCTACTCTCAGCCTGGAACAATTTAATACTTATCGATTTAACGGTAGAACGTCAAATTACAGAATTTTATTAGAAAATGAACTTTCTACGCAAAAATTCTCAAATATGTCTTCGTTCATATGCGACGATCGTCTTCTGAAGACGTCATTATTTCGGAATGAAACCTCTGAAGCAGTAATTTTATCATTTTATTCTAGATTACTTCAACGCTTCCAATTATGAAAAGATCCAAAACTACATAAGCAGAAACGGCAAAAAGGGTAAAACGTTCGCAGTGCTGCAATCGTGGCAGAGATAGACTCAATACGTAAGAAAGGCAGTAATGTATAGATCGAAATGACTCCAAAGCAGTCTTAAAGCTGAAAGAATGGATGCATTAACGATATCGGCAGGAAACAGATATCAAACTCGTGCAACGCAATATTGGAAATTATGCACGGCATTATTCTACAACAAATGTTCTGGAGAGCTGGAGGTGATGTCCATGTTAACTTTGAGAAGGGGAACGTTTTTACCAGTGGAACACTGGAGAAGCAGTCATACATAATTTTATGACAACGAATTGAGATGTATTTGAGACGGCGTTCTTCGAATCATTCCAGGATGAAGATTTTGATCAGACGGTGTAAAGTGGTTGGCGTGAACTACGGCGGACTTTGCGCGAAGCAAAACAAGTGAAGCATTTGAGAACAGAACTTAGTAGTCCGATATCAGAAACAAATAAGGATGGCATACGAAGTCAGCACTTGAAAAAGGTTGGGCGGAAGGTGGTGAAAACCCTTCGATAATGCTGCCCAATAAGTGATAAAAAGCACGAATACTGTAAAGCGCAGTTTTCATTAATTTCTCGTTTACAGTGGAATATTGTAATCGCTGGTGGAGTTCGGGCTCGACTAGGATACCACCGTCGTAAACGTCGTCTGCATTAGAAAGAACAGTCCGTAGCTTGGCAAGGCGTTCACATTAGAAGTTAATATGAACCACGTGACATTTTTTTATACGGAAACGCTTAACTCCTAAAGATTCAGTGAACTTACGGATGCATTAAGATCTTCTGCAGAATGTGGAAGTCGCAGACAGGATCATAGTGAAGAGAACAAAAATTTGGTGCCATCAGCGAACAGCCTAACACAACTCAGGATATTAGCAGAAACACTGTCAGTTTATATGAGGAACAAAACAGGATCTGGGATATCTCCTTGAAGGATGCAGGAACTACGGATGGAGTCAAGTAGTTATCGGCTAAAATATACAGCTAAAATTCCGGAAAAACATACCAGAGATAAAAACGTATAGTAAGCAAGCGAAACTCTTTCTTAACGATGGCGTGTGCCGTATAACTCAGCCAGATGCCCTAATTTGAAAACAAAAACGATTGTTAAAGTTTAGTGCTTAACTGAGGAGCAAAACTAGAAAAACTCGTCGTAAATCCGGTCCTATTCCCACCGTTATCGAAACAACAATTAACAATAACTATTATATAGAAAAGAATCTTTTCTATAATAAATGTTCGTTTAAATTACTGCCACATGGGATAAAAACGAAATACACTTAAAATTGCTAGCAATAAATAAAATTAAAGAGCAAAAATAATTAAGATTAATAAGACACAGGTTGGACAATTCATCTGAAAAAAAAAGAAAGTGGAAGAAACGACGAACATATGCTCGAATTTCGCCCAAATTTATGAAGATGCAAACTACTCAGTGATCCAGTTAAGGAATAGAATGATCGGCGGCTCGATTCGACGTAATTTGGAAATTCTCGTTCACATTAGGCGCGAAAAAACGGTTACGGAAGTAGCACATCGACGCATCTCATCTCACACGTGGTGCATCAGACGCGCAATCGTTAATGACGATAAGCTGTGGAAGTAAATGCCAAGCGATAGTTGTGCAACGTGGCTCGAGCTCAAAGCAGAGGAACGTATGCGAAGAGGCGGGCTTTTTTGAAACGCTCCTGCTAGACAATTGCCCTCAAGCGTAAGCGTAAATACGAGCTAGCAGCCTCCCATGTTTTTTTCCATCAGTCCTCCAGGCTCATCTACGCTTCACAGTCACACTTCTGGCCAGTACTCACTTAGATCTTTTGCTACACCAAACTGCCACTAAGACAGACAACGATTGGTATGAGCCTTATATACTATGAAAAAATACTGACGAACTCAGATGATGAAAGGAACTAACTGGGACATCTGGGTCGGCATTCTGCAAAATATTTAAATATGTTAGCGACCGAAGGATCACTACCGCTGGCAGATTATAATTACGACTTTTTTAAGAAATGGATATCATTACAAAGGTCCCAACAGAAATAATAACGTATAAAAATAACATATGATGCTAGATTAAGCTTACTAAAAATGCGAGTCCGCTTGGCGAAGCAGTTAAGAACGCAAACTAACAGACTGTTAGACCCATACAAACGCATATCCGTAATATCATATAAAACTAATTACGAATAAGTAAAATTCAACTGGTTGAGATGGTTTGACAGTCACATTATCAGTAGTGAAATGTCTGCCACTGACTGGTTAACGATTATACTACCGAAAGACTGAATTTATGACCATCTATCATCAATTTTTTAAGAGTTAAGTCAACCACTGGACGGGGTATGCACTGCATGAAACGGTCAGCTGGTCATAGTTTAGGACACGACGTTTATTAAAATGGAAGGGGAAAGGTTAACGACATGGGTGGTTCAAAATCACTTCCTGACAAGCAGCATCACAGTTTGAAAGATGTTTGAAGTATTTTTGATGTCATTTAAAATGTTATAGTTGCTAACAATGTTAATGCATTTAACAACCTGCAAAATGTCTCACATTTTACATTTCAAACTGCATCGACGAGGCGAGATATAGAACTCCGGAATGAAGTGTTATGCAGACGTTAGCGTAATCAAATAAAAGCAGCTGAAATTTTCTAAGAGGTTCCTTCCACAATAACTGACCATAGTCTTTATCACAGCTTATGCAGCTCACACCGATCACTGTCACATTTTTCAAAGTTGTATGAACACATATTACTTAAGGCAAGTCGTGATATAGTATGTAACGATTTAACGTTTTCAACAAAATAAATCGGAACTTGAGGAACTTGAAGTTGAGGTGACACACTGTGGAGTTCTAAACATCGACTAAAAGATATGAAGTGCAAGAAATAGCTTTCACTGCCTTGAAAAACAAAAACATCATTTTCGAAAGACCAACTGGAATGATAAGCAAGAGTGGCGAATTGTTCGGTCATACTTTTTTAAGATCCGATCACCGTTGCGAATTCCTACAAAACAATCCATCTTTCATACATGGCTGCAATCGTGAAATATAAGCCTAACCGCTGCAAATAAATAGAAACTCGTTAGAGTAGCGTTAAACACCTGTGGTTTTACTAAAACCAGATGAACCAAATAAAATAAGGTGGGCGAGGTCATCAAAACAATCATACAAATTCTGTAAAATTTCCTAGGAATGGCTTCAACAGTTAGTATCCTGAAAGAAACAGAAGGCCATTCAAACACATACAAACATGGCATCGTAATATTAGCTTTTGCAAATGCAAACTTTTCAAGGTTAATAAGGACAGGCAATTGCATGCATAATTGCAAAAGCTGAGTATTGCCAGCCTCTGCTGTTGCAATCGGGAAAAAAGCCCAGTCGGCACACTAAATGCAAACGTCGACTACTCGCCTTTTTTTCTGCTTTTGCGCTTTTGAGTCAAAATCAATATCGTCCTTCTCTTCATCGTAAATAATTCGATGAGTTCAAAATTTCCTTTTCATAAAGATTCCACCAGATTTTAAAAATGACGTCAGCTATGAAGGATTTCTACTCGAATCTTCAGCATCAAAATCTCCTATATATTTCAAAGAATTCAAAGATATTATCACCAGGCGGAGATGATTCGAAGACGTAAACTAAGAGAGATAAACTAAGATATATACCTTTTTTTGTGAGGAAACAAACAGTAAGGAAAATTTATTCCGCATAAATTCACATCGCATTCAGCTGTCTGAGTGAGAATCATCCTCCTGTTGCTCAACCGTGCCATCTCCTCCAATATGACGGGTGGAAGGGGCCATCTTCTTCCCTGCAACCAAAATGTCCGCTTTCCTCCTTCCGGTCTCCCTCCAGAGTCCATCATTTCTTTCTCTCTCCCTTTCGCTCATTAAATGAAAACATTCTAAGTCATAATATTCGCTTATTCTTCAACGAAAAAACACACTGCATCGTTTGACGTGTTATAAAATATCTTTAAAGGTTGACTGCCTAACGAAAATCGCCGCTTACTCCCTATCGTAACTCTACTGTTCTCATTTGCAATTTGAGCTATGTGTTTCCTTAAAAAAAAAGAAATGAAGAAAAGCCCAATCTCTCCCACACATTCAGTAGTGAGAGGGTACATGAGTACTACACGTATCTTTTATAACTCTTTTACATTTCTTCATTCACTGGCACCTTTAAGCAAAATATGAAAGGAGGTAAGTAGAAGAGCTGCGTTGTGCTCATATTCACGCAATGATGCGGTAGGATGCAAGCGTCGCTCGTTTCATGAAAACGTGGAAGCCTATTTCGATCAGAAATCCGTTTACTGAAATTGGCATTGAGTGGTTTTTTTTGCGCAAATACGGCATCCTAACGCAGAATTGCTGCTTTCATCAAGAACGACCAATACGAGAATTTCATTGAATTCTTTTATTTATTTGTTGAATGCTCATTTTTTCGCAGCGTTCAACCGATACAATTGATGATATATAATGATTTAACGGTTCATATAATTGCGCTTTGATAGTGAAATGATTGTGGAAAACTACTGTTAAATGCATATAAAGCATAGAAAGCAGAAGAAACTAGTTTAGGAATTTTAGAACATAGTAAAATCTCAGTAAATGCATTCCAGATTGAGGATCTAATCCTGTTTCTTTTTTGCAAACTTCTGCAAATTTGCTTGAAAAAATCTCGTTATGGAGACATCATATCCAGTGATTATGAACTGTATGGTATGTGTGTATGTGCATGTGTCCCTAGTACATGCACGTATATGCTTATATATGTATTGTGTCTGTGTTTGTTATGTATGCATGTTTGCGATCGTATGTGTAAGTGTGTGCTTACGAATGCGCATGCAGCTTATCTGCCCAAAAGTTTCAGTTGAACAGGAGCTGACAAATGCTATGAAATATGGTGGCAGTGGAGTGCCACTCACCATGATTCCTATAACATTTTTCATTTACGAATCTCAAAAGGATACAGAGATATTTAAAAGCGAAAAAGGGCTGGAAGGATTTTCTGCAGCCCGGTTTTTCATTTTACCTGAGCCGAGTAGCAGAAATAATAATTTTTTTTTAGTTCTGCAGAGTGATTAAGCGAACGGTCGGAATAATTAAAATGTGGAGACGTTACTTTGCATAACTGTAATTTCTTGGCGATTCGTAAAATTGTTTACCCAGAAGAGGTCAGTGAAAAAGCGCTTGTAGTGCCAACTGTAGGCCACGCTTTAATCATCGCACTAATGGCAGTATATTGAACATGTGGCGGAAACGACTAATTAGGAGAACTTTTTAAATGAAGACTGCAAATTTGTTTTATGCGGAGAGCGAAAATGCGTAAAATCATCGGATCATCAAAATCTTGTGTATCCCGCTCCGTTTTTCTCATTTCAGAAAGGTGGGAAGAGCATCGATGGGATCGGAGGTTCTCTGCAGACTGCCACATCTGCGCAGGAATGAATACCCTCAGTACTAGCATTCCCTCATGGAAATGGCCTAAGGTCAAGGATGAAAATGACAAAGAAGTGGACGAGTTACATATTACAACCTCACCCAATTTCCTTCAATTCTTATTTTTTGAAGAAAAAATACAAATGAGAATTAGAAAAGAATCATCGGTGTTTCACTCCATCTAAAGATAAGGTTACAAAGATGCACACAAATGCGTTGCAAAAGAAGAATGATGGCAGTGATATTCGCAAGGGTTGAGAACTTATGAAGGACAAAAGCGATCAAGTTTTGAATGAGGAAGCAAAAGACCGAATTCTGAGGAGTAATTATAAATAAAAATCAAAAATGAAATCGTTTGCAGCGAGTATATATATTCTACAAAAAGAAACCTAATGCCGATACTTTCTCGAATCTGATGAAAACTATTGACTTGCCGATGAGCTGCACAGATACTGATAACGACTATAAGCAGTTCGTTGCCAACATTCTGAAGGCTGTGGACTTTGCAAGTGAAGAAATCCTTCCAACAATGAAAAGACGTATTCGACACACTACGTTACTGCTGATGAGAGTTAGAGCCCAACGAATGGCAGATGACATAACAATCGGAGAAGACTACAGAACACTGCGTAAGGAGATCTAGAAAAGTTCACAATCGAATTATGACGACTATCGGAAGATAAAGCTAAGAGAGAGCGCACTGGGAAGAAAAAGTATCAAAAGGATTGAAAAGAAGTCACTGCTGAAAAGAAAATTGCCCTATCGCACTGAAAGTTGCCGATGGACGCACCACACATAGAAAAAAGATGAAAAGAATCCTTGAAAAATTCCATAATGAACTGTACGCATCCAGGGTGAAGATAGGCGAAATTAAACCGCTCATTGCAAAAGAAGAAATTCCAGTTCTGGCATAGGACGACGTAGAAGTTACCATTAGGAGGATGAAGTCCAACATATACCGCGGAATTGACAGAATGACAACAGAATATTAAAAGCGGGGCTGTTTGCTTCAAAACGCAATCACAGAAACATTTCCTTTCTATTTAAAAAAGGGACGATTCAGAAAGCTTGATCAACTTCGAGAACTGTGCTGTTGAAGAAAAAAGGAGATTCAGAAGACCTTGGTAACTATCACCCGATAACGCCTCTATCTTAGCAATATAAGCTGTTCACAAGACTGCTGTTACAGCGAATATATCGACAACTGGAATTTAGCAGAGAACAAGCGAAAGATTCAAAGCTGAGTACTCCATTCACGGTCACATTCATGACTTCAGCCACAGTTTGCTAGAGAGGAGCAAAGAATATCAGATGAGGGTAAGTTTAACTTCCGTCAACTACCGCAAGGAGTTTGATTCTGTGGAAGCGACTGCTGTAATCCACGCGTTACACGAAGCTGGCGTAAACCCCTTTTACGTCGACATCGCAAGACTCATTGATGAAGAAAGCGCCACTGACATAAACCTTTTATCCGAGATATGTCATTTACAGATAAAGAAACGAGTCCGCAAGGAGAAACGATTTCCCCGACGCTGTTAGCAGCAATCTGACAATGTTTTTCTTAAAATGATTCATCAGGGTGGAATTATGATCGATAGTGTAATGCTCATATACCTACTCCATGCGGAAGACTGCGTATCTTTTTCATATAACCATAGTGATCTGCAAAAAGACCTTCAACACCTTCAACAATTACAATACCTCTCAAAAGAAGTTGGGTTGGAGGTGAATTTAACGAAGACAAAGTGGATGTGAAATGAATATCGCTTCCCGGGGGTCTTTCGCACAGATGAAGCAGAGACTGAAGAAATTAAAGGTTACTCACACTTAGGAAGAAGTTTTGAATCAAACAACCTCGTTGACGGCGAATGGGCAAGAAGATGGTTGGGTCGCCTTCAATAACAAGAGCTCACTATTTACCGATCAAGTTCTACCAATGAACATCAGAGCATCCGTTTTTAATTCTGTTGTGTTCCCGGTAATGTTGTATACATTTGAAACATGGTCTACAACAAAGAACGAGGAATGGAGGTTTGCTGTAATGGAAGTATCTATGGAAAGAAGAATCTCAGGAATTATCATAAAGGTTAGCAACGAGAACGGAGACAAAGAATGGGCTCTTGCGATGTGGTAGACGAAATGTAGGCAGCAAAAAGGGGCTAAGACTAGCTAGACATGTTGCTCGACTGCAAGACAACCATTGGACATTGCGGTTAACAAACTGGATCTCGAGAAATCACAAATGACTTCAAAGAGGACCACGTACAAGACGGAAGCCAGTGGAGAAACTATTTGGGCAACAATGGAAGCAGAAAGCACTAGACAGGATATTTTGGCGTTCGATGGACTCGTGCTCAGAGATGGGATTGCAGCGATGACAAGTTGATGGGCGAAGGTGATATATATATTTTGCTAATTTGACATATTTAGTCTCATCACATAACCATGACTCATTTGCCGCCAGAGTCAGCGGATTATTTAGTGCATCACGAAGGGTGTAGTAAAATGTATGCTTCTGCATATGAGCTGAATTTCATAGTTCAACGTCCTTGCACTTGTTGTATATGTGCCTGCATCACTGCATCGATGCGGCATTTTCAACTGGACGACCACGAAACCATGACGACGAGATTAGGTTGATGTAATCAGCATCCTGGGGTGTTTTGCCTCTAAATCCAATATCGTTCCGATTAATGGTCCTCTATGTGGGTGACTACTGACTCTTTCATTTGCCATAAACTTCGCAGCAAATCCACTGAACGCCATAAGCGATTAGATGTGTTCTCAAATCAATTTGTACCAAGGAAGTTGTGAGAGCATGGAATTGCATCCGCAACATTATTTCGCTATGAATTCACATACTGACCAGTTGGTTTACTCGGTGAATTTGTGCAAAGCTACTATTGTCTCAACCCCCTTTGAACAGCATTCCCAGAGAATGAGCTTTGGCTTGAACTATACGCTTGAATTTCTATTAAAATTCGTTATTTTAGCGATTCTTGAAGTTACTTAGAAACAAACCGACCTTCTCAAATAAGTGTTCTCTTCATCAACAGGGAAGTTAAAAAGATACTTTAAAATGCTTAGACTGAGTCACATTTTCGTATTCAACTTTAAGCCAAATGTGTTGCCAAATGGATTAAATCGAAAACTAAACAAATATACTGGTGAAATACACGAAAGTCAACGTCATTCTTCCAGCGCATCAACAAATACGAACAAAGGCAATAATATAAAAGTGCAAGCGAGTATTCTAGAGCTTCCTTTGTTCGTGATTTGCCTGATACTGCCTCAAATAGGTCGTCGAGCACACAAAAGCTTCTTGCAAACGATCCAAAAACTCCGAGGTCCATCCATCGTTCGGAATGTTCCTAAGGTAATTTTCGACAGTCTCACTAAATCAATGCTAATTCCAGACTCTAGCTGGGAGTGTTAAATGTTGCACATGAGCTTTTGGTATTAGGCACTTGTTCGATAAATAGAAAAGGTCCTATTACTTGTGGAAGATGACGTCCGTGATGCCGGAGTGAGAATAATGCGCAACCTGATTTTCACTCCTCAGTCGAATAGATTTGTTTCAAAGGCCGTCAACATCCTAAGGTGCATTTTAAAAGTGACATTATCGTAGGAAATGGCGTTTTCGCTTGCATTTTTTACTCAAATCTCAAATATCCTTTCGTCCCTTAGGCGATACAAAACATTGCACACATATCTTTAGAAAAATAAGATTTCACACCATCTTTCCTCTCTTTCCATAGCTTTCAACTAAAGTTTCATTTTCCGCATTACAAAGCTCAAGTATTACTTAGCCCAAATTTGCTTATATATATATATATATATATATATATATATATATATATATATACAATTCTGCTTTCCGTGGAAGTTTTGCGGAAAAAACGCGAGTGGCGCGCTCTTTTCGATGAACGAGGTATAGCATTCCCGGGAACCAAGATGCCTTTGCTGCGGTTCATTTCAATAACAAGAGCATATACATTCCTCTGATATGGTTTATTTGTACTTTGTGTGTTGAACAAGAGAGAAGAGGTGAGTGGGAGGGAGAGAGAGAGGAAGGAGAAGCAAGTATACATTAGAAATATTATGAATTATTCCAAGAGTAAATATCTCAAGTGATCGCTTAAATTTTCGTGAATCACTTCATGAATTAAAATGAAAACGAGAAAATAGTAAAAATTTTATGCAGAACGTAGATGAAGGAAAAACTTACGAGAGAACTTCGTATAAAGCTCGACGATGCATAAGTAAAAGAGAATGGCGTAAAAATTGAAAGACATATTTTATAGGGATGGAAAAAATAATTAATGCAGCAAATATCTTTAGAAAAAATCAAAAGGCCATCCTCATATGTGCTTTTTGAAATCCGCTCATCTGCATCAACAGATAACATCAATAAGCGAATAACAGTATAATGATGCGAAACAATTGTCCTGCAACTTCATCGAAAACTTCATTGTCGTACTCGCCTCAATTAAACTTTGCTATGCCATATTTTATGGTCATTAACGAGTTCCATCTCAATTTTTATTCGAAATTTTTAAATGAATAATAACGTTTGGATGGAAAACAGAGATATACGATAAAACAAATACGAGTAAACGCCAAGATGTTGCGCTAAAAAAGCCTCCCAAAGGAGAGGGCAGTAAATTTGGAGATGCTCAGTTTCCAGTGGCAATCCGTCCTCCTTACCCCCTATCCTCTCCTCCCACCTCCCCCGCTACCTCTACTGATATTTGCTCCAATTCATGTTCCAAAATTCGTTGTTTATTTTAGGAAGATTTAAAAATTGGGTGAACGCATACAGGACATCTTCCTTCACTTTTATTTTTTTCCATTCGTCCGCCATCTCTGGGTGCTAAATTTACCTGCGAGCTATTCGTACTACTGAATTCGTATAAACTGACTTTGACGCGCACAGCGAAGTTTCCCTCCGACATGATGGATCACATTGTTGCAAAAATGGCTGCAGCTGCCGGAAACACACTTCTCGTAACTGTGACCACCATGCTCTCTTGATTGTCGTTACTTGGAAAATGCAGCTTTTTCCGAAATACGATCCCCAGAAATTATAAATAGAGGCAGGCAAAAATATGCATAGCGGCTACGAAAAACGTACGTATCTGCTGATTTCAAATGAAAGCGGTTTCACTTTGATGGGAATTTTACGGCGGTGAATAGTCCGAAATCGGAACACAACAAATAAACTTCCAGCATATTGGAGGGATGAGGAGGTGAAAAGACTACAGCTTAAAAAGGAGGCAAATTCGAGAGCAAACGGTGAGAGGAGAGAGAGGTGGAAAGGACGTAGGTAAGAGTTAGTTTCAGAAGGGAGGTGAGATGAAAATATTAATGAAAGCTGGAAAAAACTAACCACCGGAGGGTGGGTAACGAGGTGCTAGTGACTATCAGCGTAAGGTTTAGAGGATGAGAAATAGTGGAAGAAGCGAAAAAAATCAAGAAAAATGCTGAAGCAGGGGTGGGCAAACGTGGTACACAAATGAGGATTAGAGCGAATTTAAAGAGGGCGGAAGGAGGGAGAAGGACGTAATCGAGAACTGAGATAGGTCTGAAGGGAAAACAGGTGAGAATTATAAGTTAGAATGAGGGCAAACATGCGAGGGAACAGAAGTAGAAAGGGTGTATTCAGCATTACCAGAATTTTTAGGAAAGCATATGACATATGAAACCTGCTGGGGAAAAATTATAATCAGCTGTGGCTATTATGCGGCGCAAGCATTCGAATTAGGTGAACATATGGAATAAACAGACTTTGCTGCGAAAAATATTCAAGCCAATAGGTCGAGAAGGTCGAAGATAGAGCTGAAGTTCCTATAAAAACTTGTTCAATATATGTGCCATCGGTTTCTGTTTACGATACAAACCTTGGCACGGCAAACGGGAACTTCAGAACAGGCGTTCCTACTTTTACGCAGATAAGGTAATAAACAAAAAGGAAAAACCTCACCTCACGGTCATATGTATATTATCTCCTTCGTTTTTCTTAGTTTCTCTTATGGTCATATGTATATCATGCTTTACGCATCATAGGAGATTTTCGCAGATGAAACTAACGTAAGCGAATAAAATCGTCAGGCAACATTTCGGCCACACTGCGAGCACTCCTCACACACTTACTTTTATCAACAATATCTTTTTCTTCGTGATCCTCCTTCTTTCTACTTCCTCTCCTGTCCCCATCATCCAATTTGCTGGGACTGAGAAACATCCACAGACTTACTATTTTATTCAAAGCGAGGATCGGTTTACTCTATCGGCATTTCAAAAAGTGGAAATAATGAATAAATCAAGCTTTGATAGAAGAGAAAGAGGGTTTGCATATCACCGGAAGAGAAGTGGCAGCACTCCCTCGAGACTAACGAACATCGACACTTCTACGACTGATGAGAGCGCCGAGATGTGTCGTTTGTGGACACATGTCACACAAATTGATTGTACCCGGGCAATGAAGATGACCCCAGGGTTCTGCCAAAATGTCATTTCCAACTTCAATAAGAGTTTTCGGTTCTTCTACTATAAATTTAAACGAAAATGCATTCGAAAATAATACAACGATAAGCATTGAAGTCGACTGAACATAATAGAAAATTAATGATGCAGAATCCTTCTTAATTCAAAAAGTGCTGAACAATTAGCGCTGAACGAATGATAAGACATCTTCAAAATTCACTGCTCTATGAAATTGCGGTACAGAAAAGCGACAAAGATCGATGGATTCGTTAAGCAGATAATTACTGTTTATGAATTGAATATGAAATAATTCTTTTTTTTCACTCGATGATGAATAACAAAACGCAATCAGTTTTAATAACTATCGAGTATGACGCAATGCTACTATGGTAAAGTTCCTAAATATCCACCAAACTACTTAGATGATTAATAAAGAATATTTCTTTAATCATGCACACTCACAACCCTAATTGTAAGTAGTTAGCTAGTAGCGGAAAAGAAAGAGAATTTGGGGAAATATTGTAGGGTTGAAAAAGCAGGAGGTGAACCAATTCAAATGTTGCAGTAAAGAAATCGGCGAAGTAGAATCTTTCTATGTAGAAGAGGTTCGAAACCAAATGATTCAACCTCGAGCCTCTGTTCATAACATAGCTTGAAAGAACCAGAAGCGTCCCAGGTATTGCAGTCTCAGTGGAAATCTGCTAGCGTTCCTCACAAAAGAGTCGGACGTTCACATATATACTTTAGTAATTATGCATAAACTGAGGTGGAATTAATATTTTAGGCGAACGTAGGCGTATCTTAGAAAATTTAGCATTCAAGCAGATTTATATTAACGTAAGAGGCGGATAACCCACGATGAAATTAAAGAAGATGTGGCTGTGAATACGAAAAAAGGATACAGACTTCTGGGAAAATAGTATGAGTATGGGCTTGCAATTTAATGGTATTGCATCACGCACGCAGAATGTGCACTCTCGCTCACTTCGAAACTAATGCAATGCAAACATCGAAACTGAACACTTTCACTTTAGAAGCATGCTTAGAGCCAATCCTTTCGCATAGATTTCCAAAATAATCGAATGTAAACGTTGATGAACGCACAAAAACGTCACCGAAACCTCTATCAATATGAATCAATTCATAGAATGAATATTGCAATAACTTAAGCTATACGATTACAACAATACAAAACGAGATACATATTGCAACATAGAAATGAAGGGGTTTTGTGAGTATAGTGCACAACTGCAGTTACATCCACTGGTAACACTTGCATCTCCAAATAGAAACAAGTAATGCTGCAACAAGCATATAGCACCATGAACAAACGTCTTTATCGTGCGAGTGAAAATAAGTGAATTTTATTTGCAACAACTGGAATGTAAGCTGCATAACAGTGACCAGGAGTGCAGGTTATAAGACGAGGATCGCTAAATACATACACTGCCTAAAAGCAAGGCAGCAGCCATTTATATCTTCGGCTACGTCCCTGAATGCCTGGGGAAGTTATAATCCACACGAGGGATATACCACATCAAGATCAGACAACTATGAGCGTACAACTTGTTACATAAATGCAGGTCACCGCAATCAAGCACAAATGGATGCACAGTTACTTTCGCAATCACTCTATGATCATTAAATCCGAACTTTGAATCAGTAAAATCAGGCGGAAATTGAGGAAACGTTGGTTTGCGCCATTGATACCAACGCGCAGGTAAACGCGTATACACGCATAAAATTATCCATTCAAATACCTCTGCCAACTACTGCGCACTTCTATAAACTCTGCAGAGGAACACAGAAAACTCAACCATGCGGTTATACTGCACTCAGATTTTACGTGAATTATTTGTTTCAAATTTTACATATTTTTTGCGAATAAACGATTCTTCCATTGTTAATCATATAAGATAAGAGGTGTTTCCTCAGTTGTCTATTAATTTGCTGCTCTTAGAGGAGAAATTTCCAATAAATATTCTCTTTCTTTAAGGTAAAAACTATTTGTTGAGCGTCAAATATCCAATTTAGTTATCGAAATGTGAAAATATTTGGAAGTTTTTTTATTCGCCTAATTAATTAATAATTAATAATTTTTAATTAATAATAATTACTTAATTAATAATTTCTATCAGAAATCTTATTTTACATAGTTTTTTATTTATGACCGAATAGCTTCATAAATTCCAAATGAAAATCATTCAAAATGTGATTATTATTTCTACGACAACCATATTCGCATCAATGAAAAACGAATTGGAAATTATGCAACTGATATATTTGCAAAATTCAAATTATTGAACAACAATAAATAACCGATGAAAGCTTTCTAAATGAAATATGAAACGATGAAAATAATGAAGAATTATTAAAATAATAGAGGATATTTGAAAGGATTTTCTTCGCTGGCAACAATTTGAATAACTCCACGTCTAAAAAGTACGATCATAAATGCATGATACTATGTTTTCTCGTTTTATAATAATTATTTTAAGATGACAAATGCCGCTGATGAGAAAAAAACTACGCAAATGGGCCAGTTTACATTGGGAAAAATCTCCGCATTTCACAATTTTACTTAGGGATGATAAAGAAAAAAAAGTTAAAGCAGCTAAAATATGGGTGCAGGAAAAGTATCATTATGATAGAAAATTGACTGCCATCATATACAATGACATAAAAAGACCACTGAAAAATTCCTCACGTAATGTAAGAACCTGTCATATGACGGTGCGCGTTCAAAAAAAAGAAGTCGAACGGGAAACGGGAAAGAAATTCGACTTTGAAGAAAGAATTAAAATGAACGACATTATTCGGTCAACTTTGGTTTTGATGCACTTTTCAGAAAAATTTATATTTGAATTTCGACGCCAAATAAATGTGCACTGACATAGCGCACTTCAAAAAAAAGACCTCTATGAAAGAAGCACAAATGTGATGAAGTTCGCTTGCATAGATGAATAAAGTTGCACGAAAAGATACTCACCGAAACATGAAGAACCAAATAACGCTAAAGGGCTAAGGTCGTCAATTAACTGCCGCATACCTGAGGCCGCCAGGTTGATGAGAGTCAGTCAACGATGTCATCATAAGACAACGTGCATGAAAACAGAAACGCTTGCAAGAGATGCATTTGCGGTCCTAAGTGAAGGAAATTTCCAAATGGATTGAAAGGAAAAAACTCACCAACTAGTTTTATAAACTATGAGCATGTTAAGTGCAAAAAAAGCATAATAGTGTGCGCATATTTCAGCAGGTTCAACAGCCTTTGTGAATATTCTAAATTCATTTTTTGGAGCCAATTGATGAAAGAAATTTCACGTACCCAAAGACCCTTAAAATTTGGTAAGCCAACCTGAGCAAATTAGAATACTGGTACGGAATATCTTCCCATAACATCCTCCTTCATTGGTTTCTTATTTGATACTACAGGACAGAAGTGCACAAATACATACGCATAAACACATTTTGCCATAACGCACTGTAGAAAAGTAAACTCCCATAGTAGCATAAAAGCTATAAATTACACCTAACTAGTAAACTTTCTTCCAGAAGTGGGCAGGATTTAATCCATATTAATCGATCAAAACGAATCAGTATGCTGCAATTTACATATTACATATGGAGCCTTAATTGAAGGAGACTGAGCATAGTCGACTATCACTTTAGAGTGTGTTCACAAAATTTCATTCTAATGCCTTCTATGTTCGCGAGTTAGAACTCGCACACAGCAAACAGATACATATACACACACGCGTAAACATGACGCCTTTATAATACGTCTTTGCAGCACTTTTTTCCAGAAACGTCCATAGGAAAACGATGCGCACTCACTACAAAGACTGCCATGTGCTAATAAGCCGTATGGTGATCGCATGCATCAACGCATATAAGCAGTAGCAATGATGAAGCGCTTATGGAGAACGCTAATTTTTATTTCAGTGCTATTAGAGAACAATGCTCTTCAAATTGGCAATAACATCTCGCATGCACTCTGGTGCTTTAATATGCACCTCTCTAATTAGGCCTGGTGAGTGGTTTGCCGCCGCCGTTGACAGCTGAGCTTTGGGTAATTCTTCAGGAGAAGTGGATAAACCGTAAATGGGACTGATTATTCCTCGCTTTCTCCACTATCCTCTTCCTAGCGAGGGCACAACACTTCTCATTCCTAGTTAATAAAGCGACCCGTCATCCCCAAAATTTCTTAATTGCTCATCCCTCACTTGAATACTTTGACGTCTCGCATAATCGTTTCCGTTGCAATAAGGGAGTCGAAAGCATAAAAGATGTCACGCAAGAAATGCATAGTTACGTTTTTCGAATACTGTGTGTGGGCGATTAGTGAAAATAAAAAGAGTGGCATCTTAAAACGATTTCGACAAAGAAATTTTCTGGTAATTTATAAATTCTGACAGGAAGTTTGAATGCAGTTCATGGAAAATTTAATTTTAATAAATAAATTTCTGTGATATCTTATCCATGCATAGACTTGCCGGAAGTTTCACATCACAAACTGCGAAATGTCCAAAAATGAAATCTGATGAATACTGTATTGACCAAGCCGCAAATCAATTTTAAGTAACAACCGATCAGATATGAGCAAGGAAAGATTTAGTGATGGGAAGCATTGTAGCAGTTTGGAAAAATGCCACTATATATTTTTTTCAATAATTCGGCAGTCATTCGGCATAAAGCTGAAGTTCCGAGAGACATATTTCATAGTAGGCATCTCGTCCATCCATGTGTCACGATGTTGAATAGGAATAGGATTTGAAAGCTTATTCCAGAACACAGGTTACCCCAATTATACAACCTAGACTTCATAGCACAAAGCGCCCATTGTTGCTGATAACCCAAGGGCTGCGGGTCTTCAAGAGAAACTTGGGATTTCCAGAGGGAACTGCCCTCATAGATGCACTGTTTCACTAATAACATTAACAAAACTTCACAGAAAAAGAGAGTTCTTACTTCACATTTTTTAAATGATGGTTGTTGGTCACTTTTAGGAAAATCCATTAAACCTTGAAAATGTTGCCATGAAAAAGCTTAGGAAGGATGCAGCACTACAACTCGGATTTTGTTCCATCTCCTTTTCCCATCAAATATGCATCATCGGCATGTGCATTATGCGCATGAAATCCCACGATTTCCTTCCGATATCATCAGCCATATCCATAGGTTGGCAAAGTCGGAAAGAACAGAAATGATGTCGCTGTTTAATCATCCGCCAAATGACCAAGTCAACAGTTGGTAGTGTGACCGGCAATCTAGTGCCACTGTCACCGGCTCACGCCTTCCTGAATATATTTAACCCTGCTCAGTAAGATTGAACGCCTCGGCAAGCAGCAAAGGTTTCAATATTCACTGAAGAGAGCAGCTCATTCACTCACACATAGGAGAATATGTCATGATTTAGAAGGATGAGTAGCACTTTCAGTCCTCCAAGTCATGTGACTTCAACCACAAAAGCTTAGAGCTTATCTTGGTGCACTCACTAATCGTTACTATGATGAGATAAGAGTGTCGCGACACTTACCCAATTATTTTTTACGTTGTTGTGGTCAACTGCTGAGAGATGGATGTGAACAAACAATAGTGCTTATTAAGCTGTAAAGAACATAACCCACTAGTAGGATAGCTATGGGTCTCCAAATTTTGCAACACCGTATTGCCCGACGTTCTTCATGTCAAATTTACAACAGTTAAGGAAACAAACAAATAAGCAAGTAAACGAACAAACAAATAAACCAATAACCGGAAAAAACAACTTGTGTCGCTAAACAGTTTCGGTGATTGTGAACAGATGATGGAGTTCACTTTTTTGAAATTTTATGAAACAAATTTTTGAAATTTTATGAAACAAAAGGAAAAAAGAACGAGGTATACGGAACGCAGAGTAACTTTTATGGAATATTTGAACGTTATGTAACGGTAAAAACAAATACATAACTCCTGAATGAGGTATTATAAACCTGAAAAAGAAGTAAATAGGTACGTACACCTTGCAACTTTGGTAGTAACCCAGTTATCTTTAACAGGAGACAAATGAAGGTGTGCCTAACTGTATTGGTAGTATTTTTACCTAATTAAATGAAACTTTTGGAACTAATAAAGTCTATCCAAAAGGTTATTAAAATGTAATAGGGGGTGAGATGGTAAACCAATAAATGACAAGGTTTACACAAACAGTTGAATAAATATATGGGTGATGACGTTTTGTCCGTTGACGTGTGCACCTGGATCTATACGCGGGCCATCGTTAGAACGATACAAACAATCCTGTTAGTATAAGTAATTTCATAGACATGTAGAGAAAGAGAGTAAGAGAAATAAAAAACAGAAGAAATAAAAGAAACTATAGTTGAAATGTATATTAAAAATGCATATTGCACTCATAAATTACAACCTTTAGCACCATCTCATCGCCAAAATCCGTTTATTCTTTCTTTTCTTTTCGATAATCTCAATTTAAGAAGTGCAGTTTGCGTCTCCTTTAGCATCAGTCTCCATCATCCAGGTTCTACGAGCAACGTTCTAGCCGAAAAGCCCAGAAAGATGCGAAGAACAAATAACAAGGCATCCGAGGTAAACGTGGGATAAAGGGACATAAAACTAACGGGTTATAAATTCAGTACAACAAACAAGCCTTTACTTATGTGAATCAACTTAGTTATCAGGGCATAAGTAATCTACAGGCTAACCTTTTATTTAAAACACAATTTTAGCAGAAATTAGTAAGCGTAAAAATAATCATCGCCAAAAGTCTATAAAAAATATATTGTTGAACAATGTGAGCCACAATCGACATACTGAAATACCATCGACAAAAGAGACTTAAAATGAAACAAAGCTGCAGATTGAGTGCAATAGATGCATTAGCAACAATTATAAAAAGTGTCCATAGAATTAAAGGAAAGGAGTTAATGGTTTTTGTGAATATTAGGCATATAATAAGCGGCGAAAAATGCAGAGAGTTACACTAAAATGTAGCAGTGAAGAATTATACAAGCCGCACAAGGAGGTAATAACAAGGAATAGTAAATTCGAAGTATTATATATTGAACCTGACAAGTGAAATATATTCAAACTACAGTTATTAGACAAAGTATATCTGAAAATTCTAAAATAAAAGCCTCGTATCAGTAGAAATGAAGCAACGATAACCAACGAAGGCAAAGCAATAGTGATTAGTGATCGATAAGCCTGAAAGTCGATGTTGAGGTCAGCGACTGAGCGATAGCATAGAGGGTACAGCAATATTTATGAGCCACATGCTAATGTTGCGCATATCGACTGAAGTAAACGACATTCAAGGTTCGTTGTAGATATCATCAAAGAAATACTGCTGTAATAATAATTTAATAAATTAGTGAATTAACATTACAAATAATTTAATATAGTAACTATGTAGATCACGGTGACAGATTCGTTGTGTACCTCACTTATATATGAACATTCACTGTCTGTTTGGCAAGATTATTCCCGTAGAACGCATAAGAATGCTCGTAATAACAGTGGATTTGACAGACAATGAACACTAAAACATGCAGCGAAAACCTTGCATTTTGCACAACACGAGCATAGTCGATGCAAGCCAAACTCCACTCACAGCTACATTCCGACGAATGTGGATAACATCTACGTACCACGATGAAATGTACCAGGAAAAGTTCTTAGTGACATTATACTTCGGTCTGTCAATGAAACATATAAGAAAGGGTCAGAGTGGATAATCTCAACACAGTACATAAATCCCTATCTAATAATTTTAGTTATATTATCATTTTACTCTCATGGGTGACGAGCCTTTTACTGTATATAATACGCTGCGGATGCAGCGATACACTTCGAAGGTATGGAAATGTCTGTGTATATATGGTTTGTGCGCACGGACACTTCTGCTCTTGGATTACAAAAAATATGGCACTGAAACCGCTTAGCACGATACATCGATCGTCTCGTCTTACATCACCGCTTTGATTTTTTGATGTAAAAATGTAGGGATTTAAATGCGCAACGAAGTTGGGGATCATAATTTTCAACAAATTTCAAATCAAAGAAGTAAGTTTTTGGAAAGAAATTTACTCACGATTTGCTATACTTTTCTTCAACCTCATTGCGGTACACATAAGTTAAATTTGTAAACAGTACATGTAATACCATCATTGCCGTTTTTCCTGGCGCGCATTTCCATTTCTGTCTTCTGTGCTGTTTTACGTGCCACAAAAAAGAGCAACGTTTAAGTTTTATTGCTTCATATTGTAATGGCGGCATTTATAAAATCACGAATAATCCACAGATACATAGTATGGAATTAACTATTTCCATATACAGAGAAAAAAAAATTGTAAGAGAACGGCGGAAAGAATCAGAAAGGTATGAGTGAAAACATTCCATAATGGCGGAAAGTAAATCCAGTCAGTAAAAAATTAAAAGGGGAGAAGAGGAAGGGGATCATTACTGAAGGATCAAAGCCTGTCTTGTATATGAAGACATCTGCTTCATAATAGCGCTACCTCAAGTGCCACAACGCTTCCAAAGGAGAAAAAAGTAGGGGAGCGCGCCAAATTAGATGGCACGATATGGACTTTTTGATTCCGTTTACCTGACCAACTAATTTCATTAGTTCGCAAGGAATAACAAAATATCCGACGAATACCTTACACATTTCATATAACTGGATCGCCAATGTGATTCACCTGATGAAAAACTTCTTACAATATGACTGGAAAATTTTCTGGCAAATTTCGAACATTGGTAATTCTTCTAGGGGATCTATATCAACGCTTTCAATTTCGAGAGTTCCTAAGTTGAAAGAAATCTTTGGATAGACAACAATGAGATAAATATAAGTGCGAATACATAACTTACAACTTCAAAGTCATTTGTAATGCATTTTATAAGTTGGAACTTGCAAAAATGTATAAAAGTAAATGAATAAGGATCAATATGAATGTGTTAGCCTACCACCTAGATTATACTTATGCAAATAGCGACTGCTGCCTCATATTTAGTAAATCTTTGGTGCCATGCCAGCAATTTCTCCAACTAACTGCACAAATTTCTCACGGAAGAAAAATTTGTGTATTCTCCTGAAATCCACGATTCACTTTCACTCGTTTATTGGATTACAATCGCCTTTAATGTTTAAACCTAAGGCCGCTTTGCTTTCACTTTCTTTTAGCTGCTTTTTATTACTTATCCTCCATTTTTCACGCCAGCTGGAGACTAGCCGCATCGGATTTGCACTTCGTGAAAATGTGCACTCTTGCAATAAACTTAGATAGCTGCAGCTTGTATGTGACATAGGCTGAAAGTCATGCAGTGCAAGAACAATTCCTCAACATAACAGTCAAAAAGGCGAATGTGGAAACGTGCCAGAGCTGGTGGCACGATATGCACTTTCACATCCCGCCCATTTAAATCAATAATTCAAAAGTTCAGCAGCAAAAAAGGAATATAAACAAAACGATATATTCATATTTTAACTGATCCAACTGCCCCTAGAAAACTTTCATGGAGGATTCATTTCGTTCCACCCAACCCAATGTGTCTGCAGAAAATTTTTGACAACTCCTATGCCTGCAGTTTCTGAGAAACTGATCGACGACGATCGGCTACCATCAAATTTTGCAATGTGTTTCATTCTGCGTTTGAAACTATTGGCCAGAAAGACATGACGGGCAAACAGACACATATACACACAGACACAACGTCGATATAATGCGTTTTTACAAAGCAAATATTGTAAAATGCATTTAAAAAGTACTGCTCTCATAAAAAGATGATTTAAAAACGAAGTTTATGCACGAAAATAAGAATATGCAGATTTCTTGAACAATGAAATCATCGTCAACGAATGAACGGATGATTTGCTGTGTGAATTTCACCGTTCCGAACATAGGGTAAACGAAGCTCTGAAAACGTCGCTAATTCATTTCTTCTTTCTTTTCTTTCGACTATTTGTGAAAACAAATGTCAGGGAAAGAGACAATTAAAGAAGTAATAAAGCGCTTTCAAGAGCAGCAGCGTTTGCAAATCATAGATTTCGATGATACGTGAAATTTGCAATACGGTCAAAATCTCAGCCTCCTAAACCAGTCTTAGCAAATAAGTGAAATGGTTTATCTTTAATAATGGTTCGGCTAGCCGTTTTCCTGAATTGACAAGAAATAACAAAGTGAGCCTAAAAATGATCCTTATTTCAACTGATCTGACTGCTTGTAGGCAAATTTTCTGCTCTTTAATGACTCTAGCCATGCAAAAACAGAAACTCGACCGGCCACGAGCATAGGCAAATTTTTAGCCACATATGACTGATTATGAGTGAATTCGAAGTTTAGGAATCGACTTTGATTGATAACTTCGGTGGCCTTCTTCTTAAGATGTGCAGTACACTCACTAAAATTCGCAGATGTGATTCCAGAAATTCTGGAGTTTAAAACGTTAAAGAGACAGAGGGACCAATATAAACAAGCGCAAATTCGTAAAAGTGTATAAAAAGAAAAAATCTTAACTACGTTGTGTCTACCCATGTGTGCTTGTCTGCGAGTCATTTATTTGCAAATTTGGTCTTTTTTCAAAGGCATCTTGTGTCTACAATCAGAAACGATTTAACTTATGAATACTAACACTCAAACAGTGTGCTAAATTCTAGAGACAGCCTTATGGTACAGATTTGTTTGTCCCTATGCTTTCGGTCTCGCAAATTGAAGTCCTCGTGCAGATGGACTAGTATCTGCACGAGGACTTCCACATGCACACAAATAGCTACGATGTCCCTACAACGCCGCTCACTGCACAAACTTGAAAAAAGACGTTATCCTCACAACAACTTTTCGAAGTGAATGTTCACCGAATAGTTCCTCTAAAAATATGAATTCTGACTGGCATCTAAATCATTTCCGACTTTTTCTTTTAATAAACACTTTGCAGTAAGATATGAAGGGAACAGACTTCAATAACAGCAAAATAAGATTTAGAATGCATATTCCGAATAACGGAAGACTAGGAAAAACGAACTGATATGAATTACTGCGAAGGGGGAAAAAAAGAAATTAAATGTCATAAACATTCGTTAGCATGATGAAATATGATCAACATTTGGTTATTATCTGCGGTGAATGATCCATTCGGGATAAATTTAGAGAGCCTACTTCATAAGCGAAATGCAAATTTTTCTCGAAACACCTCTGGGCACCTCGCTGTAGGTATCTTCGGCAAGAGTGATTTTGAGGCGACGACAAAAACGACCCGTTAGCATACTTAGATCTTCTTGACTCCAACTCATGTGACAGCTGCATCAAAGAGGTTTCACATCCGAAACGTCAAACTTTGAAAATATTCTTTTATCATCTGTTGCAAGTACATTTACAAACGTTTATTTCACGCAAGTAGGTGTCTGGACCAGCTAAAGGCTCGAAAAGTTTGCGATTCGCGCTAGTTGAACCACTTTCAAATACTCTTATTGCCGCTTGAGCAAGCTGTTGCTGCATTTGGCTGTTTGCCTTTCAGCTTTCGCCCTCTCCCTCCTCTCTCATCCCCTCTCCATTTCTGCCTCTTGAAGCAGATAACGGCTTACACCAGAAAGATCCCAACCTATGTGCAACTGGGATCGATGGTGCATAGAAGAGATCCTACAAACAGCAAATCAGATGCCGCATATCTGAAATTAATTCACTCTCCCCAGGTACCAAAGATGTTGTTTCGTTAGAGGTATAAATAACAAACGAATAAGTGGCTACTAAATGAATTTCAACACACAACATTATATGAGCAATAGACAGTACACCTCTTCCTCTTCTTTGGGAAACAGAGTGTTCAAAATCTATACGAAGAGAATTGTGAATGGACCCAAACATCGCTGTAATATTAGGACATTCGAAAGCCTTTAGAAACAGCATAAACATTCACCACAGCATTGCGGAATTCACAACTTCACTTATTTCTAGCGCTAAGTAATTCGTCTATCACTGGTAGACGCTTCGAGGTAATCTACGAAAATGAAAGTTTCATTTGAAGACTTATTCGAAGTCGAAGATTTGTTATATTCTGCACATACGACGTGTTTCAACTATATTTTGCTGTAACCCAAATTCACATAAAACTAGCTCTTAATAACCACAACAACTTCAAAAATAAAAAATAATTAACGCACCATGTAATAGAAACTTAGTGGGTCGACTTCTTGCTTCAGCACTCGGCCATCATGTGGGGATTTTAGGAGGAGAGGTGTGTAACTGAATAGGAACGTATATGGGTGATTAACTTGGATTTATAATGCGAGTGGCGGAACAACAATTTTTACACATACCACTCTTTAAACTCTTTTTTCCTTCCATTTGAGACTGCATTTCCATTTTTGACGCCATTTGTATTCGGTATAACGGCGCCCTTGATCGGCTGATAACCATTGAGGTGGTTGACGCGCGCCTGGATGAAAGGACCGCCAACGGGCTGTGCCACATGATGTGGATCATGGTGAACCATTTGGGGTGACATCTCGGTGGGAATCGGTGCATAACCGGATTGCTTTCCATTGCACACCATTGGGTATTGGTCTGTTGAGGGTCCACTTTGTCGGCACCTTAAATTATTTGTTTTATTTCGACTACAAGCTCAAAGGGCACGATTGGGCATGCGACAGTGTTTGAACTAAGCATCATTCGCATGCGAACACATTCATAAAGAATCTGATGCACGCTATTAAGGTGTCTGATTGAACGCACAATTTGAAAATGCATTAAGTGATTAATCTCGAAAGCTTCAGAATAAAATATTTAGTAGAGAGAAGGCAACCTTTCTGAAACGTATCAGGAAAAATCAGTAAAAAGAACCTCCGATTTTCCTTTCTTTTTGCTCTCTGCCTGCACAAAAACACGTAAAGAATAACGAGGCAAATATTGTTTACGGTCATACTTCGGTAAAGGTGGTGCAAATGAATATGAGAATATGCATCTTAAAAATGATTATCTTACAGAGACAAAAACAAAAAAAGGGGAAATGAGCCGAAGTAAGCGTGATTATGAAAATGTGAATTTCACGACTTTTTCTTCGATACTTAATTAATCAGAAAAATGCCGAGCGAGTCTTCTAAATGCAAAAGAACAAGCATCTCTAAAGTGATAAAAAACCTGTGATATCGTAAAATCAGCTGAAATTTCAAAAAGAAAAGTACTATGTTCAATGATCGTAATTGCATGATTAAGGTTATCTCAAAAAGTTCTATAAAAGTCCTTATTACGGGCATTTCATTTGTCTCTTTTATGGGCATATAAACGCAAGGATCTGATAAAACAGTAACCTACAAGACAAACAAAAATAACCTGAAGACACAGAACACCACGATTGCAATTATTATTATGACAGAGAGTGAAGCGATTGATATAAGTGCCGTTCGTGGGAAATCTGTCGGAGCTGCGGGACCCTAAAGCGCAGTTTTTTAGCACATTCATAGAATGTTTAATGATGCCATACTTTGAAAAAATAGATCTCTTATTCTTTATATTCTTTATAGACTTTCTAGACATTCTCGATAGAGTTTCTCGGAATTTTTCTGCAGAATAAAATAAAACCAACTTGGATCATACCAGTCAACCAACACGTAATATCATAAAATTTTTTTTTAACTGATTACAAATTCAGGAAGTTGTTCAGCAATTAACTTTGCCTATATTGATAGAACAGCAAACAGATCTAAGGAACCAGGGTCCATGGGGAGTTTTCATCGTTTACGGTTAGAATATACCACAGTTGCGCTATGCACAGAGTGCGGAGTTCTTTTCGAACTGTACAGTGGAGTGCAAATGATTCAATTCAACTTTCACAGAAACACTTAAACCTCTCTCTTATAAGATATTTATTTTGAAATATATGGTTGTTGAAATGGTCCTCTCTCCATGAGGAAGAGGGCCTACTAAAACTAAGAAACATCAATATGAATCAAGCTCAAATCTGTTCAGGGCTCATCACTAGAATTTGCATTCTCTTGGTATCTGCGGTTTTATGAGCTGCGTTTCCATAGAGCAAAATCCGTAAAGGAGCTGCTGTAAGCGCAATTAAAACCATAGACTTGAATAACCAAATGAAAAATGCAGCAATCTGAGATCTATGTACCATACCTCGTGCCATGAGCAAAAAATTACTTGTTTTTTTTTTTCTGTTTACAGGGAATATGAATGACCATTAAGCCAATCGTCATGCGTGTGTATTATAACGTGGATATAGCAACTCAGCCTACATTATTAATCTATGGTCCTAGGCGATATATCACATATTTCTCGAAAACCCTCTTAGGAAAAAACTAAGAAGAAGCTTCTTACTTGTAACCTTTGCGAAACTGTAACCACTTTTTAATACTAGATATCACTGATGTCCGAAGGAGAGGTGTTTTTTAGGACGTATTTTTTATCACAGGGATAAGAAAACTCACTCATATATCTTTCAAGCACATTATTCAACCATCGCAATGCACGATATTTTTCAAAATCAGTCGTTAAGCATTTTCCATGACAGACTATGTTAAAAGTGCCGATCACGGGTACGGTTATTTTGCATCGCTCCTTAGCGAGTCATGTATTCAGGACGTCAGTTTATATCTACAAGCTGTTAAAAATCCACTAAAATGTATTGCGCATAACAATCTGATTCTAACACTTCCATTCAACATGCATAGTTATGAGCAGGCGGAAGATGCACAACTATCTTCCGAAAATTTGCAAATAAAGAATCCACGGTTGGTTGGCTATTGATGAATAATTTACCTTCGACGTTGAGGTCATTATGTCACCCATAGGTGTGGTTGGCCTGACCGCATAAACCGTGTGACTAGCCAATGTTGTTCTAGCGCGGTGCCTCGTCGTTAACAACGCAACGGATGTTATACGCGGTTGTTCAGCCTTATGGCGTTGTTCTGGTACTGAAACGAAATTCACACTTAGTGAATGACTACCGACAAAAAGATATTTGAAACCATCGAAAAACCTCATGTACTTTAATCCTCTTTACCTCAAAAAATGGGATATTTTAATGGAAATCCACATGCATTATACATAGCAGCTTGCTCAATTACAAAATTGAGTGCTTTATCCACTAAGCATTAACTGGTTAATGTTATCTACTTGACCATTGCGTTGATTGCGCTCATGAAGTTGAACGTGCGAAATAGCGATAGTAATGTTGTGTTCCTGAAATGACCGTAGTATTGCTATTTTTTGAAACAACCGCAGTAGAGTGCCTTCTCCAGAACAAATTGATACTAATTGTTTGGAACAATCACAGTACGCCGTTTCCGTCTGAAAGAAGCACTGAAGGAAGCGTGATTGCGCTCTCAAGAAGGATGAAGTCAACAAAAACCACGTGAATTTCAAAATCTCGAGCTTTCAGTTGCATTAAACATTGTGCTAAGTTATATGCAAATTGCAGAGCGCAAAGAAAACATGCAAAAAAAGATATTCGGCCATGCAAAAAAAAACTGTTACTGAAGACAAAGATTCCCCACTATGCTTCATTGCACAATGCAAGATTAATTAGCGATAATTGAGCGTTTGCTAATATCCGATCGCTAACTCTTCTTAGATTGGATGGTAATGTATTACAACCGTCGGATATCTGTTCTCAGTCGGTTGATGAATGTTCGTTGTGAAACATACGAGCAAAAAGAAAGAAACTTAGCAAAAAAAGACGAAAAAAGAACCGCATATTAAATTTTCTTTTGTTGAATCCTACTCCTCCCGGCCATATTATGTATTAATGACAAGTACAATAGTGGATTCATGTTTTCTTCCAATAAATCAAATCAGTGCCTGAAAAAAAAAAACACACGTAAAAGAATACAATATATTTAAATATTAGTGAAAAAGTGCAAAACGAGAAGTGGAAGCAACAATCGCCATATGGACAACGTCAGAAAGGGTGAACGAAGTGCAACAAGTCGGAGAAGAAGCTTTCTCTTGAGTTGTGATTAATCCGCTTGTACAAAGTGACCAGGTAGGTTCCTTTAGCAGTTTTGGCTTTCTTTACTTAGGAGGGAATAGTTTTGTAATAGCGACAAAAATGAACACGAGGGAGCAGAATATTTTAATGAAGGAAATATGATATTGCATCAAAACGTATGCCGGTTATTGTCACCGCAACAATGATTAGTGGCAACGAGGCAATAGCATGAGCATCAACTGCAGCAATCAATCGCAATAACAATTATGGCTTCATTCTATTAGCCCTTAGCTCTCAATCTAATGAGTATTTTCCAAGTATTATTCAGCCAATAAAAGAGCAGAATTTCAAATCCACAATAAAGAGGATAACTGTTAGAGCAGTTAATTTGGTTCTATTGATTGTTTACGAAAGATTCATCGTTGAATTTTCGCATTTTGGTGAAAAAATTTCATATTTAATTGATTTTCCTATCACTCTCATCTTTTCATTGGCAGCACAACGCATCTTTCGCTACAGCAGCCATATCACAATACTGGGGAATAATATCTTAGGTGAAATCGTTGACAAATTACGCTCAAATTTTTTCAGATCATATATTGCTAATATCTAAGCGTAACAACGGCGAAGCTTGTTTTTCATGAAAGGAATCGAAAACAAACAAACAAAAAACACGAGCTCACTTAAACTTTATCTGAAGTGCTTGTCATGAACGATAAAATAAACGCACTTCCAAGGGATTTCCCCTCTTTTTCTCATACTTTCGACGGATTTCCCCTCGTTTTCTCAATATTGTCAAAACAACTCCAATACTAAGGAAGCGGAATTCATAGTTGCCTTATTTCGTTAGAATCATTCTGAAAGCTCAAATATTACATAAAAAATCTCAGAAAGCTATTTAAGAAAACGTGTAAATTTTGCAAACGCGATAAATACCATTAGATGAGTAAACGAATAATGAATGGATGATGTGAAAATTACCATCATATTTTCTCTCTGTTCGATGTGGAAATAACGATAAGAAGTAACGGCAAATATTAAAGCAAATAAAATAGGTGGGGAACAGAAATTAACTTAATCCAGCGGGTATCATGTTAGAATAAAAGAAGCATCAAATACGCGTCGTTGTAGACGAAATATTTACACATACTTCGGAAATGAGCTCTTTCAATTTCACAAGTGGATGAATGACTTTCGGGAATGTAGAAATTTACTCACACGATAATCAATCAACCAGTAGAGGAAAAGACCTTATCGAATGAGAAAATAGATTAAAAGGTCGATGAGAGAATTTCAAATAAAGGCATAAAATGTGGAAGAAATATTTGTATCGAACCACTCATAATGCTTATCAATAAATGGGATATTATCTGGAAATAATAACTCTTCTACGTCAATATTTACTCCAACGAGAATTTATCATAGACATTCGTTGATTTAATAATTACGAAAAATAGTGATAGAGATATTTGATAGCATATTCGTTTAGGTCATTTCTTAAGATGAACAATTTTTGCTTCTTTTTTTTTCATGCATATCCACCAGCTTAAAAGAGTCGCTATAAATGTAGCAATTGGAACAAAAAGGCTAACCGAGATTGCTGAATCGAAAGCAAAGTATAACAAAAGTACTCACTGAAAAATGTAGACTGAGATTTTCTTCGGAAACACTTATTTCTCTCAAGTGGATTTTCTATATGCATTGAAAATTCCAGCCTAAGTGCTCCTGTGAAATTGCCCGACAAAAACTGTAGCGCTTACATAAGCCTTTATTTAGAGCGATTACTTTGAAAGGCATCGCCAACGCATATCAATGTTTTCAGTTCACTAAAAAATATGAAACAAAATCCTACAGGTTAATATAATGTTCGCTATAGATTCTCTTTCCTCTACATTAGTTTCAGCTTCAAAAAGAGCTGTGACGGGGTCGTATTTCATGCGTTACATTCTAAACGACAAAAACTCGCCTCAATTTTACGAACGTGGAGTCGTGCTTAACAACCAATGTGATACTATCAATCACTGTGGAGAAGCTAATATTAGACATAATAATTTTAGCGAAGGGTCGATAGTGCTAAAATTAGAGTGTATTATCGTCTACGTTCTCTTAGTTGAAGGTAATTTATGATGCTCGAACGATCGGAACTGCAAATGTGGGCATCTCTCAGTTTTCACATTTTCCCTTATGCTAAAAAAAAAATCAACCAAACTAATCTATTCGCTTCAAGTATATGCAAAAATGAAACCAACACCGTCATTTTATATTTTTACCCTAGACAAATCATAGGAAATTTTTATCTGAGTGCAGGTTGTCTGCCTTGCAATTTAGACTTGAAGACCCGAAGCTTAACAACAGACTACAGAATGTGAATCGCAGGAGAACTTTGCATTCATTTCAAAACTGCTTGATAAGATAACCAATGACGCATATTTCAATAATTTGAATATTTGCAAGTCAACCTCGCTCCACCTATGAACCAATTAACTTTGAGATGGAAAATTGGTTATCTTATCAAGATATCTTATCTTATGAAGCGGATTTTTGCAATGGCTTGGTTTCTTTACCTAACTGCAGCTTATAGTGGCTGCAGGCGACAAATCCATATCACGCCAGCTCTCCTAACATTTTTTTCTGCTAACTGAACTGCGGTGTCACTGTGATCACTTGCTCACCTTCGAGATTTAAAAAATGATGATTCCGTTCCCGAAGTTACTTCATAACCCTCAAAATAATACTCTATAATCTCATAAGCAGAAAATTCCCCCGCATACAATATACATTTCGAATAACGCGGACTAAAGAACGGTAACTGGAAAAAATTCGAATATAGCAAAGGCCACAATTTTTTTCTTCTGACCACAAGGAGCGTAATTTGAATGGTGAATAGAGTAAAACGAATATTCAACACCTCTCTAGGCCTCTTCTAAGAAACATACTATAAAAGATATCACCAATCTATTACTTATCTATTTCTGTGTTTCTCCCGATTACAAAACTGTCCAGCAAATGATCCGCAAAATAAAGAAATATTTTTCATTCCAGAATAATTTATAATCGAATCGGAAGGATTGTTTTAGGAAAGGAGCAACTGTTGTGAGAATTCAAATTATGGAAAAAAGGGACCACACTCTCGAGCATGCATCTGCTTCCTCCCTTCACGCACATCTCCAAATTCATTCCGCACTATGCGGCTTATGTTTCTCGAAAAGCAATCAATCGAATACGATAGACCTCCGCTGCTTGCCTTCTGCATCTAGATTTACGTGCTGATGTATCTCTACAAAAGAATTCAATGTTCACTTGCTAACCAGATAACTCAAACAAAATCAACGAAATGAACGTTAAATGGTGAGTACGTACGAGCTACAAAAGCATTTCTACGACATTACTTACCGTAACTGTGCGGATGTTTGGCCATCAACGAACTCTTCTCGGTCGTCGTACCCGTTGTGAGCACTATTGCAGCCTTGCCGTTGACCGCTTCTATTGGTGTTGCTGTTAAAATTTTTTTAGAATCAACTTCAACTTTGTGCTCATCAACAACGTTCTCATGGGATAGCGATTTTGTTGTTTTTGTTATTGTTATAGCATCAGTGGTTAATGTAGCTGCCTCTGATGATACCGATTTGATCGTTGAGGATCGGATATCCTCACTGAGAATAATCCGTGGCGCAGCGATATCTGACCAGAGATCTTGAAAATAATTAGCATCATATGCGACCGCCACACGAACATTGTCGTATAGAAGTGAATCGGTACTGGATACCTGCTTAGCATTCACTGTGTTATCAGTGGAAAGGCTGGTGATTTGTGATGGTGCCTGTGTAGGAACGAAACGTGTGGCCATAGTTGACGAACGTTGTGTTATTGCTTCAAAGAATGAAGGTGGTGAGAGTGGATGTGCATAGGTTGCAGTGGATAAAGTGAGCTTCGTTGGCGTGATAGCTCGCTGTGTTGCAGCGGTGCTTGCACCAAACAGTGATAAATAACTGAATGGTGTGGTGGTGCGTAATGGCGGTAATGTCAGTAATGCCTTATGAGTTGCGGCTACACGTTGTATATTATCATCGCTCTCTTCAATAAAAAATTTATCCCAACTTTGTGATGCCTTTTGTGATGGTAAAGCAGTCTTATTTAAATGAGACGCAACAAGTTTCGGCGCGATGTATGGTGGTGACGAACCAAGAGGCAGCATGCTGTCACTGTTGCTATCTCGACTGGCAGCCGGCAAAGAAAGCGTCAGAGAAGACTGAGTCGGCGCAGCAAACGGATGTAAATGCGGAAGAGGGGCTGATCTCGTAGCCGCGTATGTCATGCGGGTGTCGAACTTATCGCCATGCCGCCTGTGGGGATCATCGAATTCACGCTGCGTTAAAGTGGTGCGCATTTGACCGGAAGTGGTTGAATACTGATCTGCGATGTGGGTTGGTAATCTTATAGTTGTCGTGTTAACATACCATAAACGCATCGCAGGTGTCACTGATGTGATCTGAAAAGGTATAGGCGTGCTTCGCGTCGGCCAAACAAACGCCTCTCCAGATCCCTCATCATCCTCTTTCTCGTCCACAAATTCATCGACTTCGAGGCGATGTGCCCAACCACGGTCACCTTCTCTACTTCGACTTGTTGCCCTCAAGGTGGCTCTATTAGTGGTTGGCATACGCGCAGTTGAAGCAACATGTGTTGCCTTCGGCGAATTGCTTAAGTGGGGAATGTGTTGTGGAAGGACAGAGAAATGCTTGAGAATGGGGCGCGGGCTTGTCGCTGCGGTGATCGCGAAAGAGATAGATGTTCGAGTGCGCTCGTGCAACTCACCGTTCAGTGGCGTTTTCGGTGTTACGGAAACACGACGAGGCGCCAACGAGGTTCTCGCCACAGAAGACTCGGCGGCTGTTAGTATCGGTGTTATGAGACCTGCAAATGTGCGTCCATTAGGTGGTGATACTCAATCACTTCATATCATGTGAATTTTTCAACCGCCTTCTATGTGCCTTTGCAGATGACATTAATGCCTGTGCTGTTTGTTTCCGTGTTTCTATCCGACTTGTCCTCCATCGAAACATCGAAGCTTATAGTGCATAATGGACAGCGTAAAAATGACTTTCTATACCATTTTTGCTCTGATTCACTAAATTGTGGAGGAACCTATAGTAACTGAAAATTGTAGAAAATTGTAAATATTTGATTAACATACGGACTACCCTGTTCCGCACCTTAGTTAGGAGCAACTGAAATACTGCACTATTATACCTCTCTTAGCATTTGTTGATGGACAAGAGAATAGATGAAGTGAAAGAACAGAATACTAACGCGCATCTCAAACCATTTTACTTAGTAGATTTTTGCACCTGCTCTCAGCAGTTCCGTTTCAAATAGGTAAATTTTTGGTTTTTTCCCAATGTAGTAGTTTTGCCGTATCCTGCCTTAGAAATGCATATTTTCGTGTATATGTGTACATGCAAATGTGCTAAATAATTATTCTACAATGCAAAATGGTAGAAAGGGCAGCGAGCTAGGGCGGAAGCGATTGTAATAGGCCTAGAAGAGCGTTGCATTGGCTATGGATAAAATCAATATTAAGAGAGTGGCAAAGCTTTTCAATGGCATGCAGAGGGGATTTTTTGACACGTTTCAGACTGCCACGGTAGCCAGATTCTACTTCACAGCACATCTATAACTATTAACACTCGGATCCATTCTCTTTCGTTCGCTTCATAATTGCTATATTTAACGGCAGTCATTGAGCACGGGGACGTACAGCGGAACATGCAGCAACTAGCAACACAAGACTAGTGAGAGCAGAACTTAGCCTACGGTTCTAATTTGTTCCGCTTCTTGGGACGCTGAGATGATAGATATACGATGGGCTACTCCTCCCCCTTAATTTCCACCTCTACCTTGCTATGCTGAAGCGAGCCATCATTTGATTCTAAAGATGCAGCGAGGGCGTCGGTGGTGAACTCTGCAGTTGAAACACAGACGTTGGGTTTTTTGGCATCAATACAAGAATGCTTACTCTTCTCCTTCACGCGCACCAAAAACAATGCCTTGACCTCAGCGGCACACTTCAGCATGTTTTCCAAAAGTGCATTGAGCGCAGTAGCCGTTTCATGAATTAAAAGGTTACTTTTGAGCGTTTTCCCAAAAATCAGTTATTGTTTTTGATCGCCTGTTTTTGCACATCCAATGAGGTCATGAAGGTTTAATTGAACTGAATAGAAAACCCAAGGCTTACTCAACAAGAATGCTAGCTAGCCTCAGCAGTCGGTATAACGTACTCCTTTGCCTCTCGTTCATCATACCACTTTAAGCACCATCAACAAAACATGAAACTTATCCAACCTTCATAATGCGCTGTATTCTAATAACAAACCCACCGAATGTATAAGCCCGTTAGCGGATATTCGCTTCTTATAGTAGCTCATGCGCTGACAATGCATGCAAATTTTGCAAATAAACTTTCAAACGTCTACAATACACTGGAAACTGAATGACGAAAATAAAGAACGACTTATCAAAATATCCCACACTGTCTGTCTTATCCGAAAAAATTTCGTAATCCTAGTCTTCATGTCTCAGCTGAAAACAACGGATGTAAAGAGACAAAAAACATGTGAGAAGACGTGATGTAGTGATTATGCACTTCTGCAAGTTAAATCCGCAAGATAGTAAAGGAAGGATGCTGCCTTCATTCTACGACAATACTTCGTCGTTATTATTGCCGCATATTATCCTCATCATATGAGCAACCTCGGCAGGGCAGATACGCTTTATAGTATTGCGCAAAAGAGTTACATACTTCATCTCATGCAAAAATAAAAGAGTAGGCATCAATATCTCCCTTATCTTCGTTTTTTCCCATTTCAAACGCATTATTTATGGCAATACCGTAAGGTCTAAGTTTATGATTCCAAAGTGAAACTCTCCAAAAAATGAATGAAAATCTCAATTCATTGTATTTTCTCCCGAAGATGAAACTGATTTACAATGGAATAATATTTTCAGTAGAACTTTTGAGCAAAGAAACGTTGATGAAGAGAGGAAATATATGGGACATTTGCTTGATGAACTAATATACTTCTTTATGCTCATAAAATGCCACAATGCATTAACTTCAAATGCCTTTACTGAACAATTTTCTGCAATTTGAAGAGTTATTTCTGAGCTCAACTTGAAGAGAAAACCAAATTTAATAATTTGAACTTGAGAAATCCTTCAACAAGTTAATAAAGCGTCTTGTTCAATTCCGCTTCAAATGATAAGTAAAAAAGGTTGTCTACGCAATGCCCCATACTCAGTAAGCTGTAATACGTCTTTCTAATTGTCGCACATTCTCGAAGAAACTTCCCCCGAGAAACCGATATGCAAATCAACGGAAAGTGCAGCAAATTTAGAACTTTGTCTTGCAATCAACGGCCATAGATCATGTCACGTTTCGCTGCATACCTGTACGCTCATTTAATCAAAATCGTGGCGCCATAATGCAGGTCATAGCAATTCAACGCCGAGTTATGCCTCATAAATCAAGGGTGAATTTAATAACGAGTGAGGCATAAAAATAATAAATGAAACGAATGAAAACAGATGGTAAATTTCAGCATTGAAAGACCATTTTCATCGTTGCGGTCGTTGCTGACTGGAACGGTGGCAGTGCTGCTATCGTGACGCCAACTTTGAGTGCCATATCTTGCACGTGCAAAATTCGGCGCAAATTTCGGTCGATGACGTTCACCGATACGGCATTCAGGTGATTCCCAATCTCGTAGACAGGTAATTAAGGGTGCAGTTGGAGTAGGATCATCATCCTCATCACTGATCACCTTGCGACCATTACGTACCATCATTACAACTTTCTAATACTAACATCATTCATTAAACGCCAATAATGAACGCATTCAATAACGCAATGCTGATAACGTTAGGTACTCACGTCACATATGCAAATACCGGACAGCGGTAGGATTCTGCCAGTTCTCCGCCGAAAATCTTATCTAATGCTTCAATTTTATTTCCTCTTAACTTGGCCTTATGTTCTTTTGCATGACTCTCTATTAATCGCTAAAAATTGTCTAACTTGTCTAACTTAATCAATCGTGACTTGGCAAAATATGCTTAGAGGAATATATACATAAAGGAGAATGCGTTGTTGCCAGTAACTAAGCAGCCATAAGGCGAGCTCAGTAAATAATTTCACACTGTAATATGCACGAAAATCACTCGTGAAATCAAAGCGTTCGGAATTTCGATTTAATTGCATAGCTCCGTACAAAAAATAAATTCAGTAGAGAATGTGCACAATTCAACGAAAAAAAAATGCTTAAAGGCACTAATAAATAGAGTTTTTAGTGGAATTCAACAAGCGAGATTCTGAACAAAAGACAGGCACTTTTATAAACGCAATGAAGTCAATGTGTAACAATGGATGGAATATCGTCAAAGGAATAAAAAATTAAAAAGAAAAATATTGAATAGCCGGAAAATGTGAAGAATTAGAATTCATAACGCTCAAAAAGACTGCTTAGCTCACCCCGCTGAAATAATCCTTGAAATTCCATCACTTGCCATTGAACGAACAGTGACAAGTGACTGAATTATGATGTTCTTAAGGTTTTTCTTCTAAAGTTTCACTCTTCAAATGTAGTTCCAAATCACGGATTTCCGATCATCTTCTGAAGTTCGAGAAATTTCTCCACTTCGAGTGACCATATGTTTTCAATTTTTGAATAATCCACAAGTTTTTCCTCCTCTTCGAGCAAAAATTTCATTCGTTTTATTCGAATAAAAATGTTATAAATATGGAAATACCGCTACAGTGAAGTTTGAACTTTGCTTATTCCAGCAACTGCACTTTACTTGTCGAAATGCATCATTTACATTAACTAAATGCACACTAAGGATTGCTCCACTATAAACGTCGAAGGTTTAAAAGGATTTCAAAGAAAAAACAATATCCATTAAAGCTCGAACTCTATCAAAGTTTCCCAGCATAAAATCGTATCGACTTGAACATATTTCTGTAAGTCTCACATAACTTTTACAATCAAAAACGACTATTCTGAACTCATAGATCTAAAATAAGCTTAAATAATAGGTATCAGGTAAAACATTTTTGACCACTGCAGTATCACAAATAAGATTCGGATGATATCACCTATAAACGCCCTCAGTTAAACACTATACTTAACCAAGAATAATGTAGTAAAGTCTTTGACCGTCTAAGAAAACTGTTTGTAACTTTTTAAAGGATATGCGAAAATATGGAAGTAAATTTGGGAATCGTGAGGTAAAGATGAGAGCCAGATACTAGGGGAAAAATAGCGAGCAACCAGAAAAACTATTTATCGATTAACTCGCCGTTGCCGTGAAGATGAACTCTGGCCTCTGGATTTAAAAAACACTTGTGTAATTGCTCTAAATGATCTAAATAACATTTTGAAGAGCAAATTAAACGATAGGACCACTGAAAAATTTATGAGAAAAAGCTGGACAAAACGAGAAAAATAGATGAAAATGGGAAATTGTTCGCTGATCGTGCACCATAACTATAATGCTTGAAAAGATGCAAATTGTGGAAGAAAAGTTTTGATATGCGCAACGTAGGTACGGCACATCGACGCAACTCAACGCTACCTAAGCATGAAATGAATCGAAATCTCATGCTCATATTCCATAGTTGCGAAAAACTGCAAAAAAAATTTTTCAATAAGCCTTAATGTAGTGTGCAAAAGAATGAAGAGGTGATGGAAGTCGCTATGCATCGATGCGAATTCAATGCTATGGACATGTCTTCCCCCAATAAAACACTTTCAACATTCATATTGCTCATTATGCATTACGATGTCATTAAAAATTTTGTTTTTTTGGCTGGAAACTCAAAAAATGCAATCAATCAGAAAATTATCGGGCATCTGTATGGAAACCAAAAATGCTAACGAAGTGTCTTACCTGCAGCAACTTTTTCTACATATGATACATGTGGATTATACTGCATCCTCAAAGGAAGTTTCGAATAGAACAACAGAAAGAAAATTAAAGGTTTTTGCAGAGAGAGGCAGGTAAAGTTGGGGTTAAGAATTTGAGAAAACTAAACCCGCAAAAAAAAGCAAGAATGAGTTGAAAATTTAAAATTGCATTCAAAATTCGATATATGAATCTAGAGAGCAAAAGATAGGATCTAAGCTTTATTTCAGACTTAATTTGTTCCCCTCCGGCTTAAAATTGCTCCTAAAGAGCGTACTAAGCGTACCGAAAACCATAGCAGAAAGAGGGGAGTAGTTTTCTGAAGAACAACATGAAACGTTATGAGAAAATATAGCAATCCTCTGGACGAGCTCCAAATGAAAAGGATGAAGGCGGTTGGCAAAATGATCACATGGTTTCATGCTGCAATCGACGGTAAGGACAAACTTCATATGAGCTATCCGCGTAAAAAATGATCAAATCACGCTCCCAAGTGTATACTAAAAAGAATGGAAGACTGCCGAAATAAAAGTGCTTCTATAGCCATCGGTTGATGAAGGTGACAGCATGATGTGGATTGTGTTGTTTGCTAATGATATTAAAATCTATGCCAATTATAGATTGAGTGAAATAGGAAATAATAAAAAAACAGTTTAAAAGAAAATGCTCTATAACGAATCTCCTTGAAGAATTCATTTAAAGAAAACGGAAGATTTAACTCATACGGCTGAATGATAGGCGCCTTGCTCTATGCTAAAGAAATTAGAAATTCGAACGAAATAAGAAGCTAAATGCTATTAACATTAAATAAATGAAAATATCAAAAATGAAATCGTATATCAATTTTTCAACAATACAAAAGAACCCCATATAAAATATGATTTGAGTCTCGTAATTTCCAATAAAACCTTTCGAACTAATAGCGGAAATTTTCCTCTATACAGGATGATGGCTACTTACTTAGCAATGATCATAAAACGTCAACAAATCAAATATGATATACCTTCGTCCCTAAAAAGAAAATAGAAATTTCAGTCATAGTGCAGAATGCTAAAAGAAAAAGATGTAAAAACAAATGATGATCATTTATTTTTATGAATCGACCTCTTCTTTTCTCATAATTGCTATTTGCCTATATGGATTTCTAAAGCGATAAAAAGCCCTAAATGTGTGTTGTCAATGTAATGGATGTTGAAAATTTTCGTGGAATATTTCAAAAGCGGCCATGCGAAGTTTAGCATTCTTATTTACCTTATGCATTGCGCTATATGGTTCGATGAACAGAATAAATAGAAGTTAGGAAAACTAGCGAACGCGCCAAAAGTCCTAACAAATTCTCGTATTTGCGATCGTGACAGTGGAAACTACTCTAGTCGAAACAACTCACACTCACACTCTTTGGGTTATGTGCCAGCTACCTCATACAAATACTTTAACGACCATTTCGAGAACATAAACACGACATCTCAATTCTAACACAACGCATATTGTCATGAGTAACATAAAACGCTTCCCCTATACGTATGGGCGAATATCAATTTAATTCCTATTTATACGACGAAAATCAAGGACATCAGCCGTGAATAAAAGTGCCCAACCATCGCCTTTCCTCGTAACAATGAGCTTTGTGGCATCAGTTGTACCATGTTAGCAATAGCATGCTTCTTGAGAAATGCATCGTTAAACTTACAAGCTGCGAAATTCTGTTATGAGATATTCGATAATAATTATTTTTTCAATAGTCACTCTTTAGGGCGAAATGATAAAACTACTCATAGTTTTTAAGAAACCAAACTGCCCATTCAATGATTTTAAATCTTTTCAATATTACATCTTTTATTTGATCGCCCACGAAGAAATCAACTTCCACATGAAATTTATGCCAGTAACAATCGAATATTCTTATGCAACATACATGCACACACACAGACACGCGCATACAGACGCGCAACCACACATATAAAAGGATTCGACATTGAAAAGAAGGAAAATATGCATAGAAAACAGTTTGGTACTCAGAAGAAATGAGCAAGTTAATATTGCTTTATGGAAGTCAACCTAAACTAGACGGTTGAAATCCAAGACAAATCGAAATGAGAATGAACGAATATGAAGTTTCGTTGAATATAGCAACAAAAAGTGATAAATGTATGGTAACGAATTCAAAAAACATAAAAAATACCCAACAATACCCTCTAATTATTAGTCTTATTTAAAACCTAAGTTGAATGAACTCAGTGCAAACAATCGCTAATTAATAATTTGCCATTTATTAAAAGAGTGCAATAATGTAGAAGAACGTGCCATTGAAATTGATTCATTTTGACATGAAATGGCTAGAAAAAATGTTATTTCTTAATTCCACTTACTTGTACGATAGAGAAGAGGCTTGAGGAAAAAAACGGACTGGAATTAAACACCTTCCGACTTAGTTCTCCAATATTTTAAAGGAAGTACGCAGTAAATGCTGAATTTCATTCAAAAACGAGAAAACTTTTCTTAAAGCACTCATGGCTATCTTTTCCTCAATTATTTCGCTCAGTGGCGCATCCGCTGTACTGGTGAATATCATTTCACGATATCAGATACGATGGCTTTCAACAACACACTGAATAAGCTCAATAAACAACGATTCATTGTACTTAATACTGCCTTCAGATTAGAAAAGTTATGTGCAAAAATTTATATTTCTCGTCTATTCCAATAATGCGCGTACCTTGTGATCTATGACTGCTTAGTGTTGGCATGTTTTCCGACTTTCCTGCGAAGACTGCATTTGCAAGATCGTTTAATCTTACTTAATGGGAACAAATTAATATTTAAAATGCAGCAGAAAACGTTTGGAAATTTCAGTACTTTTATGCAGCCTTACACAACTCTGGAGTTTTTCCCCTCATCGAGGAATATTTTTACCTGGCGTTTAACATCAACAGTACTCCAATATCGCATCGCTAAAACACAATCGTCGCTGATAGGAACGAAGGCAAAAGCGAGGATAAGACTGCGTTCTCAACAGACTTCAAGACCGCTGCTAACAAATGAGGAAATGAGGTCACAAAAGAATGAAACAATCAAGTTATTCGATGAAGGATGAAAATCGAATTGCTGTTTTTTAAAAACCGTCAGGTGCTTTGCTTTAACGCCTATATAACACTGATGACAAATATGATGATAAATAAATGAATAATCAACAATAAACACATTTGATCTGCATCAGAAATGAAATTTGTATGCAGTTGGAAGTTTTGTTGCGATAGAACGAGATCGGCAACTGGACAAAGCACAGAAAACAAATGATGCGCTTATGGCATTTACAGCATCATCACGCGACATGTAACGACGCATCTACAAACCATGACCACGAGTTGAAGGAACGATGAGTGATAAGAACGGCAGTAGGACGCAGTTAGCCGCTCCTAATGCTTATGAGATGGTAGCACTCCCTAACATGGAAAGTGATAGTCCTCTATTCCTCTCTAATGCCCCAACAAAATCGAAACAATTAATGACCACATATCGACTTGCGTAGTCGCCATAAGCCTAGCCGTCCTCACAGGTTCCGCCATTTGTTTCCCGTGGCGAAGAGTGCTGATATGCGACTTAACGAAGCATAAGAAAACTATAATCAGAAGAACATCAGATAGCAAAAGCACCCGTCTGCTGAGAATGAAGAACACAACAGTAGATGTTAGGAAAAAACAAGAAAAATACACATGTAAATGGACCCCTCAGGCATTGTTGAACAGCGTAAGAAGGCAAGAATCCGAAAATTTGCTTGCAATCCGAGTGCTGAATTTAACCCACTGACGATATTATTTCGGAACAAAAAACACAAAAATTCTAAATGAGAAATGGTTCAATTATGAGGAAAGACTTCGGCCAGCCTCATACGAATATTTTCAGGCAAAATCGAATAAGTTAGCGCGTGAAAGTGGAGGCAGCTAGCTGGTTGGTTTGCAATTGAAAGCTGGGACTTATTTGCATTGAAAGTGGCTTTTGCGTGAAATGAACGCCGCAATTGGTGCCAAAAAAAGTGGACTTTCCCACTAATTCATGAAAAATTGATTGTCTCCAATTGGTTTGCACATTCGGATTCTCTGCCCTTTCCTTGATCACAACGAAAGCGAAACTGACAAAACCGGTTCTAACCGAGGCGCCGAAAAATGTGACCATAGCACGATTTTTACCATAGAGGACTGCGGTTTCTCAGAAAAGATTAGAATTGAGCTGCGATCAAGTCACTAATGAGCTAAATTTGAAACGTCTGATATTCAATGAGCAGGAGAATAGCATATTTCATATTCGTGGATTTTTTTCATAACACAAAAGTGTTTTTCACATGCACTTATGTAACTAGACTCTTTTATGTGTTGCGATTTATTGAATAACATTCACACGGATAACTGCAGTCAGGTGCTTTCAACATTCAATATTTTTGGTTTTTTGCAAACCTCATTCCCAGCAAAAAGTCATCATTCATGTATTATCATCGCAAATATTAAAAAATCTGATTTCAATGGAACGAACGAGAGCAGCTAAACAAGAAGTTGATGTTTTTATTTCTTAATCATAAGAATAGAAATGGTGTTAGAAGTTAATTTATCCGCTGAATTTGTTAATCTTTTAAACACTACTGCAGACCTAACCGAGAATCACAAGAGTGTGAGCAAGGTGAAGAAGAATTGGCTCGTCGACTAGCCGGATTCCGCAATGAGAACAAACTTGCGACACAAAGCGACTTCAAACTAGCTCCTGGAGATCCGTCAGGGTCACTGGAATCTATAGGAATCGAACGCTTCTTCAATGCGACAACAGCAGCAATGACAACAAATACTGAGATGATTCCCTTCGTAAAAAATTGTCCTTGTTACGTTTTTAAAGCGCTTCTTGAACTGCTGGGAATCGGAATGCTCCAACTATGAGAATTTGTTATAGGAGCTTATGAAAGCTCTTTCCTTTTCCTCTGACTTTTCTAACTTCAGTGAAAAACTCCTTCATCCATGATATTTATATCGATAACTCGTACCTTCAGTGTGACCTATACTTTATCCCGGTAAGGCAGAGTATAACTTATGAACAGGACAAAACTACAGTATGAACATAAGGGATATTTCTTACGATAAAGTACAATGTAATATAGCTTCTCACTACGGTCTCGAGTGGTTAAAGCATACTATTGCATAACGACTGAAACTCTCAGTGCGCGGTTTTATAGCAAAATTTCCAAGGCGATGAAATACAATATAGAGCAATTTTTGGCAACTTTGAGAGGAGCAAAGTAAATCAATTCGTTTGAAAACTACAGTGAATTGGCAGCACTCATTCATGAAGTTTCTCTCAATTGTTGTTTCTCTGGTACTTATTAAACATCATTTTACTCCAGGATTTTTTGAGTGAATAGAAGTCGCAGATAGTTGCCAGTCCTCTGCATATACAAACAGTTCCGTCAAAAACCGTTTTCAGATCGGAAAGATAACGGAAAAGGGAGCAAGGAGTACGGGCTCACAGCAATGGACTTCACTTGAGGCACCGTCTAAGTTGAAAAAGTTCAAATTCTGGGCACTATTACCTAACACATAACCATATTGCGATGCTCTCGTGCACTCGAGGTGTGTTTTCCATTGGTTGAATGACCTTCTGTGCTCCAAAATAGCCTTTGCATCAAACACCTACTTTCTTTCAATTTACTGGAAACAGAACAGCACAATATGCAGATTCAACGTTTAAGATTAGATGAACGCTGTTTGAATGCTCATATATAGCAAAAAATATCCGATGAGACTGATATCGTACATAAGTTAAAAAAGGCTCGCGTTAACATTCAATTCATTCCATTATTCAAAAAAAGAGGATGAAAAGAAGAGAGACATTAAGATTCGTGAGAATAATCATGAAATCGATTCAACAATGTGGTCATAAATTCTGTCCACTATGTTTTCTAGCATCGCAAAACTGCATCTCAAAATACAAGCTTCGTTTAGTTTTAAGTGAGTGCTTAAATTGGCACATAAATTGCTGCTGAAATCGTTCTCGAACAGGATACGGCGCGCTAGTTGTCGCAACACTGCTTCCTCGAGCCGATGCTTCCGCCTATTAAGTGTTTGCTTCTTTCCTACGCAAAACTCCTTCAGAATAGTGAGCTTCATCTTATTCGACTGCGGTATGCATAAAATTAGGTATGCGCGTAAAATTCCGTCGTTGATTCGTGTTTGTTTTTTGGGGGAATTTGGGAAAAAATCCATGAACGAGAAATTTTATGCACCTCGCAAAACCTCGTCTAAATATGCTCCTCACAAATATGGTCGGAAACAGTTGCAGGCTGGGGGACATAAATGAAACGCCTAGATGTTGGTAGTATCGATTACAACAATGAGCCGAGATGAAATCACAACATTTGGAAAGATGAATACAACTCCATTAAATAAGAAAACATAATGAATGTGACTTCGTGAGATTACAATTTCATTCGACAATATTCGAATTTCCTACCGGATAAGACTAGAACAAAAAAAATATTCACTACCCGACTACTCACTCATGATACTGAACGTAAAGGTGAGCAGAATCGCATTTCTTAATCGAATGCCTAAAATCGGGAGATATGTGAACAAATTAAGATTCTCTTAATTGCCATTTCATTAGTAAATGTTCTTGAACGCGGCAATTGTGTATTTTATATTTCTATACATGTAAATTTCTCATTTCCATTTTTTGACCTTGTCACAGTATAGAACACTAAAATGTATGTCCGACTTTTCACATGGCAAGAGGTAACAATGCTTACCATCAGTTCAAACCTCTTTGTGATGAAAATTTACGCCGCGCTTTATTGGCACATGAACATTAGAAATCGATAAACATTCATTTCAAGAAACGGATTCGAAATCTAAAAACTAGAATTTCTCAAAAAAAGCTGATAGTAAAAATAAGCAAAACTGGTAGGCCTCTTCAAAACTTTCTCTTCGATAAATTCGAACCCGACGATTAGGACCTATGCAGAAAACTTATCCAAGTGAGGGCAAGAAGGGACTTTGAGGAAAGGTAAATCATCCGTTTCAGTCAGTATCTAAAATGAGTGCGCTTTTTATGCATTTCCGGTTCATCGAATCGTTAATGCAAATATAAATGTGAGAATAAAATAAAAGGAGAACGAAGTCGATGAGACGTAATTTGTCACCTCCAACTTTACAAACGTTAAGAGTAGGAGGTGAGGTAAAAAAAAACAATAAGTTGCATAAATTTTCATTCAATAATCATTATTCGGATAAGATTTATCCAAGAACGAATTTCTGACAAGTTTACATGCGCTGTCTGCTCTTTCTGCCCATTACTTTTTGCGCTGGTCAATAAAAAACATCAGAAATTTGTAAGGAATTCGACGCTTTCTAATTATTTCCAAAACGAAGCGGCGCTATAGCTTTGAAATATTGAATCCGAATCAAAATCAATATTAATTTCTCGACAAAAAATATGCTCTTAATAATTTCAACAATTTTTCAGCAAAACTTCACATATCGATGAATTCCGTCGATTATAAAAGAAGCTGAAAAAAAAAACGTGGAAGAAACTTTCAAAGTGTCTATTTTAGGCGAATGGATATGGCGCGTTAACAAAATTCATAGTTGACTTCTGAAAACGAAACACAACTTGTATTGCGTGCGCTCTCTCAAGCATAACGCATGTCCATAAATGTAGTCTCGAATGAAACCAATGAATTATTTAAATGTTTGCAGAAGAAACATTAGAGAAGTACACACAACGATGCAAGTGCTTCGTGAATAACTCCTCATTGATTTTATACGATTCAACCAAATTGAAAAGATAGTGGTCAAATTAGAATTTGGAACGATTTATATGACTTAAAACAACTGATCAAAACTTTTTTAAAATAGGTCTAAACTGTTCTGACAAATTTCCACAGTTTACACAGTTTCGCCTCACCCATAATCGTTCGACCATGTTGCTATTTATTACTTCTTTAGTTGATTTAGCTGAATATGAGAGTTCAGAGCGAAATTATATGTGTGCTGATTATGCAAAAATTTTTGTTGTCTTCTAAAAACATGTACGTCCTGAAAAGTAAGTTAAGGTGTTATGACGCGAATGAAGTTTGCCAGGAAAAAATGCTGAGAGTTACTTCATTTCCCAGGCACTCTGTATCTCAGAAGGATGTCTTTGACGTTCTGCTTTGCTCCCAATATATGTTTTCGATGCTATCTATAACATCCTGAATGGTGGCAGAATTCTTACCGACGACCCAAGAATTTATTGCTCATGGCGTCATTCTGCCTACGATTTCCACATTCAGATGAAAGGCCTGCTAAAGAAACATGGATTCCCATAGAATTCGTATCAACTTCAGGTACGAATACTTACTTCGGCTAGGAGGCCAGTTTCTTCTTTCTACAGGTGATATTCGCAACCTTCATTATAACCTTCCCTAAACCTCAGTAATAGTTGCAACGTCCCGATGTTGTCAAAGAGTAGTCTGCAACTTCGACACCTTGCAACATCGATGAATTAAACATTTGAATGATCTTCAACAGTTGCTGCCAGTCTAATACAGCAACTGTCCTCTCATCTCATCTCTTTATTGTTCGATTTGTGACATAAAAGTGTTTTGAAATGTTCACATTGGCTTCCGTGGATTTTATCGTTAACCCAGTTACACTACTATTTTAAAAAAATTCAACCAAAAAACACTAAAACATCATAGGCTCAAAGTGAGCGACTTTCCCAGAATTGAGCTCATAAAAACATTTCAGCTTAACCCATCCAACAGTCCACAGACGCATTAATTCCAGCTCTTTAAAGAAGTTGCAGCACAAACATTATTCTGCACAGTTTTCACTTCTGCGTCGTTTGAATCTTCGTGCGTACACCTCTGGTGCATCCATTCTTCTGTCTTTAAAAATGCGATTGAATCATTCCGATTTTCTCACCACCGAAGTTCTTATATCTTGAATATCTGTTCATTAGGACAGTGCATTCCATACATCTAGCTTTTTATTGCTGTTCTTGCTGACAGATATTTTCTCATTTCGAGAAATTAAAGTGAAATAAAATAAAATGAAGTAAATGTTAATTAAGGCTGCAATAGTTATTACTCGAATTGACTGGAGGGGGACGAAAAAATGAAGGAAAATTGAAAAAAAATCAAGCATGCAAACACATTAAAAAACAACGATCAATCGGGACAACATTTAAACAACACGTCACCCAAAACCTGGAATAAATCGTCAACTAACACTTCTCGCTTTACCATAGCAATCAAATCTTTCCAGCAGCTGCTTGTATATTAAGCATTCATTCAAATTTCTGTGCATGCATACTACGAAACCGCAAAAACAGAAGCGACGATACAGTTTTCAATATTTCATGGAATAAGGTGTACAGTAAAAGAATAGTAATTTTATCAGTAAAATAACCTAGTAACGGCGATGATCTCACTATGATAACAAATCTAACACCAAGGTGAAATAAATCAGAAATGAAAACAATCGAAATCTACGTTTAAGTAGAAGTTTGTTTGAGTCAATGGCAAATCGAAATTATCGTAAATCACAGCAAAGCCCACGGATACTGCAAACGGATGCTGCAAATTTCTGGAGCAATTTAATAGCGAAGAAGACGCAAATGAGCGCACTTTTTGAATCATAACGTCGCATTTTCCGGTATGAAGTGTAGATGATCGAGCACATGAATTCATCGTTTATAGTACCATCGTTATTCATTCACTACCTTACTTTAGGACTCTTCCCCCCTCCCCCTCCCCTCAACCCCCCATATATAAACACATATTTTAAAAAATCGATGTCTGTTCCCTGAAAGAAATCAGTGCCACTCTTCCAAAGAAGGAATATTTTCATTGTTCCTAAAAACGCTTTTCTAGAAGCGGCAGTAGTAAGACAGCTTCTAAGTTTCACCTATAAAATTCATACTTTTATTGATGCAACTCACTGCTTTCATTTTTCATCAGTTGTTTGACAGCAAATAAATTAGCCTTTCGCATAGAAAGAGTTGAAGAGTACGTTTGGAGAGCGTTTAATGAACAGCACGCTGAAAAGTGAACTTTTCAACTTGAAGTTAACTTGTCGAATGAACTTCTTTTCGGACAAAAAATAAAACTAGTCACAATGGGGAACTTTCCAGAGATTATCAGAACGGAAGAAATTTCCAGAATTAAAAACTCAGTAAAAAAATCCTGTAAATCCTCAAAATGTAGAAAAATGTAAAAAAAATCCCAATAGAAAGAGCAAATTCTGTAAAAAAAGTCCTCAAAAACTAGGCAGCACTTATCGTTCATCGTTCAACAGAAATGTAGCTCCACTAATCATTCTCTTGGAATTTCGAAATTTATGACTTCATCGAATCAAGTTATCCTCAGTAAATTAAATTACTTAACAACGCGAAGGTAATCTGTTATTCGAGGATGTTATTGGTTCCACTGCCAGCTTTATTCAGATGGACCATTCTACAAAAGTGATCACAAGCCAGAAGCATTGAAATCCACTTTAATTCGTTTGTCACCTCATGAATAACGTGATGACGCGAATAAAAAATGATCGCTGTTTATTTCATTTCAAATAAGCATTAATAATTCAAGATCCTCTCTTCCCTAGAACTAAATCACTGGCCGTTCAAACCGGATGCGCTTTTTAATCGAACGAAAACAACTGCACAATCTGCATAAAAATTCACATATTCTTCTACAGAGAGGCAATATTTTCGGAAAATAGCGAATTTACGATAGGCTGGAAGTTTTACAAATAGGAAAAAATAGCAAAAAAATAAACTGCAAGATGAGAAAAACGATAAATGTTAAAATAAACCAATAAAAAAATATTCGTTAATTGATTCAGAAACATTTTTACATAATCGAAGCTAATAAACAAAAGAAATGTTAGCGATGTCTCGAGTAGGCTACATCCCACTTGGGATCTACTGGACGCAACACGGATTGCAAGAGCGGAAGTCTTTCGCATCATCGAACATATCCCTAGAGAGTTGCTGTTGCGAATATTCAGTGCAAATAACACAACTATATGATACGACTCGGAGAGTCGTTTCAATGCTTTTTACGAAGCAGTGTTCATAGCTCTGAGAGCTTAGCATTAATGGTTATGTAAGATTTGAAGCACTTTTTGAAACGATTATCACTTTTTGAGGGGAATTACCTCAGTATCAATGTATTTCTAAATTACTTCAATTATAAATGCGGAAAACGTTAAAGTGCTCAGCATTATTGCAAAAATCCTTTAATGCAGTAAAATTTATAGCGAGTGCACTAACCGGAGAATGCGATATCATACCACAACATCTGCAATAAAAATAATTTCTTAGAGCTGTACTTTTCGACTTTATGGTGCAGCAAATTATTTTTCTTTCGAAAGTCGCTTATCACTGAAAGTGGGCGTATTTTCGATAAAGATGCCTCTCACAGCTATTCGTTTTCGCGCTGCACCTCATTAATTCAATTACCTTATGACCCATTAACGTCACACTGTAGCTGATGAAATAAGTTGCATACAAACATATTCTGCATTTCGATAAATCAGTTCAAAATTCGTTTGTGAACATCTGAAAGGAAGGTAAATTTGATGCCCACCGTATATATGCATGCACACCACGGCCTAATAGCACGCCTTGCTAGTTTAAAGGGAGAGGGTTTTGACGAGTGTTTATTTTGCAAGCTCCCTGATCAGGAACTCATTTCGTCCTCTCCCAGAACACGCTCTCACATTCTGGAAAATTTTGTAAGCGGATTCATTCGAAACGCTGAAATACTTAGCTTCTAGAATCTTCAAGTTTTTCGACTAATAACGCAGCCGAATAGAAATTATCGACAACGTTAACGCAACGCTACCTTTTCTCGGCCCACAGTTCTGTAAACATTGGGGGAAGCTGTTTGTGGCAAGCAGAAACAACGGAATGGGAAACAGCATTAAATCGTCAGCAAAGCTTCCCATTTGCTCATTTTCACCACTAATCATATTTAATGGCGAGGAAGAGTGAATTAATCCGAAGATGGCCTCTATTCTAAAGCAAACGCTGTTAGGTACAAAATCTCGACCATAACAGATTTAGAAATGATTTCCTTTCTCGTTCGCGCGCATGACGCTTGAGGAAATTGGACGAACGTCGTCTAAGGAAAGAAATCTCTGAATAATGAATAAAAAGCTGGAATAAGTATACTGCGTCTTCATGCAACCTATTTCCGAGAAAAATATAAAAGATGAGGTAAAAGCGAGCTCCGCCAGGACGAGCGTGAAGGCAGCTTGCCAGGCGTTCAGTTTCGGCCTGAATGGACCGACTGGGAAATTTCGCCAATTAAAAGCAATACGCCGATCATGCAACGTATGCGAAATTTGATACTTCACGTGACGGTGTTCACATAACTTCAAAGTTTCCAACAATCTTCCCCAACCCATGTTCCTAAAATCGCCTGAGAGCCATAACCCATCATGACAAAAAAGATTCCCGATAAAAACCTCAATATCGCATCTGGATTAGTGGACTTCAGGTGACCACTTGTGGGCAAACTCATAGTAAATTTTAAGCATCATTTCCGGAATACGATAAGATCATTTCAGTGCATTAAACGCCTGACAAGCATTTCTCAGCAGTGCATTCTGGATACGAAAAAAAAGAACCTCTATTGATGTGTGATGAAGTTTTATACAAATCAAGGCAAATTTTAAAATACCGGAATGGCCCGTGAATCCAACGCCACGCATCCGTTAAGTGATATTCCACTTCTGCCCCTTTACTTATACAGTCCTGCTCCACTTTTTCCAAATTTTCAATTTTTTTCCTCTTCATAAGCATACAATGACTTTACTCTTCCACGTTAACGATTATTGTTCTCTTGATGCTTCCCATTTTATTTCTTACAACTTGAAGAGAATTTGTCGATGAATGAGGCGGATGCTGTTTGAAGAGCAAACTGTTCATTCTGGAATATAAGATTCAGGAAGACTCACAATCATAGGCATCAATAACTTCCAAATATCAAGGAATACCGTTCCACTTAAAGACTTCACTGAGGAAATGTATTTTTCAAAGAGTCAAAAAACACCATTCGAGTAGAAAGGGCATGAATGTAAATCTTGATATAAATAATGACAAATTCCTGAGATTCATAAGAATTTATAGAATTCGTTATACTACTGCATTCATTCACATTCCCCTTAAACATACTACTGCTTAAACAGTGCCATAGATCACAACCCATTTGGTAATCATATTGAAAATATCAATAGTTGGCAAACAAGTAATCACAGTTGGCAGGAAGCGTTTCAAAATATCAAATCTATAGAATATTGCACAGTCGGACGCTTTTTGCTTACAGTGCAACATTAGTCCCTTATAATCTTCTTTACCGTTGAGCAACGGAAATATCAAACAGAGTCGTGCAAAATGAATGTATAAAAAAAAATAATGCAAGTGGTAGAAGTGGTCAGAAATATCACTTCGAAATAAGTGATGCTGCAATTACAGCAACTAATTAAACAAATCTCCAATGATATAAAAATTAGCTTATTTGAAGAGGCCTCATAGTTCGATAGCATGGTCAGAAGCAGCGCGACGAGCAAGGCGAATCGCCAAACATGCACGCGTCAGCCAACAAAAAAAAAATTTTGGTGTTCCCAACTTGCGCCGGCCAATATGATTGATGCGAAGCAAAATGAAGGGGCATTGCTCAATAGCGTTATGTTGCACTGACCGATACGCCCAAATCCAATAGTGCCGAAATTCATGATAGTGGGGTTGCTTGTTTAAAGTGACTTGCACAAGCGCGCACAAAACCACATATTCGATGTGGCGTTTTCAAGTGTTAAAGATTCTCAACGCAAAACGCTTCAATTCCCAACGGGTTGTGTGACTGCAACAACTTTGGGTTGTGCAAGGAAGCTCTAGCTAAACAGCGAACGGCTATACTGCTCTTGGTTATGAAGCTTAGTGCGCTTACGATCGTCTCGAGACCAATTGCCGCACTTTGCCTCGCGCTTGTGCTTGAGAATATCCTACTGACAATAATGCTCGTCACATACTAAATAGAGCTTGGAAATGTATTTAAAGGTCTTACAAGAAACTCTGGAATTTTTCAGGCGCGGTCGAAAATTTGTTACATTATGGCGTTTCGAAATATCAAGGAGGCAAGTCCCAACAAAAAACGCATATCTAGTACCACCACCTTTTGCATTGTGGACATTGTCCACGACCCCACCAGACAATTTTTGATTTCTGTATATTACAGTTCCAGTTCATCTCAATGGAACTACACACCAGATGGACGGATGTGCATGGTTTATCCTCAGTTTTTTCGCGAAGGCGACAGCTAAACAGTAACCGGAAACAAAAATTATTATGCAAACACAATTAGGAATAAAGAAAAAGCGACAAATGAAAAACGATGCGTCGCTATTTTGATAAATCTTCGCATCCATTTGAATGTGCGGAGGTCATTTGTTCATCGGCTGCAATTAACTTTTGGTTGCTAAAAGCATATTGCACGAGCGTCTGACGCAAAATTCACTGAGTCATACAAAAAGAAATTTTTTGTGGGCGGAGGGGGAGAGCGAAAGACTCGCATAATGTACCTATCATATTTGATAACTCATCAAGACATCAGCCGCACGCACATCATTCAAACACCCTTGAACATCATTGTTCAAGTGACGACAACGATCGAACAGCCGATGACAGCAAAGAGGGGCAAAACGACTCAAACATCTCGCGATAATCGACATTGATCCCAGAAGTACAAGGTTATTGTCAGAAAATATCGATAACGCTGTGAAAGCAGCACACGACATCACGAAACGAACAGCGATGCTGACACCATGAACCAGGTGTACCTCGATGAGGAAGGACACCTTTGTCGAACTCTTGCTCAAAGGCGCGCCAAATTCAAGCTTCCAAATGAGTTCATGGAATGGTAATTCCTTTCCCATCAAAATCATATTCAATACTCTCTACCACAGTTTTGTATCATAACCTATTAACATAGCCTATTCAATTTAGCGGTTTGCATTAGTTAATATACTATGAAACACGACGTAGGCCCAAGTGATAACGAATTTAGCCGTTAAATTTGCTTGACTTTACCATAAAATGGCTGCCGGTTAATGACAACGGAAACTGAGATTACCTTTATTGTTATTTCCCTTCCTTCGATCCCTATGCATTGTTCTCCTAGTGGCAGTGTCCCTTGTCCAAGCGGTGTGTTTAACAAAATCGCCGCGCTATTTGATAGTGAGCGCAACCGTAGTTGCTGCCGAATTTCAACTTCGTTTTTTTGAAGAAGATAACAGCTTGGGCGTCACATAAATCCACTCAGCAAATTTCTTTAGAACAGGACAGTCGTTAATCCTGTCAGCGCGAATACTTGGAAAAGAACAGAATTATTAGCTCACTTCTCACAAACGATTTAAATATGATTCTTCATTTTCATATTGCAGGAACTTTTTCCACTAGTGAATGAGCATGACGCTATGCACTTTCAAACCTAAACCTACTTTAAAACACTTTAGGACCATAGTAAAATGGGTGTATCTCGTCGATTCGCCCGACTGAATTAAACGCAATACGTGCTCGTGTATCACCGCACGTTTCTCACAGTTCCCTCAAGACCACAAAATCTATCAACCAGTTCATGAATGACGTCCGACTAACATAAGCCTGAAAGTTATAAGGCCCTTAAAAAGTGCTCTAAAAATGAAATCCACAAAGTTTGCTGAAAAACAAGAAAATATGCAGAAAATGGAAAACACTTGAATGTATTACATAATCATGCAGGTAATGAAGCGAAAATTCGGATGGAATACACTATTTTCACAAAGGAAAAGGAAGCGGATAAGTCGATAATGGAAGACAGGCAAAATGCAACATGAAACAAAATCCGAGCGTCTTCGAAAGCGATGACCGTGTCTTGCATAAACGTATCATCCAAAACACACGATATGCATTCTGCGGATGCGAAGTGAATGCTATCGGTAAAATAATAATAATCCCCGCCCTCCTCGAGGCAGCATCCCAATAACGATGGCGTCAAAAACCTCGCAACTGTTGAGTAGGCCTTTTTCAGTATTACTGCACACTTATCTTTCTCTTGCTGTGAAAATATGCGTTCGGCTCACTGTTGCTCATTTATTCCCAGACCACATATGTGAAAAATCATTCTCAATTCAGTCAGACTTTCTCCTTGCAAAATCTTTGAAGTCGGCTTCCTTCCTAACAGACCTAGGCCACCTCAGTTAATTTCTCCCTTTGGCGGCTGGGTTGTGGCGCTGAATATGAAAACTTCGATTGATAAGTTTATTTGGGTCCTAAAGAGTTGCTGCTAAAATTTGAGAAGCACGTAATGCCTGCCCTTGTGTTAAATTGTATTAAAGGAATTCTGTCCGATCGGACTTCCAACAAAAAATTCGAGCCATTATCTGTGCAACATCAGAATTGTATCAAAGGACTGCGTTAGGTCCGATTTTGTCCATCTAATAAACGGCGTTTTCAAAACACAAAAACTGTATCGGTCTTTGCGGATAGTCAAATCGAAATTCAACGGCGACTAAACGTTCTCCTATATGAATACACATCCTTCGGGAAGACTGTGGACACTTTTAAGAAAGACTATTGCTTACAAGTTGGGGTTGTTATGGATGATAAATATCGTGTTATGCAAATTAACTTCAAATACGACTGGCTTCCTCAACCTTGACGATTAAAGCATCCCTTTGGAAATATTCCATCCAATATTTAAACTTCGTTGCAAATCCGCTAACTGCCGATCAAATGGCCATTGCATTTGTGCTCAATTAGTTACACTCTTTAAATTGCAATTAAATTTTGCTTTGCTGGTATGTGAAGTTGAGCCGAAAATGCTCTGACCCATAAAACAATCTGCTTCGCCGTTAGTGCAACTACATCAGCAACTTCCTAAAACTAAAAAAAAATTCAGATGATATCGTCGACGACTCAGCAAAATGCCAATCACCGCCCCCTTAAGTCAACGGCTTGGGAGTACTGCAGCGATACTAAAAACGTTCAAAGTGGTGCGTCAATAAAGCCCTCGAGCTTGACTATTCAAACATAGGCATTCTAGTACTTAAAAAAACCATTTCCTAGGAAAAAAGCTGTATACATATAAGAATAACACTAAAGCAAACGAAAACCACAATTATGAGAAGCGTGCAATAGCATCTCGCTTTCAATGGCTTTTACGAGATATCCCCTTTCCAAGATTTATCGCGCATATTTTCTGTTTGCCGTATTTTTATAATCTTTTCGCATATTGTTGGCAACATGAGACTACGGTGTCTTTATATTTGTGTATATAAACTTGTCTGCTTTATACGTCTGTCTCTTTCATGGGTTCAACTCGTCATCAATCACAGGCTTGATGCCCGTAATATGCACCTCACCTCTTGGTCCAACTCGTTCTCACCGATCACCTAGTTACTCGTAGGCTAAAACCTCCATACAAACTGCAAGAAAGCATCTTTCGCGTATTGCTGTTGGGTACACCGTCGACCTAAGCTAACGTTTTTGACACGGGCCTCCCACATATGAAAACGATATGAAGTATTATTTTATTTCCGATACTGATGAAGCCAAATGGTGGAGTGGGAGCTACATTAAGGTCATGCCTATGATCTAAAATTTTATAATTGTTCGCATATTGTTGGCAACTTTCTTGCAGTTTGTATGGAGGTTTTAGCCTACGAGTAACTAGGTGATCGATGAGAACGAGTTGGACCAAGAGGTGAGGTGCATATTACGGCATCAAGCCTGTGATTGATGACGAGTTGAACCTATGAAAGAGACAGGCGTATAAAGCAGACAAGTTTACATACGCAAATATAAAGACACCATAGTCTCATGTTGCCAACAATATGCGAAAAGAAATTCATCTCAAACTACTAAAAATACTAAACCGATACAGAAGAATGCACACGTCCAGCTCAACAAAAAAACGCTATTTATTTTTCGCTGAAGATTTCGAAAAAAGGTTGCAAAGTCAGTAAATTTAAATTCAACATAGTCAGCCTGAAGAAATAATCTCAATCAAGTACATCAAACTCTTGCTGGTCAAAAGGAAAACAGGAAAGAAAGCATAGTGGTGAAAAAATTCTCCCGAACTGTTGGCTTCTGGACAGCTGTTATGATTGTAACGCAAACATGTTATGCTAGCATGTTTACCCGTTCACACAAAACGCCTTAACCGCCTCGATGACCTTTCATTATAATTCACTAATCCCAGCTCGCAGCTTCTCAAAAGTTAAGCATTTAAAGAGCACTAATGGGTGATCCCATAAAGACTGTTGACAGCGACTTAGCGCATCCACTTGAATAAGGCTGAGCAGAACATTATTGCTAATAATTAGCACCAAGATGGCAGAACAGAAACCAGCGAATGGATGGGACGAGAAAAATTTGTGATTGTGTGATCGAAAATTTGCTTATAGGAGTAACCTTACAAGTCGCTCACAAGAAAATGGAAGAGAAATTTAACGAACACTTTCTCTGGCATTATTACGTGAGTGCTTTCCACATAAAACGTTCGTTTTTACATGTAACGTATTCTTACGTAACTAAAAATTAAGAGATATGTCATAAACAACGCTCTACGAGGTGATCCAAATTGAACGTGCAATAGTCTGCCCCTACCTATCTACTGGTCAGCTATTTGTGTAGTGGACTGGTCTCCAATCTGTTCACTGGCCACTCACTTCGCAATTATGTGGATTCACATACTGCGATTTCAACTAGGCGGTTGTCTATTTGGTCTCCTCACTAGTCATACCAATCAAAATGGCATATTCAGACAATAGGATGAAGGTTTTTTTTAGCTTACCATTTTTGAACTATTCCTGTTTGCTGTACAACAAAGGCATAACACTACAGTGGGAAAGAAAATGATCGATATAATTTCACTGCTAATGATATACGTTTTTTTCGATGTACTTAACAATGGTTAGGGAGGATCCGAAAGAAACCATAAGGAACTTGGAAGAAAAGAAAATGAATTTAGCTTATCATGTCTTGGTATGATTGTAAAATAACAGCATCAATATTTGTCTCTTCGACAGTCATTCGATAAGAAACTCCAAGTTTCTTTTAGACGATTACCGATGTTTCTCTAAGAATCGTTCCAAATATCTCTCCCTTCCCCCTTTCCCCATATCCTTTTAGGATGAAAAATTTGGGAAACGCAAGAATTCAGTCAGAATTTAAAAGAAATGCAAGACGAGCATCCAGATATTCAGTAATAATAATGATTTTTATTAAGAGTTTTAAATTCTTTTCAATATTAACGAAAACACCTCTTAAATATCTGAGTCCTTAATACCACAAAATTCCACGCAAAGGAATATTATAATACTATTCAATATTATACAGTTATATTTCTGAATTAGTAGAGAACGGTGTCAAACTGGGTGGCACGTATGTGCAATTGCATTCCACTCACGTACGCTGTCATCTTCAACAACTAAACAAACTAGGGAATATATCATTAGATGCTAGCCGGATCCAATTTCTCCTCTAAAATCGTTTATAGGGAGTCTTTTTATTGCCGCCAGAGATTCTATAAAATATTTGTACTTCTTCTCTTCAATTTGAAACATTTTTAAGTTCACTTGAACCGGATGGATCAAAGCAAAAGATGATGTAGGAGCTCATCCCATGGTGTTCCTCATATCAGCAAATTTCACAACCCCTGCTTTGTTAGCTCTCGAGTTGGAAATACCAGAAGGATATAGAGTCTTTCACAAACACCTGGGCAATTATATCATACAGGCACATAGGTAAACATAAACACAATGATGCCATATTACTATAAATGCAGAGTTGCACATTTTTATAGAGATCAAGTTTAAAGCTCGCAAATAAATCTTGCAGATATCCGAATAGGCCACCTAAACAACTCAGAGGAATTCAATTCGGCGCTTTTATATTTCAACTAGAATGCGCAGCACTCTAATAAGCACTCACGCCCGTTTTTGTTGCAGTAAAAATTTCTGAATGGGGTTTTGAGAAAATATTTGCCTCTTAGGGCTGAACAGCTTGTGCTCAAGGACCGTGGACGAACAAGTGACAGAGGCCTAAATGTGGGAAGCTATCATTATCGAGCCATAACGAAGATCCACACCCATTCTCAATATAGGCGTACATTTGATCAGATGATGAAGTATTATCGCATTTCTAAAGAATGACCTTGCGTTAATGATATAAGTAAATTACTTGAAGCAAAAAGCTGCAGAAATTAAGTTTTGGCGATCAGCACGCACAACAAGGTGGCATGTTTGAAAAATGCTCACAATTTGCAACATTTGATGCAGTGTTGATGTAGTTTTCATTTGATGCGAATCGATTCATGTAGTTTTTCATTTTCGTTCTATCTCTGGCACGAAAATTAAAATTTTACATAGATCAAAATGGAACAGACCATCGTATGTACGCGCTCTGAACTCTTCCCACACAGGGTATAATGAATTCCTTATTAAAAACTGGCATGCATTACGGCAGCCGTGCGGTTAAACCATGTAGTGAGGATATTATATAAAGTGGCCATTTAGTTAGATCGTAACTACAGATCGGCACATCTTGCGCAAATTATAACATTTCTGAAGAAAGAATGCTTTAGAACAATCCCTCAAAGCAGAAATATAATTTTTGTTAACCACCTTAAATCCCAATATTACTTCATTCCGTTGAATTGAAGGCTAGAACCAATTCTGAAAAAAAGAATAGCATGGAAAAGAAGACTGAAAAAAAAGTTTTATAATAGTTACCGGCTGGATCCGGGTCCGATAGTTGACAATCTTCGTGTTCTTCGTACGGAATGCACCCAGATCCTTCTGCGTAGATCAACCCCTCCGACGTTGCCTAAAAATTGGTCTATGTTCACGCAGTGACACTATATTAACATTACAGCAGCTTAACGATAGTGCACATTAGTGCCTAAATGTGCGCACAGCAATTTATGTTTCATTGAATGTTTTCTTGCTTCAGATCACCAACATAATTTCTTCACCAATCTCAGCTCTAAAACGAACAGAAGCAGAACTCATTTTTAGCACAACGGCCTACCACTGGCCCAAGTCGAAAAACTTGTCCTTGGATGAGATTTAAGGAGGAAGTGGGGGCCGTAGTTATCCATTCCATGAGAATCTGAAGCATCGACAAGAGATACACCACTCATTCGCTTCTTTTTTTGCGCGGTTTTAGGTTTCCCTGTACAAGTTTTCCGTACAAACTGCTAATGCATCTGCTAATCAAAGGTATTGCCACAAATTTTTGGCGGCGGACGAAATTTACTGTAACTTCACGACAAAATATATTAAATAATGTTGTCGAAAAAATATAACGGTATTCTATGATGAAATTAAGTCTACAATCTCTTATGATCCCTGCACCGACGAATAAATAACGTATCATAGGAAGTCATGGTTTGCACCAGTTAAACCCAAACTGAAAGAAAAAGCTTAAAGAAGCCTTAAATCAACTGACGGGACTAAGCAGTACTTATGTCTGATGCAGAGTACCAGTGAAGAGCACTGAAATTAGATACACTTCTAAGCTGAAGTGCTGATTCGCACACAATCGAACTAACACTAACGAACACAGCAACAATTTAATTTCCTTAACTGACAAGCGCATGACATTCGACAACCCCCAACTAGTCTTGTCGAAAAAATATAACGGTATTCTAACATGAAATTAAGCCGATAGCCAATAAAACAGTCAAGTAAACTTGCCTATTTTATTGCCTATCTGCCAAATCATATGAACCACCAAAATTTTTACATATTTATAGCACATTCACTCAAATTTTTTCGTCGCATTCAGATCTTTTTATCCACTACACACGAAAAGCTAGAAAACTGTTCCTATGGTAATATAAACTGAGCCAAAATAGGCTGGAAGAAACTGAAGGTTTAAAGGTTCGGCTACAAAGCGGAAACGTTGTCACCTCTAGAAATACTATGCAGTTATTCATCGTTGCAACATTGAGAAGCCACTACCTGAAGTTCTTTTTTTTCTCGTATCTCCACTATTAAAGATGTTGTAGTTCTCTATAAACTGGGTACATTTCATTATTTCAACATTTATTATCATAACAGGAAGCTTCCCTTGATTTTAAGGTAGGCTAAACAACGAACAAAATTTGCACCTTTAGATCCCAACTATGCTAAGGTTTGAAGATGGGGAAAAGTTATAGTGGATTATTAAGTGCAGAACTTGACGCAATTTCGACAGCAGGTCAGTGTCAACAGAAAATGGAAGCATTATTCTACAACTCACATTTCCACATAGCATTCACTGCCACTACTAGGCCTCTCACCTGTTCATTCCTCATCAACAGTTCAGCACAGAGGCAGAAAAAAAAAAAACAACTCCCTAGACACGACATCATCAATACGAATACAAATTAATATGTACTTATTTCGCGAGCTATCTGACTGTTGGTATGAAATGTATCTCAATAGGCATAGTCTAATGAATCAAGTGTAACACATATAACCTACTTTTGTGCACTTTTCTACGAATTTTGGCAAAAACGATATATATTATTGGATATGAAATTTTCATCCTGGACATACAAGTTAATCTAAGCCTTCTACATTAGCCTGATAAAACAACGGAATCAAATCCATGAAATCCGATGTGCACATCACTTTTTTGAAATTTCTGAAGAGTGAAGGGGGTGCGCACGGCTAAAGTTTGCTCAACACCTGCAAAACTGCAAAATCGATTTTCCTATTACAGTCACTTTCACCTGCAAGCGTGTTATTATGCAATGCGCATTGGACTTTGAATTAACATGATCGATAGACAATGTTTTGCACTGCAGCAGGCATTTATCGGCAAGCATTAACCTTTCTCATGCTTCATTTAGTTAGAGCTCTTTCCACTTATGACTGAGTTCATTTTTCGAGATACCGCCAGGTGCTGAAGAAGCCAGCAAAATGTGACATTCTATAGGAATCGAATGGCGATTTTTTCAAACATTTCAGGCAGTATCAATGAAGGTACTAGCTTTGCATAAATCCGCATCAACGCCACAAAACCATCACTTTCTGCCTTAGAATGCGAATGATTTATTTGCTGAATCGACAATGCAGGTGTATATCTCCTCGAGGAGAATTTCCACTCGCTTATTATAAAATCTCGATAATAGCATGTAAAATAATCAAAGCTTCAGACTGCAATTTAACAAAGAAACTATTTTTTTAGAAGCAAAGCTGTCGAGTTATATTCAATCGAATGTGATGAGAGAGTACGGCAACAAATAAGTTTCGAGAGTGAAGGTGCTGAATAAGAAAAGATAAGTAGCCAACTTTCCTCGACGAACTAAATGAAATGTTGAATGTGAAATAATTTAAGACGGAATAATGTGGACTGCCGGTTCTTCTCATTACACTGTTATGCTTCAGTGTTTTGGAAAAGTCGGCAAAAAACGACTCTAAAGGAAATGAAGATACCCACATCACGTTTAATCGTAATCTTTTGGCAGTGTGCAAAAGTGAACAGCGAATAAGAGGAGAACATACTAGTTTTATATAAGAGGAGAATATACTGATTACTAATTATAAATGCCGGGACATGAATGTTGCTGAAAGAGCATCTTCTTGAAATGGTGCTAAGTTCATCGAATAATTCAAGTAATTATGCGCTATTCAAAAACATTGAGAATACTATGAATGAACTTCCGATCAACAAAATCTAAACTTGCTCTTGCTGCGTTTCGCATATGGCCACTTCTCCTCCATCCTATCTCTCTCTCTCTCCTCCAACCTCTCCACCCCTTCAAAATAATAAAAGGCATTAGCTGCTGTAAAGGTTACTTATGTTAGGTTACGCTCCATGGGCAAGAGGATGGCAACGTCGTCGATATTAATTAGAGCAGCCGTTAGGATACGTTGAGGGGCAAGGGGTGGGAGAGGGGGTAGAGCGTGAGAAAGTTGATTTCTCGGCCTAACATTTTCTTTATTACACTGGTGGAAGGAATCCAACATCGACGCAGATAGAAACCAGCAGATGCACTTTCGGGTTCACATTGGTGGCAATGAGAACGGAAATTCGAAAGTACACCAAAAAAGCAAAATCATCTCCGAGGCTATAAGATGTGCGAAAACGCTTCGAGTGAGAGTGTATTGGTTTAAAAAAATGCACGATTTAGTGATGCATAAGACTAACACACCGGACGAGTTTTCTTTCAGCATTTCGGAGATCAAAATGACTAGCTCGAAGCTATAGCCACATGCAACTTACAACATGATGGCATGCAATTAACAGTATAGATACTTGAAATAACTATTTTCTTAAGACAATTTGGATAAGACACTAACCATTGAAAGAGAGGTTATAAGAAATCATCCTTACGATATCTAAGCATAATTTACTTTAGAAGGAAACTGAAAATGAATGACGAGAAAAATATATCTGAAAACGTTGGGTATCACTGGGCTTTAGTTTAGAAGAGAGAATTTCCGATATTATAGTATATTATATACTTTGTCAATGGTAAGACTGGTTCGTTAGCTGAGAAGAACGGAGCAGTTTTTTGGAACATAATTGCGACATAATGTTATGAACAAATTTCACTATATGTCAGGGCTCCCTCTTAGGCAACAGCAAACAATTAAAAACAGCAAGATTATTATGCGCCGATGTACATGACTGTTCAAAAATTAGACATAAAATAGAAATTAGAGTAAACGGAGATGAAGACGTACTATTATTCCATCCTTTCAGGTTAAAGGTCAGCAGTAGTCTGAGAACAATAAAGATCAGAAATGACTGTGAACTTATATGCTGCTATTAAGATATACTAGGTATGAACGAAGTTCTTTGTAGAAGCAGCAACGACATAGCACAATTGCTGTAAACATGAGGGTAATTTTGCTGCAAACTTTTCCCTTGTGCTGTTCTGCTGCAAATGCGAATTGCGATCTAAGAATAAAGGTGATAGAAGACAACTGTGTACCATATTTATAGAACAGATTATAAGGCCGAAAGCGAAGACTTCAGTTATATGGAAATGATTGAAAAAATATATGTATTAAAAGCAACACGAATCGAAAATCTTTTAAATGATATTCCATAGACTGTTTAATTTAAATGATATTCTACGCTTCAATGGAATTCGGAAATAGTTTACAGTTGTCTCTGTAAAACGTCAAAAAATTAAAACAGCGACTCCCACTGACATTTGCGACGCACCAAAAAAATAACGAGTAGCTCAGCGATTACTGTTGTCTTTGTCACAGTAATGTTCGCTGCGAGTGTGAGAGTAATGAGCGAAGAAGGAACAGACTGCAAAAATAATTAATCAATTACAAAGCGTTGCTTGTGAGATATCTGGAGGAGGGTGATGGTGCACATGCTTGCCTGCACACCCAATCGAGCGAGGTCACATTCGATGCACTTAATGGCAGTTCACTGCTGCATTGCTCTACTTGAAACCCTCCCCATCGACCTTATTTATGCAGAAGAGCTTCTGCAAATAAAACCACATTAGTGGCCACCAATCTTGAAATCTGTATCAAAGCTGCCTCTAACTACTACTGCAAAACAAAGAAAACATTAGTTTAAATGAGGCCAATAAACTATTCACCACAACAATCGAAAGCCAATAAAGGCGATTGAACCTTTCCACTTTTAGTGACCCTCCACACTGCGATAAATGTTATTAAAAATACTCAAAACGAATATCATGAAACGTGCAACATGGCTAAATGATTGCAAAAAAATGCGTTCTCGATTATTTAGAATGTATAAATTGAGTTTTAACGCCGTTTTCTTTGCTCAGTTATTTCAATGTTAACGGGGTTCGCTTTTATTCAAGTTCGGCTTAAATCAATGAACGCATACTGAGATATTATCATCACATAATTCGATAGCGACTCACAACAGTATCGAAAAAATGTGAACAAAACAATGTCGGCGACTCTCAACCGATCTGTCTGAAAGGCCTTACGAACGATGGGAACAAGAAGTACTACCAGCCGTTCAACATCAGAAATGAAACCGCCAAAATGAAATAAAATAAAAGTGCTCAAATGCTCAAATTCAAAATGTTCAAATCGCAGTTTTCTATTTTAGCAATGTTCGAGATGGTGAAAGCGAACGTTACCGTACATAAAATCACACAAAATGCCTAAGCCTTAAAACGTTTAGAAACAGTTCGCTCACTGGAGAATGCCTTTTTTCAAACATTTTTCCTCATGACCTTCAAATATATTAAATACTTGCCTCAGGACACCGTTCAGGAAGAGCGAATGACATCTGTGGCTCATCTCTGAAGCGTTTTTGTTTTTCTGAAGGTTATGTGGTCGGAAATGATCTGCATAATGTTGCAAATGCAAGTATGTCTCCAGAATGCAAGAACGCAAGTACTCAGCAAAGCGTTTGCATTAGAAAAATGTATGCATCTAAATATTACTGTAATGCGCCAAGGACATGCTGGAATCTGATGAGTTCCGGAGGCCACGAATATGTGCACCCATACGATCGCGCTTGAGGTCAACGAAAAGTAAAAACTGCGAAAGAAAAATGAGGCGTATGAGAAGAGACAAAATTTCAAAGAACTATCTGTGCACAAGGATCCTCTTCAAGATATCCGTTTTTCCTGCCTGCTAGAATTTATAAATCTCATCAGCTAACCTATGCTACCATATAATCGATTCTACCTCACAGAATCATTTGGAAAACTCTAAATTTTGCGCCGCAAAATGCAGAACAGAACTGAAGAATGCATTTTTTAAACGTCAAAACAATGACTAGGGCGCAAAGAAGGAAGTAAGGTCGCAGTACGATTAACAATTTGAATATTGCATTCAAACTTATGAATGAATCCAAATTCCTTGATTGTTCTGAGTTATTTCGTTATTCCCAGTTATTCCATGACTATTCCCAGCTTGTTGGTGAATTGGCAAAGGCGATAGAAAACGTTGGGCTTTATAAATCGGTGCAAACAGGAGCCAAAGGAATTCTACCTATGCTTTCGTAACCGAGGGAAGGAAAAAAAGAGGCGAGGTGTGCGAAGTTACACCTCCTTATTAAAGGTGTAATCGGTGCGCTATGAGTACACGACATTTTGAATGCGACAAAGAAGCACCATGCGCAATAACCCTCGTTTATATCCATATGGGTAGAATGTGAGACAAAAGCGAGAAAAGCGAGAAAAGCAAAAAAAGACCGATGCGGGTAATTAAGTTCGCCATGTCGGGAAGCTATATCTGCAGTGCTGTTGAAATTCGTTAGCGTATTCTTAAATTAATTAACACAAAGCTTTTAGAATGCTGAGGCGATCTCCAGTTGTCAAATGCGAATATGCGTTCTCGGTGTGAATTTCACTCATGTTGTGCATAAACGACCTCAATTGCGATCGGCATATTGAGATGCATTTGCATGACATTTGTGCATGTCGTCGAACTGTTGCAGTGCGAAGATAATGGTACCGACGGAATGATGTCTTATCCTTTTTTTACATGATTGTTCAATGTACCAAAAAATTATTACATCGTCTCCCCATCGGTCTTGTTCATTCGAGAAAATGTTTTACAGATGAGACAATAGGTTAATGTTGGTAATGTGCCTCATGTAGGTGATGGGACGATGGACGGTGTAGCAGCGAACAAATGAAGTGGCAGTACTAATAGAAAAATGTGCGTACCGTTTTATTTGACGAATGTGCATTATACCGCTTTACGGCCGCAGTATGCTCTAAAAGTTTCCGGAATTAACTTCAGCTGGCGGCTTAGATTTCAACGGCGCATGAATGCGTATGCCTGCAAGATGCAAAAAACAATGTTTGGTCCTACTACGGTTGTTGGCTGCTAAGACTGAGGCTAAGACTTCAGTTTCTTCTTTTGGTGTTTCTCAACTTTGAAGTTACACTCATAAGATAAATAGGCGTTGTAGGTGGAAAAAACTTCACTTGTGTATCGCTACAAGAGTGGCGTTATCGTCGAGCGTAATTGCTCAAAAAAGGATGGATCTGACTATGATGGCAGGATGAGAAGAAAGTAGGTTCGCGAAATGTACAACGAGACGAACGACTACAGATGCGGAGGGGAACAAACACGGCATAACCCGTCCGCTATGTGAATAAGGTTTGATTAACGCAACGAACAAGAGACGCATCCGATTTGCGACTGTGAAGAAATGCGAGATAAAATGAGGACGGAAACACTGCAGAGGAAAGAACGGGTGTCGGAAATACAGCCAACGATGCTTTCGACTTGTTGGAGTGAGAAAAACAGGAAACCTGGATGGAACTCGGTCACAACATAGAAATATGATAAAGTCATGGGAAACTTCGCCAGCAATTTCAGTGGAGTGCTGTTAATGCTGTTGCTGGATAATTTCGTTGAATTTTATGTTGCGGTGAATTCGTTCTATTAATCTCTCTTATTTCATAAAAGATCGTGTTCCTTAGGAAAGCCACGGCCTGAAATTAATAAGCGCCTACGAGGGGCCCGCTTGCTTCGTAGATGCTGTCAGTGAAAAGAACGATGGAAGCATGTATCTCTGTCACGAGCTGCTATATCAGCAAAAGTGGACTGTGAAAGGCAGCGCTGCTCTTTCGTCGGAGTCGTACACAACGACATGAGTAAGACTGTCTGAAATGCGCGTTTGGAAAAGCGCAAGTGGTATGCTCACAGAAGTATATGCTGAGACAGCAATAGCGACTGTTAAATGTTCCAGGTAAAGGGACGCAGCACGATGACTGCACTGATGAGAATGGACCATTTTCTGACTCTGATGTCGTGCCGAAGGCATTTGCGACAGAGAACACTTGAAATTAAAGTTCCCAAAAAGTTTGCAAGATGCCCATCTATACGCAGCTCGGCAGCGGATAGGAGTTAACAGACGCGTGAAATGGTTACCGCTTTGCTAGCATTCATCATTTTAAAAAAACATCCGATCGCATACTGCATGTCGATCTCTTACCAAAAAATGTCATTTCGTGATGTTCCCACCTGAGACGACGAAATCAACGGCACCAATCATAATTACAAATATGGCAGTAGCGAAGGCGGTTTTTTGTTGCAGGGAATCTAGCCGCAACAGTATTTCTTTATGTGAATTTTCTCTAATCACTACGAGAAAAAGCTAGCGTTACTGTCCGTCTTTGAAACTCCTGCATTGTCGAGGCACATCCCACTCCAATTAAACTGACTCATCTCCGCCGATCTAGCAGTAAGTCGGGATTCGGTACCTTTCGCAACAGAAGTTCAATCTTCCCGTTATATGAAAGCCTACGCACCGATTTTTTTAAAGCTTTGTGATAAAAGCTTTTAAATGCTTCTGCTCCTTCATACGACCATACAAATTCTTTGCAGAAATCCATTAAAGCAAGCCAAATTTCCTTCGAGTGCTTATACCTGCACGCCCGTCTATCTCACCTGCGGTCTTTTTTGTAAACAGCAAAAAACACAGTGATCCAGTCTATGGGGTGTTGTCTGCATAAATGCACTTCCAGTGGACTCCCACCATCTCCACCACTTTCTGTACACTGATTTCCCTGAGGACCCTGATGCATCGAGCAGAGCCCAGAACTACTTGAAGCATATTTATATTTAAACCTTACAAATCAGCCCGAGAGGTGTATCATCAAATCTTTCCTATAATAATGCTATTCTATACTGATATTTCTAGTGCGCTGATTTCACTCATTTCAGCATTGCTAGGTCGAATATAATATCGCCATTTAACGAAAATATGTGACAACAAAAGTGAATTGACCTACGCAGTTAGCATTTAAACCGCATCAATTATTTTCTGTTAGCACTAGGCGTTCCACTCTTGACAGCACTCAAACTTGCCAAGTGGATACCTGTCGCAAAGAGGTATTACACTGCTGTTATGGACCGTTATCGAGGTGTTTTGGATGAGACGGAAAAACGATGGTGCTTGAGGAACTCTTATGTCGACGTCGTAATGCTTGAACACCTGATAAGGGTGCTGAAGGCACCGTCATGATAAAAACATTTTTTGTGTCCTGTTTTCGACGTATACCCATGTCGTTTCAGTGCCCACAACCATACCAACGATATTGTAGAACTTGTGCACTCCTTAGTTTTTTGCAATATACAAGCGAGCTGATTTACATCGAGTAAAACCTCTGGACCGGAGTGAGTTTACCTGGAAAAGAGTGATACAAAAGAGTACTATCTTTTAGAACACCGGAGAAAATATGGTAGCATAATATAAAGTGCTTTTATAATGCTTACGAATAGCTAGCTCAGCAAGGTATGATTTGACTAAAAACGTATCAAAAGTTGAAATGGTACATGGAAATTTAAACTTTAGTTAACACAAATATAGCCTGAAAAAACTGCCTACAAAAAGCTGATGCATAAACATCATTGTTCCCAATCCAGTTGCTTCAGAAACATTTTATTACCTGTTCAAAAACTGCATCATTAGACACACTGCGTGGAGCATCTTACGACATCCCATGTGAGCCAACTTGAGAACAACTTCGAGCTGACACTACTGGATACGTATGCAGACACATACAAATAGACGGAACATTTCAGCAATTTCCTTCATGAGGTGCAAAATCGATGAAGACGTTGAGTATTCCACATAAGAGCGCCGTCCTCAAATACTAGAAGTTGAAGAAATCTGCTGTTAATGCCCTCGGAGAGAAAAGAGTGAAAAGAGGAGTGCAGGCTTCGCTCACTTAAAAAGAGCAGTGCAAATAATGCGATGAATTTGCAAATCACACCTATAGGTAAAGGTCAGCTTTCACAGTTCCCTAAAGTTTAGAAATGCGCTTAAAAGCTTCCCACGATTCAAGTCAAACAATGCAGCCCTTCTCGAATACGGAGAGGAAGTCACACTTGGAAGAAAGAGATGGGCATTTACGTATTAAATTATTAAATGTACTCAAGAAGAATGGGATCGCTATGCGAAAAACTGTTGTTCCCTTTCATGCCACTTCTCATCTAACCCCAACTGGTGGGAACGCCTTGCAAGAAGTACACGATTCTCAGGAGATGTTTTCTTATGTCCCCACGAATGAACAACATACAGCTTCACCTGACTAATTTTTCTACACAAAAACATTTAGCTGTCTCTTTAAGCCGTCGAATTTTAATTTCACGAACTGAGAAATGTAAAATATAGAACGGCGTCATGATCGGAAGAAACGTCGAAGCGTCACTCAATGAACAGAGTATACAAAAGCATGAATGAGTATGCCGATTGTAACGTTTCTGAGAATCCTCCATTACGAATAACAGTTGGAAAAAATAGAACATTTGGATAACTGTTTTTGAGGGTGGGAGGGGAGACGGGAGCGACGGGTAGCGAAAGGTATGCAAAATGAGGAAGGGTAAATGAGGAATGGCTGACAACGACAACGAACTTCGTTGTACATGAAGAATGGCGCTGTTAAACGGGTGGCGCATTAGGAGAAAATGAGCGGATTAGCGTCGCGCATAGCTGCTGCCTAGGCTCTTTTTTGCGCAAATGTTTCGCTCAAGTTGTATTCGTATAGATGGCGCACGCGCCCTCTCTCTGTCTATTCGATCAAACACTCCACACGTTCAATGGCACGCCTTGGCTCCAAAACATGCATTCCGCTCTCGTGAATGCCCACTTAGCACCATACTTTATCCATAATCACACATTTTATAGGAAAATGCGATAAGTGCACAGCACAGATAAGATATATTAAAGGAACAGAATGGAAATCAACCTGTTCCTACATTTACGGGAAGAGATCCACCCAGAAGACGCATGGCCTAGGCTCCTCAAAGATATTGTCCAGAGAAATGCCTAGCATCAGGACTGCCGCTGAGAATTAATCCTCCTTTTTTGTACATACGCTTGAGGATAGCAGTGCGATAGTTACTCCCCTTCTCACCATAACGTTTGAAAAGGAATTGCCACTACACATTTATCTTCATCTGAAAGTACATTTCAGTATGAATCAGTTCTATTAGTCAGTCGCATCTGTTAGTGTTAATGGGCTGAACACTTCCATAAATGATATCGTTCGTTCATCGATTACTAGTAAAACATTAAACAATAAAGTTAAGAGGGATGGTCGGCTTCCGCAAAATAATCAAAATTAAATAATCATGAGGGGACTTTCAACAAACGAAAATAACAAAAAAGTATTCCACTACCACTAGATTCTTAACATTTTACAATAGTTGTAATCCAACAGGTGCAATTCAATTTCATGGCAATTTTTTATATCAATCATCGAGTTTGCCGCTCCGTAGTCTCTCGCTATCACCACCACGAAACAACGAACCTGAGATGAGCTGCTGAAGTGAGGGGCAAAACAAACCTCGAAGTTCTTGATTCGAACTGAATAACTGAAACGTGAAAAGACATAGGCGACCGATAAATTCATTCTTATTACCTAAATCTTATTACCATACTCACCTTCTTTATCTTCGCTATTTCAATCGTCTCTCAAAACGTGAGCGATAGAACCTTCCCTTAAAGTTTAGTTTTCCTATGTGAAATGAATTCATTCAACTCTGTGTGAAAGATTTATCCAATCGATCAAGTTCACTGAACTCACTGAAATGAATTTCGCTCACTGATGTTATTCGAAGGAGAAATGATTACGATCGCCGAGTCAGAAGGAAATTATCATTCACCTAATTAAAATTCACACAAAGTATTTTTGTCTTCAAAAACTTTCATAAAGCTATACACACATTTGACAGAATCGAAAGTTTTAGTAACTTTACGTTCAGTCTCCTTCCCCCTTTTCCTCCCCTCCATCTCCTCCCTACCCCGTCCCCCATCCTAATATTCCTCAAATCAGTCCCAGACTTTCAAAGTCTCCAGCCAAGTTAGACTCCAGAAAGAGATTTCCGGGTTCTCAAGAGAATATTTATTTGGAACTAATTTATTCTGAATTTGCAAATGCTTCAGTATGTGTTCAGGAATGAGTTTGAATGTCGCCTAAGCTGCCGTTCTGAGACTTCGGTGAGGAACGAATGGGCGACTGCTTTCTCGGAAACGACAGCAAAGTCACGAGAATATCAACAGGACAGAAATCAGCATGTGCAAGCGCAACTACGACCTACGTACATTTGTTCTCCTTTGATGAAGCGACTCTTGACTCACATTTTAAATATCGAAGTTAAAATACGTCCTAATAATCGGCGTAATTCAGCCCCCGCTTGCTGCCTTTAAAATCAATAGCTATCGAGTGTAAAGAATGACGGAGTGAGATATTCTGCGTCACTATGAGCACTGTTCAGGGATTAGTAGCGTGCATATGAACGAACGTCTAATATGCCTCTAGAACGTGGACAGTTGCCCAGGTTTGAGGTAGGAAAAATGCGTCTCAAAAAATCGAATTTGGGCCGGCTTCTATCGGAAAAGGACGATCACAGAGCCTTCAGGCTCAAGAGGAACAGCCCACTAGAGAACAGAGAGATTCGTTTTTGTCAAATAAATCGATTCCAGCAGCAGGGAAAGGGATGACGAGAATTTATGTTCTGCTAGACAGAGTTGGAAGTGAAATAAGAGCGCAAGTAGAATTCACTCTCGCGGTCGTCAGTTCAAAACGTTCGCAATTCAGTTCTTAACACAAGAAAAAATACGTCCCGGTAAAATTATTAACATTTCAGCGTCTGAACGCTGAAATTATTCCATAAATGCGAATGCTCACAACTTCGGCCAACAAGATATATATGTAAATAAACCGCACTTATCAAATAGTAATAAGCAACGTACTGTCATCGGATTCCAAAGGCCAGTGACTTCATCTTGCATAATAAATACCTACATTTCACCTGTGCCATTTGATATAATATGCCAAACCGTAATATGGCACAGGTGCCACCAATTTGAAGAAAGCAGCAACATTGCAGTATAGTGCAATGGTTACATTTGCTATTCATGGAACAGCATGGTACAAAAACAAAACACTAGTTCTAAAACATAACATGTGAGTAGCAGCGATAGGTGAATGACGGCTAAAACGATAAAATATGGCATGTTTTTCTATATGCAAGAAAATCGACGCGATGGAGCAATCTAGACTTTAATAAAAAGACGACCCCCCTATAAAACTGTTGAAGAGCATAAGCGACGAAATGCGTTTGTAGGAATTCAGCGAATTCAGCAAGTGTTGTGAAGGAAATGCATTATTTGTGTGAAGCGCTATTGTTCCTCATAGAAAGCATTCAGAACACAATAACACGTTGTTCTGGCAACTTCTTAGAATTTGTTCACAACACAGCGAATGAAAGCTCAAGTGCAGCAATACTTCTTGTTTTATTGCTTATTTTCATCTGGTATATTTAAGCAATCATTCACAAGCAACGCAATCTTGTTCAACCACAACCCCACTTGATATGCTACTTCAAATCTGAAGTCTGCGAAGAGCAGTGAGAGAAGGAATCAGTGAGACCTATTTCGACGTGACATACGTTGGTTTATATAGCCATTACTAAAATGGTTACGCTAGATAATACCGTGATGACAGCTTACCGCAGACACAGGTGAAGTTAGATCTACCCACGTAATGAATGCGAATAATTAATCCATTTGATGAGAATAATGTGAATAAGTGAATTTTGTGATGAATTTGAATAACGTATAATAATCTAAACAAAAATGAATTTAGTACTGGTTTAAAATGAATAATTCATTCCTTTGACTTGAAATTCCTACACTTTAAGTGAAAATAAATCGCCTTACTTCGCCATATTATCAGACTAGCAGTCCTGAGCGGGAGAAGGAGATATACATCAAGCTTCAATCTGTTTTTCAGGAACATTCCACGTGATTCCCATATATTAGCCAACAGAGGAATTTCATCTGAACTCCCATTCAGGTATTCAACTCAATAAAGCTGCAAAAAAGAGCAAATTTCTCCTCCACTGCTTTCAGCGAACGAAAAAAATTGTGCCATTTTACTCGAAGCGTTTCATTCGACATAATTTTAATCGCTCTTTTTTCTATGAGATGTTAATTTTAATTGGGAAAAGCACGAGACCTGTTAGAAGAACGCCCCATATTGGCTTTTCTAAGGTAACTGGAGAGAGAAAAAGAAATGGAAATTTCTGAGAATATTTAGGTAATGTCCTTGATAAAATTTGCCATCAGCATTGTCTTACTTATAGTGTCCAATGACCCTTTCTCTTTCCTGAATCCGAAAGATCGTTTTTGTTCTTTCCTCTTTAGTATTTCGAACTTTCACTCATTCTCGTAGTTGACATAAGGATAACCGAAAAACCAAAATATTAGTGAGAGCAAAACAAAACGCGATCGGAAAGATGAGAAGTATCGGACGATAAAGAGTAAAATTTCTCATTTTCCAACATAAGAAGTAGGATGTTTGTCACTAATAATAGTGAAGCACAATACGCAACCACTGACGAATGCTCTTTCTATCAAGGAAAAATCACTAAATGAATGTGAAAGATGGAGCGCACTCGCGACAATTACCGCAAATCCCGTCAACTCGCGACATTAATGCAGAGTATTTTACTGACGAAAGAGCCATCAATGGCCATATTCATAAAATCACACATAAAACATTTTTACGATAGATTAAATGAACCTTTGTCTTTCACAATAAATAGTCCGATGCGGCAATCACTTCTTGCTTAAAAAAATTTAGATATGATGGAGATGTTTATTTTGTTCATAAATATCTTTCTTACTTTTCTTCCTTCCTTTAATGTTATAAATTAATAAATATTAATATTATATGTTTCTTCTTTTCATCGAGTGCCACTTTTTCATACGGAAATATTTCCTCAGCTCCGGCCCTTTTTTTTGCACGGAAACGGAGAAGCGTCATGCTTTCATTAGGCGGAATTAGCCTATTGAATTGAATTTTGTTTTTCAACTACGGCACTTTTGTTCTTAAGTCCTACGAGCTGTAATAAATGAATTAGGACTATTTTAATCAGCGTCAAATGCTTGCTTACTTCAAATCCCTCGTTCCCATTCCACTCCCATACTATCACGAATATTGTCAGCAAAAATTTGACTCAATAACTGATTGTCCAAGCTTGGAGCGTACTCCCAGTTCGAGGAATTCGTCCCTTTGGGAACAAATGTCCTTTGTCCTTGTGCCCTTCTGAAATCAATTATATCCTTTTGGCAAGCAGATAAGTATGGAGCATCTGCATATTTATCTTTCCAGATAAATTCCCCTTCGCCGCATCTCTAAATGAACGAGTCAAGAAAGCAAAAACGGCTAACACAGTGTTAAGCGAGTATGTTCCAAGCATAGGGCAACTTGTTCAAACTCATTCCCACAGAACTCAGATTTCCTCGTTACCCGTCGGTGAAAACTGATCAGTATAAACTGTCCACCGAGTCAGGTTTTTTTCAAAATTTCCAGATTTAATTCATATTGAACCGATTGCCTAACCACCAGCCATTGAATGTTGGCAAAAAAAATTCAGAAGAAATGACAGTCATATAGGGATGGCCATTTTATTCGCGTTTTAGTAGGTACTAAGATAAGAATCCTAGAATTCAGCCGACGAAAGCGATTTGGAACAATGACCAGCTGATATAGACAGTGATTTAAACGCTAGTATAAAAAGAATAGATAAACTTATTAAATGTAATGTTGAGGTATGATCCACAACAAGACAAAGATAAACGTTCGCCTATCTCCGCTCGCATGTGAAGGATGTTTCAACACGGACACGAGCTGCGCCAGAAAGCACACCTGTGGATCGTAGTTATACTGCCATCTCTCATGATCAGCAAAATATATCGAATGCGAATGAGCGTTGCACTGAATAGCACGTGAATATGAAGGGGATTCAACCGCCTAGTAATAAGCAGTCCACTACCCACACTCCACACGAAAGACAATCATTCTAATATTTCCTAGTGCCTATTAAAGATAGGGAATGATTATTAAAATGAACAGAAAGTAGGCGGAACTGTTAGTCAGGTGATTTGATTACTTCTAATACTTCACACTTCTTAAGCAATTTTACAACTTCGGAAAACTTTCGCAGCAATTTCATCAACGTTTGGCTCGATTTATAGTCGCATCTGAATGTCGACCTTCATAATTATGAATTAAGGCGCCCAAAAGGTTTTAAAAAATCTTGCTGTCATTAACTCCAATGAAAGAACTACTCAAGCACTGAATTCATCTGTATTTTAAATTAAATAAATATTTCTAACATTGTCTAAAAAAACTTTGCACAAAAAATACGCACCGGTAAGGAAACGTTGGCGAAATCGAACGCGAATAGCATTTTTTTTTTTTTTTTTTGATATTTCGTTGCCTTTCAAACAACCGTAAAACAAGATTATGCATTCACTACCAGCTAGCTATCTCTTCGAAATCAATTACAAAACGCCATCATCTTCAGAAATAACGATCGAGCGCATCAAAACTGCTACATCTAAAGTTACCGAGGGAGTTACTGTGAAACGCAACCTTCCTCGAACATTAGCATAATTTTTACGCGTCACTGCATGCATATGTTACAGTCGGAAAAGTACTTTTTAATGTCATATCCCCGAGCAAATTTCAAGGCAAAAATTTCCCATTGTGGCTGCCAGCGATTGGCACTGTAATGATAGCACAATAGCTGTTCGCATCGAATGATCCCTATGTAAGTTTACGATCTAATATAACCGTTCTTTCTCAACTCGTTATGTAAGAATAAACTGTCAATAAATTACAATCGTTCTTGCGGGTCGTTGTCCGAAACTGATGCTTCGAAACAACTGGCAACGAACAGATTCAAGTCAGTAGAAGAGGAAACACCGTAAATAGGAAGGAACCAGAAACAATCGGAACCGAAAGACGCAGGCCATCCGCAGCAGCAAAAGCAACAGCTGCCAAGAGATGTATCCCTTCGAAGCCAGACAATGAAGCTGAACGGTTGTATGAGCGGAAGCACGAACTCCCTGATATATTCCAACCGATGATCCGTCCTCCGCAAAAGCCTATTAGCAGCACGGACCTCAGCGCTGCAGAAAAGCACAGAATACCCGTATTTACAGCCTCAGGTATTGTATTCGAGCAACCCGACTTAACGGAACCGATCATTCGTGGAATGGGTTCATACGAAAATTATTCCTTTTCAGCGAATGTTATTTTCAACGGAGGCAGTCGCTCTATAGAAAGTAATATAATATGTTCGAGAAGCGTTCCACACTGACGCATCCAACGCAACTTTAATCCTTCGGAAGAGCCCTGAGAGACCTGACTGCTTCAGCACGTCGCGCGTCATTTGCAGAGGACGCCGAGCTCAAAAAGCAACTGTCTCATCTCACCTATTCGCTCGAAGACCTTTGAAGAGCTGAAGCTGAATTGCCTTTTCATGCAAGCCATCTGACTTCAGCTTCAATGAGCTTAAGTAGAAAATCAAGTTCGCCAATCAATGCTCACAACATTCCGATGCATGAAAACGAACGACGAAGCAACGCAGAGTAAACTCGCTAGCTACCCACACAATGCTGCAAACCCGCTGCAATTTTGAATAATATCAATTTTGAGAAAATGACGTATCTTCTAGAAATTGAAATCCTTCGAATGTCGAGGGTAAGACCATATCATTTTGATATCCAATTTGAAAAAGAACGCTGAACAGTCAAACAGTGTGGAAATTGGTAAAGGATGAATATAATTCCACCGATCGAAAAAAGAAAGCAAAATTTATCACCATCACTAATTTATTTGTACCCAGATCAAGGCTGATGCTTCAAACATGGGTCACAATAAAAGATGTTTGGAATGGCATGTATATTAAAGTATCTAAGTCAATATCAACATAACAAAGGTCGAACGATGGTGATGGGGTAATATCTTTCATAGGTGTTCACCAGACAACGACGTGGATCTCCGAACGTATTACCATGGATGGAAAAGCGTTTTTAAAAGCTCTTCACGTTTAAATACTTTGCAGTGTGATAGTGACGCTTCATACTTTAGCAAGCTTCTTTTTTATTTCGAAGCAATGTCTGCGAAGGGTCTGGAATCCCTCAATCATGACAGTGAACTTAATCAATGAAACTGCAACAAAATACGAGGAATAAACTCAGTATGGAAAACTTAACGCAATAGTAGCAATAGAAAAAACAAAAGAATTGCGAAGAGTCTACAAACGAAATGAAACGATGAGAATACATATGCGTAAATCTATCGCTATCATCAATCATATTCCTTTGCGCTGATTCTCTAGTGGACTTGGCAAAAGTGCGAATATAATCCAACGCGGCGTACTTTTGACACAAATTCCATTTTTCATTAAACTGCTTATTCATGGGGATTTTTCGTTCTAGATTTCAACAAATCTCTTCCAAAATAACAACGAACTGCAATCACATCAATGAAAAACTCAAGAGTGGAATATAAGAAGGAAATGTTTACTGAAAAAGTCGTTGATCCTTTTCCATTAGAATTTGCAATACCATTTCTCAAACAACGCTGTCAAACTTTATTACTGAACCTTTATTTTCAGAGGTGCGGTCAACTTAAGTCACATTTCTTTATATTTCCTACTGCTCAGAAATTTGAACAGCACAGAGATAGAAAAGAACTTCAAGAACAAAAAAAAAACCGCAGCTTCCAATTCCTTAAATTTTTGCATCTTCGATGTCCCTGTGACTCCGGTATCTTTGTTTTGCCCTCAGCATCGCCAGCGAAAAAACCACTTTCCACATGATATCACCAAGGCGATCTGTCGCGTAAACTGTTAACAAATAGCTCTTAGAGAACCATGTTCAAGTACGATGCCACTTTTGAGCATTTTCTAAAACTTCATGTTTAATCTTGTTCAGTATCGGTAAAAGATATGCTGATAACGACTCATTGCCAGTAAAAGAGTTCCCTGTAAAAGACTCACTGCCGGTAAAGGAGCTCTCGGTAAAGCACTTATTATCAGCAAAGGACTTTAATTTTTGACCGCTTTCCGTTCAATAATTTCGCACGCTTCATACATACCACATTTTCAATGAAAGCTTTCAAAATGGCTGAGGAATTAACCGTTCCATACTGAGTTCTTCTTCCAATAACCAATAATTGAATTCAAAACAAATATCCTCAGCTTCGAAATATTTATGGAGTAAATTGGAAAAAATAAATGTGTGTTCCTTTGTAATTCCCAAATTTGATGAAAAATTCATCACATTTTAGAGGATAATCGATCATACAGCACATGCGAATTAGAGATATTTGTTTGAAAATATGGGGCAGTTGTATTCAAGTGATATCAATCCTGGTTTAAACGAAAATCTCGCACTGGTCATTTATGAGGGGTAGCAGAGGTAATTTTCTTCGAAATTATACGGCCGGTTGACAATCTCGCTAATGGCACGACTTCTCATACAGAGGCAGAGAAAAGATCATTCAAACCAAATTCGAAAGAAAAAGGTCTGAAATTATGAAACGTAAATAACTGGATAGAAATATTGAGTTATTAAGGGATATATGTTTAAACTATACGATTTTGGAAGGATAAAGGTTGTAAGCGTGATGTTGAGTTCACTAAATTTGTTTTCTTAGAAACAATGAGGCATTCAAATTTTAAATATTAACAAACGACCATCAGAATAAGATAAGTTCTTCACCGAAAAGGTGCGCTCGAAGCCTCACTTCATATGCCGAAACGATGCTTCAATGTACACGGAGCAACATGTTGCATCGCAGGGCAAGAGTTGGAGGAAAAGATTGGGTCGTTCACCTACTCTTTCACCCCTTATGCATATTCTCCTTTCCCTCCTTCATCCACTTGGCCTCCTCCCTCTCCTCTCTTTTGTGATACTGTATTCTCGATGTTCCCGAAACTCGACTTCGTCCTCATTTCTCCAATTATTGCAAAAAGTGATCCACAAGTTGCCGATCATGGTTGAGGTCCATAATTTTATTGTCGCACCTTTTAATTGTGGTAATTTTCCCACTAAGGAGATAAACTCGCAGTAGGCAGTAAATCAATCTGCTGCAGGACAGTAAGAAAAACTAACAACAACGAAATTATAAAGCAAAAACGAAAAAATTAGCGGAAAATTTTGAGAACCTAGTTTAGAGTTCATCAGTTTGCAATTCTGACGCACTACAACCCCGATTTTTTGATGCCATCCTTTATGACAATAAAGACCACTCAACAATTCGGTAGGCTACGTCGATTTTAGCACCACTCGCTCAAAAACTTCCCCTAACAAAGAATGCAGCAGATAAGAAGTGACCAACATAGAGATCTCAGAAAGTGCCAAAAATACGCCGTCGCTCGATTGAAAGAATATAGGAAAAAAAAAAATCTAAATGCAGATTTGATGCCCGATGTGAAATATGCAGATTTCTTTTTCGGCCACTGAAAAATTTTTCTACCGAAGTGAACTTAGCGTGGTCGTTTTCGTGATCTTTGCAGTCACATCTGGACTACTTACTTCCCTTCTGAAAACCATCAAAACTGAGAGTGTCACCTTGTTCGGTGTAAAGGGATCTAGTGAAGACGGGAGTCCTGTAACCGTGGAATAAGTGAGAAAATTTGAGATCATGCTCAAGCTATTAATAAACAATGGTAGAGCACTTCCCCCCTCCCCCCAAATAAAAAACGAATATTTTTTCGGTTAAATGAGGGAAATTTACCTATTCTCGATGTATTCAACGTGATTTCCAATGTCCCTCGACTAAGCCTCAAAAACAAAACCCACTGATATTTCAGTTAGGAAATTGCACCTAATGCATTTGATGCTGCATCAAACTGCAGCATTGAAATTATGATCGGTAAACTTTATTTCTCAAGTTTTTGACATGCACGTTGGCATACGCATTAGGGAGCATGATAGGTTGCATAGTTTAATGGCTTGGCATTTGTTAACAATGAACAAGCTGTCTGATTCAATCCCTTTTCAGATCTTCACTTTGAGCGGCAGGAACACATGTACTTAGACTCAACAACTCTCTATTCAACAGCTAACGATGGTTGCTGATGATGTTGAATCCAAACAAATCGTAATATATCATCAGAGTTGATTCACCTTAACTGCATTCGGAAAAAGGTTGCAAGTTGCAACAACTTTTACATTTCAATAAATAATTAATGAATGGGGCGTCCCCTGTCTTCACTTTTCATTAAAAAAGTGTTGACCTTCGATGACCATTTGAATTCACAATGATTTCAGCTTTTAAAGGATTTTACTGCAATTATTTGATAGGAGACATTATCACAATCAATCCGACATGCGCATTAAATCGACAAGGCACATGCACACGATGCCAAATTTCGCTCCTTATTCGATGGAACAAAAGGATGCAAGCTGTCTTTGATGTCCACCGCCTTCCTCCCATTTCGTCCCGCTGATATTCCCCATTCATTGCATCTCATTTCTACTGGACTCGTTTTGACTAACACGAGAAATACTCTCATTCCGAAAGCTTTTTCATCGTTACAAGCAGAATAATTATAAGTTCGACTTAGCTCATGAAAGAAATCCGATAGACAATTGTTGTGACATATTCAAGCCTTTTTTAGTCTACAATAAAGTTTTACAGCTTGCGGAATGGTTTACAACTTTCGCTGTAATATTATCGATATTTGAATCTCTTTTGTCGAACTCTAAACTGTCTTTCCATACAGATGTACTATAATCTTATACGACTGGCCTCCAACGACAACGATAAAAATTAGGAATTCATCAATAAGACCTCCTCAATTCGCACTTTGTAGCTCTCTCAGCGCAAAAGAAAACACCAAGCCAATATATGTAGTAGATAAAGAATTGCAAAATCTGACCTTCCAACCATCCCCAACCATTTCGTCTTTGTAGAGATTTGGTTGTATAAGGGAGCCAACACCACCGGAAACGTAATCAGAAGACGACATATGTACGAGGCGTGGCGATCCGATCCTTTGAACGAATGGCGAACCTAAAAATTATTGCAATGCGACATATGTTCTCTCAGACAACGTACTGACTGGTTTACTGCGTTGATATTGATCGTTCAGTATGAGAAATAAATATTTACGCGTCCCTACACATAATGAACGACGATGCTAAGGGGAGGCAAAATTGCTTTTCAGTGAATTCATTTTGCGAAAATCATTAAAACGGATATCCGCATCGCTTTCATCAATGAATAAATAGTCGACAGTAGCAAACGACTGGCGTAACATGATATCGCAATAAAACGCCATCAAAATAAGAATGCAGTGGAAGCACTTGCAAGGCTACTGTTACTCTCACGAAACCTTAACACATTCAAACAAGTAATGAGAGAGTAGTGAACTTGCGCCATATCAAAAAGCTGTCACCGATTTATCAAAACAATAAACTGATATCGCCTATGTGGTAAAGTTCGTCTTCGTCGATTCATAAGCGACAGTTTTCTGCCTGGTTACTAACGGTCGACGTGCTAAAATCTACATTCATTGACTGTTAAGTAAATGGTCAAACCAGCAAATGAACTTGCCTACTTCACAAATTATCAATTACATATTTATTAATCCGGTTGCAAATAAAATCTGAGACTTCAGTATACCTAAATAATGAAGAAAAAAGCAATTATTAAATGACAAATATATACAGATCAACCCAGTGGAAAATCCTGCTATTATGCAAGGAAATTTAGAAATTCGCTTGGAAAAATTGTTAACCGAGATAATGTGCCTTCGAATACCCTCTACTGAGAACGTTCTACAAATCCCTCTCCCAAAAGGAATGACTTCATAGCCTCGTGAAATAAGCCGCTAAAATTGCTCTATTCATTTGGAAATGTGCGCAAAGGCTGTCAATAATCAACGACCGCTTGAAAAAATGCATAAAGCATTGCAATGGTGGATAAATCTGCCAAAGGGAGGCTCAGCTCTCTCTCAACAAGTGAACACATATTAAAATCGATTCATTTCTCATTAATTATAAAAGCATTGGCAGATATTGAGAAACCGCTTGACTCTCGTACACCACATTCCCTGCAAACAACATTTTAACGATAAAACCAAAAAGATCTTCCAAGATTCAAACATTTTGATGCTTCTAATATGATTATTTCATTAGCAGTACAATTATGCATTCTTCCCAGCGATGCCCGCATAATAAAAACTTTTTAACGAATAATTTGCGTCACAAATTCCGAGATTCCCACATCCGTTGCAAATAAAATTCGTTCCTGCCAGTGAACACGGTTTCTCATAATAATTATTAGGTCCTAGATAGGCAGTCCAGTACGACGCAACAGCATTCCAGACGTAGACGATTCTCGATAGAATGTCCATTAAATGATGCGGTAGATAAGCGGCAACAACAAATCCTGGCGGGTGGAATGAGCTAAAAACTAGCTAGAGAATAACTATCCCACAATACATTAAGCGGAGGGCGACTTTTGCGCCAAATAATGCCATAGCATTTGCAACGCCATAGCATAATGCCATTTGCAACAGCCGTCTGAAGAAGTAGGAAGCCGCAAAACCAGAATCCAGCGAACCAGAAAACTGACTAACTCATTGGTGAATAAACTTTTTTGGATGGATGAATTTTCGTTGCGAAGATGAATACCGAGTCCGACCTGCTATTCAGTGCATTACTTTTCGATAAAGTTGGCTCGACACGGTTCTGCGACCGAAGCAAGTATTATTCTGCGTATGCCATTACAATATCCAGCAAGAACTTGTGCGAAAGCATTTTTTAAATCGATATCTAATGTATTATCATGGTCTTTTACACCACCGGAACTATAAAGAGGTCGTTTCAATAGGAAATCACAAAGAGACAAAGCTCCATTTCAGGAGTGATTGCAACACGACACAAGGTTCGAATAGTTTCTTTTAAATTCTGGAGGACAGTTAGCACTGGCCAAATTGCTCAAACTTCCTTTTAGCACTATTATTCTCCGTGCGACAACAATCGCAACAACGCAGTAGGAATCTGAGTTCTCAGGAATTATCAAAGATGGGGAAAGATGCGAAATTAAGAATAGCACTTACACGATAATCTCTCATCTAATATAACACCATCATATTCAAGATATAATCACAAAGAAAGCACAATAATCGTTAATAATTTTATCAGAGTCCAAAAAAAACTTCTGTTTATAGTCCTATCACTGCAATTTCTATTCTTTTACACATATACTTTTTTCAGAAAACTGTACTTATATTAACATCACGTCTCTGAGTAGGCGCACTTCATGCCTATTGCATAGCACAATTATGCTACTTATGCCAGTGCTAATTCAACAACTTCATTGCGGTGGTTCAGCTGACACATGAACTGCCGCAATTCAACGACGGTAGAAATTATGTTTTTCGACAAAGTTTAGCAGCAAATTAAATAAATCGAAAAAACCAATGCTGAAAGAAGAATTTCCCAGCCGATCGGACGGTATATGAGAAAGCATTCTTGATGGCATTGTGATTTCTCATTTCTTTTTTTTTCAATCTTGATGTTAGGAGATTTTTTCAACGATTACTGTTGATTATAATTATCTTGAACAGAGATAATACCTGATGCAAAATCAAGACGCCATCTAAGTGAATAACATCTAAAGCATTTTGCACTGCACAGCTTACTGCGTCGAAATCCAAGTTGGCTATAAAAATTGATTTAAAGGTGAACAAAGCAGTGCAGCCGATGCAAGGTGGCCAGAAATTCTATAGATGAATTGAAATTGGGACAACCTTAACGCTAGAAAATTATATAGAAGGCAAAAACAGATCAATAAGGGCTAATAAAATTATTGGTAATATTCGCATTTTCGACTTGTTTAATACGTATTAGAAGCACGCCATAACGGCGACATAAAGCAGCGCAATATACGATCGATACCTCTGGCAAAGTGCTCCGTTTTAGAGAGGATTTCGTTTCTAGCCTGTTCACTTGCAACTCCAACTATTATCTCTCCCTTCTCTCTAACCATTCCTCTCATCGCTCACATAATTCCCGAGCAGAAGGGGTTGATGAAACGAAAACGGTTCTTAAATTAGTCTCATCTATAGCTGTCATTAAGATAAGCAAAGGTGGAAGATACCACCTTATGGGCCTTCCGTCAACATGAAAAGGAAACTGTTGCTCCACCGATAAAAAGTGGATTCTTCTCTCAACAAGATGCCCTTATTCCATTAGCTATTTCTATTCCGAAATAAGGAAAATTAGTCAGTAAGCGACCAATTTATATCATCAATTTCCTCTCGACTATATTTAAAACTTTGATCCAAAGAGCAATAACGAAATTACATTGCATCCATGCAACTCCGACACAGTTCATTTGCTTAAGTTTTGCTATATTCTTAAATGAAAAGTATTTGTTCATTTCCAGTGAATATTGACAGCTCATAACATATATCGGTATCCAAAGATTTCTATCCTAAATGCCATCCGACGCGTAAAACGCTCACCTTTTCGAATTTATCGTTCTTGGCCTCTCACAACACTACTTCACGCGAAAGAATTGCATTCGCAAATCGCACTTATGGTGGTGATATCTATGCATTTGCCTCTCTCTCTCTCCGCAATAACGGTATCATTCGAGAACAACAAAATAAAGCAGTTATGTAACTTAATCATTATAGTAATCAACGTCATATGGTGTCACCTCCTCGTATTTTTAATTTCTCTATTGTTCACTGCAAGCCATATTAATTCTTCCCCCTTGCGAAGCCACAAAATGAAATTACTTCTGCAAACGAACGGTCGCAGACCTAAAACGAATTTTTCCTTTAGACCCTCCGACAGCCTGCTTATGGAGGAAAATAAATAACAGCCGTTTGCCAAAGCTAGTTCTGTAATGATGAGACTGCTTACTAATGAAAGCTTGCACTGAATCTTCAATGATGGTATAAAACAGAGGAGAGCTTAATGAGGAAAATAAGTGCGCCATTCCCTAATTGCGACCATGTTCGATATTCAAAATTCGACCGAAATTGTGAAAAATGAGACGCTTACTCAGTACGTAGAAATCTGATGCACAACGAGCATGAATTGAGCAGTTATATGACGTAATCGGCAAAGCACATATCGCAAAGCCATCCTGGCGCGTTTTTCCCTTAATTACTTGTTCTCGCGAAACAAAGAGATGAATATGAAGGACGAAATAGCCTGTACAGATTCCAATCACATTAGAAGCAATAAGGAATTTCTTTCAGCTATCCTATGTCGAGAGCAACACTCGTCCATATGAAATCCATTTAGTTACATAAGAACACCCAAGTCCTTATACCTATCACCATCGCTACCACTGCTTGGCCTATAATGTTTTCATAACCCAATAAAACCGTAATGATCACAGCTCTACTACAAATTTCATATGTTAAATGTCTTTTCTGCCGTTTTCCTCATGATGTTCTTTTTGAGTTTCTTTTCCCATTCCTTACATTAGTCGTCAGGCCTGAATCTTTATATTTCCTTTTACGTTTCTTTTACTGCATCTAAGTTCTTTTTTTTTTTAATTCTTCGCTTCCCTAATTATCTCTTTGGCCTCTAGACCACATTTTTCGCGTATACTTTTGTGCTAATTTGAATGCTGAATCAATGAAATTCCTTAAAAACCAATCACTTTAACTCATATTCACAAACAAGTGCAGCTAAACCATTATCTTTACATCTGAAAGAATGCACTGAATTTAAAAGAAATTGCTCAGCCAGATACACGTTGCTAAGCGGAAGGAACTCTCCCAGACTTTTGCTTGTGAACCTCAGAACTGCTCGAATAAGTTTGAACATCGAACACATACACAAAATTGAGACCTTCAAAATTAGGCCAGTAACCACACATAAAGAGTAACCGTGGATGGTGGATAAGAATAGAACATCCTCAACGGCTGAATATCTTGCGGGAACTAACGTTGAATGCCCTTCGTCGTTCATATTTATTACCACTATCTTGAGCGCATTTAATCCGATCATTTGTTTACTTCTACTTTAATTTCAATATGGAGTTCCATCAAAAAATCTGTTCCGCTATCAACCATTTAAAGAAGGAATTTGAGAATATTCAAACATATTTCAATTAAAACAAACGGATGAGAAGAGAATTGAGCAATCGAAGAAAGAAGGATGAAAACTAAGAAGCGGCAACTGAGAAAGAAAATTCTATGCTTTCATAGCCCACAAGTACTTTCACTTCTCATACACGTTGTATATATGTCTCGCTTTGCTACTAAAAAGTAATCGACAATAATCTCAAATGCGCTTTTATTTTCGAATAAGACAAAAAACGAGAAAGATTTTTTATAGAATAAGTTGAAATCTGAAATCGACATCTGTCTGCATAGGAATTCAATAAAGAATAGGAAATAACATCAAATACTTAGGAGGTAAATATATCGGCTCAGAATGCCTAAATATGCGATGAAAAAGATGGATAATGAGCTTGCTTTTGCACTATAGAATTTACATTAACTTATTCAGTAGGTGTGCACTTATTCCATGAAAAGAATACTAAGATTTCGACAGAAAAGTTCCAACACCCATCGCTTCATTTGCGCTCCACATGCATAGAACTAAGCCTCTCAACACGCCTCTACCGTTTTAACACAACTGTACCGTTGCAACACATCTGATATCAGAGATCCACCAAGTGCGCAGCCTTCACAGAACGCACCCCTAAATTGCGTAAACGTGTGCTCTCTCGCAGTTCACTTTATTTCTGCAGATGCATAGCGTAAGGAGCCCCAGTGAAACATAGGCGTCATCGAAAACCTACGGGAAAGCACATTTTGCTGTCCACAATAAGAACTCGAGGAGTGTGCTGTCTCATAACAAAAATTCGATAAGGTGTTGTTATGTTGGAGTTCAGAACAGCACAAGTAAAACAGGTATCACATGCAGTGTTTGTTTGAGACTTACGCTTCTCCGGAATTCCCACTCTGAAAACGGATGAATTCCGGATGGAATTAATTTTCGGAAATTCAAGGCAAACATCTATTTAAGTGAACAAAAAACCACTGCAAAAATTACGATAAGCAGAGAATCACGGCAAAATGACGGTTGGAAAAAGTCGCAACGAAAGGCGCTAAAAGACGATTTCTAAAAATCGAAAAACCGATAAATGGCATTAGCAACTGAGCGACGACAATTTTCACATTAACAATAGATGAAAATATAAGCGATATTATTTGAGTGGAAAAAATAAAACCACTCGGAAACAAGAACCATCAAAGAGAATAGAAAAATTTAGTTTAAATCGTTATTGTAACACGTAAATAGGAAGCTCTCGTGGATAAGGTGCAGTCGCATTATCAATTTTCCACACGAACTGAGGAAAAAATTCGAATTCCTTTATTAGGGACAAAATCGCAAGAGAAATGAATGCAAAGATATATGAGGAAATAAATGTGAACTACGCATGTTTGTGTTTAAGTTCAATAACAATGTGAAAAATATCTCACCGCTTACAAAATATGAACGACTGAGGAATTCAATATTAACTATTAGTGAGGAACATCTCATAACTTGTTTCCGCTATGATCGCACAGAATCTTTCGCCCGGGTTTCTAAATTTTGCTCTAATCAAGAAATTTATTATGCACAATTTATACTATACGTGACTTTATAAGTTACAACATCCAGTTATGGAAATACTGTCAATATTTTAAGGGAAGGAAAGTTCTACATATTGCGCATTGCTGTGTTCCTCACTTCGTACTTGGTGAGTTGTAAAACAACGGATCTTTTGATGCAAAACAACGGATCATATGCGCGGCGAATACTTCGATTAGCCAAATTCATCATGTGCGCATTTTATCATTTGCTGACAATTTATGCAACCGATCAGTCTAATGAGTAATTTTGCAGCAACGCTGTGCCCATCGGTGTGTGTGGCATGCACGTACATTGGCCTATTTGGTTGTGCTTTTCAACTCGGAAACTACTGAGGCTGAAGACATGATATTTGATAGCCATAATGTAACTAATAGAGGGATTTCCTATATCAACTTTCTACAGCTTCGAAAACGGTTCCAGAAACCAGAAGATACGATAGAATCGACTGTAGTTGGTAGTCGACTACTTTTTCACCCTTCGACGACAGAAATGGTGGTTCTTTGTGGACTTGTAGAAACAGTTAAATCATTCGAGACATGAATTCGAGACCTTACGTTTTATTATCTGCTGACAGTCCATAAAATCGGGTTAACGTGATGGAAAAGACGAAAATGGGGCAGGGAACCAGACAGGGCATATGCAACTGGTTCATTTGGCATACTTTTCAACCTTCATCATTACACTATTCTTTTACCATCACTCTCAAGCACCCCCCGTCTTTCCCTTTCCTCTAAACGTAATTTTTAGGCTGTCTGAATTTTTCCTGCGGTTCAATATTATCACTAACAACCACAGCAGCCATTTGCTCTAACGACGGCCACAAGACATAAATATCACAGATAAAAATGTCAACAGACTAGCAACCAAGCAATCAGATCACAAGGCACTGGAAGAAGATAAAATTTTTTCATCCGCATCTGGACTTCAGCATCTATTTCAGAGACCAATAAGTGGGGTCAAAAGTGTAAAACTGTAAAGACTGCCGAATGTACTGATCAATTTTCTCATCATTGTTTTCTTTTAGTGAATGATAAACATATATAGGAGCGCACGCATATACTTATATAAACGCATTTATGCCAAGAATGTAAAAACACATGACGTGATCACAACGTTTAAAAACAAGGATTTTTTAAGAAATCACTTAGCAAATTGAGGCCTAGTTTGAAATGCTGCAGAGATAACGTCGCTATTGCGGCAAATAACGCATGAACGCACATTCAACTTGGTAGCAGCAACCTCACTAAATGCAAGCCAACACACCCCTGAACTAGCTAGTTAGGCATTCGCCGTGCAATGTGAAGGGCATTCCATTTCTATCTCCTGCTATTTGTGCGAAACCAATGGTCTGGCTCACTCACCCAGCCTCAAGTAAATCAAGCGGAAATATATGCTAATCTTTGCTTTAAAAATTTATCTTCAGCATTGTGAAGCTGCTTTTGAAAGCGTAAAAGCACGACACTCAAAAAACTGCACCACAGCAATCAGACGCTCATATCCATTGGAAAGTGGCATTATAACGATCAGATGCACTTTCACTAAATAAGATGCAATGTTTTTATGAGGCACTTAGACGATTTAAACATTTTCAGAACACTGAGTATCAAACATCAGATGAACAATAGGTCCCACATTCCGGCAAGACCGGTTAAAAACAAATTTTTAGAGAGAAAGAAGAAACAGATAAGGTCGTGCTCCGTTTGATCCGACGATTCTGCAAAATAGGTTTATTTACTGGTGATTTCTTTGAGTTTCACGTACATTTTCCGCTCGCCATGTTACCTCGATTTGTGAAAATTCTATCAGAATATGTCCACACGGAATCGACATATGGCGTGAGACAGTTGACAAATGCTCACTTACTGTCTGTATTTCTAAAATAAGCCCCCACCTTCGGCACTTCCGCACAACGTTAGTGGAAAAAAACACAACAGTGCTTGCTTCTCATGCGAATAAATTTTGTGGTTGAACTCGACAATCCTACCTCCGAATGGAAGAGAAGGTAGGGAAATCCTTTTGGAAGAAAGCTACTTGTCTCTCTTGAACTTCATAAGTCCTTATTTATAAGCGCGGAAGTTGGTGCAACGCAAAATTTCTAGAAAAATGGCATTCAGAAAACATCTCATATGAAGAAGGAGAAAGACTCTTCTGCTCATGAAATTCTGAAAAGAACATATGCTGAAGAGAAAATTAAGCAAACGACTCCGCTACATTCAGCACAGAGAAGCTCGTATGAGGTAGAAATGGAGGAGATTTTAGTAGGAGAAGGGTACTGATGAGGCTTCTGCTATCATCGAAGGGTATATACACAAAGCATGACCCTATACAGATAGGCTACAAAATGAAAGAAAGGATAGATGGTGCTTCTATAGCACTGTGCTCACCAATGAAGAACAGTCACTAACAAATCAAGACAATAAGAAAGGGATCAACAAAACGAGCCACGTTAACGAGGAGATGCAACAACACACCGGTACTTTAAAATGGATGCAGCAAGACTTCTATGTTATTTGATCAAGCAACATATATAGTTCGGTACGTTAACGTACAAACAGAAAAGAGCGAGCATCCTTTCGCATAAATAAAAGTTCATGGGACAACAATCAGAGATAATGTGATCGTTCTTATACATAACGTAGTATGTGTCCTACGACAGGAAAAAAAGTTGCAATTCAGCCTCACTCATCCACTTATTTTACGCTTCCAGTTTATCGTCCTCCCAAAATCCAAAACAAGAGTGCTTTTTAACAGCTTATCATTTATGGGAATAATCTACAATTTTTAGTGCCATGTTGTCTCCTGAACTTATTTTACAAATGAGAAAAAGTAAATCACCTAATGCACTCGACCATAGATTTAATGGCTTAACGTCTCTGGTGATACTTCAGTAAAAAGAAAATTTGAGAGGAATTCTATGCCTTGGAGACGAAGGCAAGAGGCAAAAAAATGCAAACGAAGGACGGAGGTTGCTGCGGAAATATGTCGCAAAAAGATTCATTGTCGTATATATTCAAGCCAACACGCTTTTCATGCATGTTTAACGTAGAAGCACTCAGTAACAATACTATTTGTTGGCTAGCAATATCCCCACAAATAGCGCATCCCAACTATCAAATGCATAATGCGTTAAGAAACCGAATTCTAGTGGCTCTGACGCCATGTCTTTGCCAAATTCAGGGATAATTATATAAGAGATTTAGATAAGGGTGTTAGCTGGGTGGCGGCTAGCCGGACAGACACAATAAAAGTTTTCACGAAAATAATAGACAAGAAGAGGTATAGTATTTTGCGTCAAAATTCCGCTTGCATCAAACTAAAATTCCGCTTGTGCGATTTCACTTCCAGTGACAGTTACTAAGGGGCATCACCACAGTCTAGTTAGTAAGTTAAAAGAATATCGTACGAAAGTTTAACGAGAGTTAAATTAAACATATTTCTTATTAACCACTTATTAAATGAAATGAATGAGTGGGAATCTCCCAGCAGATCACAGAGATGTAAAAAACACCCATAGTAGATTCGTAAATTCACTTCTAACGATTGCTGACTTGCAAACAGCCAGATAAAAAGAAAGACATATGCAAAAATGCGCATAAATATGGCCATGACAATACCTCCATGAATCAATATGTCAAAAACCGTCCTTCAGAGAAACAATGCCTTTCTTTTTATAGGTAAGTCACTGGCTCAACAAGCTAAGAAATATCTTTCTTGGTGTTCTTGCTAAGCTTACAACAGAACTGATCTGTTAATTTTAAGCTGCCTTTGATTGTCAAGGCGAGAATGAACGTAGGACGGATCAAAAGGTATTGCGGTTAAGCGGTCATTTTAAAATAATTGGTTCATCAGGTCACATTAAAGTCATTTGCTGCGTCACTGGAACCATATTCCAACGCCTGGATCTCTACACACATACCTGCCCACCTTTTAAACCGCTGTATTGTGGTCACTGTAGAAAATGAGGATAAGCGCATTCCACGTACCAATAACGAACACCGGAAGCGTTACGTTCATTTGCATATTTAATTCGTGTCCACCTGGCCCAATGCACCTCAATATTTCGTGGATGCTGAGCAGCCGAGCGCTCAAATTCAATCAATGATGTAATTTCAAGGATTTCAATTATGCAGTCTATCGATCACATATGCAAATGACCACATAAATAAACCTCAAAAATATTCATTTTATCCTTCAATCAGATGAAACTCTTCGGAATGAATAATATGAATGAACGATACTTTGGATACTATTCGGAGTATTTGCTTGCCTGCCGATTTCCGATAAGCGTATTAGGCGAGAAAATAAAGTAAATTACGCCAATGTCGTCGTCGCCGCCATCTATTCGTCGTGCTCAGTACAACGCTTTAATATAGTTTATTTTTGGAAAAGTTTGACTGACGAGTCGTCGAATGGGGCGCCTTTGACAAGAAACGTTTTAAGCAAAACATGCGAATATGTTTGTTTTACAGAATCAGGTTGCAAATTTTATGTGCAGTTCTAAACGAGAACTTAGTGATGGCATTTAAATGTTTATCCTAAGAACATCTGATACATAAATTGCCTCTTTTACCCGAAATTTACGAATGAGAAAGCATCAGTGAATCATATAATCTCTCCAAATAATTGTGAATTACCACAGTGATAACAAAGAAAGAAACGAGCACCGCAAAAAAGAAATTCTCGTCTATCCTTCAACGAAAAACAGCGCGGAAAATGTAATCGTTACTTTTAGTAACATCAGAGGAGCAACTCATTGAAAGGCTTCAGATTGGATAATACTTCAGAGAAATCTTCGACTCAATATCTATCTGCCAAATTCAGCTATGCCAATTAATCGACCAAAATGAAATGAATTATGGTGATATCGTTGTTACTGCGTACTGTTAGATGCTTCAACATACATTATTAATAATAAGCAATAGGCGAATAATGCCGAAAATGTAATAACATTAAAATGTTAATTTAGCATAAAACTGTTAATTAAATGTTAATTAAATTAATTAAGCATATATAAAAACTTCTTTAATTAAGCATAATTGTGCCAAATATACACATTTCCAGAAGGTATTAATTAAATTAAATATACTGGATACTTTATATTTTAAATTGTTTCGATGGTATGTTTATGATGTGTAAAGATTAAACAGCAAATAAAACTAATGGAACTAAAATTCGAACATAGCAATTAAATATTTATCAATGTTCCAAAGGAGGGCACCGTTTTCTAAATTACAAATATACGGTTTCCGCATTTTCAGACAATAACAAGTGGTGTAAAAATAAATGCCGTCAACTTTGTAGTTCTTTGAAAAATGGAAAACCAATGAACCATTCAAGAAGGCAAAAAAACTAAAACCAAACAAGTAGTAGCAATAAAATATGTGCCATAGCATTTCAGATAGAGATAAATAAATTTCATTGTTTTCTGACACTTCAATCCATCTACCTAATGGATGAACAAGAAGTTCAATAACTCGAGTTGCGCATTTTTAGGCCGCACCTGCATGCAAGATTATTTTTCAGTAAACATTAACGATGAAAGCGACTGCGCATTAAAAATTCACCATATTCCAGAAATCAACCGGATTATAGCATTTTCTAAACGTACAGAAAAAACCGAATGCATTTACTTTCCCAAGGAAAAATTATGATGAGCAGAAATCAAATGATGATAATTGTACTCACAAATTCGCCAGATTGATAAGAAAAAAATCCCACCTCGACCCCGTGAAAATGCAAAAACTGCACAGCAATAACTCCTAAAGTACGAAACTATGATACTGAAAACGATAGGAAGTGAGATATTACATGTAAATATGCTATTTCGAAGATAATTGTCTAAAAATGAGGCTCAAATCTGTTCTAACAGTAACTGAGAAGGAAACGACATAAAGTAGAAATTCCTTGCCTAATATTTAGGGAACAAATACCTCCCCACACTCCCTCCAAAACAACCATCATCCTCCTTCCGTAATGAAATTTGACGAACGACCTGTTTGCATATGTCTGAGTGGACATAAAACAACAATTAAAACAACATTACACGAATAAATGTGAGGGAAACAGATAAATTGGTTTCTTGATTTTTATCCCTTGACTGCTGCGCTTACACTACCCCATATCTTTAAAACAGCTGCAAGCTAAGGTGTTTGTTATATGCCCTTTCTAGATATACATTATTCCATGTGAATGTGAATCACAGTGCGCCAATAATCATCACCAAGCGCTTTCTAAATACAACCCTCCTCGGTTGAATATGACATTGATTTTCGAGAAATCCATTTAGGAAAGTTAAAGGATCGGGAGATATACTATGTTGCCAACACGCAATAGGAATATAATACTCGTGAAGGATTAACAAATGCTCGGCTTTTTGTTGTTCTAATGTATAGGAAGAGTGTCGAGGTGAAAAAAGCGTCATGTTGAGAAGAAAGAGGTTCTTTCCGGTGAAAATAACAGAAAGTTTGATCTAATAGAGTAAATCTGTTACTGCTTAGGAAGAGGTTTATCGGAAATATATCCGGTTTATCCGAAGTTTTGGAAAATTACGCTGAAAATGAAAGATGGACAAAGAAATCATATTATTCATTTTAATCAGAAGAACATTTTTCCCTCAGAGAACAATGAATAAATCAGATTAAATGCAAGAGAAGCTCTAAAATATTTGAAACAGATTCAAATTGACAGTGAATTCATCGTCGTCTTTTTCTTCAAACTTCTCAAAGACGGAAAAAATATGCAAAAAAATGAGTGCATTTGAAACAGTGAGAGAGAGAGGAGAAGAGAAAGCAAAACAATAAAAGACAGCAAAACGTTCAAACATATGAGGAGGGGGTCCGATATGAGGAGGTAGCAAAAATAGAAAGAAAAAAACGACAAAGGAGCATTTAAAAATTGAACAGTGAATGCATAAAGGATAAAGGCAACGAGCAGATTCCGGGTTCTTAGAGGACAAAACTGGAAGTTATCCAGAACATTACATAGTAAACCTTTTTGGCGAGACAAATCTGATGCCAATATCGACTACAGACAGCTGCAAACTAAAATACTCCTAAGAATGAAATGCCGAAAAAATAGCGCAGAATATTCTAACAATGAATCGAATCCAATAGAGACCTAGGGAATTCTTTCTAAACAGTCTCATTCAGGTGGACGCTATAATCTCAATAGTATGAAATGTAATACAATTTTCAAAAATTGACGCAGGTAGAGCATTTATATATACATATCTTCGAACAATGTGAGATACGAAACCATAGAGGAGGCTTAACAGGACCACAGCATCCAGAAAAAAAGCCCATCAACATGCTCAATACATCTGTGCTCTGAGGAATCCAGAAAACTCAACTCGGAAATACGATATGAACTACTTGACACTTTAAATGGAAAGCATTTAAGCAGCACAGCTTCGAGTCTGGGCTAACATATCGAGGTCGCTTTAGAGAATATCGAAGAAGTAGGATCAAGATAAATTCTTGGGTTGTCAGCAACTGCCCAAAGCGTCATCGGAAAAACAATTAATACATATGGGAAATAAAATGGGTAAAATAGTTCACTATGGCACTATTACAACTTGGGTCTGGAACGGATTAACTACACAGCACTCTCAGTTCAGAGCTCTGTTAGAAAAAATGCCTCACATAATTCAGTAAAATGTTGGTGATGCCACCCACTTTACTATAGCAATCTTTCTGACGTCGATTCAGCGGCAACGATCTATTGATGTTAGATTAGCTAAATGTGGGGACTCACTCGATAGGTCGGTTGCCTGCGTTAATGACGATAACTTGTTCTCACCACTATGCTATATAATTTGAGGAAACGGACGGCATCCGATGTAGGCGCGATAATCGCCCCAAGAGCGCAGCAAAGGGTTTAACGCCGAGAAGCGCACATAATATAGCACAAAAGCGAAGCGCATGGTTGCTTATAAATGCTTAGCGACTGGTGTGTTACAAGGTCGCAATGACCACCAACAGGACAACACCCTTAATAACTCTTCTCAAACGCTTCCAACCATGACCGAAAACAACAACTTCTAAACAACTCCCAACAATCTTAGTGGCTAACAAACTCTCACTCCTCTTCTCTCTCTCTCTTTGTCTGCATAGACGCTACCATTGAATAGCGGATCGCCCTCGTTCCTTTTTCAGTGCTACTCTCCTCCTTATCCCTCCCCTCTCTATCGTTAATGTATATCCCTTGTAAGCTCGTTTTACGCATCTCATAAACGCGCATATTAGATATACGACAGATCGCGCAATACTCATCGCGATGCGCGCCTTCATCCTCTTCAAGCATAATTGCTTCGCATCGAGTGGCGTACTTGATCTACACTCGCTGCATCCTTTATGTCTAATATTATACCCCTTCCTCCTTGAATTCATATTCCGCCTTGCAAGCACCGCTCAGCCATCGCAATCAACCAAAACGCGCTGAACATACGCAGTGACGAGGCCATCTATATATGGCTCTCATATAGGTTATATCATACAATTTCACACAGAAATCTCTGCATAAGGGCGCTATGACTTTCAGCTCCATTTTTACGGGCTCAATTTCCATTCCAAATTTACGTCATCGGAAAAACAATTAATACACATGGGAAATAAAATGGGTAAAATAGTTCGCTATGGCACTATTACAACTTGGGTCTGGAACGGATTAACTACACAGCAGTCTCAGTTCGGAGCTCTGTTAGATTTCCCTTTCAGTTACACAGCAGTCTCAGTTCACAGCTCCATCGCAATAAGCCATTCACGCGTCCAATTAGTATTAACAACGACGTCTGCCTACTTAACAGAAATTACTAACATGTGTAAAAAGGTGATGAAACTCTACGTACAAAAATTTTTTAATTCAACTGGTATAAATGAGGCACTGTGCACTGCAAAATCGATCGCCGTGGATGACGGCGAAGAAAAGCAAATTTAAAGGATCACTGCTATCAATATTTGCGTTTACTTCTTGACATCATAACGTTTTATACCTCACCATTACTTGCGGTATCTTTTCTAGTGGAAATTATCTTCGGAGGCGTTCATCCATCGCAATAAGCCAATATCAGAGTGCTCAAAAACTAACCAACAAATCTATAATAATGATACAAAATATTTATACTAGAATAAATTAATGACGCCAACATAGCTGATAAGTGAATCATTGTTGAAATCAACCTTAGAGATTCCATCGAGATCACTGGTGGAAAATGAATTTGAACTGATCACTAAAATATTCCAAATTTCATTTATTGGAAAAATTTATATTAAAAAACCTCAATTAGCCAATGAAATTTCTCGGCCAATTTGTGCGAAATGAAGCGCCTAACTATAAGATGAAGGCTAAGAAAACCGTATATGAATATCTATTGCACATAGTACCAACAACATCAACGACTCATTTATGAGAGAACAAAAATTTCTCCATGAGCAGATAAAAACAGTTTAGACGACTTGATTACATTACCGATAAAATAAACTAATAATACATTTCATAATAATTGTAGGCATTAAAAACAATAGAGATTGGTAAATTCGTGACAAACAACCACTTAGAATTTAGTGGATTTCATTTTCGTAATGCTAGAAGAACATGGTGGAAGAGGCGATCGGGAATGAACCACATTGGTAAGCATGGTGATCTACTAAGGATGTGAGCGATAGGAACCTTAGTCTATAAGGATTCGTGGAAAAAGTGCAATATTTCGGCTAAAGCAAAGGACTGATTAATCGACACTATTCGCTTGCAAGAATCTGTTACTAAGTTTAGCTTCAAAGACGACTGTGCCATGGAGAAAACAATAATAACAGTTGGTGCGCTGAAGAAACACAGTCCAAATGCAATATGCAATATCAATAACAGATCTAAACTTCCTCGTAATATTCGCTATTTACTCACTTTTGTACTTCGAAACTAGCAGCACCTATACGATACACTAAAACCGAAACATAGCGCAACAATAATATAGTAGAGTATGATACGATGATATGAAAAATATAAAAAACATCAAACTACTAAATGCAAACACCTCACATGCACATATATATATATATATATATATATATATATATATATATATATATACGCTTATACAAAAGCAAACATGTATATGTGCATATATATTGTAATTTACAGACATACACATAGCAGATAACATTTTGATGCAAATATGGTTACTGAAAAGGAAAAAAGAATGTTGAATAAATGGATAGATATGCGAGAAATCTCGGGCATTGATCATTCAAAGCACCCAAATTGGTATCATTCCCAAAAGGTTAATCGAAAATGTTGTCATGGTAATGGAGTATATCGTCTCAGCGAAATTTTTAATTGCAACTTCATCGATCACACCTAATTTCCCACGCTCACTGAAACGAGTGATTCGAGTATGCGAAAAAATAAAGACTGACGCTTAACTGATGTGAATAATTTCCCTCACGAGAGAATTCAAGTGTATGAAGCATGTTTGGAAGCGTGCAAAGGAACATAGAAAGGAAAATCTGCTTTATATTTCGATAAGAAGGCAAATATTCCTTTCGTTAAGAGAAAAAAAGCGCTAAATTCAGTAAGTGGATATTTGTGAACTTGTCAGTGAATTGAACAATTTCTATCAAGTATATAAATGAATATCATTTAGTTCAATAGTAAACATGCTCACAACGTTAATCTCAAAATATGCACTGTCCATTAATGAGCGTGCTCTTTAATAAACTACTTTGCGATTTTAATGCGTATTTATCGCAATTACAATATGATATGAGAGGCAGCCTCTTTAAGAACAGACATAACTCTTGTGGAAGCAAGTGAAGAATGAAAATAGCCTTTCCGCAAGCGTATCTTAGCAAGGATGCACTTACCAAATTCGCTACAAGAGGCTGACTTGTTTACCGAAACAACGAAAGCATAACGTTGGAGCTGAATGTAAGATCACAAAAATATATGCATATAATCACATATTTCAGTTGACAATTTCAAGAACGCCATGACAATTTCGCTAAACTATACATCTACTGTATGCACGAAATCTGAACTTCCTAAAAATACTAGAAAAAGGTCGGTTTTTTAAGACTACATCCGATGAATGGTAGAGAAGAGTATTCTACTCTTCTATCCAGCAATGAAAAAAAACTGATTTTGCTGCGGTTGAGCTCGGTGTTTCGTTCCTCATTCATAAATTAACCCCGCCCAAAATTATACAAGTGAATAAGATATTGCCGCTGTTTCACTGATAAAGGAATGCTGCTTCACTGATACTTATTTAGAATTTATGCACACAATTTGCAGTTGGTATGCCAACGAGTCTTTCCTAAGAGTGGATCGAATCCAACAAGCCCCTTCCTCCTTATCTCAATAGGAGGAAGGCAACTCAATTCAAACACAGAAAGTGGGTCCAAAAGCGTTCTCTTTATTTAGCTAAAGCGTCCTCCTCATCTCCTAGTGACAGAAAACGAATTCTAAAGGACGATATTTATGAGCATAATTCTACAAGAGGTTCGTCAAAAAACTTGACAAAATCCAAATAAGTGTCACTGATTAGAGCTGATGGCATTTAATGCTCCACATGAACGACGACATGATTAAACCGTAAAACACACATCACATTTCACATAACAACACGAATACACAATTACGCAGTCTTTGCTTTCTTCACAGAGATGTTCAATGCGACTATCTTCGCGATATCACCTTGCCAAATCGGTAATGCGGGTAACTTTTCAAATATAATGACTGTTAAGAAGTAATGACATGCAACATTCACTCCCCACTAATATATATGAGCGCAGAAAATATCTTTCGATGTTGCAATTATTTCATAAATAACCATTCTTGGCATCTCCTTAAGCACTTTTGTAGCGGATGATGGACGAAGAGGGGAAGCTAAAAGAAAAAGGTAGAGCCACGAATTGGATGGGGCACATCAAAGCAATAGCACCCTCCTTCCCTTTCCACCATCGTGAAAATATTAAACGTGCAAATATTGAAAGTGAATGCTGAGAAGGAAATTTTCGTTAAGGTGTAGCATCGCTATAGACTTGCTTAAATGCCCGAAGAAGGCAGGCCTATACGGAACATTCTTCAGCGTCGTTCTCAAACAACGAGTCTCATATAAGCACACGAAATCTCCCATGATGAATGCGCTTTGGCCAAACCCACTTAGTTGGTGGCCGCTAAGTGCGGCAAATGAATGAGAACAAAAGCCCCAAGGCAACCTCTGATTGAGCACTTTTGAGATTCGCGCAAATGCAAAGCCGCCTTCCCGCGTCTCCTAAAAGACACTACGGGCACGCCCAGCGCCTATTGAGCGCTAAAAAACATTATTATCCGTTCTATTTTCATACATTCACATCTATTATCCACTTATTGAAGGCGTTATCTTAAGAATGTAAGAGATCTTTTTCTTTGCATCACGCAAAATCTCTATGAAGGAGCCAAAGACTAAATTAAAGGCATACGTGATGAGCAAAATCCAGCAGGAAAGAAGCAGTCAAAAAGGTCAAAGAAGGTACATCACCATCGTATGATGCTCATTTTCCCTTGCATTCTCAGCTCTCCACAGAAAAGATCTTTTCTGATGAACAAAACTAACTTCTATATTAATTCCCTCCCTATACCTCATCCAACCGTTTTTCTGAACATAGTGCATATAACTTGATGCGACGATAACTATTGAAATTCTTATGCTGTGACGACTCGAATATTTACCTAAGAACCTCGACATCATAACTAAAATCAGAATTTTTCTGAATGCAATTCCAGCCCATTTCTTCTCGTCTGTTTCATCGTGGTACTCGAAATGGGATGGAAGGTTCAGGAACAACACCATAAAGTTCATAGTTCCTGCCTAAAGTTTATAACTGTCAACTACGCTAAGACTTTTATTTCTGCAAAAGTTCGAAAAGTGAAAGAATTTCGAGTAGAACTAAATTTTTATTTAAAAACCTTCGATATAAATGAAACTCCCCACCGATAAGTTTGGGCGAAAATTAGGCAATTAGGCATAATGATTAATTAAGTTCGTTTGACTGATACGACGAACTTTCCCACCCGATTAACAATATTCTCCACTTGTAAGAGTATTGGCGGTTCAACATCGCACGATAACCCCGACATACAGGGAAGGGATGGATTCATTTATGTTCATAATGGAATCTATATAAAACCACGAAAACTGAGTAAAACTGACAAAGCTTACTCACCATTCCTTTTCAACTACGTTTATAGCTGCTTATTAGGGAATTCTCGAAACAAGCGATCAAGCAGATACATATTATGTAACACTGTATTGGCCAACCTAAGTGACAGAGAAAAATTACTCGAATGATGAAATTAAGTATTTAAAACGCTATTAGGTTTATTGTTATGCGTTGGAAGTAGTTATCCTCTAGCGGCAAAAAAAAACCAAAGAAGAAATATGGAAATGACGAAACGAACATATGAGAGCGAGGCAAATCGACGACAAATTCAGCTACAGATGTCAATATTTTGCAGCAGAACGAAAGCCGTCAGTGGAAGAACGCGGAAATCGGATTCCTTCAGAAGTTGCTCTGATTGGGGCTTTGAGACAACGTTAATTCAGTTTAGCAGCAAAGAATGACCAATAGCTCAAATTCACTCATATTCCTCTCGCCTAATTTGCTTTCGCTTGACCAATTTCTTTTTCTTCTTTCAGTGGAAAAAAACGATCTCATCCGTTTCTCTGCACTTAATCAGCTTCAAAAATACACGAAATTTCATCTTTCAGTTTCTCTTCACTCGAAAATTATTACGTCCTCAATGAAGCATAAAAAGTAAATTGCGGCCGCAGTTAACGGAAATTTTAACTAAAAAATTCCAAATTAACTTCTATTACTCATGCAGTTTACGATGAATCTTTAAAGCAGACGAATTAAAAACACAATCTTTGCCAATATAGGAGTGCAATGAGATCAACAATTGAATTCCCATACTTTCATCGACGTATAATCATTGAGCTAAGAGGCACTACGAAAATAAGTCTGATGATCTCAAAAAAGTTTGGAGATAATCTATAGGACGTCTAAATTGATGCTGGTGGATCATAAAAATGAGAAGTTTTAAGCAAAATGCAAGCAAGGCAAATTAAAGGCATACGGAAGTGGAAGCAAAAAAGTTTGCACTTTCTTTTGAGAAATTTAGCGCTTCGCCAATTCGGGAATGTGACTCTCCATCATTTGTTCGATGAGAAACTACTTTTTTTCAACAACAAATTAAGAACAAAGCTGCAACCTTCCAGCCAGAACGAACTTGTCTTAGCTCAGAGGGACCACGAGGAGGAAGTGTGCGTCGACTTCCGAATGGTTCTGGTTCAGTAAATATTTCACTTTTAGATCCTTCTTGTCAGTTCCTTTTCTTCTAGCAGCTGCGAAAAAAAAAACCGAAAAAGTTATGTTGTACTGTTCTTAACATAAAGCTTCAGTTCACAAGTTGGAAAACTGAAGATCACGGTCTTAGACCCAATCATATATGGTAGACTCTTCCAAAATTTAACCGCCCTATCTCCCCCCCCCCCTCCCCTCCCCCTCCCTCTCCCATTTACTGTCTATTGTCCCTTTAAGTTGACTTTCGCATAAAACATTCAAACAATTGGTTCATTGCTTTTTCTTGGGTATCAGGCAAGGACCTGCAAATAGTGCATTCCAAATATGATGGCTGATGACAGTCGAAGACACGAGCTTTTCCAAGAAATACTTTTCCAAGAAAAATCACTCTTAATAAAAAGAAAATATCAGTTAAATAAAAAGAAGGAATGAAATATTATTCAAAAATCTAAAGTATTCCGGAAACTCGTTCATAACGCATTAAAAAGCAATGCAGCAATAAATTCTATATGCAATATTTCGAAGCAAATAACCTTTAGAAGATATTAGGCGTTAATATTGAAACGAATTTGTTGAAATAACGCTCTATAAACTTTCCTGGATGAAATGAATTTCCATGAAGTTGTTTCACAGGGAAATTCAGAGATTTTCGTTGTTCCACAATCTGACTGAAGATTATTTTGTTGTATAAATGTCTCCTTGAAGAGCGAGTGGCCTATGACCTATATCAAATGAACACTTTAAAATCAACCGCAAAATATCTTCTGCTAGAATCACTCTAATCAATACTTCTCTTACGTTAAGCGAATTCTCTGGTCATATAATCGTATTTTGCTCATATAACCGACATAATCGAAGAACACGATTAAAGAAGTATTAAAGGCTAACCTTGTGCAAGCAAATCGAGGATCATAAGCCCATTGAAATTGACACCTGCCATCTTGCCATGGAAAGCATCAAATATCTTTTCCCTCTTCTTTCGGGTTCGATCAGGTTTATGGTAGAGATTGAAAGATCCTCCCACCGAGACACGCCATTGCATATTCAACGTAAACAGCTCCGATGACCCTATACAACGGAAACAACCGATTGTTAAATCACATCAGTATACCTGCTGAGACAAAATTACGTCTATATTCAAATTACATAGGATTTATTTGATTAGCAGTACTAAAGATAAATAATTCAATGTGAAATTCTCCATGCATTATAAGGAATTAAGATTTAAAATCAAGTGGAAAACAGTTTAGTTTCGATAATATTGCAATGGAAAGAAATCAAAGCAACAATTCGCTGATTCACGTGAAGAACCTGACTTGGAGCTTTCGACTATTTCGACACGCTGACAGTGATTAACATCCTTCAATCGCCAGTGGCTGACACTGAATCGCAACCACTCATTCTAGTGGTACTGTCACGGAAATGGCCAAGGTATTATCTTCCATTTATAACCCCCATAAAGCAATTATTTTTGTCATTTAAATCAGAGAGTGGATAAGAGTATTGTGTACAGAAAGAACCTTTGGGTGCATAATGTAAAGGCGTATGATTGTCGAGAAATAACGTTAAATTTGCTTCTTCACGAAATACCGTCAACACATGATAGATATCATCGTTGACTTGAATATCGAACAAACCAGCTACATGATCCCGCGTGCCAAGGTTGTACCGGACTTGTACGAAACCATCATTCTATAACAGATTAAATATCAGAGAGTGATAGACTGCTTAAAATATTAACACCAACTCTAAATCCCCCCACTGGTTCTTCTCCACTTAACATGAGCCATCCTCCTCTCTATAGTCAAAGTACCCTCGTTCACATGTCCATCGGAAATAAACTGCTGGCACCATGAGCCCCTAAGAATAGGGAAACTATGTAACTCATTTTTTACATACCACCACTCGCGTAAACGCTGAAAACTTAGATACTCCATGACAGGCAATTGAGAGCTGACTGCCCCTTTTACCTCACCCAAGCAAAACTTTTCACCCGTGGAAACTTTGCACTTTATAAATAACTTCCGATTACGTATGCGTTACATTAACATAAAGAAAATTAAGCGATATTTTTACTATTCAATTTTTGTATTTGAATTATGCAAACCACATTTGGTAAAATGCAAGATGCAGACATTCTCAGAGATATGAAGATTGTTTAAAAAAAAAACTAAAAATGAATATAGCGGAAATTCCATTAAATAAAGTTCCCATCCAGAAAATTTGGCGCTGAGTGGCGAAAGAGGGCAATAAATTCAGTGAAATTCTTTTTCAGACAGCAAAAATTTCAAGTTCTTACAGCATCTGCAGAAATTCACTTCAGAGCACCTAAAACTATTGGTGTCTTTATATGATTTATATCATTTAACCCTAATGCTTGTGTTCTCTTTCGTTCATGGAATATCATTAGTGAATTGCGAAAATATTACACTACCATATCATTCAAATTCCTCTCCATCAATGGTCACTTTGCCTATCCCAGTTTCACCGATGTAAATAATGGCCAAGAAATTGTGCAGTTATAAAATGGAAGAAATTGCCGACAATACCCTCATTAGGAAGTTAGAGGAAAATTGGCTTCATTAATGGTTCATTATGGTCCAAGACCTCCGAACACTCAAAAACGTTTCGTCTTCTAATAGCCTATGGCTTATGAAAACTAGAAAGGACAATAAAAAAGTCGGAAATTTTATTTTTGCAACACCATGCGAATTCTCCAATCTATTTAACCGCTAACGACATGAGTAAGCATGTGGGAAAGTGGTTGAAGGTAATACCAATCAACCGCTTGGGAAGACTGTCACAATCGATAGAAATTTAGATTTGCTCTCCGATGGCATACACATTTCACACAGAGACTATAGGCATACGGTTAGTCGCTTACCATAAAAACGGTTAAGTAATCACCATCGACAGTGCACTGCACGCTTAGTAGGACAGCGGATGCCTGTCTCGTTTGAAATCCAATAGCGATTCTATCACGATTAGTTGATGGACGCTGTGATGGAGGATATTCATAGAAAATCATCGAAGAGGATGAATCGAACACATATGTAGTGCCGGCTAAAGAAACTGTTATCGCTAACAAACGAGAAGAATATTATGATCTAATTCAAAATCAAGTGTTGCTACGTAAAAAGTGGACAAAAGTTTAATGAATGAGGTTAAAACTGCCAAGATTTCTTATTGTTCTTATATTTTACAAAGACTTGAACAGAAAAAGGTTACTATTCTATCTGGGGGATTTCCGAGAGAGATAGTCTCGAAAATTCATGACATTCCGATAATGAAGGAAAATTGTGGAAATCCACAAAAACAAAGGTTGCCATATCAAATTTCAACTTGAGTTAAAATGACATCACCGCATTCATCTTGATCACCGATTTTCAACATTTCTACTCAAAATTGCTACATGCATTCCTTAAAATCAGTTGCTATCCTGTCTGCCATCGACATTCCATAAAGTCCTTGACCCGTTTTTTGGGATATTTTTTATCTTTAGCAATGATTTCATCGATAATCAGAACTGCTGCTTATCTGCTGTATTTATTTGCTGAACAACTTCGACAACGATTCACACGAAATAAATAACCCGAAGTCAATTCAAGTGCTCACTGTGCAGAAAATAAAGTAATAAATATAAATATGCAAGATACTATCGTTACCGATTTGCACTATTGTTCCAAGTAATGAAATTTCAAACAGCAAAAGAACTTTGATGATAATAACTCACGACTATCACAACGACTCCCTCCGTATGTAGTCATCGAGCAATCGCACTTTACCGAATTCCACTTTTGGATGCATCGGCCACCGTTTGAGCATGATGACGGAGAACATCGTGACAGTGGTCCTGTAACTTCTGGAAAGGCTAGACATCAAATGACGCGAAATCCTTGTTAATATCACTGCTAATTTACTGCATGGTGTTGAGCTGTAAAAACCATTTCACAACTTGCATATTTCCTCTACAATGTGCAACGAACAAAGAACACAATTCATCTCTTGTTTTTCAAATTTGGTATCGAGAAACTGCTGGCGAAGGTCATCGATTTCACTTAAGAAGCATACTCTACAACAAATTGCAGATATTAACTTACCAGCGCATCCTTTAGTAACGCCGATAGTTTCTTCGGCATCCACGAAGGCATCTAAATGCTCGTCACCTATCCTCAGCGACGAAATACATCCACGGAAACCAATCACATCCGCTAGCCTGAAAAGAAAATTCTGAAGCAATTCCAAAACTATGGAAACAGTATGGTTGCTCGAAACTGCTCGATTACAAAAGCAAATGAATCTATGAGCAACGAAACCCATCGCCTTCAATGAGAGCAATACAGCCTCGATGTAATACGACCGCGCATAAAGCTTTGCAATGCCTAAGGATCAGCATAAGTCCACACAACAGCAAAATCACCAACAGCCCAGCATAAACAATACACTCCCAGCTCTTAAACGCAATCATTCATTGTAAAACAGCGGATCATAACGTGAGAAATGCCAGTCATGCTTCATAAAAGGAAGGTCACAAGGCAATACATTGGGACCACGTTATTTCCCACTTATATCGACGACGTTGTCACAGATGATTTGATCATTGCCTACAGGCTTTTTGCTGCTGATAACTCCACTTTAAGGGAAACTGATTAGTCCCGTATGAGATTCTAGCGAAATTTCATTGTGATTCAAGCCATACTGTTCTATGACCTACGACATGATAATACATCTACTTATAGCGGCAAATTTCGGCTATTGCACATTGTCTTAAAGTATGAATGGCCGAGACGATTCCCTTAGGTTCTGATTACTACAACTGTCAGCCCTGCCTGAGGTTTGGGAACTTTCGCTGGAGAATAGACATTGAAAGATTCAAAATGAGTCGGTGATAACTGTGACGTATAAGGGAAAGGCTGCATTCCTTATGTTTCTGAAATCGGAAATAAAGATGCTGAAAAATATGCAAATATGTTTCACGAGAATGATAGCATTTCGAAAAGTTTTTCCGGGTCTATACAATCTGAAATACAAAGACTGCTTGCGCTTTTTCGGCTTACGGTCGCATCAGTATGGCAGCCTTGAATTAAACCTTGTTGACTTAAAAATTGTTGACCCTTTCTATGATACTGCAATGAATTCGAGTCAGTATTTTTTGATTCTTATTCGTATAATTTACTGTAAGCTCACAGCTTCCAACTATTTCCGTAAGTCACTGCCTTAAATTTGGCTTATAACCTTTCGCATCTTCGGATCAATAGAGTGTGGACTGAAATTTCCTTACGATGTGGTCTCAGCTCTTAGTGTTCTTTTGCTCACAAGTCACCCAAAGTACTGCGAGCTCGGTAACGCCTAAAAGTTCGTGTCTCAATCATCGTGAGGGCGTACTTAACTTCTTTTGTTTGGTATTATGTTTTGGGTGTTCTTTGCCTTGTTTTTTGAAACAAAGATTTTACAACAACAAAAATCATCTCTGCAAATGAAATTCCGACTCCTGGTCTCTGCAAACATCTCTGCAAATCTTCCTGACTCAAGCAACAAATAATGAAAAGTGGGAGCATCACAGATAATTTAGCATTCCGAAGGGAAGAAATTAGCGGTTTCTGTCTACGAGCAAAGTCATCAAGTGGTCATCAAAACGGTGTTTAGAACTTCTAAAAAAGACAAAAAACCTAAGTAGCGACGATGTTGGCAGACAGTAGACTGGTTTGCTTCACTGCATTAACGTCAGGAAAGCACGTCCACGACGTACTAGGGAAAGCAAGAACAAGGTTTGAGATTAGCGTTCTCCACCTATCGAAATTTGCAAGAGCACATCTCTGGACTTATATTTTCCGATGTTATGGGAGCAACTTATGGAAGTTTCACATGAGCATTATTTTTCAAATCTGCCGTTCGCCTCTTTTCGAGATAGCGAGCAAAACCCATACGAAAGCCTTTACTCATCATATTCCGCTTATTACACAGGCACGCCAATAGCGCCATACAAAAAAGCGTTATATCACATGATATAATTTCAAGGATAGCCTGATTACCTTGGTGATAACGGCATGCCGGGAGGGAGACCGCCAAGGAACAACTGTCCTTCTAGTCTAGCCACGTGTCCCCCAACATTACCCATCACAGAGGTCGTATTATCGATCAACATATGATGTTCGCCATTTACTGCGTTCTGCAAAATCCGATTAATTAAAGAAGGAGGTACGTTCATCAACTCAGTTAGCAATCGTCTACTGCTACTTCAAAAAAAAAACCTGATAAGTTAAGCATAGATGTTTTCGAATTTTCCACAAGACTATTATCAAAATATCAGTATCATGGTCGCCATATAAAAGATTTTATGACATCTTATCACTGATTCAGTTCTAATTAAAATTTTTCGGAAGAGCTCTGTTAATTTCACTGTTAACGTACCATTACTATGAAGGACAATTGCTTTACTTCAAATAAGCATGTGAAGTTTTCTGCTTGAAAATGCAATTAAGAGACTTGTTCTGAGCATGAATAATCAACTAAAAGTAACTTCGCCAGTATAAACCAATATAAACGTATGAAAAAGCTTTGTTTATGAGCGGTTATTCAAAAGAAAGGTGAGAATTTCTTCTTAATTATAATTTTATGAAAGTAAATAGAGATCAATCACAGATTATGACACTCTTTTGCTTTTTCCTTACTGATGGCTTAGTTATTGCAAATAATGATTTAATTAATAACCATGAAACGATTCTAAATCATAATTTCATCATTAAGCTTTAGTCTCATCAACATACCATTATCCCTATTTCAAAACGGAAAAAATATATATACAGCTCGGACTTTAAATGACCAAATAAACCTGGTAAATAAGTAGTGAATGCCATCGCATATCATTGAGAGTTTGCTTCGCAGGTAATATAGGCGATATGACCGATTCGAATCGAGAGCCGAACCCGAAACTATATCTGCAATTGTAATTCGCTACGATTCAAAAAGATTTCAATAATTCAAATTAATTTACATTCAATGTGGAAAATTTTAGATAAAATTTTGGCCGATTTAGGTTTTTGAATGACCGTGCGTGAAATTAAGGGGAGCGAAAGAGATCGCCCTACGACAATTACATCCAATAAACGCAATTTTAGCATTAGCTTTTTCAAAGTTTAAAACGTACGGTAAGTGGATACGTAGACAGATGGGTGGGTAGATGCATAAGCGAACCTACGTGGTTCGCCATAATTTAGTATGGAAGTGGAAAAATACAACTGTGACAAAATACATAAATCTGGTTAATGATAATAAAAAACGATTTATGTTTCAAGTGGACTCAAATGTGAGTCGCAAATTTGTGGCAATCCGCAGTTCATCTTATGGGTGACGATGGTAATCAGTCGCAAAACAAAATAAAGCGATAATTAGGAGTTAGATGAAAATGAAATATACTGCCTAGGTTTAGTTTTTGTTATTAATCCTGGTGAGTATGCAATCGACGCCTATCCAGTTTACATCAGAGAAAAAGGACAAGTGTTACCTTATTCTACCGGCGAATAATTCGACAGAAACGAAATCCCCTCTATAAGTCGAGTTGGATGTCACAACAAGCAAGATGCATGAAGGCGAAAGAGTACGAAACTTGAAGGAAATGCGATAAGGACCATCGATGGATGCAATACGAGCTTCCGAGAATACAACACGTCCTTTGCTGGTATCAAACGATATAGACGAATATTTCGCTTTGCTTAAATAAACTCTCTATTACCTATGTCGACTGTCGCCAAACGGCAACCTTACAGCAGAAAGGCCAAAAAAGGTTTCCAGGGAACCTCCAACCTGCTCAAAAGAACTGCATTCCACAAGTGCTAAGCAAAAATTGTTACAGCGGTACTGCGCTAGAGGAAGGCAACTTTCCTGCTATAGGCAGTGAATATATTTATTTCTATGTATATGCAACGAAATAAGTTTTATTTTACTGCGAAACTTCTACCTTTCAAGTACATGTTCCCTTCAGCTTATTAGGGATAACGGTGGACGCATAGGGCATTTCTCCTAAAGAACTTTTAGAGGAAAGCAAATATAGCCGTTCTAACAGAATCTAGTACATTGAAGGCGATGTTTAATGCAGCTATTGCAGTCAGTTTTGAGCACTCATAACACAGCATCTAGATATGCAAACAAATACGCTCATCCAATGAATGACACAGTCCGGCTCGTGCCATTGAATTAGACCTCCCAATTTATGAGGATGTTTCTATAAAACTGCTATATCTGGTAAAAGAAAAGCCATATGGAAAAAAAAATCAAATGATAGAGTTCCAATTTAAATCTAGTCGAACGATGTTAGACCAACGTAACTTGATAGCGTCTGAAAAAAAGGACAAAACATTAGCAATTCTTATGGCTTGAGCAGATTCTCCTGAACGCTAGTTACGCAGGTTTTTCAACAGAAAGCAATAACTGCAGACGACGGACAGCATGTTCGAAAGTCACTGAACAGAAATGAGCATGGAATTTTGGAAAAGCTTGGAAAAGACCAACGCCAAACGCAAATGATAAGCTGTCCTGCCTAAGCCAATAATAACTGGCTGGTGGTTATATCTGAACACAACAGAACAAAAACTTGTTCACCGAAGCTGACTGCCTTATATATATTCTAGACTATGTGTTAACATACATATGTGCAAATTCTGCACACCCAAGCATGAACATAACAGTTATTCAAATAACAAATATATTATAAATGAGTTCTTTTAAAACGCTCTATACGCTTTCCAAGATGATACTATAGGTGATACGACCCCGGTAATTAAAGAAAATAGGTTTTGAAAGGCAACAGACTTCAATAACATTCGACCAAAGACTTGCCACAGCGAATGTTAGGATTGGAAAAGAAAAGGAGATTGTTTAAAAAATTTTCCTAGGAGAGGAATGATGCAGAAGATGGGATGGTGAGTGAAATCGACGATGGTATATACTGACCTTTCACTTCAACGGAATGGAAAGATAACGGCATTCAATGTTTTCAACTGCCTGCAACTGTATACCTAAGATCCACCCATTGAAATATGCTGATTCAAGGGTGGACAATCATCCATCAATCAAGTCATCTTTCATAACAATACCTCCATAAAAAATAAACGGCTAAATCTTTTCGAAGGAAATCCTAACCGATTTCTCGACTTCTGTCCATCCCTCATTTCGCTCGATCTCGAATTTGCCGCAAAACTGCCAGTTTTTCGTTTTGCATTTTTCAACACATCATAACCGTTGAATGTCAGCTTGATCATTTCGCCGGAGAAGTTGTCATCTATTGTTGCGTTGAGCGGAATGCCAAATTCATTGAGATGTGTCGGATGTAACGAATGCCCTCCAGCCACTTGATCAATTTGCATAATGATGTTTGATGAGGGCAAAAAATCTGAGTTCAATAACTGCTGATGATTGAAACGAATCATTCAGAATATAAATAAATGAATTAACCGACCGATCAAAAATGATGCCTCCCGATAAGTGCTCAGGTAATTAGCAGGGTCAGAAATGGAAAATAATCCATAAACAACTTGACCATGTGCTTTTCACAGGCGGTGTTAGGCCAGATGAGTTTCACATCTCACATCCATTCCGTTTTTGATAACTTCACATAACTATCAACTGAATACCAGTGGTGACTTAAGAGAGCATAAACCAATCGCATTATTTTTTTCTTGCCCATAAAATTTCGGTTTTTATTTTTTCAATCAAAGAATGGACCAAAATAAACTATCGGGACAGCTTTTTTTGCTACGTGATACAGACCAGAACCCATTCTGAACAGGAAAGTGAGCTTGAAGACTGCGCCCGAGCTGATGAAATATTTAATTTTCGACTGAATGACTGTCCACCTCCAGTGTTCAAGCATTACAAAGCAACTGCGCATAATGAAATAAAACCAAAATATTGCTCAGAAAATGCAGTGCGATACAACAAGGATATCCTTCAAATTATACGATATTAGATGCTGTTAAATACAGGTGAATTATTACCTTTTTATGCAGTCTATTGGTACTGCTCTCTACATGAGAGCGAATTAAGAATGAGAAATTATCCTGCTTATAAACCAATATCCGATATATTATTTCGCGAATGAGTGGAAGTACTAAGAGGTGAAGAAAATGAATCAAAACTTACAACTATGCTCCCATTTTCCATCAAGAAAAAGCAATAATTTTTCACCACGTCTCTTCACTCGAATTGAATGAAAGTGATCATCATTTAAACCACTTCCCCAATTGAACGTCTAAAAATAAACTATTAGACAATTCGTCTATGAATCGATCAAATACTGAAGCGCATCTACATCTTAAACAATAGCGTCTATAGATGGGACATTAAACGCCGCTACTTACATAAAGGTTACTTTTAATAATCACTTAATTAACTCTGAGCATAAGAGTGTGTATAGCGGCTTATCATTAATTTGGTCGGCAACAGTCGAATTAGGTAGGATACCTGATTAGTTTGGCTTCCACTGGAAATTCACTTGCATTTTCACTGCATCAAAAATTTTTCTTATTTTCTAGCGCACTCACTGATGTTCAATCTGCTTATTTGAAACTTTTAACCGCGCAGATTTCACATCTGTTCAATTCAAACGTTTCAGAAATTCTATTGATGATCTGCTTGAGACGTCAAATTAGTGGAATGTTCACGCCAGAGAGCACCTCTCAGGTATTCCTTACCTAATACTGCTCAAATTTATTCAACCTTTCATAAGTGTAAACCTTTCAACCTTTCAACCTTATTCAACTAAATTATATTCAGTATGATGCAGATGTTTTTCTGTTCATTCATCACTTATTTAAACTTGTCATTCTGACAAAGTGCCAGAAGCAATACACATATACGCATAATACGGAATAAATCACTTTTTGGAAAGCCCTTCTTAGTGCGCTCTTCAAGCGACGACACTCAACAAGACTAGTCAACAGCGAATACTCATTATCGCTGAGATGCGTGGAAAGCTCAGCAACGTGATAAAATCGAGGAGGTAACGAACATGTTGCGCTGAATCAAAGTCGAGGTGCAGCTCGAGCTCCCCTTTCAACAACGTTATAAGTATTCGATGTGAAGGAGATGTAGTTGATTTCGTATCAAAAATGATTCCTCTATCGTCTTCCGTGCGGAATTTGCATTCGACTGTTTCGGCTTCACTGTACAATGGATTTGGTAAATGAAACGATGGCAGTTCATCACCTCTCCCGGACAGTTCCACAACTTCTGGTTCTAAAACAATACAGAATGAGGCCAAAGGCAGAAAAGATCATTATGTGGTATAGAGCAATGCGTATGTTTTCTGTCGATGTCTTTCAGCCGACTAGATATTTGCAAATGAGCAATAGACTGATTCACTCACCTCGCTGCTGCATTAAACCTGCATGCGCGACAAGATATCAGCTCAGTTATCAGTCTCTCATTATCTAATCATTTACTGTCAACCGAACTTATACATTTAAACATAACTGAAGTGATTATTAACTTCCCATCATTTCCAAGAAATATTCACTAATTCCTCGCTTTCTGAGCTGCAAAACGAACGACAGCTGCTATTTACCTTTTCTTCAAAAACTTTAAAATCTGAATGAGATGGAGCCTTCAATCACTTGGAAAGCGACACGCTTAATAGTATTCCCACCTTAGAATCAACGTAGATATCTTAATAAATAATGTATGAAATCTGAGAAAATTAAATCTAAACCTCTATGCAATAAGCTTAAATTCGAAAGCTAGGAATAAACAACAAAAACGGCATCTTTAAACACATACAAATGAAATTTAAAAAGTGCATACCGATACTGCACGTTGGTCCTTCCATGTATGAATTTGAGCAATCACATCGAAATGTTCTATAACCAATTTCGCACCGACCAAAATTTTTACATGGTGACGACGTACAATAATCATTGTTGAGTGCATTTGGACAGCCTTGAGAAATGCCTATAATCACGAAGAAATAAACCGTTGCCAAATTAGCATCAGCTATGATGCATCCGACTGACAGAAATGTTGCAAAATCGAGAAAATCGCCCCTGTGAATATTCCCTACATTTGTAGTACTGTTCCGCTTCTACAAAGAAAAAAGAGTATAAAGTGGAAATAGGAAATGTAAACGCGAACTTCATTTACTTCTAAGATCGTATAATAAATATTTCTAGAGGCAATGACCGCTTCGATCATTAGATACTTCTTTCTAGCTATTTAGTTGAAAACACCATAGATAATTATCGATAACAACAACAGCTATTTCGCTTTGACCTTTTCGCGAGTAAGGCTTAAGAGATGTGAGTAATGCAAATAATGCAGGATTGCAGGAATGATGAAAAAAATTTTCCGCGACTGAAATAAAATCTCATTTCAACTGTTGCTGAAATATCTGTGGGAAAACCAATGCATCCCAGAGTTCTTTTAAAACCAGCTCTCCATTAGGTAAACCCCTCTAAGGATATTTAATATTCTTTTCGTCAAGAAGTACCGTGAAGATACCAACCCGCTTCAACAAGTGTTTTTTGTTCTTCATAGACGCTAGCGATGTTAGCACTGATGCCGTTAAAGCGCACGTTCTTCAAACAGCCAACATATCCTTGACGAAGATTTGCAGTCCAAACAGTAGAAGGGAAACGAAATGATGTTGGAGTGGAATCGTTTGCTGGCCATGGAACGGCACCTATGTAAATCGGCTCATCTGCAAGCACACAAATTCTCACCGTTTTGGTCATGAAAAAGAAGAGCATATTCCTTGAAAAAGAGTGTTTTAAGCTTTTGAAAAAAGGGTACCTGAAATACACAGTGAATCACTACAACAAATATTAATGAAAATAGACCTTTTTTAAGGCTTATTTCCCCTTTAGAACTGTTTCTTCAGAGCCATCACGATGATAACTTATTTAAGATTGAATAACGGATATTGTGCACTTAATTAGAAGAGAATAAAAAGCTGACGCTGACCAACAATAAGATTTGCCGAAACCCCAGGAGTTGAGAAGTCCGTACGAACATTATCGACGATTACGGTTCCCGAACGGCCCATTCGCTCAAGCATTACGCTATGCCACACAGTACCTTCGGTTACCTTCGACGCTGTGGTCTGAAATGACCCTCTAAATAGAAGACTTGCACGTAGAGGACTGTGCAAAGTCATATGAAACATTCGAAGATTGTTGAGGCATATGAATCACCAACAAATTTATTTTTGCTTCAAAATTCAGTTTGTGCTATTCAATTATAAATATGTAAAAAAGGGATGGCATATTTAGAAGTTTCCATCGAGAGATACTTACCGAAAATGTGCATATTTGAGTAATAAATGTGCGCAAATTTATATATGTATGCTTTGGTCATCGTATAAAAAAGAGCAAAATCACCGTCAAAGCTCTTATTTAAGTCCTCCGCAAATGCTATTCGCTCACTTTGTTGAGCGACTGCTCAATATCTTGACGTGAATGCACAACTTCGAATTGTGGCCATTAAAGCGTTAGAATATTTCAACATCATGATAGTTTTTACTCTATACAGAAAACATTAATATGATATATTTGTGCAAAATCACGGCGAATTTCTTCACCTTGATAGCCACACAATCTTACAATCATCTTAATTTTGCAATAGCAAAATTCTTGACTGCAAAACTACCACTGCAATTTCCATCAGTTCGCCTTTCCATTAAAATTACCTGTTTCATCGTTTAAGATAAAATCATAAAAGAATTTAGCTTAATATCAGAGAACATCAAACTTGAAATCGTCGTACATTAGCTCACCTGCAAACGAACATGACCTGAGCCGAGATTTATTATGAGAAAAAGATGTCCGTCGATAAGTTCAAAAGCGATATAGTCGGATGATTCGTTGACTGCTGACTTCGACCCATGATAGAGAATCAATCCATCGAGTTCGTAGGTTCGAAGTTGAAAACCTACAGACAACTTATTTCATTTTCATCTATTCGAATGTTCTCTATTGTGATGCTACTGCTCACAGCATTTACCTACAAAGTTTTCTTATCTCATCGTGGCGGTACCCCTCTCAACTTCCCCTTTAAGGAAGAACATTCATAAAATGGATCAAATTCATTAAGGAAAACGACAGACAGAGGTAATCTATGCGACTCATACTTTTTTCTGAAACAAACGTTTATGAAACCCGTTCCTTCAATAAACCTATACGAAATATTTGCCGTTAGCTCATCATTCCTAACAAATGCAACACGATGAAGCAACGCTGAAAACTGGTCATTAAGTTTCCCTACACACCTGTACCATTTTTCCAAGTATTGTACAATCATTCTTCACTAAATAGACGAAAACACTGCTAAGAAATAACCGTAAAAATAAAGTAAACGAGACTGTGAGTTTGCTGAGTTATATCTCAAAAATTCGATGGCTGACACCAACCGATGCTGCCACTAGCGAGAGAGTTCCACTTAGGCAATGTGATATAGTGTTGCCCACTGTTGAAGGAAAGAATATCAGGTGGAACGGTCGGTTTGCGGCACGAAAATGTCAGATCGCCTGCCGATCGGATTACTGATTGACCATAGCCTTGATCAGCTAGACCGATGAAGTTGATCAAATGCGCATCGGCCTGGTATATCACCTTAAAAAACCTCACATATGGGTTAAGCCACTCTGTTGCACAACAACGAACAAACAGAGGTTCTTCGACATGTGAGTCAAACGAAAGCTTGGTGTTACAGAGCTTGACTGAACCCCCATGACCCTCTCCTCTATTCTACGGGGAAAAACTAACCACAAACGCAACCTAGCTGAGCATCTGCGGAAACTATAAATCCGGACGGTTTAAATACCAAACCTAAACCGCAGAAACCATCGCCTATGCAATGCGCTGGAGAGAGTTAAGTGAAATCGGGTATCTATTCAACAAAAAAAATTCATTTATGATTGTTAAAAAAAGTATATAGATTGCAGAGATGCTTCGCAGAATGTGAAGGTTAGGGCGACTTCTAAGAGCTTAATTCTGGAAACTGCCAAAAGCAGCAAGATGAAGCCCCGAAATCACAAACATAAATACATAAATCACGAAGTATAACTATGAAACACGTGCGTTAACTCCATCACGAATTTAATTCATAAACATGAATTCCCTTTTCTATTTTCTCACATATTTTCTTCGCTTTCAGCGAAATTATTTATTCCATAAACCTGTTTCATGCAGCCACGGAAATTAGGTTTATCAAGATCACGTATGCCCCTCTCCTTCGGTATGCCACCAACGAATGCATAGGAATTGACAAGCCAATCGATTTCTGGTGCGTACTGTCGAATTTCATCCCTCCTTCCATCAACGCTTAATGTCATCTGCAATTGAATTCCCGCAATAGAACAGACGCAGCAAATTTCAATGGGAAAAATCAAAAGATAAGGCAAAATTGAACTGAACATTGGCCGGGAGAAATTACAACACCTTGATTCAACATAACAATGGGTTCCAACAGCCACACATCACCTGTCGTTGAATTGCAGCAGGTAAACCTTCAACGAACTTTCTTGCGGTGAAAATTTTCCAAAGAAAAATTTGAGACTTAAAACAATAACGAAAAGTTCGCCTCACACTGAAACAAGAAAGGAGAACAAAATGCTTTCGGTAAGTGATGAGGCAATATTTACCTGCAAGGAGAATACAATATTGCTTGAAACAAGAAGCTCGTTAAATGTGCCCAAAAAGATTTGCAAACTTGCTGGTGAGGTTTTCCACAAGATTTATTCCTTCACACACATTTGCCTTTAAAAAGCGTAAAAAAGTGCTGAAGATTCTCAAAGTGGAAATGAAATATTTTTACTTAAGCACTGCATTCGATAAATTCACCGCAACGAATGAATCCATTCAACAACAATGTCATCAATAAAAGAGGAAGAGTCTGAGCACAACGAAAATGCACCAAATTAAAACATTGGTATGCGATAAAATAAGCACTCAAAACAGCACGACATTATACCGAACCATGCCCCAAAGAGATAAGCAAAGAAAGGTGAAACAATATTTGAAGAGAAGAAAGGCCATGCGAACTTCATACGAGCCTCAAACATAAGAGGGCAACCCAAATAATCGCAAACAATTTTCACATTTGGACACTTACGTGGGCTGAAGCGACAGAGACGGTCCTCTAAATTAAAGACAAACTAAGAAATTGCGTTGAAATTTGTGCACTCCACGCTCATCTCGCCAACGCTTTCGATTCTCCAACCCAATCTTATCATCGTACGATTCAAACCTTATCGGATTTCAATCCACTGAGGGCATTATGGCATCGTTACACGATATTTCTCTGCCCTCAAACCTGGGCAGTCAAATGAAGTCGGATAACTAGTGGCGCACAATGTTTCAGACATCATAAAACGAGAATACTTTAAACGCATAAAATTTCGCTGTGTAATTTATAATTTTCAAATCAAAGGTTTCCTACATTCATATAATCAAAGAACGGAAGTTAGGAAGATCGTAAGAGAACGAATGGGACGTATGCAACTGCTGCACTTTAAAATTTTCCTTCCACTTGTTTATATATCACGAAGTATTTCAAAAAGGGTATTTGCAGCTAAAACCCACGGTTCACATTGAGTGATCAAGTCCTCAAGAATCCTCTGACAACCACTGCCAACAAAAACTTCGGCTGAAGTTTCGGCATGAACTAGAATTCAGACCAGGCCAGATTCCTCACACATCTACTGCAGATCAGGTCAATATACCTTCAAAATTAGAACCCTGTAAGAGTGCAAAACTTCAAAAAGAGTGCAAAACTAATCAAGCTTCAAACTAGGCACCTGGTGCGTATTACTCCGCAGCGACGAGGCTTTCTCAAAACCAATAAATTGTGCTGTAACTTTTCCCCCAAATATACTACTTTTTGCAACCTTTTGTATAGTGAGCTTTAAGCATTCAGAGACTGCTAATCTTCTCCGTTTATTGACAACACTAAGCAGCCATTTGCGATCAACTTATGGACAACGCTGAAACCACAGCAAGAAAAATCACATGTGGAGAAGATTTGTTGAATTTGCTATTTTCTTTAAAAAAATATCCTTGAATTTTACAAATCCAACCTCCTTAAGTTACATCGTTGAATTTTTCCATCCAGAAGCAACAATAACTTTTTTTTTGGAGAGCAGTATTCTGCTACGAATGATAGTAGAAAACCAATTAAAATATCCGTGAACAAATGTCGGCAGACTCACCACAAAATAAGACGTCAAAATCCCGTCTATCCAATCAATAATAAAATTTGTAACCAATTAAAGAAACTGTTAACCAAAGGTAAGACCTTTGAATTAAAAGTCTGTGGCATGCAACCGCAAACAGCACTTCATTTGCAGCCTGAAAAATGCTACATTTGATGAACCCTACACCTCCACTAGTCAAGCAACGTCTGCGGTACGAGCATCAGCAACTGTATGCTTATAGCAATGCTTATATATCATAAGAATTTTCGTATAAGGAAAACAGCGGTGGTAAAAGATCTCACTGAACGAGTTGGTGCACCATTTAAAAATGCGAGGATTGCAATTGGATAGCTGCAATATGAGAGACGAAGTTGTTGACGTCAAGAACAATCCCACCCCTTGAATCCGGTGATTTCATCAGAATACACTAAGGATCGATGACGATCGCAACGGTCTAAGATTCCACAGAAATATGCGTATTCACAATGCCAACGTATACATTCCTTTCCCACTCCCTTACAGATACCACTCTCAACTCCCACCTCCCTCCCTTCTCACCGCATATCGAACGGTACCAGAATATAAAGCACCTCTATGAGCCTTCGTTTGGAGTCAGTCATTTAGATAGCAAAAATGACGCCGACGAGAACGTTCCTTCGTTACTGCATGATTTTCATACATTAACGAATCTTTATGTACTTCATAGTCATAAAACATTCAGAAGGATATTCTGCGAAGATGATATGAGTGCACGAAGGGAAATAACTTCAAAAACTACTCTTCAATCAAAATGAATAAACGAGCGATTAATAGATCGTTAGATTCCATCTGAATCACTCGGCTGAGGCAAACTAGGCGCTTCTTGTGCAACAATAAAAATGCTTCCATCGCTATTCGGCAGCACGTATCCAGTTCGGCGCAGTTTATTGTAGCCGAATTTCGATTCAGAAAGTGCGAACGAATTAGACCTCTAAATACATTCATTCCCCGACACAATTGCGCACACAACTGCTCGAAGCGCTATTAAGGCGGAGGGCTACATACAAAAAATTGTGTATAGCATATAAATCGTCCAGTACTCATAGGTAAGTGGTTGTGACAAATTCTAATTTAAAAAGTATCACTATGAGTAACTTCTTCAATCGATATTTTAAACTAGACGAAATTGAAGGAAAACTTGGACGAATAAATCAACTGAATAAAAACTGATCAATAAGGAGTCGTAAAGAACGGGAGATGTGTAAGAGCGATTCTCGCTAAGAAGGTGTAACTAACTGACTAACCACTCATATCACTGGGGGATACTGACGAAAACCTCTCATCCAAGTTTGGAAAGTTGAGAGGAACCTCTAGCGAAAACGCTAAGGCTACAACTTTTCCTACTGAGTTGTCCTTACCCTCTTTCCAGATAGTTCCTCTCACCAGACCGTTTCGAGATCAAATATTCGCATCAGTCATCCATTGCCCAGCATGTCATCCTTTCAGCAAATATCCCTAAGCTGATCAGAAATTCGCCCATTATTGAAAGTAATCATAGATGGTGATGTTGTCAGTGCATGAACCGTATAAAGGGACTCCCATCGTGCTTTATTTAAAGCGACAGTGAGGAGGAAAGGAAAGGTGAAAGAGAACAGACATAATTTTTAGAAAGCGAGCCATAATCAAATAGTGAAGAAGTATTGAAAATAGGTGAGAAATTTTGCGGAAAAACACAAAAAAATGAGAATCTCAATAGTCATAAGCAAAGTCGTGCGAAGGAAGAAATTTCTGTGGCCTGCATCGCTTTATCCAGTCAAATTAACGCAAAGCGATCACTTGCAGGCCATGACCGATATGAACAAAACGAAATGCGATTATTTATAACAGTTTCAGTGTTTAAATTTCACCTCTTCCATGTGAAAACTCATCCAAGCCATTTCATAAAGTAGTGAATTCGTAAAGCTTCGTTTAAACCTCGAATTCAGAAAAGATCCATCACCGATTTAGTCAGAAACTTTTAGCAGTGAATTACAAACGGAAACGATGACATACTAAAATTTTTGGGAATGAACTGTGGTGAATGCGAGTAATTTCTATAAGATGAAGTTTCCGTTTAAAAACAAACAATGCACACATACAAGCACTTCAGTCACTCACGACAGGATACTTCATATGCAGTTTACTTGACAAGAGTCGATTTTATCATGTACGCAAACAAAAGTAGATGGAAAGAGAGGTGAGGAAGAGAACTGCACATGTAACAGGTCCTCAAAATTACTCCCACGTTGCTGCTCTGTATTTAATATATTGCGCAGCAACAACAATAGAGACTTCAATTTGCTGGATATTATACGATGGAACTTTTTAGCGTCTTAGGTGCAGAAAGCACTGAAATGTTTACACAGAAACAGATTTAACGAACTTCAACTGTATAGATGCTTAGAAAAGGCATAAAGAAGCAATCGGAAATGCAAATTTAGTGGAGTGCGAAATCTAAAAAGCGCGTGCGAATTTATGAGTCAGCTCAAAAGTTGTGCTTATTTGAAACCAAATAAATATGAGCAAATGACTTCGAAAAGAGCATCGATATTGTGTGGCGTTGCATCACATCACAGATATAAGAAAACACTTCAAAAATCGTATGTACACATTAAACAGTGGTAACTATTTGCAAGCTTCCAGATTCTTTTTTGCGAACGCATTTTTTAATAATATTTCTTTCGCCTTCTATGTTCAAAAGAGGTAATTCTTTCATCAATCTAATGAAGCATTCCAGTTGGATTTTTCGACATTTTTTATCTCGCTAAAAATTGCAGAAGAGCTTCGAATATCCCATACGTTCGTTGTTTGACGATGTATTCAGCGATCCTCGTGAAGGCGATCGCTTAGACGAGAAATTCAATCAATATAAGACTACGGATCCATTTTTCAAGAAAACTATCTGCCTTAATTTCAATGAAAGAAAACGACAAAACGTTCAATCAAGGAAACAATACTAAACAATTCCCTCTCTACTGTATTTTAAAATGAAATCATCGAATCAGCACTGGTGTCGAGATCGAATTGAAAACAAAAAAATCAAACCAATGTTAATGTTCGCGTAACGGCAACTTTATGCCATTGATCGTCATCATATCGTCCCGATGGATATTCATTGGAAATTCGAATAAGTCGTTTCTCTGTGCCATCGAATTTCGATGTTGCAACCAATGAACCATCGTCAATTGTAACGTGTATATAATTCTGTCAAAATATCGCACTGATTTTCAGTGATTTATTTCAAATAATTCAACAAATGTTTCAGCCGATTAGCCCACTGCATGACCTATTTCTAACTCTTAGTGAGTGCATTAGTTGATATGGTTGGGAAAAAATGCTGTTAAATATTCGATGGGCAATGTCCAAAACTGTTATCATTATGCTTCTTGCCAAATTGTCATGAAATATTCGCGTGTTCACGTGTCTTTTCTTTTTCAGTCCTACTTCAGAACTATAATGGATGAGAATGTTTGCTTATAAAGGCAACTGTGGAGTGGTAATTCGCAAATGTTAGTTTGCCAAAAAACACAAAAGAAAAGCAATTTTGCTCCGTCCCTTTGATTACAATAAAAAATCAAGCTCACACCTTGACTCTAGACTCTACCGCCGCGGTTATATGTGTCGCACGTCTAGCCTCATTGCCTCTCCAATCCAACCGAACTGTTCAAGTCAACAACAAAGTGCTCTTTCAGTTAGCTAGTGGCATTCTTTTCTTTCTGCTTCTAATACGGTATAAGATAATTATACAAGCGTTTCATTGCACAATGTGGCAACAAGACATTGGGTTCATGTGCATGTAAGCGATAAGAATGAGTATAAATAACTCAATTAGGTCATATTTCCAAAAATCCACTCTTTAACAACAGATGTTTACCTCGACGCAGATGTTTGCTGATTCATTTCAACAGTCCTATTCTTTGCTGTACTTATTCCATTAAAATAAAAGAATTTCAGTGAGTCTACTGCCTAATAAATGCGTTTTGAAAGCAGTTATAAGACATATGCGTATGAAGACTGTAAGTGGAGCATATGCAGCCTTCCTAAAACAACAATAATATGCACAGTTTAACCTTTGGTTCATTTTTGCAACGAAGAATTTCTCGAAATTTTTTTTATACTGGTTTTCGGAAGAGCATCTGCAGCAGTTTCAAACAAGAACTGGTCAAATTACGCACGAACAAAGGTCACTCAAATTGACGTAACGTATTCTTTCAAAAAGCTATATTTTTGAATTATCGCCTAGAAACGCATCATCGGACCGCTTTCCCTGTCCCAGAAGCACTTTTTTAGAACTAGAGCACCCATCCAATTTATTTCACAGGTTTTGGACTCCAGCATATATTACTTATTCCGCCACATAATCATTTTTTAAGAAGAAACTGTTATGATGTGGTTTCACAGTTCATCGAAAAAACAAAACGCACCATTCGATCGCCACCGACGAAGAGCACTTGCCTTCCATGAACGGTTTTAAATGCGAAACTTATATTTTCAAATCGAGAACGTATCACTGCTGCCGAATTATTACCCACATCATATCCAAGCCATTCTTGACCGAAGAAAGATAATTCCGCATCGATTTTCACTGGAAATTTCTTCATCTTTTTTTTTTTGATAGGCAATCTACTGAGGCGATACTGAATAAAGCAACTAAAGAGCAATTAAACCGCTCAAGTTGGCCAATTTATATTGAAGCGGATATCAACATTGCCCACGACACATGGTTTCTATCCCCGCAGATATTTTCATTCGAACATTAGGCCCATGCTACTGAATTATTCCACTTTCAATCTAAGCATAAAAATCTTATCGCCAAAATTTTGATTGCAAATAATTCTGTTTATTGATGCATCATTTCCAATTCAAGATTCGAAAGTTACGAACGAGTTAATGATCCAATAAAAACGTTTCCGTGCTTCCACTGCATCAGTTTTATTAAACAAACAATAGCCAATTTGTGAAATTTGAAGCTGCGAAACGCTTCCCAACCTTGTTCACATCTGCGCCCATCATAATCCGACAACGAGCAGTCGCATTTAGGGCCTTCATTCGTACTGTAACAAATGCCATCGTTCTTACAAAAATGCTCTGTCCTTCCAGCAATAATCGTTGGTTTACAATAATCGTCGTCTGATTGTCGCATACCGACGCTTTCCAATAATTGTGGTGACGTAACGCCTATTGATGAGATACTCGTAAATGAATGGAAGAATTGAGCTAATAATTGAAGCACTCACACTACAATTTATCGATTGATTTTGAAATAAGCCACAGCAAATAAACAAATGCAGCAGCTTTTGAATAAGAAAACAGCGTGAATTTCCATTCTATTCGATCCCATTTGCGACTAAAGCTCAGAGCTAACATACCGGCGAAGATTATAATCACAAAGTAGAACGTAAAAAAAACGAAATAAGTTTTATTACGACACCCATCATTTATAGCAGTGATTTTCTTCTATATTTTTCTCGAAAGGTGTAAAAATTTCTTCAAAACCTCAATCCATCCCTTCACGCTCAATTTCTGTTCATTCTGCACAACTGAGCTCATAGAAAATACCATCCTACCTAATTAGATAGAATGAGTCCCTAGTGTGTTACTTATTTTGCACCCCCACCTCCATCTATTTCCCTTTTTAAGAATAACGAAAACCTTACAAACGCATTTTATAAGTTTGCTAAGTTCAGCAGAATGAGTTAAATGCATTTGTTGATTATATTAATTCGTCAGATTATTATTAAAAAGAAGACTTTGCCAATCATTATGATAACTTGACACCGTTCAGCGTGACATAACACCAACAGAATTTAGAGACATACCTTGAGGATAAAGCCTATAGACGAGATTCTTCACCGTGCCGGCAAATGCCTTCGTATGACGCTTTAAAGGTGAACTCATTGCGGCAAGCAGGTGTATATCCTAAAATTTGAAAAGGTGAACTCTTAGCTACAATAAAACAGCTGCACTAATACGCACGTTCAGGCCTGGCTATCTGAACCAGATAGCCGCATGGGCTTCGAGAACGCCTCACTCATTCTTGCGCTCGGAGTGAGCCTCAAAATCCCCTGAATCCCCTTTCGCTTACAAGATGTGAAACATCTCACTCCTCCTCCACTATAGGTTTGGAGAACATCTGTAATGAATGGACGTTCCTGGCATTACTGTACACCTTCGAAAGTGCGTTATGCACTTATTTGTCTTTGTCCCTACGCATGTGCGCGTGTGAAAAAGAGAGAAAGAGAGAGAGGTTTAGAAACGTGAAAAACCTTATAGAGAAAAATCATCACTGATCGTTAACCAACTCGTCATTATCTCTGCTAAATTTTAAACAATTTGGCATCAAAATGCTTATCAGTGGCAAATGAGGAAGAACTGGGAAACCTTTGGCACTCCTCCGATGAAAACATCTGAGCATGTTTTGAGATTGCCAAAGACGAAGCTGTGCTGTGTGAGAATCTTGAAGAGAACTGTATCGTCGAGTTGTAATTTCACATTCTCCCATGCCTACAATCGTAACTATTAAATTCAATTAAGTTAAGTTAAGTTCTAAAAATTATTAGGTTCAAATTACAAGAAGTTTATCAATTGTTTGCCATCGTTCATTCATAATGCTAACCTCACATCACCTAATATATTCTCAACTGTTTCTGCATTGTAGCAAAAATAGTAAACGAAGATAATTATATTCACCGCATTTTATTCTCAGTGCTTTGGAGTGAGTGTTTCTTTTGAAGTAATGAAGTGAGAGAAGAAATCGTCAGGTACTAAAAATGATTCAAACGTTTATGAGACACTCATATCGATCCGAGCTTGAAGATTTCATTCAAATTTTGCGGAAATCCCCTAATCTCTTAAGTTCGTAGAGCAACCTCCTTTGCTTTCTCCAGCTTCCTAAAAACGTTTAGTTTTATACTAGTCACTCCTTTCTTCTCACCTATCCCCAAGGAATTTCCACATTTTAATTCTGCAAAAGACAATAACCTCCTCTCTTTAATCGAAAGTCAAAAACACAAGTTCGCCTGCTATCGATGCAGCATAAGATAGCTTGCTTAACTAGCACTCTTCATTACACAATATTTCTAAAGTAGCTTCTGATGAACGACTATGGCATTAATTAATCTTCAAACGAGTTGAACCTGAAAAAGAACGAGTCGATGCCATCTATTGTCGCTAACGATTACGTCGTCAACCCGCATCGTTATAACGGCACGTTGCGAGGCTAAATCGTTCGACTCATCACCCAACCTAGAAACAGCGATTGCGACGAATAGCTTACTAAAAGCTCACTAAAAATACTTCCGTACGATTGCTGATCATGCATTTTTCTTATCAACAGAACTGCTCGATAACATTCACAAGTGGACGATTTGGACGGCGACCTCATTTGAAACACTGAAAAATTTAGACTGAAGGAAATTGGATGCAAAAATGCTGACAAATAAACGTATGCACGCTAAAAAGAATGCAAGCCAACTACAAACAAGTGCTAACAAATAAAAGTATACAAGAGTACGAAAACATAGACAGAAAGTGCGTACTTCGGCTTCCAATATAACTTGAGCATCCATGCCAATGTCAGCACACATGCTTCAAACAGAACAATAAACCTCACGTTATAAGCGAAAAATGGCCACAAATAAAACATCACCACAATTTCTGTGTTCAAGTTCCGGCACATTAAAACTTCAAATAGTGGACAGTCTGCTCTCGAATTTGTACCAACAAAAATATGAAAGCTTCGAACATAAACGGTCGTTCTGAGATCTTATGAACGAAAGTTGTTTCTGCTGACCTGAAATCCACTTGCAACCGGCCACCAGCAATCGTAAGTGCATAAAAATTGCCTTGTACCCCACCGTCGTCTGTATAGAGAAGAAGCGCATCGGTTTCCTTCGTGCGAAAGTCAAGTGAGAGTTGATTTTCGAACGTATGCGCCCACTTTGGATACCTATAATGGATACCACGAACAATTTTATGATGTACTCAGCTCATAATTTTCCTTCATCAAATGTAACTTAATGGGAAATGTTCCAAAGAAATTATACTACAGTCTCAACATGTGAGTTGATAAGAAAATATTATCATAAAATCACACGCAGATATACCCAAGATAATTTGATTCTTGGGTAAAACAGACTGAAGCATACGCTGTGCAATGTTAAATCTTAACTTCAGTTTACGTGGGCAAATAGCTTTTAGACGTTTCTCTCAGACTACCATATGAATATGATATCAGAACTCTCGTTGCAGACAAATTCAATGTATTCTGATGGATGCAAAAAATAACGTCACCATGGCTCTTACATGTTACATAAACGCACAAATGAACTTCATCAACGTGTCGTTTCCGTTTTTTAACTGTCGAGGGAGAGGGGAAAAGAGCGAATTCCTAATATGAATAATACTTAATGACTTCACAGCAGCACTGCTGGACTCAATGCCATCTTCGAGAAGAAGTCAATATTTGGCAAAAAGGATAGGGAAATGAAATGCGCATACGATTCGAAAAAAGGGAAAATAAAATGTCTTGCGTCGATGGCATACACAATGCAATCGTATCAATGTAAAAGAAAAAGCTTTCTTGGGACGTTAACCATTCTCAAGAAAGACTCTGGCCTAGTCTGAATTAGTAGCGTCCAATTTCAATGGGAGCAGGTAAAACCTGGCTTAGGGGGTATTTCTGATAAGTTGTCTCCGAAATCAAATACAGAGAGATTACTTAGACGGTATTTTCGTCCACATTATTCTTCCATCACTTTTGTCACAATTCCCATCCAAAGATCCATCTCCGGATAAAAGCCTTTTCGAATTGCTGACTTGATAACTAGTAAATTCACATATATTTATAAAAATAAGTTTAATCAACTAAAATATCAATCAATCATTAAAACTATGCCGCCACCCTTTTCTGCGGATTTTTGAGAAGAATATTCCCCGGAAATTGCAATAAACTCTCAAAGGTTACGAAAAGTGGAAATAAAAGAATAGAGCGACGGCGGCGAGTTCCTAAAAAATGACTCTTGAAAAAGTCGACGACTGGACAGCGCCCAAACCATATACTCAGCGGTTTGTCGTAAATGCTTTGAATCGACGCGTTTTTACAAACTTCCCAAATTCGAGAAAGCAGTTCCGCGAGCGCTCTCTTAAATTTGCCCTCTTTGAGCTTTTTTAATAGTCTAACGCTCGTTGTTGCCGCTTCCAAATTACCTCCACATGAACGGTTCAAAGTGTGAATGATCCATGTGGTGAGAAGAGGAAGGGAGGGATTAGGGGAGAAGTGCCGACCACCTCCTTCATAATTTAGCTCAAAATTACTGAACTCTTAATGAATTTCGCGCAAGACCTTCTTCTCCATCAAGCTCCATTCATCAATATTCCCCTCATATGGTGAACAATCAGTGGCAATACGTTCACCTTCAAACGCTAGTAGTAATGGTCGCATAGGTGCAGGAAAATTTTGACCTACCAACCGATATAGACTTTTTAATCTCGCATATTGAGTAGCGTTTTCTATAGCTGGTGCAGAAAAAGCCACGAAATACTGAACACTGATCTCGAAATTCAATCCCACACCAAAATGGAATATATAATTGATTTGATCACACAGAAAGCAAGAAAGTAAACAAGACATCAAACAATAGGGAACACTGAAATTAAGAGCAATATTGACTCCTAGAATCTGTGCTGGCTGTTAAAACGCTACGCAGTACTATAATCCATATATGCAGCACTAAAACAAGGCTATGTCGTTTTTGTTGTATTATTTCTCTATATTATTTCCGAAAAGTAAAACATCATTTGTGAGAGAATCATATCTGTCGATTTTTTAAGGCAAAATGCTGCCTAATCGTCCGGTTTCGATAAATTACTTTAACGATTTTTAGTTCGAATTATTCGATCGGTCTCTTGATATGCATAATTCAATTACTGAGTACTATAGCCTAAAGGAGGCCAGTGACAGACTTTCTGAAACTCTTCTCCCCTTACCGCTGCTTAACTTTAGCGTCCAACAAAATTGACATATCTAAGGTGCCTGGTTAGCGTGAAAGTGATGTCTGCTGGAAAAGGCGTCATTTTAGATCAATTTCGGGGACGAAATCAGACACCTTACTATTTCATGAGAATGAAACTTAGTTGATTTTTAAGAAGCTCAACTAAACACCCTATGTGAATTTCTCCTCAATTTAACATTATAGAAGTCTAAAAATCTTCAATTGGCAATGTCTCTGTTGATATCGACTATTAGTTCAATAACTCTGCGTAATTCTCGCAGGTGAATTCGTCTATACTCTTTTCTAATTCATCAAACTTTATCATCGATTATTATTTGCGGACTTTTCAGAAAGTTTCAAGAAACGCCTCACGAATCCAACTAATTGCACGAGCAAGAAAACATTGCGCAAAAAAGTGCTCGATAAAACCATCAAAAGATTTTTCGTTGAGGATCGGTTTCTACTGTAAAGCCAAATTCCATCCCGAACCAAATTCCGCCTTCAACGACACCGAAACAATTACTGAAGAAAGCACTTTAGGCATATTTGACCGTACGACACATCGAGATTATCAAGCAATCTCTGACCTTCCGGGTAAATTATAGAGGAAGAATAGAAGTAGAGGAATTTGAAAAAGGAAGAAGTAAAGGAAGAATTTGAAAAATATCGGAAAACGCCAATAGCGAACGCATAATCAAACATTTTCTACTAGCACGTCGGAAGAATAGTGTGCAGACGATGGCAGAAAAAGAAAAGATTGATATAAGTCGTAGTGTCCACCACCATTCGTCTCTAGAATCCAAGTTTCTTATGGTTATGTCCTCAGATTGTTAGTTCGACTCCCCTTTCATGGCAAAAGCCTTCTCCGAATAGAACGAATAAAGCTGGTCTTCAATTATATTTCGTCAACGCAAACCTTCTGCAGCAGATTCTATGAATTGAGTTCACTTCTGTCAATCTTATTTAGTCACCATGCGATGGTTTAGAAGAAACGCTCATAAAGAACATGAATCGGTTGACGTCACTTACCTCGCGTATGAGTCAGGTGCTCCTGACAAAATAATTGCATGAGATTGAGCAAATAATTGAGTGAAAAATAATAACAAAATTAAAGGCCACAAATAAGCTCGAGAGGGAGCACTTCGACGAACAGCACTTTCAAATCGTCCCTTGCAATGATGTACCACTTCATTTCGAGCCTTGCATCGCTGCATCAATACGGTAAATTGCCTTGATGAAGCAATACTTGATGAACGCAAATTGCAATGCCTTCTCCGGAAATCATCGCTCGCGTTTACAGTCCGCTTCACCGTATCCTTTTGAGCCAATTTTGCACCACAAAAACTTCCAAATATAGGCGGAGCATCAGTGACAAGTGTAGATTCAATAACCACACTGTCCATATATGGGTCATAACAGCGTAACTCTATCGACGAAGGATCAGAACATATGGGCTCGCCCAAATGTGGGCTAGTTGATGTAGAAGGGACACAATAAACGGAAGTTTGTGATGCTCGCTGAGCATATCGTGTACGTGAACGATACGCTCGACACGAAACACACATTTGCGTGAATCTATGAACTTCTGCGAGATCGTTTACCGACGTCTACGTCTTCGTTGCCAATTAAGTGTATACATTCTGAAATTCAACTCTTCCAAGGATACGATGTTTTCCAACGAATATATGAAATGAGCGGCGGAACGTAGGCAACAATTGATTTACATATTTCGTAAAATCAATCATAGGAAACAACAGCAAAGAACTAAAACTTTATGGTTAAAATTACTTTGAAATGCTAATCATAGGCGAAATTTTGTTTGATTGCAGACAATACAATAAATGGGTGTGCAAGCGGAAATGGGACGAACAATTTGTGTGCTGTGGCAGTTACAGTCATTGAAACAACCGCTTCCATAAATAAATTTAAACAATTGCTCGCAAGAATCTTCTTTAAGAATGCTTTCTTTTCAACGTGTTTAAAGACAAGTGCGGGCCAATTATTTCAGAACTCTTGCAATTTTGGCTGTTTAAGTACCCGTAACTTTTTAATAACTCGGTAGACTTCGTACAAACTGAAGCTGTGATACAGATTAACGTTTGCAAATTTAGCTTTTTGGCGTTATTATCCAACTACAGTGCAAACAAGCAGACATCTGTATACTAAACCCAGAAGTACAGACATAGTCATATCACCATGATCTTCAAAGAATACGAAATTTGATTGACGTCTGCGCGTTCACTGCTAGATAAACTGCGAAATTTTAAAGTCGTAGCCGTTTAGTGTCGTGACTAGTTAGAAATTCAGGTTTGTGGTATCCGGTAAATTTATGATATCAATAAAAGTGTTTTCAACTTTTTTCCACACAGCAAACAGATGTTTCGACAAATAAACTATGATCGCTCATGACGAGCGTTAAAATCAATTTCTGGGAGATAATAATTACACCACAAAACGGTCACCAACTCCTGTACTTCATAGCGCGATTGTGCAAACTAATAAGGAGTGGGAAAGAGTGAAAGCGAATCAAATTCGTTTAAAATCACAGGAGAAATGAAGAAATAAGAGTGTTGCAGAAACAGGAGGATTGATGGAGGAATATCGCAATTTACACATCATGTTCTTGTTCCCTGGACAAAATTCAGTTTCCGTAAGGATTTTGTCTGCAGGGCGTATTCTCGAGGTCTCTCAGTGAACGATGTTGTGAATGAAAGATAATCCAGCAACAACTACTGAATTAAAACGTCTACACTAAACGAGCGGAATCGAAAATATGATAACTCTTCGTTACTTTGCAATAATGGTGTAAGAGTACTGTCACTAAACATATCCCAGTGAATGTTAGGTAAATCGTTTTCACAGCGCTCGCTCAATTTCAACTTTTCGAGTTCACCACCTAAAAATTAGTACGTTGATATCAGTGATTCCTAGTTATTTACATCATTGTTCTATATGAAAATGTTCAAACTTATGAAAGAGAAGCATGAAGGATTGAAAAGAAAAATCAAAGCAGAGATAGAGGAACATAATATATATTGAAAATTCAAAATTCCACGTAATAAACTTGAAAAGATTACTATGAAATAGAAATTCCTCGCGTTTTTCGTTTGAAATTCATCTTAGCTATGTTGTTTCTAACCTTTATTTAATTTCAGAGGTTTCTTTTTGTTTTCATTCTCAACCCCTCTCCCACATTTTCTCGTCACCTATAAACTTAACTTATTTTTGCTTCTATTTCGAACTTCTTTATGCTTTTGCCCGGTCTTTTTTATTCGACAAGACTTAATGCGTCAAATGTTGTATTAATTAGGTCTAAATGACCATGGGGACGTTTTGACAGTGACCCGCCCCTCCCCTTCCAATCCCCCTTCTGCTACAACCAGATATAAAAACGTTGGCGATCAACGCGGAAGCATTTTTATGGTCAAATTAGCACATTTCAGGTATCCCAAATTTCACCTATTTATTTGACATTCTACCTGAGTTCTCAAGTATACACAGTTGCAGTTGGAGGTTCTACACATATTTTGCTCACATATTCCACCAACCTTCGACTGATCATCTTTGTATGTGGAATTTTCTGTATAAAAGCCAGAGAAATTTTATCACTGTTAGAAAAAGCACAAAGGAGAGACTGTTGAATTATGTGACGAATTTAAAACGCAAAATTTTCAGAACAATACTCTTGCAGAGTCATATAACAGAGAAATGCCCCTGATGAATTCATGGCAATATTAAAGCCAATTTGTTGCTTATGCTTAGTGAGAGCCATTTATTGTCACGTAGATTCGTTTCGTCACATCCAACACTACCAGTAATTGAGCAAAACGTAACAATTATGCACTTATCGCAACGAGTTAAACCATTGGAACAAAAAGGTTGCTCGACAGATAGGAGTCCGTCTCTCCACTCCATCTGAATCATTTTGCAAAAGGTGCAAAACAAGTGAAAAGGACGCTTCTCTCAGTTGATAGTATACGCTCTTTTTTGCGTTACACCACAATAAGTTTGCTATATAATGCGATAATTTACTGTATCACATTCGAATAAGCCCAATAAATAAATGAAACATTTTTGAGCAATTTGAAATGGAAGTATCGGCTAATGAAATTCATCAATGAAGTAATTTCGTCTTATAAAAACTGCAAACAGAAATGCAATATTTGCTGAGCTTAATAGGAAATTAGTGCATGAGTTGGCTTTACGATGCAGATTTAATCGATGAAATTGGATAGCTTTATCTTTAATGATTATTCAGTTGAAATTATTGAACAAACAGAGAGAGATATGCTCAGGTACGAAACTGAGTGGTTATGGCTTGAAGGTTTTCAAACATAAATTTGCGAATATATATGAAAAATAAATGAATTGAAATAGACATATTACATCAAGTTTCTATATGAAATTTTAAGAAAGATGAAAGACAGACTGCAACAAATAATAACTAATAAACGAGCAATTCAGCAAATATCGCTTAGATAATAACGAAACCTCAAATACTTCAAAGTAAATAAATTACTTTCTGGATGCGTTTATGACTGAAATGAATATAGTTTCACAGTGCTAAGCACATCAATTTTATCGACGAATTTTTTCAAGAAAAGCTTCACCTAAATTACACATCAAAGTGCTCGAGAGCACTATGACGCTAGTACGTGTGCAAGACGTTAGACATATTTGTTACTTTATCACTACTGCTAGCATCTAATACTCACGAATGAGTTGATCCAGTGGCGTCTGACTGTTTCTTTTTTGCATCTAGAAGTGCTCACACTATTTTCATCTATCTCCTTACAATACCACCTAGAATCGCTTCAGTGGAAGCATTGAAGGGGAGCAGGGGAGCAAGAAACCTAAGAAGTTTCTCAGCAAAGGCGGTCGAAATTTCTTGTCCCCAGAGTTTTCCACGACCTGTAGAGTTATCGAAACCCCTCTCTCTCCCTCCACATTTATTCATGTTCCTCTATATGAACGCTATTTATAAACAACCGAAGACATAGCAGAAACGACGTGAGCATTCTCATTCAAGTTGGCTGCAAAATTTTTGCGGCTCGTTTTACCACCTTTTATATTCACCGCAATGACAGCTATATATTTCTTTCGCAATTCACGCATCAACAAAGAACGAGTAATCAAATTTGAAATGCAGTTTAAGCCGGAAATGCTCAATAAGCCGTCTATGTGATCTCCAATTATGGTAATGTGCTAATAAAAACAGGCAAAAAACGCCTTAATATTTGTTTACGACAACAGATTTTTAGTGTTATCGTGAACGTCGGCACGATTTTGCACTGCGACCGGAAGGAGGGCAATTTAAGCAAGCGATTGCTGCGTTCCTTGACACCCCGGCGGAGCAATATCATACGATATAATTGCCGTCAACGAATGAGCGTATGCAAGCGCAAGTTTTTGGTCCTAAATGGTTTTTATACTTAGAAATAGATTTATATGTTCTATGACTGCTAAAAACCTGGAAAAAAAGATATTATGCAGAGTGTTTCGAAGTAGATTTTTTAGCAACATTTGCATTTTTAAGCATCAACACATTCAGTAAACCAATAAAAAACATCTGCATAGAGACTAACGTGTAGAAAAGAGGAGCCGCATGAACATATCAGAGGAAGCCAAAAGAAACGATAAGTCGTGCATAAATCGGGGAAATTACCGCAGTACTATTCAAACTGCCTACTTTGAAGAGGTTTGCCAACAAATTCAAAGTTTTTTAACAAATGTCGCATAGTTGAAGTAAGGAAAAATGGAACAAATAATTTTTACGTTTCTGTAAACGATAAAAGGAAATTTCTAAGCTGACCTCAGGTGAAGGTCCAGCTGCTAAAATAATGCGAGTGTATATTTAAAAAAAAACGGAGCATAAGTTTGGTTAGCTGAATTCAATGGTCGAAGTTTACAGCAAACACACTCATGAAGATATGATAACAGGCCCTCTACAAAGTAACCAGAATCCAAGAACATGCTGAATTTTGCGAACACATTTAACCTTAGTGATTTCAAACTGAGAAGCTCTGTTGTAAATTTTCTGGAAAAAAACAATTGACTGAAAGTATTAAATATCATCGATTGCTATTTTTGGTGATAACTATTTCAACTGCCTCACATAACTGCATCAATTTCGGCTATCTCCTCCTTTGCTCCCTAAGCTCACCTTGGAAGACGACAATTTTCCAACACTATGAAAGTCACGAATCCCGCAGTCTATAAACTAGGACATTTGATGAGTCGAGCATTGTCATACTGACATCAGACGGAAAATAAACAGCCACGAACGCCAGCCACTTCTGCAATACAACGGAAAATCTCTCCGCTATTTTCAAGTGAGCTACGCTCACCGCTGACCACCCGCAGCATATCAGCGTGCTACTATGTCTGCAGGAATAGGAAATGAAAGTTTCGAATACCTAGTACGATCTGTATCCCTGCATTCATGAACCAGATAGTGCCACTCTGTTGCACAAGTAAGGTGGAAAACCGATCTCGAAAACCTACATCAACAGTATCATAAACAAACATTTGATGCAAATCATGGAGATTACTAAAGGTTTTACTAAAGGTTTTGATTAAGACCTTAAAACTGTCTTCTGATTTAAAGTGTTTATATCGAAGATTGCAATAGCTTTCAATTAAAAAAAGCGAAAACTCAACAGAAATCTAGCAAATTCAATAACGAAGAATCGATGGATTCCGTTCTGAACTTTGAATTGGAAAATACAAAAATAGGAAAACCTCACTGAACTTTTAATGGAATTCAAAGTCCATCTAGAAGAGAAATCTCTTATAGAAGATTTTCAGATCATACATTTACGAAAAAGTAGTGTTCAATATGCTCCAAAAATTGAAAAAAAAAGTTCCTCCAAACGTTTGGCAATTTTGTTAATTTATGGCGAACTTCTTTCCCTTTGCCCTCTTGAATGAAGTTCACAAAGCCTCAAGGAAAATAAGAAAAAAGCAAGAAAATATTTCGACATAATGTGTACATGCCTATTCACAGACGTAACGTATAGATGCAGACGTCTGGTTCACTCCTTATGTAATTGTCCGCGGTTCCACAACAATAATCATAATAAATTAATGTTGGAAATATGTGGATTAGAAATACAAGACAAAATCAACGATATAACACTGTTAGAAGTGAATCCAGCACATCATGATGCAATGCAGGAAATCGATAATTATGTAAATTACACAGCATAAGAACGCCTATTATGGAAATAAAATCAGTGTTTCAGGTCCCATCTATCACACTGCAGGTCCAGCAGGACTACCACATAAAGCTCCACCCTCCCATTGGGCATTCAAAAAGCAATACGATGGAAGAACGATCGCAGACAAACATCAATCTTTGTCCTGCTTGTTTCGCTCACACATTCAAAATTTCTTGCTCGCACCGTTCACCTTGGCAATAGAACTTTTCGCGCTTCACTCATTCAGATCGAAAATAGTCCACCTCTTTCATTCCTTATAACGCAATCCTATACTGACCGCTTAGCTCGTCATTATCACTTTTATAATCTCCTCCTGTCAGCAAGCATTCTTCTAACATTTCTTTTCATTCTTGGCAGTATTACAAAAGACTGATCATTTGCAGGTGATTAGCATTAGAAACCATTTGAAGCAATTATTCAATAGTCAAATCTAAAAGAGCACTACCTGTCGAGATGACTAGACTTTGAGTAGACTAGATGGCTTCATTTAGAAGTGATTTAAGGGTAAATTCAGTTTTAAACGAATAGACTCGCACCGTTCGAATTTTGAAACGACTGCCGCAGTCACTACTTGAAATGATTACAGTATTTAGTCGATGAAACGCAAAGTTTTGGAAAACGCCATGCAAATGTTCTACCCTTCGATTAATCTTACCTGGCCGTAAAAGTTTGCGCTAGTAATCCCACTGGATCGCCCTTCTTTAAAGCAAGGTGAAATGCCACTTATTATGTGAGCTCGGCTGAATAATTTGAGAACGACGGTATCTTCGGAATTCGATAATCGTATATTGTTCGCAACACTGTTACTTTGCTACTTTTCAATCTGTCCCCTACATAAGTGTAAATGGAGTCTCGGAGTTCACGTCTGATCGTTGAGAGATGTCTACGAAGTAACTCAGCAACAGCTTCGAAGATCAGCACGTTTATGTGAGTTTAGAGATGAGTGTAAATGGGTTCGCCGTAAAAAACCTCATCGACTGATTAATCTTCGTCAGGAATAACTCTCTCTGCTGACCTTGTCACTGAAGACGTTGTTGAAGACTGTTATCGGAACTTTACGTTGCCAAAGTCAATAAGCTATGCTCTCAACCGACGAAGACAAAGAGCAGTCTGACTTAGTTAAAGGTATCCCATGTGATTTTTGATAAATTTCCATTCGTCGACAGTAAAGAGATTTCTATGACCATCTCACTTCCTTTTTGCTGGTTTTCCAGTAGACTGAATTTACGAGTTATTTCGTAGCAACCTCATCAGCAGTGTCTTTGTGCTGATCCTCAGTACCAGTGAATTCGAAATCCTCAAACTGCTTTGGAGTAGCCGAACTAACTGCTGCGTTTTTTTTTTGCCACAGATCATCGGTTCGAACACTAAGAAAGCCTCTTAAAAGCCAGAGGGAGCTGCTTCACTTGATCGAATGGAACAAAGTCGAACGAATGATCAAGATACCTGAATTTCTGTATTGGAGCCTCCTGAAATCTATCTCCAGAGTAAAGGTGAGCCATTGCAATATTTTCAGCACGGATTTTTCTCCGAATTTTCCATCTGCTCTTAAGTCTTTGCCGAATATTATTTGCAGACGTTCCGGATTACGGATCCGAAGGAACAAATGGAAAACGGTTCGCTGCAATTGCAACCCAGCCCAGCTTCAAATCTTCTGCAGACTCATCGTTCATAAAAAAGTGTTGATCGCCCAAGTCCATAAAAGGAAGAGCTAATTTTTGGGAATCAAGGTTGGTAACGTCTCGACTGAGAATAATTGCAAATAGTAGAAAAAGAATGAGTCCTTTTTTTCAGCTGCAGTATGAAAACCGGAGATCTTGTGTGCTTGTAATAACCAAGTTAGGTATACAATTCATTTCCTCTAACGGGTTTTTCGAGATTTCGTCCCATGGTGCGATGAAAGCATCAATTTGCGATGAAAGCATCAAAATGATTTCTGGCAACACGCGAAGCCACGCCCAGGCTGGCGCATCTACAGCAGAGATGGAGTTCAGTGATCCGTTCGAAGCTGTCAGTTCTACTGCTGTACTGCGTGCCTTTCAGACTGGCAACAGCACCTGTTGTTCAGGTGGTCGGCACTTCAAAGGGTGTTTGGTTATTGCGGAATGCGGTCGGGGTGAACATTAGACTTGCAGGACGGATGGGTGATTATGAGGGCTGTTGCATGTTGAGGTTTATTGCTGGAAGAATTATGGACAAACTACGATCGATTTCTTTTCTTTGGTATGCCGGTTTGCTTTATCAGGATGAATTATGTGATTAAGTTCTTCGAGATGCATAATTTCTCAAAGTTTTTAATAATAATATCAGAAATGTTAGTCTTCAGAAAACAAATAGGGAAACATATAAGTTTTCAGAGATTAAGTACCAAAATATGTACTGAAACAGAATGCGGAAGAGAAAGAAAAACCAAAAACGAAAGAACTGGGAAGGGAATGAAAGGCGAGGACAGCAGCAGAAAAAAAGCAATTTACTCACAGAGTATGGGAGGCTGTAAGTTATTACTACTGAATGAACTGAAGATGCTCCGTACTAGCTGGAAGAACGATATTCCATGAAACCTGAAAAAAGAGAATTGGCGCACTTACAGTGTTGGCAAGGAATGAATTCCAACGGTTGAATAAACAGTTTGCTTTGCAAAAGAACCCCGATATTTTCATAACGTCGCATCTATGAATGGAAGTTATCTCTGCATCTTCTTGTCGCAAAAAGTGAAAAAAGGAAATGGATAATGCGGGTGAGTCTGAATAATGTCCTTAAAATGTATATAGGCCCATTTCGGCTCTTCTCAGTTTGAAAGTTTCAAGAATAATTAACTGAGACTTTCGCAATATTTTAGGACTTCATAATTCATTTTTTTAAAGCCATTCTGATCAAAAATAGTCGGATCTTCGCATTATAGATGGATTGTTGCAAATGCAAAATCTCAGAAGCATGTTCCAGCGCCGGTTAGACAGAGATTTCGAAGGAAGATCCGTAAGCACGAATACCGGAGGACTTCAACGAATGCAGAAAATTAAGACGATCGCAACAAATTTCTATGATAAGGTTGCAGAAGCATGACTTATGCGACAACATATAGTCAGTGAAATACTTAGATAATCATCGACTAGGATGACTGAATGTGAAGTTCTCAGGCAAACATGAACAGGAATTTTTATATTGATCAATATGAAGGATACAAGATTGGTTAGCAGAAATGAAAAGCTGTTTAAGCGATCAGTCGAATATGTAGCTGAGTGATATGGGTATCAGCGTAACCCGGACAGTCAGCGTAGAATTTCATACCACCAGCAAGTAGCTTAACCTGGATGAGCTTAACTTGCAAAATCATTGCGAAGTTCATTGATATTGAAGAAACTCGGAGCAGGCGCTTTTAGTCTAGATCGCAATCTTTCTTTACGTAATAAAAAGCAATCCTACAGAAGAGTTCATCATCTACGACATATAATTTGCGCTTCCTTATCAAAAGTCGAACACGTAAAAAATCAAAAGCTGCGACAATATCGATATATCTAATCTGGGGACCTGTTTCCTTAAATGTTAGTTGTAGGTGCAGATTAAAAGCTATGAAACAGTTGATCTGTGACAGTGTTTGTAATAATGAGATTGCAACGAAATAGAACTGATGCAAGCTCTTTTACAACGAAGCTTTTGAGAATAATCGACAATATGTACCTGGGTAAGATTAGTAGTGATTGGCGTCGTTCATTAACTGCTATAACCACGGAAAATTTTTATGTGGAGAGCAGTTTACGAGCAAGAGATTGGAAAAAGAGCATTGCTATAATTGATGCTATATGGATATCTGTGATCTAGACTAGAATGAAACGCTCAAAGACGTTAGAGATCGTTGCATTCTCAAAGGTGGAGATCTCAGTTTTCTTGAAATCTTTGGGACAACAGGTTGAATGCCACGAATAGTTCGAATGATCTTGCTGGTTACATCTGAAAGCTCTGAGATAGAAGCATCAGCGAAATGGGAAGAAATATGTGGACAAAGATTTCAGTTTTAGCTAAACTGTCACTTGTTAGAGTGTTGTTGCAGAACTGGAGAGAAAGAAATGAATCATTAGCTTCAAGTCCTTTTTATGGAACGGCAGGTGTCTATCAAATTACAGAAGAGAAAAATACGGTCCAAGTTACTTTGAAAGTGAATCAAAGTTTTTCCCAACTGTTTATAAATTCTTTTAAAATCAGTTAATAAAAAAAGCTTATAGGCAACAGCATTTCGCCATAGCGAAAATCTGGCACTAAAAGGAGAAACCACTACTGAGTAGACAGAGATATGAATGAAGAGCAAGTAGGACACAGGGTCACGTGTGTTCCCCGGCTTCAGCTTACAAGTTCATGCTCCACTTTCATTTGACGAGAGAAACGTTGGCCAGTTTCAACAAAACTGCGGATAAATTGTCGCCTCATTTCTATTTTTGCTCTCTTCCAAGAAATTAATATCAACCAGCCATATTCAGTTGCCGCTTTCCGAAGTTTAAACAGCTTAACAGACGATATGTGTTTGCGGCCGATGAGCAGAAGCTGCTTCCCGATAGTGGCCCGGTATTAGGCAACTGGATGAGACTGACTAGGATTTCGGAAAACTAAGAAACTAGACAGACATAGTTGTCAGGTTTTCCGATGCCGACTGTAGTGGCTTCTAATATTGCTTAGTATGAAACTGGGCCACCAACTCATTGCGACTTAATGATTTATTAGCTCACAGGATCTGTTAATTGCCAGTTAAAAAAAGCATCAGAACCTTTCATGGATTACAGCTTTTAAAAACAAATGTGTGAATGAGCACAATTATACCTAAGTATTTAAACAAACACACAAGCAAATCGACAACGAAGACCTAGGAGCGGCAAAGCAACTCCATTTCTTCACTACGAATCCGCAACTTCAAAGCAATGCCGTTTTTACGTACCTTCGGAGCGAAAGGTAAACAATAGTTTGAAAACCCTAAGAAGTTTCTGTGGTTTCTGCGAAGCACTCACAAGTCGAAATTGAAAACACCTTCTAGAACTTCAGTTCTCGCCTAGATGAAGTTAAACGGGCCTAACAGATCAATACTGCCCAGAAAATTCTTTAGCAAATTCCAGTGTTTCTTTTTTCATAGAAAAACTTCATCTTTCTCAAAGAACACAGTACATAAAACCACTTCTATACCCGTACGTAATTCTCGCTCAAGTCGTTAACTTATGTAACGATAACATATTAAATATAAGAATTATTTAAGGAACATCTACATTCCAGTCATTCGGCTGCCTGTAAATTTTCAAATTGTAGGGTAGTTGTTGCGGGTCATTGAGGAGCGACGATGAACCGCTATTTTCAAAACTTCGGCCTTATTTTGAGCCACTCGAATATTCATCCAAAAATACTCACCAGAGAATGTTGCCCTCTTCGACTCTCTAAGTTAACTAATAAATAACACTTTAATAACTTTGATGTCCTTATTGAGTAGTGGCGCTCAATTTAATCTCTTTGATCTCTTTGCAAGAGGAGTATGCCGTAAATTTGAGAGTGAGTATGCCGTAAATTTACGGCATACTCCTAAGATTTCATTGCACAGAAGTTGAAAATATCATATCTGAATCATATTTCGATTAAGACGTTATGTTCGTATAATGCAAACGACACGTTCTCACCATTTAATATGCTCTTGAACTATTTATAACTGAGGTTTTGTTTTCAACTGGATGAATGAAAACCTGAAAAAATTTGAGCCATCTAAGCACGAAATTCTTGATGGCTCTTTAATGATGAACACCAAGAATCCTTAGGCCGAAATTTTGCGATATTTGCAGTGGATAAAGCTAATTTGCAATGAATCAAACAAATGTCGCATTATATTACAAGCGGCCGAATTTTGGTTGAACTGTTTTAGCATCGCAACCAACAAGTGCTGTTAATTCGATAACTTATACACGTTTCACTTACCTTCACGGTCATGACGAACATTTTCTGCAAAAATCCATGAAATGGCAGCACTATGCACACAGTGCCTTGTGAACGCTCTCAAAAATGGCCAGCCCAGATAACACTAACAATGGATATGCTGATGAAGTCACTACGCCGTCATGAAGAAGCATAAAAAAGCTGCGATGCTGACTGCGACATTATTGGCACTATGATAACTGATTTAGTTTTGCAACGCTGGAAAATCCTGCAACGTCTCAAAGTAGATATCACACTCGATTATACCTCCTCTTGGTTCATTAGTATGTGGTAGTACATCTCTTATCTCTAACCCCTCTAAATCACGATATCCTACGTTTATGTGTGCTTTGTCACAACCAATCATCCTCATCATAGCGTAGGAAATTCATCGGACTGGAAATCTTTTAAGATTTTAACTGACAACGGTAAACGTTTATAAAGTGCACGCATCCCCAAAACAGTTAAACAGCCTTGCTGCATTAAGGTAAGCCTAACCTCTCGGTTACATTTTTTTCAAGATCCTTCAAACAGCTAACGAAAGTAAAGATTTCTTTTAAACGAAAACCAGTTGCTGAACTCCAACCAAGGTGACCTTGAGCTATAACGAAGTTGATTAGTACATATTTCCGAATAAGATGAAATTATTATACTCATACTTGTTTACTTGAAAAACCCTCTATGGTACCAAAGAAATATAAATTAGTGCTAGCTAGCGCAATCGCTTGCACAGTTTGTCACTACACCCTCTCCCGCAAACTACCTAATTTTTACTGCAACTTCCCCAAAGCTCCCTAGAGTTTGTAAATACTCTGCAACCAAATGTGCGCACGTGTTGGTAGCTCTGACTTCACTTCTTGACCTCTCACTACATATTAAGAAGCTGGCTTTTCTAGCAAAAACTAGCGTCCCTATTGTATAAAATTTCTGTGAAATCATTTGTATAGCCACCTAGAGAATGGCACACCTTACTGCCTTCCTATAAGAAAAACGCACACCGAAATATACCGTGACTGATTCGAGATGAAGAATAGCTCATAACGTCCGTAATTCACTTAACCAAAATACAAAAAGGTTGGAAAGGAAGGACGCTTTCCACTCCACCATGTCATATTTTCTGATTTTTTCCTATTAATCATCCTTTAATCATCACTCCCTCCATATGTTAGACCCAAATTGCTCTCCAATGGGACTTACCATCGACATATATCCTTGACATCATGTATATCCTTCACCAGTAGGAGGCATTGCAAGTGTTCTGCGCTTGTAACCTGTTTGTTGATCACTAGGTGTACACTTCAATCAGTGTTGAAGTTTCTTTGGTTGTATTCGCATTACGGTGGGCTTTTGGGAGGCAGCATTTTATTTCAGTGCTAGTATGCACAAAGCGGGTGATAAAATAGTGTCTCGGTTTAGAGGAATGTACACGTTAAAGGTCCTTATGAAAGAAAAACCGGGAAAATATAGTATCCACATTGCGGATTCGAAGACAACATACATTCTAAGAATGGAAGTATTGTTTTGGAATGAATAAAAAAGAATCCATTGTTAAGAGGGATGCTGTGAAACGTTTGGCTGCCCTCATAAATCACTTTAAACTCAATGTGTGAACAAAAAATATATATTATACGTTTGATAAGAGGTTCTGATTCATTAAATAAATCCGTCAACAAACCTGGAAACCGCATTGCTTGAAGAGTGATAACACCTGAACGCAAATTTGTCTGTCATTTAGTGTGATTAACTCGCATATACCTTACATAGGAGAGTGCATGCCTCTGTAAAATGTGGTGACAAATTGCTTTCTATTTACTATTCAGTATAGCTGCATCGAACGTTACGAAAGTTACGAAGTCACAGGCTTTCAAATGTTTCCGGAGGCCCCAGCCTTAATTCTCCAGTTTATAATTCCTTGTTTTTTCGGTCATTAGAGCATTGAATAAAACTCTTGCTCGTATCGTCTAGTGTCTTTGGGTTCACAAATAGCCTAAAACGTTTTGAATTCGGGAGAATCTATGAGTCTATGTTAAATTGACGTCGTTTTTTAATCGTCGTAGCCACGTGGTGTACATCTTTCTTTGTTTGGTCTGCGTCTTGAGTAAAACGGCCCTTAGAAGGCTTTGAATGTTAATTTAAAACCGGGAGCAAATTATAGCTCACCACCTGCCCTCCCAGTAATGCGCACTTACCTTACACCAATGCTTAACTGCTTAACCAGACTAACCAGACTTAACCAGACTAACCGATGTCACAGGATCCCACCCCCTCGTAGATGGCTGACAAGTTTTGGAGCTTCCTGCAGCCAAAGAGCATTTCACGTCATATTGCAAATGGCATAACTATGAACCAGTGGTAATGTGACAACGCGAATAAATGCTCTGCAGAAATAACTAATTGAGCGCAAATTTGCGCCTACAGTGGTGGCAACAAAAATTTAGACCTACGACATAGGACGGCGAATAAGAGCATAAAAAACTCAACTCGCAAATGCGCAATTCGTAATAATAAATATATTAGTTAGGAAGCAAAGTTATAATTTCACATTGAACTGTGCCGAAGAAAGCAAAGCTGCAACAACTAACAGCAGTAACAAGCATAATCAGCGTTGCCAAAATCGCGCTCCGATGTCGATGTCTCTTTCTTCTTTGATGCAAAAGAGCAAAAGCGCCTGAACGCACAGCAAGAGCAGCACTCACTCTAACACAATTTCAAGTCACGAAACGAATTTTAGGCTTTAGACAACGCTGCTCAAGATCTTCATACAAACACACACAATTCAACTCTGACGATATCGTTCGCATGCCACTTCCGCCAATTCGTAGCGAACATTCGAACAATTCCGGTTAGGGAACAATCTTCGCACTTTTAGGAAAATTCTTTGCTAGACAGCAGAGAAGTAAAGAAACAAATATATTCCGGGTATTTACGCATTGAGGTAGATATATTTAAAGAACATGCTCACAGTCAGCGATTATTCTGAATCACATGGCTGGTGAGACCTGGATGATGCTAATTCTTTATCATGAGGACAACCTCAGTGAGAATAATTTTTACCGAAAATGCGGCTCAATACAACAGTAAAGAACGAGGAAAGAAGTCAAGATGTTATGATTTCTGGCATCTCTATCTGAATTTAGTGTTCGGGCTAGTTAACCGCTATACGCTCAAAGCAATAATGGAAAGAAGCAAAAAAAGATGAAAATGGATAAGGATCAAAATAAAAACCTCGGAGGAAAAAAGATGCTTAGATTTAGACTGATTTTTCAGGGAGAATATACGACGCAAACGCGAGATCGTTACGACGAATACAAGAGGTATGCAAGTAAAAAAGATGAATGTAGCAGCCCCTCAACGTACTACAAGAAAGCACTGATTTCTAGTCGGCTTCCTTCATCACTGAATTCTTTCTTAGAGGCAAACAGTGCTCAGTGGCTATACGCGCAACACTATCACAAAGCGCTTTGAAAACCCAAAAACCGATGAGGCCCTAACCTGATGAACAAGTTGCTCAGAAATCGATCTATTAATCGAAATAATAATGAAAACGGTTATTGTCAGGGCTTATCGAACTGCCCCAAATGGAGATCATTGAATATGGCGCAATATATCAGGATGCTACAAACATGCCACCTATATTAGCATCTCTGTTTTAGTTGCATCCGAAAATGAACGGCATTGGTTGACGTATTCTCTACGAATAAGAAATCAAGCATCCGATATGATGGCAGCTTTGCGTACATGTTAGTTGATATCTTCGAAGTTTTCAAGCAAATGAGCAAAGTCTGAATAAATTTGTCAACATATGACTGTTAAGCAGATAACTTTTCAACACATCTGTTTCTCATTTCACAATAAGAAAATATGGGAATAAGGGTGCAAAGAGAGGTATTCTTTTTGAAGGCATGAGGAGTGTTTGGGCGAAATGTGGAGGACGGCAGAAGGAAGATGTGAGATAAAAAAAACGGATGTTCTTCTTAACTTTACTTCCAAAAACCTTTCTAGCTTTCCCTGACAAAATATGAACTGCAATTCGAATTCATCCGCTTACCTATGATTTCAAGTTTGCTTTGGAGCTTTGCTTCACCGTGGAAACTTTCCACTCTCTCTTGCCCTTTCTTCCGTAGAATTATTTAAAAGAATGTCAGTATTCGCAACAAAAAGCGGAACAACACATCCTATAATAGATTCCACGACATAAGAACGACAATGTGGTCTGTAATGTTCGAAGATTGCCGCCTGCTTGGTAACGATCGATCCTATTTAGAAAACAGAACGGTGAGTTCTGCGGGGTGAGGAAGTTGTTGAGTGGCAGTCGAATATAGCTTTTACCTTTAGAATTCGATCCAGACAAGTGGATATTGAAGCGCTAAAACATGCAAGATGTCATTTTCCAGAACGACGATTATTACCATAAAAATTGCACAACAAATTCAATTTCGCCTCAACGTTCCCTACATCACCTCATTTCCATTCATCATTCGCCAGTCGTTGCAACATTGACAACCTTTCTTGTTCGATACTCAAGCATGCTCAACATCAATATTTGTCGATAAAACTACTTAATTCTTCTAACTTTCCCATCATAATCTGCAATTCTGGAATAAAATTATTGCGGCGCTATTTTGTTCGGCACGCTAAATTCAAGCTTGTGGCGCAAAGCGGAGGTGGAGGTGGAATATGTTTGAGCCGCCGAACAATAAAGATTGCTCAGAAGTGCGAACTCGATTATCGTCCAAAGCAGTTCATTTAGTGGTCAAACGTTTCTTATCGATCATCCACATACGAATTCCAACACATCAAAATGATAATATTTTCCACATTTTGCTCCACAGAAGAACACCAGTTGTACCTCCTAAACGGGAGAAAAGCGACACAAAAGGAAGAGAGAGGAAAAAGGAAGTTGAGAAATAAAAACGCGGAATGCGGGTATTTAAAAAAAACTGTATTTATTGTTGAGCTTGCCTCACTTGCTTTGTTGTCATGAATTACACAACACGTGCTGTGATTATCAACGATGGAAATCAATGAATCTGATAATACCACACAGCTATATCTACTTTAAGTTTCACTTTGAAAACATCGCTATCGGCTCGATGACAACTTCATAGCCGCGAAGTATCTCCACCTCTGCGGAAGTGCGACTTATCCGGTAGAGGTAGGACAGTGGTGGCGAAATCGCCCATCAATCGTCACCCTCTCGAACCAAGTGCTGATGACTCATCCTTCGGTCAGTAAAGATACCCACTAGGTTCTCATCGCAACTCTGTTACATATTTAAGCATATTTTCAGTAGTGCTTTCTCACGATGGCATCAGAGTCACCTCCTGTAGCAGCCTACAGCAGCTCGACCGGATCACAACACTTCCTCTCAACAGAACATGTAGGTGTACGCTGACAGCCGCTTCTTTTGATTCCCTCAGCTACTAGGCGTCTTGCGAGCACCCGCTCACCGATCTAACATGAGCCCCATGTTGTTTGAGAAATCATATCTGAGTACGGCGTTGAGTTCAGGCCGGATAGGTTTGTTCGAACCGTAAATGCAGTTGCCGCTATCCATTACAGACCTTGCCAGACAATCCTCACTTATCAAGAATATTGTTCTGGAATTTTTTTTTTTAGAGCGGAAAGCACTTTCGATTATCTATAAGGAAGCCGTACAATTTTCTGAGAAAAGCCTCTACATATCCTTTTCTGATTTTGAATGCGAGTTTAAAAACAACTGACGTGCAGTAAGGATAGAGTTTTCTAGCCGGCTCCATACTTCCATCGGCTTTCCCTTGGGAAGATGGAAGCAAGGAGGAAACAAAGTCTTCTGTGAACAATGGAAGTAGGAGAAGAATGGGGAGTCGCTCAATTTTTCGTTTCGCTAACCTTTCTTTTACAATTCTCTAATGCACTCCTCGCTTCGTCATATACTTAGGTGATAGACCTAAGGTAAGGAAGAAATCATTGATTGCGAAAATCTATTGTTTCATCTGTGTGTGCGATGTTTCACTGAGAAATAATTGGTAAAGATTTTTTAGGTGCGCGCATTTTTGCTTGGTGAAGCATGAAAATTGCCAGCAAGAAAGCGCTCACAACTTGTGTTAGCGAGAAAATTGAATAAGAGTGCTGCTTAGAGGATGCGCTTTTTCTATGAAAGAAGATCCATTACAGCGACCGATCGAAAACGATGCATTCAGCTCATTTAATTGCAACAACGCGGTACATCGAATTGCGCACATTCCACTCCAAATGTTGCGGTTAACCGAAAATATGCTATAATTCAGTGTTCGTTTACTTTATTTTCTATATTCACTATAACACCGTCTCTCGCAGAGTTAACATACAAAATTACCGTCGAGTAACATATTCTCTGATAGGATTTCAAAAAGAACAAATGCGAATACTTATGCACTAAAGAATGACAAAACTGACGACGTAAAATAATATTATAAACGCTGATAAGCACGAATCTGAGACGTTACAAACTATTAAGCGCCTACATTGAAAAGTGGTAAATTTCACAATTCTCAGCGACATATCCCAGTGTGATAACATTTATTGCTCATTTAAGCAGCAGCTCAGCCGTAGCGGTTAAAAATTATGGGAAGAACGAACATTTCAAGTTTTTGAGTCGTAGTTAAAGAATTTTTCGATCTCTTAGGTGAATGTGAGACTGTCCAGGGTTGCGAATTGCGCAGATGTCATGATGTCAGCTTAGCACTTTGCAAGAACCTGTATATCTCCCTCAGCTGACACTTCACTAGCGACTAACGACGATTGAAAATGCAAAAGCGATTGCTGCAACACGATCTAACCTTAGCTGGAACTGTTATGAAACCTGTTTAAGCTTTTCTTCGAGAGTTGAATGTTTGTGCGGAAGGAATCTGCGCGTTAGTTGGACGGCTGCGCTTCATGGAGTGTGGAGTGACTCTCTACTGGACACAGGACCACAAGCACCCTAAGCTCCCGCATTTTGCTGTGAAAAAACATTGTTTACTAGCTGATTACGCATGGCCATCAACAACTATTTTTCATTGCATATATGAGGAGGAAACTTTCCCATATTACAGCGATCGACGTGCAGCGGAGCCTGCGTCCTAAATACGACGGTGATATTGCTGCATCTCAATCCTTCTCCGCCTCAACTCACTAGACGGCAATACCGGATGCTCCTGGCGGGCTGAAGGACTTTAAAGCATAGACCATTTTGCCAGGCCCTCTCGTTAGGTGTCAAGGACATCATCGATGACATCTAAAGAGAGGGCATAGTAAAGAGACCATCGCTGACATGATCGCCCAGTGCAGCAATAATTGTTGCCGCCAAACTAACCATGTTCACAAACTTTCGCCGAAATTCGGCAAACTTCCTTTGGATATGCGATGCAAATATATCCGTAAAAAAATGTAAGTGACTAGCATCACATCCATCAAATCGATCATCGACATATAGCTGGCAACAGCTGCAACCAATGCGTTAAGTGAACTTGTCGATGATATATCTCTCTAACGAATACTTTCTGGGTGAGTAAATAAATACAGATATCTTCTCATGCAAGTCGCATCCTGAATAAAAAAACGTTATCTCCATAGGTCCACAGATCAAACGATCTAACGGATGCATAATGAAATGCTATGAGTACGCTTATGAGTCCATTACAATTGTGCTATGAGTCCATTACAATTTCCGACAGAAGCCATTTGTCTTCAAAGAGGAAAGTCGTACGAAATTTGCCCGAATATTTGAATAAATTAGCCAAAGTGAGAGCGAACAGAATAAGTGGGCGTTGTTAGAGTGGGCAGAGTCAGACAAGAGTTTCTCACGTTAAGGAGACTGAAGTGAGATAAAAAATTTGCCGAAAAATAAACGAATTGATAGTGTTTGCGGTGGGAGCAAAAGACGAACTTAAAAAGTGTCACTACCCGTGTCACTACCCTTCAGTCTTCTTTTTCTGTTCTCTTTGAACTTTTATGGGGAATCTAAAGCTGAACCCCATCTTCCCACTAACAAAACCTAAACATCGGAACTGTTATGGTCCAGCAGCTAAGGCAACAAAAAGGCTGACGCGCTAACATGTGTGCGCAGAAAGCCTAGGAGTTGAACGAAATAGAGAAATCAACGATTAGATGAGTTCAGATGCGTACTGGTACTTGACAATGATGTTTACTAGCTGCTTCATGGGTGCATTAGATGAACCGTGCTCAGTAGACACAGAATTTCTTTTGTTTCTGTTCTGGAGAAAAGAGATAAGTTTTAATATAAACGATAAAATCTATTTTGATGAAATTAAACGAAAACGAGGAAAATTGGCTAAGTGAACGACTAATCTTATAAGCATTTTCAAATGCGTTATCAAAAATTGCAAGAATATGAATTTACGCAAGTAGGTATCCCTTCAGATATAATGCAATGCAAATGTGATGCAAATTGCTACGAGATGTATTACGCAAAGTGAATACTGAGCGATAAACGAGATATAAACTAATGAAGAAGAGATTCGAAAAATGCAACACATGAACGAACTCCTCTTTCCTCATCTTATAAGACCAAAGTATGGTAAGCCGCCTTAAGTAACAAAACGTGTAACGATATGCTTATGTTTTGATCGGCGCTCCTACAGATTTCTAAGTCTGTTTTTCTACAACAATCTGCTGCAAAATACGACCCAAACATCTTAGGTATGATGAGCAAAAACGCAAACTTTAGGGCACTTCTAAACGCCCATAACTCCTTCCAAAGTTGATGGATTAACATGAAAGTTGAAGTTTTACTCACCTTCAGGTGCACATGACAACCAATAAGTCCAGCAACTTCATTTCCAGCTTCAGTGGTTTTCTAGATGAAACTATCCGACAGCCAGACAGACGCAGAAATATAAATGGAAAAATTTTGGTGGACGTAACCTCAGCAACACTATTTCATTGTGACTTTTTTTTCAACCAAAGCGAAAGCGGTCAATCCGCTGAAAGAAATTTTATTATGACTCTATCAGGATGTCAATTAACTGTGCAAGATGCTCTCCATTTTCGTAATAAGTGTGGCACATACATAAAAACAACGAGTGCTACATGTAACGTCTGGTCTCGACGCTTACGTCCATACAATTCCGAACTTTTGTTCTGCAACACATCTACTCTGTGCTTTTGAAAGATTTTCTTTTAAAGGCTTTGCACCAACAATAGAATGGTGGATACCACTGGAGTATAGATGCCACAAAACAAATAGCATGACAACGCAAGTTTCGTCAAGTTGAGCTAAGCATTCACATAAACAATATTCATGAAAGAAAACGCAGATACTCGCATTTCGATCATAATTTTCAATCGCCAATGAAGTTGTGCGTAAACCACGAACTGATGATGGATTTCTTCTACTGCACATTTCATCGCTTCACCGCAAATTTTCGTCCTTCACAAATGAAGTAATCCTATTTTTAATTTCTCCCTTCTCACAACGGCTGGCAACTTTGCAGTTGCAAAAGTAAAAGCAGCTGTGTGAATGCACATATGCACCTGTTTGCCTGAGGGAAAATTTAGAGTGAGGCCGCTAATGAAAATCATTCTTAGTATTTTTCAAGTTTATCCACCAAGTTTTCAAAGACCGTTAACTAGATATGTACAGCCAATTGTTTCATCACGACTCCTATTCGAATGATACTCTTTGTTTGCTGATCTCTGAAATTTCCGCCTGCACGAAACAACGAAACATTAACATTCTAGTTGCGGGAAAGCCTTTTATAAGTATTATCGCGCGATTTTTCTCGAATCTTTAGTGTCTGCTGCAGCTAGCAGGAGTGGTCGTGGTCGTTCAGTGGTACTGCACCAGCCCCGCAAAGCTAAGTAACTCGGCCCCGTCTGTAAATGACTTTTCCACCGATCAGTACATAAAAGATCAAAAGCTCATCAAATAAAAGATTCAGACATTAAAATGCGCTCAGAAAAAGCGTGTATTTCACAACTGACCGTGCGGCATTCTATACCAGTCCGGTCGAAAAGAGGAAGCTTTTGCGGCAACTGCATCCCTTTCTACTGAAGCATGTTGGCGAGTTGTGCGGAAAAGAAACTCTCATATAAAAACCAATAAGGTCATTTGCAAGGGAAGCTTTGATCGTCATAGGTATGAAGCAAATATGACTAGAAGAGGAAGCCGGCGAACTGGCCTAAAAAAACAGGTCTCATTCAGCACATAGCAGTGGAAATTTTGAAGGAAACGAATATTAGCATGAGTGCCAAACATTAAATGCACGTGTAAACCCCATTCCCCAGTCACATAGAGCTATCTGGACTAGCACTAACTAATAACTTCACAACTCATGAAGCGTTACGCGATCCTACATTTCCAGTAATCATTTTATTAAGCGTTTCATAATCAACGAGTTTACAGAAATGGACATTTTGCTATCGAAATAAAGTTGTATTTGTCTAAAATTACTGCCTTCTTCGTTAATCTCACGAAATTCAAGTCGCTGTTGTATAAAACTGTTTCGCTTTCAAATCGTTTTGTGTTGATATTGTTGCTGCTCAAATAGTTCACTTAATATCTGTTCAGCGATCATTAATCATTACTCGCTGTAAGTCGAGAAGTTTCTTGATGTAATTATTGGTGCACCATGAATCATGTAACAATAATAGTTGCGATCTGAGTTCAAGTTTTACAACCCAGCTTTATTACTTCGCTGCATTTGTTATGGAATTTCGCATAAGCATCAATTATTTTTCTAAGATCCTCAGGGAGTGGAAAAAATGTTAACCTGTTTTGACAACTGATACATGTTTCGTTCGGAATATTTAGCTACCAAAGAGTTTCTTAAATGGCCATAACGCATGTATTTGCCTTGCAGCAAAAGCTTTTTTGTGTGAAATCCAGACGAAAGCTTGCAAACTCATTCAGCTTCCAGAAAATTCATAGCCCTTCCTGGACTTTGTGCGCGTTGTTACAAGGACCATTGATCTAAGGAAAAATCCCCTACTTTTCTGCGTGGACTCCTACTTCAGCGAGAAAAATCCTGTCCCTTCATAAGCTTAATTTTCCATGCTTGCACGCTTTTCCACACAACTGTTAAAGAAACGCCACCAGGTCCGCCATGCAAAATGACCATCTAAACTCTGCTGTGGTTACATATTTCTCCCTATGCATGCTATGTGGTTTTTACAAATTTAGATATGAATGCTTCCCTAGGAAGGAGAGCAGAAGTTTCCATTTTACATGCTGATGCCTACGACCTTCCTGCAGTTCTGCAGTTCCTAATACAACGATGTTCCAAAACGAAATACAGGTGGCATCAGCTCTGATCTGCAACAGCGACTGCAGTTTTGCTCTTGCTGATTACAAAATCATCTAAAACTGTAAACTGTTGTTTGAAGTACTAAAGTGTGTTTTGAATGTTGACAATTGTCTTCGTTCAGTTTCTGCCTGCCAATTCTGAATAGGACACTTTTATGTGCTTCCCTTTTGGTCTCCCCTATCAGCTTGCTAGCAGAGGGCCAGAAATGATTTGTCACCATTGCATCTCGCAGAATTCTCAGCTGCCCACACTAGTCACGCTAAATGACTAGAAGTCTTTGACGTAGGTGCAATAAAACATGTTTATGATGGGATTTCCCAATGTCCCGTTTTAAAAAATATTTTAGTTTCCCCGTCCTCTTAGCGGACGATAAAGTCGTCCTCTTCAAAAACTGTTGCACTAGCAACTGTTGTATCCGGTATTGTTTTCTAGTATCTTGTGATATGAACCCTTGACCTAGTACCTGTCGATATCGCTGGTGCGTCCATTTGACTTTAAACTGCTGTGGAGTTATTTCGATTTTCACATTATGTGTTCTTTTTCCGGACTCCCGTTTTGTGGGAGTTCTGCACTCACCTATTTCGACATTATTTTCTGCTATCTTTTCTATCCTTCTCTTGTATTTGTGTTCATATACCTTCTGCATGTTTTCCCACTTCGGAAATTAAACCAAATTTTTCATTAAAAATTCTACAAAAACCACTATATTAAAGGGAAACCGCCTAAAATCACATGATCTCCATGGAAAAATGATTTAGGAAGTTGTCAGGTCTTGATGATACGATTCCAACAGACTTTCTGGTTGTCAACAGGAAGTCAAACTTGTCATAGGGAGAAAAATTCTCGAAATTTGAAAAAGAACTGCCTGAATGCACCACTAATTCATCTGACTCCTTAGATAGACAGTTTGGGTGCTCAGTTTCTTGCGAAATTCAACGATAAATGAAAAAATCAACATTTTTCATAATGAACGAGTTCACATAAAATATTTTCGAAGACGTGGATCGGTGAAAATAAAAAAACGTGTCAGGGACAATACGCATTTTTGTATTTCGTCCATCTTACTAAGCACGTTTATCAGCTAGCCGTAACAGCAAATAATAAAACAGCTGGAATAAAAGCTCCCATTTTAACCTGAACATTCATAGAAATCTTCTATAAACATACCTACCATTCTATAACCCATCGAATCTAAAATGGTGGGCAGCATGCATCTTGGATCAAGGAAATCCTGTCAAAGTTAGCTTTCCAGGCAGAACCAAACAAATTTATTTTCTGTTATTAGGCAAGATGTTTTATGCGATGATCTAAAATGCACTTGGATTAATTGCGCTTATTCGCGTTTTGCAGATAAATCCGTTAAAATGTCGCAATATAATGCAGCGTACCCATAAAATTTTTTCAACGTCCTAGTTCCTATGACGACTCCGCTTTTGAGAGGCAGTGAAACATGCGGACGATAAAAATCGATGAGTTGACATGACATAACGATCTTTTCTATTCCATCCATAGGTCTATGGATGGAATAATATTCATAAATTACCGAGGAACGTAAAAGTTATTTTTTATCGAATCAAAGACGCGCACAAACTTCCCATAAAAGGGTCACATTTCTGTGGCTTGATCCATATAAAATGAAGAGCAAAACGGCCATAACTTGTACGGAAATTTTTTGGCACGTCAAGTGTGCATTATCATTTCCGCTATAGGAGATCAATCAATAGGGTACATCGAAACCTCTAAATTTCCTCACTATGGCTTCCAAACTTGCAATGCTAAAATTCAGCGAACGGATAGAAAGTCGAATGAATGTATAACGCAGCAAGGAATATGCACTAAATTGAAGTCGCCATAATACGCCTCTCAAATGAAAACTGTGAAAGCGCATACGTGTGCATTGTACCCCGCCATAATGCAATTGAAGTGAAGTGAGGTGAGATGAGGTGAAGTGAGGTGAAATGAAAAATTCTGATTCAGAAGCATTCAGAAGCATGATTCAGAAGCGTTTCAAATGCTTCTTCATTTAGTGTGAAGATTTAGAGAAGGTTGAAATATTGCTGGATCACTGATTTTGTTCAACATCCCGCCATCATGCTTATCGTGTAATATTCGCTTCCAACCTTTCATTAAAACAGAGAAAGACGATACTATAACATATCTTATTGAATCTCTTAGAGAATAGCCTGAGATATTTGGTTACTGAAAAATCAAAATCAATGCACGACAGTTCGAAAATGGCAAGGCAGAAAAAGATCGATGTCTTTTGTTGAAGTCCACCATAGTCTCACATAGACGTAGGTTTCAAAATTGCTTGATAATCAGTGAAATCATAGCAATGACAAGGGTTATCGAGCGAGCCTGAACTAGATTTAAGCTAGTCCTAAGACAAGATTTAAACTACCTATGTGAGTTGTAAAACCTTCTCAACTTTAGTCACTTCCAGTCCGATTTTTGTCACCACGTTGCAACATAGACGCGACAGAACGTATGCGATTGAAGTAAAAAAATACGACCAATGAAGCATTCGCTGCAAGCATATGGTGGAACATCTACTTTGAAAGTGAATAGTCGCTAATTCAAACCCACATTTTGGGTTCATTGTACAAAGAAGGCGATGAGGAATTATATATAAAGTTTTGAAGAAGTGATGTTATGAGAAGATAATGCATTATCAAACAGAACAGTAAAATATTTAATTGCAATTATAGGACCTGATAAAGGATGCGCTATGCCGACATTTTTATGTCCCACTTGTCGATGACGATGAAATATATCTTGTCTTCTTGTACTTATTTGAGCATCGACAATGGAACTACATTTATAACATGTTATGATAACTCCACAAATCGTTAACAGCAGAGCTATGAGCAATCTCTGTGCCCATTGTTACACCACAGAAGTCATTTGCGTCGTTCCAATTTACCGAGTAAACTGTGAAGCCATCCTACAGCAACGCAAAGTTATACTTCACTCAACAGAGCATTTATTAAGAATGAATGTCTCATCATATCGCTTTCACTTCCACATGAGAGGTAGATCGCGCGAGAGTAAAATCAAATAAAAAGTGGAGCAAGTTGAAGCAAAGGTAAAGCAAAAAACAGTCTACGCGATAATGCTACCGATTCGAATTTCTTAGGCAAACATCAACAGGCAGAAAACTTTATTCCTATAAAATCAAAATGCGAATTATTACGAAAACATTCCCATTAAGATTTCCATCACTTGGTTTCCATATTATCGCAACAAATTTGTCAGTTTATTTAGCAGCACTGCTGAATTACACTCATCATTCCTCAAAGATATTGATGTGCTGCTGTTTTGAAAGCTGATGCAAATATGAATACCTGATCCATCGAGCGGAGTAAAAGTATTTTCCATTATTTTCATGTCACTATTTGATGTAAACTCCATAGGCAGCATTTTATATAATAGTAAAAAAACAATCAAAGGTACCATTGTAAGAAAGAGCGGGAGCTACGCTACGATATGGACATGCGTTAACTTCTTGAATGCAAATTTTAGGGTTGTCATACTGGCAGAAAATTAGCAGGTACTACTCATTGAGAGCCATTAACAGTACCGTTTGAAGGCGCAGCAATACGAGAATATGATTAGGATAAGTCAAAGACAAAAACCTTGAGTGCCAATTTAGATACGACAATAAATGCGAATGCGTTGCACTTCTCAGCTTCTATATCTATATTGACGACGCCACATCACATGCGATACGAAATGGTTCCCACCCGCCTGAAAACGATTGATGGACAGCAAAAGCATTTTCTCGAATAGGAGAAATTATGAAAATGGATTAATCATCGCCTCCAGTAATATAGAAGCATAGAAGTGCTCTCACGATAATATGTACTATGTAATATACGCAATCACTCCACGTGAATTATGTAAACTACGAAATACGTAGCGAAATGAATTGCAAATTTTTATGAGTGATTTAAAGAGGTGGAAACTTTTTGCAAAAAGAAATTATAACGCTGCATACTGATATACTTCGATGCACATAGCCTCAGTTCATGCCATATCTACAAGCATATTTCGGAAATAATTTTACGCAAGAAACTGTGGAAAGAAAAAGAAGTTTTTAAGAATTAAGTAATTGAATGTTCCTTTCAGAAGTGCACAAACTCAGCTGAAAAAAAAGCAATCAAGTTGTGCATGCTGCACGAATATGAGCGAGGAAAATATTCATCTTACGCGGAAACAATACCCCTTAGCTGCTCTAAAATGACGCAATAGTTCCGTACACAAAGCACAAAAGGGCGTGTTGAAGAGTGAATTCTCTTTTAATTGCCCTTACTAACCAAAAAGATTGATTTGTTTTTAACGTCACACGAAACAAATTACACTCGTAAGTAAACACTCTTTCGGTTGACTGACTTCATTAGCAGTACTTGAGCAAATATTGACGGCTGGTAAAATTTTGATCAAAAAACCTCTAAATTCATAGGAAATTCCTGGAGAAATAATTAAGCTCGACTGGAATAGGTAAAATAACGAAGTCCCCCCTTACAACATCGCGATGTATCTAATTCTGATTCTATGGATTTTATGGAGACTTGGCTGATTTCACGGAAAACCGGCTATGCTAGTAAGACGATTTTTGAAAATGAACGCATAGAAGAAAGCGAAATGAAAACGCAAGAAAACGATAAGAAATCTCATGAATTTCTCCGGGAGATTAGCGCACACGTTTGTGATAAAATATGACGCAATTTCCTTCTTTTAATACACAAGGAAAATGAGCTGAGTGAAGAAAATATTTCTATTGTTCGTCTGAATAGTCAACGAAGCATTGGCATCAAGTTCTCGAGCTAAAACAGAACTCAGCTTACACGAGTGATTTAACAACTATTTTGAAATCAACGTTAATTTCGCATTCAGATCATTCAACAATAATTCCAATTGTAGCACCAATGAACAAATTAAATTCATTTTGGCGAAAAAAGGATGCGATCAGCTCTGCGGTTGACACATATTTATTCAATCGTTCGACGAACATATTGCCTAGCTTAACATCACTAATATATTTTATAGTATAATTGATATCTCAGAGAGATATTCACAGTCGTGTAAGGTGACATTCTGATGCATACGTTTTGTAGTATCATAAAACATAGTAGACATTTATGATTGGAAATTTTTAAATGCTATTAGCCTTAAAAAAACTATTCTATAAATTATTGCAGAACATATTTATGCTGTGATCAGCTGCAGATATATTTATGGGATTGTATTCAGCTGCTGTGATACGAATCTCATTCGCCAAACTACCGAACTCAATGAGAGAGGCAGTCATGACTAATTTTTAAGTAATAAAAGGATTATTTTGCCTAACGAAATCGCATCTGTTCAATGACACATGAAATAATGTCAACATCGATCGTGTGATTTGTGAATCCTCTCGAAAAGTGCTTTGAGTTGTTTGAATTAGTCTTGATGTTGAATGACTTGCCAATAGCTTAAAAGAAGTCGACAAGGCGTTAGACTTTCCTTCCAGTTAAGCTACATCATTTATCAAACACGAACAACTATCACTCAAATTGCTGACGGATATTTATTATCTGCATCCAGTAACTGAGTGGACCTCAGCTACTTTTTCAGAACAACGTATCGATTGAGAAAATCTGATACTATTAAATATTCAGCACTGCGCCCAAACTAAAGTGCCCAAGATGCTATAGAAGAAGGGATAACAAGGAAGACCACAGAGTTCTCGTAGGTATCTCACTCAATCTTTTTTTAGTTCAATGTCGTTCGGTGATCCCCCATCATTAGCCGACTTTAATAGCTGGAGTGAAAATTCAAAATAAATTTTTTATTCTTTGTACAATTCACCGCATTTGTCTAGAAGTAATAGAATATTTAAGGTTTGAATTGTCTGATCGTTGAATTGTCTTTATGCAGCCATAAAAGTGCTTTAATCATCGGAAAATTATTCTTAACCTGCAATAATGCATCAACAGCGTCGATTTTCCTTATCAGAAGAGGCTACAGGATTGCAACCAAAGTTTGTTGAAGGGTGGAAATTGATGTGACAATATCAGAATGCTTGCCACAAATTAGATTTCTTCCTTTGAAATGCTTTATTTGATGATATCAACTTAAGTGATTGAAACGCATGCTAGTCGTAGTGTTTCAATGATTTTTAAGCAATACTTTCAAACTGCTATTTCGTTGGCAGAAAAGAAATAAGTATAAGAACTCGTTTCGAAAAGTGCTGCTGCGGCAAGTTTGCATTGCTGCGATAGACGCCGTCTGAAAAAGACTGCTCGCACCATACAAGAGTTATGTTTGATGTGCATCCATCCGGCACGACTCACTTCTCCAGTGGGGATTCAATGTTCTCACTCCTACTCTTCTTTCTCTTGAGGCCGGCTAAAACTAACGGACGACAAAGCATGTGGCCAACCGATCACAGCATATACTGATTGTCTCACATAAATCATGCCACCACTAGTTGCATGTGCTGCTTCTAAATTCATGCCAAATTGTGCCACTCATATCGCTATGCTCTTATCCTCTTCCTATGAACTCCCATAACATACTTCTATCCTTGTACATGACAAACATAGATTTAACGATGCCCTTATCTGACAGCATAAATACTGGGCGTTAAGAAGATAAACCTGGAAGGAGATTCGTCATTCATGCCTAAGAGCCTTGATTCATTAAAATTTCTATAGGGTTTATTAACTGCTGAAATTATTCCATCTTAACTTATATTGCAGATCAAACAAAGAGGAAGGCAGAAGAATCGGAAGAGCTTTGCCTCATGCTGAATAACTTCGAAAAGCTGGGAGGGGATGAGGAGGAAATAAGGGGAAATGTACAACATTCTGCACGTTCAAAAATCAGAGCTGCTAGTTGTACGAGCATTCAAATGAGGAGAGGCTGTGTTTAATAATGGGCCGTTTTCCCACATGACAAATCAACCGGACATGCATTTTTCAGACGAAAGATCCATTTTTGCGTGCTTTCTGCTTTGCTTGGTTTGACTGTTCGGGATAGTTTTTGGCTTGGTGAGGGTTTTTTTTTTTACCTCGACATAAATCTAAATTTTCTGGTCCATCAAACGATTCTATGAGTTCCTCGTCCGATTTAGCTCACATTTCATTTTGTCGTTCCCGTTTACTTGAGGCTGTATCATAAATCGCTGCTTTCATAATCACTTCACTTCTACGCGTTATTTGAATTCCTCACGTTGAGTTTTACGGAAAACAAAGCTCTTTTCCTTTATGGAACGCACTCACGATGTCAAACCTCAACTCTTTGCAGTGCTACCCCAGCATGATTAAACACGAGCTCGACGCTTATTGACCCTGTCGTGGATGATCCTGCTAGAGGTTTTTGTGCAACGTGACTTTCAAAGATGACTTTGGATTGATTCATGGACATATCCCTCTGCAGAAACACGCTATGCGAGCTCGACATTTAGGCATTCTCCAATATCTGCGCTACCATAAACCTCATCAAAAAGTTAGCGATGTAACTCCAACTAATCCTAGACGTTGAAAAATGTCATGGAAATATTTAAATGCACGAAATATATAGGCTGGAATCAATGGACGAACAGATATGTGAATGCAGTTGTAGATTTATTAGCATAATCTTTTCAAAAGCAGCTCCAGTAGTAATCTGTGAGAAGTGGCAAGCAAGGGGATTTTTCATCGGCGGGTATTTGCTCTCAAAGAGTGACTGCTAGCAAATACGTATTTATGAAACTTTAAGTTATGGAACTTTAAGTTCTGGTTTATGATGAAATATAAGTGCATATGCTCTTCTATCGTATTTTCTACTTGTTTCTCTATTTATGCAAGTAGATAATCCTACTTTGGATAGGACTAAAACGAGCGCATAATTTTGTCACTTTGAAATATAAGAATGTATTTGTTTTCATTCTACCTATGATTGGAAAAAAAGGAGAAGTGCAGCTTTCTACATTGTGGACAGCCAAACTTCGCAACAACGATATATTTGATTAATGAAACGAAAGCACTTAACGAAACACATTCACAGACGTGCTGATGGACAGCACATACGTAAACTTTAACGAATTTGATTCGCAAAGAGAGCACACAAAACGTTGAGCACAAAAAGCAGCGTCGTATATGTCAATGCATTTGCTTATCTATGTATGACAATGAGTTTTATCCCAATAAAGATCATGAAATACTATGTAGGTTTTTGTGAAACATTTTGAGCGATGAAGAGCAGAATTCAGAAGAGGAAAGCGGCAACAGAAATAATATCCATCAATAAACCCTTGAAAATTCCCTCGTCTAAGAGGGTTTCTTTGGTAAACAAACGACTGATTTAGTTGTTGTATTCAGCGAAAAGCAAACAATTTATATCAATAAAAATAAAATCAATGCATAGGAGAAGAAACTTCAGTTTGCAAGACAGACAAGAGGAATCTCCACAATGAATCCGCATGAATCTCATTTTAATTTGCACTGAAAAAGAAAAATCGTCGAGGAAAAATTGTTGACGTTCACCGTTAAATAATAAACAATACACCGGGTCTAGAATCAATTCGAAGCCAATCTTTAAAAAGTTTTCCGGAAGGTGCCTAAATAATGGATTCATCCTTGAATTTGCAAACTAAATTGAAGTGGATTTTAGGTAATAACAGAGAGACGACATGAAGATCTGAGGATGAAGATAAAGAGAGTAATATAGCATAGAAGAAATACAACAACAGATAAATGAAAGTATGAAAAGTCTGACTTCATTATCGAAAATCCCATAAAACTGAATTTTTAGATTTAAATGAGAGAAATTTGAGAGAATAATTTCGGAGTAAATGGCTTCGAAAAAAAATTTCTACCATTAGACGGAAAATTACCAATAAACTTTGGCAATTTTTCATTCGCTTCGTTCAAATTTCTTTCTATTATTAAGCGATCTCAACGAAGTTATTAACCGTATCAACATTATCTCGGCGTCATTATATTGTGGCACCTACAAAATTGTTTCATTTTACGAGAATTTTTGATTCAAATTATCATCGAAGAAGAAGAAATATGACCAATATAATTCCCTAATAAAGTGATAGTTCGGAAAATTATCAGTAATAAAGGGTTATTGTCAATAATATTTATTCCGATAAAAGCTAAAAACGCCGTATAGACAGATTAATCACATATTTAGAATTTCATGTCATTGAGTTTATCAATAAAGTAATGATAGTGAGTGTAAAATATTTTTGGAGAAATATGAGGAGTAAGAACGTATGAAAAATAATATGCATTCTAAACGCACTTTGAGGACTTCAGTTATAGCAGCAACGCTTACATCGGTGTATATAATTCGAAAAACTTATTGCTGGAAACGAGAACAATAAAGAACACAAATACGTTCGCATGATGGTTTTCTTGCAATCAGTTAATTATCATATGCACCGTACATTTAATTAAGCATTTGACAAATTAAACTTATACTCCGAACATCACAAAACCTTCAATAAAAACCTGACGAATCGTCGAATAAAAATTCACCTTTATGTGTGAAGAAATCGACCCACACTAAAATCAACGTTCATAATACTTTCATGACGTGTAAATTGAATATATAAGAAAAGCGTTTGTTGATATCTTCTTTCAAATCAAATTTAGTTCCAAATGAAACGATTATTATTCATGCAAAATCAACTTATATTATTACGCTAAATGTAGCGCTTCTCATAGCAACACCCCTATATGCGAAAAAAACATGTCCATCGACATGTATGCAAAGACCTGGATATCACTTGTAACTCTCTTCAGGCAACGAATTACATTAATTGAACAGATCAAAAGCAATCCAAAATGTAACTGATCTAATATAGCTGGTTTACAAAAATATTTGCAACAAAAAGTTAAAGAAATAAATAGAATAGTAGTAAAGCTACTAGTTATTCTTATTTGACATAAATAACTGGTAGCTGACGTCAGCTACTTAACAAGGAATAGAGTAAGTTAATTTAAAGCACTTCTTGCACGACAGTTGGCAGTTTGCAACAAATCAAATGCGAAGCCGTTGCGTACACCATATTAAAGGTTTGTAGAAGCTCATAATTATAATAAAATATCCGTGTTTGATAATGCAGTGAATTAATGAAATCTGGCATGGATGCTGCTTTACTTACTCCTTCATGGCGTCCAGAAATTGTCAAGACCCTGAGCTATTTAATCCATATATGCTTCCGAAGGATCGTACATTGGACTTCGTAATCACAAAAACTAGTTTTGCGAAAACGACTACTAATTCAGCGATAACAATATTTGTCTGGATCGAGTACTAGTGACAGACGTTAAAAAATTCAACGAAGAGGAAAAGCATATTGCATTTACACAATATATTTCTAACAAATTAAATAGGGATCAAAAGAATAGGAGCTGTAATACAGAGCGTCAGCGCGAATCCAGATACTATGAAGCGTGTGGTACCCATACTCGTATAAAAGTACCCCAACGATTCTCATTGCACATTTATTGGGTCAGACATTAGGATGGGCTGTGCATCGAAAATCGACGGTGATGCTACCATCACCGTCGATTAGGATGGGCTTACAGATGCTACCAGAAAAGTTGGTCATTTGCAATAAATTAGCACATTTGATTCAACTAAAGTTGTATTACGAATAAAACGATCATCAACAAAAAGCAGATTATCTATAACTGCTCACATACATAAATCTTGTTGAGAAATAAATCCAAATTAATGCTTAATTGATTTGGAATTTTAGTGAAAAGACTCGAAAAAATTCTACATAGAACTCTGTGAGAGTGCTTCTCGTTGCTTACGCTTATCTTCGTACTTTTGTACTTTTTCTGTATTTGCGCTTAGATGTTCGTTTACTTCAGTAAAAACCTTCTTTACTAAGTTGTTCTCCTATTTTATCTGTTATCTTCAGTTTGCAGTAAAACTTTACCATTCGACGTTAATTATGTACTTCACATAATTGCGGCTCTTACATATTTTGCTTTATAATTCATTATTACTTCTTTATAGACGTTTAGAACAATTACAGCTTAAAATAATAATTGCAGTCAACAAATGTGTTTCCTAGTATCAAGCGTATTTTCAAGAAATTCTGGACGCTTTAAATAATTTTTTCATACGCCCAAATCATTAACAGCATTCACTAGACTTTTCTTCAAGAAGAGACTTGAATCTATATAATGTGCTTTATAATTTTTGTAAAGTAACGCGCTCTTGTTAGTAGAAAAGTAAAGTAAAAGCGCAAAATAACAGACATATTTGACTCGTAACTCGTAACTTCCAACCGCCTATAACTCATAAACGAAAACTCTCAACTCACAGCCCATAACTCATAACTCATAATCCACAAACTACAACTTTAAAACAAATTTTCCTCAATATTTCATTAACTCATCACTCCTGTTTTTGCTTAAACTTTTTCTCCTCCATTTTTCGATAAATCCGATATTCGATTTCGGCACCTTATCCCATTTAATTTTAATGGCAAAAAAAATTTCATCTATTTCACTGTCAATATAGATGAAAACTTCTGCCTCCTGGCAGTAATTTTCATCTCATTTATATTCATTTCTAAGTCCAACGCACTTATCGATTAGCCTGAATTCAATATTCAACCATATTTTCACTAATGCAATTCGATTTCTATTTTTCCAGTTAGCGAATTCAGCGAATCTCACTTCATACACTTACACACTTCACATATATGTATGTATGTATGTATTTATATTTGTATTTGTTTATTTATATTTATGTATTAATACATTTGTTTATTTGTTTATCTGTTTTTAATTATTTATTTGTTCACTTATATACGTATTTTTTTCCTCATTACTTACAGCATCACTGATCTAACTATGTAATTTGTATTTGTATAAACTTTAACCTGTGTACTACGTTTCCTCAATTCAATATGCATATATATATACATATATATACATATATATATATATATATTCGCATGCTTTAATATTTGTATTTATACATTTATACTTCTTATATTTATATCTCTACTTTTTTCTATGTCCAAAATTGTATTTTTGTTTTTATCGTTAGTTCTGTGAAGGCAGTACATTTTGGGTTAAAATACGCAAAATACAAACAAATTTGTTCTTTTATGATAAAATGTCCACGGCATTTCCATTTCATTTGTTCCATTCTTCAAAACCTTTTTAAAATACTAGAGAGATCATGAGCCAACCTGTATTCCTGCATAGATTCGCACAATCACTGCGAAAAATTGCGTTGAGAAACGCCAGATTAGCAAGAGTGATCCAGCATTCTGGCAAATGTGATATCCTTTTGTTTAAGTGATGGACGGATTAAGTAAATGAATCTAATGTGCCCCACACTCCAATAACCTCCGTTTAGACCCTCCAACTGGCTAGAATAAAAAGGAAACAACCTAACCGAAGTGCACTTTTAATCACATTAACGCACTCGATTGTCCCACTGTGAATACCAGCTAGTGATTAATAATAATTTCATCAGCATTTAATAAAACTCGGTTTGAATCCTTCTATTTTTTAGTTGCACAAATCCTATTTGTTTGGTTCTTCTAGAGCATTATAATCATTCTACAATATTCTAAACGATAATGTTACGATACGCTTCGTGAATTGAAGGCAAAATTCTGTTAATCCAACAAACCTTGAATTATCCAGCAACTTGTTCAAGTACATTCTGAAAGTTGTCATCGGTCAATACATACAAAGTTAACGGTGCTGCCGCCAACATTGGGAAAAGCACCGGAACTTTATAAACTTGAAAAAGCGCCTTTTCACGGCCAATAGGGTGAGGTGAAGTCGACAAGAATGATGAGTCTTCATGTTCTAATTAGCTGTGTTCCAAGATCACAAGAACTTCACCAACTGTTTTGAGTTTGAAACCATCCGCCAAAAGATTATTTCTTGATAAGTGCTTCACATCTTCATAGTTACATAATACGCGAAAAACATTTAGTAAAGTTATGTACATATATATCTTCTTATATCATTTCGTCGTGGCAGAAAATACACAGAAGTCAAATAAACTTGTTTATTATACTTCCCTAGAGTAATATCGGCAAAAAAAAAATAATCTGGAGTAATCGCTCGTCTTAAAACTTCTTCACTTTTATAGGATTTTACACTGAGTCATATTATTTGATATATCTTCTTTTATATATCTTCTCATATCATAAACTGTTCGTAGCTTCGGCAAACCTCTATCCCCCCAACGAACGCATAATCGTATGTGCAGTGTTGCGTGCTTCCCATTTAAAATGACAGATAAATTTCTTGAATTTCACACATATTCAGATAAATCATAAAGCAAGCTGCGCTGCATATACGAAATGAAATATAATTACAAAGGAGAAAAATACAACAGCAAAAGTCAAAATAATACGATCTGATAAAGCACAGGGATTAAAGTAAAACTGTTTCAGTTGCTCAGAAATGTAAATTATAAAAAAGCATAGTTCCTATTGTTCCACGAAATCGCAAATGACTGCGAATGCAAGGTGGACCAGGAACGCACTATAAAATATTCAGCAGTCCGACAGGCAACCCTGGGACGGTGCGCGGTGGATTCTGAAGGAAACAAAGTTTTTGCACATCTCAGCATCAAACTTTCCTAAAAAGACAGACAATCGCAGTGACAATGGGAACAAAGATTGCAGTGAACAAGCAGATGAACATAAATCACCAGAAACCTACGTAAGGTGCGATCTTTGTAAATAGCCACACTACGTTGGCAAATAGTGCGACATCAAGAATCGTAGCAATTTCACCTGCGAACTTGCAAGTGAAATTGTATTGCATGCAACATGTCGTGTTAATCTTCTATAAAATTCTCCTTATGAATTACTGATGCTTTTAATGGGTTTCATGCCAGTGAAATAATAAATAACTCGAGTATATCGTTAAAAAAGATTTCACAGATAGAGCGGCAACATCAGGCTAACTTATTAGAACAAGAGAGATGAACTGCATACGTACTGAAACAACAGGCAATCGCTGAATGACCTCAATTTTAAGCGAGTGGCATTTCAGAAAGCTTCTAAGAAATTTACAAGCAGTTGCCCCGGAAACGTCGTTCACAAATTCGATGCTGACAAACCGAATAAACGCACAGCAACGGCTCAATTATAGGTCATATTCACCACTTGGAGGTGTTTTCCATTATCTTATTTGTTATCATCTGCACAAAAAGTATAACGCATTTCTATAGTATTAAGATGAAAAGAATAAAACCTGCTATCTTTAAGGTAAAGTTTCTTATCTATTGGACAATACAGCGCTAATGAAAATTATATTGCGTGGGAACTATGATTTAAATTGTGAGAGTAAATTTCAACGTCTCGGCAATATTTTATTCATAAATTCTATTAAATGAGGGCGAAATAACGAGCAGCGCCCTCAGTGTTTTTTTAGACTCGATGGTATTTTTTTGAAAAGATGCTAAACATTTATAATTTGAAAACTTCGAATAACCACTTAATTAGTTCGGAAATTTCGTTCGAAACGCCCAAGTTACTGGCCAATTTCCTTCAAAGGCTACTCAAACCTTTCAATGAAAAACTTAGAGGAAAGTTGCATCACTCCATCTCCTCTCGCCTAAATATAAAGAGTTCGTTAATTTTATGCGGAAAATTGGTGCTACAGTTCAAAAGAAAAATTTGCAGTCAATTGCAATTAGCTAGCATACATCCTTGTCCATGACTTGAATTCACCACCCCACCTCTCCTCTGCAACGTTTCACTTCCTGAGAATGATGGGGCATTAGTGACTCCTTCTTCAAGATGTAACAGACTCAATGAACGCAAGACATCATACACAAGGCAGATTAACAGAGATAAGAGCAATATAAAGGAGCGGTTAGTGCTTGTGGTCGAGTTCATTTCAACGAGACCTAATCTTCGATGACAGCGATAAATTATATTTCGTTCCGTGAAATTTCTATGTGACAGCTCTTACTCCTGATTTGGTATTGCGTTCCCAGGAAGACTTTCATGTCATATGAGTAGCACAAGTAATGAGGCATAAATATAATGAAGAAGTGGTGTTAAAATCGATGAAGTGATAAACTTTAAATTCCATTTTAAAAGATTTTGCGCAGACTGAACTACATCAAGCAGGAAAAAACATGTGGGGAAAACAAAGTCTTTATCTTTCCTCTTTCACGTTCGCTCTGCTACCCTTATATTCCCTAAGCTGCCTTCCTTTTTGCATCCAGTACATTCTTGCACTCGACGTTTGCGTGATGATTCGTTAATGTGCGCAAAAAAAGGGGACACTCTGAAAAAGGATTTATGTCTTGGCGTATTGAAGTAAAATGTAAAGAAGAATGAAATGAAAAGCCGCAAGAGGGGTTTTGCAGTGATTTCCAAGAAGAAGTTAATTTTTAAGTGCATCCATTCGATTTATGAAAATATTAGTAAACTCTTTTGTTAAATGAAAGAAAAAAATTTGCTAAACTGGCAATGAGTTAATCAAAATAGTAGAAAAATTGTTCAGTAATGCAGTAAGCTGATCGCTGAAAACCTATGCAAACTCATTCAATAACGACTAGAAGGTTCCCTCAAAAATAATAGCACCTGATGAAGTCAGCACTTTTGAGCACTTTTGCGAATTTACTTCCGAAAAGCAAACGATGGCGATGTCGGATTTGAGCGTTCCCATATGTCTACCTGTCTGTCCGTTTGTCTATTCGGTAATCCGAATTAGACAACCGCAACAGCTACAGTTACAGAGTTTAGTATGTGAATGACCGATCAACTATAACTGCAAAAATAGTCACAGACATTTGAAAGAGAGAAATTCGTAAGGTGAGTTGGATTATTCAGATGAATGAAAGTAGTATTCTATATACATTTCTTATGCGTGAGGAATTTGTGAAATCAGTTTATCAAATAGGCAAAACAAGGAATCCACACATTATGACAGCTATTTCGATATGCTTCTCAACTTATTTTAAAGTCCGTATTTGCTATGATGTTTTCATGCAATCTATTAGTTGTTCAGCATTTTTATAAGCTTTAGAAATGAAACGCACTGACTCCCAAACGACTCCTTATCTGCTTTATAGCCTCAAAAGGTGACTCGCAAACGATAAAAAGATTAACCGGAGACACAAAATCCACGCAAATTAACCCTGCAAAAAGAATTTCTGCTGAATGCATCACTGCTTAAATATAATTTAAAAATATTTTAAAACAGGCTTACGAGTGTAAATGAAAAAGGCAGAAGTTATCAAACGAAACTGCTTACTGCTTATCTGCTTATACAAACGATTATAGAAGCAAACGACACTTAAAGATTCAGGTGAACAGCACAGAAAAAAACAAATAACTATAGAGATTTTCCTTGTTCTAACTCAACAATTGAAAAAGATTAATGAGAAGGGAAGAATTTAAAGAATGAAGTAGAAAACATAATATACGGTTTTGATAGTCAATCATATCAAATCAATGGAAAAAGTCTTCAAAAAACGATGAAAATTGCGCTAAACAAGCAATAAAAAATGCTCACCAGAACCTATGAAAATGTGAACATCGTTCTTTTTCCCTACTCATTCGCTGGGCAAATTCTTTATGAAACAACTCCTTGTTCTGTTCTTTTTCTCTGCAATTAACCTCTTCCTCGATTTATGCGGAACAGAATTTTCTCCGTATATCTTTGGGAACTTCTAATATTAATAACTCATATGTCATATCAATCCAAAATGAAATGAATAAGCGGTCATCCTTAGGTTCAATAAACGTTTTTCAGACTTATGAGTTAAAAATTGCGCATGAGAAGATATCTGACGCTGCTTGAATTGAAATATTTGCAAAAAGAAAATGCACACAGTGCTGAATTTTCTGCTGCGTTTTCCCACTTATTGAATTTGAAATAAATTTGTGACGACGCTTTTCATGGATTGAGGAAAAAAGTTGAGCCGCAAGCAACGAAACGCCATCAGAATATCTTCATCGCAAAATGAGAATTGGGTATGGATAGAGGACTTTTGAGTGTGCGCTTCATCCACTGCATTTGAAATATCTACCAGAAAAAAAGAAGAAGAAGAAGATCGAAAGCACATCACATCGGAGACGATGATTGGAACATTTTGAAGACAGCGATTTCCGATCTAACAATGTCACCATCATCGTAAAAAATTACCGAACAAAACAAAGAACTTGATCAACTTGATGATCAGCTTTCGCGAGATCAACTTGACGAAGGCGAATTCAAAGTGTTACAAATGAATAGACAATTAACAAGATTTAGTTCACATTTCATTGTGTTGAAGTGTCACCAACAAATCATCCAAAGGTTTCATCGAAAAATATATATTGCTGAAACATCTAATAAACATTATTTCACTATAAGGAATTCGCTAATCACCGATAAATGTTTAGAGGATATAAAGAGGCGCTTTACAGAATGGCAATCTTCCCCTCCCCTCCTTCCCCCTCCATCCCTCATTGGCCAATAAATATATTTCGCAGAAAAGTTGCATATTAATTTTCACTGCTTCCCAAATAATACTCATCTATGCATTATGCACTACTGCTCATATTTTCTGAACATCTATGAACGAACCTTTTAATCTGAAGAAATGTGAAGCAAAAACTGTCGGAAATTTGATTCGATATGATTGAGATTGTTCTTTCAACTTCATAAACGAAAAGTCGTAAGATAAACGTTTAAAAGAATTCTATGAAACTGGAGATGAACTTAAAGGAAAATCTAATAAGGCAGATGGCGTCACTTAGAACCATGGAAATCATTTTCCAATTCAGTTTTGACAACGAAACTGAATTTCATACACTCTGATGAGCATAATATATGATAAAAATATGTTCATTCAAGCTTTTCGTATAAACTAACGAAATAAATACCTCAGCATCTTAAGACGATCAGCAAAGTAATTCTAGTCATTTTCACATTCAGATCCCTATTCATAGATCTTATGTAGGCAAACTTATCGAACAAAGTGTGATTCAACAGGCAATGCTGACAGAATAATATAATATCCAAAATCGACGAATAAGCGTGCTTACGCGATTTTCAAAACGAAGGCAATAAAGCTATAAGCAGAATAGCTGTAAGCAAAATGGCCATTAAGAACGAATTATGAACATCAATTAAAAGTAAAAGATGTGCATTAAATCATGATTGTACACAATATAAACAGACATCATCAAAGAGTATTGCCAAATGGGAAAAATACATAAAGCAATTAAAAATAAACGCAACAGATTAGTGATTAACTAAAGCAATAAGCGCCAAACCGCTGAGATACGTAAAAGTGATCGAAAAGCAACATATAGTGCAATGCAAATATCCTCTTCCCTAACCGCTTCTTCTATAGCCATATCTTTATTGATTTTCAACGCTCGAAAAGTTTGCTTATGCTATTTGCAGTTCGCCGACTTCAGTAGTTACGCCACAAATCCATTGAATTTGCCTTGTTGCAGTGCTGTGTTAAGTACTGTTAGGTTGATAGCCGATAATGTTAGTAAACTGCGTCTTTCTCTTCTTTTGATTGAATTAAGCGCATTTATGGATTTCACTATTTCAAAATTTATATACTTCCTCGAACATACGAATGATGGATGAACAGCATGCGTTCAAACCGCATGAAACTAACTGATGAGGATTTCTTTTCAACAATTATGAAGAAAAATTCGCTTACAGAATAGCAAAAGAGCGGAGAAAGCAGCAGATGAACTGAGCAGCTCAGAAATTGGAAAGAACAGAAACTATTCAGTGTTGCAAAACCTTTGGATTTTACTTCCTCATCAATAATATCACCAATTCCTTTCAGCGTTTCCTGCTTTGAAATATGAAATTCTTTCTTGAAAAATTAAAGTTGAAATTTGCTCAGGTATGGAGGCATTATTAGATTCTACATAACCCACTCTCTTGATAGACGAGAAAACTACCAAATTTTATTGTGCGGTATTGAATCATGATGCGCAAAATTAATTGTGATAAATTAACTTGCTCCTATTATCCTTTTTCGTTATCACAGGTGAGATAAGCAGATATAAACACCCACTTAAAACAACAGATGACGCTGAACATTTTTAGAGCAGCTATCTGCCTCTAAAAGAAACTGCATATCGAAGTACAGTGTGACGCTTCGTGGCTCTCGTTTGTTTTCCACTATGAGCTAATAAAAATAAAGAAAGAAAATTAAAATGCGAAGAGGGAAAAGTACTACATAACGGCTTATTTGCAAATTGTCGATTTCAAAGATGACGGCATTGCATTGGGCGCTTCTCATCACCGCTGAACTTCATTTATCATTTATAAATTCGGTTTTTTGATGCCTTCCTTAAGGAAAACATGTTAGCTATTAGGATCACTATGTAGCTCATATTCATAAAATACGCTTCAGATATTGAAATATTGTTACTTTGGAAAACCCCTTCAAACTCCCACAAAACCGCTATCACTTAATGAGATTGAATAAACGAATCGAATGATTTTGCAGTTATATATGTAAGCAATAGTATTCCGAAAATAATCAATGAAATGTATCCATAAAAATCGAAAAACGTGATTGTGAAAAAACTGCATAGAAATTTTACAATAGTAAAGGCTAATAGTATAAAATTTATCCAAAAATATGCAAAAAATACTATCAAATAATATACGAAAAAAATTGTTAGAAAATAGCATTCCGTTAGCAAAAAGATGCGAGCGAATGCTTTGCCATCACCACATAGACACCTCATTTTACGCGCTTCAATAAGCTTACGTTCATCCCTAACTTAACTAGATAATTAACACACGACAAGGGCATTCTATGCAAAATATCGACATCGATTTCTGGCAAAGTCCTTCTTCATATATGAAATTTAGATATAATTTAATGATAATTTCTTTATACTCTATGAGAAAAAGCAAATTAAACGACGATTCATTTGCCTATATGGTTGTTGATCTCGGCAAGTAAAGATAACATCCAATATTCTAATTCTCTTCGTTGCGAATAAAAGGTCGACAGAGGCAACCAACTCTTTCGCAAAATAAAAGAAATATCCGATAAATATATTAATGGAAATTTTAAAGAAGTACATAAAAGCATAAAATTCATAAAAAGAGATCGACCTGGTGTGACCTAAACAACCCTACAATATGCACCGGATTCGCAGAGTTTTTCTGCAAGTATTTAGAAAAGACGAAAGATCAACATGTTCTCCTTGGTAGATATGATTAGAAATTATGGATGACAACATTCAAGCCCTCTTAAAAGCGAATGACAAACTTTTCACTATGATTTTCGCAATGAGCGTTTTCATTCACTATCTGCGTTCATCGACGAAGAATGCAATTATAAGCTATGTGTCAAAGAAATCCTATATTGAAATACTAGCAGCCCCATTGGCCTTACCTTCTCTCTGCAGAAATCGATAGAAATTATCGCAGAAAGAGTGCACTTTTGCTGCATATTAAATGAGAAATTAATAAAGCTTGTGCTCATTAAGGTTACCCATCAGGATTTACCTAAATGTTTCTGTGATTCAACTCCGTACACTTTTCGATGATAACGCTAGATGAGAAGATTCGAGTAGATATGTTATATGCAAATTTCCGACTATGTGCAGTGGGATCGATTCCCGAAACGCCCTTCCTCCCCATAGTTTAAAGGTTAGCTGCATGCGGTCGCTAAAAAGCCTTCGCAAGAGACTGAGGAGAGTGAATGATGACGCCCTATTGCTTCCTTTGAAACTAATATTTGCTGTTAAATCCTCGGCAAAACTAAGCAAAATCGGAAAGACAAAAGAAAAAGGCAGGAAAAATAATAACGAAGATTTGAGAGCACAAAAGTGCAATTGAGGAGTGAATGGGAACCGTGTGTAGCCACATACGCTAATGTTTAATAAAAATAAATAAAGAAAATTAAAATGAGGAGAGGGAAAAGTACATAACGGCTTGTTTGCAAATTGTCGATTTCAAAGATGACGGCATTGCATTGAGCGTTTCTCATCGCCACCAAATTTCATTTATCATTCATAAATTCTAATAATATTCCTACTGAGCAGCCTATATTTGAATATTCGATTCGCATTCATTTGAATATTCTCGAATTCAGCTGAATTTCATCTTTGCTGCAAAATCAGAAAACACCTCAGTGATATTTCCTTAATTACATTGAGACGGCTGCATTTCTTAGGCAACTGTGGGAAAAATCTTTGGATCTCATACGCATATTTCAGATTAATGTGCTTTTTTTCAGTTTTTGAAAGATCACATAGAATATTAACAAATTTGAACTTTGCTCAAATACGCCTCCATAATGACAATAGTACTCGCCATTGACTTATAAATGATGATGTTTCACAGTGTAAAACGTGAACTCTTTTGCCACTTACACAGTGAAATTTTCTGGATCATATGATCGCAGATTGTCATATATGACAAAATGAGATGATGGCAGTCGTTCCTTTAATCAACCATCAGAACTTACCACCACTACTTTCTTAGAAGTGCACATATACAATTTGATTCACGTTTTCCTAATCGACAGCTTAGAAAATCATTCATACTTCACTTACAAATGAATAATACTTTTAGAGGCGACACACTGCTATGCCTAGGCGACGTTTCCTTTTATAGACCCCATCCTCTTCATTCCCCTTCCCCGTCTTCAAAAATTTCTTCACTAATTTCAGAAATTTCTCACTCATTTCCACTTCAGTCATAGAACACCTTATAAGAAAAAAAATGGAAATATAAAACAAAAACTGAGTGCAAGTATATGAGAGTAGCTATAAAATTGGTGAGAAAAAAAGAAAAAAATGTATTTGAAAAGTTATGATATGCGCTCCAAACAATATGCACCACACTTATTCCCTATGGGATAATACCAAAAATGGCTCAATTTTTTTTCGCTAATTTTACAGAGCAGTTGATTGAAAACTTGCGCAGCACTTCATTCGTTAGTATTCTCTGAGTTTCTCAATGCTCCAAAGATCTATACTTTTAAATTTATATATATATTCCACTTTTCATCTCTTTAAAATATTCATTACTGCTTATGGAACGAAAAATATATAACTTACTGGATTAGAAAGACCCATATAGCACTCTACAAGTTCATCTAAACTTTTCAAGGAAATACTACTTTCTAAAGAATACGTTTAATCCAGCATTTTGCTAGGTCGTATTTCCGGTTAAAATATAACTGCACTGTTCGATTTCAGTTAGAGGTTGATGAAATTGCTACATTTGAAGAACGGAGCTGAGCAACGCATTCGGTAACAGTTCACCTAGCTTTTTTTGTTCTTTCCTTTTTATCGATTCTTTCCTCATCGTTCCCTCTCTGCGTCGAAACATCTGAGGTTACTTACATTAGTAGTTTATTTTTAGGGCGGATTTTCTATGGATATCAGGCAGCACGGATCAATTTAGCAATTCCCTAATTTTTCAATTTGGCATTCTCGATCAAAATTTAGTAATTTTGAGAAGTGTCGATTCCATGAAGCTTTTCACGTTTTAAATTTTTCTCTAAATTCCGGAAACAGTGGGAATGTGCAAATTGCACTTGGATCTTACAGGAGATTTACTGATATCTCACATATTTAGCAGCTGTTAAGCTATCAACTTTGCGCAAAATATGAAAGATGAACGCAACGAATGTCGCCTAAATTTGCAGTGGCACAAAACTTTTCCCACGTTGTTCCGGATATTAATTGCAAAGCTGCCGCTAAAAAATCCTACCTATTTTACTGAAGATTATTCTTTCATGCTAGCACACTTTTTTACCGTTTTTAATCATGCACTGGGCAAAATCACCACGCTTAGAACGTCAAATGAATCTGAACATATAATCTTCGTAATAATAACAGAACGTCATAATGATTGTGAAACGTTTTGAACTGATCTAGCGAAAAAAATCGAAATCATTGTTCTATACTAACCTATATTCTCAACACATTTAAACAGTAACTTTTCAGACTCATAAAAATAAAACAGATAATACCTCTTTTAGGCAACGACCGTTCAGTTTCATCGGCAATGAAGTGAACGAGAAAAACCGATTGCAGCAAGAGAAGAATATAAACATGCTTACAACTCTAAAGGTTTCCACCAGCTTTCAAAAGTCATGAAAGCTCAAAGTTTTATGTGATGCTAAAAACTGACGCCGCATTCTCTGACTATTGACCATATGCTCATATTTATTCGACCTTTGCTCGTAATCCAGGGAATATGGTCAAACTGATAGCCATAAATTTTTCTAATAATTTGCATACTCCACTGCGATGCAAAGGGACAATAAAACTGAGGTAAAACAATAAAGGATATCCTCAGACGGGCATGGAATCACACAATATAAGCTGACATCGCTACTCGATGTTTCATGAAAAGAAAATAAAAAGTCAACGTCGTATTCTAAACAACATCGCAAAGTGATAATAATGAGGAAGCATAAAAGACATGGAATCAAGCGCACAGTATGCTGTCAACGTTAATTACTACGGCGATCGTCAATATATCGAAGCCGATTTTCTCACCAATAAAGTAATGCCGAAAAAATATAAAAATGCTCGCTCACTCAACACCAACTGCGTTACTGAACATCATACCATATTAACTGGACAGTGAAAAAAGACGGTCCGCAGCTGGGATTCTCAGGGATTCCACGAAGGAGTCGTTTTCCAGACGATGTGGCGTCGTGCGCCGAATCCGGCACGCAAGCCGCTGACTGCTGAATGCTATCACAAATTATTGACATTTGCAGTTTCGTAGGCAATATGTTTCTGCTGTGTGGAACAGTGACTTAGCAATCATCAACTTTCGACGACCCTGCTAATCACTTATCATAGAAAAGGGAGGATAACTTAGTGGAAAAAGTTGGGAAACAAACTTGAGATGTTGAATTTTGTGTGAAATCCTACAGCAAACATAATACACTTCGATTATTCTTTACATAGGAGTCAATATTGAATGCTTTACGAAGTGGTTAAACTTTAGAGGATAACCTGATAGGGTACGCACATTGCTTTTGAAATACTAAAAGAAACCAATGATATTCTTGGCAAATGCATTTTAATTTCAATTATAGTGACGAAGAATTATTGCTAAACTGATTATGTAGGTTATACCCGCGTAATTTTTTACTTACATCTTTTGCACTTCACCTATTCGATCAATTAGACATGACGAGATGCCATTACATATACTTCCAAATATGCAGGAATATTTTCCATAGCGTCCTTTTTTTGCTGGATTTTGCACTACTATGCACATAAAAAGCAAGCTCTTGCGCGGAAAGTTGGAAAAGTATTGGCCTTCAGCGACACCTGATCAGTTACGCGCCTCACTACGGATCGGTCGTTACGCTGTTAAATATTACCAGCCCAGTTACGCAATTTGGCTTATTCGTGATGTAGGCAAGGAGCAACCGTTTTCTTTCTTTAACCATCTCTACCTTTCCACTTCAGATAGGATATAAGTTGTGTGTTTATCGCCTATCTGAACATGCATCTTTAATGGTCACTAAGGGAACATTATTCAAAGTCATCCACTGCTTCGCAAGCGGCCACAACAAGCACATGCTGAATGTACCATGTCAGTTTCGTTGCTATTTATGAAAAAACATCAGAGTTGTTTGCATACGTTTGCTTAAAATCCTTAAGCCTCTTGAATAATTATATTTTGCATTTGAACTTTACTGCGTAATTTGCACGAACAATTGAGCAGTCACACTTGTAACTTGGCCCCAAATTTTGGAATTCTCACGCACAGTTATTTCCTTCGCCACATGATCTTATTCCAATGCAGTGATCGGCAGACGTTTGATAATCGCTGAAATATGATACGTATGAGTACTTCATTTTTGGTCTTCATTACAGTCGGAGCAAGCTATATACCGTCCCAATTTTCGGGATCAATGAAATGCTAGAATGGAAATGCAGCGAAACTGCCGTTCACAGTTTCCAGGATATGTAGGTTCCACTGGCCATAGCTATTGTCACGATCCATATAGTATTTCTTTAAATGTTTACTATGTTATCCTTAACAGCTCAACTTTGCTACGCTAACTGCACACTCATATAGCCGGCACTGCAGTTCCATCTCATCGAAAACAGTCTCTGACCAGTAAAATAATTCCGCAATATAGTAATGCTGATTTTCTCAACTGCACCATCATTGTTCACTATGACAAAGTTTAGCTATTGATGATTTCTTCAGCCAACGCAAACGTTCACTTCGATATGACAATGCTAATGAAACAAAACAAAAGAAAAAATGAATGAAATGCACTCATACCATCCTGATGCATGAATAAAACAACCATTCATTCAACTGCTATTCTCAGATTTGAGCATGATCTTCTTCTCATGATGAAGAGATATTCCGATAAACAATATGAAGTCTGAAAGGACTGTGTGAAGCAGTGACCACTATCAGCAACGCCAGTGACTATAAGAAGCATGAAATTAATATTCCGATAACATTTGCCATCGTGACGGAAGCTCACGTGTGCCAAATACATGATTTAGTTCTCTGCAAACTGAGTACTGCAAAAAATTTGTTCACTGCCGACATCCAAAAGCATTAAAGATTTGTTCAAATTGATATAACCTTTTGCATTCTTCTATTTTTCTTTAGCGAACATAATGAAGCTAATTTCTCGTACATAACATTCGAATCTCACTTCAAAAAACTCTTAAGCAATTTCAATATGCAAATACGCATATGCCGTCAGTGCTAAAGCAGTCAATCAGAGCAAAAATATCCTAAGTGCCCATGTACAATAAGAATTCTTTGGAAACACAAAAAAAGAAGTGCTCTGATCCTTTCGTAGGTGAAAATCTGCAAGATTCGGCAAATGGGAATTTTATGCACATATGCATATATATATATATATATATATATATATATATATATATATATATATATATGCATATGTATAGACTGCAAAATTTTTAAAGCAAAAGAAAGATTCGACCACACAAAATAAAAGTTGTGTGTAGTTATTTTCTTTGGATTCTATAACTGTATAATGATAAAGTAAATATGAAAGAAGCAGAAACGATGCCAACGAATTTCTGTTAGACGGGATAAGAGTGCAGTTGAGGCGCAATCAGACATCCATTGTTGACAAATACACTAATCGGAAGCAGAATGCATGCAATCAGTTGCTTTTAGCCACCATGGATCATTCCGTCACCATTCAAGAACCGGCTAAGAGAATTATTGTCTATTTGGGCAGCTTAGTTGTTGGGATTTCAAAATCACCATTTGCAGATCGAATTCTCAGAGAATTGTCAACCGAAATTAAAGTTGTAATGATTTGTATACGACATCCTTTTTGTGTCTTTTATTTAGATGGTCGCTTACTCATTCTTTCACTGATTTCTTTTCAAGCGTTCGTTTGATTGTTTATTCATTTAGCATTTCAAAAATTTCTGCTCCTACATTCAAAAATCCAACCGATCTTATTAAGCAAAGAAATATGTAAGAGTTTCTAGTGAAAAATTCGAAGAAATTCCCAAAAATTAGTGAATAAATACATCGTTTTAGAAAATGTTAAAAATTTGAAGATTCGATATGTCATATTTGAAGGCGGATAAACTTTGGAGAATGAGCAAGATTATTAAAACGCCCGTTCAAAATATTCACTAGTGTCCATCCGCCTGCCCAAATATGATGTCGACATACTTAACCACAAACGCGTATGCTTGAAAAGAGACAAAGCGAGATCACATGCATCACAAGCGATGGAGTCGCCTTTTGCGTTGGTAGTAATGCCGCTGCACTATTTCTATTGCTTACCATTGTTGAATGAAATTGAAAATCGAAACTGAGTACATTTCAAGGGGCATTGGGAATTCTCTCTGAATACGAATCAAAATCAGAATTAAAAAACATAAACGTTTTGTGCAACATTAAACTCTCATAAAAATGCAAGTGAAGTGAAAGTGCTGATGGAGATAACGTAAGCAAAATACACAACGGAATGAGGGTGCCGAACCAAAGCTGGCGACTTTTACACTTAAAAGACGCTGTCCCATCTTTTAGAAGCGGTCATTTGAAAAGTCATAAGGCGGATATAACAATACAATATATTCACGGGACCCCATCTTATAGGCAACTTGAGTCCGGAAACCTAGAATGAATATATATAAGTATATATATGCTCCTAGGTTTCTCCAAAGGCACTGCAGTTCTATCTACCACCACTAGTCGACAGACAAGTGAAAATTACGCTCACGAGAAAGATGAACTTTTTTTCGCACCTTTAGCTTGTATCACCCTTTTGTAAAGCACTGACTCCTTCCACGAAAAAATCATTACCTTTACGTTGCTTCTTTTAGCATCGAATGGTAATAGTGAGATACTTGTTTCGGAATAACAGAAAAAGAAATCGTGGTCTCTAAAGAAGTAAAGAGAAGGAATAGAATGACGCTGGTAGTAGCTTTTAATTGTCGCGTAATCACTGAATGTTTTCAAATTAGTTTGAAATCTGACCCTTGATAATGTGCGCTGAAGCCAAATGACGCATAGAAATCAATTCATTTTCCAGGTTCGATTTCCAAATTGCATTTCAATCTAACAACATCGACGATATGCACATAATACGAAGAAATTCGAAGACGGTTGAATAACTGATCGAACAATGCCTTTATTAGCTTCGAGAGCGTTCTTCCTGGCCCAGTTAGCTCACATTCTTATTTACTAGCACAATTGTCGCATCATTTTCAGCGATTTTTACCAATTTTCGCAATTTTTCTGAATTTCTGCAGTCTTGAACGATTTTCAGCGTGCATACGCCTCTCATCATATGCAATTAGTTTAAAAAAAAGCAAACGAATTACTTCAGTGAGAATATTCCGGTTGGGAAAATTCTTTTATTCCGTCAATTTAAATAGTCGAATGTGGCTGTTGCATGAAAAATGATTGCTTCGACAGCGTTTATCTGATAAAGTTGCAACAATGATGTAGCAATTGTAGTCTCTTGTAGTAAAAGATAGCTATGTTCATAATAAATTGTAGAAATCGGCTATGCGTAGATAGTATCGGTCTATTTTGAGTAGGTGTCATCGAGAGAAGAGACGCGAGGCTTAACAACGTCAAAAAATCAGTTGTGATCAATGCGGCATTTTGCTTGTTTTAGCCCAAGGAACGCCAACATATGCAATCCATTCTAAAATACGCCTCATCTTTGAAAACCATTGATCCAATCATCGTTACACTATCCATCAAACGATACATCAGCGCCGAGCATTTACCATAATAAAGGTTTATTTTAGCTGATAAAGATAAGGAAGGTAGATATTTCATGATCTCCAAATACACAGCTCAAAGGAATATAAGCCACATCAGCTAGTGATTCTTCGACGATTGTCATATGAACTTTTTAAAATCAATTGCATCCTTTTTTAAATCAAAACCTTGGAATAAAAAGTTATATGAAACAACGTAAAGGCGTATAATAAGCAATGGCCACGCACCTACTAGCTTTCGAAAGTTTTATCGCTTTTTTTTTCATGTTGGACCATAGTGGAGAAGAAGTTTGAAATATTCGACTAACATTAGGCAGTTTCACAGATAATATTGAAAATAGCAGTTTCAGCGGAATTCGCGAAAATAAAAAGCGCATATCATGTATATAGCTAATTAAGTAGGATTTTAAACGGCTATTGTTGGAAGTTATTTTCCGCTATTTTACTTTAATTTTGAGCGAAAATAATTCGCAATTTGAATATGCTGGTATGTAGACATATGTTGCGACTGATAGATTGATCAGCGATGAAAATACACAGCTAGGACGACAGCAACATAATTTTATTTACACAGCAAAAGATCCAGAAAAAATGGATAAAAACCTCTCATGAAATGTGTTTTAATAAATATCCTTCACAAATTAGCACCATTTTTCGTATGTGGACCGCAACAAGGACGTAATAAGAAAGCTATAGAAGCATGGCTTCAGCAAATCATTGAAAATGTTCCAGTATGTGATGCACTACATGCAAGTCCAATTCCACTCAAGTTCATTAGCACAATTCAGGCTACATACTTAAAATAAACTCAAATATTTTCAGCACTAAATTTCTCCTATTTTTCATGTGCTCGCTTATATTTCATCAAATATCGCATACAATTTCATCCCTCGGTATACGCTGTCGATTTACTGATCACAACGTTAAACGATCATTTTATACTTTCTCTTCTAATGATTGCCAGCAGAAGAATTCATTTATAATGACATAAAAGCATTCAATTTTAAGGTTCAAAAAGACTTCGTTATGCACTTACTGACGAATGATATTATCGAATGCAGTTTTAATATATTTCAGCACAGATCTCTTAGAAAGATGTGAGTGAAACTCGGCGAATCGTTTTTTGCGACAAAGGAAAAGGAATCTCGGGGAGAAAATGACGCTATCAAATATAAATGACTGTTTATAACGAAAACGCCTTCAACGATAAGAGCAAAATATCTCAAACAAATGACGCATTATGACTGCACCGTAGAGGGATTTTCTACAAGCGGAAATTAAATTTGTAATGACAGCAAAGTTTAAGAACCTCAGATCTATTATTACGCATAGACTCAGTCTAGTGTATAAAAAGCCAGAACCCTAGAAAACACGTAGTTCTTAGATGACGAAGTGAAAGTGAAATTGTGATGATATCTTAAGCAGTATAAATTTTCAAAGTATCAGTAACAGAACCCGGATCCCATAAAACATGCCACAACCCCAGAATCATATTCAGAATTCCGGTGCAGTCCTACCGTATGGTTTCGGCACGACTCCACTGGTACATTCGTAGCATTAGTGCTCCGCTTATAGGGCATCCTGCCGTTGATATATATGAAGGAGAGGCGGTGACAAATTTTGTGAAGTAGAATAAATGAAGATGGCATAATAAAGAAGGAGAGTAAAATTGTCATAGATAAAGAAATTATACACCAATGAAATGCAGTAAATGAAGAAATCACCAAAGTGGTATTCGATCGGAGATGCAGTGCTCTTTTTGTCGACAGGCGATTCCTATCATGTCGCAGTTTTCCCTCTATCATGGGTTCATTACCAACCGGGTTGTAGATAATTTTGGCTGAAAATGAGAATCCATTAGAAGGCGGCTGGAAAAAGCAAAAGAAAGCGTCACCAGAAGAATTAACTTTTTCACCAACGGAAAATTGCATTATGATAAATTGTGAAATTACATTATCCTATTTACTATCCTATTTGTCAATTATAAAATTCGTTCCGGATTATTCAAAGGTGCTTATGGCACAAACAACTTCTGTGGCACGTTCAAATATCAATTACTCGTCAGCAATAACTGAGCAATCGAAACATAGTATAAGGTATGCGATCATTTCAACTGTGGATGAGTCACTGCAATCTAATTTTATCGAGCTTTTTTTCAGTTATGAAGTAACAAGTAATGAGTGAATAGATAGGAACGCTCTATGAACATGAATAATTTTAACGAAAAGGAAAAGGATAAAGCTATACAAACCTAAAATAAGAGGAAATAAGCAAAACGGAAAGCTACAAACAGTAGAGGTTAGAAGTGGGGATTCCGCTGTCATGCACAAACCACATGAAGATAAATATTGTGTCACGTGAGGTCGCGCTAGTGCTCATATTCATATCGTGTGCGTAACTGACGCACTGCGTAGCACGATCACAGATGTGAACAAAATTGCTTACTTCTCATTCTAAAAGACTGTGTACGACATAAGTAAATAGATTAATCTATTGCTCCACAAAGATAAAATTCAAATCTGAATGTGTGTAAATCATAATGGATGATTTTGGGACTGTAACAACGTAACAGTTAAATTTAATCATGCTTAAAGATTTATTTCGCCAATTCTACATAGATTTTTCTTTCGAACTAATTTGCAATCTTGCTCGACGTAGTTGCAGTTTTTTTAAGTTCTCGAAATATCGCATTTTGATGAAGAAATATATATTACATGTGAACATTGAAGTTGAACATTCTTTCGAAAGCTCCAATCTCAATTTTGCTTTCTTCACTTTAAATCACTGGAAAATTAACTGATCTCTACTAATATAGAGCATTCATTTTCACTCCGATGCGATATGTTTTTTTGCTGACCGAAATGAACTTGGAACGGATGAATGCTCATTAATCACTTTCGCTCTTTATATTCTTTTCCTATGTTAATTCTCAGAAATTTTATTACTGGCAGCTGCCCGTGTCGCAATTGAAAAGCTGGAAGCATGTTTCAAAAGCATAAAAAATGACATGGATGCCGAGGTTACGTAGATACTGCAAACTGCAACCGACTGAACCTTGACTGAGGTTTAGGTCCACGAGCTTATTTTGATGTTCGTACCATTTGCAAATTTGAGTTTAGAAGACGCCTCGGACGATATACCACACTCTGCTGTAATAAAACCCATGCAAACCTTGTATTTAGCGCCACCTGTTGATAAGTTTTGACTGTGGTGAGGAAATGAACTTGTGAGGGATTCATGTGATCTATAGAGGAGGCATATCGTCGAGAACAACTTTGTGTCATACTATAAGAGACAGGAGAAAAAATATATTTTTCATGCAACTATAATTTGTTTGCTCAATAACAACCGACCCTATTTATGCGTGAAAAATTCGACCAATTAATTTCCTTCAACTAGTGAAAAAAATTCTGAAAGAGTTACATTGATGAAAATATCCCTTCGTTTTCTTCCTAATTTTGGAGCATTTCAAGTATTCGATTCTACGTCGATCGACAAAATGCGCACTGAGAAAGAAATCTCAGTTTTGAATTCTTTTTAATGTTTTTAGTGTCCATATTTCAACTTCTGAGTTTATTTTATAATAAACGAGTACAAGGGAAAGAGTGACTTACGAAGAATATGCATAACGATAAGCGTAAATAAAACGTTAAAAATATATTTATTTCATTAGATTTACTACATTGTGTATTTGAATGCGCAAACATTACAATGTTTTTTTCTCAATACGCTTGCAGCGACTTACGGGATCGAACGTAGACCGCATATACACTTCAAGTTTAAGTCGGTTTCAGGAAAAAAGCTTTGTATGGTAAAAGCTGCGAAAAAAATTCTTCGACAAGCCATACCGCTGCCGACTTGTGTGTTTTCAGAATTCAGAGCTCAAATAACCGGGCAGAAATAAAGTGCTATCAATCAATATTTAATTAATAACTTGAGTCAATATTTAATCAGTTGATATTGCATAAAACTAATTAGTAATTCTTATTTCAACATGGAGTGAGTTAACAGAGTTGAAAATCTCGACCAGATAACTTTCAAATATAAACGCCTCATTCAAAAGTATAATTCGTATTTTGCTAAAAGCATATCCTAATCCTTGGCTTTCCCACTGCTATCGGAAAATCTTGAAGGTTTCCAGGAATGAAGAATTTCTAAGGAAGACCAAACATAAAATTGTATGTTTCGACACATCACAATGTCATCGACAGTAGGAGTAAATTATTTATTTTTTTACAATGTGACAACTATTAAAAGCCACAAAAAGACTGTTAAACACATTAATATCTATGGAAAACATTAGGTATTCCACTAATTATTACGGCAACTTAAGTGAAATGATACTTTGAGGTGTTAAAAATTGTCAAAGAGCTATTAGAAAATTGATAATGAAAACTTCAGCAATCGTCTTATCATTTCCACTCAGTTAGAAAAGCAGACTATAAGGCTAAATCACTGTTGTTCATTAAAGTTTTTGTGGAGTAGACTACGCAGAGAAATGGGCAACGAGTATTTTCCATGATTCAATTAAAACCCCTAAATTTTTCAACATTCCACTATTCTTCTCATTTCTGCAACTTTTATCCATTCCAGTGGGTGACCTGCAAATCTTTTAAGTTTATATATGCCCGTTGAAGGGAGAATATGAAAATTTTGGAAAATTACAATAAAACAATTGTTTGGATAAACAATAAATGTAATCACCGATGTTTAGGAAATCTTCCGCGAGTATAATTTCGAAAAATATTTTCATATCATCGGCATAACAATCAAGGGTATTCTTGACGAAAAGCAAGACAAGCTATCTCTCCTTTTCCACCCTCACAGTAGGTATCACTGCTGATTATGTATGAAAACTCGGCACGGCTGCATATAACGTCGAACGTTCCTTTGAAATGTTTTTCAGCCATCTTTTGAATTTTGCGTTTCGAAAGTGACGCGTCGTTCATGACGATATTCTAGAAAAATTTATGGTATACATTGGACTTAATTTATGTTATTGAAAACGGTATTAATTATTCAGAGTTACTGAGAACATAAACTATAAAATTAATAACCGAAAGTTTTAGGGAAAAAATCTGCGTTCGAAGACGCTACAGTCTCGTGACATTCGAAGCAAACTTTTATCAGAGATCTGTGTATGAGTTGTCCGGCGTGAAGGACTTAATCATCATCACTCTCCATGGAGTCTCATCTATGCATTCAGACTCAAACTTCGCTCTTCACCTGCTACGCGAAAAATTGAGAAACTGCTCGAGTTTTTTTTCAATGCAGTTTCAGGATTTCCGTCGAACTTCCAACTTTTCAGCAGTTTCATAATGAGAGAGTTTCCTCATCATTCTCATCATCAGATTCCTCACTACGACTAGTAAAATTACTAACATCTGAAAATGGAACTAGCTGCATTGTAATACGGTGAATTTAGGCACCTCACGCAACAGTACACAGATATTACGCATTTGACAATACATGCAGGATTCCCCATTTGCTTTCAGAGACTCACCGTTGTACTTTAATTCCTTACATGATTGCATTTAGCGCATCCCATGCAGTATCATTTTTATCTACGCTGATATGTTCCATATAGTTTTTTATCTCAACTTTAATTCAACCTCATAGGTAAGACTTACCTACTTCGTAATCACAGAATATTTGAAGTGTTTATATTATTTATCTTGCACTGGGCTGCACTCGGTTCTGTTCATTGTGCTGTTTGTGCGTGTGTTTCAAGAATGCTCATCATTCCATTTGTTTGAACGATTCTGTGATGACCTGCACTCCTCCACTCTTCTATTCGTTTCTCTTTTCGTAATATTTCATTTACTGGACACTACACTCTCGTTAACGAGTTCGAAAAATAGTGAGACTGCAAAAAGGGAACAGACACATTCAAACTGCAAACATTTAAATGCTGCTACCTACGTTAACAGCTGTTATCAAAACAAGATTATTTCATTTTATCCTCATCAGAAGACTGATACCTACATCCTCAATGATTCGTTTCAGCGTCTCATCATTGCAGTTATTGGTCCATCCCGGTTTCTCTTCGTCCATATGTTCGACCCTCTCGAGTGGTTCAGATTGTTTTAATCGTCGTTCCTTAGTCGCCGTCGCATGCATATCATTTTCTTTGTCATTGCTCCAGGCAATATCAGGCTCATTTGAAACCTGCAAACAGTGTGGCGCGATTTCATAGTCCGTACAAGGATGACAGCTGAGATTCGTTTGCCGGATATCTCCAAACTAAGTACACCTTTAACCAAGGCTAATGGATCTGCACCAAGAGAACACAGTTTTTGCAAACTGAAATGGACAAACTGAAATACTTCCGACAGCTTAATATCGAGAAAGCCGAAGACAATTTCATATTAATGATTCATGCTGAAATTGAGCTTAGGATATGCCAGCAATTCCAGGTTACATCTTATTTACCTTGGTAATGCAATTAAGCTGTTATGAACCATGAAAAATTTTACGACAAGCAATGCAGGTGAAGCATATCTGGGGATTCGCTAGCAAAATGATATCGGAAACCAACGATTTGGACTATAAGGGAGTGTAGAATGGGTGAGCAGTGGACGACGGATACATTTCGATACACCCGTGCTGTAAGGTGCAGATGAACATTTTGCGATTTTTCACTGCTAAACACTGCGATCTCCGATGAAGTTTAAAGCGGTTTATGATAGCAATGTTACGAGCACTATCTGTTGGGATCGCTGCAAGTCAATCTTAGCTCGCTAAAGCATGCTACAGTATGAACGGCGTTCTGTATAGTTTGCAGCTTTGCGTTGTACGAGTGTGGGATTTACTGATCGTGGATATCCTTAATGCATCCACTCATTCAGCGTTTAACCTGTGAACGTTTTGAATTACACACCACTGCTGCTCTTAAGAACAAAAAACTTATTAGTGTAAATTGTAGCTTTACGAACGTTTTGTTCGATTTTGCTGTTCATGCTCACATACTTTTGCGCGTTATCGCGGAACTTTGAAATAATAAATAAACAGAGAAATAAATGAATGATTTTTTCAGCAACAGAAATAAATCACTTCAGTTCTTGAAGCAGTTGTCCATATGATGGATTTTACTGTTGTGGCTGCAGGAATGGCAAACGGTAATTTAGTGACTCCACTGGTTTCTAGTTTTGATGCACTAACGGCGGAATTAGGCGCTAAAGTAGTTGCTTGCGACTCCGTCACTGTATATTTCTTCTCGCTGATTACTATGTCGTCATCGTAGAGATCGTGTTCCCTTGCCGGTGAATCAGACCCTTGTGCAGGTGCTGGATTCTCCAAAAATTCGTTCGTAGTAGCTCTCTTGGGTCGGGCATTTGAAGGAAGGTTGGGGCCGAGCTTTTTGTGGCCTGTTTCAGTCTGCAACATTGTTGGATTGAAAATCTCATGCTCCGAATTAGCACTGCTACCTAGATAAAGAGAATTTTAAATTCGGAAGAGCATCTTGGATCACGTTAGAGAAATATAAACGCCAGCAAAGGGAATGCTGACGCTTAAGTCCTTTCACTTCGATCCTATTCGCCGGCCAATCCTGGAGTTCATGGCTGCTGTGGGATCCGTTATTGTCAAAGCGTTCAATTTTTTAGTATAACAGGCAACTAAAACAGCAACAATTCATGAAAAATGAAAAGGCATGTCATAGGATCCAATAAGAATTAGTCATTTGCATTCCGTGCGTTAATTACCTGGTTGAATTAATTACTAACAAATAACAAGAAATGATGAATAACATATCCTTATTCCGTTTGATCTGCTCATTCTAGCATATCCTCCATGAACAGTTTCTTCTTTGCTATCCCACTGCGTTAAACAACCGAACAAGCAATATTTAAATTTTCGTCATCATTAAATTCGCGTAAATACTTCCAAAATCGATGAATAAACTTGAAAGGTGGTCCAAGTGGTCAATTTATGGCACATTATATTCAGAAAGCGTCATAATTCAAACTTTAGTGTTATGTGAATTGAAAACACCGAAAAGAAGACCGGAAATGCGTCTATACATTTATACGAGGTGTAATAATGTGTCGTCAAACTGTTTTTTGCGAATGGAAGCTACGAGGCATAATCAGAGAGAGAATTCTTTTTACCTGGTTGAAGTAGCTTTTTCGTTTCATACTCCTTAGCTGCACAAGTCGAAGATTTTTGATAATTTCCTGAATTATGTCTGTCACCTCTTCAGGATCGCTTCCACTTTTTGCTTTCATACTCTGAAACCAAAAAAAAAGATCCTCATCGCTATCACAGTTAAATTTAAAACATCACCTCACATCCGTTATCGAAAAGTAAGCTCTTAATGGTATATATTTCTCTATGTCCCATACAATTAATATATGATTCAATTGATGGAAGAAAAAAACCGAGGTTCACAACCGGGACTGCTGCACATAAATCTCTGCAATCATTTCGTACCCAGCCTCTCCCTCCTTCCCACCTCGTCTCTTTTCCCTTTCGCCGAAAACTCTGAAAATTTGCACCTCTTCCTTCTTGGCTACAAAAATGGAAACCAATTGAAGGATAAGCTGCCAAACGGTATTTTTTTGGATACGTTGAATAGAAAATTTGAAATTAAAATCAATAGCTCTAATGAGTCACCACGGCGGTGAGCCTCAACAATCACTATTTTGGTTGAAGAAGAATCTGAACATCGTTTTCGTTTAAAGTCTCTAAATTTTTCTATTCATTGCTACAATTGTTCATCGTCGGGTTGTGGTTCCGCTGTATCAAAATGTAAAAGTGGTCACTGCCTTCCTTCACCTCTTCTCAAATCAGGAGCCTAGGTGAAGGAAAAAAGGAGGTCTAAGCTCATAAACCTAAAGCTTAGCAACGAAAAGATAGAGTGAACTGCAAAAATTTCTCTCCTTTACTACACCAACCTTCCCCAGAATTTTTGCTAAATTTTCAGTATATATGATTCTCCTTTGCCACAGCATCACATTATTACATAACATCAATATCTGTGGTATTCATTGCTAAATATTTTCCAGGACTATGACGTTCACACGCCGCCATTTTAGAGTTAGAACATTTTGGCTTTAGATAACTGAACCCTGGGATGTGGTCCTTCCTACAGATGAGGATTTTGCAGGGATGCTGCTTCCAGTAAATATATGTGGCCACACATATTTTGACGACGTAGGTTGAAATAGTTTAAAGCTAGCTCACGAGTGGGTAAATCTGTTTTCGTTTCGCTAATATCTTGGAAATGGTTTAAGTGTGCATACCTTACCTGCAAATAAATCAAAGTGCCACTATGTCGAGCAAAGAATGGGGGGAAAATGGTTAAGGAGACATTTTAGAGGAAAACGGCTCTGAAAGAACAATAAAAATATAAAACAAAGCACTTAAAGAGGATCGGAACTGATAATTTCCTTAACTGCTGTAGAATATTTGCTACTAAAAATAATCGCTCTAATCAGTCGCTAGCACTAAAATGACGCAACTTCGAAATTCTCTCTTCAAGTTTTCATCGAGTCTGATACCGCAATAAAATTGGTTATCGTACGTCACATACACTTTTCGCCACTACTTCTAGCGGTGTTTTTTACCTTAATGCGTACTTTTGCCTTTCGTAACAATCTGCTGCACTATATTTCAACATAGTATAACGCTTTCAACATCCACTGCAGATTACGTCACTTAGAGAATATCGCTTAACATCACATGAAATGAGAGAGTGGAATAAAACTTGAGAAAGCAAAAATACGTTTTAGCATAGCAGGATCAGATAATCTGCAACATGGGATACACTTGAAGAATTCACGTGTTTGAGCTGCAGCTCACCGTATTGTGATGATTCGCAGAGAGGATGGTTTATTTCATGGTCAACAATTAAACCATGTTAGATATTATAATAGTGCAAAATATTGCGATAGTAAGAACTTGGAGAACAATGTAGAGAGCGTTACTAACTGAAGTGACACATGATAGGATTCTTGACATCATCGTGTCACCAACAATGAATACATATGTAGATATTTGAGTGAAAGAAATCAAAAAATTAATGAAAGCTTTGAGAATTTCACAGTTGCCTATTGCCTAAGCATGAACAACTCCACTACAGGTAGAATTATCTGATCACATTTAGCAATTTATTAAACTTTCTCCTCCTCGTGTTCTATAATTCCCCCATATTTCCATAGCGAATAACGAAGCGATTTCGGCAGTGGGTGGCCTTAGACTAATGCTCCCTAACAATCAGAAAATTAAATTATTTGCTTAAGTATGCTTCAATTTTGTCCGTTTATCTCGGCAACCTCTATCGAAACTGAACTTCAGTATCTCAAGTTATATTTTCTTTTCAACACCGGTTTCCTTAGGCGTCATGAATAGATGTCCTCCGCAGTTACAATCTTTATAGTGGTACTCACCAACGTTTTTAAGAAAATTGAATGATGGTTGCTGCAAGTGTTTTGTCTGGTCTTTCCTTTAATGACGAGAAAGAAAGGTGTTTACTGCCATGCCTGAATAAAAGATCATGACACGGAACACTAACGATACGCAAAAAGAAAACTGTACAGTAAACTCACTGCCTTTATTGGTTTATATGCGTTTGCGTGCTTCTTCGCTTGTTGATTCAAATTGGCTTGTTGTGCGACGACATTGTCCCGTTCTTCGGTAACATCATCGGAATCATGCTTGCATGGAGAGCGAGGATCGTCCACACATTCTGACTCTTCGAGCTGTTTATATGCTTCAATTGCATCCATTTCGAGTTCCTCCTTCACCAGTAGCAGCACTTCTTGAATTTCACTCAAAACATTATCAATACGTGCCAATGTGGGATCGATCTGTTCGATTTTAACAATAGTCTGCTGGATTTTTTTGTCGTTGGCCTTCTTGATATCACCTGATAACTGATCGATGTTATTTTCTTTCATTACAGTTACTGCACCTTGAGCAAACGGTCGTTCATTCTGGGAGGTTTTATTCACTGCTTCATCAACTCTTCTTTGGTGATCATTTGCTGTGTTTCGTCCTTCGTGCAGCACTGTTACGCTTTGGTCACTACTGTTTGTTTGTGGTATGACGTCATCCGTCCCAGCTTCCGTGGAAGAGGATTTATTCGCTGTTTGATTAGTGGAATGCAACTGATCAATTACCGATAGGATAGCAGTCAATGGCTTATTAAGTGTCTTGACAGTTTTTCCCTTTTTACTCTCATGAAAGTCTGCGGAAATTGCATCGTAGACACTCAGCTGTTCGTTATTTCTGCGAGAGCTACTTTGTTCTAACAATGAGTATAAATAGGCTGAATCTATTATCGACTCTTTTCCGGTTCCTGAGGTGTTAGCATCGCGATTAAAATGTTCAGGTGTGCCAAGAGTAAGCATTTCCGGATGCTCGTCATAGTCAGTGTTCACATCGCTCCTCACAGTGGGATCCGTTTGTTCGTCCATTGAAAATTTATTAAAGGTTTCTGGTTCGGATGCTTCTATGAAAATACTGCTTGCCGGAACGAGCACAATTCCTTGTATTCCACCTTCGTCCATATTGTGAACAATCGACGTCGGCAGCGGGGAATCTGAGATTACGTGAGGCGAAACAGTCGATTTATTAGGTACGGGGGTACTATTTGTGGGAAATATCTCTCCAGGCGAATCCTGATTCGACGGCACCGCAGCAAATAGTGCTCCAAATTGACTTGGCGATTCATTTAGCTCAGCCATTCGACGACTATCATGTTCGTCTTGGGATCGCTGATTAACCGTAACAGTTAATGCCGCTTCAGGCGAAGGTGCTACTGATGTGCGATCATCTCCATATTCCTCACTGTGACCATAATTAGGAACGTTAGGCGGATGTGATGATAAAAACACATTTTCAGAAGCACTGTCACCAGCGTTGGCGTCAACACTTCGAAATGCCGATCTTGCAAGTGACGTCGCAGTTTTCGAATTGCCAGATGGTAATACGTTGGTGTAGATGGCACTTTTTGATATATGCTGTGGTGCAATGAAGCATAGTGGAAATCCACAGTCATTACTCGATTGTTTTTGCGGAGTTGATGGAAAAGTATCATCGCGCAGATGCTGTCCTTCTGCAATGATAAAAAGAAGATGAAAATTTAACATCCATAAAATAGTAGAGTATATCCTGTTTATAATTCATCTGCTTATACACTTACTACCGAATTATCTCTGTGAGGCATTTTTTAACCCATCAGAAAATAGAAAAATCCCATAAATGCGCTAACTGTAGATGTGGAAAGGCAAATACAGCATTGCTATAAAAATCATCTCAAACGCGGACGCAAAAAAATCCTTTCATGAAGTTTAAAGTATCAGGAGCGAATGAAAAGAATGCGTTCTCGCTGTATAGGCCAGTATATAATGGGCAATTTTACGAAATTAAATAACCATACCGAAAATCTCGCATGGAGCGATCTGACGTCTGAGAATGAAGAAAGCATTCACACATGGATTCCTCGGTGAAGGACATCCAAAACCTGAAGGTACTGCATTTGAAAAGTTACTGCAGGTACCAATGGGAAAATTTGATTTATAGCAAAAAAAAATGTTCAGAGAAAGTCGAAACAGTGGTCTCTCCTCACATTTCAACAGGCATTTATGAGCTGCTAACGTTTCTGGTCACAATTTGCTACAATATATCATCTGTTTTCTGAATTAAATAAAATGAATGGCTTTATAGACCAATAAAAAATGAGTTGCATATGAGTTGAATGGAAGAGATTTTTATGAAAAATTCGTCATTTCTTTTCTGGATGTGAATTTTCTGGATTTTCTTCTTATCAGTAGGGAAAAGGTTACAGCGTTTACGAGATAAACTTGCGCAAAATGTGCTATAAAAACGAGGAATCAAATGAAATATGAAAAATGAAGCATTCTGAAGATAAAAGAGCTATGGATGAATTTTTTTAGTCCTTTCACCTAACTACTTTCTACTTCTACATTTCTTTCAATTGTTTCTTATGCACCTTACAATTTTTGCATTTAGTATCTTCTGTTCCAATGATTTTTATAGATTTATCACTTGAGATTACATCACAAGGATCTCATCATGCTATTTTTTCTACGTACAACAGATGAAGGATGGAAATAAAAGAAATACTTAGGCGAAGGAGTGAAAAATGGGCAGCAGTGCTCAACTGTGAGATTAGCGAACGTTGAGGTCTCTCTTAACTTAAGACATCTCGTTAGCATTTTTCAGATAAGCGTACAAGTAAAATAAAACCTCAAGTTCGCTGATCCCTATAGTGATTGTTGGAAATGTAATTCAATGTATACCTTGTGGTGGGCACGAAATCGTTCGGCATCCACAACAGCACTCGAGTGGATTAAAGAATATCTTAGCTGCGTAAGAGATGCCAAATACCATAAAAGCTATGCGAAACATTGCCTAAAACTAAAAATATGTCTCTGAAATAATGAGAAAACCAACTGCCGAATAAGGTTTTGGAAGAAAAAGTCAAGAAGGCGAAGTAAATTGAATTTAAATGAATTGAATTTAATGTTCTCAGATGGAATACTTCGAAATTTTCGCCTTGCCATATATTTTTAGCGAATCCAGATATATGTTCGTTGTTGCGAATACTGGTGAATTTAGTGGAACCCGGTGAAATCCGCGTAATTTTACAAGGATTTTTTTATATTGATCACTCCGGCAGTAGGTTTCATTGCCTCGTAATTTCATCTATAATTCTGGCCACTTCGTTTCGCCGCAGAAATCAGGAAAACTCCTATAATCTATAATCCATTCACGTGAGATTTTAGTGACGAAACGCATCGGACTATTCAACAAAACATCGAAGGGTCTACAGTTAAAGAAAGTAGCAGCTGAATAACGATGTAAAATATCGTTCGAATCCGTTGTCGTACTTCTGCACCTATCACTTTGTTATCATCGAGGTTACCCGTGGAAGAAGAAGCTGTCTAACCTAGGTTGCTTGACAGAAACGTTCTTCGACAGAGATAAGCTTGTGTTAACCACTTCCTAAAAGAAAGAAAAAAGAAAAGCGAAAAACAAGGACAATATCGTCAACTAACTGAATTATAAGCGGACTAATCAAAGATCGCCTTAATGCTGAAAAACGTCTTCTCAATATTACAGCGAAATGACCTTCTTTACGGTCTCTAAATGGGCCGATAAACATAAATTCAAACGTTGATTAAATGTTCGAACGTTCAGTTCACTTCGAATCATTCAATTTATATTACCGCATATAGAAAAATGAACGCTTTATAGCGTTGTTGAGAGAAAGTACGATTACAATAATCATAAAATGATGTTTCAAAATGCTCGTTTCGTTCCACTTCCTCAACTATTTGTTCTTTGAGTATATCTTGAGCGCCTTTTGTTCCTCTCTCAAATTTATATTTGCCAAATTGCGCTCATTGAAATTTATGTATTTAGAGTACATATTGCAAATGCGCACGCATATTTATTTATCTGCGCCATATTCACTGAATATATGCAATAGAAATTTCAATTACACCTTTTTTATCACTCTGATCTATCACTTTTGAAATAAACTGCAGATATACGATCTCAAAAATCTATACGCTATTTGCAATCTGAAGCGATTCGATCGTAGAAATGAAGAAAATTGTATCGATCTTCATAAGCGATGAGGTTCGTTTGAATCTGAACAAATTAAGACTTGAAGCACAGATTCTACCTTTTTTTCCATAGCTTATGAAACTCGGCAATTGGATAAGTGCAGTGCAAAAAAGCACATATCGCGCCAGCTTCCTTGACGCGCTTCTCCCCTTGTTTTAAAAATTAGGATGTAGGGTAGTTAGTTTTACTTTTGAATTAAAGGTCTGCACGACTTCCGATTCAGTTGCAAAATGTTTCCCCCTAGCAGATCAAAGCTACATAACGCTCCGAGTATATCTCCATCATGTTACTGTTTCGGTTGTTTTTTATTTAGCGTATAGATTTAGACAAAAAGATTGAAAAAATTCAATGGTACAAAAAGTTGCCGGCACCATCGATTTGTAGGACGAATCGAAGATAGTAAAAGAGCTCAACGCACAGTTGCAAATATTGGAATCAAGGTAACGACTAGCAGATGCAGTGAAAAATATTTCTCTTGCATTTTCGCCGTTGTCGATCGTCTTTTTGAAAATACTGCTGTGAAAAATAGCTAAGAAATTTCTAAATGAGATCGATCACAAGATAGGGGACCTTTACACGAGGAGAGAGTGTGTCGTCTGTGTCTTCAGATATGACAATTTCAAGACCTAACCCAAATTCGCAGCATTTTTCGACACTTCTCATAATTAGGAGGAATTAACAAAATGCGATCATTGATTTAAATCAGCTGCGATAAGTGCAAAGCGTATCATGTGAATCGATACCCTTCACAATGGTAAACTTCCAGTTGCTCTCATTGCGTAGTTTTCATGCAAGCGATCACTCAATCATATTACAATGTTTCTTTCTGCAAAACTTTGTGCGCTAAATGAAACGACATAAACATTAGTGACTCTACTGGTCAATTTCTTAGCAAAGCGTCATGCTCACTTTCTCAATAAAACTTAGACAGTTTGATGTAAATGAAATAATCAGTCATATCTAAAAGCTTTTTATAGTCCTCCATTATCGATATTTCCAAATTTTTGGTTATTCTTTTCAGTAGGCTCATTTACCGGTAGTAATCTCATTTTAATGGCGCGGTATTCGATGGAAGTTATATTTCGGGAAGCGGCTTTGAATAGAGCTCTGAAATGATATGTTTATAATCCCTTGTATACTGATTGTTTTCTTTTAGACTTTATTTTAGCATAATTCCGCAAATTAAGACAAACAACCTGTCACTTCTTGTATTTCCTCGTCCTGTTCATTTTACGCTTGCGCAAATTTTCAGGACAGCTTATTATAAAGACGTCATCACTGTATATATCCATGTCTATTTATCCGAGTGCCTGATCGTTTCCATGAGATCCAAAAGCCAATTGTTTTGTTTAGAATTTGTAAAATCACTTCGTTCGGTAGGAGAATATTGTATTCGACATTTAAGACCGCTCTCAAATAAATAATCACTCGGCCGACTAGGTTAACTGAAATACAAAAGCGCATATCGTGTAGGTCTCATCCGTGCGGTTTTAATTATTTTTCTATTCCGAGTGATGAATTTCAATTATTTAGGCAAACTTTTCGTTAATTCATAGATTGCATTATATAAGTAGACGAATGGTCAATATGAATTCGCACTGATGTCTTACATGTGAAACGCCTTATAATAAATTCGTGGTCATAGTCTTCTCATAGCTGCGAACATCAGCACCTGCACTATCAACTGAAGGAATGCCTAGCACTAATGTCTCTAATACCACGTTGACCAGTTTTTACAACGAAAATTCTCACCTGTCATTTAATTAAGCTACCTCTTCCGCTTCTATAGATGATTTGCTGCAGTTTTCGTTGAATTTTCCAATTTAATTAAATATATTGTATTTTAATCAAGAAAGATGGATCATAAAACAACTTTCGAAATAGTTCGACTAACAGTAAAGCTTTTTTTTAGATTAAACGGTTAGATGGATTATCTTTGATTCAAAAACGATGCTGCAGAAATAAGATATACTTCAGCTGCTCTTTCTGATTGTATTATTATTCGACGATCATTGATGATGACAGAAAATAAATTGAGATTTCAAAAATTTCAACTTCTCTCTGAGCATTCGATGAATTCTATTCCACTTCTATTAATATCATAATACAAATAACATTACGAAATCAATGAGTATGATGCTAATTCGGCAAAAATCAATTATATTATTCGAAACAATTCTTAATGAATTATGGCTAACATGGAAAATAACGCTATGGGAATAAGAACAAGTCATCAACGGTGATAGTTATCGATCGGGAGACATTCGAACACGAAAAAGCACCTCATTCTTTGAGGAAGAACATACTGAGAAATGAAATCGTTCCACATTTGGATATATCAAAACTTCGCGGAAGTCAACATCTCAAATGAACGCGTCAACTGAAGTGAGCAATTTATTAGAGCGATAGGCGATCCGATGCTATGTTGTATATAATGATTAACGCTAAATAAAGTAGGTGAAATTTTAATAAGAATCATTAAACTACTGACTGCCATCTATACACCTTCATAAGCCAATCAAAAAATAAGCAATGGATCTTTCGATTAACCCATATCACGTGTTGATGGGGAATCTCACCGATCAGTATAATTTTGCCCCATTCAGAAAGTAGTTTTGCTTCAGCGATTCCCAGCACTCCTGGACTTTTAGCCTCACACTTATTCAAGTCTCAAAGGAGTCAAGTTCTTTCCTCTCCTCTAAAGTTGCATTCGCCTTTCTTTCATTAGAAAGGCAATAGCACTGGAAAAGTGTTCATAATGAAATTAAGGCGCTGATATCACAAAATCCACGGGCATTGTCCGGCGCATCGATGCGATTTTATGCTAGCTCCCAATGTCCTCATTTTCGATCTCGTTAATTTCTTCCAGAAAAATTCTAACTCACTATTGCTTCCAGCTTTCCCATCAGTCTTTATTGTTTCTCATATTCCTTAATAGGATTACCACTCATAACACGTCTCATTCCTGTCACTCTTCATCTCACTCCAGTTTACACGGCGATGAGAATCATAGTTTTTTTATTATCTTACAGGATTCCGGAGATTGGGACGAATCTGAGGCCATTTTTTGCCATCATTTTCTGCATAGTCTCGTCAGTCTTGGTGGTTCTGAGATGTTACACTCCTGATAACCTGCCTTCAGCAGAACAGAATGTTTTCATAAACGCGTGCTTAAAGGTTGACGTTAAAGCAGTCTAACCATTATGGCTTAGACGAAGATGACTGTTACTGCGTGGTGAATTAGGAGAAAGCTATGGGGAGGAGGGAAGAGGGGAGGTAAACCAACACCATCACATTGAGCTATCACGTACAATGGAAAACAAGCTTTTTGTGTCCGTTACAATGGATGTGTCCGTTACAATGATGTAATATATGACGTTGAAGCATTTCGCCGCTAAACTTCCAGTTTTCTGGCGAATCGCATTTCGTTTCAGATCAACCAACGACCTCCTCCAACCTTTCGTCCATATAATGGAATGCGATTTTCTGCGCCCAACGTAGCAAGAACATGGACCACCATCATCGCGCGGCGAGAGGAATCAGTGCAGATAGACAAGCAAACCAAGATACCCGCTCTCGCTCACCCCAGGTCTCTGCCCACTTTTTCACGACGTGATTTTTCCAACGAGCTATCACTTTCTTAACAATGGCAATGAAGAGTACCAGATTTTAGTAATTTCGAGGGCATTTTCAACGTATGTGTTCCCCCTTCCCCTCATTCCCACCGATCATTTGCTTTGCAAAGAAATCGACCTTTCTAATGTTCCCAGGATCACATCAACACCGCTGCTTGCATTCAAAAAGTGCATCATTGCTTCCACGACAAACTCGGTGACAACGAACATCATTGACTCACTCGCTCTCTTCGAGAAAACTCTACATGAGCATCACATCGTGTACTCTATAATTTTCTTCAACACCCTACCTTAAAGATCGCATTTTATATCGCTCTTCATTCTTTCTCTGCACACGTCATTTTGAACCGTTGTGCTAAATGTTTTTCGTCTGGCAGAAACCTCTCCCGCAATGGGCGATGTTGTGGCGTGTTTCGCGAATGTTCCAATATGCCCTACACCGTTAACTTCATGAGGTGTCTTATTTTGCAGCTATATAGCTTGTGCGGTGTGGTCGGTTGTGTTTTCCGTGTGTGGTGGTGGGTGGGTTTGAAGGGTTCGTGGATGGGTGGGCTGCGTTGTGTACTCCGAGTTTTTGTGTGCTTGTGTCTGTGCGCAATTGTGGGCGCATCTGACCGCTGCTCGGCGCCGCCGTTCGATTTCGAGTACAAAAATTGAGTTTGTGAAGTTTTCGTGGTTTTTATGCACATTGTAGGGCAACTCACTTCATTTTACGGTTTACGTTTTATTGAAGAGGTTTTCTTGCGGTTTGCACGAGTGCAGTTATTATCATTGGGACAAATGAAGCACTCGAAAGAAGCAGGGACAGCATCTGCTTCTGCGTTCCCCTTATAGGACCATTAAGTTCCACAAGCAGTGAAGTGATAAAAGCGAATGCCTCCACGTTTTACACCGATAAACACTTTCCACGATATCCGACCTTTTCTTTCGTTGTCGGTGAATCGAAGTGGAGAATGATGTAAGTCATACTTGATAGGTGGCCCATTGGTACTTGAGCCTTCTTGCTTCGCTAGTTGAAATCACCACGTTAAGAAGCACGGCAAATAACATGCACATTTACAAATGTACCGCGGCGGCTAGCTCTACGAGCGGTCATATTAAAATACGCAGATATTTTTTTCAAGTGTCTGTTATCACTTGTTGAAGTGGTTAGTCAGATGAGGGGGACTGCAAAAGCGGCCGTTGCATGAGCTCTGCCAACCTCCTATGTGTTTATTTTTCATTCAGAACACAAAGCTTTCGTGGGAAAAAAAATTTGAAAACCTTAGGTGCAGAATTTCTTAATGACTTTAATGAGGTCGCCATAGTCGTTAGAGCTTAAACCTTCGTAGTCCGGCTCTATTTCGTTGATTAATTGTAATAACTCGGTTTTTGGTCGATGACTTTGACCGATCGCTATCAAACATTGCAAGTGTTGAGGATTCATTGTCGCAACGAGCTATCATGACCGCTTCATTGAACATTCCTCGATCTCCATGACCATCGGAAGGATAGCTATAGTTTTAAGTAAAGCTGTGTTATTCCTCGCAAAATATATTATCCTGTTGTTTTTTTCTTCGTTTATTTTGGTTAAAAAGAGAGAGGAACTATTATTTTCCGATATCCGCACTTAACGCTTTATGCAGATTAGGGGGAATTTTCCTCTTTTTTCCTATCATGTTATCTGTAAGTTGAGCGCGGCTCTCGAGTTTGTTGTTTTCATTTGATGGCGAGAATTATTTGATGCGCACTCTCAGAAATGATGTTAATCGGATATGCTAAAAAATTATACTTTTGAGTTTGGAATCGCTTGCTCTTTTACGTTTCTGCCAGTCACTGGGCTCCATATCGAGGTAGTTGACTCCTCTTCGACCTCTTTTCAATGGAGGGGCATTGAAAGTGATGGCGCACAGTGTGGAATTACGGACTCGCAGAGGGAAAAGAGATTTAAACTATCCGCTCGAATTCTTTTGACGGTGCCCAGCATCGATTAGACTTTCACTGTAGGCAGTCAGGTACAACAGATGCGAGTGCCTGCTTTGAGGCTATAGAGTACTGCGGTCGACTCTAGTTCCACCTTTTTATATATATAACTTTTAACGGTTTTTATTCGTAACACTGGTGTTGTGTTCTAAGTGAAAAATGTCTGAGCGTTTGATTTCACTATAGCCAATGAGATGCAGCAAATCAGTGAAGCGTATCTTGCAGCGTTTTGACGAGAAGTGTTGCGATGTCGGGCGAACAGATCGACCTCACCCCAGAAAAGGTGATTTCTTATTGGTATTTGCGTGGACATCATGCCTTAAGGAGTGTTATAGTTAGTACAAACATAGAAAAGCTGTGAATTCAAATTGCCGTGGTGTTTCTCATACCTTCGAAGGTATTTTATAAGGTTTTTTGTTTTCCAAATTTCCTAACTTTTATATTTTTCCTCACGATAGAAAGTTTTTTTTACCCGTTATGGAACTTCCTTAGTACGAACCTTCCATTATTCATCGTCGAATAAAACGCTTTCGATTTTGAGGTTGTTTACTAAAGGGGATTGATGTGAGCACTTCTTCAGCTCGTATGTGATTATAGGATGGTGGTGTGCTGAAGAAGATCGAGGTGGAAGGGACTGGAGAGCTGAAACCGTCGAAAGGAGATACAGTCTACGTTCATTATGTGGGCACATTGGCCGAGAATGGGGAGAAATTCGACTCAAGTCGTGATCGGAATGAGCCGTTCAGCTTTACGCTCGGCAAAAGTCAGGTATAGGAATTTTTCCCCTTTTTGAAATACTACTACGTTGGGATTGGTTCGTCATCGTGCAAGAAATTAGGCTGCCGTCATCCAGAAGTCCAACAAATTTCTTCCCAGCTATTGTAATCCAAAACTAATTTATGTCCATCATGAATTCTGATAGCATGTTGAAAACAGGTCATTCTTGAGGAAACCACACACTGCTTAAATGTCGGTAAAGGAACATCGAAAATTATTGGAAAATTATCTTTGGAATATTACTTGTCGTCTTATTTCGTATTCATATAGAGGAATTATATTTGTTTGAAAAACCATAAGTTTTAAAGAGGACGAAAATTGACGGAAGATGCGAAACGAAGCAAAGTTGAGGCAGTGGAGAAAAAGGCTCCTCTGAAACTTTCTTTGGGAGGTGGAATGTCGTCTAGTGGGGGACTGCTGTGCTGCGTTGAAGGGAAGAATGCTCAACGGTTGTTATTGGCGAACATGCGAGAACGAATCGAGTTTTGTTGGCATTTACTTTCATCCTCGGGTTTTGCCGTAATAAAATGCTTTTATATCCTCAGAGTGGACGAGTATGTGAGGCTCACTTCTCTTTAATTACTAAGTTGTGATATTTGCAAGTTTGGTTATCCATCTCTCCACTTGACTGATTTCTTTCTTTCGTGGATATAAGAACTAAAATTTTCGATTAAATCCGATTGGAGTAGCGATTGAGAAAGAAATGGAAACCGATCTCGCATTCAGGTGTGCATTTAAAAAATTATAACAAGAGAATTAATTATCCAGGTGATCAAAGGATGGGATTTGGGTGTGGCTTCGATGAAAAAGGGTGAGAAGTGTGTTCTGACGTGTCGTGCCGATTATGCTTATGGAGACTCGGGCAGCCCACCGAAGATTCCCGGCGGAGCTACTCTTAATTTCGAGGTACATATCATCGTTTTGTCTATTACATTATTCCGATGCATCCTTTAGTTATTTAATATTTTTCATTGAGTTCTATTTTGTTGCCTCTATGAGATTTCAGCAAGGAACTGCCATTTAAGTTGTTCTAATCAAAGGAGTTTTGAGGTTCTTCAGCTTGATTGCCTCATTTTGAGGTGGAGTTGCTTCGATGGCAAGGGGAGGATATTTCACCGGATCGGGATGGCACCATAACGCGCTCAGTGATCGTCGAAGGAGAGAAGTATGCAAGCCCATCGGAAACTTCTACCGTAAAGGGTACATCTTTTGACTTGTGGCGTTCAGTTGGCAGTGACTGAACTGAGAGGCATCCCATCTGTGACGCTCCCCTAGATCAAGACTGGATTACGAAATTGGCCTATAGCGTGATCCCATTCGAGATCCGACGGGAGCAGTTCAGAAATGCTCAACGCCTCCTTCACCTGCCATTCCCAATATTGCTGCGGGATTTGGCGTTCTGTCATTTCCACATGAGAATGAGAAATACTTGCCTCTGGAGCTTGCAGCTGTATCACTGGGATTTGGAGCGCGTCGGGTTTAGCAAGTGCACGGTGCACCTCTGGAACAGGTCAGACGTACAAATTGTTTAGGTGGGCGTGTATCACACACTCTTTTCTCTTCATATTTCTCCTCCTCTACCCTCTCTCCTTTCTCGCTCTCCTCTTCCACTGTTTGTAACGTGCCTATTTTCAGTGAATGCGGTTGGCTCACATGAGGGACGTGTATTTTTCGATAAGGAAATTAGTTTCATTCTTGGCGAAGGCTCCGAGGTTTGTCTTCATTTTGCTTATCGTCTTTCTGGTTCTCGTCCGTTTTGCGTAGTTGGCACGAGCGGGGAAATGGCGAGAGTTACCGACAGTGGGATCAGAAAAGAACAGCTGAGGGCTTTGGAACAAGGCATTCTTTTTGTTCAATCGTAAAAGGTCGTTGAAGTGCGTGGATAGAAGGGGATACTTTTGCCATCCCCAGCTTTCTTCTGTTCGTACACCTGGCGCTCCTGTTTCATTTTTTGTATCTGTTTTGTTTTTCAAAGGTATTTTGCTTCACATGTTATTATGGGAGCGTTTTATGGCTTTCTGAATAAAGTGTTGTGATTTCCATATGATATCCGAAAAACGTTGAAGTTTTGATATATACGAAGAAAAAACGTATATGTTGTTTCGATCGTCGGGAATACGTCAAGAATGCTTTTTTCGGCATCAGTGAGAGGTGAACTTGAATTGAGTCAACGTATACGGTAGAAGGTGTTTCTTTGAATTGGCTGTAAACTAAAAGTGAGCTGCTGCAAGTTTAGGCTGGATTGCCAGAAGGTGTCGATCGTGCGCTGCGTCGTTTCAATCGTGGCGAGAAGTCGGCGATCCATTTGAAAGGTTCTCGCTTCACATACGGCGCTAATCCTCCAGCCGAATACAATTTGCCACCGAACGCTGAAATCGATTTCACGATCTTTTTGAAAGACTTTGAAAAGGTGAGTAGTTTGGTATTTGATCGAGGTGACTAATTCGCTGAAGCTCTCCAACTTTAAGTCTGCATCATTTAGGGAATTGGACGGGCATCTGCAGCCTATCGACTTATAGCTGAAATTTCATTGTATTTTTGTTATATTTTATATTAGTTGATTATTGCAACTAGTTTTATGGCAGCTGATTGTTTGGTTGTGAAATTTGGGCGGTTGTATGAAAACGTCGATTTCGGGATAGTTAAGTGATGTTATCAATAACTATTGGTGGTGCTCATGTACGCGTACGTGGTTACTTTTTGTTCTCGTGTTGCGTATACTTTTGCCTCTAAGTTGGAGAAGAATATACCAAAAAAAAGTATTTCGATTGAGATCTCCGTAATTACGTTGTATATAGTTATATCACATTCAGACATTATGCACGGCCGCAAGGTTATTCAGTGATGGTCATGTTATTTGTGCAACCGTTGCTTCCAGTTGCTGAAAGTAAATTTTTTCGTAGACAGTGTAAAGTTTTGGGGTAACAGCGATGGTTAGGTCCCGGGGTTTTGTAGAGTTGTTTTTCATATGGTACGCGCACCTACTTCATTAATTTCATGCCTTAGATAGTTTTCCTCCTCATCTTTGATCTAGGTGATCGGTGGGCAGTTTCTCGCAGCGAACTTTCTATGAAGACGAATTTTACTGAAGAAAAGTTAGTAGAACCAGTATTGGTGGAAGGATTTGTTTTAAAAAGTAGTGTGAAGTAAAAGAATGCTTCAGGTGAAAGCGTCGTGGGAGCTGACCGGCGATGAGAAATTAGAGGCGGCAGAAGCGGCGAAAGCTCGCGGTACGATGTTCCTGCAGCAGAACAAATACAGTCTCGCACTGGCGAAGTACGCGCGCATTGTAGAGTTGCTGGAGTACGAGAAAACATTGGAGGGGGATAAAATGGAGAAAAGGAATGCTCTTCTCATCGCAGGTTATCTCAATAGGTAACAGTTGCTTATTTCATGAGATCGGTTTTCCATGTTCAACGTTGCAGGTCAATGAGGATAATTACGCCTCCTGCGTTTATTAGTGATTTGAAGTGAGATGTTGGATCAGAATCTCTTCATGGGCCTTACGCCGATTCAGAATTTTAATTTCAGTCCCTCGCAAATTCTAACGTTCAGCAGTTGTTGTTTTCAAACGTTAGCAGCTCTTTTCTTATTAAAAAGTCAGTGATAATCGCCCTAATGCGGTAGTTCGTCAGCTTCCAAAACTTGGCCACTTTTCTGTAATTTCAGAGTACTGGAGTGGTTATGCGCACTTTTAAAGGTTGTGAGATCGCCCATTCCTCAGCCCTATATGATGTATGAGCAGATTTTGGCCTGCCTAGATTTTAAAGCTCATTCTGAAGAAGAAAAGCGGATATTTCGGCAATCGGTAAACCAAGCTAACCTATAAAGATTAACAAATTTCTTTTTTTTCAATACGTCCAGTTTCCACTTACCTGATCTTTATAGAACAATCATGTGTCCGCAAAAAAAAAAGTTCCGAAATGCGACGCAGTTTGCTCATTTTGTTTGGAAAAAAGTGAAGATGTAAAGATGTCATTGCAGCGCGTTCAGGATCAAGATAACGGAAATGCTGTGAAAGATGTGAAAATGATATATCAGGAATGCTACTGAAGGCGTGTTTCGATTGGTTTTTGAGATTAAAATACTTTTGTTTTTTTATTAGCAAGACAAGCAGAACAATGCTAGAGAAGTTATGGGAATATGTGTTTTCGAATCTGTCGTTAAGCATACTTTCACAGTTGCTTAAATATTTCATTGATCGGTTGGCCCACATTATAGGAATCACCTTTCGGAGGAGTTAAAATTGCGGATTCATCCCCACTACATTTAGAAGAATAGGTGCGCAGTTGTTTATTCGCGTTATACTTACTTACAGTGCATTGGTTTACTCGAAGCAAAACGAGACCGTGGAATGTATAAAGCAGTGCGACAAAGCCCTCGAGATTTCGTCTAAAAACGTTAAAGCGCTCTATCGTAAGGCACATGTAAGTTGAGTTTTTCTCCCTTTTTATATTTCATGTTCTACTAGTTTTTTCAGATGATATTGCTGGTAAGCATGAAGAACTTTACCCCATGTATAATTTTGTGATGAGGTGCTCTGTCTTTATCTTCTTTGCAGCCTAACAGGCGGAAAATAACGGATTTAGAACTCATGTCGCTTCTCTGATGACAGGCATTGTGTGATTTCAGGCTCTGCAGCAGCAGAATGACATTGAAGAGGCTATTGGGCTTTACCACAAAGTACTCGAGTTGGAGCCTACAAATAAGGTCTGCAGGAATTGTTAATTTACATTCGTCGTAGAATATAATCGAAAGTTTCCTGCAGCTTTGAATGGCGGGTAAAAGCACGTCATGAAAAGTTGACAGTTACTCTATGGCCATATCCACGTTTTTATTTCTGGAAACACGTCTCCTGTTTGAAGGATGCGGTTTGCAATTTTTGCAGGCAAGAAGGCAGTTAAAAAGGGAATTGTATCCTCTTTTTTTATTTCGAGTTAAATGAAGTCAGCTGAAAAACATTGACAGTTTGGGCGCTCTTCGGGGTTTCGTCACAAAGGCTGTTAAAGTTGGATATGGGCCGTCGGATGTGTCCAGCCATTTAGCATGTAATCAGCTAGATGGCAGAGGAACAAATTGGTTCCATACTATCCGTCGCGACATTCTATATAACTTCTCTTTCAATGTTTAAATTGCTTGTCTTCGCTTGCCACAGAAATAAGTGGACAATTTTTCTTTTTATCACTGTATCTCCCAGTTTCTCTTTTCTCACTGAGCGATGAGCGAGAAAATTTCCGAGGAAAGAATTTCAAGTTTGTGATCAAAAATATGTTATATTTGTTTCCAGTCCAGTTACCATCTTACATCTGCCGCTAGGTGAATGCTTCAAACTCGATTCCAGGCCTACTGGCCACACTTCCCACCGTTCTCTCTCCCTCCAAGTTTAGGTAGTCAGTCGCAAGTTCTTACAACGATCAGCTTTGTTCTGCTTACTCCGTTGTGTGTAATTCAGGCGGCTGTGCAACAGATAGCCATTTGCAAGCAGAAATTGGCAGAGATTCGTGAGAAGGAGAAGAAGCGCTTCAGGGGAATGTTCGAGAAATTTGCAGCCAGGGATGAAAAGGTATTGTGCAGTGGCGTTTTTATATTCTCTAATATTACAGTAATAACGTTACGAAGACGTTCTTTGCAAAAGCAATCTTGAATGGCAAGCGCAGATATCAAGGAATATATGCTCAGCGAGGTCTGTGTCAGCAGTAGAGTTGTGTGTCGGCGGCTGCAACTGTTGGAATGATATGAGGGCTAGTAAAATTATTATTAGTATGTGGAAGGATGAGGAAGTCGAACACATTCGCACTTAAGTTTCAGATTAACATTGCAATCAGTGGTAAGGTTGTAATGTAGTCGCTTGCATTTTGCAGGAGTGTTCTACGACAGACAGTGGTTCGGTACCAGAGAAGAATTTCCAAGAGGCTAGTACATCGGCGCAGACTGAGGTGGTCAGCTGAGATGGTGATTTGTCAAGCTTGGGCTTCGTGTTGGTCTCAAAAATGTTGTTGGCTTCATAAAAGTCAACCGTTGTGGCATCCAGCAAATGATCCTTTGTTATTGTTCCATTATAACTATTAAACGTTTTTTACACCTTCATCTGCAGTTTACGTATTTCATAAGCGCTTGCAGATTTGTTCCTTGTTTCCTTCTCCTATTTGAGGATTTATCACTGTTTGCTGTCTGAATCCTTGGTGATATCATGACATCTCCCAGTCAGAGGGAGAAGGACTAAGGCGGAAAGGCTGCTTCCTTTAATTGGGGCTTTCAGCACCTTTGTCCATATGCTATGAAATGCATGAAAAAGTTAGAGTTCAGCCGTCAAGAGGTGAAAGGTTAGTGAGGTGTAGCGAGGTTTTGGTTTGACTAAACTCCTTGGGCAAACCAGCAAATATTCTTGAGAGATTTCCACATGACGCAACGGGAGACTCAATAGAAGTTTTCGTGCGTGGCATCAGACCGGCAGGCGTGAGAGCACAGGCGAAGAGGTGGGGTTACATTGTGCTTCCATGTAACACTGTGGAGGTGTAAAATCGCAAGAGGTCGATAGTAACAATTTAATCATTAATCAGTCATTAGTAAATTAGTAAGAGGAATGTGCGATTACTATTTCTATCAAAATGACCGATAAATGGTAGTGGGAAATGAGGTATGGGAGAAGTGTGCTTGTTAGGTGATGTAAACGGTCACAGTGGACAACAAATCTAGAGATTACAAGCGATTAGCAAATAGTAGGTGGCTCTGCTGATCTTCGAGGTAAGCAGTAACGCTGAATTTGGTGGAAGTTCAATCCAGCAAGTAAGCTGTCCGCGGTGATTTCCAGCCACTGTTATAAGATTCATCGAGTCATGTGTGGGAGAATTCATGTAGCATATTTAATCCAGCACGTATATTAACACAGCAACTTCTACTGTACTCTCAACGCTTTTGCTATCAAGTATGTGTGATACTCACGCACTTTATTTATTCAAACAGAGCACTCCTCCATCATATGTGGAATACAGTTCAGTGGGAAGCAGCCCTCGAATAAAACAACCTCTCTTAAGACTTAAGACTTAAAGGGAATAGATGACGCTGACTGCATCCTTCAAATAAATATGGAAGCTGATTAGGCGTAATTTTGTTTCTATTCAATTAGCTAATTTAATTAAGTTCAACGACAACACATTATTAGAAAGGAAATAAGATAATCCGACTTAAACGACAAAAACCAAACCTGAACGACATTTAAAAGTGTCTCACCGGCGATGAATAGGACGCGGACAATTTGCATGAGCGAAAAGGTGATGCTGGCTGCGAATGGGGTGAATCATGAGCGTAAGAACGGGATTTCCCACCCGATAATTACAGAGCGCAGCACATTCGTTGGTGATGTTACGTCTTATACCTCTCGTTTTCCTACCATTGGCCCATACTCAATTGGTATTTCCTCACTTCTATTGTTTTTTTTTAAACTTCTGTTACCTCTGTTAATGAAATATAGTCTGAGAAACAATTCTTTGGAATTGAATGAGCTAAAATATGTGATTGAGAACCACTTCAACGGAAGCTCTAGATTCTGTTCAGCATTCCCATCGCCTTCGATGGGAATGCTGAACAGAATTTTAGATGACCTACAATATCGATAGTGATAGTTTTTATTTTTTTGAATAGCCCTGTTGCGGCAACACTGTGAGTAAAGGGCCTAAGATCTATGCAATTACCAGCATTGGTAATGAAGGTAATATGCAGAAAATGAGAACCTATGTTAAATGATGATCATCAACTCCACCCATCGTTTAATAAATTTGTGTTCGTCATGATGAGCATTTTGCCAAGTTTCATCGATCCAAGCGACTGGATTTCGTTATTTTGAGCGCAAGGTTCCCAGTATGTGGTGATTGCCGATCAACCAATCGATAAGATTTCCAATCAACGGTCACTCACCATTCATCGTCCTCCTTGATCTAAAGGCGGGTAGTTGAGTGGTTTCAGTGAGTCGAATTTACGAAATGTTTAATAAGTAGTACTGAAAAAATTCCACTCTAATACATTAGAATCTTCGTTTCGAACGGTTTTATTAGACGGTATTTTCAACTCCATGTGGTAGCGACAAAAGGCTAAACGCTGGTTTGCTAGCGTTGTTTTCCTTATAAATGTGTGTCTTTAAGTACCCCAAATAGTTTATTTCATAGAAATTTATTAGAGCACCGAATCCAAGAATTAAATAAATTTCATTTTGGAATATTAGGTCTGCAAAATCTCGCTTTAACACACTCGATTATAGAAAATATTTCTTAAGCAATGCTATACAGTCTTGACTTCTCCTAACGTTACTACTAGCTGGAACTTGCGTTCCTCGCGGTCACATCATTGTCGTCTCGAATAATCAGGTCCATATTTAATCTAACTGATATTTGATTGATGATTCTATCTTTATCGTTCGATAATGCATTCGTCTGTTCCTAATGAGATTTCATTATGATCTCTTTACATATGACTGCAATTATTATTGTCTAAATACTCCGATTTGTAGATATACATGCGTCTTGATGACGGCGTATTTGATGACATCGTTGAAATGACTGAATTTATTTCTTTAAAAATGACCGAGTTTGACTTCATTACTGGATTTATTGATAGAACAGGTGAAAATTGCTTTGAAATATTAATCCTAAAATAAACAATTAAGAGAAAAACCAATGAAAAAGTGAGTTCCATTTTCGCTACGACTCTCATTTGTTGGCTTTCTTTTTGCACAAACAGTGTGCTCGCTCATCACGCTCAACTATAGCATTATATTCCTGTTGCTCATAGAAGGAAGCTTGTCTATTAACGAAAACAAACCAAACAAAAAATGAATGCAATGAGCATCACTCTATGTGTATGATGTCCAAAACAACACCCTTGTACACATATATAAAGCAGATGAAACAGTTAGATGGCTAATTGCATAGGAGCGATTTTAGAGAATTTTAACCGCCTCATAAACAAGATTATTTAACTGATGAAGGAAAATACAGCAAAACCGTGAGTGAGATCTTAACTTGAATAAGTGCCTCGCGTGTTTGCATGCAGGATTCGGAGATTAGATTTTTCTTAAAGAACATCGTCAACTCTCTGATAAACTTCTATTTTTGATCACAAATCTCACTCCTACACCAAAAAATCAAAATTTTATATGTCTGAAACATCGCACGCTATTGTTCAACCTTTACAATATATTATGAAAAGGTACGACTCATATTGATTAAAATTTCGGTGAAAAGCCACACCCTCAGTAAGGAATGGCTATGATGACAGGGAATTTATAATCGAAATTTTTAATCAATGCTCCTCATTAAGGCATTCCATTTTGCAGTTTGACTATGAATATGCGGATATGACCGCGACGACTGCTCCTGAGGTTGATCGTATGCCGATGTCAGATGTAAGCGCACAACAACGGATGGAACTTGCGATGATCGCTGCCAACTCGGAACCGTTTTTTAATCGGAATAGATTTACTTCTACAGCCAACCCTTTACCATCCAGTTGGTCGAAAAGTTGGCCTTACGCTATACCCGCAATTGCTACATCAACTAATCCATCTCTTACATCTGCAGCAGAAATTCCTTTTAGTAGACCGAATCTTTTTTCCTTTCTTGGCAACAATGCAGGAAGCAATGCTGAGAAGTCGTTCGCAACACTGTTCAAAGCTCTTCCTGGTTAGGATTTGAGAAGTTATGACTTTTAATTCATAGAAAATAATAAAAATTCATGCACTTTGCAGGTAGTCATTTAATTAACCTACAGTTATATAGCTAATCAGTAATGCTTTAACATCAGTAAACTTTGAAATCTTTGTGCAGCGGCTAGGGCAAGTTATTTCAATTTTTAACCTCAAAAAAGTTCTTTTCTTGCCATCAGCATAGAAAAAGAATAGTAATTGACCAGCGGGAAATATAACAGTGTTTTCTTTGCATATTATCGAAAAATCTCAGCCTATAGACATTCGGACTCTGAGTTTTGATGTAGTGCGCAGTGTTTGTATGGAAAACTTTCCCTTCCATTCTTCTTAGAAGTTCTTTCGAAGAAAGCTGATGGGAATATATAACCGCCACAAAGATATTTTGCCATGAATTCAAGTGAGAAGAGAATCAAACACTTGCAACAATTCCGCCTTTTTTGGAATTTAAACATCAAAAAGGCCATCCGACCCGTCTATGCTATCGTCCAACATAACGTGCAATTCAATCACTGCACAATCCACTTATCACCTCTAGATTATCATTCAAATAATCGAATTAAAGGTGATTATTGACGGAAAAGTGATATTTGAATATAAAATGCGAGTTTTTTTTTGCAGATCCGTCTGCATTATTTTCCGTCGATAAGTGGATCCATTCCTTCAAACATACTGGCGATAATTACGGAGATGGAATCACAGAAACCACCAACGATCCGCATTTAAAAGCAGTAGAAAAGCAAAAGATCGATCTTTTCGGAGTCAGATCTGGAGGAGCTGGTGAATCAACCGAAGAGGAGGCTAGTTTGTGGAATGTTCATTCACTAGAGAGCAATTCATTGAATTCCTTATGCAAAAATTCTGATATTTCCCTCTTCTTTATAGCTTTTTTATTTTTCGAGGTCATCCATGTTCGATCCTGTGGCAAATTCCTGCATCATTTTTATAATCTTCCACAATTTTTGACAAAAATGCATTATTGGTAGTTGCGATCAATCCATGGTGATCCTATCGTTGATACGGCAATTTCAATTCCGCGTCCATTGGAAGTTTTGAGAGCCAGGGCGTTGAAGAGGGTAGGGAGTTCGGTTAGAAGTTGTCCCCAATAATTTTATCTGTCGGCGGACTCTCACGAAATGATCTGCACGTTTTTTTCATTCTACTCCATTGAGCAAACTAATAAAAGATAAGAATTCGAGCATAGATAAAATAAATTGAGATGCAACAGAAATAATGAAATGTAGGAAGGGAAAAGAGCGAAATCGACTAGGTCGTTCATTGAAACTATGGGAAATTTTATCGTTGTACATTAGAAGCACCAACTGCTTACTATATCAGCAAGAATTTTAAATAGCACAAAGCCCATGGCCGAAATAACTCTTCGGCTCTCTTCGACTACTTCGTTTCTCATAAGTGGATGAGGATTTACCCATCGGGCCGATGGGCCGTGAACTAGCTTAAAGAAAAAACCTCGTAGAAATTTAGCTCTAATAAAAAGAGGTATTACTTCTCTTTGCTTGAATAATTTTAAAATTTTATAGCCGACAAGCACGAAAACAATTGAATCGACAGATACGCCAGATGCTGGGGATAATTTGCTAGATAGTCTATTGCACGGTCGATTTGGCGAGATCGACTGGATTGGATCACTACTCGGCACTAAGCAAGCGCCCTCTAAAGATGAAGGCAATGCTATCGCTCAAATTTTTAAGAGTGGTCTATTTGGACCTGCTGACGATAGCATTCCTCGTAACATAGCGTCGCATCATATTGACGCATCGAAATAACGTTTAACGGATTAAGAAGGATTTACAAAGTCCCGAAAGCCTTATGGAATATTTCAAACCATTGTATGTCTCTTGTCTATATGGCTACGATGAATATTTTCATTCGGAAGTATTGTATAGATTTTCTATTCCTCCAAATTTCATCGAAAAAAAAACCCTTTCACAAGATACTCTTATTCTTACATCAAATAACAATTCGAAAGTTGAGGTATTAATTTACCTAATTGTCTTCTATAACGTATGTGTGTGTTTGTCTTCTTATAAACGTTCACGGCTGTAGTAGTGAATGATGTGGAATTTGGTGTCCGGAATTCACATGCCTCTGAAAAATCCCTAAATCAAAAAATCCACCCCCATATGTATTATTTGAAAGCTTGTAGTAATTTTAATATTAAAATTAGCGCTTTCGTGAATTTCGTGAATGCTATGTCTCACTTCGGCAGATTGGTTTTCGCTGTTGGACTTTACTACTGGAGGATGTCCTATTACAGCTGCATGTTGTATTAACTGACATTGTTTATTACTGGAAGGTTGAGGACTATTGTCTTTTGAATTCACAACGGGCATGAGAATTATCGACTGTGTCGAAAATGGCAGATGGAAATACGCTATACATATATATTTGCTGGAAACCCAGCATACTGCAGTGTTGAACATTTGAAGTTTATTGAAATAAGTCAACTGGCATGTTGAGAGATTTGGAAGACTCCACTATCATTTTCCGCCTTGTATCTTGCTGGTGAAACAAGGATTTCATCTTCGACTGATTAGAAGTTAAAGGAGATCAATGAGATTAAAGGAGAAGGAAGCTCTTTGAAATAAAGAAATAGTGTAGAGAAAATTCGTTCCCCTCAGGAACGGACGATTTCTTCATAAAGTGATATGCACCAACCCTATAGCCGCCATTCTTCACATGTAAGTGGAGTTTATAAATATTCATGTGGCTGCATTTGTCTTCCCATTTTTTGATGATTATAAGTAGGCGAAATTTTGTAAACAATCATTAATTTTTAATACATTGGAGGTATAAAGTACACAGTATGCCTACTGTGCATTTCCACATCTTTTGGTTATCTACAAAATTAAGTAATATATCGCTGACTTGAAGGATACGAAGCTGCGTCTTGTAGATGCCACGTTGTCATAAACCTTGCTCCTTAAATTGTTTGATCAACACATATGTCTTTATTGAGTTTCATTTCGCAGTTTAACCTAATTCTTATAATAGACGTAGTACCTGTGTAGATCTCCCTTTTGTGGTATGTGGAAATGAAAGTCATTCTCAAGCGGTAATAGTCGAGACGAAATTTGGTCATAATCGATAAAAAGCATTGGGCAATTTCCTTGCCTGGGTCATCATAGAGCATTTCGTTGCGCCGCATGTTTTTTTTTTTTTTTTGAAGAACATATGAAAGTGCAATCTTAGTTATTTCCCACCTGATACATTCAGGCACGTAAGTAAAATATTTATAACTTTCTTTCACTGTCCCCTTGGCTGCATTATTTGGCTGTGATACTTGTTTGGTCCATGTAAATGTCGACGTAAAGGATATCAAGATTGTAAGTCGTCGGGCCAAGGATGTCAGCCGGTATGGTCAGTATCAGATGGTAAAGAACCAAAAAATCTGTTCAGAAACTCTCAAGAATTTGCCGCTCCTTTTTTTTCAGACAAGGACTGATTGAAAACAGTTCTTCTAACATAGGATTCAATCAATTCGCCGTCAGATACCAGCAACTGGAAATGCTTTCAGGTGTATATGAGATGAATATGGAATGCGGAAGAATATGGCGTCATTTTCTGACAGCTCATATTTTCGTTCCACTCTTCTACTTTCTGCTGCTTCTGAACGACAGCCGCAACCTGTAAACCATCTCCACCTGCTGGGACGCATAAACTGCCACCTACCATATATGGCTATATCCTTAAAGCGCGTTTGCAGACATTTTCCACTTGGATTTGAGTGGAATTGTTCCACTTGCCCATGCAAACAGTACATGACATTGTGCGGGGTATTTTATAACACATCCCAAGAGAGGAATGAAAATCGAAGAAGGAGGAGAGGATAAAAGTTCCAAAACCCCCACATCTTTAGTTCTTTTAAAGCACTAATTATTAATTAATATAACTCATCCTCGTAAGGTGAAAATTAAATTGGCATAAATCAACTTTTCTTCCAACTTTTGAATGTTCTTGAGCAACAGCGATCCCCACATCACGATGCGGTCTTGCCATTCGGAAACCTCAGAATTAAATCATACAAACAATATAACATCGAAGTAATTTTTTTGCTGCGTTACAATATAATGAAGTGATCTCATTTGCTTTACTAATCGAGTCAATGTAAGTTACGTTCACAACGCCATCTGTGGAAATACATTTCCCACGAAAATTATGCATCATTGAATGATGTCGACTTCCTCTTTTAGATAAATTGCGGATGTTATGCGCTCCTGGTGTTTTCGCCCACGCGACCTGAAGAGAAAAAATTCACATATCGAGAGAAATTGCGACCGACATTTGAAATTTGCGAATGCAATAAAATGAATATCCCCACATCAATAAAACGACGACCCCCAAATTTTAAATAAGCGCCTATAAATAAGAAACAGCGGCCTACTGGCAGGCTGAATTAGCTCAATTAGCTCAAACGCACGCTGAGTACTCGATTGTATTTTAAAGCTAATTCGAGCAGATCAAACGTAAAATGTTCAGCTGCATATAATTATCTTAATGGCAAAATGATAATGAAATTCGACATTCAGCACTAATAACCCAAATGAAAGTAATATGCACCGTGGCCGATTATTTATCTTCACCTACATCATCTATAACCACATTTCTTCCTCTTCATCGCCACCAGTAACTGCCATCTTTTCAATTATAGTCGTCAGGTAATCTTCACAAGTTTCAGCTGTTGCTACAAGCGTGCATTTGCCTACGTAATGCTTTCTGCTTCATGTGTGGTGTTAATGTTCGTTAGAAATCTATCAGGAAGAGATGAAATTATCATATTTCTACGACGAAACGGTTTACTCTCAAAGATGCGGTGTGGCAATATATATGCACACTCCTATCAAATCCAGAAAAAAAACACAGCATTAGCTCAGTCGATACACTATAAGCCGATCGGCAAATCGATATACCACAGCCGAAAAATAGAACTTACGATGACGACGTGGAGGTAGCAAACGTTTTATATTGTCGGGAAGCGTTGCGATATATTCACGCACTTTCTCGTGTCTCTGACGCCAAGTGAGCCCTGTCTGTCTATGAATTGCCACAAGTTTCGCCTTCACATCTGCGGGCAGTTTATTCAAGAAAGGCGGTGGTGGCAGTTTCTGGATTATACTTTCCGGTACAGTATCCATTATTCTGCCGAATTCTTCACGCTTCTGCTGAAAAGCAAAGAGCTACAATTCCTGTTTAAAACCAAATCATCTCAAATATCGACTTGAACCCACTTAGCGGTAATAAAACAATTCGGCTATCGAAATCCCCATCACAAACTATCTATGCTAATTTCAGAGCAAAAACAGAATTGCCCTATGGGGTTCAACGAAAAACAACCTTCCTCTAAGATTTTCAAGTCGAGCTTTCTAATACGGGCTCAATGATTTTGATTCTACTTATGGGTCAAACTATCGTATTTCATGATTATAACTATATAAGTCACATACTGAATTGAGAAACGACAACGCTTATCCATATAATTACGGATCAACTATCGCAATGAAGGATTCTCTTCAATTATTGAAAGTCTTATTATCTTTTCACAGCAAAAATAGAGGAACGATCTGCTATAGGTCAGCGCAGTTCTATGCTAATAAGAATAAAAACAAACCTCCCACGATAAGGAGTTGTCTTTATGAACAGCTCTCAGCTTAGCGACGATTTCGGGAGGGAGCACTTCAGCGAAACCTGGTGGAATATCCTGAAATTGCTCGACGCGTATTATTAGGAATGAAAGTGTGGAATATTCTTTATACTATTTATAAATTATATCCATTATACGCGATCACTACGAAATTTTTATTCATTCCATGAGTAGACAACAACCAAATGTTGGCATTTGAGCAGATGAGTAGCAACTTTTTTCATGTACCTGGTATACAGTACTGCATCAAGAAAATACTGTAATGCATAGAACAATAAGAATTAAGTACCATTTTTGTTAAACAGTTTTGTTATATTCACATTTCAACATGTTAATTATTGTTAGGTACAGCTTGCTTTGCTCTGGCAAATAGAGAAAGTGGTGCACCGCAAATTTATCCTGATAAATGGTAAAGCAGAAGTTCCAAATGAAAAATAATTCGGAATATACCTCCTTTTAGAATGCTCAACTTTTGCGTGTAGCACAGAATATTTAAAAAGGGATAAGCTGACGAAATAAACGCAATGCTGAACCTTTGGAGGACGCCTTGGTGGAGAATCTGGTGCAGCATTTGAATGTGAGAAGATGAAGACGGTGAAAATAACCGATGAAAAGCACGACCAATTGAAATGAGCCATTTCTGCGACATGGGCTGTTCATTCGCTTCATATTTACAGCGACTCCATCGAGTTCCGATGTTTGACATCACAAAAACTTGTTTCATTTTTTGATCGTTTTGAGCTCTCTAACGTTGCATCTCAAAAATTAAGCATTTTATTTCTAAGACTGCGTTAATACTACAATTATCGCTAATTTCAATAGTATGCTCCATCGATGCACCATAATGATGCAATAATATACGCAAGCGAGAATTCGTTACTTTTTCCATTTTTATACTGATAATAATAATGAGACTATTTGGTGTGGAAAAAATAAATGAGAAGAAATATACTTGACGAAGAAAAGGAAAGTGGACGGTGGATTCCGCCGACGAAGAGAATAAAGAAAAGAGCATTCACTGCATTCAGAGAGGGGCGAAAAAAACGTGAAGTACCATATCATCCACATAAGAATATGGGATAGAAAAAAGCAGCTTTCTGCGCATGAGATAAGACATCCCCACATTGATTCCTCTGAAATGAGAGAGCGGAAAAGTTTCCTTAAACTCTTCAACGAAGATAATATTATTACTGATAGGATTTCAAATTCATTTTGCTGAAAGTTAATTCAGCTAAGAGAAAGATTTCGGCAATTTCATTCAATGATCAGTGAATACCTTCAAGGTCAAAATATATTAAACAATTTATCATATCGAGAAGTCATTCTCCAACAATCGTCAAAAAATGTTCAGTGTAGTTTAGCAAATCATGAGATGAAATAATCTATGAAACAAGTTTCGCAGGATATCACAAAGAATTGAAAGTTGTTCGATCACTCGGCCAAAATCGTCTTAGAGAGAATTTGACTGATACTTTTTCCATTTGACCTTGTGAAGTTTCAAGAGAATAATATTGCCATGTCACTGTTTTTAAATCCATTCCAAGAGAGGGGGTTTTTTTCGTATGTTTAAACATTGCGATATTAAAGAAAAATGGTGTTACTGTTCATGGTATTTGTCGCTGATCTTGGAACTACAAAGTGATATTCATTACATCAGAGTTTTTTCATTATTTTCCATTCACAAAGACAGGTTATCATAGCAATGAAACCGGCTAGTCAATTTTTGTTCTTCTGGATGTAGATTTGCCTTTTCTTCACATTACTGTCGCAGACCTCGCAAAGTATCTAAAATGGGAGGAAAAAGAAAGAAACGAACAAGAGAAAAATGCCGTGAAGGCACAAAATGGAAGATTCCCTAAGGAAGAATGAGGAATGACGATACACTCACGCCTTCCCTCAACAGAACATGCAAAATAGTGCAAAGGACGAAGTATATTCATTCGAATCCTCCGATGGCTCAGTCTTAACGATGCAACGGCAGCTGTCCGACTACTAGTAGGACGCATTGATCTCACTGCTCACCACGCACGAGATCAACTCCTAGTTCCAAAGTACCTGCCTGCATTCATCACGAAGAAATATTCAATCAAGACCGGAAGGTCGATACATGTTTTACGAAAGAAGGTCGATTATGGTCGGAAGAACCCTCATATTTGTCGAACCAATCATATGACACGTCAGACCCGAGGCCATTGGAAACAAAGTCAAGCCTAATTACTTTCGAGAAACTCAAATTAAACCTCTACACTATCTTGTAAAAGGCGAACAAACAATCGTCTTCAGTGCGAGCAAGCCGTTAGACTCCAGCGGGTTGGAGGAATTCGTTTTGGGTCGTCTTGATCAAAATCGGCGAGTAATCGTCTTGATCATGTTTGTTTCTTATCAATCACACCTTACCTCATGACGGTAAGAATCCTATGGAAGAATTTGTATAGGGACATCGTCATGAAATCGAAATGAGGACCGCGGACATAGCAAGCGCTCTTGAATCGATGATGGCGAAATGGTATGCGATCTCGCTCGGAACCGCCTTATTCTTCTATTGCTGCTCATGGCTATGCTGTCAAGTATTTATCGAAAAAGAACGGTCGCTGAACTACCTCGTCATCCAGGTGAAAGCAATGAAAACGAACAAGGAATCAAAAAAGTCGATCGAGAGTTAACCAACAGACCAATCCGGGTCACGGCAAATACAAAATCTGAAGACGATATACAAAGTCATTAATCGCCGCCTTAGCTATCTTCCGTGGATCATTATCTCCGCACATCAGTGTACTTACGAGTCAACAACCGATTGTCAAACAGAATGCAACAGTCCCATCCTCACAGGTACATCCGCAAACGCGCCAGCATATATCCGCTCCTCGAGAGGAGTGTCGCGAACCTCACGAACTAACTGAGACAGAGAAAAGAAAAAAAGAACAAGAAAAAATGCCGTGAAAGCACAAAACGGCTATTCTAGGGAGATATTGCAGTACCTATGTCATCCATGCACCACCTGGTGAGCGTTATGCCGATGCAAGCCGCTGACGCCTTTTCGTTTCATCGCCAAACACTCTTCCTTTCTATCAAAGACTTGCATCGCAGTTCACAGAATCATTCCGACACCGACTTTCTGCTTTAATTCTCAATCGATCAGCAACCACCTTATCTCCAGACGATCTTCACTCATAAAAATCGGCACCGAAAAGATTCGAGGCAGGACAGAGCGGACGGATAAGGGCTCCGTCAATTCGACTCCGAGAGTCAACAGACCCAAATCGTCGCCTCGGCTGCCAACCGCTTAAAAGAGTTCTGCCGAGGAATCTACTGAGGTATGAGATAGAGGTTCGTCTGACACTCAAGCAGCTATATTACAGTAACGGTTCTAAAATGCCCACCAGGGCCCCATGTCTCGCTTGTCGGCCATCCCACACCGAAGCCTCACCTCTTCATTCGTTTCACACACTCTGTATTATCGAGGGAATCGTACTTTTTTTCCTCGCACTTCTTTCAACTTCCTTCTTCGTTAAATTTCCCTCCTATTTTTCAACTAATTTTAGTGCGGCTAGCCGGCAGCTGTCTAATTTCTTTTCCCCAGCCTTCACTCTCTACTTTAAAAAACAGCAAAACAATAGAGCTCATATGCCCACCAACTGCTAGGAACGATCTCACTACAACTGCTACAGCTTTTTAAACATACGAAATCAGTGAAATCATCGTCAATCTAGGCAACGAACAGGCAAGTAATGCTCTAAAAATATGGTCTTTCACGTGAACGATAAACCGCTTTTGAATGGAAAATGCTCAATAACGAATTCGTCGTCAGCAATTTCGTTCTTTCTGTTTTTTAATGAACAACAAAAGCCCATAATATTTATTCTTATGTGACTGTTCTCCAATTTTATTTTCCTCCTTTAATTAGATTTAGAGTATTGAAAAAGAAAATAGTGGCCGGAAAAATCCTCAGAAAAAAAACGGAATCAGCAGCTATCTCAAAGAAGACAACATCGCAAAATAATATAGCACAATCTAAACAACCAACCCACCACATCTATTTGCAGGATAACAGCGATTATCCTCTCGTATGGCATTATTCTTCGCGCTATGTCACTGATCGCATTATGTGCTTGTGTTCTGCCTACAGCCTATATAAGGCACGCCTCAACCCGTTGGAGTCAGTCGTCTATGTTGACGGCTGTGGGATCGGTAGCTTTCTTCAGATGACTTGCATTCTTCACTATGCTCTCTATGAGCTGTGGTGCGATACTATAAACGGCTCCGACTGTTTCTGTGTCTCTTCGAGCGCCACACGATTTCTATCAGTGTTATCGCTGATAGAGTTACAGCAGATATGGCATTTTATCGACAAATTACGACGTCAAAAGAGCGGCTGTCAGGTTAAATGAAGAAAAAATTATGTCCCAGTCGCAATAACCAGTTGAATGAAATCATTTTGCACTGTAAACGCAAAAAGCAAAATATTAAATCGGATTCTTCAAATGATATCAAGTCCTCTCCACTATCAGTTTGGTCAGTACGAATCTTCCGGGACAACGGTGACATAGTGTTCATATCTTCTCTTGACTAGCGTTTTCATCAAAGCATGAAACCAGACTTTGCCGCTGCAGCACGGCAAAGTGGCACTTGAATTTCGTCATGCGAAAGACTTTAAACATACGACGATGAGTCAACATCTACGCTAGCAGAAGATCCTCGTCGGTAGACATCGCAGATACTATGTATGATCGAATCCTGGAAGCACAAGGAAGTTCATGTTCACTACCTCGTGAATGGTCCATAAACTGTCCACTCATCTTTTGACACAAATCTTCATATTCTTCCAATATGAGATATGCGTTTTATGCATCACAAAAGCTACTTCATATTCTTTTAATTCTTGCAAGTAGAAAAATTCTTGATCCTTAATTATTAATCCTTGTAAGTATGATCGAATCGTGGAGGGATCGTGGAAGCGACTAAAACGCATGCACAAAGAGAGGAGGGGGAAATCAACGTATCGATACAAATTGTCGAAGAAGAATGAATTGTTTAGACAAATAAGCAATTAAATCTTTCTTAAGAGATATGGGCAGATCTTATGCAGCGAGGTGCTAGAATGTGATTCGCGAGTGGCGATAGTGAAATTTCGGAAGTTGTGTAATAAAATAGATGCATGAATTGAAAATTGAGGAGAGAAAATAAGGATTCCAAATTTTCCGCATCCTTAATTAGCCTTCAGACTATTAATTATGATTACTTTGAAAGCTGAAGAGCAAATTGGCATCAATCAAATTTTCCTTCATTTTTTAAATGTTCTTAGCCAATATTGGATCTCAGATCACGATGAAATCCAGCGATTTGGAAACTCTAAAGCGAAGAAACACATACAAACACATAATATGATGTCGAAGTAATTCTTTAGTGTGTTACAATACAATGAGATAATCATATTTGCTTTACTAATCGAGCCAATTTACTACGTTCACAACGCGATATATTTCGCATAAAAGTGATCTATTTTTTCAACGATTTCAATTTCATCGTTTCGAAGTGCGGGTATGTTTGGAGATGCCGCCTTCAGTGAGTTGTGAACTATTATAGATTCTGGTCGTTTTCACGAACGTGGCCTGAAAAAAATTCACACAGTGAAGGAAATTGCGATTGACATTTGAAGTCTGCAAATGCAATAAAATGAATATATTCTTTCTATAGCAACGATTACCTCTAAAATTCTCTTACCGTTTCAATAATACATTTCTGCAGATAACACACTCATAGTCCACTCATGATGCCGTTAATGGTAAACAAATAATTTACATGTGCACCTATAAAGAGGGAACGGTGATTTCCCTTTAAGTCAAATTAGTTCAATAACAGTACTTTGACTGTATTTTTAAACCACTTCGGAGAGACTGTGGGTGAAATGCCCAGCTAGATGAGATTATGTTGGTGGCAAAAACTGTAATAAAGAAAGACACTGAGCAATGATAATGCAGTTGAAAGTGCAACACTACTGAATTTTTCAATTGCTGTTTCGCATAGAAATCTTCCAACTTGCTTGGTATAAGATTATCGATGAACCACACGCTTCAATGTTCCATATGTGTTAACCATTTCGGTGTGGTCGCTATTGTTTATTGCGTCTAATCACGTTTGTGCCATAAAACAGCCAACAGACACGGAAATTTTTGTATGCTCTAATGAACGCCTCACTTATCCACTGCCGGATGAGTTGGAATGTCGAGCATACTCAAATGCGTTTGACGAAATGACGCAGCATTTATCTAATCGGTTCTTAAGCATTTATCTAATGCTATGACTGATGAGTATGCGTTAAAAGCGACAAATGAACGTTTCACCTTTTGATGAAGTTTATTCATCCATTTTTTTTAGTAACCTATGTTATTATGAAGTTTTAACCACTAACCGAAGCCGAAATAAAGGAGAACGAATGAAATCCTTTATTTTTTCGATTATGGTGGTCATGTAACCTTTTCAGGTTCGAGACATTACGCTTGCATTTGCCTAAGTAATGCTTGCATTTGCCTAAGTAATGCTTCCTCTTTCATCAGCAATCCACAATCGACGTAAATGAGAATTCTTAGAATTTCTTCAAAAAGAGATGAAATTATCATATTTCAAGGCACAACAATTCACTCTTGAAGATGCGATGTGGCAGTATGTATGTACACTCCGTTTTCCATCGTTTCTACTACTTCTTTTGCTTCGCTTCGCAGTCACGTTATTCATGCTATTGCGACTTATTTCAAGTGTTAAGGATCTTGCTTAAGTTGGGGACGGTTCTCAATTTCAGCGGCCAAAAACACAGCACCACCTCACTAGGTGTACTCTAAGCCTGTAGGCAAATCGATATATTCAAAAGTCAAAAAACATACGGTGGTGGTGGCGGACGCAGCAAACGTTTCACATCCGCGGGAAGCGATGAGATATATTCGTGCACTTTCTCGTGTCTCTGATGCCAACTGAGCCCTTTCTGTCTATGAATAGCCACAATTTTCGCCTTCACATCTGCGGGCAGTTTATCCAAGAAAGGGGGTGTTGGCAGTTTCTGGATTATACTTTCCGGTACAGTATCCATTATTTTGTCGAATTTTTCACGCTTCTGCTGAAAAACGAACAGCTACAATTTCTGTTTAAAACCAAAAGCTTCTCAAATAACGATTTGAACCCACTCAGCACTAATAAAATAAGTCGGCTACCGAAATCTGTGCTAATTTCAGAGTGAACACAGAATTGCCCTATGGAGTTCAATGAAAAACAACCTTTCTCTAAGTTTTTCAAGTCGAAATTTCTAATACGAGCTCAATGATTCTGATTCTACTTATGGGCCAAACTGTCGTATTCATGATTATAACTATATAAGTCACATACTGAATTAAGAAATAACAACGCTTATCCATATAATTACGAATCAACTATTGCAATGAAGGATTCCCTTCAATTATTGAAAGTCTTATTATCTTTTCACAGCGAAAATTGAGGAACGATCTACATAGGTCAGCGCGGTTCTATGCTAATAAGAATAAAAACGAACCTCCCACGACAAGGAGTCGTCTTTATGAACAGACCTCAGCTTAGCGACGATTTCGGGAGGGAGCACTTCAGCGAAACCTGGTGGAATGTCCTGAAATTGCTCGATGCGTATTATTAGGTAATAAGACTTTGGAATATTCTTTATATTATTTATAATTACATTCATTATATGCGATCTCTACGAAATTTTTATTCATTCCATGAGTAGACAACAACCAAATGTTGACATTTGAGCGAATGAAACAACGTGAACGTAATGCTCAACCTTGGGAGGAGGTCCCGGTGGAGGAAGTCCCGGTGGAGGAGGTCCCGGTGGAGGAGGTCCCGGTGGAGGAGGTCCCGGTGGAGGATCTGCAGCATTCGAGTGTAGGAAGATGAAGACGGTGAAAATAACCGTTGAAATGCAAAATTTATTAAAATGAGCCATTTCTGCGATAGGGTTTGCACATTCGCTTCATATTTATAGCAACTCCATCGGGGTTCCACTAAGCATCATCCCGAAAACTTGTTTTATTTTTTCATCACCTACAACCCTCCAACATTTCTCTCTCAAACGGAGCATTTTCTGTCCGAAATTGTTCTAAGTATTCGAGCTCGAGACCTTCAACGTACTGCAAATTATCGCTGATTTTATTAGTATACTTCATCTATGCAAGCGAACGATTCGATTATGTATGTAAACATCAACTGGTTGCTTTTTTGATTTTTATAGTGACAATGAGAATAGAGATTTTACAGGGACGAAAAATAACAATGAAAAAAAATTTTATTTGCCAAGGAATGAAGACTGTGGGATGGATTCCTTCCATAACCAGGAGATAAAAACTGGGAAAAGAACGTCCACAGCTCAGAGAGAAGAGCAAAAAAAGAAACTTGACGTACATATCGTCCAAATAACAATTTGATGAACAAACACATGCAACGAGCAAAAGTAAAGAGAAACAATACGAGAGTTTTGCAGACAAAAAGGAGGAGAAAAATAAAAATGAACTTACCGCGCATACGAGGTAAAACATCATATGGTTAGCCTTTTAAGGTCGAGGAATTCGAGGTGTACCGCCAGCGGTGAAAAACTTCGAGCGTCAGTCGTAATAGGGGTAATTTTTTCTGAATTCTGGCAATTTTCAAGTGGAACTATGAAAAAAAAAAGAATTTCTATCACATATGCTCTGTGGTAAGTGAAACCCACGAGTTTTCCGCTGACGTCAAGAGATAGTTGATAGTTCCACAACGAGGAAGTAGGTCTACTCCATTTCAGAGCAAAATCACCGTTCGAAATTCATAAGCTTTTAATCCAACGTAATGAACGGGAATGAAGTTCCGATGAGCATTTTATGAAGTGCAATGCACGTGAAATTCCTTGGCGCTTTTGAATATCTTCATTTAGCTAAACCTCAAGGGAAGTGCCGCTGCAGTTAATATTTCAAAATTGGTTGGGAGTAGACAAGATACTTTTATGTAACTGCTGTTTGCATTTGTGAGATAAGACACACGGAATTCCATTCGCCAACAGAAAGGATCTCATAGCAATTTCAGAACACCGTAAATTCTAATGTGGATTCGAAGAGCGCCTTTCGCGAAGGTAATGAATTATTTATTTAAATGACATTCAGCGCAAAAAATATTTTTGATGGAAAGTTAACAGAAATTTCCTTCTAAGGTACGACTAACCGTGAAACCCTTCACCACTAACTGTGCCAATTTATCGAGTTCAGCATTCACAGCCTCAGCGTCCTCATTTCGAATTTGCAGAGAACCTTAATTTTTCGGCTATCTATAAATGGTGTGATATGTTGTTTATTTCTTCTTGAAAGAGCGATAATTCAAGAACAAACACAAGAACAAAGAAAAAAGTAATTTTTTGAGCGTAAGAGTGATCCAGCGACTCTGGTCCTTTATGAATGGTTCAACAAGAAAAGGTTGCATTCTGAGATATTTGAAAGGCAGTTCTCTAATTTGTGCGGACAGTTCCAGTAGCAGAAAACCGTGACAGTGCAAAATAAGTTCAAATTCTTTGTTCGAATATATTGATCTTGCTACTCATGATTTGTGTGGAAATGTCAGCCTAACTAGAAAGATTCAGCATTATGAGTTATTTATGAGCTTACAGATCATATAATACCCGGATAATTTTGCATAAGGACATTATAATACTTATTGGAGGATAGTTATCTAAAGAATCCAGAAAATAATGTGAATAAGTAGGAGAAAGTGCTTTCTTGAAGGATCTTCCTGAAAAGATCACCTTATCTTCACGTACTTACTTTATAACATAGGAGATAATATCGTGTGGTGTTGAGAAGTTATCGTTGTTCATTTCACCTGTGGCTCATATCGAAAGTTTATTACTGGATGTTTATTACTGTCGAATCTCTATCAATACCAACGCGGAAATACAAATAAGAGATGATTATCTTCGAGTTGCAACTGTTTCCAACACACTAGCCACCTGTTGATTCTTCAATTTTCCATCGAAATATGTATGAGATCACTTAATCTTTCACCATTTCTATGGAATTTTTCCCTATTTCCCATAAAATCCTCGCAACACGAGCGTTTTACACATTTGCACACTTCTCGATTCCACTCCCACTTTTGCTCAGTAAGTTTTCACCTTCACAATCATCAGAAGTGCTCTTTCAAGAAGAAATAAATTGCGTATAATCAAGTTATATGTGAAATTGGCGAATTCATTGCGCATGTTAATGATGAATGATTATTCGTATAAGTAGGCATTCTAAATGAACGCTCATCACCACCGGATTTCCACATCTGCTGAGGCTTTGATTTTGCTGAATATGTAAGTGGCAATTTGCGTTAAATACTCTAAAGGAGATAATATGGTTATTGATGCGATTTTTTTCTATGAATTTCAAATATTGCGAAACGCCGTCGTTTTGCTGAAACTTCATCAATTCAGTTACGAAAAAATTTTCGTAATTTCATTTAACGACCACTGAGTACCTTCAAGATGACGACAGAATCGGGAATTAGTCATAATAAGGAAAACAATTACTTGGCGAACATTCAAAAAATGCATATTTCATTCTGCGCTTAATGCGATTTTCCTGACGAATTTTGCAGGATATGAGTCACTTTCCTCACAAATTTTTCACGATATGAATGACTTTCCTGGCAAATTTTGCAAAATATCAACGATTTTCCTGACGAATTTTGCAGAACGTCAATGATTTTCCTGAGAACATTTGCAGGATATCAGTGATTTTACTGACGAGTTTTGAAGGTCATCAATGACCTTATTGAGAAAATTTGAAGGATACCAATGACTTTCCTGGAAAATTTTGCACGATATCAATGATTTTCCTGACAAATTTTGCAGGATATCGATGATTTTTATGACAAGCTTTCCAGGATATCAACGATTTTTTTGACAAGTTTTGCAGGATATCAATGATTTTCATGAAAAATTTTGCCTTATGTGAATGATTTTCCTGACAAATTTTGCAGGTCATGAATGATTTCAATGGCAAATTTTGCAGGATATCAATGATTTTCATGAAAAATTTTGCCTTATGTGAATGATTTTCCTGACAAATTTTGCAGGTCATGAATGATTTCAATGGCAAATTTTGCAGGATATCAATGATTTTAATGACAAATTCTGCAGGATATCCATGATTTTTCGCGCAAATTTTGCTGGATATGAATGATTTTCATGATAAATTTTGCAATATATCAATAATTTTCTTGACAAATTTTGCACGATATTAATGACTTCAATGTCAAATTTTGCAGGATATCAATGATTTTAATGACAAATTTTGCCTTATGTGAATGATTTTCCTGACAAATTTTGCAGGATGTCAATGATTTTCCTGACAAATTTTGCAGGATGTCGACGATTTTCGCGTCAAATTTTGCAGGAGATTAATGATTTTAATGACAAAGTTTGCAGGATACCCATGATTTTTCAGACAAATTTTGCAGGTCATGAATGATTTCAATGGCAAATTTTGCAGGATATCAATGATTTTAATGACAAATTCTGCAGGATATCCATGATTTTTCACACAAATTTTGCTGGATATGAATGATTTTCCTGACAAATTTTGTATTATGTCAATGACTTTCCTCACAAATTTTGCAGGATATCAACGACTTTCCTGAGAAAATTTTTAGAATACCAATGACTTTCCAGAATAATTTTGTAGGATATCAATGATTTTAATGACAAATTTTCCAGGATATCACTGATTTTCCTGAGAAATTTTGCAGGTCATCACTGATTTTCCTGAAAAATTTTGCAGGATATGAATAATTTTAACGACAAATTTTGCAGGATATCAATGATTTTAATGACAAATTTTGCAGGATATCAACGACTTTCCTGAGAAAATTTTTAGAATACCAATGACTTACCAGAATAATTTTGTAGGATATCAATGGTCTTAATGACAAATTTTCCAGGATATCACTGATTTTCCTGAGAAATTTTGCAGGTCGTCAATGATTTTCATGACAAATTTTGCGTTATGTGAATGATTTTCACGTCAAATTTTGCAGGAGATCAATGATTTTAATGTCAAACTTTGCAGGATATCCATGATCTTTCATACAAATTTTGCAGGATATCAATGATTTTAATGACAAATTTTGCAGGATATCAACGACTTTCCTGAGAAAATTTTTAGAATACCAATGACTTACCAGAATAATTTTGTAGGATATCAATGGTCTTAATGACAAATTTTCCAGGATATCACTGATTTTCCTGAGAAATTTTGCAGGTCGTCAATGATTTTCATGACAAATTTTGCGTTATGTGAATGATTTTCACGTCAAATTTTGCAGGAGATCAATGATTTTAATGTCAAACTTTGCAGGATATCCATGATCTTTCATACAAATTTTGCAGGATATAAATGATTTTAATGTCAAATTTTGCAGGATACCAATGATTTTCCTGACGAACTTTGCAGGTCATCAATGACCTTCGGGTGAAAATTTGGAGGATATCAACGATTTTCCTGACGAACTTCGCAGGTCATCAATAACCTTATTCAGAAGATTTGAACATATCAATCATTTTGCTGGAAAATTTTGCAGCATATCAATGACTTTCCTGAGAAAATATTTAGAATACCAGTGACTTTAAAGAATAATTATGTAGGATATCAATGACTTCCGTGAAAAATTTAGCAGGATATCCATGTTTTTTCAGACAAACTTTGCTTTATGTTAATGATTTTCCTGGCAAACTTTCCAGGATATCAACGACTTTCATGACAAATTTTGCAGGGCGTGAATGACTTTCCTGTCAAATTTTGCAACATATGAATGATTCTCCCGACGGATTTTGCAGGATGAGAATGATTTTCCTTACAAATTTTGGAAGATATTAGTGAGCTTAATGTCAAATTTTGCATTACATCATTGATTTTCCTGAAAAATTTTTTTAGTGTGAATTAATTTCCCGAAAAACTCTGCACGATATCAATGAATTTCCTGACAAATTTTGCAGGATATCCATGATTTTTCACACAAATTCTCCTGGATATGAATGGCTTTAAAGACCAATTTTGCTGGATGCCAATGATTCTCCTGATAAATTTTGCAGGATATGAATGACTTTCCTGACAAGTTTCGCAGGATACCAATTATTTTCATGACCAATTTTGCGGGACATCAATCATTTTCCTGAAAAATTTTGCAGGACATCAGTGACGTTGTTGATAAGTTTTGTAGGATATGAATGGTTTTCCTGAAAAATTTTCCACGATGTCAATGACCTTCATGACAAGTTTTGCAGGATATCAATGATATTCATGACAAATTCTGCATGATATCAATGATTTTAATGAAAAATTTTTGCAGGATATGAACGACTTTCCTGACAAAATTTGCAGGATATCCATCATTTCTCATACAAATATTGCTGGATATGAATGATTTTCATGACAACTTTTGTATTATATGAATCATTTTCCTGACAAATTTTGCAGGATATCAAGGATTTTCCTGAAGAATTTTGCAGCAAATCAATGACTTTCATGACAAATTTTGCAGGATATTACTAACTTTCATGACAAATTTTGCAGGATATTACTAACTTTCATGACAAATTTTGCAGGATATCAGTGATTTTCCTGAAAAATTTTGCAGGATATCAATGATCATCATGACAAATTTCGCGGGATATCAATGACGTTGTTGATAAATTTTGTAGGATATGAATGGTTTTCCTGACAAATTTTGCAGGATATCAATTATTTTAATGAAAAATTTTTGTAGGATATGAATGAATTTCCCGACAAGTTTTGCGGGACATCCATGATTTTTCGGACTAATTTCGCAGGATATGACTGATTTTCATGACAAATTTTGCAGGATCTGAATGACTTTCTTGACAAATTTTGCACTATATGAATGATTTTCATGACAAACTTTGCAGGATATTAATGATTTTCATGACAAATTTTGCATGATATCAATGATTTTAATGAAAAATTTTTGTAGGATATGAATGACTTTCCCGACAAGTTTTGCAGGACATCAATGATTTCTCGGACTGATTTCGCAGGATATGACTGATTTCCCTGACAAGTTTTGCAGGAAATCAATGACATTTCAGAAAAATTTTGCAGGATATCAATGATTTTGGCGTCAAATTTTGCTGGATATCAAGGATTTTCCTGACAAGTTTTGCAGGATATCAATCATCTTCGTGACAAATTTTATAGGATTGTAGTGATTTCAATGCCAAATTTTGCTCGATATCAGTGATTTTCCTGAAAAATTTTGCAGGATATCAATAGTTTTTCATACAAATATTGCCGGATATGAATCATTTTCCTGACAAGTTTTGCAAGATACCAATGATTTTTCACACAAATTTTGCAACATATGAATTATTCTCATGGCGAATTTTGCAGGATATGAATGGTTTTCCTGGCAGGTTTTGCAGGATATCCATGATTTTTCGGACTAGTTTCGCAGGATATCAATGATTTTAGTGTCAAATTTTGCAACATATGAATCATTCTCCCGACGAATTTTGCAAGATATGAATGATTTTCCTGACAAATTTTGCTGGTTATGAATCACTTTAATGAAAAATTTTGCTGGATGCGGATGATTTTCCCGAAAAACTTTGCAGGATATGAGTGATCTTAGTGGCAAATTTTGCAGGATGCCAATGATTTTCATGACAAATTTTGCAAAAGATCAATGATTTTAAGAAAAATTTTGCAGGATATGAATGATTTTAATGAAAAATTTTGCAGGATATGAATGACTTTCCTTACAAATTTGGAAGATATTAATGAGCTTAATGTCAAATTTTACAGGATATGAATGATTTTCCTGAAAAATTTCGCAGGATATGAATGACTTTCCTTACAAATTTGGAAGATATTAATGAGCTTAATGTCAAATTTTACAGGATATGAATGATTTTCCTGAAAAATTTTGCAGGATATGAACGATTTTGATGGCAAATTTTGCAGTATATTAATGATTTTAATATCAAATTTTGCAGCATGTCCATGATTTTTCGGACTAATTTTGCAGGATATGAACGATTTTAATGAAAAATTTTGCAGGATATGACTGACTTTCCTTACAAATTTGGAAGAAATTAATGAGCTTAATGTCAAATTTTGCAGGGTATGAATGATTTCAATGGAAAATGTTGCAGCATGTGAACGACTTTATTGACAAATTTTGCAGGATATGGATGGTTTTCCTGAGAAATTTTGCAGGATGTCCATGACTTTAATGAAAAGTTTTGCAGGATGTCAATGATTTTAGTGTCAAGTTTCGCAGGATATCAATGGTTTTCCTGACAAATTTTGCAGGATATCAATGATTTTAGTGTCAAATTTTGCAGGATATCAATGATTCTCCTGACGAATTTTGCAGGATATGAATGATTTCCATGACAAATTTGCAGGATATCCGTGATTTTTCGCACAAATTATGCTGTATACGAATGATTTTCATGACAAATTTTGTATAATATGCATGATTTTCTTGACAAATTTTGCAGCATATCAATGAGTTTTCCGAAAAATTTTGCATGATATCAATGATTTTCATGACAAATTTTGTAGGATATCAACATTTTTAACGACAAATTTTGCAGGAGATCAATAAGCCCAGCTACATAAGGTTATGTTGGTCTCGAAAACTGTGATATAGAAAGACAGTGCGTAATGATTATGCAGTTGAAAGTGCAATAGTACTGAATTTTCCTACTGCAGTTTCTCATAGAAATCCTCGAACTTGCTTGGTATAAGATTATAGATGAACCACATGCTTCAATGTTCCATTTGGGTGTGGTCTCTACTGTTTATTGCGTCTAATCACGTTTGTGCCATAAAACAGCCAACAGACACGGAACTTTTTTCCGTATGCTCTAATGAACGCCTCACTTATCCAGTGCCGGATGAGTTGGTATGTCGAGCATACTCAAATGCGTTTGACGAAATGACGCAGCATTTATCTAATCGATTCTATGCTATGACTGATGAACATGTTTTAAAAGCGACAAATGAACGTTTCACCTTTTGAAGTTTATCCATCCATTTTTTTAGCAACCTATGTTATAGAGTTCTGACCACTAACCGAAGCCGAAATAAAGCAGAACAAACGAAATCATTTATTTTTTCGATTATGGTCGTCATGTAACCTTTGCAGGTTCGAGACATTACTATAAGCTTGCATTTGCCTAAATAATGCTTCTCTTTCATCTGCAATCCACAATCGTCGTAAGTGAGAATTCGTTAGAATTTCTTTAAAAAGAGATGAAATTATTATATTTCTTGGCACAACAATTCAGTCTCGAAGATGCGATGCGGCAGTATGTATGCACACTTAGTTTTCCATCGTTTCTACTACTTCTTGTGCTTCGCTTCGTAGTCACATCATTCGAGCCATTGCGACTTATTTCAAGTATCAGGGATCTTGCGTTAGCTGGGGACGGTTCTCAACTTCAGCAGCCAAAAACACAGCACCACCTCACTAGGTGTACTCTAAGCCGGTAGGCAAATCGATATATAAAAATATCAAAAAACATACGGCGCTGGTGGCGGAGGCAGCAAACGTTTCACATCCTCGGGAAGCGTTGCGACATATTATTTGGTGTGGAAAAAATAAACGAGAAGAAATATACTTGACGAAGAAAATGGAAAGTGGACGGTGGATTCCGCCGACGAAGAGAATAAAGAAAAGAGCATTCACTGCATTCAGAGAGGGGCGAAAAAAACGTGAAGTACCATATCATCCACATAAGAATATGGGATAGAAAAAAGCAGCTTTCTGCGCATGAGATAAGACATCCCCACATTGATTCCTCTGAAATGAGAGAGCGGAAAAGTTTCCTTAAACACTTCAACGAAGATAATATTATTACTGATAGGATTTCAAATTCATTTTGCTGAAAGTTAATTCAGCTAAGAGAAAGATTTCGGCAATTTCATTCAATGATCAGTGAATACCTTCAAGGTCAAAATATATTAAACAATTTATCATATCGAGAAGTCATTCTCCAACAATCGTCAAAAAATGTTCAGTGTAGTTTAGCAAATCATGAGATGAAATAATCTATGAAACAAGTTTCGCAGGATATCACAAAGAATTGAAAGTTGTTCGATCACTCGGCCAAAATCGTCTTAGAGAGAATTTGACTGATACTTTTTCCATTTGACCTTGTGAAGTTTCAAGAGAATAATATTGCCATGTCACTGTTTTTAAATCCATTCCAAGAGAGGGGGTTTTTTTCGTATGTTTAAACATTGCGATATTAAAGAAAAATGGTGTTACTGTTCATGGTATTTGTCGCTGATCTTGGAACTACAAAGTGATATTCATTACATCAGAGTTTTTTCATTATTTTCCATTCACAAAGACAGGTTATCATAGCAATGAAACCGGCTAGTCAATTTTTGTTCTTCTGGATGTAGATTTGCCTTTTCTTCACATTACTGTCGCAGACCTCGCAAAGTATCTAAAATGGGAGGAAAAAGAAAGAAACGAACAAGAGAAAAATGCCGTGAAGGCACAAAATGGAAGATTCCCTAAGGAAGAATGAGGAATGACGATACACTCACGCCTTCCCTCAACAGAACATGCAAAATAGTGCAAAGGACGAAGTATATTCATTCGAATCCTCCGATGGCTCAGTCTTAACGATGCAACGGCAGCTGTCCGACTACTAGTAGGACGCATTGATCTCACTGCTCACCACGCACGAGATCAACTCCTAGTTCCAAAGTACCTGCCTGCATTCATCACGAAGAAATATTCAATCAAGACCGGAAGGTCGATACATGTTTTACGAAAGAAGGTCGATTATGGTCGGAAGAACCCTCATATTTGTCGAACCAATCATATGACACGTCAGACCCGAGGCCATTGGAAACAAAGTCAAGCCTAATTACTTTCGAGAAACTCAAATTAAACCTCTACACTATCTTGTAAAAGGCGAACAAACAATCGTCTTCAGTGCGAGCAAGCCGTTAGACTCCAGCGGGTTGGAGGAATTCGTTTTGGGTCGTCTTGATCAAAATCGGCGAGTAATCGTCTTGATCATGTTTGTTTCTTATCAATCACACCTTACCTCATGACGGTAAGAATCCTATGGAAGAATTTGTATAGGGACATCGTCATGAAATCGAAATGAGGACCGCGGACATAGCAAGCGCTCTTGAATCGATGATGGCGAAATGGTATGCGATCTCGCTCGGAACCGCCTTATTCTTCTATTGCTGCTCATGGCTATGCTGTCAAGTATTTATCGAAAAAGAACGGTCGCTGAACTACCTCGTCATCCAGGTGAAAGCAATAAAAACGAACAAGGAATCAAAAAAGTCAATCGAGAGTTAACCAACAGACCAATCCGGGTCACGGCAAATACAAAATCTGAAGACGATATACAAAGTCATTAATCGCCGCCTTAGCTATCTTCCGTGGATCATTATCTCCGCACATCAGTGTACTTACGAGTCAACAACCGATGTCAAACAGAATGCAACAGTCCCATCCTCACAGGTACATCCGCAAACGCGCCAGCATATATCCGCTCCTCGAGAGGAGTGTCGCGAACCTCACGAACTAACTAAGACAGAGAAAAGAAAAAAAGAACAAGAAAAAATGCCGTGAAAGCACAAAACGGCTATTCTAGGGAGATTTTGCCGTACCTATGTCATCCATGCACCACCTGGTGAGCGTTATGCCGATGCAAGCCGCTGACGCCTTTTCGTTTCATCGCCAAACACTCTTCCTTTCTATCAAAGACTTGCATCGCAGTTCACAGAATCATTCCGACACCGACTTTCTGCTTTAATTCTCAATCGATCAGCAACCACCTTATCTCCAGACGATCTTCACTCATAAAAATCGGCACCGAAAAGATTCGAGGCAGGACAGAGCGGACGGATAAGGGCTCCGTCAAATCGACTCCGAGAGTCAACAGACCCAAATCGTCGCCTCAGCTGCCAACCGCTTAAAAGAGTTCTGCCGAGGAATCTACTGAGGTATGAGATAGAGGTTCGTCTGACACTCAAGCAGCTATATTACAGTAACGGTTCTAAAATGCCCACCAGGGCCCCATGTCTCGCTTGTCGGCCATCCCACACCGAAGCCTCACCTCTTCATTCGTTTCACACACTCTGTATTATCGAGGGAATCGTACTTTTTTCCTCGCACTTCTTTCAACTTCCTTCTTCGTTAAATTTCCCTCCTATTTTTCAACTAATTTTAGTGCGGCTAGCCGGCAGCTGTCTAATTTCTTTTCCCCAGCCTTCACTCTCTACTTTAAAAAACAGCAAAACAATAGAGCTCATATGCCCACCAACTGCTAGGAACGATCTCACTACAACTGCTACAGCTTTTTAAACATGCGAAATCAGTGAAATCATCGTCAATCTAGGCAACGAGCAGGCAAGTAATGCTCTAAAAATATGGTCTTTCACGTGAACGATAAACCGCTTTTGAATGGAAAATGCTCAATAACGAATTCGTCGTCAGCAATTTCGTTCTTTCTGTTTTTTAATGAACAACAAAAGCCCATAATATTTATTCTTATGTGACTGTTCTCCAATTTTATTTTCCTCCTTTAATTAGATTTAGAGTATTGAAAAAGAAAATAGTGGCCGGAAAAATCCTCAGAAAAAAAACGGAATCAGCAGCTATCTCAAAGAAGACAACATCGCAAAATAATATAGCACAATCTAAACAACCAACCCACCACATCTATTTGCAGGATAACAGCGATTATCCTCTCGTATGGCATTATTCTTCGCGCTATGTCACTGATCGCATTATGTGCTTGTGTTCTGCCTACAGCCTATATAAGGCACGCCTCAACCCGTTGGAGTCAGTCGTCTATGTTGACGGCTGTGGGATCGGTAGCTTTCTTCAGATGACTTGCATTCTTCACTATGCTCTCTATGAGCTGTGGTGCGATACTATAAACGGCTCCGACTGTTTCTGTGTCTCTTCGAGCGCCACACGATTTCTATCAGTGTTATCGCTGATAGAGTTACAGCAGATATGGCATTTTATCGACAAATTACGACGTCAAAAGAGCGGCTGTCAGGTTAAATGAAGAAAAAATTATGTCCCAGTCGCAATAACCAGTTGAATGAAATCATTTTGCACTGTAAACGCAAAAAGCAAAATATTAAATCGGATTCTTCAAATGATATCAAGTCCTCTCCACTATCAGTTTGGTCAGTACGAATCTTCCGGGACAACGGTGACATAGTGTTCATATCTTCTCTTGACTAGCGTTTTCATCAAAGCATGAAACCAGACTTTGCCGCTGCAGCACGGCAAAGTGGCGCTTGAATTTCGTCATGCGAAAGACTTTAAACATACGACGATGAGTCAACATCTACGCTAGCAGAAGATCCTCGTCGGTAGGCATCGCAGATACTATGTATGATCGAATCCTGGAAGCACAAGGAAGTTCATGTTCACTACCTCGTGAATGGTCCATAAACTGTCCACTCATCTTTTGACACAAATCTTCATATTCTTCCAATATGAGATATGCGTTTTATGCATCACAAAAGCTACTTCATATTCTTTTAATTCTTGCAAGTAGAAAAATTCTTGATCCTTAATTATTAATCCTTGTAAGTATGATCGAATCGTGGAGGGATCGTGGAAGCGACTAAAACGCATGCACAAAGAGAGGAGGGGGAAATCAACGTATCGATACAAATTGTCGAAGAAGAATGAATTGTTTAGACAAATAAGCAATTAAATCTTTCTTAAGAGATATGGGCAGATCTTATGCAGCGAGGTGCTAGAATGTGATTCGCGAGTGGCGATAGTGAAATTTCGGAAGTTGTGTAATAAAATAGATGCATGAATTGAAAATTGAGGAGAGAAAATAAGGATTCCAAATTTTCCGCATCCTTAATTAGCCTTCAGACTATTAATTATGATTACTTTGAAAGCTGAAGAGCAAATTGGCATCAATCAAATTTTCCTTCATTTTTTAAATGTTCTTAGCCAATATTGGATCTCAGATCACGATGAAATCCAGCGATTTGGAAACTCTAAAGCGAAGAAACACATACAAACACATAATATGATGTCGAAGTAATTCTTTAGTGTGTTACAATACAATGAGATAATCATATTTGCTTTACTAATCGAGCCAATTTACTACGTTCACAACGCGATATATTTCGCATAAAAGTGATCTATTTTTTCAACGATTTCAATTTCATCGTTTCGAAGTGCGGGTATGTTTGGAGATGCCGCCTTCAGTGAGTTGTGAACTATTATAGATTCTGGTCGTTTTCACGAACGTGGCCTGAAAAAAATTCACACAGTGAAGGAAATTGCGATTGACATTTGAAGTCTGCAAATGCAATAAAATGAATATATTCTTTCTATAGCAACGATTACCTCTAAAATTCTCTTACCGTTTCAATAATACATTTCTGCAGATAACACACTCATAGTCCACTCATGATGCCGTTAATGGTAAACAAATAATTTACATGTGCACCTATAAAGAGGGAACGGTGATTTCCCTTTAAGTCAAATTAGTTCAATAACAGTACTTTGACTGTATTTTTAAACCACTTCGGAGAGACTGTGGGTGAAATGCCCAGCTAGATGAGATTATGTTGGTGGCAAAAACCGTAATAAAGAAAGACACTCAGCAATGATATTGCAGTTGAAAGTGCCGTACTGCTGAATTTTTCAACTGCTGTTTCCCATAGAAATCTTCCAACTTGCTTGGTATAAGATTATCGATGAACCACACGCTTCAATGTTCCATATGTGTTAACCATTTCGGTGTGGTCGCTGTTGTTTATTGCGTCTAATCACGTTTGTGCCATAAAACAGCCAACAGACACGGAAATTTTTGTATGCTCTAATGAACGCCTCACTTATCCACTGCCGGATGAGTTGGAATGTCGAGCATACTCAAATGCGTTTGACGAAATGACGCAGCATTTATCTAATCGGTTCTTAAGCATTTATCCAATGCTATGACTGATGAGTATGCGTTAAAAGCGACAAATGAACGTTTCACCTTTTGATGAAGTTTATTCAACCATTTTTTTTAGTAACCTATGTTGTTATGAAGTTTTAACCACTAACCGAAGCCGAAATAAAGGAGAACGAATGAAATCCTTTATTTTTTCGATTATGGTGGTCATGTAACCTTCGGAGGTTTGAGACATTACTATAAGCTTGCATTTGCCTAAGTAATTAATGCTTCTCTTTCATCAGCAATCCACAATCCACGTAAATGAGAATTCTTAGAATTTCTTCAAAAAGAGATGAAATTATCATATTTCAAAGCACAACAATTCACTCTTGAAGATGCGATGTGGCAGTATGTATGTACACTCCGTTTTCCATCGTTTTTACTACTTCTTGTGCTTAGCTTCCCAGTCACTTTATTCATGCTATTGCGACTTATTTCAAGTTTAAGGATCTTGCTTAAGCTGGGGACGGTTCTCAATTTCAGCGGCCAAAAACACAGCACCACCTCACTAGGTGTACTCTAAGCCTGTAGGCAAATCGATATATAAAAATATCAAAAAACATACGGCGCTGGTGGCGGAGGCAGCAAACGTTTCACATCCTCGGGAAGCGTTGCGACATATTCACGCACTTTCTCGTGTCTCTGATGCCAAGTGAGCCCTTTCTGTCTATGAATAGCCACAATCTTCGCCTTCACATCTGCGGGCAGTTTATCCAAGAAAGGGGGTGTTGGCAATCTCATGATTATACTTTCCGGTACAGTATCCATTATTCTGTCGAGTCTTTCATGCTTCTGCTGAAAAACAAACAGCTACAATTCCTGCTTAAAACCAAAATCGTCTCAAATAACGATTTGAACCCACTCAGCGGTAATAAAATAATTCGGCTATCGAAATCCCCATCACAAACCATCTATGCTAATTTCAGAGCAAAAACAGAACTGCCCCATGGCGTTCAATGAGAAACAGCATTCCTCTACGATTTTCAAGTCGAACTTTCTAATACGGGCTCAATGATTCTAATTCTACCTATTTGTCAAACTATCGTATTTCATGATTATATAAGTCACATACTGAATTAAGAAACGACAGCGCTTATCCATATAATTACGGATCAACTATTGCAATGAAGGATTCTCTTCAATTATTAAAAGTCTTATTATCTTTTCACAGCAAAAATAGAGGAAAAATCTACTATAGGTCAGCGCGGTTCTATGCTAATAACATTGAAAACGAACCTCCCACGTCAAGGAGTCGTCTTTATGAATGGCTCTCATCTTAGCGACGATTTCGCGAGGGAGCACTTCAGCGAAAGTTTGTGGAATATCCTGAAATTGCTCGATGCGTATTATTAGGAGTGAAAGTGTGGAATATTCTTTATATTGTTTATAATTATATTCAGTATATGCGGTCACTACCAAATTTTTATGCATTCCATGAATAGTCAACAACCAAATGTTAACATCTGGGCAAATGAAATAAGGTGAACGTGATGCTTAACCTTGCGAGGAGCTCCTGGTGGTGGATCTGGTGCGGCATTCGAGTGTAGGAAGATGAAGACGGTGAAAATAATAGTTGAAATGCAAAATGTATTAAAATGAGCCATTTCTGCGATAAGGTTTGCACATTCGCTTCATATTTATAGCAACTCCATCGGGGCTCCACTAAGCATCATCCCGAAAACTTGTTTTATTTTTCATCATCTACTACCCTCTAGCATTTCTCTCTCAAACTGAGCATTTTCTCTCCGAAATTGTTCTGCTGCTCATGATTTATGTGGAAATGTCGGCCTAACTAGAAAGATTCAGCATTATGAGTTATTTATGAGCTTACAGATCATATAATCCCCAGATAATATTGCATAAGGACATTATAATACTTATTGGAGGATAGTTATCTAAAGAATCCAGAAAATAATGTGAATAAGTAGGAGAAAGTGCTTTCTTGAAGGATCTTCCTGAAAAGATCACCTTATCTTCACGTACTTACTTTATAACATAGGAGATAATATCGTGTGGTGTTGAGAAGTTATCGTTGTTCATTTCACCTGTGGCTCATATCGAAAGTTTATTACTGGATGTTTATTACTGTCGAATCTCTATCAATACCAACGCGGAAATACAAATAAGAGATGATTATCTTCGAGTTGCAACTGTTTCCAACACACTAGCCACCTGTTGATTCTTCAATTTTCCATCGAAATATGTATGAGATCACTTAATCTTTCACCATTTCTATGGAATTTTTCCCTATTTCCCATAAAATCCTCGCAACACGAGCGTTTTACACATTTGCACACTTCTCGATTCCACTCCCACTTTTGCTCAGTAAGTTTTCACCTTCACAATCATCAGAAGTGCTCTTTCAAGAAGAAATAAATTGCGTATAATCAAGTTATATGTGAAATTGGCGAATTCATTGCGCATGTTAATGATGAATGATTATTCGTATAAGTAGGCATTCTAAATGAACGCTCATCACCACCGGATTTCCACATCTGCTGAGGCTTTGATTTTGCTGAATATGTAAGTGGCAATTTGCGTTAAATACTCTAAAGGAGATAATATGGTTATTGATGCGATTTTTTTCTATGAATTTCAAATATTGCGAAACGCCGTCGTTTTGCTGAAACTTCATCAATTCAGTTACGAAAAAATTTTCGTAATTTCATTTAACGACCACTGAGTACCTTCAAGATGACGACAGAATCGGGAATTAGTCATAATAAGGAAAACAATTACTTGGCGAACATTCAAAAAATGCATATTTCATTCTGCGCTTAATGCGATTTTCCTGACGAATTTTGCAGGATATGAGTCACTTTCCTCACAAATTTTTCACGATATGAATGACTTTCCTGGCAAATTTTGCAAAATATCAACGATTTTCCTGACGAATTTTGCAGAACGTCAATGATTTTCCTGAGAACATTTGCAGGATATCAGTGATTTTACTGACGAGTTTTGAAGGTCATCAATGACCTTATTGAGAAAATTTGAAGGATACCAATGATTTTCCTGGAAAATTTTGCACGATATCAATGATTTTCCTGACAAATTTTGCAGGATATCGATGATTTTCGTGACAAATTTCGCCGGATGTGAATGATTTTTCTGACAAATTTTGCAGGATATCAGTGATTTTTATGACAAGCTTTCCAGGATATCAACGATTTTTTGACAAGTTTTGCAGGATATCAATGATTTTCATGAAAAATTTTGCCTTATGTGAATGATTTTCCTGACAAATTTTGCAGGTCATGAATGATTTCAATGGCAAATTTTGCAGGATATCAATGATTTTAACGACAAATTCTGCAGGTTATCCATGATTTTTCGCACAAATTTCGCTGGATATGAATGATTTTCATGATAAATTTTGCAATATATCAATAATTTTCTTGACAAATTTTGCACGATATTAATGACTTCAATGTCAAATTTTGCAGGATATCAATGATTTTAATGACAAATTTTGCCTTATGTGAATGATTTTCCTGACAAATTTTGCAGGATGTCAATGATTTTCCTGACAAATTTTGCAGGATGTCGACGATTTTCACGTCAAATTTTGCAGGAGATTAATGATTTTAATGACAAAGTTTGCAGGATACCCATGATTTTTCAGACAAATTTTGCAGGTCATGAATGATTTCAATGGCAAATTTTGCAGGATATCAATGATTTTAATGACAAATTTTCCAGGATATCACTGATTTTCTTGAGAAATTTTGCAGGTCATCACTGATTTTCCTGAAAAATTTTGCAGGATATGAATAATTTTAACGACAAATTTTGCAGGATATCAATGATTTTAATGACAAATTTTGCAGGATATCAATGATTTTAATGACAAATTTTGCAGGATATCAACGACTTTCCTGAGAAAATTTTTAGAATACCAATGACTTACCAGAATAGTTTTGTAGGATATCAATGGTTTTAATGACAAATTTTCCAGGATATCACTGATTTTCCTGAGAAATTTTGCAGGTCGTCAATGATTTTCATGACAAATTTTGCGTTATGTGAATGATTTTCACGTCAAATTTTGCAGGAGATCAATGATTTTAATGTCAAACTTTGCAGGATATCCATGATCTTTCATACAAATTTTGCAGGATATAAATGATTTTAATGTCAAATTTTGCAGGATATCAATGATTTTCCTGACGAATTTTGCAGGTCATCAATGACCTTCGGGTGAAAATTTGGAGGATATCAACGATTTTCATGACGAACTTCGCAGGTCATCAATAACCTTATTGAGAAGATTTGAACATATCAATCATTTTGCTGGAAAATTTTGCAGCATATCAATGACTTTCCTGAGAAAATATTTAGAATACCAGTGACTTTAAAGAATAATTATGTAGGATATCAATGACTTCCGTGAAAAATTTAGCAGGATATCCATGTTTTTTCAGAAAAACTTTGCTTTATGTTAATGATTTTCCTGGCAAACTTTCCAGGATATCAACGATTTTCATGACAAATTTTGCAGGGCGTGAATGACTTTCCTGACAAATTTTGCAACATATGAATGATTCTCCCGACGGATTTTGCAGGATGAGAATGATTTTCCTTACAAATTTTGGAAGATATTAGTGAGCTTAATGTCAAATTTTGCATAACATCAATGATTTTCCTGAAAAATTTTTTTAGTGTGAATTAATTTCCCGAAAAACTCTGCACGATATCAATGAATTTCCTGACAAATTTCGCAGGATATCCATGATTTTTCACACAAATTCTCCTGTATATGAATGGCTTTAAAGACCAATTTTTCTGGATGCCAATGATTCTCCTGATAAATTTTGCAGGATATGAATGACTTTCCTGACAAGTTTCGCAGGATATCAACTATTTTCATGATAAATTTTGCGGGACATCAATCATTTTCCTGAAAAATTTTGCAGGATATGAATGACTTTCCTGACAAGTTTCGCAGGATATCAATTATTTTCATGACAAATTTTGCGGGACATCAATCATTTTCCTGAAAAATTTTGCAGGACATCAGTGACTTTGTTGATAACTTTTGTTGGATATGAAAGGTTTTCCTGAAAAATTTTAAACGATGTCAATGACCTTCATGACAAGTTTTGCAGGATATCAATGATATTCATGACAAATTCTGCATGATATCAATGATTTTAATGAAAAATTTTTGCAGGATATGAACGACTTTCCTGACAAAATTTGCAGGATATCCATCATTTCTCATACAAATATTGCTGGATATGAATGATTTTCATGACAACTTTTGTATTATATGAATCATTTTCCTGACAAATTTTGCAGGATATCAAGGATTTTCCTGAAGAATTTTGCAGCAAATCAATGACTTTCATGACAAATTTTGCAGGATATTACTAACTTTCATGACAAATTTTGCGGGATATCAGTGATTTTCTTGAAAAATTTTGCAGGATGTCAATGATTTCCATGGCAATTCTGCTGCACTTGAATGATTTTCCCGAAAAATTTTGCAGGAAATCAATGACTTTCATGACAACTTTTGCAGGGTATTACTGATTTTAATATCAAATTTCGCAGGATATCCATGATTTTCGAGACGAATTTTGAGGACGTCAATGATTTTAATGAAAAATTTTGCAGGAGATGAATAACTTTCCTTTCAAATTTTGTAATATATTAATGAGCTTAATGTCAAATTTTGCAGGGCATGAATGATTTTAATGAAAAATTTTGCAGCATGTGAATGATTTCCATGACAAATTTTGTAATATCTGAATGATTTTACTGGCAAATTTTGCAGGATCTGAATGATTTTCCTGACAAATTTTGCAGGATATCGTTGATTTTCCTGAAAAATTTTGCAGGATATCAATGATTTCAGTGTCAAATTTTGCAGGACATCAATGATTTTCATGACAAATTTTACATGATATCAATGATTTTAATGAAAAATTTTTGTAGGATATGAATGAATTTCCCGACAAGTTTTGCAGGACATCCATGATTTTTCGGACTAATTTCACAGGATATGACTGATTGTCATGACAAATTTTGCAGGATCTGAATGACTTTCTTGACAAATTTTGCACTATATGAATGATTTTCATGACAGACTTAGCAGGATATTAATGATTTTAATGTCAAATTTTGCAGGATATCAGTGATTTTCCTGAAAAATTTTGCAGGATATCAATGATCGTCATGACAAATTTCGCGGGATATCAATGACGTTGTTGATAAATTTTGTAGGATATGAATGGTTTTCCTGACAAATTTTGCAGGATATCAATTATTTTTATGTCAAATTTTGCATGATATCAATGATTTTAATGAAAAATTTTTGTAGGATATGAATGACTTTCCCGACAAGTTTTGCAGGACATCAATGATTTCTCGGACTAATTTCGCAGGATATGACTGATTTTCATGGCAAATTTTGCACTATATCAACGATCTCAATGAAAAATTTAGCAGGATATGAATGATCTTCCTGAAAAATTTGGAGGATATCAATGATTTTCCTGACAAATTTTGCACGATATCCATGATTTTTCAAGCAAATTTTGCTCGATATGAATGATTTTCATGACAAATTTTGCGGGACGTTCATAATTTTTCACGCAAATTTTGCAGGATATGACTGATTTCCCTGACAAGTTTTGCAGGAAATCAATGACATTTCTGAAAAATTTTGCAGGATATCAATGATTTTGGTGTCAAATTTTGCTGGATATCAAGGATTTTCCTGACAAGTTTTGCAGGATATCAATCATCTTCGTGACAAATTTTATAGGATTGTAGTGATTTCAATGCCAAATGTTGCTCGATATCAGTGATTTTCCTGAAAAATTTTGCAGGATATCAATAGTTTTTCATACAAATATTGCCGGATATGAATCATTTTCCTGACAAGTTTTGCAAGATACCAATGATTTTTCACACAAATTTTGCAACATATGAATTATTCTCATGACGAATTTTGCAGGATATGAATGGTTTCCCTGGCAGGTTTTGCAGGATATCCATGATTTTTCGGACTAGTTTCGCAGGATATCAATGATTTTAGTGTCAAATTTTGCAACATATGAATCATTCTCCCGACGAATTTTGCAAGATATGAATGATTTTCCTGACAAATTTTGCTGGTTATGAATCACTTTAATGAAAAATTTTGCTGGATGCGGATGATTTTCCCGAAAAACTTTGCAGGATATGAGTGATCTTAGTGGCAAATTTTGCAGGATGGCAATGATTTTCATGACAAATTTTGCAAAAGATCAATGATTTTAAGAAAAATTTTGCAGGACATTAATGATTTTAATATCAAATTTTGCAGGATATCAATGATTATCCTGAAAATTTTGCTGCACTGAATGATTTTCCTAAAAAATTTTGCAGCAAATCAATGGCTTTCATGACAAATTTTGCAGGACATTACTGATTTCAATATCAAATTTTGCAGGATATCAATGATCTTAATGAAAAATTTTGCAGAATACGAATGATTTTAAAGAAAAATTTTGCAGGATATGAACGATTTTGATGGCAAATTTTGCAGTATATTAATGATTTTAATATCAAATTTTGCAGCATGTCCATGATTTTTCGGACTAATTTTGCAGGATATGAACGATTTTAATGAAAAATTTTGCAGGATATGACTGACTTTCCTTACAAATTTGGAAGAAATTAATGAGCTTAATGTCAAATTTTGCAGGGTATGAATGATTTCAATGGAAAATGTTGCAGCATGTGAACGACTTTATTGACAAATTTTGCAGGATATGGATGGTTTTCCTGAGAAATTTTGCAGGATGTCCATGACTTTAATGAAAAGTTTTGCAGGATGTCAATGATTTTAGTGTCAAGTTTCGCAGGATATCAATGGTTTTCCTGACAAATTTTGCAGGATATCAATGATTTTAGTGTCAGATTTTGCAGGATATCAATGATTCTCCTGACGAATTTTGCAGGATATGAATGATTTCCATGACAAATTTGCAGGATATCCGTGATTTTTCGCACAAATTATGCTGTATACGAATGATTTTCATGACAAATTTTGTATAATATGCATGATTTTCTTGACAAATTTTGCAGGATATCAATGAGTTTTCCGAAAAATTTTGCATGATATCAATGATTTTCATGACAAATTTTGTAGGATATCAACATTTTTAACGACAAATTTTGCAGGAGATCAATAAGCCCAGCTACATAAGGTTATGTTGGTCTCGAAAACTGTGATATAGAAAGACAGTGCGTAATGATTATGCAGTTGAAAGTGCAATACTACTGAATTTTCCTACTGCAGTTTCTCATAGAAATCCTCGAACTTGCTTGGTATAAGATTATAGATGAACCACATGCTTCAATGTTCCATTTGGGTGTGGTCTCTACTGTTTATTGCGTCTAATCACGTTTGTGCCATAAAACAGCCAACAGACACGGAACTTTTTTCCGTATGCTCTAATGAACGCCTCACTTATCCAGTGCCGGATGAGTTGGTATGTCGAGCATACTCAAATGCGTTTGACGAAATGACGCAGCATTTATCTAATCGATTCTATGCTATGACTGATGAACATGTTTTAAAAGCGACAAATGAACGTTTCACCTTTTGAAGTTTATCCATCCATTTTTTTAGCAACCTATGTTATAGAGTTCTGACCACTAACCGAAGCCGAAATAAAGCAGAACAAACGAAATCATTTATTTTTTCGATTATGGTCGTCATGTAACCTTTGCAGGTTCGAGACATTACTATAAGCTTGCATTTGCCTAAATAATGCTTCTCTTTCATCTGCAATCCACAATCGTCGTAAGTGAGAATTCGTTAGAATTTCTTTAAAAAGAGATGAAATTATTATATTTCTTGGCACAACAATTCAGTCTCGAAGATGCGATGCGGCAGTATGTATGCACACTTAGTTTTCCATCGTTTCTACTACTTCTTGTGCTTCGCTTCGTAGTCACATCATTCGAGCCATTGCGACTTATTTCAAGTATCAGGGATCTTGCGTTAGCTGGGGACGGTTCTCAACTTCAGCAGCCAAAAACACAGCACCACCTCACTAGGTGTACTCTAAGCCGGTACGCAAATCGATATATGAAATAATCAAAAAACATACCGTGGTGGTGGCGGAGGCACCAAACGTTTCACATCCTCGGGAAGCGTTGCGACATATTCACGCACTTTCTCGTGTCTCTGATGCCAAGTGAGCCCTTTCTGTCTATGAATAGCCACAATCTTCGCCTTCACATCTGCGGGCAGTTTATCCAAGAAAGGGGGTGTTGGCAATCTCATGATTATACTTTCCGGTACAGTATCCATTATTCTGCCGAATTCTTCACGCTTCTGCTGAAAAGCAAAGAGCTACAATTCCTGTTTAAAACCAAATCATCTCAAATATCGACTTGAACCCACTTAGCGGTAATAAAATAATTCGGCTATCGAAATCCCCATCACATACCATCTATGCTAATTTCAGAGCAAAAACAGAATTGCCCTATGGGGTTCAACGAAAAACAACCTTCCTCTAAGATTTTCAAGTCGAGCTTTCTAATACGGGCTCAATGATTTTGATTCTACTTATGGGTCAAACTATCGTATTTCATGATTATAACTATATAAGTCACATACTGAATTGAGAAACGACAACGCTTATCCATATAATCACGGATCAACTATTGCAATGGAGGATTCCCTTCAATTATTGAAAGTCTTATTATCTTTTCATAGCGAAAATTGAGGAACGACCTACTATAGGTCAGCGCAGTTCTATGCTAATAAGAATAAAAACAAACCTCCCACGATAAGGAGTTGTCTTTATGAACAGCTCTCAGCTTAGCGACGATTTCGGGAGGGAGCACTTCAGCGAAACCTGGTGGAATATCCTGAAATTGCTCGACGCGTATTATTAGGAACGAAAGTGTGGAATATTCTTTATACTATTTATAAATTATATCCATTATACGCGATCACTACGAAATTTTTATTCATTCCATGAGTAGACAACAACCAAATGTTGGCATTTGAGCAGATGAGTAGCAACTTTTTTCATGTACCTGGTATACAGTACTGCATCAAGAAAATACTGTAATGCATAGAACAATAAGAATTAAGTACCATTTTTGTTAAACAGTTTTGTTATATTCACATTTCAACATGTTAATTATTGTTAGGTACAGCTTGCTTTGCTCTGGCAAATAGAGAAAGTGGTGCACCGCAAATGTATCCTGGTAAATGGTAAAGCAGAAGTTCCAAATGAAAAATAATTCGGAATATACCTCCTTTTAGAATGCTCAACTTTTGCGTGTAGCACAGAATATTTAAAAAGGGATAAGCTGACTAAATAAACGCAATGCTGAACCTTTGGAGGACGCCTTGGTGGAGAATCTGGTGCAGCATTTGAATGTGAGAAGATGAAGACGGTGAAAATAACCGATGAAAAGCACGACCAATTGAAATGAGCCATTTCTGCGACATGGGCTATTCATTCGCTTCATATTTACAGCGACTCCATCGAGTTCCGGTGTTTGACATCACAAAAACTTGTTTCATTTTTTGATCGTTTTGAGCTCTCTAACGTTGCATCTCAAAAATTAAGCATTTTATTTCTAAGACTGCGTTAATACTACAATTATCGCTAATTTCAATAGTATGCTCCATCGATGCACCATAATGATGCAATAATATACGCAAGCGAGAATTCGTTACTTTTTCCATTTTTATACTGATAATAATAATGAGATTATTTGGTGTGGAAAAAATAAACGAGAAGAAATATACTTGACGAAGAAAATGGAAAGTGGACGGTGGATTCCGCCGACGAAGAGAATAAAGAAAAGAGCATTCACTGCATTCAGAGAGGGGCGAAAAAAACGTGAAGTACCATATCATCCACATAAGAATATGGGATAGAAAAAAGCAGCTTTCTGCGCATGAGATAAGACATCCCCACATTGATTCCTCTGAAATGAGAGAGCGGAAAAGTTTCCTTAAACACTTCAACGAAGATAATATTATTACTGATAGGATTTCAAATTCATTTTGCTGAAAGTTAATTCAGCTAAGAGAAAGATTTCGGCAATTTCATTCAATGATCAGTGAATACCTTCAAGGTCAAAATATATTAAACAATTTATCATATCGAGAAGTCATTCTCCAACAATCGTCAAAAAATGTTCAGTGTAGTTTAGCAAATCATGAGATGAAATAATCTATGAAACAAGTTTCGCAGGATATCACAAAGAATTGAAAGTTGTTCGATCACTCGGCCAAAATCGTCTTAGAGAGAATTTGACTGATACTTTTTCCATTTGACCTTGTGAAGTTTCAAGAGAATAATATTGCCATGTCACTGTTTTTAAATCCATTCCAAGAGAGGGGGTTTTTTTCGTATGTTTAAACATTGCGATATTAAAGAAAAATGGTGTTACTGTTCATGGTATTTGTCGCTGATCTTGGAACTACAAAGTGATATTCATTACATCAGAGTTTTTTCATTATTTTCCATTCACAAAGACAGGTTATCATAGCAATGAAACCGGCTAGTCAATTTTTGTTCTTCTGGATGTAGATTTGCCTTTTCTTCACATTACTGTCGCAGACCTCGCAAAGTATCTAAAATGGGAGGAAAAAGAAAGAAACGAACAAGAGAAAAATGCCGTGAAGGCACAAAATGGAAGATTCCCTAAAGAAGAATGAGGAATGACGATACACTCACGCCTTCCCTCAACAGAACATGCAAAATAGTGCAAAGGACGAAGTATATTCATTCGAATCCTCCGATGGCTCAGTCTTAACGATGCAACGGCAGCTGTCCGACTACTAGTAGGACGCATTGATCTCACTGCTCACCACGCACGAGATCAACTCCTAGTTCCAAAGTACCTGCCTGCATTCATCACGAAGAAATATTCAATCAAGACCGGAAGGTCGATACATGTTTTACGAAAGAAGGTCGATTATGGTCGGAAGAACCCTCATATTTGTCGAACCAATCATATGACACGTCAGACCCGAGGCCATTGGAAACAAAGTCAAGCCTAATTACTTTCGAGAAACTCAAATTAAACCTCTACACTATCTTGTAAAAGGCGAACAAACAATCGTCTTCAGTGCGAGCAAGCCGTTAGACTCCAGCGGGTTGGAGGAATTCGTTTTGGGTCGTCTTGATCAAAATCGGCGAGTAATCGTCTTGATCATGTTTGTTTCTTATCAATCACACCTTACCTCATGACGGTAAGAATCCTATGGAAGAATTTGTATAGGGACATCGTCATGAAATCGAAATGAGGACCGCGGACATAGCAAGCGCTCTTGAATCGATGATGGCGAAATGGTATGCGATCTCGCTCGGAACCGCCTTATTCTTCTATTGCTGCTCATGGCTATGCTGTCAAGTATTTATCGAAAAAGAACGGTCGCTGAACTACCTCGTCATCCAGGTGAAAGCAATAAAAACGAACAAGGAATCAAAAAAGTCAATCGAGAGTTAACCAACAGACCAATCCGGGTCACGGCAAATACAAAATCTGAAGACGATATACAAAGTCATTAATCGCCGCCTTAGCTATCTTCCGTGGATCATTATCTCCGCACATCAGTGTACTTACGAGTCAACAACCGATGTCAAACAGAATGCAACAGTCCCATCCTCACAGGTACATCCGCAAACGCGCCAGCATATATCCGCTCCTCGAGAGGAGTGTCGCGAACCTCACGAACTAACTAAGACAGAGAAAAGAAAAAAAGAACAAGAAAAAATGCCGTGAAAGCACAAAACGGCTATTCTAGGGAGATTTTGCCGTACCTATGTCATCCATGCACCACCTGGTGAGCGTTATGCCGATGCAAGCCGCTGACGCCTTTTCGTTTCATCGCCAAACACTCTTCCTTTCTATCAAAGACTTGCATCGCAGTTCACAGAATCATTCCGACACCGACTTTCTGCTTTAATTCTCAATCGATCAGCAACCACCTTATCTCCAGACGATCTTCACTCATAAAAATCGGCACCGAAAAGATTCGAGGCAGGACAGAGCGGACGGATAAGGGCTCCGTCAAATCGACTCCGAGAGTCAACAGACCCAAATCGTCGCCTCAGCTGCCAACCGCTTAAAAGAGTTCTGCCGAGGAATCTACTGAGGTATGAGATAGAGGTTCGTCTGACACTCAAGCAGCTATATTACAGTAACGGTTCTAAAATGCCCACCAGGGCCCCATGTCTCGCTTGTCGGCCATCCCACACCGAAGCCTCACCTCTTCATTCGTTTCACACACTCTGTATTATCGAGGGAATCGTACTTTTTTCCTCGCACTTCTTTCAACTTCCTTCTTCGTTAAATTTCCCTCCTATTTTTCAACTAATTTTAGTGCGGCTAGCCGGCAGCTGTCTAATTTCTTTTCCCCAGCCTTCACTCTCTACTTTAAAAAACAGCAAAACAATAGAGCTCATATGCCCACCAACTGCTAGGAACGATCTCACTACAACTGCTACAGCTTTTTAAACATGCGAAATCAGTGAAATCATCGTCAATCTAGGCAACGAGCAGGCAAGTAATGCTCTAAAAATATGGTCTTTCACGTGAACGATAAACCGCTTTTGAATGGAAAATGCTCAATAACGAATTCGTCGTCAGCAATTTCGTTCTTTCTGTTTTTTAATGAACAACAAAAGCCCATAATATTTATTCTTATGTGACTGTTCTCCAATTTTATTTTCCTCCTTTAATTAGATTTAGAGTATTGAAAAAGAAAATAGTGGCCGGAAAAATCCTCAGAAAAAAAACGGAATCAGCAGCTATCTCAAAGAAGACAACATCGCAAAATAATATAGCACAATCTAAACAACCAACCCACCACATCTATTTGCAGGATAACAGCGATTATCCTCTCGTATGGCATTATTCTTCGCGCTATGTCACTGATCGCATTATGTGCTTGTGTTCTGCCTACAGCCTATATAAGGCACGCCTCAACCCGTTGGAGTCAGTCGTCTATGTTGACGGCTGTGGGATCGGTAGCTTTCTTCAGATGACTTGCATTCTTCACTATGCTCTCTATGAGCTGTGGTGCGATACTATAAACGGCTCCGACTGTTTCTGTGTCTCTTCGAGCGCCACACGATTTCTATCAGTGTTATCGCTGATAGAGTTACAGCAGATATGGCATTTTATCGACAAATTACGACGTCAAAAGAGCGGCTGTCAGGTTAAATGAAGAAAAAATTATGTCCCAGTCGCAATAACCAGTTGAATGAAATCATTTTGCACTGTAAACGCAAAAAGCAAAATATTAAATCGGATTCTTCAAATGATATCAAGTCCTCTCCACTATCAGTTTGGTCAGTACGAATCTTCCGGGACAACGGTGACATAGTGTTCATATCTTCTCTTGACTAGCGTTTTCATCAAAGCATGAAACCAGACTTTGCCGCTGCAGCACGGCAAAGTGGCACTTGAATTTCGTCATGCGAAAGACTTTAAACATACGACGATGAGTCAACATCTACGCTAGCAGAAGATCCTCGTCGGTAGACATCGCAGATACTATGTATGATCGAATCCTGGAAGCATAAGAAAATCCATGTTCACTACCTCGTGAATGGTCCATAAACTGTCCACTCATCTTTTGACACAAATCTTCATATTCTTCCAATATGAGATATGCGTTTTATGCATCACAAAAGCTCCTTTATACTCTTTTAATTCTTGCAAGTAGAAAAATTCTTGATCCTTAATTATTAATCCTTGTAAGTATGATCGAATCGTTGAGGGATCGTGGAAGCGACTAAAACGCATGCACAAAGAGAGGAGGGGGAAATCAACGTATCGATACAAATTGTCGAAGAAGAATGAATTGTTTAGACAAATAAGCAATTAAATCTTTCTTAAGAGATATGGGCAGATCTTATGCAGCGAGGTGCTAGAATGTGATTCGCGAGTGGCGATAGTGAAATTTCGGAAGTTGTGTAATAAAATAGATGCATGAATTGAAAATTGAGGAGAGAAAATAAGGATTCCAAATTTTCCGCATCCTTAATTAGCCCTTCAGACTATTAATTATGATTACTTTGAAAGCTGAAAAGCAAATTGGCATCAATCAAATTTTCCTTCATTTTTTAAATGTTCTTAGCCAATATTGGATCTCAGATCACGATGAAATCCAGCGATTTGGAAACTCTAAAGCGAAGAAACACATACAAACACATAATATGATGTCGAAGTAATTCTTTAGTGTGTTACAATACAATGAGATAATCATATTTGCTTTACTAATCGAGCCAATTTACTACGTTCACAACGCGATATATTTCGCATAAAAGTGATCTATTTTTTCAACGATTTCGATTTCATCGTTTCGAAGTGCGGGTATGTTTACAGATGCCGCCTTCAGTGAGTTGTGAACTATTATAGATTCTGGTCGTTTTCACGAACGTGGCCTGAAAAAAATTCACACAGTGAAGGAAATTGCGATTGACATTTGAAGTCTGCAAATGCAATAAAATGAATATATTCTTTCTATAGCAACGATTACCTCTACAATTCTCTTACCGTTTCAATAATACATTTCTGCAGATAACACACTCATAGTCCACTCATGATGCCGTTAATGGTAAACAAATAATTTACATGTGCACCTATAAAGAGGGAACGGTGATTTCCCTTTAAGTCAAATTAGTTCAATAACAGTACTTTGACTGTATTTTTAAACCACTTCGGAGAGACTGTGGGTGAAATGCCCAGCTAGATGAGATTATGTTGGTGGCAAAAACTGTAATAAAGAAAGACACTGAGCAATGATAATGCAGTTGAAAGTGCAACACTACTGAATTTTTCAATTGCTGTTTCGCATAGAAATCTTCCAACTTGCTTGGTATAAGATTATCGATGAACCACACGCTTCAATGTTCCATATGTGTTAACCATTTCGGTGTGGTCGCTATTGTTTATTGCGTCTAATCACGTTTGTGCCATAAAACAGCCAACAGACACGGAAATTTTTGTATGCTCTAATGAACGCCTCACTTATCCACTGCCGGATGAGTTGGAATGTCGAGCATACTCAAATGCGTTTGACGAAGTGACGCAGCATTTATCTAATCGGTTCTTAAGCATTTATCTAATGCTATGACTGATGAGTATGCGTTAAAAGCGACAAATGAACGTTTCACCTTTTGATGAAGTTTATTCATCCATTTTTTTTAGTAACCTATGTTATTATGAAGTTTTAACCACTAACCGAAGCCGAAATAAAGGAGAACGAATGAAATCCTTTATTTTTTCCATTATGGTGGTCATGTAACCTTTTCAGCTTCGAGACATTACGCTTGCATTTGCCCAAGTAATGCTTGCATTTGCCTAAGTAATGCTTCCTCTTTCATCTGCAATCCACAATCGTCGTAAGTGAGAATTCTTAGAATTTCTTTAAAAAGAGATGAAATTATCATATTTCTTGGCACAACAATTCACTCTCGAAGATGCGATGTGGCAGTATGTATGTACACTCCGTTTTCCATCGTTTCTACTACTTCTTGTGCTTCGCTTCGCAGTCACATCATTCGCGCCATTGCGACTTGTTTCAAGTACTAAGGATCTTGCTTTAGCTGGAAACGGTTCTCAATTTCAGCCGTCAAAAACACAGCACCACCTCACTAGGTGTACTGTAAGCCGGTAGGCAAATCGATATATAAAAAAGTCAAAAAACATACGGTGGTGGTGGCGGAGGCAGCAAACGTTTCACATCCTCGGGAAGCGATGAGATATATTCGTGCACTTTCTCGTGTCTCTGATGCCAACCGAGCCCTTTCTGTCTATGAATAGCCATAATTTTCGCCTTCACATTTGCGGGCAGTCTATCCAAGAAAGGCGGTGGTGGCAGTTTCTGGATTATACTTTCCGGTACAGTATCCATTATTCTGTCGAGTTTTTCACGCTTCCGCTGAAAAACAAACAGCTACAGTTCCTGTTTGAAACTAAATCATCTCAAATATCGATTTGAACCCACTCAGCGGTAATAAAATAATTCGGCTACCGAAATCCCCATCACAAAACAATCCATGCTAATTTCAGAGCAGAAAGAGAATTACCCTATGGGGTTCAATGAGAAACAACCTTCCTCTGTGATTTTCAAGTCCAACTTTCTAATACGGGCTCAATGATTCTGATTCTACTTATGGGCCAAACTATCGTATTTCATGATTATAACTATATAAGTCACATACTGAATTAAGAAATAACAACGCTTATCCATATAATTACGAATCAACTATTGCAATGAAGGATTCCCTTCAATTATTGAAAGTCTTATTATCTTTTCACAGCGAAAATTGAGGAACGATCTACATAGGTCAGCGCAGTTCTATGCTAATAAGAATAAAAACGAACCTCCCACGACAAGGAGTCGTCTTTATGAACAGACCTCAGCTTAGCGACGATTTCGGGAGGGAGCACTTCAGCGAAACCTGGTGGAATGTCCTGAAATTGCTCGATGCGTATTATTAGGTAATAAGACTTTGGAATATTCTTTATATTATTTATAATTACATTCATTATATGCGATCTCTACGAAATTTTTATTCAATCCATGAGTAGATAACAACCAAATGTTGACATTTGAGCGAATGAAACAACGTGAACGTAATGCTCAACCTTGGGAGGAGGTCCCGGTGGAGGAAATCCAGGTGGAGGAGGTCCCGGTGGAGGAGGTCCCGGTGGAGGAGGTCCCGGTGGAGGATCTGCAGCATTCGAGTGTAGGAAGATGAAGACGGTGAAAATAACCGTTGAAATGCAAAATTTATTAAAATGAGCCATTTCTGCGATAGGGTTTGCGCATTCGCTTCATATTTATAGCAACTCCATCGGGGTTCCACTAAGCATCATCCCGAAAACTTGTTTTATTTTTTCATCACCTACAACCCTCCAACATTTCTCTCTCAAACGGAGCATTTTCTGTCCGAAATTGTTCTAAGTATTCGAGCTCGAGACCTTCAACGTACTGCAAATTATCGCTGATTTTATTAGTATACTTCATCAATGCAAGCGAACGATTCGATTATGTATGTAAACATCAATTGGTTGCTTTTTTGATTTTTATAGTGACAATGAGAATAGAGATTTTACAGGGACGAAAAATAACAATGAAAAAAAATTTTATTTGCCAAGGAATGAAGACTGTGGGATGGATTCCTTCCATAACCAGGAGATAAAAACTGGGAAAAGAACGTCCACAGCTCAGAGAGAAGAGCAAAAAAAGAAACTTGACGTACATATCGTCCAAATAACAATTTGATGAACAAACACATGCAACGAGCAAAAGTAAAGAGAAACAATACGAGAGTTTTGCAGACAAAAAGGAGGAGAAAAATAAAAATGAACTTACCGCGCATACGAGGTAAAACATCATATGGTTAGCCTTTTAAGGTCGAGGAATTCGAGGTGTACCGCCAGCGGTGAAAAACTTCGAGCGTCAGTCGTAATAGGGGTAATTTTTTCTGAATTCTGGCAATTTTCAAGTGGAACTATGAAAAAAAAAAGAATTTCTATCACATATGCTCTGTGGTAAGTGAAACCCACGAGTTTTCCGCTGACGTCAAGAGATAGTTGATAGTTCCACAACGAGGAAGTAGGTCTACTCCATTTCAGAGCAAAATCACCGTTCGAAATTCATAAGCTTTTAATCCAACGTAATGAACGGGAATGAAGTTCCGATGAGCATTTTATGAAGTGCAATGCACGTGAAATTCCTTGGCGCTTTTGAATATCTTCATTTAGCTAAACCTCAAGGGAAGTGCCGCTGCAGTTAATATTTCAAAATTGGTTGGGAGTAGACAAGATACTTTTATGTAACTGCTGTTTGCATTTGTGAGATAAGACACACGGAATTCCATTCGCCAACAGAAAGGATCTCATAGCAATTTCAGAACACCGTAAATTCTAATGTGGATTCGAAGAGCGCCTTTCGCGAAGGTAATGAATTATTTATTTAAATGACATTCAGCGCAAAAAATATTTTTGATGGAAAGTTAACAGAAATTTCCTTCTAAGGTACGACTAACCGTGAAACCCTTCACCACTAACTGTGCCAATTTATCGAGTTCAGCATTCACAGCCTCAGCGTCCTCATTTCGAATTTGCAGAGAACCTTAATTTTACGGCTATCTATAAATGGTGTGATATGTTGTTTATTTCTTCTTGAAAGAGCGATAATTCAAGAACAAACATAAGAGCAAAGAAAAAAGTAATTCTTCGAGCGTAAGAGCGATCCAGCGACTCTGGTCCTTTATGAATGGTCAACAAGAAAAGGTTGCATTCCGAGGTATTTGAAAGGTAGTTCTCTAATTTGTGCGGACAGTTCCAGTAGCAGAAAACCGTGACAGTGCAAAATAAGTTCAAATTCCTTGTTCGAATATAATGATCTGTTACTCATGATTTGTGTGGAAATGTCGGCCTAACTAGAAAGTTTCAGCATTATGAGAGATTTATGAGCTTATGCGACAATAGATCATATAATCCCCGGATAATTTTGCATAAGGACATTATAATACTTATTGGAGGATAGTTCTCTGAAGAATCCAGAAAATAATGTGAATAAGTAGGAGGAAGTGCTTTCTTGAAGGATCTTCCTGAAACGATCACCTTATCTTCACGTACTTACTTTATAACATAGGAGAGAATATCGTGTGGTGTTGAGAAGTTATCGTTGTTCATTTCACCTGTGGCTCATATCGAAAATTTATTACTGGATGCTTATTACTGTCGAATCTCTATCATTACCTAAGCGGAAATACAAATAAGAGATGATTGTCTTCGAGTTGTAACTGTTTTCAACACACTAGGCACCTGTTGATTCTTCAATTTTCCATCGAAATATGTATGAAATCACTTAATCTTTCACTATTTCCCTGGAACTTTTAACTATTTCTCATAAAATCCTCGCAACACGAGCGTTTTACGCATTTATACACTTCTTGATTCCATTCCCACCCTTGCTCAGTAAGTTTTCACCTTCACAATCATCAGAAGTGCTCTTTCAAGAAGAAATAAATTGCATATAATCAAGTTATATGAGAAATTGGCGAATTCATGGTGCATCTTAATGATAAATGATTAATCGTATAAGTAGGCATTCTCAGTGAACGCTCATCACCACCAAATTTCCGCTCGATGAATAACATTTGCTGAGGCTTTGATTTCGCTGAATTGGGAAGTGACAATTTTCGTTAAACACTTTAAAGGAGATAATATCTTTATTGTTGGGATTTTTTCCATGAATTTCAAATATTGCCAAACGCAGTCGTTTTGCTAAAATTTCATTAATTCAGCTATGAAAAAATTTTCGTAATTTCACTTAACGACCAGTGAATACCTTCAAGATGACGACATGATTAGGAATTGGTCATAATAAGGAAAACGATTCTTTAGCGAACATTCAAAAAATGTACATTTCATTCTAGCGCTTTATGCGATTTTCCTGACGAATTTTCGCAGGATATGAATGATTCTCCTGACAAATTCTGCAATATATCACAAAGAACTGAAAGTTATTCGATCACTCAGCTAAAATTACCTTAAAAGAGCAACTGATTGGCGCTTTTTACAGCTGATATTGTACGGATTCGAAAAAAGGCCATTATGTCGTCACTGACTTTAAATACATTTCAAGAGAGATTGTCTTTTTCGTATGTTGAGAAATTGCGATGTCGAAGTGAAGTGGTGTCGTTGTACATGGTGTCTGTCGTTGATCTTAGAAGTACGAAGTAATATTCACTACATGAAAGGTTTTTCACTATTTTCCACTCATAAAGACAGGTTCCTATCTCATTGACACCAATTAGTTTTTGTTCTGTTGTGACGTGGATTCGTTCCCTTTAGTTATATTTTCTTTGAACACCCGTCTTCATTCGATTGTTCTGATATTTTTCAACGAGGTTATGTATCAGCGATCTGTCCGTTAACTTATTTCCTCATCCATCAATTATACCGAAAAAATGCAATCGAATTTTCAAATTCTCCTCCGCTTCATTTCTATAAATAGACGAGGAAAAACAGAGCTAGGGAAATAATCCTTTTTTCCTTGTTAATTTATCATTCGCTCAGTTCCATCTTCTCATAGCCTTTCACTCCTTCCAGCATCCTCAAATCCAAAATGCGTGAAGTTCGAGTTCGGAGCACGAGTTCGAAAAATTCCGACAGATCTGTCTGTCGATCGAATGTCCGATTATCGACATCTGATGATTGCACGTTAAGAAAAATCAACGAAAAGAAACCGGAACACACTTGCGCAGATTGCCGACACAAATGAAAAAAATCGGTGAAGTGGGAAGTGCTCAACTCTTATGGATGGATTTGCCTTGAATGTCGATTATCAGTGTAACTTTTTTTGTCGTTTATAGTGATTCAAATTTCACCTCTATGTAACCGTAGAGATTTCCGGTGATAGAGCATAGAGATCTTTGCATCTCATAATCCTAAAATCCCAAAATCAACTTATGGCATTGGTAATTTGGAGGTAATTCCTTCGAATAAATACAATTCCTTAAGAATGAAAAGTCGAGGATTAATGAAGGAAAAATATAGAGTGCATACAACGATCACAACAACTTCCTTCGAAATATATTCTCCACCCACTTCAATTATAAAACGTTTTATGAAAAAAGTATTTTTTATTTCGATGGTTTCTCGAATGAAAGTGACTAATATCATTGGATTTAAGTCATCTAATTGAGACTAAAGCATAGATGATATAACACACTGGAACGTTTCATCGTTCACCTAGTATACTTTCATCTGTCTCATCACCTTCTTCTAGTTATCCCCTCCCCACCTCACCCCACCCCACCATCACTCCACATCAACTTTGCTAATAACTATCCCCTTCCCACCTCACCCCACTCCACCACCACTCCAAATCAACTTTGCTCCTAATTATCCTCTTCTCCCCTCACCGCATCCCACCACCACTCCCAATCAACATTGCTCTCGCCGAGGATTCAATTTATTCCGACCGTATAGCATTAAATGGGTGGAAATAAAATTCGTCACAACGTTCGCATCGTTCATTGATTGAAATCTTCAAAGTGTCCAACAACGGCGACAATCTCATCTCATTGTCTGGTCGTCTAAAGGATGGGAGGACAAACGGCCGAATTTATCGCCGCAAAGCGTTGTGTTAATTATCTATTACGCGATGTGAGTATATCTATAGATTTATGAGTTGTTATTTTTGCGAATTGAGATATTGTTTGTTTGTTGTTTTTTTTTTTTTGCAACATTGAATGAATATTTCTCGGAATGATTCATTTTTAGAGAAGGCATTTTATCGCCGTTGAGAGTTCTCTCATTCACATTTCAATCGCTTATTTAGAATTTTCTCTTTTACTCTTTTTTTTTTCTCTCTCTCACTCTATTAATAAAAAGTTCTATTTTAGTAAGGATATCGAAGTTTTTTTTTTTTATTATTAATTATTTGAAGTTTATTTTTATTGTGAGAGAGGTTCGACATGGTTTCGATTAGGTTCCTCATCGCCCATATTGAGACACGATTCAGCTTAGAGTTAAATATTTTCCATTTTATGTTCGATGGTTTTTCTTCGTTTTAAAAGCATTGAATATCATTAAAAGTTGTCAAATTCTTCAGAAAATACTTCTTGCATTCGTGGCTAGTGGACATTTGCGCCACTAGCTTCATATCAATCGATATTTTTGCATATCATATTCGTGACGCATTGATATCGTTGATTTTGCGTTTTGGGGGGGCATTTACACTTTCGATGTGATTAGTACAATCCACGAAGAGTCCATTGCGTTTCTCGTTCCACCCTCTGCATTCTAGCCAGTACCAGTTAAGAACTTCTTTTTTTTTGCGATACTATAAAAGATATTTCTGGGATTCCTAGACTTTTTGCCCGCATATGACTTAGCTTAGTCTAGTAGAGGTATAGAGCAGAGCCGATCTTGTTACCAACTACTATGGAAGTATTTTTAATCCAAACCTATTGATGAACACTTTGTAACGGGAATCATTGAATTTCTCTCTTATACACTAATGTTGAAAGATAAAGATTTATGAAATAAACTGAAGCAATAATAAATAAATAAATAACTATCAATATAATTCATTTATAGTTCGATAACGAGACGAGAGAATTGAATGCGATCCGTCTAAAAGAATTGAAAAATTTGGTGAAAAATCACTCAAATATAATCGCCGATTTAATGGATTATTTATTGAAATTCGTTCGTCAAGGGAATAATGATCGTCGTCTTGCAATTCTCCTTATTTGCGATCATTTCTTTCAACGTTCGCATTTATTTCGTATCGAACTCACTAATTCACTTCAGGTTGGCCATTTTCCTCAACTTACTTCCGTAAACATTGATTACGTTGATCAGCTGGTGGGAAGAGGAGGGGAGAGGAAGAATTGCATTTGAATATAGAAGTACCTCAATCACTTACGATACTAAATGGGATCTTTGGCAAGCATACATTCTCGTGCTTATATCTCAACGCAGATTTGAGATATTTGCAATTCTGGCAGTAGTGCTTTAATTCCCACTTAGCATTCATCGTCACACCATTCCACAAATTGCAATCACTGATTACCTCATTCACTGAGTTGTGGATTTATTTACTTGATCGTCCATTAATTATATATTTTTATGCATTAACGGCTAGATTTTTTAGCATTATCTTCTCTCTTGCAATGTCTCAATACTTCGGTCGAATTGATCGTTTGCGCTTGGCAACTATTGAAATGACATTCGCTTGTTTTCGACCTCTATTACCGCTAAAATATATCGTTGTAAGAAAATTTAAGTATGGTGTGTGCAGTAATTGTCGATGCTATAGGATTTCTTGGTTTATACGGCCGAAACGGATCCTCTTCATCATCCATTGCCTTCACCTAAGGAGACTTCGAATACTTTGAAAATGGAAGCGCTTAAGTTGATGAAAATTTGGCATGAGAAATTCTCATCGGCATATCCGAAACTTGATCGTGCCTATAATTTCTTACGATCATCGAAAGCGTTCGATTTCGAACGGGCCGATGCTCAGCTTCAGGTTTGTCTCTTTCAGTCGTTTCTAGATTTGAAGTGGAACTAACGTTAGCCCTATGTTAACGGATTTAAGACGTGGGATTTCCGGCCGCATTGATAATAAGATTCATTTTCAATTCTCTTGATATACTTTATACTGCCTTATTTTACCTAATAGCTTATGGAGATAGGCATTTTTATTGATGAATCGATATCGGAGATTTCCTATGAATGGCAGTCGCCTAATTTTTTAATCAACAAAGCATCGATTACGAATAAATAGCTCCTCGTTCACTTCCATTTGCTCCGATCGCATAATTCTCTCATCCAATTATTCCCTGCGGTGTTTTTTTAAAGGGTCACTATACTTCATCTCATTTTTTATTATTATAATTTTTTATCTTTGAGTGTTTTTTTGTGGAATATATTCAGTTTCTGGATTGATTATGTTGTAGAATCGTTTATTGGTTTATTGTGGATTAATTGCCGCGATATTTATCAGTTCTCCGAATAGTTTTCCAAACTTATCGAAATTCTGAAGAGAAATTATATAACATTCGGTCACAGCATTGGTTTATTGAAGGTGAAAAACGTGATGTTGACTTCTGCTATCTTTTTACTCTCAGAAGCGTGCAGATGAGGTTAAGATAAGGAAAGCAATAAGCTTGAGATTTCATGTCGTACTCTACGGTTCGGCTAAGGTAAACTCGAGCTTTGGTTAAATTTCTTGTCTATGGTTCACAGTGTAGAGTAAATCGTGCAACAGTCCTTCCTTAGACCGAGTCCCCCGTTAAGCTGAATGTGCATTACTCGATTTTCTATTGGGGATAGTGGTTCTATTTCTGATCGAATTAAAGGAGGACTAAATGGACTTCATTAAAGGAAATATAATGCTTAATAAAGGTCGATTAAAAATATGACGGAATTTTTATAACATAGCACTGAGGTGCGTTTATTTCTAAGCACAACTTACTTTACAGATAGAGCGAATACGTGAGGAAGAGGCAGAGCAGAGACGAGCGGTGCTGGCTAAACGAGTAATAGACGAAGTGATGAAAGAGATGAGTGAAAAGCGTATGGATATCAAAAAGTGTTTGGATGAGACAAGAAATGCACTGGAATTACTTGTACCGAAATTCATCCCCGATGATATGCCACAATCTTCTACTTCATATGATGAAGGCGGTGATCACACGGTGAATGATTGTGTTTCAATTGCCCTTGATAATCGTTTGGCTGTGCTGTCTGTTTTCTGTGGCTCCTTGCTTATTAATGAAAATGCTACGTAGGTTTGGAAGTAGAGCAAATAGCATACAATTTGAGCAGAAATTGTAGAAGAAAATAGAGCGGTCGTAGAAAAGTGTATCTTTTACGTTCTTCCTCTCAGGGAAGAAAGTTGAATCTCTCTGCTCGTGACCATGAAGCTGACACACCTGACGGCGCTACCTGCTTATTATTCATTATTTTGCTCTTCTTCCTTAATGGATCGATATACAGATTTAATTGCATTATTAAGTAGAAATAATGAGTCCAGCTATTTGGAAATGAGCTCTAAATGTGCAAACATTTAAGGCATTGTCTGCGTTAGTGGGCACGGACTCGATCTCGATAGTAGTCCCAGTTGAAGGTCCGGTGATAAGAAGGGACGAAAGCAATGAGGCGATTATCAATTCGCTGCTCGACTGTGTCAAGTTGCTTCATTTCTATAAGAAGCTGCTCTCGAGATGGATTAAGAAGTTCACTAAATTTGGAGGACGATGCGCTGAAGGAAGTGTAAAAGAGGCAATCGACTTAAAGGCTCGAGTAGCTCTTGAACTTGAAAGGTTATCTTGCCATCTGTTTTCTTTTATCAGCCAACTTGAATTGCCCATAATGAAGTTCGGGTACTCTCAAAACATTACTTTATTATTAAGTGTTCTCAAAATTCAGATGAACATTACTTTCTATCACCCATATTCTAGCGATACTTCACGTGTTCAAACCTCCCTCTCCCTACCTCGTCCTCCTTCATCCTTAATAAGTCCTGGCAGCAAATTATAACCACTTGTGGATTTTTGAACTCATTTAGTGATTCTTTGCTGCCTGAAAGTTAATGATTTACAACTTGCCTCTAATCAACGCAATAAACGAGCATTGCTCAGTGATCAATGACCGAAATTCGTGGGTAGATAAGCATAGCTATAGCGAATTTAGCAAATTTGCGTGCACGATTGGGGATGAAATATGATGTTGATGGTACTTGTCGAAGTTTCAGTGGCAATATCTGTAATCGTTAGGGTTTCAACTGTTCGGACTTCAGAATTTATTTTTAGATTGCTAAGATTTAAGTGCATTCGTTGTTTAGAACTTGATTTAACAATTCGGTTGATGTTGTTTTCCAATAGAATATCAGCAAAGTAACATAATTTTATATATGAAATCGACATTTGAAGTGTATTAAAACTATAGAGTGAATAGAGTGAAGTTTTTTATCGCTTTTGATTGTTGACTGAATTTGGAGGCTTCTTGGCATCGCCTGAAATCTATGGAACTTGGTAATTTTCTATCTGTAGAAGAAGTATTCACAGCTCGTATAGCAATAGCAATTTTTTTTTTTTAATTTAAGGTGCGATGAACTGAAATTAAAAGGTATAAGGAAACGCAAAAATGGATCTGAATCAGAGAGTGACGATTTTGAAGACGTCCCTGAGAAGGAAGGTTGGCTTCTTCTAAATTTTGATGTTTTTAGTTGTTTTATTCAGCGATATATGTCGATAAATATTGTAGGATTGGGATGGGCAAATTCCATCCCTTCATCAGGCAGTTCAGCGCTCTTCGCGAACTCTGTTTCTTGTTTTGAAGGTATTCATGAAGTCTGTGACCATCCGCTAATCAGTCGTATTTATTTTATTTCATTGAGACTTCTTTATAGGAGGGCCACACCATTCCGTATTCTGAAAACGATTGGGGGTGGGAAGAAAGAGGTACAGCTTGTTGGGTGAACATTCGTGCACCATAGCTTCCAGGAAAGAATTTGTTCATGCAGATAATTTGAGATTCTTTTTCAGTATAACGTTGATTTAACAATGTCTTAGGAAGGTTTCTTCAAAATTCATCCGTAGCCACAGTTCGATATGAAAAACAAGGCAAATATTCGAGGTGATTATCTCCCATACGGGATATTATTGAATGCTGGAAAGTAATAATAGGAAAAAAATAGTGTGACAGTTGTTGCCGTTGAACTAAAAGAATTGGTGGTCAAGGAGACGTGGGACGAGAAATTATATTTCTAAAGCTCTCTGGTACCACGATGACCGGCAGTGATGGAATGTGACAAACTGTTAAAAACCAATAGGTACTTAGATAAATGGAGTTGAGGGAAAAAAGAGAGGAAAAACATGGAGAGGGAGAGGGGAGGTATGCAGATTCATAGTGGGGAACGCATTTACCGATTGTGTCTTTCACCGCATTCTCTCTCACAGTCACTCATTGTATTATTTGATAGAAATATTGTGAAAGTATGGTTGAGAAGTTGTGTGTTTATTCAGTATTCACTCATTCCTCCACTGAGTGGTCGATTAAAAATGCGGCATATGCCTCGATACAGTGGTCGAAGTTGCACAGAACCAGTTTCAGGAAATGGCAACGAAAAGATTGCTGAGAGGATTTTTTATAGTAACGTCAAAAGTGTTTTCTTGGAAGGATGTTTGGACGTTCTGCAAAGGAAACTCATTTAATTTTGCAAATATATTTTTACGTTCATAGAACGATTTATTGTTTATTTCTACAATATTTTTTCAAGTTCCACTCTCTGTAAGTATATCATCATTCATGCTTTCAAATATACACTAGTCGATGTTTTCTCTTATCGAAGATGTGAGTTAGTGTGAGGTTGAAATTCTCTAAAGCATAAAAAATACAGGTCTGGAACTGGAATTGAAACGACCTTACGATGTTCCCAGCTACATACTTGCAAGGATTAATGAGATAGACGCAGAGGAGCAGTCGTCTTCAAGCGGAAAGTTGATAACGAAATCAAAATCTGATTGTTCCATAGCAGGTAATTTTATTTTTTGGGCATATTTAGCTGCAATAAATAGCTCAAAGAGTTATTTCCTTTCATCATCGATTAAGATTTTGATGGGGGGATTTCTGAGTTTTTTGATCCTGAAAGTATTTGTTTGCAGCTAGCAAAATGTGGCGAGGAGTCTCATTTTCATCATGAAATGAAAACGTTTTCCCACAAGGTCATATTACTTTCTCCAGGAAAGGCACTTTTTAACTTTTTCATTGGGCCAACTGGAGTCCCTCCACCTCCTCCCGCTTACATCAATTCCACCCTTTCCAAGTCATTCGAAACTGCTAATAAATTGCAAGGATTGCTGCCATTTTTTCTATTAAAGCTTATATCAGTCTTGTTTTCTAGTAAAATTCCTCCATAGTGGTTGGTGTTTCCCTCAAAATATGAAAAATAATTGCAAAAGAAGCAGCTTTTAGGAAATGATGACAAGAAAAATGATCCTCAAATTCCGACCCTGTCGTTTGGTCTGGATTTGAAGTACTGGGGAGAAAAAGACGTGAAACCGGCCGAAATTCCTCGTAACAACTCCGACTGTCATCGATTCTGGCGACCATCTGATGATAGGTTTGTTGTGGTTATTTTATTTTGATTTATGGTATGATTTTTTGAACTGAGCAAGACTTGCTTTGCGTCCGTACTTAAGAAAGAAAGGCGCTTAGTTGAAATGAAGTGATTATTGGATAAGATAAGGTCAACCCAGCAAAAGGTTGATCCTCATTTTGCACGTAGTCGTCATGCTATTAGCGTAGGGAAATTGATATTCGATAATCAAATGATCAGAAGCTTAATATTTCATTTGCGGAGTTCTCTTTCCCTCGCATAGAAAGATGTTAAAGGATGCTGTGATCCTCAGTATTTTTTTTTAACTTAAAGCAGTCAAACCCTAATCATGAGTCCATAGTTTGGGAAGATTTGATGTTATTATAATTTTCATTAAGTTACTCTAATAATGAAGATTCTTTATAGAAAGGAGACTCTACTGAAGGATGGATCAGTTAGTGATTAAAAGAGGATGTGGATGATGAGGAAGGGGGAACTAGAAATTGATTGTTGTTCGCTTCATTGAGCGATTATCAGCTCGCACTTATGGACTACAAAGAAATCTTCCAGGTATATGAATTAGCTCCGATACAAGGACTTTTGCTGCATATTTGGGAGCCAAACGGTTAAGCGATGCAAATGTTTCTCCTTTCCCTGCGCTACATCACATGAGACATTTGAAACCGAAGAAATTATGTGGCTTATACTAAAAAATATAAAAGTTGGTTTTATAACGAGTAATTAATTGCATTGAATGTTTTAGCAATACGACGTGTAACGATGAAACAGAAGTATATCGTAGTCGAGTGATGACATTTGTGGGTGAAGAGCAAAGAGCAACACGGCAGTGTCGTGCTCCGCTCAGAGATGGCTCACTCTGTCCCAGAATGGATAAGCACAAATGTCCGATACATGGTCTTATTGTCGATCGAGATCAAATGGGATTTCCCACACAAGAAATGCCTCAGTAATGAATCGTTTTCCTTACGTTTCTTTTTATGGAGTCGATTCTTCGCATCTGTACGTATATTGTTTGTAAATTTCAAATTCATGCTCAACTTTGGAATAGGAGACACTATTTGCCGGTAAGTTCACATTATTTGATAGCCGCTTGTGAAGGAGTCGAAGTTGCAAACTTTCATTGGTCGGAAGGAGGGGAGTGGAATCTGGCTTGAATTCATCTCGAGGGATGAGTGTTTCTTTTATTTTATGTGGAAAACGCGTTACTTTTGGAGAAGCAAAAGCGGAAAGTGAGGTCGGCGTACTGTTTAAAAAACTATGAAGAGTTGGAAATACTCGGAGTTTTTAGTAAAATATTGTGAAAGAAAAACGGACGAGAAGCTAGTAATCGAATCTTAGCGTTTTATTTTTCGACCAGCAACCGCCATACAATATGCTCTTTTCTCTTTCTAATGTGCTATATATAAGTTCATCATGCACGGGAATTTATTGTGTATATTGAATATATATAGAAATAGAAAATATCATAGCTTCAAAATGTATAATTTTCTTCACAAATAACAGTGAGCAAAAAAAAATTGGCCAGAGATTATACGAAGGAAATTTCAGATGTTCGAAGAAGCCAATAGAGTCAAAGGATGATGAAGAATATTTGAAAGATTTGGAGGCAGCGACAGGGATGGATCTACGTTTCAACAGGATCGGCAAACGTAAGAAGCAATCGAAAAAGCAGCTTATTACTCCTTCGCAGGAAGTTCGAATGCGTCTAGAGGTAGGTTATTTGTAATCTTCGGCTCGAGTAATGCCAACGTATCGATCGACAGCATAATCAAATTTCTCATCCTTTAGCTTAGTGAATCTTTTTCAGATAGAGAGAATTTTTCTCAGAGCATCATTTCATTTTTATTTGGCGTAGCTGTCAGCAAAGTGTATCACTGATACCACATAATTTACTAGCAGTTGAGGGATAATTCATTTAAATAAAAGATAGTTGAGGTTTTCCTTTAGCTTATTTGATAGAATTTTTTGGATATTTTTATTCGTAAGAGAAGTATTTGTAAATTTCAGAAGAAGTTATTGGATCGCCGCACACTGAAGCGTGTCTCGGCCACTCTTGATGCAATTCGTAAGGCTCGCGCTGCAAAAAACTTCGAGCACCAATTCAACTATGCTTTATCTCGTACATAATTCAAATCGAGAAACTCTTGATCCACTCTGCTTTGATGTATTTTTTAGAGGGGGAAAAAGGGTGGAGCTCATTGTTTTCGCAGCTGTTATTTTCGTCCACGTTGAATAAAGTTAAGAGAATAAATAGTGAGGGCTTAGATGTTTGTTTTTTTGTTGGATTACGATTCGAAGAATCATAAGTGGAAAGAAGTACGTATATCGTTTCGTCCATTTTTTCGATCTGATGTTGAGGTACTCCGATGGAGTACCCTACTGACTTCTTTTATATACTAAGAAGCAGTTTTTGTGTTGCGATTAAGTAAGCCTCTTATGAGGTTATTCTTTCTGAAACCCTCACTATGGATTGATCTTTCATTCGTCCTCACAGTGAAGTCGCATAGAGGAATTGAGTGGTTGAGCATTGAGATTGATGGAATATGTTGGATCAACCAATTGTGCGTTATTTATTATTAAATTGTTCGCTTTGTAATTTCAGATTGTTTAATTTTATCTATTAATCTTTTATATCTTATCGTTGAATTTCTTTTTTTTTTGATATCCTCTGTTAATATTCTCCTTAGAAAATATGACATCTATTAGTGTTGATAATAGATTGCTATCTTTTATCATCATTGATAACGGATTCGCTTGATGGCTCACATTCTCTTCTCATATTTGACTTCAGAGAGTGCTTTCAAGTTTTTCACCGTTTTCATTGCATATTGATCCGGTGATGTTCATTGCTATTGTGGAAGTATTTGCTCTTCTTAATTTGGAGCCTTATTCTCATATATTCAAAGAATATATTCAGATTATTGTGTCGCATTAGGTCTCTCTATATAATGCGATATGTTAGAGGGTGGACTTTCAGGTCTGAGTCCAGTTTACCTTCTTTTGCTTCTCTCCTCTTAGTCATTCTCTTTTGCGACATTTAAAGACCACTGAAAAAAAAAAGAATATAGATAGGCGACATTGGATTTGAGGCTGAAATTGAAAATGGGAAACGTTTTTGTGATTTCTTGGGAAGCTTTCTAAGAGTTCATTAGTTTCATTTTTGTTGTTTTGTTTTCAATTCAGCTACTGCGAAGGAGTCTTTCATTGATGCGTATGGTGAATTTCTGGATAAGATCCAGATTTATGAGATTATATAGATGTATGATTGATATCTCTATAAATAAAAAGGTATATAAGCTATGGATTAAATAAAATGAATTAGTATATGGTGATTCTAGAAATGTTGTCGTATAGATGCGCTTAGCTATTTGAAATTAATTTATTAATGATTAATTAATTTAATTAATTTATTAATGATTTAGTAGCAATTGCTATATTTAGAACTTTCATCCAAATTTGATGCGATCTTTCTAAAAAAAAAAATGCTAGCGAGTCATTGCAAGTTATTCTTATTTCGAGTAACGAAATGAATAGTTCTTTGCTTTTCGAGGATAATAGCTCAATTTATGGAAGTAAAACTTGCATAGTTATCATTGATTCGGTATATTCTTGTGGTTCCCATTCCACTAATCAGCAGTTGTACCTCTATAGTTGCAAATTGAGTAGAAGCTTTCCGGTTAGTATAAGGTATTTGTCTCTCTGTGGAAGTTTTCTCTCGAAACGATTAATCAGCAGCATTTCACTGAGAGCATTTTTCAATGGTTTTCGAGATAGACGTGTAGTGATGCAGCTTGCATTGAAGTGCTTGCGCTCTTCGCTTGTGGAACGCGGATTGCAACGATCACGAGTGTGGAGGTGGTGTATATGTGTTTGCGCATAACTATTTCAAATCAAATAGTGCGAGGTGGAGTTGGAGTTCGAGCTCGAGCTGCAAGATTTAATGGGTTTAGTGGGTACGGCAGTCTCGCTCCTGCTAGCCACTGTTGTTATTGATCCATCTACTGCGGCATGCTTGGGGTTAATTTGAGTTAAGTAAAATGTTTTTTTTTGCAAATTCTCTAATTTTTCATTTCATTTTAATTGCTTTGTAGAAAAAAACCATAAAGTGATAAGTGTATAAAAATAATCGGAGTAGTGATAAGTATTGTTAAAGATCTCGCATGGTGAATAAGCAAAGGGAGGGTTCCGGGTCGCGTATTTTCTCCACCAGGTCTGCATATCCTAGAATAAAGCTGGAGTCTTCGTAGTCGGACCTCAGCTTAACCAGCCGTCCGCCTTTGCAGTTAAGTCTTTTTGCGGTTGTTTAATGAGGAGTAGATGAGAGTATACTGCCGCTTTTAACCTTCCGTGAAGGATTTTTGTATCGCTTTTTATTTCATCTCTCGCTCTTCGTGATATATATTGAATCTTTTTCATCGTTGTATATTCCATCACTGCGAGACTATCGGCCACTGGCATTTGTAGTATAGACGGCCTTTGGTGTGCAAATATCGGTCCTAGTTTCTTGCTAAACGAATCACTGTTATTATTTCAAAGTTGCCCTTCAATAGCATCTCCAGACAGATCTCAGATCGGATGTTCCTATCAACTTACCTCTTTTTTATGCGATTTTAGGCCTAAAACGACAATTGCCCGAAACCAACCCTAAATTATATCTATATTGAGTAGGCATTTTTCTATATAATTTTTTCAGTATCATCGATGTCAAAGGGTGCAAGAACTGATTTAGCGATCGAATCAAAAAGCTTTTATGTACCCTCATGGTGGTTTTCATCATTGATCGCAATTCTCTCGATTTCATTAGGAATATTCGTATTATTTCTTCTAAAATGTAAGTGAGAAGTTCATTGAAATACGCCTCTAGTTAAACGCATAAGTTAGTTAATATTTGAATGCATCTTAAAACGATTAATGTTTACGATCTTATTGATAGCTGCTCACAATCGTTAATTACTTATTAATTGGCCATTGTATTCTTAAAAGATGATCCTATTGGAAAAACGACCTATAGGGTCGAAGCAAGCACCTGTAAATAGACCAAGCTGCGATTGGCAACAGGTGGCTTAGAAGAGAGGAAAGGGAGGGATCGTGGGAATATATTTCATTATCCGATCAACTGCCTCATTAAATTTGTTCTTTACACAATATTGCAGTATAAGGTCATTTTCATACTTCATCAGCAATCTCTAATGGATGACTCTAAGAGACAATGTCGCAGTTGTCTTATTGACAGCTGCCCATTCGTCCATATATGTCACAAGTATAAGCTGAATAGAAAAAGGGCCGTCCATGTAGTTTTTATTGGAGCTATCATTTCACAACGCTCTTCACGAGGGTTGGAGCTGAGGTCTTGCCTCTTAGTTCAAGGTAAACCATTTTCGTTGCCATCTCAGTCGAATGACTCCATCTTTTCAACGCTTCAACAGTCCCGTCCACCTACCTCACCGGAAAAAGGGGTAATCGTGATGATGAGAAGTGAGAAGGGGGTATAAAGGAGTATAATCTGTTGCTGCTGCCTCTTATATTTGTAGAGATGGGAAGTGAGAAGACCTCGTTCCTCCTTCGTCTATCATTCCTACCTCCTTTATGAGTCTCTCATTGTTAGTGTTTATTTCCTTAAATCTTCATTTTTGTATATTACTTATTTATTTATTCCAAAAAAAATGCTATCAACCAAAAGTTATATCAATACGATAGATGGATCGGACGACTGAATAGTTGACGTTCGTTTGTTACGCCATGAAAAATTAGGAATTTTCGGAATTATATGCGACTTCCGGAATTGTGAATATTTTAATTAATTACAGCACGAGACGCTAGCTCTTCGTTGAAGAATCTCGCAATGCCACTGAGTTCGATTGCAGATGTCGATATTGATCCACAAGGAGTGTTCAAATATATCCTCATTAAGGTAACGAGTTAATTCACCTGATTTCCTTAATTAATCACATTTGGTATACATTCCTTTGGCATGCAATTGTATTTTTTTACGATCCTTGTAGTGAATTTAATCAAATAGCTAGATTTTCTCGCTCAGTGATATCCAAAAGAGTAAAAAATAAAGTATAAAATTTGTTTGATCTGAAGAGCTTTTTTTTCTAAAAATATAAATTTTGGTCGTCTCATTCATCGCTCTTTCGGATTTAGCTCTACGCCAGGAATTTCGCTCTTAATGATAGGTTTAGGGATCGCGTTTGGGTTATGATTGTTTTTATTAGCGGGCAAATCGAAAATAAGTGGGCGCTCATTCCATTCACGGAACCATTTACTTGCCGCCATATAGTGGGAAAACAAATTAAAATCTTCTCTTTGAGGGATTAATTGATAAAGTTACGTTCAACGATCATTAGACGTCCAGCCCGATTTTTTCTTTCATAACGACGCTTCCCGATGCGTTTTCCTTGAGAAGCTCTTCAAGTGCATCTTATATTCAGATAATTTTTGTGAGTAAATGGCAGGTAACGGAAAGAGCGTCAAATGAAGAAAAACTCATTGTCCGAGGATATAAGCGATGTCATTTCCATGGAGATGTATTCGAGGAAACCGAGAATGCTATTGGCTCCGACTTCAAGTTGAAATGTTTGGGTGGAGGACGTATCAGGCACGAGCCCGATAAACGCGAAATACTTGTTTATGGGTATTCACAGGTGAGGAGGACAGGTTTTTCAACGCTTTTTAATCTTCCGATATTGTTGTCTTCATAAGTGTTCACTGTTTATTATTTTTGTTGTTACATGTTTAGTGGGTGTTATGATGTTATTAAGCGTGTGCAGAGCGTCATGTGGTCATATACATCAGGAGAAGAACTCTCACCATGACGTTGAAATCGGTCGGTGACTTTAATTTTTTGCTCAGCCGAAAATCAACGTGCAGGGAAGGATGTTAGGTGATATGGCACCTTTATTGCACTGCTGTGAAGAGTCTTTTCGTAAGGGCTGATGCTAGACACCATTCTAGAACGAAATCTTCTATACTTAGTCATTTTACTGTACTCGCTTGCTGTAAGAGTGACGTCCGATGACCTCAGTAAATAAGAGCGTTGGCGGCGTTCATTTGAGGTAAAGCTTGGAACAAAATGAAACATGAAAGTAAGGCTACAAGTGTTCATCATTTAATTCATTCTGGTATAATTTACTATATATGCGTTGTTTTTTTGAATGAAAACTTTGATATGCATCTCAAGGAAGCCTTTGAAATAGTAGATACATTCTGGAGTATGTTGGTTCTATGTCTTTTTTTTTAATTCTAGAGATCCTATCTTTGATTCTTCTTTTACCTCTTTCGAACATTTTTCCGCTCTTGTTTAGTATATTGCGATGAAAGTTCATATTGAACGGCGAGAGATAATTTAATGCCCTCAGTCGCACATATCCATCCATATCGTAATTGCAGGGTTACGGTCCAGCTGATCACCAAAAAAGCGTCGATATACTCAAAGTCAAGTATCCCGACTATAAGATAACGTTCTCGAACGAAGGCTATTAAAATCGAGTTCACTCAGCAGTCAGCAGGGTGATCATGCTGTTGTCTCCTTCTACAGAGTTGATGCATCTACTATTTTCTGCGATAAGAAAACTTGTCGGTGAATGAAAGGATTGTTTTTTTAAAGCAGTTCGATTTGTTGCCTCTATTTGGCTCTTTAAGAAATATACGGGAATTTTCGATGGTTTATTTGGAGATTTCCTATGCGCCAATGTGTTAGTAAAGTATTGTCATAATTATTAATTACTCTCATTTGTAATGATTACTTTGCAACGCTGATGTAAACATATAAAGGTTTCCTATGAAATGTGTAATATAGATAAATTGCTGCTGATGTATTCTTTTCATTCAGTTCTTTCGATATTCGTTGTTAACGATTATTATTAACTTGGTGAATGTTGCATCGCTATAGATATTTTGCCTCTTATCTGGAATAGTATAACGGGAGCATGGATCGTAGAGGGTTGTTTTATGGTGCTTTGAGGTAAATTTGCACTTCCCTGGCACTCCAGCTTGAATTGTTTATATTGATTTGAGCTGATTTTAAGTATTTACCATGTAGGTTCGTTCCTTGTCGTGGCAGACAGGACCGTTTAGCATAGACTTTTATTTGATTGGCTAAGTTTTCATATTGTGAACTGAATCTCTGAGAGTGCTAAAGGTGAAGGCGAACTTTAGGCGGATGTTCTGTTCAGCTTTTACTGATCAGTCAAGATTGCTGCGAATAAAGCGGAAATATTTTGATTTCGACTTGTTTCGACATCTAGCCGCTATAGGGAAAGCAGTGTTTGCTCGGTTGAGACCTCTTTTTATCATTTTAGAAAGTGGCGAACAGCTGTCGATAAGTAAAGTTGGGGAATTTTCTAGATACAGAGGCTGCCGAGAATTGTTCGGTGGATAAAGGTAAAGGATGTTGTATTGAGGTTCATTTTAACTATAGTGGGTCTAATTTTGAAAGAAATTCCGATGAGTTGGTGTGCACGCGCAACGACATCGACCTCTTGTGTGTTCGCATATGTACGTCGACTACAATCGACAACCGCGGGAATAGCCGAATTGAATCGTTCGTTCGCAGATGGTTGCGCACACGTCAAGTCGACGAATGTCGAGAATGGCGAGCGATGCGTACTGAGGCTACAGTTGGCAAATGGTTACTGGTTTAGTCAGGTTTAATTGCTGCGTTGAACAGGTATCACTATTTATCGATAAAAGTAGGTCTCGATTCGCCTTCAGGTCTATTCTCGCTACATCTATGCTTTCCACCCCTTCCGTGTCGCTTCCGCTTCCTATTCCTTGCCACTTCTCAGTTCCATTATTCCCACTAACTTGCTCCTCCCTCTCCCTTCCCGTCCTCCTTCCCATCTCTTTTAATATTTTATTTTGGTTAAGTATAGTAATTCCCTCACAAATTTTTGTACAATAGCAGTTTAATTTTCTTAAGCTAGGTTCGTTCGTGAAAATCCTCGTCTGATCCACGCTGTGTCCAGTTAGCGTTGAGCGACTGTGGTTGAACATAAAAATAATCATTAAATTGAACGTAGTCTTAATATTCATTTGATGACAGTTTATCACGGCAGTTGAACTTCAATGGCTGAGCGTTTACAGTGGGAGTTCGTCGATCTGAGTAGGCGGTAAACGTAGCTTTTGGGAACCATAATTAGGATTATGGAAGATCTTCGAACTTCATTTGCAGCACGACCAACGACGCAGATAGCGATGAAGATGTAATAGCGTAAGCCCTGTTCTGTGACCAACAACTAATGCTTTCCCGTTCCATCGGTATAAACCATCATTTCGCTGAGGAAGTGGAATTCCACTTTTGCACGTTCTATTTTCATCTATGACTTCAATGATCCAGGCGCTCAATATGTAAAACTACTATTTGTAACATGCGCAACAGCTCACCGTCCCATTTCATTTTCCAGTTTATGTTGTCAATCTCGTCTAATGCAGGTTTTGACTGCGCTTCTTAGTATGGAAGTAGCTCTCGGCTACCATAGATGATTAAGGCAATTTTACCTCGTCAAGTTTAGGATGAGATTGCAGCAAGTAGTATGATATTCCGGTCGAGAAAAGGAGGAATGTGTATGCGTAGTCTGCCATTACTGCAGCAGTTATTTTTTAGCAAGAAGTACTCGTTTGAGAAATGAGTTCGTGCTTCCTATCGACGCAATTGAAGGATTAAAGAATGCTCTCGCAGATTGTTCACGCCTTCCCAGACAACTCCAGTATGAGGCCGATCAGGTGAGTGATTTAGTTTATCTGATCCACTTTTTTATTCTCTTTAGTTGTTCATTAGAAAGTTGTTTCTCAGCGCTCGATGTGAGTGCGAAATCTATTTCACCGATTGCAGACCCTAAGTCTTAACAGATATTCCTATCGGAAGTTGCTTTGAAATCTGAAGCAGTCGATGTTTTATCTTAACAGATATTCCTTTCGGAAGTTGCTTTGAAATGTGAAGCAGTCGATGTGTTAGTGAGTGCGTCTCGATTCTGCGATGTTCTCTCATTGATTAGTTCTGGTGAAAGGCGTTGAAAACGTGCTATTATTTATAGACCGGCAAAAAATATTTCTCGTATCGGGACGATATTATGTCTGTGCGTATGTCTGTAAGTGTCTGTGTGCATGTCCAACATCTCTTTTGAACTAATAGAGATGGTTTTAGAGAGTATTGTAATTGTTAACTGCATCTTAGGATATCTCAATAGTAACTTTCAAGTTGACGCAGGAGATCAGAAACAAATTATCAACATTTAAAATTATAGGTGTCATAGAAGAAAGATATAATACTATGCTTCTAAGTTTGTCGAAGTTTCAGTTGAATGAAGTATTGTCACAACGCCGTTTTCCGGCCACTCCCGAAGAAATACGTGAGGCACGTAAACGAATAAGGAAATCATTGGAAAAAGAGGAAGGCGATGAAGTTAAAGACGATATGTTCAGCCAGAAAGTGGCACGTTTTTTCTTTCTATTAGTATGGTGGTTATTAATATCGGGTTTTTTAAATTAGTTATTGTTATTACTCGTTTTGCACCATTATTTATTGTTATTATTTGATATTGTTAAGAAAATAGTAACATTCAGATTTGCAAAAAAGGTGAATAAATTAATGCAGAAAGTTCTCTTTTGTTGTTGTCAACTATTTAATTTATTGTGTTGCATTTAGCGAATTGTATAAGTATATAAGTATATAATTACAGATAAATGCGAAAGATGCGTACATAAAGCGACAAGTGGAGAATTTATTGCGTCGAACTCGTTATAATTGGCGCCCACTGAATTTCGAGTCGAAGGAAAGTGCAGCAGTTTATACACTAGCGAGGTTATTTTACCCTTCTTTGTGAATTTTTCGGAAGGTGAAGGGAGGAGGGATCGTACTCAGATTGGGATATTTATGGGCAACGGCACTGCAGTTCATAAGGCGTTTTCTGAAAATAAATGATGTGTCCTACTTGAAGCTTTCTATGTGATTTCGTCACTTCTATAGCCTTACTTGTGCGTTCATCTTCACCATCTTTAATATGGGATATTATCATATCGAAAGTTTTATTTGTAGATGGGCACCGCTGTTATAATTCATTTATTTACGTGCGGAAGTTTTTTTAGTCAATCGGAGATCAATTTTGGGTTCGAAAAAATAAAAAGGTTTTTAATAATTTGCGGACTTATCCGTGATTAGATTGTTTTAGTTTATTTCGTCTTAGAATTTAGGGGAAACCTATAAGCTTTTAGAACGAAAAATTCAGGTTGGTTGTTGTTGCATGCTTTAAAAGAGTGGCATGATTGGGATCAAGTTGGAATTATCTCATTTACGAATATCTTAGCGTGACAATGTTTGGGATTTGCCCTGTGAAGAGAAGAAAGTAGGCCTTACGCAAAGATATAAGAACAACAAATTGTACTCAAGGATAGGTTAAGCAGGTGCCTCTTATCATCGATTTTTAGGCAGTCTCTTCGAATGTTTAAAAAAATTAGGTTGAAACTCTGGAAGGGAAATTTCTAAGAGGCATTGGAGCGACATCGATGAGAACCTAAGAGTTCTAGAAATGTTGACGGAGGATTTGCAGATGAAGATTCTCTCATGTGACCTGAAAGTTTGCCTGCCTCTGATGAAAACTTCCTTGGTCGGATGTACTGTTCGAATCAAGTGGCAGGTTCCCACGACTCGGTTTTTTTCTCACAAAGGAGATTCTAAATTCCACGATTCGTGAACATTAACGGCGTCGTGGTTGGGGAACTTGTTCAGTAATCTGAGCCATCTTACGACCGGAGTTACTGTAACGCAAATGAACGTGCTGCGGGCTTGAATGTTTTGCTAGGATTAGTACGGTGGTTTGAATCTGCTGCATTTAACCACGTCATTTTTCATGTTGAGCTTTTACATTTTTATTGCAGATTGGCCGCAAACTTTGCGGAGGTTCGTAATGTCTTAAGCAAGTTTGAAGGAGCGGATTTTGTGCCGCGTACCGTGCTCGATTACGGTAGCGGATGTGGCGGTGCATTTTGGGCGGCTCACGACCTTTGGGGCGACCAGGTTGAGGAGTACCAGCTAGTTGAACCAAACGATCATATCAGCAAGTTTTGCATTGATGTCCTACGGGTAATTTTCAGAAATGTTTATAAGGCTTAAGCTATTATTATTCGGCTATAGGTAAGGTGATAAATGTGCACTCTGGCAGATAGGGAGATGGAGACGTGCATCTGAGAGTCATTTGGCTTTTGCTTATCTTTTATTCTCTACTCAAACGGTCGGTTACGACCTACTAAAGAATCGATATGCGAAGTGTGAAGTACGTAAAGAGGATGAAGCGATTGTCATTGCCGGCGGAAATCTATCAATGGAAAAAGTGGAAAGAAATAAAGTACAAAAGAAAAAATATTCATACCTTATATTCGCAGTCGACTTTGAATGATATTTTTATCATCTTGAATGGATGATCACATTTGTGGTTCATATCTTGAGTACATCAACTCATGCACTAATCTGAGGTGATTTCAATTCGACGATAAAGTTTTTGTGGAATTCGTTTTAGCTTCTTTCTTTTGATCGCTCATGAGCGAATTTTCTCATATTTAAGCTGATCAGATATCTTCTTTCTCTTTTTTTCTTTGCTTTTTCCGCCACATTATTCACAAACTTCGAATTGATCCACAGAACAGATGGAAGGAATCGCTATACATAATCATCATATTATGATCGGCAATTTCTTCTTTCTCTAGCGTTGTAATTTCATAAAGGAATATAAATGATTATATTAATATCTGATATGCCGTTCTGATGAATCGGCGTTGCTATTGCATTATATAAAGTAACTGGAGCTAATATATAGTGCTGTTATAATTAATATATAAAGAGAATAAATAGCTGATGAATAAAGTTTGGATTAAGGGTGGGAGTGATAGTCCGGATAAGACATTAGTACATCGGAATATCACATTTCGACATCATTTGGCACCATCGCCGAGCAATCGATTCGATTTAGTGATTGCGCATCGCGTGCTCGTTGAATTGGCCTCACACGATGCTCGTATCGACTTGATCACTTCATTATGGAATAGAACTAACAAGTTGGTTTTGTCAGTTTGTTTGTTTTAACTGTTCAAAGAGGTCTTTGTCCTGAATTTATTTCTTCTTAATATGATTGTTTCGTCCTAAATTATCGTAAATGTTTCCGGTAGCTTGTTTATGTTTTCCGAATTTGTTTGATGATGTCATTCTTCGAGATCTCAGTAACGTAAGGATAATTTTTTTGCACCGAAAACTTAATCGGCTGAAACAGTTGGCTGTGATAAAAAATATATCTGCGTTCATTGAAATAGAGGTTATATGTAGTAAGTGAATATGTTTGATATGAGTTTTCTATAAATGCGGAACGCGAAATTTTCGGTAATTGTGGGCATATCACAATAGATAATATTCTAAAGTGGAAGAGCTGATGTTGTGTGCATATTTTCATTTCGCTCATCACACCAAACGGTTTCACAGATTGCACCGTATAGATCTGCGGAAGTTTCGTTTCTCTTTTGCTAATCAGTCGCTATAGGATGTAACTTTCTCGATTGCAAAAAGCATCGAAAGTATGTAACCTTTAATCGGTTGGAATTACCTCTCTATGGTGTAGTTTTGATTTCGTAGACTGAATTTTGTGGTTCTGATTTCGGTTATAATCGAATTGAAACTCGCTGCCGAGCTGAAGCTGTCGACTAAGTGAAGATATACGAACGACGAGATAAAACGTCGTCATAATGCACTTTAAAAGCAAACATTGCAGAATTAGCAGTTGTAAGTTTATCGTCTTGCCTCGAAGTTTGAAGAAAGATATCGCTGTGATAATTGAATGCGCCGTCCTCACAGCTATAATAAGAATTTACAGATATTTAGTGATAATCGATTCGGATTTGGAGGATAGTTTCAATGCGATAATGGAGGCACGGGATTACATCTTGATCGCAGGTTCGGAAGTTCATGCTACCGAGATGAGACAAACGCTTCACGAGATGAACATTCCGAATGCTGACGCTGCGATGAAAATACTGGACGAGGAGAATTTGACGAATTTTGAACGATTTGCCCTCTTAAGAGAATTTGTTAGTTATTTCGTATACGAAACATTCGAATTATGGGTGAATGGTGGATGCATCCTAGCGCTTATGTATTATTCAGCCCAATAACTGCCGGCTGGTCATGATGTGAGAGTATTGGTGGAACTCTAATCGGCAGCTTTGTGAGCGGATCTGAAGACTAAGTTACACAAGATACGAGGGGAGAGTGTTTATGGGGACACAAACACACGAAAGCACTTATGTGTTGATGGATAACCGGATAAAAGTTTTGCAAATGGGTGACCATTAAATGTCACAAATGAAACATGAATCGGGATATGTTGTCACAAGTTGGCTGATGTATTTATATTCCGGTTATGGAAAATATTTTTATTCTCAAACTCATCACTTGTAAAAGTTCCTAGCGTTTGAAAAAAGCTTAGATTTTTAGATTCCGGCGGAGGTGGATTTACCGACTCGGTTGCCTACCGGTTTTGTGTTTGCACCGTGTCCTCATGATCAAGGATGTCCAAAACTGTCATCGAAAAATGGGTAACATAGCACCTTTGGAATTTTTTTTTGAATAGTTTGGGGAACATAAACTCTCAGAAAAGTTTCGGAAGCGGTTGTCAACGGAAACATAATTGGGTCAATCAACTATAATAGAAGTATCTAACATACTTGACCAAACTTGCTGAAAGGCAGTGTCTAAGAAAGGTGGTAAGTGATATGTGATATGTACAATTTGTTGTTTTTGAACACACTGAATAAAGCTAGTGAGTATGAAGGTTCACTCTTGAAGTGCTTTTAAAAGCCGAAAACTTTACATTGTAGAAAGAGATGAATGGCGGCTTATGCGCGTATGCAAGGTAACGATAACTCGGCGTTACTGCCTAAGGGCCCCATATAAAAACGTGTCAGATTTGTTTTCCCGTCTGGTTAAGGAAAAAGCCGCGTAGAGGATGTTTCGTTATTTCGTCACAAATGAAAGCTCTTGAATGTCAAGTAATGTGCGGATAAGTTCATGGGAATTTGCGTTTTTTCGTATGCTTGAAATGAGATTCGCGAAACCTTTTTCTCAGTACGATTTCTTATTAGTCTGTCATTCGCTTTACTTTTTTTTTTAGCTTCACTGGACGTAATTTTTGCGGTGTTTGTTGCATATCGCATTTTACTCTTCAGATAATTGGCTTAATTTGCAGAAGTGTTTGCAAATTTTCGACACGATGGCGTGAAATCAGAGCAGACGGTAAAGTCGGGAAACGTCGTGATGGAACGGCGATTGGATCTTTTTCATATGTTATCATGCAGAAAGGTGTCCGAGAACCCGCGGAGAGCTTAGCTTGCCTATTACAGGTATGTTTATTCGGAGTGATTTCTGTGACGATAACAGTATCGTATTTGTTGGAAAATTCCGAGATATCGTGTCGACATCGTGCACTCGTAATCAGGGATCCTCGAGGCTGTTCTCGACGAATTGTTGAATAAATGAACTGGAGGCAGCAAAATGTCTTTTCAACATGCTTTTTGCTTCTCACAGTTGTGGTGGAATTAAAAATCGCAGTGTGTATTTAGGGATTCTGCACTCATTAGGGAGAGATTTTATGATCGCGAGAACCTGCTGATACATGCCATTGATTTGATATATGCACCTAATTCTGTTCCAGATGGTCCATTCAGACAAGCACCTCACATGTACAGTATGTACACCATTCATTGGCATTCAGCGATTCACGGTTTCAAAGCGAGCTGGACCAATCTATCGGAGCATTAAGGCTCGGAAGCCTGGTCAACTCCTACCAATAACCGTACGTCTGTTTTATCATATCTTTCCATTTCCTCTTCTTTTGGTAGCGGAAAGTTCAGAGGACTGTGTGGAGAAAGTAATCAGTGGGAAATGTGGTATGGGTAGGCGGCAATCGAACTGCAGTTTTGTTCGGACGATATGGTAACACTTTTGGCAAGTGATGGATTCGTATTCTATGTCGGAAATGCTGTGGTGAATGTGGGAACTGAAGCTGATTACTGATGGCGAGGAAACTGTCCGAAGAGTCAAAAACTGGCTTTTTTGTTATTTTTATAGTAATTTGATTGTTTGCATTAACTACTACTGTCTTCCTCCTTTCAGATAAAATCGGTCGCGTCTGAATCGCAGTTCGACGTTTACGAAGAAGCAGTTAGAGGATTCGCAAAAAGTACTCCATAGTACTGAATTGTGCTGCGGGCTTTGCACTGTCTCAAATCACCTATGAGAATACATATTCCGTTTGCCATTGGAAGGAAAGAAATGAAGGAGAGAACTGAGCCACGTACAACGAGTTTAGCTCAGAACCTGAACTTTTCATACGTGAAAGGATATTTGACAAAGAAATTCTCGTTCGAGCAAAATTCCACACACCGGTCGTTTGCAGTTGTTTTGTTCTTACACACTTCTTTGGCTGATGTCGAAGGTACGAGCTTCCCCTCGGATTCGTGGCCCACGATATTTTTGGGTAGGTGTGGCCCAATGCGACATCGTTGCTTTGTTTGGCCAGGTCTGACAGAGATGCTTTCCTTTTCAATAATGTGTTTATTTCGTAATCCCTAATCGGTTTCTTATAATTCATTGTTCACACGCATGATCATAACCACTGAACAGAACACCATCATACTCACGCAAAAACGATGCAGCTCAACAATAAAATATGTGACTCCCACTTTTTTTGCATATGAACCTTTATAAGGTACATTATAGGATGATTTGGTATGTGCGTACGTTCGCCTTTAGTGTCTGTACGTCTGTCGAGTACTTTTAGTTATATGCTTGTAGGAAATAAAAGTTACTAAATTTGGCGAAGACAGTATAAGTCATAGGCTAACCTCTCATACAATTTACATGCTAATAGCAGTAACGAATATTTAAAGGCATCCAGCAAATTCACATGCATTTCAACGAATATTTAAAGGTATCCAGCAAATTCACATGCATTTCAACGAATATTTAAAGGTATCCAGCAAATTCACATGCATTTCAAGCTAATTGCATCATAAAACGAATTGATTATAGAGGAGTTGTGAGAATGGTCGGTTATTTGAAGTATTGGTTGATAGGTGGAGATTATTTTTCCGTACTTGTGGGAATAGTAATCCAATGAACGATATGTGAAAACATGTATTCTGTCAACTATTATGATATGCCGTTCTATTTTTTCTCACCCAATCGATGTTAGAAGGAAAAGGCAATCGAGTGCAGATTCTAGGTACATATAGATTGTCGTGCAAGTTAAAGGACTACAGATAAAATATTAGCATTTTGAAAGAGTATTTTCAGATTTTAATGAGAAGGGCATTGAAGGAAGTAGCATTGGACGTTTGCTAAAAACGTCATTTCAGAGCTGATGTTATACATACCTAATTGCGTCTTTTTGCTTTTAGCAATCCCCGAGTGAAAACTATTGTTCAAGTAGACTCGTAGGGAAACTGTCGTATTCTGTGAAGGTTATCGTGCTGTAGAAGGTTAATACTACAATTCGAGACTAGAATGGAAGAGGAATGGGTTATTCTCTTCTAATAGAAGGTTTGAGAGGACACTCCGTATCTACTTTTACTGTGTCTGCTTTTTGTTATCATCTATACTCCAAAAAGGTTGTAGGATACGTAGAAAATTTTGAAGTTTCCGAAAGATATTTCCACATCTCCGTTGCCAAGTATATTTAAGGGTACAATATAAAGTAGCATATGAGATATTCGTGACGGTGATTCATTTAAAATAGTATATCCGGTATAGGCTACAGAAATCGTAACGAGCAATCATGATATGTTTACTATTAAAGTTCTAAGATGAAGGCACTCCCCACTAATGGAGTGGAATTTGCAGACGATTGCAGTGATGCCACAGATTTCAGGCATCTTCGAATAGCTATTTAGAATGTGAAGTATATGTGGTTAACGATGACGTAGAAAGAAGATTGACGGCAGAATCATATTCGTACCCAACCGTGAACTTCGTTGAAATATGCCGATGTATTTCATGAGTACAAGTTATCTGCATATAAAAGTTTTCTATGAGTGGCGAATTCCCATTTGCAGTGCTGTAAATGACTCGTAATAATAAGTGGTGTTGATACTAACAAAGTTGGTTCGTCTTCAATAGTAAAATACCATTTTGAGGCGAGTTTTTAGATGAGCAAATGCAATAAATGCTCCGTTCGTAGAAAAAACGAAAGAATTAAAGATTTTGTTGCTTTCGATTTCTGATTCGCTTCACTCGGTTGATTTAAGGAATCACTCGGCTTCTGTAATTGATATGAAGATATTAGAGATGAATTTGCAATTATCAAAGTGATTCATATGGGAACATCGATAGAAATATCACCTAAAAATTATTACTTTCATACCTGTGCTCGGTTCTTTTAACCGCTTTCGACAATAATTGAAATCTTCGGAAAACAACGAGAAATTTTCTATGCGATCGTGCAACGCCACATTTACTTACACAACTCGTTGCATGGTGTCGTTTCGAATGCTCGGAGTGGACTGACTATTGCAGTTAACTCACCTCATATGGGGGAACTTAGAAGTATGCGTGTAAAAAAGCGAATCAACATTTCACGAAACATCGCGATATTTTATAGCCATGCGAGAGATGTTCTGCTACATAGCTCAAAGATGAGTGGTCAGCTGTGCTAGGATAAGCAAGTAACAAGAGTGGTGCTCGTCCTTTGGTACTCATTGTATCTGCCTCAAGGAAATTCGCCTCCCATCTGAGACAGTAGTGGGGATGAAATTTGTTGTTTTGTTCAGTGCCACTGTTTTTCATCCTGAGAGTTGTGTGTGAAAGAAGTCGTGAGTTTTCAAGGAATCTGAATGCGCTGTTGCACTGGCCACTTATTGTTTGCGCACGGGGGTGATAAATCAAAATGAACTCTTTCTGTTAGCTTTGCAGTGCAACCTGCAGAATTCATTGCAGTGGCATCAAACAATTTGGAGCGTGTCACACCGTGAACGTCAGCTCCGCTTGGCTTGTCCAGTTATCCAGGTCTGCCTGAGAGTTTGTACCTTCTGCTGAGATTCGGCCGAGTAAACTGAGAGACGATAAAGGGCAATTAGTATATTACTTAGACAGCAAGATGATAGGGACGCTTTCACAAGGATGGCTTCGATTTTCAGCACGATCCTGTAGTCCATGCTGCAGCCAACTCCCCTCTCCCCCTCACGCGCTCTCACGGGCACCAGTAGGCCCAGTCGATCCTAAGACCAGTCCAGAGGCCGAAATGAATACATGATCACACCAACTCCTTGTATATTGCTTTTAACTAGCCTCACGTTACACGATTATTAGCCTTTTGATTCGCCTATGTGCTGTTGACTTTCTTTGATATGCTTTGCATTCTTGACCTCGATTTCACTGCAGTTGGTCGTCTTCCATAGAAATTTCTGTAGCAAAGATATCATTAAACTGATAAGTGAACGAAGTTCTATCGACGGTAGGGTAGGGCTCACTAACGGTTTCTGGTTATTTATTTTTCTAGTTATTTTATCGGTAACATAGGAGAAAGCGTTTATGACATTACTGAATCCCCTTCTTTGAAATAAGAAAAAAAAGTGAAGGAGGCGGGGCCGGTCTAACGGTGCTTTCACTTGAAATGAACGCCATCTTGTTCTCTTGTTCGAGTGGAATGAAACCCCAGTTGAATTGCAAAGTTACCATATCTTTTGCATTTTACGCGTTGTGGATAATAATATTCACTGACTGGCGATAGTGCATTGTTTAAATGTCTAGTATTGAAAGGAGGCCGTGTCGTGCTTACTCGGAGCGAGAGCAATGATGTCAAATGTGGATCGTATGTTTTGGAACTTGCGAAGACTTTTTGTATGGAAGTAGAATTTGTCGCCCATTAAATTTTTGAGTTTGGTTTAGTTTGCTGGAACATTTCTAAGAAACAGCAATGCCATGACTATTTTAAGGTTCAGAGGAACAAATATCTCGGTGTGGTATCGACGTATTTGTCCTAGTTTTCATTTATCGTCCATCAGCAAGAAGAATCCAAACTTTTCCGTCGTTGTCTTATGTTTTGTCTGATGAAGTGAATGTCAAAAATTTCCGTTATTCTGTTGTCCTCCGTGCATTTTTACTGCAAGATCACTAGACTGTTAACTCAGTCGAACCACCCAGTCAGTGCTGAATTTCTCTCTCTTTTACTAATCACATAAAGTATTATTAGACCTTCATTACATGTTATGCTTCAAAGCACCTCTTATCTAATCGAAAAATGCGTTTGCAGCGTATTTCCAAATACCTCCAAAGCCGATGGAATCAGGTGAAAAAGTGAAACAAACGTCAACGAAAAGTGGTGAACAACAATTGAAAAACAGCAAGCAACGTGCGAAGCATAAAAGCGGAAGCAGTGTGAAGTTCGGAGAAAGTTCAAGAAGAGGTTATTTCGAAACTTCAATTATTTCAGATTTAGGTGATATCATGAGATCATATTGAAGCACTCGTCTAGTCGTAACGCCGCCATGTGCGAATGCGCGCTTATATCTATTTTTGAGTCGGATATTTTCACTATATAAGGCAAAGAAGCCGTGACAGAAAATCTGAAAAGCGATAACATTTGTCTTCTAACTTCATTCTCGGTAATTATCTCCCAATAATAATTTGTTCGCGAGACTGACGTAGACCGGGAACCTATTTTTATTTATGGATTAATACAGCCATAATCCACAGAAGGGAAGTATTGTTTGAACTAGCCGGTTGATTCAGTAGACAAGGATTGCGAGAAAGTGCTTATTATACTTTCTCGCTTGGTCAACTCTTCGTTCATCGTAAATCGTTAGGAAGTAATACCATGATGAGGTCACTCTGCCAATAGAAGCCATTTCCATTAACTATGATGCAGTCGGCTGCGATTCAGTCTCAACCAGAAAAAGTCTCAGGGTATCAACATTTTCTTAGGAGTTATCGCCATTTAATAATGGAACCGCACTAGAAATATAAACGGTCAAAAGTTGCGACTTTTTTTGATGAATGATGAATTTCTCGCTCGTAGTATTTCTGTGGCAAACAACTTAAGCAACTCTATCAAAAGCATTCATTTTGGAAGTGAAACTCCATTTGCTAAGAAAAGATAAAGGAATGAGATATGATGTATTGTCAAATGCACTTGAGAAGAAGCTAACAAATAGGTTCGATATAATTGGCGAATGCTGTCGGATGCAAATTCATTCACATCCCGGAAAATCTGTGGGTGCTTTCTAGAATGTATGCAATATTTATTATAGAGTGAAAGCAGAAATAAAATGCCACGTGGATTAAGCGACCCATCGATAGATACCCTCAGTGGGCGACCATAATATTTGGTTTAACCGTTAAAAGCCGGACGGAATAGCAGCACTCAGTCATTGTTTTCAGCCATACCGAACTCATCGAGCAAATTTTTCAAGAAACCACGAATGTTCATATCGCATCCTGGTGAACCTAGATGAGATGTATATTTATAAATACGTTTATAGATTTTTTGACGCACATAGCACAACGACATAAACGTTTATGAAATAAATATCGAATATGTTGGTGGGAAATAAATACAACGCTATAGTGGATTTTTCGGAAACATTTCCGACAATAGTGCTTTCAAATTATACGATTACTATTAGATTAAGCGTATATAATTTGGAATCATTGCAGCGGACTCCATTTTGATTCCATTCTTTCCCTTTAAATTCTTTTGCCATTTGATTCTCTCAAATGTTGCCGAATATCGTTCTCCGCAATCGACTCAAAGGTCATTTCACCTCCCCTCTCCCCTTCAAACAAATAATTATAGCATAAGCACCGCTTTGCTAAAGTTCTGATTTTATGAATACAGCTATAAAGTTACGAAATGCGATTGAGCCATTTTGATTTCCACGGTCTTGCTGCTCCTGGTAATTGAACTCTAAGATCGTTGAAATTCATTCGTTTCCGGGTTGCTGCATAGTTTTTATGTGAGGTTATCGAATTCGACGCTTAAAAATGAATACTTTGCATGCTATAGAATATTTCATCATTCTAAGTTGAAATTTCCATGTTCAACTCTGCAGGTTTATTTCATTAATGATGCGGTATATCTCCGATGGTGTTTCTATGAAATACTTCAGCAAATTTGCCTTCAGAAACGGAGCAAGAAGACACGACAGACTGTCAGTGTTGTGCAATAACGATGATCATCGTGCTCGTGATATTAGGGTTAGCTATGACTGCATTAATGGGTGCTGTGGCACTGAGCGATTGCTTTGGTATCGAACGATGTCCTATTATCTCCCTGATATGAATAAATTGCTTTTATTCTTGTCGATCCTCAAGCATAATACCAAGTCGTGCTTCGTTTTGTGTCGAAGATGAGACGGCGAATTGAAATTATACTTCATTAGTACAGAATGTGTTGTGGACCTCAGGAAGCTTGTTGCATTATTTTACGGCTAGCTAAATTTGGCAAATTTTCCGTGGAAAATCGCGGCAAAAATGAATAGTGACCTGTAGTCATTCCAAGAAGAAGCCCATATGGCATAACATGGATCATCTGGCATAATATAATTTCAATTTGCCGACTCATCTTCATGCAACTGCTGTATGATGACATCTAAACATATCTCGGTTGATGTCGTATAATTTATAGGATAGCAAAACTGACAGTGCTATACAAAAAGCTGTTGGGTGTGGCGCTAAAGAGCCAACTCAGGATTCTGTTTGTGATGCAGCAGTTTTGCTTGCACGACGTTATTTTCCGCGACATGTCATTGTTCGTTTTCGCACCGTTCCACTGGCAGTCTTCTGCACTTTCATTCGGCTAAAACCCTATATAAGGTAGGCCTCAACGCATAGGGCTGGTCTCCTACATCGGCACCTTGTCGACCGGCAGCTACATTGGGAGGGGTGGCCTTACCCTGTTTGCTTTTTATGAGCTGTGATTCATCTCAATAAACGCGTTGGGCTATCTGCACGCTTTCTCGTTTCCTGCACTGTCTTTACTCAACGCTATCGCTACTAGACATATAACGAAAGCATAAAATAAATAGTCTGGTATTATTTCGTACACGGTACCTTCCCTTTATTGAACTCTGCCTCTATGTGTGCGGTGATCAGTTCTTGTAGAACCTTTTTCGATCATATGCACGCAGTTTTTACATCCGACTGTTCGGCGAAATAAATGGGATGCTGTTCGACTGAAAAAGTAACAGATGTGGGAATTTTTCCAGCAACCGAATATAATGTTTATTTTCGAGCTTTTGCACCTACCATCAAGAGCACTGACTTAGCGCCGTTTTGAATTTTCTTGCATAAAATAGTTTAATGACAAGAATGAAATTTGCATCAAACATACGGAGCACTTCAACTATTCCTTTCTCGAAATGTTTATTTGTATTTCTAATGGCGACGCCGGATGGTCCGATTAACGGCCCTGGAGTGGACACTCCTGCTGGCCGTGTTATAGAGGCGAGTTTGCGTTCGTCGTCGCCTTGGCATAAAGCAACTTGGGGTAATGGAATTTTGGCTACAAATTGTTTCAATTGCTTTTGTTTTTCCAGTGTTTCTCTAGCGATGTTCCTCTTAACGTTGAAAGAAAGATGCATTTACACGAGCGGTATTCTATACTGGTTTCTGGATTTCAGTTTCTATCATTTCGGTTTTTATATATAAACTCGTATTGAATATTTCCGTTTTCATGAAATAGTCAACGAGTTAGTTATTGTTCGTTGATATGCGTCCCGGGATTTGCCTGGATGATATTACAGGTGATTGGGAATTTCTGCCTCTAATTGACTTTGGAGTGACACTCCTGAGAAGATTACCTTCGAAGAAACTGAACACCACTTACATGTCGTCGGATGAGTTGGTGAGTTCGATTTCTCCGCTTGACAAGATTGTTTGCACCATCTAAACTCTTCCATTCCCCGCCACCACCCATTTCCCTCTCCCGTTTTATTTGTCTACCTCTCCTAATATAAAAGAACTGTGGAAGACTAATTTTTAGAGAACCGTCATGCTGAATTAATTGACGGTTTGACGAGAAGAAATGATACCTTTGCTTTACTGGATAAGAGCTGGTAACAATGCTTTGTAATTGCTCACAGCTCAACTGGTACTCCCAGTGGTTCGTGTTGCTGTCATTCGACTGCCTAATTGCTCACTTTGTAAAGGAATGTGTGGATTTTTCAATTAAGGATGAGAGATGGGGTGAGAGGGATGAACGGTTATTCCTCTTTTTTGCCCATGACTTTCGTCTGTTGTGTTTAATGTTTAATAAAGGTCAGCAGTTTTCCTTTGCCACGGAGGTGCTTTTGCTAGGATGCAAATTTCCGAGCTTTGAAGCGAACGAAGATCAGTTATAGGAGAAATGTCGTCATACGTCTGAGCGAAGCAACGCTTCGTTATGCCCGCTGCAAATACTGCGTGGCTTCGGTGCACTTCACTTATTGGCGAGTGGAAAAACTGAGAAGGCAATTTCCGACATTATTACTAAGGGTATGGTTTTAGATGACTGCTTAGCTTAAACACGGCAACATTATCAGCTAATAGTTGATAAGAGCATTAAGCTGTATAGTCTTGAAGGACGTTGGTACGAGCAACGAACTTCCAATCGTAAATGCCTCGATTCAAGTTCCCGATAATGAGAGTGCATTTGTGCAAATGTTCCTCGGTAGAGAGCTTCGTTTGGAAGCAGGAAATATGCAGGAGCTGCAATGGGACTCCATCTTCGAACATTGCTGAGTGGTGTATCTTTTCATGTCGCGGGTTGCTCTCCCTCTTCGAGCATGGTTTTATAACTCCTTTTCTTCGCCACACCTAGTCCTGCCGCATTTTCTTTACGTAGTCCAGCTAGATTTTTTGCTGCAACTAGCTAGATTCGCCAACTTTTCAACTATAGCTATCGGACGCAGGAAAGGCAAGGCTCTTAAGTGCTATCACAGTCTCGAAGAGGTTGGCCGTGGATGATCCTGGCGGGATTCCAGAGAATTCTCGTCGATTCATGCAGGAATATAGAAGACATGGATAACATCGGTCGGGTTTTTGAATTCTTATGCATAAAATGCAGAGCTACATTCGTTCGTTCTAGCGATTTAGGTGGTTTTTAGCGGTCGGGGTTTTTTTCTTTTCAAGGCAGAAGGTCACTTCTCAAACCGAAATGCTGAAATTGATACCGTCGTCCTATAACAATAATGATAATAAAATATCCTCTATTTTATGTCACAACCCTCCCTCTTTTCTTCCCTCTGTTCCTTTTCCTCCCCGTTATTTATCAGCATTTACATTCATTCCAAAGCGCTGAGTAACCTGGTGGAGATAGCAGTTGTTGAGGAATGCCTTAGAGAGTGTCATCCATAGTGAGATGAATGTTAACTGCTCAACATAACCACCTCCTGATTGTTTCCCTGGTAACGTTCGTCCGATTTCCCAGCAACTGATACTGAATAACATCCCATAATGCAGTCTTATTCGGTAATACCATTGTGTTGTAATTACGCGTGGATAAATGAGAAAGCTTTGAGCAAAAAACTAGACGGATTCAAGGTGAAAGGAATCGGATGATAATAAGATGTTCAGAACTGATATGAGTACCTAATAAAATTGTTCAAAAGCGCCTAATTTCTTCATTTAAAAGATTTATTCGGTGAACTCCGCAGATAAGATGCCTTTTGAGGATGCGGTTATGTGCCTGATGTCCTGTTGATATCCCTTGTAAAGTGAACTCTTTCAGCGTTAAGCGGGTTCGTGATAATGAAGCGTATGGATATCCAACAAGAGTTAGCTGATCTCTACAATCTATTCTTTGATCCGCTTGGCTGTGCAGTGATCCGAATTTATTTCGAGGATAACCATATTTTTCCATATAATGAAGCATTGCTAAAAATGATTGACGAACGCTATATGGAAAAGGTTCCCTGCAACTGTTTTTGAATAAGAACAATAGTGTTGAAAATAAAAGAAGCTTGTGGAAGTGGTCGCTTCATATGCGGCAAATGGTCCTGAGAAGTCATACCCGTAAAAATGGTTGGATGGAGGAGGAGGGGGTTGTTAGAGAGAGCTGCTGCCGCAACGTTTTGTGCACTCTCATGTATCCTCAGTTCTCTTGCTGCTTATCTAAATGCAGATAAAAGGGATTCATCGTCATTGCCCTTCTTAGCCTCTTGCGTTGTGGAGCAGCCCAACGTTCTTTGAACGAAGTGAAACGGATTATATGGGTGTTTGGTTGCATTTTTCATTGTGAGCACAATATTACTTAGTAATTCGCGTGCATATAGGAGAATCCCCATTGATGCAACACTTAATCGTCAACTAGAGATGTGTTATTAATGACTGCCTGATGTTAGACTCGCGCAAGATGGTCAAACGGCAGTCTCTAGATAATAGATCGCTCGTATCGTTTCTAAGCGATGCCAGATGAGCGCTTTCGCCTTCAATGTGTAGTTGACGCTTTATCAAAATTTGTTCTTGTTTCAAATATAATAATGTTTTTATTGCTATAATCGGCATATTAAGAGGAGGAGGAGAGCGTTACGATAGAATCAGTGAAAGCAAAAAATGGATGTTTCATTCTTGAAGTGATAAGGGTCACCCCTTGTCATTCGAACTGCAAAATTGAGGAAAGAGGGTATTGCTGTGGCTACGAAAGAACTTCAAAGAGGGGTTATTCTTTGGCTTCGAAAATTAGGAAGTTAATCGAAAGAGAGAATATCTTAACCAACGCCTATGAACGTTGTCGTCCTTTCAATAAAACGGCGTTACATTATCATTAATTTTATGCGTTTAAAGAAAAAAGAACAAAAGAACGCATCCGATGAAGAAGTTGAGAAAAAAAGAGTGGTGGATGCTGTTTGTTTTGCGATGAATCCAGATGGGAAAACGACCGTTGCCTTGATGGAAAACGACTTGATGGTTTGCTTCCGAGATTATCTTTTCCAACAATGAGATCAAATCTTTTCGCATATATTTCACATAGGGATTTATGGACTTGTCGGAGGTTCTTGCATGGTTAAGGAATGGGTTTTTGACATTTGTGGCGCAGTTGAGATGGAATGATTAAGGTTTTAGAAAGTGATAATGAATTTGCTAGTAAACGTTACATTCAGATGATAAATGTAAACGTTCTAGATTCTTACATCATGAAATATCCTCAAACTTTTTATAAAAAGCTTTTTGAGACTGAGATTTTGGGAATATTTTTCCCAATTATGCTCACTGGGAATTATATGTTAAAATACGCTTATTCTTCATTGTTAAGCCACCTCAATACCGGCCGTGTTGAACACAGTCGAAATGAGGTTTAGCGGTTTTGTTTATCGTCAATTATGTACAACTGAAATGAATCGGAGAGAGGTTTTCAGAGGGCAACGAGGGGAAAGATCAAATATGTAATTCGTCATGATCTAGCACCTAATTGGTATACTCGTCTTGTCCTTATAACAGCATTTGATGGAACATTTTATTGGCATCCACCTGCACCTGTCGAATTGAAACTTGCTAATTTCTATGAAAGTTTCACTAGAAATCCTCAATTCCGATCCGTGGTGAGTAAATGTTTTTCAGCTCCTTTTTAAAGGATATTAAAGGGGAAATATCATCTCTTACAAGTTTATTAGAGAATAAAGAATGTTAACGAAATAACTGTGAATTCGCTCGGACAGAAAAATTTCGCTTCGCAAACACAATTAGAATGAAATTTTAAATATGGGGGTTAATTTTTCAGTCGAGTTGCCGATTAACGATTACTCTCTCCTTATTATAAGTGTAATAAGCGATCGAAAGTAGAAACTCTATGCTGCTTGAAGAAAACCATCACTATATTATAGGTGAACGCCTATTTGTGTGATGGATTTTTTCGAACATGTTTAACGAATCGGGGCGTTCGTGTGGTGGAACTCATTTCCGAAGATCCTTTTCTAAAAATGTTCGTTCTTTAAGGATAATTTCTTTGAAAGCTTTAATTTTTCTTTGATTTATTAAGTACCATCCATTCAGAAATTCCATCTCGTTTGGAAAATCTTTTGTTAAAAACATTGAAATTTCGAAACTTCGAAATTCATCAAATGAAGTGAATTTGTTTCATTTCTGCAAATATTCACTACGTCAGTTGATTCTTTAATTTTTAGGTATATTTTTCAACCAACGAAACACGAATTTTCTAAAAAATTTATGAAAGAGATCAGTAGTGAATATGTACAGCATTGTATCGATGAACTCCCAAACGAAGTTGAACAACACAAAGTTAGCCGTATTTTCCCTATAATGATCTCAATTAGTTTTTGAGCGGAATTTTTACGCCCTTTCTCTCTCGAAAACAGTCGAATTGTCAAGAATTATGTACGTCTATAATTGGTGCGTATGAGGAGAAGAAATCAATGGAGATGCTTTCCTGACCCACAAAAAAGTTTAATAAGGCTTGATGCGATAAAGTTGTTACAGAGTATAGCGATCATTTTCCATCTCAAATATATTATTCATTCTCTTCAAGTATGTGCTGCAATATGTAAATAATTGCAATGAATGTAGAATTTGAAGTTGTTGAGGTATAAGTATAGCACAGTTGGCACAATACAGCACAGCTGCATCCCTAGGTGGAGTGTTATATGTGCAAAATAAGTGTCCAATCAAATCGACGTATATTTTTGCACTATTTCAAAAGCGGAATTGCACTGTTACACCGTTGTAATTGTTATTGCTCTTAGCGAACGTTTATTTTCCGCACAATAAGGCAAACGATTAACACCGTTAGCTAATCGTGCTTCCGCTGCAGTTGTTAATACCACAGTTCACGATCGTTTCACCGCTCAGTCTTCGACCAGCATTCGATAAGCCGACCGCATTATTCCATCGACCATCTCCATTTCCACGAGCGTGGCGTATTTTCTCGCCACAAAAGGCCGAATTTTCAAAGATCGTCGGTGAACCAAAATATCTCGGTGCAACATATATATTTCCATTGTGGGATCATTATCATAAAACGAAATTCTCGGTACGTTGATTCGAACGGCAATATTATATGATGCACAAAAGCTAGTGGTCAATATTTGGTCATTGAGGAAAGAATATGGACATTTCGTTCCTTTAATCTAAAATCGCTATTCTATCCAGAAAACTTGTGGAGTTTTGTGTCGTCGATGTCGCGTTGTGATACTGAAGAATTTCAGTCAATAAAAAATAGCCTAAATATCAAATATGAACAGTTATTCCAAATTATAATAGTCTGTATATATCGAGGTGAATTCGATGAATTCATAGCGTAGCGTCGGCGGATACGTATCGACGATGGCCATTAGTTGTAAATACTTTTCGTTGAATGGAACTTTAAGGCACTATTAAATTGGCCATAGAATGTTTCGGTCGTCTGAAAGAAAATGAAAGTAGTACTGGACGTGATAGTTTTATTATTATTGTTAATTTCCACAGATCGATGTACGTAACTTTGAGCTGACGACAATTGAGCCGACTTCTTTTTGTCACCTTCCATATCGAAATGGGAATAATTGGAAGTTTTTGGACTCGAGTCATTAAACTTCTCAAATATTCGCTAATTTAAGTTGCGAGTTGGGCAACCAGAGAAGCAACCGCAACAAGTGGAAAAGAGTCTCCATCAAAAGAACCAAACCGAGGATAAAAGTTCGTCGTATTTTTTCTTTTATAACAGCGAACTCTTATGAGCTAGAGTAATTTATTAACGTATATTCAAATAATTCAGTACAGAGTAATGACATATCACTATTGCAGTGGTGGATATTGCAGCGAAAGATGAGCGGTTTATGTGTCCGCACAGTATGCTAAATAAGCTTGAAGGTTACCGTTCTGTCCAGCCATGTGGGGGGTTTAGGCATCTTCAGTTTGCGGACATTTTATCCATTTCACCACAATGGTACTTGATGGTATCCGAACTTCATCATCCGTTATTCATTGTTTCGTGGCGTTTTGCACAACGCAGCGGTGGTCCCATAAGGTTTCAGCATTTATTTGAGTTTATTATCTGCTATAGTTCTCACTTCTTGGAATGGCAAGTATTGTGTCCTTACAACGAAGTAACTGAGCAAAGAAAAGAATTCGAATTAAAAGTTATCCACTTATTGTTCTTCTAATCGCTATAAAAGAAATTGAACCTTGCAAGCTTTACTTCATAGGGGGGAAAAATAATGTCACAGTTTGAAATATCCACTTGAATTTTGATAATTTCGAAGCACTGGTAAATGAATCGATGCAGTTATTGAGGGAACCATGTTATAAAGAGGAATCTTTTCTTAAAAGAATACCACAAAGAGGAGATGGGAGAAGGCGAATGGGAGAAAGAGAAAATGAGAGGAAGTTCTATAAAATGAGGTTCAAATGCGAAGAATAGGAATCTTTCTTCTGCTATATTCCGCTAATATTGAAGCTTATCTTTTCTATATTTTCAGCACAAAAAGATGAATATCCAACCTCAGCTATGCAAATAAATAAAGCAATTGCTAAAATTGCAATCATAACACGGCCGACACATAGCGGTGAATCAAAATCGAGGATTTTTCTAGGCATTTTTGAGGTAGGCTCTCAGTGTCCTTTTTATTGTCATCAAAGCACATTTACACGTCTTCTGAATTGTAATGTTCTTTAGAAGAAATTTTTGTAGATTGAGAATATTTAGGGTTCACAAGATGAAAGTAGAAGATGTTATTTGCATATGCTTGTCGGTATTTGAGAGAAGTTTTAATCGCTAATTCTATTTTTTTTGTCGCAAAATCCGATGAGTCTCTTCAAATTGTTCTGAAGTGAACGATAGCCGCCCAACTAATTCTAGTCGGCGACAAATAGCATTTGATGGATTCCTGCCAGTGGGAGTCATTCTACAACATGGGCATGGGTATCAGTTTGATTTTTATTTGGCATGGTCATTGGGCTGTCCTCGTCGATATGCAGTAACTGCCCACTTGCTGTAATTACCGGTTGAAGGCTATGGCTGTCTGTGGATTCCGGTCGGAACACTGTATTTTGGTGTCATCGTTTCCATTCGGAAAGTTTACGTTGACAAATCTTAGGCCCCGGATATTTGAGCTTAATTAGTCGGCCATTTTATCAAGTATGGTCTCACACTATCCATCTGATAACAATTAGTGGTTTTTAGAGGTGAAAATTGAACTGTTTTTCGAAAATATGAGTTCGAAGTCGATTTGCAGCTGAAACGTTTCGACTACCCAATAAAACAACGTAAAGGCTTACAGAACTCAACTAGTGATTAACAATGCATTCTCATATTATTAGTTAAGCAAATGAAATAGTTTGAGCTAAAGCGTGAGCCTGTACTGTATACTGATACAACACAACATTTTCAATGAAAAATGCACCCTGAATAAGAAAGTAAAAATACGATAGTCGCTTAAGCGAGCACTCAGATCCACATCTCTCCGGCTTACTTTTTGGATTATCACTATATTCATAGTTGCAGTAATAACTATAAGTTCATTGCTCTTTCATATTTAATAATTTCTCTACACTTTTATCAAAGAGGGAGTTTTCTCAACTTTAACTGATCAGGAATTCCGTTTATTCCGGCGGAAATTGATTGCGCCAAAATGTTCATCCTTCGATTGCTTCGTAGTCGCATGTTGTTGATTTTGCAGTACTAAGTGTAAATGAATGCGATTTTCATCGACAGTACTTCATTGTCCGTATTGAGAATCAAGGCTGATGAAATTGAAGTAAAAATCATTCCCTCCCAATTAGACACCAGTCACCGGTTATGCGGGATTTTCTACGTTGTCTTCATCCATGGACACGAAATGTGGTGACCTAAAAGGAGGAGGGGAGGTGGGGGAGGGGTCGTTTGTAGGCAACGCATTGATGATCAGCAACTTAACTGACGAATAATTCTGGAGCTCTTTCTTGTAATTATGCCCTTATCAGTTCCATTAAATTCGCATATTCCTAAAGATCTTGCTAAAACGGGAAACTTGCTTAAACTGTAACCTATTTGGTGCAGAAAATTATAGTAGATTCTACCTGTTGTCCATTTATTTTATAATTTAAATGTTTGACTGATATTCCGAAGGCAATAGTATAATGAAAAATTTCTTATGTGTTTTAAAGGAGGAAAATGGAGATGCATTCGGTGGTCGTGAAAGTAACGCAAAGGCGAACAGCGAAGGCGGAGGAGATCAGAAGAGCCATAGACCTGATAAAACGAAATGCCAAATATCACAACGTCCACAAGCACCACACTCAACGCATGTTTTCATAGATTTTCTATTTTCATTTCAGAATTCAATGATATTCGACGTTTTATCTTTTAGAAGCGTATATCAAACAAGCTGAACATTATGGATGTCTGCTTGGTTGTAGGGATCAAACTGGACGACGTTGTCCTCGATCAGCAACTATCTTTTAGAGGGACTTTTTGTTTCTGCGGAAGCGGATAGGTTTACAGGTAGCGTTATGCTTAGACTGGTACATACGAGAGCTTAGATCGAAGAAGTGTATAGTAGGCTGGGAAATGCACTTTAAAAAATCTATTGACCTTAACAATCGGATACTACTCGTCCGTATCAAAAGCACCTCCCCGGGTGCGATATTTTCGTTCATTTATGCGATCATTTGTGAATTTCTTCTGAATGATGAGTTAATCATTTCTTCATTTCATTGACATGTATTTTAAAGGCGATAAGTAATAAGTGAATTCTTCTAAGAAAAGTTTTTATTTTCCGAAATTCTCTCATTTGGAGAGGAATATATTGAGCGAATATTTTTTGTCGACGAAGGGGGATAAGGTTGGATCAATTCTGAGCGAATTCTCGACGTAATTTTTAAAGCATTCATAACGCTCCTAAATATTAGACGAGATGAAACAACTGAAACAATCGGTTTCCTTCATCGCTTTCATTAGATAAGACATGAGCTGGAAATTTGCTAACTTAAATTAAAAGTTGTATTGAAAATTTGTGATAAATGTCGCTAAGCGAATTGAAGCAATTTTAGGCAAACGAAGTAAACTAAAGTCTAAATTAGGTTTACACTTTCAGATATAAAAGAGGGTTGCCGTTATCGGTGATTTGTCGCAATGCAGCATTGATCTGACATTGCGACAAAGTACTGTCAACAGAGCGTTTAGATCGGAATCAGTGGAGGTTATTTCGTTCACCTTTAATATGGAAACAACAAGTTTTTAGGCATAGAAAAGTTTTCAGTTTGCGAACTGATGATGTGAAGAACGAGGCAAATGTTATCGCACCGCTACAGAAGGCTGAGCCTCGTACAGCCGCTACACAGAAGACAGTAGGTGAACAACCTGCATCGTTGTTGGTTCTTTCTGCAACGCAACGCGACAGTGCATCATATCATCCTCCCGATGCCGCTGCACCATCTCAGTCACTGTCTAAACGGCGTCCTACCGCACCACCGCAATCAGCCACCCATATTTCCCGTTCCCATCGTTCCTCACGCCGTTCTCGTCGGTCTAGTCGTTCCTCACGCCGTTCTCATCGGTCCAATCGTTCCTCACGCCGTTCTCATCGATCCAATCGTTCCTTACGCCGTTCTCGTCGATCCAATCGTTCCTTACGCCGTTCTCATCGGTCCAATCGTTCATTACGCCGTTTTCATCGGTCCAACCGTTCCGCTCGCTCATCGCGCAAGTCACCGCATCCTATAAAGAAACCTGTGAATCAGAATATTAAGGATGATATGGCCTCAACGCAGTCCTATAGCCAGCCGGAAGCTGATATATCAAAACGAACAGTTAACATGCAGGCTGGAGGACTAGAACGGCAGTCCACAAAAGAGTCAGGAGAAGTGCGTATCGGAAAAACACAAACTGAAGATCAGTCAGAAAAAGCTGATATCGTAAGGGATAATGAGGTGATCGGTCGAGAATATTTTGTTATTTCATCACACTCTAAGCGTGACGTTAAATTTTCGTTAAGAGTCACCTCCTTCATAGCTTCATTAAGTAAATTTGCGTCTTTCTCATATATTAGACGTTTATACATGCATATACTTTCGTATGCAGGTGCACATATCCGTATAAAGGAGCCTTCAAAAAATGTGTGCATTAGCCTTATATAGGATTCTCGAGATTCACCTTTATGCCTTCAAGCCCCGCCATCAACATTACCGTTGCCCTGAGGATGGTGCACCCCTCTTACTCCCACGATTCCGCCTCGTTATGGAGCCAAAAATTCTTTGTGGTCTTTAACAGATCAGGGTCTTGACGTCCGGAACTAGGGGGATCCGCAGGCACGATGGGAGCAACAGAAGCTACTTGGTATCTGATTCATTTCTATATATACTTTCCTGCAGTCTATTAAAAGAGCGTCCAACATTTGCATTCTACAGACGATAAAGTATTGGCAATAGGAACTAATTGTCTGTAGAATCCCACCTGCAGTCCTCTGTCTGCTAATAAATAAGCGTTGCAACAGCAATGCAGCCATTAAATATACCGTCACTGATGTGTGGTACAACTAGGTGCATTTACTGTGTCGTCAAAATGTACGAAACATAATTCATGTTTAGGGAAGCAGCGCTGCAAATGAGCGCACGGAGACATTTCGCTCAGATACAAGACAAACGGCGGGTGTGGACTTCATCGTCGAAGACGCTCAGGTGGGAGCGTTTGATTGCAACAGCACTGAACAGTATAGTTCCATATTTGAACATTTAATTTTCCAAAAAAAAATAATCTTTCCAATATTCACCGTGAACATTCCCGTTAGTTATTTGGCGACGATAGCAAGTGGACATTCTTATTCTTGCTCCAAATCTAAAGAAAATAAGAACATAGCTGGTTACTTTGAAGTAATATGAAAGTGTTTACTTAGGCATAAGAGCAACAGTCAAACAAGAAGCATCAATAGTAAATTGAGGAGAGATAAATTTAATGGCCAAAAGCTTAAAAATATGAATCTGCCATATAGGTTTTGAGAAGTGACGGATTAATTTAATTTAATCTGACATCAGCGAAATAATTCAGCAACGATAACGATGATAGTAATTGTATTATTTTTCGCTGAGATATGTAGTAAAAATGTTGACTGTAATCTATATTTCAAGCCGTTTAATTATCTCTTAAAATTGATTAATAGAAGAGATTCCGGAAGTTCACCTCACTTTCATCGGGATATCACATAAGAGACGAATGTGATCGCATTATTGTTGAATGAGTTGTTTAACAAATATTATCTTAAAAAATTATTTCGCCTAATATAACCACTATGGTTATCGTCTCTTCCCTATCTCGATATCTCTAAATGCTTAAACGATTGCTTTATTTCAGATGGATGACGGTACCACAAAAAATAAAAATCGTTTGTTTTTACTAATTATCATCTTAATGTATACGATGTTGTCAATACTACGAGTCTGCTAATGAAGCCTTTTCCTTGGTGGAGAATGTCGTTCGTTTACATACGTTTTAGGCGAATTGTTGCGCAAAAAGCCTCATTGTGATAGGATTTGTCCGTGTATCTCTGCTCATCCACCAATGCATCCGCAATATTTATATGCTGGAAAGTGGGCAATGCAAAAATTGCATAAAGTTTTCTGTACCCTAAAAAGATTATTGGCAATATTCTCGAAATATCATTAGAACTGAAAAAAAAAGAAAGATTGAAGTTGTTGGCAACGACAATATGTGTAAGAGATGTGATAAAACCTCCCAAAGAAATCACCTTTTCCTTGAATATGGAGTACAGAGACTTTCTTAAAGTTTCGATTCTCAATTAGCATTCGATATCGTCGTAGATTCCGATTGCTAATATATGATCAGTTTCGATTCTTCCAATTTGAAGTTGAATATCCACAACTGACATGCAAATTCAAATCGTCGAGCAGATTTGCACTGATCTGAAAAGAATTTTATGAGATTTCATATCTCGAATGCAATATTCATAGATATGTTTAATATGCATTATCAAAGAACAGTTGGAACCTTCTACCGCTAATACGCCTGTTTCTTTACAAAAATGATCATATCAACGTATGAGGTTATATTTGGATTATATTTATAATATTATCATATATCCATATATAATCCATATTTATAGGTTAAAATGTGCGAAGTATTTTTTCATCGAAATTAATTCATAATTAGTCTCAAACTTTCATTTTCATTGACCCTTCTTGACCCCTCTCATCGCCTTCTTCCGCATTTCATCGTAGAGAGATCTGGAAATAAGCTGGAAACATTACTATAAGAAACTGTCATATGTCATGACAGCTCTGCTGTTTGTGTTTTCCTTAGGTGGCAATGAGGTACGAAAATTATTTTAGCATTCATATGTTTTGCATATTGGCAATATAAATCAATTCTCGTATGGCATAACCGAGTGTAGTATCACGATCATCGAGTAGCCAAAGTTCCCAGTGAGATATTGAGAATTGCAAATTGGGCCCCATTGTCGAATTACATATAGCACGGTAAGGCTTTCTTTGCAGTATTCTCCTATACGTTATAATAAATGGATGAACTTTAAGTTAATTGTGATAGGGAATTTTCATTGTACAATCACCTGCTATTTATAGTTGAAGCAATAAGGCGTGCAACAGAAGCGGCTCCTATACCTCGAGAGAAACAAGATCGGTCAATTCATCTCGAATTCGACGAAACTCCAAATATTGCTTCTCGTTATAAACCATGTGAAGTCCAGCTGAATGGTTTGTCTTTAGTGTTTGATATGGGAAGTTGCGTTATTCTTGAAAGAAATGGTAGCTTCATGGAAGTTTTCGGACATGTGATTCTTTCGGAGAGATAATTACTGTTTACGGTAGGTGCTAGATTCGTAGTTATGAAAGTCACCTTAGCTTAATACATCAGATATATTTTAGGGGTTTTTAAGTGGGAATTACATGATGTGAAGTGGGTTGAATTCTGCTCGGTGCAGCTTGTGAGGGCATACAGAGAGGGCTATTCGTGGCGACACTGAAGGGGGGACATGAAAGGAACATGACACTTTCTTGTTGCCATAAAGCATGCTCACTTTACTCGCCGTATGAAACGAAAGAAACAAGCAGCTGTGTTTTTGGAAGGAGACCGAAGCCGCAGGGAGGATTGCGTGGAAGACAGAATAAGTAGCGGATCTAATTTGAGGAGTGCAGGAAAAGGTTTATTTTCACGATGAGGGGTTGGCTCCGAGGAAGATAAGAGGATGAGCACCGAAATTCCGATCATTAATTCTGAGAAGATGACGTCTAAGGTGCGCGGAAACTTGGAAACAAGTCAACGAATACATAGAAATTTTTTCCTAAATATGAATTTTCTCATATCATTATTACTTTTATGTTTTAAGATTTTAACATTATAATAGGAAATTTATAGATTCACAATATGATATAAATATAAATACACCATTTCTATACATTGTGGTAGCGTGTAAACAAGGGCAAACATTTCTCATCACAATGGGAAGATTTGTGAGTTATTTTCGAATATTTCATTTATCTCACTTAATGAAGAGTGGCAAATTGAAATCCCATTAAATTCCATTGTCATATTTGATACTAATTGCAATTTGAAAACATCAACGAGGTGTGACTTCACTCGAGGAAATTCTCAACGAGCAAAAATGATTGCTTTTCTTCGAAGAGAATTGAGAACTCTCGGAAAAAAGTTTTTCTTTGATTTTCAAGTAAAATCGCTCCCACTTAGCGGTTGAATTTCTTCGAAAATTTATTCCATGCAAAGATTTCTATGGAAGCTATCCCCATTTGCAATCAGTGCTAAGAATACAAGATACTGAACATATTTGAGTTTGGTTGTTACCTTTCAATGATCGTTTTTAATGATATGATTATCGTGGGTTGTTTCTGTGGTCAGCTGCTGGCTCTGCATATTCGGCCGCATTCTCAAAGAGGCCTATCGAGATTCCGAGGGAATGCGAATCCATAACTTTTGAAATCAAACGAATATCTCGCAATTAACCTATTGATTTTTATTGGTGACACCTTAAGATGAAACGCCAAATATATCAAATTGCTTTGACATTTATGATTTTTATGGATCATAAATCCTGAAAAATCTGTTTAGCTCAACTTAACGACGCTATTTTATTTCATCGTACGTTTCGTTTATTTGATAGAAAAATTTCGAGTGGAGCATTTTTCCAGACGAATATCGACGAGACGAATGAGGAAAGTAAAGAGTCGAAGAAGAAAAGAGAGAAGGCAGCAGAAAAGGAGAGCAAAAAAGATAATGAAGCTAAAGATAACGAGAAAAGAAAGGCCGCTAAATGAAGTGTTGGAGAGGTCGATGGGAACAAGAAAAGCACTAAGGCGATCAAGAAAAGCGATAGAGAGAATAAAGAGAGCAAAGAAATTAATAAGAGTTAAGCGATGCAATAAAGAGATCCTCTCATCAGTTGAAACAATCGAAAATAAGAGGGGCACAAAATGGATAGGCATTGCAAATATACGTATAATCATTATAAGCTATACGGTCTAAATAAACTCAAATAAATAGAGCAATAATTAATTTATTCATATCTTTCGATGGAAATCCGAAAATAATTGAAAGTTTTTCGTTTTTTCTGGATGAAAGTTAGCGGAATTCCTCCTGAATAGAATAAAGAAAAAACATTCATCCTTCATAATAAATAAAATGCCCCAACCAATAAACAAAGTAAAGTAACGATCCGATAAAGTGAAGTAACGATCCGTGAAGAAAAGATAAAACAGGATCGTCCGTAAATAGGCGTAAAGGTGTACGCTCAATCGCCTCTTCTCGGTTCCAGGAAAAGAAAAAAGCTATGGCAGAGATCATGACGATTACAGGGAAACGCAAACCAAGCAAAATCAGTTATAACCGCCGATCGGCGAATATGGTAGCCGGATCGCATTGCTCTAAGCACTGCTTAAAACATGACAAGTTGTCGATGATCATAATCGCAATGACATAGTAAATAAATCGGAATCAGAACAACACAAAAATCCATACGTGAACTTACCGGCTCTTCTCGATCTGAAGAGGGTGCTTGCGTCGAACGTAGTGCAGAATCCATAAAATTTCGGATCCAATCCTGAAAAGAACCTTTGGCAGTCATGATGCATAAATTTAGATCGAACGTAGTTCTGTGACACCACGGGAGGTTTCAAATCAAAAACAGCGTTCACTGCTCATAATTAGGCTGGAACGATCTAAGAAATGCCTTCATAAGATTCGTCTTAGTTGAGCGCCACTGAAACACCTCAATTAACTCGATAGTTTTCTTCCACAAATCTGAGTATGCGGTCACAAAATGAGAAGAGAAATTGCTCTAAAATGTGATGAAGCTTGATATCATATAAAACCACGTATTCCATCTAGGGAGAATGATAAACAGCAAATTTGATGGCAAATATATCGATTGTTGATAATTTTATAGCATTCACAATGGAAATAGTTCACTTAACACTTGTGGAATTTCATACTATCACATGCGAGAAATTGTTCTCAACACTGTTAATGAGTGAAGTGAGAGTTTCGATTCTGATAGTCCCGTTTGAGGAGCGAAAATCTTTTTCGGATCCGCTGTAAATCTCCTTTCTAAGATTGGCGCAGAGATTTTCAGATATGTAAGAGGGCCATTTTAAAGTTCTATTACCTTCAAAGGAGTCAGCGGTGTTGCTGTTTGTATGTGGAATAGTGACGACGACCCTCTATATTCGTCATTCATTTCAGTTTTCCACATCTCATTTAGCGAAATTCTTCTAATCGCTCATGGAATTTAACCTATTCCGCCTCTAGCCGTTAAGTACGACCTTTGCGTTTTGGTCACCTCGAAATTCGCAGCTGTTAGGGAAGCGCTATCGAGATTTTCTACGGAAATATAGAACTAACTCCGCGTTAAAACTGCTTATCTAACGACTTTAACCTTGGCCAGGTAAGTGCTGCAATAGTCTGACTATAAAGATGGAGGTCGAGCAAAGAAAGTTCTCCGATCTAAGCTCAGGATTTTCGAACTTCCATCGTTCTGTAATGCTGACTCGCTTAAAGACATTTGTCGACCGACGACTTTCAAGACGAGTTACACTCATTGGATGCTTTGGATCTAGGAAAAAATTATGCTCTCGTAAATTTCGCTTCACTGCAATTATCACACAAATGAAGCACTTTCGAATTGCCGCCGACTGAAATATTCGGCAACGATCGTTGGAGAGCATATTTCGGAGTTTGTTTGTGAAATGTGCTCCGACTTGGGGAAGGTATATTCTATGAGGTGCTGAGGTGGTTGAGGAGAGAGGTGGGAGAGGCTGATGAGAGGGTTCGATCGTTAAACTTGGGGGTCTTTTTGCTCAGCTTTCATCATCGATCAAATGCGGAATAGTCAATGGAGTGCTATTTGCTCGTTGATTAGTTTCTCAGATCGTATCCGTAGAGATATATTTATTTTCGTGTTGCACTGAAGTGTATTTAATTGCTGCATAAGTAATTAATTAATGTGTTGGCCATATGGATGGATGGAATTTTCTCGCCGAAAAAAGGATATATATGATTTAGAAGTGAGCAAATATGCTCGAATACTCGTTCAATTGGAATTGAAAAAAGGCTGTGATATTTACTAAGCGAATACTTTGTCGAGGAACTCAAATCGCTAAGCATATTTCGACTCAAACTCCTCTACGACTTGAACTCCTCTACGACTTGAACTCCTCTACGACTTGAACTCCTCTACGACTTGAACTCCACTAAGACTCGAACTCCACTAAGATTCCGACTCCACTAAGATTCCGACTCCACTATAGCTAACATATATCATTATCGCGTAACGTCAATCGCTTAAGTTCATTGCTGTAATTCACGAGAATTTCGATATGTTACATTTGCTTGAATGAATAAATATTCATTAGAAATCTAGGATAGTGACATCGTCGCATGAAAGTTGTCGAGTATTTCCTTAAGAGAGAGAGGGGAAATTCACATGAGGCGTCATCGCTGTAAGGAAATACAACGATCCTACAAAGATAAGTTCACAAGCGTTTGAATGATGCTTCCGTTTCAGCCATAATTGTTGCCATTTCGAAAGGAAACCGATCACTACTGTGAGGGCAGCACTGTGCGGGTAAACTCATATTATTTCGTCGACTGATTCGTATATTCTTTGAAATCATCTTGTGGACTATCTCACGACGTTTCTCGACTCTCTGTCACACTACATTCTTGACCTTTTGACCCCTTACTCCGTTAAATTCTGCTTGACATACTGTTGAACAGCATGAACGCGAAAATGAGTGGGGGAGGGGGGGGGGGGGGGAAGGAGGAACGATAGCATAGTGTTTTAGTTTTTCATGTCGGCCAGGGTATGAGTGAAAGCGATATGATTTTCGTCTCCTATCACATTCAGGTTGTGGTACTTATCATATTTCCGGATATTTTCAGGCTCGACGCGTTCAAGCAAACGCCCTTCTGAGGAAATGAGCGCCGGTCCAGGATTTGTTGGTATCAAATTCTGTCCCGAATGGTTAACGTTGTTAAATTTCTATTTTTATCACCTTCTTAGATTATATGGGATTTTCAATTCAATTACTGCTTAATTAAGTTTCGAAAGTATTCGCGCAAGTTATCCATAAAGTGGGGGGGATTTACTCTTCGAGTGGAAATCTCTCGATGTGATTACGAATAGAGGAATAAATTAAGAACGCTTATCAATGAATAAACGCTAGATACTTCGAAATTCGACAATATGAATTTACTATGAAATTAAGCAATTAATTATTCGATGGGGGGGCTATAGTTTTAGTAAATTTTTGTTGATCATTCTAGTGGGAACGATTTTCTTTTCTATATATTTTATATAGTTTAAAGGATTTTTTCTTGAAAATTCACGATGATAGATGTCGATTTATGAGTTTCACATATCCGTTACCATTTTGTTTTGAACTATTCTAAAGTGTTCCCTCCTCTCATATATAGACGTAATAGAATGAATTAATATATTCATAATAATATTGCTAATTGGTTATAATTAATATTGGTTAATTAATATTGGTATAATGGAGTAATTAATATTGGCTATAATTAGAAATCATTGAGAAATAAAGGAATTTGTATCTATTTTATAGGAAATCTTTTGCGGAAGAGGATAAATTGTATCGACTGATTGGAGGCATTTTCACTTTTTTCTTCTTTGATATCCGTTAATTTTTTCATAATGTTGTTTTTTTCAGCAATAATATGTTATATCCAAAGGAGGATAAAGAAAATCGTCAATTAATGTACGCATGTCGCAATTGTGATCATAAACAAGTCTCCGAGAATCCATGTATATACGTGAATAAGTTAATGCATGAAATCGAGTTGGTTCTTTTCTCGTCTTTCTTTTGAATATTTTTTTTTTGTAAGTGAGTGCTTATCGATCGTTGATTATGAAGAGGAAAGCCGTTCGATACCATTAATTAATTAATTATATCGTCTAGCTCTAATATAATTGTAGCCTTTATTCTTAAAACGCCTCACACACGATTATGATTATGATTTATTGATAGGGAAATGAAGGAAGGGAGGAGGAGAAGGAGAGTAAGAGTTTCTATTGCATAAAAATTCACATGAATCCTTGCAGAGAATTTTTCTTATTGGTAGATCCAACCAGCTTTGATGACGGTTATTGCCGTGAGGTTCCGCTCTTCGCATCCATTACATCTATTCCGTCTCTTGGAAAATTTTCCGATATATGCGACATAAGTTTTATATTTTTCAGTGAATTAACGCAGATAGTTGCCGATGTGATTCACGATCCAACATTGCCGAAAACCGAGGATCATCCTTGTCCCAATTGTGGCGGACGAGAAGCGGTCTTCTTTCAGGCACAGTCGAGAAGAGCAGAGGTAAGTTGACCTCATAGCTGTTCATTTTTAATTGTGTTTACATAAGATTGTCATATAAGATTGTGCAAATGTTTTAAGTTGTAGTAAGAGTGAACTTTTTAGTCGGTTCCTTTTTTTTGTGATTCTAAGTGGATCGCTGAAGGTACTTGATGGCTTCATTTGCTGTCCGTCGACGTTGACACAACACCGTAATGGGGGGAGGAGAGGAGAAACTTTGAATCGGAAATACTGGAATCGTCTTGCTTAAGCTTGATTTTGCGCCCTGCGTCGATTATTTGAGGCATCGGTATCTCAGTTGTTCTCAGTTTTGCGCGTATTCCACTTTATTCTATATTTTCATGATTTTCTTGCAAAAATTAACGAAATATAGAGAGGACACACAAAGATAGTTTGAAAATTAGAGTGATTATATTTATTAACTCGTTTAATAACTCTTTCAATGTATTGTTATAAATCATAGCCGTTGTCTAAAGGTAAACCTTACAAAATTTGCCTTATTTGCAGGAGGAAATGCGACTATATTATGTGTGTATGAATCCGGGATGCACTCATCGATGGACTGATTAATTCAGTGATGAATCTTATCGGATCAGTTGCTATTTCATTCTGAGCATTTTTACGTTGCAGACAATTTGATTCCGTTTGTGATGGTAGGCCTCTTCCGTCGCCTTTTCTCACCTCCTTTGGAACTTTTGCAGCAGATAAAATTGGAACTAGAATAACACCACTCATAGATGTTAGATTTCATGAGTATCGGCCCAAATTGGCACCTTGAACTGAGATCTGAGGTGTGGAGCATCGGCTTCTACAGGTCTAACGCCTGAGTAGAAAATCCTCGTCTTTTAGTTCATGTATGTGTATTGTTTTTATTTCTTTATAGTTTTATTCTCAATGGATGTATTCTTCGTAGCACTTGAATAACTTTGAAATTCCCATCTCATTAATTGTCCTTCGGCGATTTTATCGATACAAAAATTGCATTTTTTCGCCATTAAGTGGATGCTGATTATTCATTAGCGATTTACAAAGGAGTAATACGTTGAATTCTTTGAGCTTTCTAAGTGGCTACTTTTATTCCTTCATTTGCCTTCCTTTAGTGATATTTTCCACTTTATTTATTCATTTCGACGTCCATAAATGGGGAAATATGCGAAAAATATGTCTGTATAAAGTAGAAAGAAGCATTTCTCCTAAAAGTACAATATAGATAAGCGGACAGTTAGCATACAAACTTGAATCTGCGATATTCTAATGATTCTAGGCTGAAGATTTTAGAGCATTAGTATAATTTAGCTAGTGTAAATCATGATAATAGGGAGGCCAAATAGGAATAGAATATTGCAAAATTGGTCGATGATATGCAATGAAGGCAATTCGATAATATATTGCAAGAAGAGGGAATAGAGCTTTTGCAGTTATTGAGGACTTGTTGCTACTTAATGCTAATTGATAATTAGTGCAATATCATTGTTGTGAATGTGAGAAGTTCGCTATTTTTCATGGAATAAAGGCAAATTGAGGAAATCTCTATTATTTATCACTATTCCGTCTATAATATTATTAGATATTGTTGGTGAAACATATGACCATTTTGTGTAACTATGAAATGAAGAAAGATCACCTCTACAGGATTTAAATCGTCATTTGTATAGATCGACGTTGTGCGATATTGTTATTTGATCGATTCTACAGAGGAATATAGCCGTAAGGTTGTTTCTTGAGGTCATCATAGATGGCATTATTAATGAGGTGAGAGGGATTATCATTGAAAATGAACATTTTTTATTATTTTCATGGATTCGTTTATAATTATTTTTTAAGGGATCGTATGATGAAGTTGTATTTTTGGCTAAATATATCAAAATCGGCGTCAAATTTCATTGAATCATATATTCCTCTCCGCCCACTCCCTCTCACGAAACTTGTGAAAACGCTAATTGACGATTGCTTTGTGGGAAATAACTTCATTGAAACTATTTTGGTTGCCTATTCATTTTTTCAGCATATTTGATATCGTTATGAGGAGGAAAATAGTTATTGATGATCCTATTTCCCAACATATATTTCTTTGATTCTTTAATTAGTTTATTGGAAGCGATTTTATTCAAATAATAATTTAAAAAATGTATAAAATTCTCATATGTTATATTCGACGATTGTAGCTATTTTATTCTTTTGAAGATTAATGATTTCCTAAACTTTCTTGATGTGTTATTGCTGAAGAATACGTTGAGATGTTTTTGAAGCGTCATTGAACATTTTACTTATTCATTTATTTTATTTATTCGATAAAACGTTCATTATGAATAAATGTCTCTCCAATCACTGTTCACTTCCGTTTTACCTGAAGTTATAAGGCAGCGTAAAGATCAGGACGTAAGCTCATCTCCTGAGCATTAGTTATTTAACGAATCGGCTCATCGTTGTTCTCTTCAAGTGAAGGGTTCCGGCTTGCTTCACAGCCGTCGTATCGATGAGGCTAAAGGTCGGACTGACTCGGTAGGTCGACGCTAAAGATTTGTTCGGAGATCTCTAAAAACTGATGGCACAATAAATGATGAAAGATTTTGCATATATTGATAAGAAATTGTTCGAAATGCTTTTAAATATAAAAATAAAAATGTTTTCAATTATGTTATTAGTATCAATTTCTTATTCGTATCAGATCGAGAGATCTATTTGCTCAATAAATTGACTTCATTTTTATTGATTATGAAGTGATAGTGAAATAGCTTCAATATACGCTCTTTATATACTCTTGATGACTTTTTGAAGTTGAAATCTTTTGGGAGGAGTGGAGCCACACAACCGGTTTCGACGGCTCCGACTGGAGTTTAATAAATTCGATATCGGCGGCGGTCGCATTCGAGTATAACGGTTAGAAAGATCTTCGAAGAAATATGTGATGTTACGAAGCTTTTGGATATCGAAAATGATGATAATGGCTCATTGTTTGAGATACGTGAGGGGTATAATTTCTGGAAGAAATGATACGGAAGTAGCAGAAAAGCAATAACGGAAATCGCAATAGGGGAGAGAGGTTTATTGATGGTTTGTTCAGGTTTGATTGAAGTGATTTTGTGGCCAATTTGTAGGCTTGATGTCTATGGGCTGTTAGATGGGAAGTCGTGAAGATGAATGGTGCGGAAATATTGGCTGATAGAATCTGAGATGATGCGGGTGGAAGCATGTTCATAAGCGGAGGGATACGCTGAGATATATGCAAGGCTATTGGAGCATGATTACCGATTGATTCGACGAGAATTGTTAACGTTGGAGGGTGTCGAGTGATACTTTCGAGGCATCCGCAAAGTCTTAAGCTTCGACTATTTCTAGTCTAATTTTGTCAGGAACTTTCGTTTTCTCTCCTGAGTACATATGCAGTTTTTACTCCCCCCCACCGCTTCCTCTACGACGTCGATAACCAATGCATTGGAGCAGATCCACCGGAGTTCTTAGTGAAGCAGTAGCAGCTATTGTTCTCTTCAATTCATTCTTTGTAGAAGACAAATGATCGTTAATAAAGCTGTAATTAAGCGGACGGAAAGGACGAAGTAAAAAGTACAAGCGCTGTTTCATGTTCACGATGATCGTTTTTGTTCCGGATCAGTTTCTCGGTTTTCTAATCCACAAAGTGATTTGATATGAACATTTTTGAGTTAATCGTTATTTTAGGCTTTACGGTGGTTCGTCGGTGATGTTGAAACCAAAAGCATTGACGCATGTGCTTGGCCAAGTGAATACCGGTGATGCGAAAGGTGCTCTCCTTCTAAATCGAGAAGGTTTGCTCTTTTCAGTTTTCTTTTACTCCCTAAATCGATGTTGAATGCAGCTGCTACATCTATCATAGAGTATTATTAGATCGTTATCGTGCAATAGCAAAAGTGATTTTATATTCTCTCAGCTAAAAATTCTATAGCCCGATAATTGCACCTAAATTTCATCGTTACTATAAGAAGGAGAGTGGCAGGAATGACCCGGAAGAGGTCCCGAGAGGTCGAGTGTTTAAGTGTGATACGCAAATGACCTCATGACATCTCATATGACAAATTATTATTGTCGGACTTTGTAGGTTAGGTTAGATTGTAGAGATCTTTTATCATTCTCTCAAACGCTAAAGACCACTTTGTTGTTGCTATGCCTCGCCATATTATTTCTTTGAAATCGCTAATGAAATAGTTTCCAGTAAGAACGATATTTGAGCATATCAACTTGAAGTGATGTTGAAACTTTGGACTCTGATAGTGGTATATAGTTCGTTGAATATAATAATTGAATCTGAAGGATGTGCAGAATTTGTTGTTGAAAATTCTACTGATCAAAGATTCAAGCACTTCACTTTCAACTTTGTCGCCGTGTTCTTTTTTTGTTGTTTTTGATGATATCTATAGGTCTTTTGCTTGCGTATAGTGGATACGAGAGCGTCGATTCGAGCAGTGCAAATGCGACAGTTTCGGCTGCTCTCCTCTCTAATATATGGGAGACATTCGAACGACAAGGTTTATTTACTTTATTTCGAAGCTTTTTCTAATTTGGAATTTTCTTTTGTGATTTCTTGATCGTAGATGGTCCTGTTGTCCATCATTTTACCATATTTTATCCTCGTTCTCCGTCTTTACGTTATTCTCGATCCCCTCCGCGGTGATTTCCGTTCATTGCGTCGATAGGGTTCACTGACTTAACGACCGAAATTCTTTGCAACATATTCTATTTCGTCGATATACATAATTGTTCATATCATTGTACTAAAATAATAATTTTATAATAGGTTTAACTATATAGTCATATGACGACGCGCTTTAATTCTGATTGATAAAACTTCGCTTTCGTTGGCGATTCGTTTCCCTTCATAGAAAAAAGATTAGATAGAGGGAAGAGCCTCTAAATACAACAGTTAAACTTGAAAGGGACAGTTGTGTCTAAGTTTAGGGAATTTTTTTGAAGTTTTTTTAGATATCCTCATGAGCAGAACTGCAGTCTTTGCAGTAGTTCCGCCGTATTGAAAATCCTATTTCCACTTAGAGTTCTGGATTTTTTATAATCTAGTTTGAGCTGTCGGAATGACCCCTTCATCCGCCCTCTCCCTAATCGCATTCATATTCAGGTATGCTTAATGCGTCGGTAGACATGTTTACCTTTCGAAAATATGAGTGATGAGGTGTAAACTAAAGTCGTGGTTGCGCCCATCCCGCCGTAGTTAGTTGTGTAAGAGGAATTTTCTCTCAGTCATTGCTTTCCGGTGCCTAGGAAGTTCGATGGTGCTCCTCAAGATTGTTCCACTTTAAGTTGTTTTTATTTGTTTTGCTTCTATTAGTTGAAATAAAAGTTAATGTTTACGAGCACAGCCATTTGTCAGGGCATTATCGCTTCGTTATTAGTTATTGGCTTTCATAGTATAGACTAGTATTGAGCACTCTATCGAATCGCAGGTATCTGTGATGGTTTTCTTCGCAGTTAGATATTCTAAGACCATCGGGAGAAATTCCACTAAAATTTCTGAGGAATTTCTGAGGAAAATAATCTTTTCTTCATTAATTCTGAAAACGATGATAGATTCGTTTCCTTTAAGCACCTCACTTGGAAAAGGTTGCCTCTTTATTATAAAAGATTTCATCTCTACCAACTGTGTTATTCGTAGCCCTCTTTATCCTTTGTATATACTCGATATATTCTCGATTTATGCAAATACTTTATTGTAAATTGAGAGAGATGGGAAGTTTAAGGGTAGTGAGCAAGAAACATTGTCTAATTCATATCCCACTAAATATCGCCCATCGTAGACGGTGTAAAGCCGCCCGGCAAATTATTCAACACATTCACTCGTCGTGGTAGTAGTATCTTTGTGATTTACCAACGAAAAAATGCATTGAAGTTTGCAAAAAAGAATAATTATTCGGTTTTTTAAATCTTCAGTAAGCAATATATGAAATAATTTATAGGGATTCGAGAGGATTTACACGAAATGATCATCGAATGTGAAGATGGTATAATCGCAATCACTAAGGTGGCTAGTATGTTGCTGGCTGTGAAGGCGAATAGTTCAGTGCCGATGGGTCTTTTGAACGCGAAACTGAAAGCGCTCTCCGATTATCTCTACAATCCGTTAGCTGTTGTATCGTCGAAGGAATGACAGTCACACTGTCTTCATTGTTGGTGACGTCTGAAGGCTTTCATTTTTATAGTTTATATTATACGATAGGGATTTTTGTATATATTTTATAAGTGGTCACTTTCGTTTTTTACAAATAAGCGGTGATAAAAAGTGCATTTGAGTGGAAAATTGTTTACCGGTCGGTCATATGTTGTTGCTGACGGTCATACCTTCATTATTTAGTTTAAGGCATCCAGCCCCCTCACCTTTTCCCCCATAGTTATCGTGGAACTGTCTAGGCTGAAAAACCGGATCGAGCAGGAATGAATCATCAACTCAGGAGCAGTGGGGAGGAGGGGGCACTACCGGTAATCTAGAGTGAATATGGGAGCGAAGTTTTTAATAGAATCCAGCGCAGCGGTTCTTCTGCTAGGCCTTCATCATCCCTCTGTTCCTTCTGCCGTTTTCGAGTATCATTTTCGAGACGTTTTCAACGTTAATTATAAAATGAGTATTTGATAGATGTAACTGCAATTTTCGCTCTGTGTGGTTGATTCTGATCGACTTGTATATTGAGCGTTTTCTTTGAAATACTTTATTGCGATAATATTTGCCGATGTTCATTCAGTTGCTTCGCGTAGTTTTTTTCATGGATCAGTGATTATTTTTATTTGGGGTGTTGCGAACTCGATGTTTCAAACGGTTCCGATCAGTTCCTCTGCTGTTCACGATGGGCTTTTCCCCACTGCTTCCTCCAATTTCCACAATTTGATCATACCCTCTCCCTGGGAAATTTTATTGTCAAACTGTTCAGTCACCGATCTTTTGCTATTATACTTTTGAATACTTGAATTGTTCGACCTCATTCGAGCAGTAAATTATATCACCCATGTTAATGCTAATTAAAGGTCCTTGAGTAAAGTTGGGAATTCTTTTTGCCATGCAAAGAAATCCTGTAGAACGTGAAGTTGTAAGTGAGGATCCATCCTTTCGGCGCGGGTACCGAGGTCAGAAGTGATGAAAATTATTGCAATACGGATTATGGTCGAACAATTGAAACTTACTCCATTAAGATTCGCAAATTCAACATGAAAAAGCGTTCACAATGCTCGATAGTTGGAGTTCGGCGATTGAATCATTAAAATTTGTTTCGTACAGATTCTTCGACATCGATTCTTTATGAATTTTATAATTTCCCCTAAACGTGTTACACCTTTGAGCGTATAAAAAAATAAAATAGCATTTGTGCATATGAAAGTTTGAGTTGTGTCACCGGATATCTCTTTTATTTCATTGATATCTTTATTGACGTATAATTAAAACTAATTAAGAACAATCGTTTAATGTCATCAAGAATATTCTCCTCTTCTTTTAGTGCTATTTTTATGTATGTTTCTAATGAATCGATTGATGATATAGTCGAATAATTTCTATGTGAATGTTTTTGAGCGACAACACACATGATGATGATATCACAAGAAAACCGCAGCTGGAACGCTATTCTGCCTTATCGAATTGATTTTCATCGCCTCTAGATCGATGAAATCTTACAACATGGGCACTTGTCGAATATAGTGCCTGGCACCTCAGTCGAGCCAATTAATCGTTACGGTTTAGGGTTCTTCTCATATATTTCTATTGTTTGACTTTCATGTATCCGAGCATCCAAGGTGCTTTCAAATATCGAAGGCCGCTCATTGCTATAAGCTGTTAGTGATGGTGAATATGCTTGTCCTTATGATAGACTCCGAAGGTTAGATCCACCGGCCTCATGAAACGGCTTTTATGAACTTCAGTCTAAAAAGATATGGACAAATTACAATTGCTTCATAAATGTATTCATTCGTGCAGAGAAGTCGGACCTACAGGTCACTGGTTTCCCCGCAGTGAAGATTGTTCAAGGTGAGGTAAAAGAGTTGTCGGCGAAGTCTAAAGTTAAGAGGGGAGGGTGCGGGCTGTATCCAGAAATCAGAGGTGTAACTTCATTCCGAATTTCGGGGGAGACTGTTGGGGGATAGACGGACATCAAATCCGCTTTCGACTCTCAAATGGAGTTTTTAAATTTGTGAAAAACGAGGAAAGGGGTGGGAGGATGGCAGTGCTTACCTCGTTCTACAATGTTTTTTACCGGAGACGCGCTTGAAATGACTTGAAGCGCCATATAACAAATGCGGATGGATGATCTATATTTGCAGTGAGATTCGAGAGGTCTATACGCTCTTCTTCAAAAATTCAAAGATTGCGAAGAATTAGCACCGCTTTATATTTTCCGACTTTATAACTGGCGATCGATCAGCTATACGTTTACAGATTCGGCAGCCGATCTTAACAATATACTGTCCTCATCATCTAGCTGATATCCTTAGTGTAGTACGGAGCCATAGAATGCATAGTTTAATCTTTGGGGAAAACTATCTGCGGCGTCGACGATGCGCTACGAATTGTGCCTCCATCAGTTGAGGAGTTGAACGAATCCAGCAACCACTTCCTCCCCTTCACCGCACCACAAGAGACTACGTTCGATTCCGAACGTGTCGAATGCGAGAAATAAGACTTTTCGGCTGCAACAATTACGTCGAGATGCACTTGCTTAAGTTCGATTCAAATTTAAATCTTTTCTTAATATTCGATTGCGTCCTAAACACATCGTTGACCTATAGTGGCTGCGCTTTTGTTGTGATGCGAACGTGAGCGCGTGAGTGGTTGGTTTGGAGGCCTCAAGACTTGAACGGGGGTTCTTGCAGCTAGTGGTTGGGTGTTTTTTCATGGGGGAGGGGAGTTGTATGCACCGCAAATATTGATTTATTAACCGTGTATAGCATAATTAAGTCTAGGTATGCTATGTATTATGTGGCTTCATTGATCCCGATCATTCAGAGTCTCTCTCGAACTTGTACCACAGATTTCTTAGCAGAAAATCTCGCAAAGGCCTTTTTTTGCAATATTATTACGATTCTATGTATTCCCGTTTACGCCTCTTACAATAAAGCCGTCCTTCTAAACCTTTGATCGAGTAAAAAGTATAGATCCTCGTTTATCGAGATTCATGTTCTCCACATGATTTATGCGACTAGGATCTTAAAACTTGAGGATTTTATTAATCTATAGATGATTTAAGCTGAATGAAACAACGAATAGGCGATACCCTCAGGAGATCATCAATAATGGCGGCTATGGTTGAGTATGGGAATGCGAATACAGTCAACAAAAGAAGTTCTCTCTCCACTCATTGCAATTTGCCATCTCAGCAATATCGTTCTAACGCGTTTCGAGTTCCTCTAATTCACGTTGTTGTATATTTGTGAACATCGAAAGTTGTAATTTCAGTATGTGAAATGGTGTTCGCATTTCTCTCTCATGCGATAACGATCGCTATTGGAGCCGTTTATCCGGCATTCAAGACATTTAAAATAATTCGCGATGCAAATATACCACAAATGGTTAGCGAATGAAATCGTTTTCGTTTTTATTAGTCAAATCTAAAATATTCGCTAGATCTCGTTAAGCATAGTCTCTTGATCGTAATTTTTCCATCAATCTTATTTGGAATCGATGATAATTTCAACTCCATACAATAGGGTGATTTTGTTAAACTCAGCTTCGCATCGTCTCATCTCAACTCACATAAAATATGGGCAATGTTTAATTCTTTCTCTAATCGTTGGGGGTTGAATCCGATTTTGATTGCATTTGATTGAATCCATTAGTGGACTTGAGTGCATAGCGTTCATCGGTTTATCGCCAGATTGGAAAATGCCCACTAGAAAAAGCACGGCTACTATCACCTTCTTCGAAGATGTATGTACTTAAATTCCGTAGTCACTCTTCTCCTCCTCTTCTCTCCCACCTCAACGATATCATATACCTTCAGATGATGAATTTATATTTTGAGCTCATTGAACAGTCCTCTCATCGCAATTCTGATATTATTAGAAAGCATTTTGTGAGCGCTGAAGATTTTCGATCAGAAAAATTCATCAGGCAATCTTTTTCTTATATGAAGCGGAGTGACCGTCGTTTAAGAAGGAAGTCCCCGAAGTAAACAGGAGGACCGCCTGTAGTCCACTGTGGACATCGCATTTCCACCTATAATCTACTGGGTGTCTGCATCATTCATTACTATATGTTGCAACGACTATTTTACTTACATAAGACGGGAGAATCGAAATGATTACTTCCATCGCCATCGATCGCCATGTTATTTTGGCCTACTGTGGTGTTTTTGATTTCACTGCAGTATATGGTTCAAATTCAGTAATCGTTCAACTATGCTTAACCAAGGAAACTTCCAGTTCTCATTTTCGCTGGAGTTGCTGGAAAAGAGAACTGCGTACGAGGACGTTAAGGGACCGGTTGAGAAATGTTGGAACGAATGACGAGAAGTGGCGAAAATCATCCAGAAAGACTTCTTCCCTAAGGAATATTTTCTTTTTTCATGCTCATTTGCAATCGGAAGTTTGTTCAGATGAAATGGCTGAGGTATTGGACGGTGTTTTCAAGCTTCCTTGCAGCTGAGGTGGTAGCTGATACGCTGTTATTGCCTTACATCGTGCCTGGTTATACGTTACTGAAATTCGGATTACTCCTCTGGATCGTCAGTCCGTGGACGAACGGTTCTGAAGCTATTTTCTACAAGGTTTTATTTATTTATTTACTTTCGTTTAAAATAGCATATGTCAACATTTATTCATGAGGCTTGTTTGACTTAGTCGAGAGAAGAAATGATGTGGAGTTTGGCTATGACTATGTGAAATAAGGTAATGTGATCTCGTGGATTAAACAAAGAATTAGTGTTGCTCTCCAAGCAATGCGAATAGTTATCATTGGTCCCATTTAGCTTTCTGCCTTTTTTCTTCAAGAAAGTTGGGAAACTGATTTTAGACTCTCTAATGAAAGCAATTATTTTTCATTTTGTTGTTTATTAATTGAATAGTAGCTGATTCAATTCACAACATTTATATTTGAGATATGAAATACCAACCCTAAAGAGCACATCCCACAGTTGGGCTTCTTGGTAAGAAATTCTGCCTTGAGCGAGAATTTACGAATACCAAAGGTGTCTATCTTCTTTTAGAAAACCTCAAATTTTTCTGTCCTTATGCCTTTTTTTCGAGAGTTCCGGAACCCACCCTATGTTCTCCGATGATGTTGGCCCTAACTGCTATACATCGAAATGGATGGAAGATTTCTAATCACTTTGGATGTTTCTAGAATGTTTCTAGAAATATCCAAAGTGATTAGACATGTTTCTAGAATCATTTGTTGGAACAGCGTTTACTTTGAATATATTTCTTTGAAGTTGGGCAGGTTTTGATTCCCCACTAAACATTGATTCTATTTGAATATGGAGCGATCTGGAGAGAGGATCTAGGTATAAAGCATTTGTTTAACAAATTGCAATGAATTAAAAAGTAATAGCACTGGACGTTCTGATTTATTTGAAAGGTTCATGAAATAATGACGCTGCAGCATCCATTGGGATATTACATCCAGAAAGTGTGACTACGAACTATCTCCTTCACACGGCGTCTTCAAGTTGTGCACTGCACCAAATCTCTCACTGCGGCAACATTTGTTCATTCATTTTTTAAAAATTTTGCAATTGCCTACTTGGTATATGTACTTGATATAGACCATTATGTTCAATATCGGCTTGGTTTTTCTTCTGGCGATGCATAAACTTCTCGTTGATGTTGTTCAAGCAAGTATTTAATTATAGATCTCCCGCAGATTTAACTAAGTAATTAATTACAGGTAGTCGCACCTATACTGGCCACGCACGAACAGGAGTTTGATAGCATGGTATCTCATATCACTTCATGGGGACAGAACTCGGTTGAGGGGATCTGGAACCATATCACCGACAGGTTCAGCTTAATGCTTCCTTTTGAAGTTAATGGTTATTTTCCTGTTGAACGGAATACTTTCTTATTCATCGAAGAAAATCAAGTTTTTTTGCTCGAAATAGTTTTCGGCTTGCATATTCATTTGCATTGATTCCACCAGCTGATACTTGTCTTCCCACAGATTTAAATCTTCTTTCTTTTCCATAATTCTCTTTATAATGTAGGTACACGTTAGCTGCTTTGTATTTTGCCGTTCGTTTCTACTCGTTAATGAAATTTTTCGGCATTAATGCCGTTCTAAGAACTACTGGCTGATCGTTAAATATTTTCAAAGTTTAGAGTTAAAGCCTCCAATTTCGATACAGAATGCCTGCGCAAATTTTAAACCAAAAGTGGAGCCCAACTTTCATTGAGTAGCTTAAATCCCTTCAAGAAAGGATATCTCGAACGGCGCCAATGGCAAGATCTCAAATAACCAGTTGTAAGTTTCAGAATAAAGTTGGCATCGTTGAAATAGGTAATTAACATATAAAAATAGGCAACATCCTCCGTATTTGATCAAATATGTGGGAGGAGGTATAGTAGCACCATATCTCGTAATCGAGTTCCCGAAGTTATGACTTATAGTTAAACTGAAATTGTGGCAGTTGGTAGCACATGTGGCATAATGTGGCAGTTTATGGTAGCATATGGAAAACCACGATTGCTCTGTCCGTCGATTTCGCTTCGTGACTGCCAAAGTCTTGGAATATTCACATTCTTGACAAATAACTCTCCTATCCTAAGCCGGTTCCTCTTGGAGGAAGAAATCTTGTCCGGTTAATTTATTCGTTCTTAACAAAAACTCGGTGATTTTTTGCTCTGAAAGCAGATGGCATTGTTGAAAGGTTTAATAGCGCTTCTCTTCTTCTAGGGCTCGTTACTGTGTGATGGCCATCGCATGGAGGGCGCATATGCATCATTTGGAAGTTCACACAATGCAACCTGCCATCATACGTGGTTCGTTTCTTAGAAATATTATTGATTCAAAACATCGAATATTGAGTTGATTTATTCGAGAGCAAAGAAATAGAAGCTGCATGATTTTCGTAATGGGCATTTATTCTTCATTTTTTGCTTAACTGGTGCTAGAAAATGCTTCAGTTGTCAGCTCTCGTATTATTACTAGATCCATTATACGAATATTTTAGAAGAATAAGTCGGGGAGCATCTGGAAGCGAACATGAAAGCACTATCTCACTGTCTTCAGCACCTTCCATTTGGAATCCTTCCCACGATAATCCGTAGCGAAATGAAATTTCCTTTGATTCCATCCTGGTTCAGTCCTTATTTGTAATGAGAAGCAGTTAATATTGTTTGATACGAATACAGTTTGAAATGTAGCTGAAAGCTCAAAGCAAAACGTGTCTTTGGGTAAGTTTTTTGTCTCATTTAGCCAGGAAGCGTCGAGTGGAAAATTGAAAAACTTTCTTCGGGCATTACGGATCTAATGCCTACAAAACAGAAAGCAGAGCACAGGTAATTTCAACGAAATTAGTGCTTATTGGGGGGAATTAAAGTATAACGTCAGATTTGCCGTTCACCAGATGTTCCCCTATTGTTGTTGCGGAGACTGTTAGTCTACGTGGAGCTGACTTGTTTGAAAAAATTCAGAAAATGAAACAAAGTGAAGTATTCTGATAGCAGTTCAGTTGAAAGTAGGAAAAGGATTAATGTCGGGAAGAAGCTCTCCAGCTATATCATCGCTTCTGAAATCGCAAATTATCTGCAAAGTTTTTGCAGCTCATTATGAAGTAAATAGAATGGTTATTGCATGCGAAATTGCGCTGACGTATGTATGACGATGTTGTGGATGTTGAAGCTTGTTGGAACTTAGTTCAGTTCTATAGGATCGCAGTTTATTCGAAAATAACTGTGAGTAGATGATTTATTAAAAGTCAGCTGATGATGTGGTCACATTTGATGAAATATTTCAGCAGTCGAAGAGCAAGACGAAGTGGACGTCGTTGCGAATTACAATATGGGAACAGGAACGGAGCTCCATCGTGGTGATACTGCCGTTGTGGATGCGGAAGTTGCGACACATATGAACGGTTGCTTTCAAGTTTTCTTCTGTAATTTTCTGTGAAGGTAGCAACTCAGCCTTTTCACCTATGATTAGTCGTTGCCATTATTTTAGACCACTTCTTTTGGTAGTGATTCGTTAGAAATGAAAACGAATTGTAACTTTATATTTGCATAAATTTTTGTCCCGCAGCGCTAAAAGCTATTGACAAACTTTTTCTGAATAGTTGGAGGAAGTATTTCTTTTCGCAAGCACTCTGCTGATGGTGGTGATTTTTTCCATTGTGGGAACTGAAATACCCGAATCAATGCTTATATTCGCTGACCTAATTGAAATTTAAGATGTCGATATGGCATACGGTGCGCACGTTGTCGAGAACAATGATGAACCCGTTGCGTCTAGACCAAGGCGTCGTGGGAAGGCCAAGAAAACTGCTAACGCTGCAGGTGTGGTGCTTTTCACTTTGAGCTCTTGGAAGCAAATCCTAACTATAAAAAATATTACACCTTCCATGTTGCAAGATCCAAGCCGTATTCCAAGACTTTTGCGCGGAATTTTATGGCCAGTAGAGGAGCAGTTGCGATGAAATTGACCGAGCAATTTTGCCGAATTTTGTAGTTGATAGTGTTTCTGGAGTGTACCTCATTTGTGAGATTGTTTATTATCGAATGTCTTGGCTGATGAGGTGCATTCGTTCTTATAATCAGGAGGGCTAATTTTTGCAGTAGCTGTAAATAGTTTGCACTGAAATATGTTTGTTTTCATGCGTCGCTTTTTTGCATGCCTCTGTATTTAAGGCTGTTTGGACATTCCACCTTCTTCCTCTGGGCGTAGAGCTGTTATGATGAAGAAGAACAAAAGCTGTTGTGCATCTGTGTACCTCCTCTGTCCTTCTCTGTAGTTATTCAGATTAGTATTTTTTAATAAATGGCAGTTGCTTTATCTCTTCATAAAAATATGTGAAACTTGATAGAATTTATTATTGAAGAAGGACGTGAAACGGTTCCGCGCAATCGACGAGTCGCTGTAAAGCGGTCGCATTCGAGGGCACGCCGCATTGATACGGACTTGTCAGAGTGAAGCAGTACCCAACTTCCGCGGCAGTACGCGTTTAATGTGATCTTTTTCTGATTTAAAGAAAAACCGATTAAAACGCTTTGTGGTTCAAGGTGCATAGGTTGATTTCTTGAGATCATTTATACAAAGAGATCACAACAAAGTACAGCGCAACCTACAGTTCGAGAGATTTCCAACGACGTTTATGAAAAATTTTTGATGCCAGAGGAGTGCTTTGCAGTCATTAAGTTTTCTTATGAAAAGTTGCAGTTACTGAATCAAACGACTAACTGATGTTTCTGTATAGAACATCAAATGTTCCGCGTTTCTGGTAAATCGATTTTACAAGATTACAATCTGTTTTCTTTCGTTCTAAAGAATCGTTAATGGAAATTCATTTGGTACGATCGATGACGTACGGTTGAGGTGATATGGCGTGTAGATTTTGAGGAAAATCCATAGCTTTTTTTATACGTTTTCAAGAAGGAATTGCGCCGTTCCGTAGTGATAGTGAAATTTGTAGGCTGCCAACAAATGTCATCATTGCCTTCATTCAAGTGGACTTTGTTCGCTTCGCAAGTCTTCTCTGTTGCATTTTTTACGTTATGCGAACGAGGAAGAGGGAGGGGGTGCAGAGAGAAAGGTATAGAAACTCGAACGACTTCTTAATTCCAGTTGCCATTTGTTTGTCAGAGGTAAACTCGAACATCTTTTTTCTTTTATTGGAGTGGAAAGGAATTGTACATGAATCGGACGTGCATCACATGCTTGAAATATAATCAAGCTTATTGAAGGTTTTATTGTTTGGTGCAGGTACTTCCTGAATTGGATAAACAGTTTTTTGGCAAGAAGGATTTAAAAACTCCTAATTTTCTAGGGGTTTATTTTGGAGCTAATGCGGCTTTTTTCCTGTAGCTGAGTGCATTTTCCCTGAGCCTTTCCTATATCCAGGTACATTTTGTGCTGAATGTTTGTTTTTACCATATAATTACTTAAATTTTGTATTGTATTTCTCAATTTTTGTAGTTTAAAATTACTTCGAATATGAGTCATGATTTATGAAGCTTTATCGCAAGGATGCTCAAGGTATGATTCATTCTGAAACTATCGCAGAAGAACGTGCTTTACCCATGGGCGATCTTAACCCCTAATCAGTTTTATTTCAGTGCGAAGAATTAGTTAAGTTCTTCTATTCTTTTCCAGGATTTAACCTCAAAGAGTGTTTTTGAATGCTGATTAGATGTTGGGAGTTATGAGTGGATGTTTCTGAGAAGAGATCGAAAATGGTGCATTTTTCAAAGATTGTCCGCATTTGAAGTGCATTCTCGTTTGATTTGTTCAGTTTCTTGATGGTGACGCATTTGAATTCAAATGTTTCGATTGTCTCAGATCGCTCTGAAATTTGGCAGCCTTATAAGTTGAAGATTATAGCTTGTGGCACTTGTTATATCGTTTTGTTCTGATTTCTCGTTCGGCTTTCTTCGAAGTTTTCTTTTCCAATTTTTGCCGTTTTAGCGCTGTATAATTGTTTACAGTTGATCACAGAAATTTCCGTGATTGAACTGAATTGGTTCACTTATGTTTGGTGTTTCGACGACATTTTCTGCGACGTCTGTCGACGATGGATTAAGGTATGCCTGTTTCATGAGGTCCCACTTGTCGATCGAATGTCAGCAACTGTCATATATAAATTTCAACTTCGCTTCTTGTTCATGGTTCCTCTGTTTTCCTTTCCGTCCATTAATTCTCTAAATGTTTCCGCTTTTTGCATTCTGTTATTTGGTAATTTACACAACATGCTGAGTGTTCTGAGGTTTATTGTTTCAGTGACGTTCGTACCTTCATTTGATAGATCTCACCGTAGACTCGATCATGGAAACAGTGAAACATTTCATCGTCACACTCTAGTGGTTTCTGTTGTTCTCTGTGAATAATATTGTTATGAAGCTGCCATCTGACGTCGTTGTTGCCTACCTTACAACATGGACGTATGCAGAGTTTTACCAGCAATAAAAATTTTCGCCTCTTATGTGACGAATTTTATTTTATTACATCTGGTTTGATCATTTCATCTGCCTCCCAGGATGAGCGTTTTGTATTCAGCAATCGTGATAGAAAAAGAATGTGGGGTAAAGTCCTGGTCATGTCGGGTTGTGGGGTGAACGTTGACAGGCTGATCGAGTTGCAGTTCACTAGAGAAATGTTTAGCTGCTGCTGTTTTCAGAAGTTGGGATCTTCAAACATTTTCTGGGGGGAGCAGGGAAGGAGCGGAACACAGTTGCTGGCAGTGGAGAGCTCGAGCGAGAATATTCTTGAGCCAGTGCAGTTCGCTTGCAATTGCAGTTGTTGTGCAGCGGCAAATGTTGCATTTTTGCTGTCACTTTATAGTTCAACATTTCAAAGTCGCGTTGACGTGAAATTATTTGCCAAAAAACCAATGGAGCATCTGTGTTGCTCAAATGTGAATCAAGGCAGGGTTTTCGATCGGCGGTTATTGCCATTTTGGAAATGAGAGGACTATCGTCGAACTGGAAAGGTTGTGCGGCTTGTCATGCTTCATGCCCATCCTGGCATGTCGTGTATGCTGATGTGTATGTCCTGCGCCATTGCTCTGACAAAAACGTCAATGACCGTCCGGTGCACATAACCAAGCAGGAGTGGAAGCATATTTTATGCTTCCTTGCCTTGTCCAAAGAAAGACAGAAACGTTTATGGAACAAATAAATAGAACAAGGCGGAGGCAAGTATGTTAGGACTGTAACAAAGACAGCGTTGTCCGAACGAGCAGGGTGGCTCATTTGAGGTCATGTAAAGTACTGCGAAAAAACAAATACTAGGAATGTTTTCGGGGATGGGCTCGGAGGGCAAGGAATCGAAGGCTGGGGAGATGTTGCGAAGGTGTGGGCGAATTTCCAGGATGAGGATAAGGTGCCATAAGGGAAGTCAGTCAACGATCTTCGGTTCCGTCACAACGCTGCTCAAAAGCATTGCATGTTGAGATCGGATTCCAGTGCAACTTTCTCATCTTCAGGTCTACATTCGAGGTCGACGACGATGTGCTGCATATGTGCAGGATAATTTTTCACTCTGGCGACGTTGGTCACCGTACATGTCCACAACTTACCTTCCTCGTCGTAGATGTTATTCAGATAACGAGTGCAGCTGCAAATAGAATCTCATGAAATGTTGAATTCATGGTGCTCTCAACTTCTTGACCGAGAGAACGACTTCAGGAACTTGTTTTTTTCTTGAAATGAAGATTTTAATGGTCCTAGTAATTTTAATACCGGAGAACCAGTCGAGTCAAAGTGGTTGTTAAGTTTCAGAATAGTGCCAGTACGAAGTATGCGGAAGGCATTATACTAGATTTATATGGTTATGAACAACCTAGGTACCAGAAATGGAAAGGGAAATGAATTTGTCGTTTAATTATGCCATCAGAGCCGAGATAGCAGGATCGGGGAGAAATACAGCTGCTCAGCGAAATAGAACGGCCGTTGATGTTGTGCTGTGTGTATCACAGTCTACCTAACATGACGTTAAGGAATTGGATCGATCTTTTGATGGATTACGAATAAGTCTTCTGATAGATTAGAGATTTGTCTTCTGGTGGACTACAAATTCAACCCCATTGTGCTTGAGCCGATTCGTACTCGGCTTTAAATTCCAGCCGTAATTCAGTCCATCTGAAGTGCCATTTGTTGTAATCCTCAAAAATATTTCGGATAAATAATTCGTGAGAATTGCTTATGATTTCTAAAGAAACGAAATAAATAAATGAGGAAAATACTTTGTGGCGCATTCAAATGCAAAGTCGCGTATAGCTGCATCAAGCGACGCCCATATATTTGCCTTGAAGTCGGGTTCAATACGAGCATTGGGAAGGATCCTCTTTTCGATCTCTTCGATTATCGACGCTGATCGACTTATTTTACGCTTCAGTCGTTTCTGATCGGATTCATCTGAATTTCTCATCAAAAAATTTGAGAATCCTAAATTAAGATATGAGCGTTGTAAGGTTATTTCGCCATAAAGTCATCTCATGCCATCACTTCCTGAAAACAACGAATCCTCTAAATATGGCTATCCATAGATTCATGCAAATCTTCGGACATTCTGATCCCTTAGGCGCTCAATCCTATTTTGAAGTCATGCAAAAATCAGAATAATTTTCGTTACGCCCGCTCAACTGCTGCCAGTGAATCTGAGCGATTTTAATCACTCTGTGAGGCGTCAGGAACTGTGTAGGCATTCTTAGGTCATTGTTTTTATATGTATATAACCATGTTTTCAAACTACTCGCGCGTCATTGTTGGACGATCGTTATGTGAAAGCGGTGCGGTGCAGATAGTGGGATGATGTCTTCAATGGCATAAATTTTATTCAGCAATCCTGCAGAATTCATCGAGTGCATTGTGAATTTGCACCTACATCAAATAAAACATCACTGACACGCTCATGCATTAAACATTATTGTCTTTTTGTGTAAGATCTTTCCTATTGGTAAATATTTATGATTTTATGACCAAACATAGGAATATTTTCAGAAATTATTCTGACTGTGAGATGTAATCGAGAGAAAACAAATCCCTCATCGCTGCATTTTTGTTTTGTGTTGCGCTATATACCTAGGTATGATCCAACGGCGCTAGGTTATCGAATTTCTACCTCAACTTTTTACAATGAGTAGAAATGAGCAATGATAAGCATCAAAGTGTGTGTACCACAATGCGAAACGTATCCACCTTCGCTAGCGCTTTCTAAAGCAAATATTCAACGCTGTCACGAAGCAACTCAAATATGTCAAACTATTGGCTCGCACTGCAGTTGCAGTTTGCCGTATTATAAGACCCATAGCACTGACTGGTCCAAAAGAGCTGACAGTCGCGCTTTAGATCAGACAAGCCTATCAAGCGGATCACTGATCAAATTAGATAGTGTTTCACGCAGTCTGCTATGTTGCAATTTGTTATGTTCCACGGCGAAACTCCATATTACACATCGATGATTACCTACCAGATCCTGGTGAAATATGCGCTTCAGCGTTCCATGCTATAATAATTGTTGTATTCGAGTGGCATAAGAGGATGTGAAAGCACATAATTTAGTAGTGTGAGGTTATTCGAGCTAGTAGAGGCAATATGAGGTTACGCGAACACTATAAAATATCACCCGCTCTGATTTTGAGTGATCATGTTTGGATTGTTGTTAGGTTTCTACAGCGCAAGTAACGATCGCTTTTATTACCGAAAACATCCCTTTGAAGTAATGAATAAACCTTCATCATGTTTTTGTTAAACCTTCTATTTTTTGATTTTATTCATACTATCCTTACCTGAGGTTTTCATTTCCGCTTGTTCTTCGGTATGTGTTACCATTGGCTCACCATTGGCTTTAACGAATTGATGGCCATTTTTCGACAAGATGACATTGTCGTTTTGATCAACTCTACATTTCTCAGTGTGCTCACTCAGTTCGGATTCTTCATCAACTGATCCGAGACTTTCATTTCTGAAGCATAGGGTTTGTTGACAAAGTGGAGAACCAAACAAATTTCGTTTTGTTGCTTCTAATTCAAATTTATATACTCCACACATTTAATGAGTGTGGGTGTTAAGCGAGCATGCTTTCTGGTTAGGTCCTAAATTTAAGGGCAATAATTATCTGCACGTTGTATTTGCTGCCGAGGAAAATATTAGAGCTTCCTCAGAAGCCAACTCGATACAAATTTTCAAATTACATGGTCCAGTTAGATCTTCAGACATTACGTAGGTTACTGTGTCTAATAAAATAAGGCAGAATATACGAACACCACTACGAAATATACTTTGTGTCGTGTGTTATCAAGATGGTATTCTGTATGCGAAGTGGAGTTCAAAATAAACCTTCCAAATATGTTCGATTTCAGGATTACTGTTGAATAATGATAGGAACGGATGGTCTATTCGTTGCTGATATGAATTACGCCTATATTAAAAAACAACAAAGAGAACTCCGACATATCAGTGTTTTCTGTCATAATTAAGCATCGTGAAACAGTCTGCTGTTCGACTACAAATTTCGTTAGTATTGCAACATAATAATTCCAAGCTCTCCTGGTTCTAAGATGCTTTTCAATGACATTTTGGAACGGACAGCGACCAACCGATTTAATTTAGACTGACTGTGCAGGTGAATCTCTAAAGAATCTAGCCCTGGAATTACTTATCACTGGCTTCAGCAAATAACTTTGCCAACCGTTCAGGGTTACCTGTCAAGTAACATGATAACCACTAAGATTAAATTTTCAGTCGTCCCCTTTATGGAATCTGCTTGGTGGATTACTCGACCTTTCGTTCACGTCTAAAAATTTGAGAAGTCGGTTGATGAAGATACCAGTTGGTTTTTTCTCAACTTCAAAACACATATACAAATAAGGCTGATTAATTTACATAAGAATAGTTGGTGTAGTTTTTGAGATGCGCAGAGATATTCAACAACAATAATTGAATGAACTGCACTTCTTGCTCATCTTTCAAAACCCCATTAAGTTTGAACAGTTACAATGAAATATTATCAAGCTATAGAATTTAAAATCCACGCACCTGCTGAGAGTGCTTCCTGATTTGCGAAGTCTCCGTAATTGATAGGTTCCTTTCTTGTTTTCATCGCTGCCTGCCGCTTTCAGTTTGATGGCTTCATGAATATGGAGAATACCACCGGTCGATTTCAAACATCGACAGCCGGTGAGCCAATAAGGGCGCGATGATGGCACCAAGCCCATGTTCACACGATCTGCGACCCCATGTGGTGATACCTGCAATGAACCACTCCTTTGACATAATGCATAACATCACCTAATCCATTATACTTCTACTAACCGTCTTTCTTTTTTTCGCATTTTCCATAAAAACTCTTGAGGAAAATACAATCCTCTGTGGTGGCTACTCACTCCGGCTCCAATTTATCTTGCAGGACCTATTTATCAATGTTATCATTCAGGTTGCCTAATTTTGGATAGGTTCATACAATTTGCATTTCATTTTTTTATCGGAAGTGGTTTCCGTTCACATCGACACGCTGGAAACATGGCTATTACCTTGGCGGGTTTAATTAACCTTCAATTTCCGCTCATAAAGAAACGCTGTGATGAGGAGAATTATTTTGTACATATGTGCATGTATTAAATAACAGCTTGCAGTATTTCTGTTTACGGAATTAGCGTATGTAAATATTAGCATCTTTCCCCTTAAGCATTTATATGATATAGTATCACCTAAGCAATCATTTCGAAGGTTCTTTCTGAAATCATCTCATCCACCGAATTATCCAATAGCGAAACATTTTATTTGCATTACTGGGTTCATTGTCGTCGAAATTCTATGATTTTACTCTACACTATATTGAAATTAATCTGCTAGATGTGAGAATGTGTTGTCATCGGTTAGGTGATATTCGTGGATTTCTATGTTGCCACAGATACTTGATCATCCATGGAATAATATTTTGATATAAGGCACTTTAGTGCATATGATCTTTTTTTGTGGTCAATTTATTTCTTGGTGAAGAAGACGCCAATCGACGGATCGCATAAAGTTGTCTTCTTCGAACGGGGAGAGGATGAGAAGAGGAATGAAAATATGAAGCATAGGCATTACATCAAAGTGAGTTTGGAGCTGTGTTATCGCGCAGACCCTTCGTTTGCAAATTTTTTTCGTCGCATTTTCTTTATACCGCTATCAGTGTAGTTTATAGAGGTTATTTTCTTTCGTCGATAAAGTCGTTATTGTGATGGAAGTGAAAAAAATTTCGACTCTAGTCAAGTCAGCAGAGTGTAAAATCACGTAGGAAAGCGGCCCAGGACAACCGCGATGATTTGTGCTTTTGCAGTGCGCTCACCTAAATAACCCACTTTCGTCAGTTACCTAATGATAAATGTAGGCGGTGTATTGGACGCAAAGTAGGGCATATAGGGCACAGAGTGCGAAATATAATATGTCCCTAACACTATAACTAATGGCACCTGAAATGAGGCTAGGGAAACTATCGGATGGGAAGGTACATATACACAGTATAAGTAAGAACCTACCATACTGTGGTCTGCATACGTGGAAAAACATGCATGGAAAACCAGGAATTACAATAGTTTTCATTAATTAAAGCAGTAGATTTTAAATGGAGAGGTTGTTGTATATTAAACCATCTATAAATTATTACCCTTCTAGCGTCACCATATATCACGGTGCATCTATCGGTTATTCCATTGCACTCAAGTGTCTTTTTGAGTGCTTCAACGGCGTCTTCGTGCCAGTCGATAGCATAAACGTGTTTCGCATGCGCATTCATCAAATAAGCCATTGTGAAATATCCGATACCTGAAATTTTTAATGAAATATTTATTTTAGACTGTATTATTGCAGTACTTGAATTTTGAAATTTGTTGAAAGCTTGGACTATTATTTTTAATCTTACTCTTCAGATATTTTTTTTATCTTTTTCCATCGAATGCGATACATTGGATTTATGAAGTTTGTTTGCAAATGTTGAGTAGTGGTTGCTGAAAAACACGGACGATCGGAGCTTTGTGATCTAAGCATCCGGATCCCCGTGTGCTTCCAGATTCTATGAGATGAAATTTCATTTCGCTTTCACTGTTTATCGCTAAGTTAGGGAAATTTGATTTGTGGATATTCCAAATCACGAAAAACCAGCCTTTTGTAACCCACATTCATAAGGATTGCCCCAGGCATCCAACATTTGAGCACTTTCTTTATAAATCTATTAAAGAAATCATGTCAGTGAAGAAAAAGGATGAAGATTTGGCACCCAAAAAATCAGTTTACCGGCAAACATGTCGACTACTACCTCTCGATGGCAGTCCATTTCGGAGATTCGCTGCTTCTCGCTTATATTACTGGAACTGAACATTCGTTTTGTAACATCATATTGATACCTGTAATTCTTCTCTATTACAAATTTTCAACCATCGTTTTAGTAAAGCTCATATTCTTTCACAATCTAATTTTTTAATTACCCACCGTTAATGATAAAATTCAGAAAAGATGAAGAAGAATTAGATTATTGTCGTCATTTTGCTAGAAATCTTTAATATCCCCATTAAATGGGGGATGAGACATTTTCTTGATTCAGGATATTCGAATTTCTCTACTAACGAAACTCACCTGAAACGTTGTAATATAAATGTATCGTATTTGCACTGAACATTTTCGAGAATTTTATTTCATAACGTCAAACATGAATGCATAGCTTTTTTAATAAGCAGCACATGAAAGGTCTTTCAGCGAAATTCTCACTTGTATTACTTTATATTTGAGAAGACTTTGTATTTCAACGAGCCGTAGATGCCAAGCACCCGTACTTCGTTGTGATCCACGTATTCCAGTTCTAAAAAATCGACCGGGGTTTACTCGATCTTATCTGCTTTTCCTCTACCTGTCCATCCCCCTTCACCTTGAACACTAATCTTCACAACATTATCGCATCTAATAATTGCAGAGAATATGCCATATATGCCATAGATGCAAAAAAATCCCATTGTTTCATCTCATTTTCTTCCAATAACCGCACAATTTAAATCGGGTAATTGAAGTGCTCACCTCACTCCATTGTCTACATGTTCCACCCATCCATCCTTTCCATAGAGCAAATCGACGTGCGGTGTGTGAAAATCATCGCCATCAATAATACGTTTACGACCCAAGCGTTCTGCTTTTAATGATCGAGCTGTCAGTTGCCACAAGCGGCGCCCTAAAAATCAAAAGAAATCGAAAAACTTTTATAGAAAAAACTTTTTCCCTTTATACACTTTTGCAGGTTTGCATTTGCAGAGTGCATCATACCGTGTCGTGCGTACATACTCGCGTTTTTAAGTGCCTATATTTATCCAGTAGCTTCGACTTCAAAACCATTAAAGCCGGGGATATGGGTATGTGGTGTATGTTACATATTTCGCAAGAGACGACCTAGCCTGTACTAGCCTACAGTTTCGTTTTTTTGACTTCCAGTCCACTCAAACGCACCTTACATACTCAGCCATATTGCGATCGACTAGATTGCATTTCGTAATTGGTTAAGTCGCGGTACATGTAGAACTTACAAGGAAATAGCGCCTCGTGTTGTTGGAGCTTTCAGATGTTGAAGAATCTAGTCAGATATGCGGCTTAGCAATTTTACTATCACGGGTCGATCAGTATCGCAAATTGTCGGCAATTAATATTCATATTTAAACCGGGTTGACCAGCCATGCAAACTTCATAAATAACTTAATTTTTTGCGGTCTGATTGATATGGAATGTAAATGTAAGAGGCTGCAACTTCATCAGTGTCATGAAGTGAGTGTCACTCTTTTAAGGTGATTAATAAACCAAAGTATTGTTATTAGAGATCATTCGGCGACAGAAATTATATGCATCAAATTTCTAAACTTAGCTTTTAGCAGTTGGCATTTTAAACCAACAGAAAGAGAGACACACACGATGCCGCATTAAAAACGCAAAGGCCAGTTTTCAGACGACCATAAAAGCGCATTTCCCTGCTATGATTGGTTCATTCACCAGCAATATAAAATACTATTGCTCATGTTTTGATGGTTGCTGACAGTTTACGGTACTGATTTTTGTGATGAGGGGATTTGTCAAAGCATATATTGTGACAGCCATCTTGCGCTTTCGCCACTTGTTAACGCTCATCACCTTTTCCTGCGCAACCGTTAGATCCTAAATTTTGTCTTCCCCACTTCCCGATCTGCTCTATCGGTTGTAGCTAAAGTTTTTAACCGTTGACTGAAGTCGAAAGATCCCCTAACAAGCTAAAATGAATATCTCTTTGTATTGTATTAGGTGATCTGGGCAAGAAATATTTTAATATCGTTTGTCAACTTAATTGTTACTTCACTGGATGTAATTTTTGTTGCCTACTTTGTAAGAAATTATCCTCATTTTCCACATTTAATTTCATGCTCGCCATCATTTTCACGAATTAGTTGTGGTACTGTGCAAATACGTTGCTTAAATGAAACAATCTGATGCTATTTGCAAGGTGAAAAAATGAATAATTCCCATTAAATAATTTATATTCCACAATAATTAAATCAACTCACCAATAAGTCGCCAATCATGATGTTTGAAACAATTGGGTGGGAAAATAATCAGATCACCGTGTTTTTCCCAACGTTTTGGTAAATCTCGATGAAGCTCATCACACCATATACCGTTACGAACAGCTTCTTCACGTAGTGCATTCAACATTGCACCAAATGGTGATACCAAATTGTATCTGCTTACTATCTCATCGGCACTGTTCCGTCTACCTGAATTTTTTACTGATATAGGTTTTACCAGTATTCGCATTAAATGGTGCAGGATTTCGTACAGATAGGTCAAGTTTACAATAATATGAAGGATTTATGCAAGCCTGAGTTATGACCAGAACTTACATTCAATCAAGCTATAACACCGTAATACATCAGATTTGTTGTTCACATGCTGGATGTATTTATCATTGAGAATATGTCAATTTGCGATCATCAGTGTGTTTGTTAATTTCCTGATTATGTCACATGAATACTGATCGGGGCTGAATGAAATTGTGAGTACAATGCCATATTTCGATTAATAACAAAAGCACAAATCCCATCATTCAGTAGCTCTAATAATTACATTTCAATTTTCAATATGTTCTTGAAACATCGACTGCAAATAAGCGAAATTGACTGGGAATGAACTCCCTATTTGTCTACGTTTTCTTGTTTCATGGGAATTCCGTAGGTTTTTTTAATGCTTTAAGCAAAACGGCAGATTATTCCCCCACATTTCTTCTAACGACCAATGAACAGTTTACGTGTTAAAATAATATAGGTGCTGCCAAAGAAAAAAGAAGAATCCTTTTGCTCAACAAATCGAAAGCATGACGATGATCCTTCAGAAATTAAAAATCTATGCACCTCGACTATTATTACTTAATAATTTTTCAGTAATAATTAGCTCTTTACTTATTAATTGTGGCATTTTATTCCACTTTTCGATGTGTATTTTAATATTGCTGTTGCAGCTGATGCTTCTTTGGAGAGCAGAAAATATGCTTTATGATCAGTGATGCATTATTCCCACAGACTTTTGTGATCTGGTTGTTGAGTTCCTGCAGTATGGTGTGTAGCGTATGGGCCAGCGACGTTGACTATACTTGTAGGATGTGACTGCTGAGGACGTTTCGTCGACCAAAAACAAATATTTAAATAGGCAGCTGCTATCTTATGCTAACTTCTTTCAAGCAGCTCAACTCATCAGAAAGCTTTTTCAGCTCAGCCTTTGTTCTTAGGAGAATAACCAGCGTTAAGAATAACATTCTTTAGGTGTGATCCTCCCAATATAAATCCATCGAATGCTGAGAAAGATTATTTCTTATAAGAATGCGAAAACGGTTTTGCCGAATTTCGTTTGATATGACAATTTTGAGATGTACTTTCAGTTTCTAATCTGTGCAGTCTTCCAGCTTAATGAGTACATGATACTGCGTTTTGCATCAAAATCACCATTCTGACAACTTTATTACAGCGCGATCATTGCTTTGTAAGAGTTCACTTGTGCTATAATTTTATCACACAAGTCATTGAATCTTTCTATTTGTGGGCTTTAATAAGTACTGATGACTTACTTGAACGGTTCGAAAGCGGTCGATCCGTCGTTATAGGTGTAGCGATATCGAGACTTGCTTCACGGTGCATTCTTAAGGATATAATAAAACTGAAAATTATAGCAAGGTGGTTTCTGGGGACACGGGAAGTTCTTTCTGATGACACACGCTTAAACGATACCATAAAATTTATGGCAACAAACGAGCACATATCTCATGAAATAAACATGCAAAAACGAATAAATAAATGATCATTTTCGTTGAACTAAAGAAGATTGTGGCACTTATAATAAATGTGCAGATTCACTTTATCTCTATGCATCAATAAAATTTGTATTTGCGAGATGCACCATGATGAAATAATTTATATAGGTATGTAGGTATTTGTCTATCTATTTATCCGTATGTCTAGTGGCATTAATTTGGGAGGCGATCAAGAATAAACTGTGAAATTTGATGGGTATAACGTGCACTATAGGAAACTCGGTCTATAAGCTCTTAGATTAACTCATAATGAAATTAGAGGCGTTTAGATGGTGTTAAAAAGGCGGATTCACCTTACAGTCGGAACGGATTCGCATTCACCAAAAGGTGGAACGTAAAAACAAAAGCATTTGCAGATGTTGGAGTACAGTTAATCAGTTCAATCTTTGCTAGCAGTTTATGATGTGAATGAAGCGAGCAGCTTACAAGAGCAGTAAAAGTGGACACTTTGCTAGCTCGTTTAGTTCTTTTTTTTCGTTATTTCATAGGTAGACTTCAAAGGTGAAACAATGGCTTTTGGCATTTTAATGGCTTATTGCGCCGTCATTTAAGAAGCCATGTGATAACGGGAAACGATCCTCAACGTATTAAGAGTTCATAATCAAAAACAGTGTTTTCTTTATATAGCAACAAAAAAATTCGATGGCATAAACGATACGCGAAGCGGGGGAAGAGAACATTATGAGTCGATAACTCTTAGTGCCTTCGGAAGGGTGGAAACTTTGTCATCTTTGGGATCATCCGGCTGCCTGCCTTGAGCTACTTTTAACTATATAAGCGGTGATTGGATTCGTATTCGCAGTAATTTGTTTTGAAAAAGATGATATGATAGGTGATAGGAGGGCTCATGGAAAGGTGATATAATGAGTGTTAGAGAGACTTATTGAAGAGCTGTGACTGAAGCATCAAATAGACTCGAAAGAATAGCATACGTTCACCCACATGAGATGTCTATAAATTGCTGGCTAAACATACATACAGTCGTTTTTTTTGCGATGAACGGCTGTTCGAAACAGGCAGCAATAATGAGTTAGCTGAGTGAGATTTGCGTTCTAAATACAACCTTCGTCTGGCTATCTGACGTGAACGAGATGTCCATTATCGATGGGACAAAAAAATTCGTAGAAGACGCTTTCATTATTTCGTCTGGCTATCTAACGTAAATGAGATGTCCATTATCGATGGGACAAAAAAATTCGTAGACGACGCTTTCATTATCGAGCTTTTGTCCATGCGTATTTCTATAAATAATCAATGAATTATTTCAAAAATTAATTCTAAAATTTCAGAGATATTTTTAGAAGTATGAAAATAAATATATGTAATGAAATATATGCAAAAAAATATGTATACATATTTCATATAATGTATACATATTCCGTGAAATATATGTGCAATATATGTAAAGATAAATACAGATATATATATATATATATATATATATATATATATATATATATATATATATACATATATCTGTATATATATATATATATATATATATATATATATATATATGTATATATATATTTCATATAATGTAATCTAATGATTTCCTGAAGCTTTTCATATAATGTGGGATTTTTACGTAGTTTAGCCGATTGCTGTATGCATCAAAACTATGCATTGGGGCGCTTATTTTATTTCGAGAAATCATCGTTGTTTTTTCATTTTTTGCTAAGGATAGTAGTAGTATGTGAGAAGTGATTTATAGCGCTTCCACTGTGTGTTCTGGGAGTGTAACCTGTTATGTTCCATGTTTGATGTTTGTTCGAAAAATTTTGGTCGATTGAAAACTGTGATCAATCACAGTGACATAAATAATATCTCTTTCTATACACTTAATTTAAATTACAGTTGTGCTGAATAGTGAACCGTACGAAACCTCTAAACGTGCAGTTTTCTAGTCTTTAAGAAGGCTATAAATTCTGAAACAAGGTGAAAGTTTGCGGGAAAAAATACTGCAGTTCTTAAATACATTTTTGTGCTCTCATGTCGATTCTTCAATTCTTGAGCCACTGAGCCCTACAATAATGCGTTTTGATTACCAGAATCAGTAGATAATGCCATTTTCTTTTTTCATTTTAAAGAGCAGTAGCCGATTGGAAAAGCGGAATGCCTACGGCTATTTTCTCACGTGCTGAAATGTGAATGCAGCTGGAAATGCACGTCTGGAGAAGGCAATGAAGACATTTGAAGTTCGACAAAGCAAACGAAGTGAAAAATTAAACATCTTGGAGGGATGAAGAATATAGTAATTGATAAATTTCGGCAACATGAATTTAACTGCCGTCGAAATATATTGTGCTTAATTTGCACGACTTTTTTGTTCCTTTATTTATTTGCTTATTTGCCCTTTGAATCACAGTAAAATTGGGAGTTAAAAAAATTTCTTTCATTAAAAAAAAATCAAGAAATATACAGAATTAATGCTCGGCATTTTATATACGTGCTACATATCTCAGGATCAGCGAATGTGAAGAAAAAACACTTTTGTACCGACGATAGAGGCAACATAGAGCGTAAATTTTTCATCGCATATTTCTGCAGAAATAAAAGATATTGATGGAGACTGATTTAACGAGTGATGAAAATATGAAGAGAATATGAGAGAGAAGCTAGTAAGCATTAGCCGGTCGAACGGCTTTGTCGCTATTGAGCACATTACACACTTATTACACTTCATCCCATCAGCACGTTCCCACAGCGTTGTAGGCGGTCACTAATGAAACTACTTGAGATAAAAAAACAATGTGTGTAAATATTTTTTATTTTCGTGCTCGTTGAAAGTGGTGAAAGTGATGCATATGACCGATAACTGGAAACAACAAATTGGAAACCTTTAGTAAATTGAGTATTCGTTATACATAACTACTTAAAAATAACATTAAATACTGATTTTTTTCAAAATCATTGATAGCTACAAACAATTTGTTCGTTTATTATTCGATTGGACGGAAATGTTGCACTCTTATATTCATTCGTTTGAACAATACGCTTTGAATTTGTCATTTTTCCATTTCATTTTCCTCTTTCCCTCCATGATTGTCGCAGTTTTCAATTTCACCTCCACTCATGAACGTGTTAAACTAACGATTTTTTTCTGCTCTATTGGATAAAATGCAAAATTTCAAGGTAGGCATAATTCAAATGAGAAGATCGAATTTATCAGACCGATTAAAGAATGAAATTCGCCTCAATAATGGGCGATATACTAGTGAAAGGCATATATATCACTTCTGCGGATGTTTACTACCGTTATCGCTTCAATGTCCTTAATTTTTTGCAGCTGTAATTTCACACTTATTAAGAATTATTTCAAGATTTATTCGCTTGTTTGTTGTGCGACGTGGATATTTTATAATAAATCGTCGTTACTCGTGAATGTATTAATAAAATAAGTGAAAGAAAAAGTTAGCAAGTAAGTGGAAGAATGAGATATTCTCTTTCGAAACAAAAAAAAATCGTATTCCAAATGTAGATTTGGTTTGAAGATTAAAAAAAGCGAAAAATTTTAAAGCTGATCATCTTTAAAGCTTTTAGATTTCTGAAAGTATAGCCGCATAATCTTTTCCTTAGGTCGCTTCAGCCTATCGAATAAACTGTTTCATTTAAGAGTTAAAATAGGGAGAAGTAGGGAATGAAAAGTGGAAAATCGAAAGTTTGGGTTCAGGAAGTGGAAATGATGTTAGCTCTATGGGGAATATGAGGAAATTTTGAGAAGATATTTATGAGTGGAAAAATATTTGTTCAGTTCTCTGGCTGTGGTGACATTTATGAATCATCGCTTCAAGGAAACCTGTAGGAACAATAAACCGTTCAGTCGCTAACTTGTTGCATTAAAAAACGCTAACACAATAATATCAATGATCTCAATGAGAATTAGGCTATTTTTAAGTAGCATGAATTATTTTCACCAAAGCGCGTAGACTACTTCAGAAGAATATGGTACTGAAATCCTCATTTCCACGACCTGAGTTCTTTTATTTCATAGGACCCATTGTATGCTTCATTAAAGGAAGAAGAACAGAAAGATTAATGTTGTGGTAGCTCACCTTTCCAACTGCAATGAGTGGGTGGTAAAATGGTAACTTCGGACCAGTAATGTATTTCACAGATTTTTAGATGAAATTTCCAAGTTCTCAAGAAAAGAGCAAGTTGTTAAACCACCATATGTTGAATAATGAAAATTGTAAAAGTGTATTATGTCGTAAAAGTGAAATTAGTTCAAATATACATTAAACTTTTTGAGATATATATGAAATTTTTAAAAAAGGTTTTTCCACAGTTCCCTCTTCACCAAGCGGTTTTTGATGACAAGTGAAGTCTTTTTCACTGACTGAAATCTACTTGGTGCATTTCTTAATGTTAACTTGAAGAAATTAGAACCTATGGATCTGGGATATTTCCACATAGCTCAATAGCTGTACGCAGCAATTGTGCACTCGACAAATGCGCTTCTAATAGATTGCCATTAACTTATCAAATAACGCCAGTTTTACACTGTTGTATTTTGAACACTAGCATTTTGCGCTATTTATATTAAATGACCAATCTCTGATGACACAGTTGATCATAACTTTTCGTTTCATCCCGCTTTTCTAATTTCCCTTATAGGGGATGTGTATGCTTACTATCAATGAGGTGTGCAATGGAGAATAATTATTGAAAAACTTGAATGATCATCAATCTAAAAAATAATTCAATAAAGACGGTTGCGAAAGTACATCACTGAAATTTTGGGTTAGCATTATTGAAATGGTTTCCGCCTGCCAATCAGCAACGAAGTAGTTCGATTACACTTATGAAGGAATCCGATTATACTTCGATGTGATTGACCTGGATACCACAAATTCATGTCTCATATTCTGTGTGTGAACATTGCAAAGCAGTGAAGAATCTCGAAAGAAGAAATTAGTTGTTATGTTTGAACATCACGGATTTGTTTGGAAATTGGTCGTAAGTCTTTACCGTTATTTCATGGCGTGAAAATCTTTTATTATATGATCAGTTCTTTTTCAATGGAATTAATGCATTTATTCATGGAAACTTGCATATATAAACTGATAAGAATATGCACGTGTTTTATTGATTCATTTTGAGCAAACTTTCGAAACAAAGAGACTATTCTTCTGCATATATTTTAAAGTTGAATTCCTAAAGCTAATTAAGAAATAGTTGAACTACCTACTTCATCAGCTTAGGAACCATTACAGGAAGAAAGATTAAACGAACAAATCAAAAAAAGGTCTTCTTAAAAATCTTTAACGCAATAACCGTTGCCGACTATCTGCTGCAGATGAATATCCTCGTTTCCAATTACAAAGAATATTTTATGTTTTTAGAAGTGTCTCATATTTTAATCTAAGCATTCATCTCAATAAATGTAGAAAGATCGATTACATTTATTAATAAATGCCAATTGAGAGAATCATGAAGCAAGAAATAAAGTGGAAATGAAAATATCTGAGAGTTGGATAAATTGCTAGTTGAGTTGGTTAAAGCCTCGTTTCACATCGAATATTCCATCTACGAAAAACTTTGTCTTTTTCGGCATCACATCGCTTAAAGTCCTTCTTTGGACATGCCACTTTGCATGGGTCTTTCACATCGAGTTTCTCTGCAACCTCATAACGACATTACGGAAACAGGTAATCTAGTTCTAGAAACTCTTTAAAATTAGAACCAATAAAGACCTTGAATGAACCACTAATGGTATACAATTATTTGAATAATTTCTGAATAAAGATGAATATTCCAAAGCGCAGTCACCTGAAAGATTCGAAGAAAATAACTAGGCAGATATGTTGATTGTAGGAGAGGACGTAATAACTGTTTCAGTAAAACAGCTGAATTATTGAACAAAAGCCATACCAGAAACAATTATAACAGAAAAAACGTGCCGAGGGATTTGAGGAATTTTCAAAACAAATTCTTGGGAAAATTCTCCACACAAACTTCGTTGATAAAGTTTACCTATCCCAGTACATCCAAGAGGGTGAGTACACCAATCACAAGTAAATACAAACTTGATTAAAGATTACATCACTTTTTATAGACTCTCGTACAAACGATATTTCTCATTCCAGAATCGTTTAATATAAAATTATAAAAAAGTGAACAATAATTCTAAGCAAAACCACTTGCCACGGATGCTCCTTTTTTTAAAAGCCAACATATTTGTTAGTGCAAAACCGTTTTTTTATGATAGCCAAAAGATATAGCTACTGCTCGTTGCTTAGCTAATATCGATAAACATCTTTCTTAGTTGGAAACGTCAATGCTCAAAATGAAATTAATTCATGCAAAATTGCGGACCAAAATCTTACCATGAGTTATGAAAACAGCTGCTGAAGTGCTCTTGAAAACAAATGTGATGAGAATCTGAAATTTCGAAAACAGCAGAATTCAAAATTAAGTAAAACAAAAAACCTCTAAAGTTAAGGGAAACGAAAATTCAAAGGTGGTTGCTTTCTTTGAAATGAATACTTGAGACATCTTGCAAACGATGAGCACGGGAACAAAAGATGCACTGAGCAAGCAGGTGCCCTAACTAGTTCTTTTTATTTGCACAAGTGACATTTGATAGTTGCGAAGGTGTCAAGGCAAACCCCGTCGACAAATCTAGCCCTGCGGAGTCGGATATTGAATTATTCAGCCTAGCCATATAGCAAGAGGTATTATTAGAGCGAGAGTGATATTCGGCAGGGAAACATGAAAGATTTGGCAACGACCCATAATGCATCATTGTGGAAATACAATTGATATAATAAATGTTTAAACAGTGTGACTGTTAAACATAAATGTTGAACAGATGCTTGCAGACTTTAAAACATAAACAATACTGCTGGAAATGCATCTAGAACTGTGCAAGCCAAACGATAAACGAAACCATCCTTTATTTATTTCTTTGTTGAACTAAATTATCTCTTAATCAGTTGCTAATAAAACTATAAAAGAAAATTCCATACCAAACAGAAAATTTCGCTGAAATGCATTGCGACTGGTGCACCTCCTGTAAAAAAATAACGCTTTACACATTTACCGACAGCATGAGAGCCACTGTCAGTCATTTTGCTCATATGCTACTTTTCAACCATTGTTCGTCGCTTTGTGTCACTGATCGACTTATGTGCCCTGATTTGCCCGACGCCTACATAAGTCGAGCCTCAATCCACTGGCGTCAGTTTTCTCCATCCGCGGTTCACAGATCGGCACCTCCGAAAGCTGCCGATGGAGAAGACTGACGCCAACGGATTGAGGCCAGAATCATATTGGCTTCAGGCAGATCAAAAGCACATAAGTCGATCAATGGCATGAAGCGAAGAGCAATGAACGGAAACAGCCATAAGAGCAAAATTATCATTGTTAGATCACAAATAGCGTTGGCTCTTTAGAGGCATACCCGATATGTACTCTGAATGTTGACCATTATCTTAAACACTAAAATGACCACGAGGGAGAGGGAAAGGGGTGACGGGGGAGGAACGATGGAGAAAGCAACGCGAGGAAGAGGAGTAGGAGGGAAACGATGACAGCAGTGGATTGAGGAAGAGGAACGGAGGAGCTATGTGAAAAGTTCTGATAAACCCAGGCAATGCTAGGACGGTGGGAACAATTACTCAGTTTTTTATGCAATAAACATAAAATTTATGCCAAATTTTAACACCTAAAATAAGTATTCCATACTGTTTAATAGTGGCTGACAGTGTCGAAAATTTCGTAAGGAAACACAACCAAGAATAAAATTCAACTTTCATATATTAATTATGTTTTTAACGTTGGTTTATGCCGTTTACGGAGAAATAATCCATCATTTTTCTTATATTCAACAATCGTCTGTAATGAAGAACAACATAAATCGAGTGAATGGAGGAAACAGCCTATCTACACGTCAAATAGAAAGGTGAATCACCCCTTCGCAGGTGTAACGCATGTGACTGATTGCTCTGAGATTCACTGTCGTCAAAATTCGCCAAATGGGAGACGAAAATGCGCACCGCTGTGCAATAGTCCATTCCCAAAGTTGTCCACAAATTTTACGGAGACATCCAATTTGGCTAGCAGCTTTAGGAAACACAGTATGTTACAAGTTATTTAGTGCTGGATCTGAAGCACTGCTATTGCACCACTTGAATGTACACAATGAAGTTTAGTGAAAACGGTTCACATACTAAAAAACTTTTGAAAACCGCTCAGCAGCAGCAAAAGGTTAGCCGACATGGCGTTTCTTAGGGCTATATCTCCGAAACAACCAATGAACATACATTTCGAGTGTGATTCACCGCAGGCGATTTTATCACCTCATTCTTCCATATTTAACACCTCGTGACTTTCGTTTGTTCTATACAACGCAGCATCAGAAGTCTCGTATTTCCTGCTACCGCATCGCAAGAAACAAAAACAACATTTACAAGACGATCTTGGTCCAAACATCTCTTCCCGGGCAGTTCACCTATTCCTCTTGATATAAGTGCCTCGAACATCAGGAAAGCACCGCCTCAATCACTCAAAGTCCCCTTGTCAAATTATTCCAACCTTTCTTCCAACTTCTGGGGCATATAGTTGCACTCAACCACACCCTTCCTCCTGACATGCCTAAACCTCGAAAATAACGACATCCAACTGACTAGTCATTCAGCACCTTCTTGCCTGGCAAATATCGAGAGCAATTATTTGTGACAATAAAAGACCCTCGTCCTGGACGGACATAAAACGTAAACATTTTATGCCACGTGGTACTCTTAAGCGCGAGATGCAGCGTCCCTTACTTCATCAAATTTAGCGAATTTTTCGCAAAAGTTTGCAAACACAATGTGAACAAACTGAATTCATTGAAATGACTGCCGTTTTAAAACGACGGCAGGTTATGCACCATCGAAACAAATTTCCAAGCAACGTGCGTCATTATTCCCCGGGATATTTGCGTAATAAACGAAACGGTATCGTGAATAGTCGCGAAAACAGGATAACCAGCCTTGTCACATGTGTCCTTCTTCCCATCCTACCTCACCCTCTATTCATCTCTCTGTCCCCTCTCCCATATGAAGAGGATGTCCCCACAAGAGGTCATAAAAATTTGTAAATATCTTATGCAATAAACAAAGAAACAACTTTGTGGCCGAAAATTTATCGACAATACAAAACAGTAGAGCGAATCATGCAAGATAGACGCACCAATTAATGTTAATGAATGTGTTAAATTTAAAAGCGAAGGCACCACACATTCATTCAATTCAGAAACATCCACATTTATCATATATTTGTGCGCACTGAAGCATATATTTGTTCAGCAAATACATAAAACTTCAAAAAATAGAACACCATTTAAAAGCATTTTTCTGAGACGTTTCGCTTATCGCAAATAGATAAAAAAAGAACTGCAAGCGCAATCTTTACAATTCACATACAAAGATAAAAACATCGAATTATCGAAAGAACCCGCTAAATAATCACTAGAAACAATTAATGCTTCAATTAAAGAAGACCTCTCTCATGGAGAAGATTTCAAAGAAATAAATACTTTCATTTTGTATTGCTCTAAAAATATGATTTTCTTGCCTAAAGTGCAGAATTTATAGGAAAAACTTTAAAAGAATTGCCATCAGAATGGTGACCAATATGCGTGGAAAAAATTTGGCTTCCAATCATAACTATTAGTAGGACAACTTTAGCGTCGATTTCCTAACGCCCTATCCATGCTAAGTCCTTTTTACTATCAATCAACTAGTACTGATAAAAGATATCTTATCCACACTACTGTACTCAATACTGCAGTAATTCATATGTTTAACTACAATACGAAAGAGGAATCGATGTTGCAGCACTCAGTTAAAATGACAATAAGGATAGGAGCTACTTCATCTGACAATTCTTCACTCAGGCCTAATTATTTTAAAAAAAGTCAGTAAAAAACATCTTTGCGTAGAGAACACAAACGATGCAAGCGGAAGCAAACCAGCAGTATAGCAAAACACCGTCTCATCACGATGGAGGATTTCTATAGTTGGCGACTGCAAGAGAACCTCAAGGAGAGTAGTTGGCGACTGCAAGAGAACCTCAATGAGCGATACAATAAAAAGTGCCTTTGGAAGAATTATATTTAAGCTTATTTAAAAAAAACAAGAACCCAATTTCATCATTCAAACTTTCCACTCAGTCATCAAATGAATCAAAAATTGATGGCAGATAAATCCTCTTGAATAGTCCAATGTCGGAATAGCCGAAGCAGATCCTCACTTCGATTTTTGTAAAATCAAAGTAGGAAACCGTTAAAATGATTCCTAGTTTAATTTTCAAGAAATAATTCTTCATACATTTCGCCTCTTTTCTTCAATTTACGAGAATTTTCCTGTTTTTTTTTGCGATGATTTACTGCAATTGGCATAGTGTTTGTTTTTTTAATGAGTATTCAGTGCCACAATGGAAAGGCTCAATTTGATCCACTATAGTTGCTCTGTGGATGTTGCAAAATGCAGATTGCAATCACATTCAGTCTTCCTTAAACAATCCCAAATTACTTTAGTTTGCACCTCTTCTATTCGCCTCCTCAATTAGGATTCCTCACAAAATCACCGCCTAGACGTCTCAGTGAAGAGACTTTGGGTATGCTAAGGAATTCGACTACTGAATTAGATAGTGCTCTAATCGATTTATATGATGATTTTGTGAGTAAAACATCTCGAAAAAGCGACCATCATCGTTAGAGATGGAACTGAACGGAAAGACAATAACTCGTCATGGATGATTTTTGTACGAAAGATACTTTTCTGAGTAATCTCCGGTCGTCTCTGTAGTGAAGGCCGGAATCGTCAAGGATATAATGACCGTGATCAGTTCTTGTACGAGATCTCCTCGTTCCGATATGAAATCGACCCAAATTGGACACCTACCAACTGACCAGTTCGCTTTGGCCTTTGAAATATGGGAAAGCGACTGGGAAACTATCATCGTGGTTACTTCCGAAGAACTTCCCAGCAGAGCAATTGGCAAGTTTAGGTACTTTATTTTAGATAAGTCCAGCGGAAATGTCTACTCAAATTCTATGAGAAACTATTGAAGTGACTGCGATTTACGTCTACAACACCCATACTGGGAAAGTACTTCATTCGCCGACTCAAAAACCAATTCTAAACCGAGGAATAAACGACCTAAAGACGCCAGAGAATCAAGCCGACTCCTCATTTTATCGGTAACGTAAAAAAAGCACATCCGATCTGGAAACGTTCAAAGCGCCTCTTCAGTGCAGTCAAAGACACCCCTTCGCTTTGTTTCAAAACGTCAGGTCTTTTCTGCTTCAGTGTTCAGTCACTGAAAACTTAGAGACATTGACAAGACTGATTCCACTGGTTTGTGCCGTTTTAGCAGCACCTGTACCCTTCAAAAAGTGAATATTAGCATTTCGAAAGCCTGACCTCCTTAACAAGACTCTCCCTCCCCCTCCCCCCTCCCCCATTTCGACCGCTTCAGCTTACTCGAATGACCTCAAGCATCGAAATAAATAAAAGTGGTGAAAAAACGACAACGGCATTCCGAAAGGAAGAAGCATTGCGAATAAATGATACAGCAATATACATAATAATTAAGAAACGAGCAAGTTGTTTACAGATACGTCGCACACTGAAAGGTGCTCGCTTGCTGTTCGCATTCAGTGCCCCTAGAATCCCAGAATGTTCGCACCTAGAAAATATTCGTACATTGGGCGAATACAAAATCCTGGCTGACCACTGGTCGTGATGCACATAAAGGTTTCCAGAAATGTGTATTTCCAGGATAGGTATTTCTGGAAGGGATCGATAATATGCCGGACTTCCGGATATCACCGATCTGCGGAAAGCCACTCAACAAAAATTACTTATAATCGTTTATGAGAAACGGAAAAATGATTTGCAACAAGCAAGCATATTTGCAAAAGAGCAGGTTTATAAAGTTATAAAAATAATCCAATAAATTAGAGATTAAAAAAATTGGCTCCTGCTAGTGGCATGACTATAAAAGTCTACAAACTGATTGCAGATGCAGACAAGTAGGCAATGAGAGAGTTTCGAGTGGAAAGTCCGAATGAACGAATGGTCGTGATTCGAATGGCTTCAAATATGTGCCCATCATTATAAGCGTATTCTGAAACTATTATTGCTTAGAGAAATGCAAAGCAAAGAAGTAAATTTTCGACATCAACAAACATGAGATGCTTTAAGGAATTTACAATTACTGCGACTAGTCCAATTAATGATAACATCAGCGTAAAGCACAGCAGGAATGGCATTGAAATTGGTCGGGAAGGAAGTCGAAATTAGGTTTGTAAGCGTTCCAAAAGCTGGAAACCTAAGAGTCCTGAGCACTCTGATTGCTGTTAGGCTAAAAGATAAAGAAGAACTATTGCAAGAGGAACTCTGAAGGCCCAAAACGAAGTGGAAATCTCAGTCCGCCTTCCTCTCCCTCGAAAAAAAAAACAGTGGAAACGGAGTAAAAAGTTACCAAATTCCTGACAAATGAGTTATAGTTCCACATTTTTGGTGCAAAAATGCATTCTTATTTTCCAAATACACAACATTTCAAAGCACTTAATGCCAAATAAATGAGAATTTTTCCCATATTTTCGAGTCATCCCGTAGAGGGGAACTGATAATCCGTAAAACTAAGGCAGCATCTCCAACAAACTTAACAGAAGAAATCAATCCAATTCAGCTCATTTCAGTTCCAATCTTGCTGCATCCTGCAACCTTATATTTACTTAACCTGGTGAGTGAATGCGAAAATTAAGATTAGAAAAACCCAAGAAAAAAAAGCTGCAAATCGATGAAGCAAGGAGGCAATACGAACGAACTTGATCAGCATCGCTGCCGCCACTTGCACGCACCCGTTCGTTCAGCCGTTGCGAGACTTTTATAAGGAAATCAGGCTCAAGATGTCTCTCCTCGAAACCGTCAGATGGTGCGTAATGTTGAAGTATTGCTATCACCTAAAATCGTTACTTGAATAAAGATCACTTGATAGACAGCATGCAAAAATCTAACCTCATCTAAAAATAACAGGCTTTCTGTAAATCAGTATGAAAACCTCCTGTCCATTGCGATATTCGCTTATACATCACAATTCTACTGTTTCGAACTCTTAAACCAGAAAAAATGTGGCGAAAAAATTTGGTAATACAGTCCGAACTATGCACAAATTCCTCAATCATTTGCGAAAACAATTTTGTTCATACGTTGTCAGCCGCGATGTAGAAATGAGTCGTTGGCTGGAAATTTATGAGAACGATTTATCGCGCAACAGAGAGTAGCTGGGGCTTCGCCTACTTCGACCCCTTAATATTGCTAAAAAAAGTAAAAACTATGCCATACCGCGCATTTATCCTCACCTATTGTCTAGATATTTAAATATTAGAACATTCAAAACGAGATGTGCAACAGAGGTTGTGAAGTATTTGAGGAGCATCACAAAAAATAAACGTCAACAGTTCCGTTACAGTGCTATTCAGAATGACCGCTAATTAACATATGCTTTTGCCATACAAACAAATCAACAAACCATGAAAACTTCGAGTAGTTTGGAAAGGCTGGAAAATTTAAAAAAAAATTCCACTCATTTCACATTCGACCTTTGAGGAGAATTTAGAGAAGTAATCATAATCAGAGAACAATAGAAAGAAAGAAGAAAAATCGAATTTCGACATCGTTTTAATGACGAAAGAATTTCTAAAGCTAACTAAACGATAATAATAAACGGTAACAGACATTTGTAAAATAAGTGTTGGTGATATTCTTCCCTAAGAGTAGTCTTAAACAATTCGCTGACTGCATAAAGATGGAAAAGCCTTGGCCGATCATATGCGGAAGTCAAGTTAAAGCTTTAAAATGTGAATTAATTCTCTTAACACCAGATCCAAAAAATGCTCGAACGAAAACTTACGTCACGTGCAACGTCAAACTTAACCCTTCAAAACAGTTAAGATGGCAAAAAATCCTTTTTCCCTTGTACTATTTATACCAGACAAACTGCGCAATTCATTTTTTGACTTACATATTGCGCTGCATATTCGTCAATATGTTGTTACTACCTGCTGTAATTTTTTTTATTTAGTTCAACATAGAAACCAGCAATTTCATTGGGATTCTAAGAGGTTTCTGCGAGAAATTTCTGCTATACTGACTGCTCCTAACGATGCAATATCACAACGATGTTCCTGAAACCGGAAGGACCGTAATGAAAAGTCATAGTTTCCCAGCTCCTCTTGTGATATAGCAATCTACACAACCGACATTAAAAGCAATAATCATTCACAGAAATCACCCGTAAACATACCTGTTTAGGTTTCAGCTTGGAAGTCATTTCACCACAAAGCGTATCAAGATTGGATTCGTCTTTCTTTGACTGTAACAAATGTGACGCTTGTACAAGTGGCTCCAATGTTTCACGATGCACTCCAAAACCTTTCGAGGATAACCATGACTGAATTTCTGTTACGTTGTGCCTACAATGAAACGTTCAATTTGTTAACACTAATGGAATAAATATCGCTCATTTAATAGATATAACGAATTTTTACAAGCCACTCGTTGTCATCCCTCATTTTAGAGAAACTTTTAAATGTTTTCTATAACAATATTTATAAAAAGTCGAATAATGTATTCGTATACAACTCATGATAAATCTGGAAAGAATTTATAAGCAAGATCCCCTAATCGAGAATGAAAGGTGACGCAAATTGAAAGGTACAGCACGACAGCTGAAATAATAGGCCTTTTCTATATTCTGACCTCACAATAAAGTTGCCGAATCGATAATCAAAAATAAAACAAAAATGAGCACCGCAAACGACACGAGGATGTTTGAGTGCTTTCACGATTCGCTCACTCAAGCAACCATTTTTAGAAGCAACTAATAAAAACACTGTGTAATGTCTGAGCATTTAACGTGACCTGATTACGAACTCAGACGATTCAAAAAGATTTTTTAAAATCACTAGGGCGGTGCAGAAATAAAATATTATTTCCGGAACAGAAGATGCGCAATCCTCGGCTTAAATATATTCATAGTTTCTTCCAGAAAATGAATTGAGGCGAGATGCTCTCTTTCCTAATGCAAACGCAACTACAGGAGATTAAATAAATACAACTGGATGAATTCATATGAAGAATATTAACGGCAATCACCGATGAGTATGCTTGTCGATTACTGAGTTGAAAATGTTTCTTCTGAGCAATAAAATTCTTAAAAACGGCATCTTAAAATTCTCTTATGATTTCCTGTTTAAGCATGAGCAGACATGAAACGGTTTATTCTGCAGACACAAATCCGCAAAGAAGCAACAATAGGAAACTGTCTGCCCTCTCCTACGATATCTCAGCACCTTGGAAATGATGACACAATCAAACATTTGGATATTAAAGCGATATAAAAATGATGGATTAATTTCAAACTACAAAAAATTCAGTGGACAATAATTACCAATCTTCAAGCAGCATAGAAAAGAAAAAAGCAGTCAAAAGATTACTCACTTAATTTGAATTGCCTTTTCAAAATTACACAGCTCTTTCCTGAACATAAGATGATTCAGAGCGAGTGCACAAATCCAATACGTCATCTGGCCGAACACCTGACTTAGTAACACAGTATCTGCACCGTACACCTTCAGCTTGGTATAAATGAAATTCAACTGAAATTGAACAAACTGATAGCATATAAACCATAAACAGTTTCACAGCAGTAAGTAGTAGCATGATCTTTAAGGTCTGAAAGATAGGAGATGACCACTCATTCAAATACGGAGAAAGGGTTGTGTGTGATATCAAAATGACCAGGACGTAAGTAACTACGATTTCATTTGCGGCTTATGAATACGTCTAGCCAAAGCATGCGCATATATAAATGAAGGGAAAATATAAGAAAATATGTATCGTTCGATCACAGCGATTACTTTTTCAACCGACCGCGAGATGCTTTTGATTAAAAACTGGTCAAAAATTGCGATATCCACTTCAGTTCCCACATATACCACAGTACAAAATTACGGCAGTAAAGCATTCTCACCATATGAACAATTTCACACCAGATCGTTGTACATTTCACAGAATTTACAACGAATTCATCGAACGGAAAAGGAGGACAGAATTTGCTGTCTCGAAAAGAATAATTCCATGCTTCATTATGAAGTAATCAGAGATTTTTCAGAGATGGCTCAAGAAAATGAAAATCAATTGGACTTGAAATCGGCGTTTTCGAAGCGGTGAAAATCAAAAGGTTCAACTACTTAAAAGTTTGCGCAATCATCAAAAACGAATATGTTATTACCAGTTCGAGAAGATCGTCAAGAGCTCTTTGAGATGAATGTTGATCTTTCGATGAGGCTCGCTTTGAACCACTTTCTGTATTACCATTTATCATCAAATCTTGTGAAGTATCGTGTTGCAATATGCCCGGCACTTGAAAAAAATCAAAATTTACATTATATTTCAGGAGGATAAAATTTATATTAGAGGTTGTATGATTTATTAAGTTTTAGAAGAGACATTTATATACTATTGTTGGCGCAGAAATTGAAGAATTCAATTAGACATATGCTGAAAACGGAAATTTTAGACGAACGCAGACGAAAACATTTAACAATTATTCAACTTCCAAACACATTATACTTCCTCCTATCCAAGGAAGATTCGATAAAATTTTCCTTGCATCATATTATGAAATGACACAGAAAACGATGTAATACAATTTCCTCATAGATAATTCAAAATGTTTCAGAAATCAGGGCAACAAAATTCATCGCCTCATTGAACAATTAATGACGCCAATTATTTCTAATGAGAATATTCAACGGTGTCATGCTCTCATATAGTAATTTCTGAATACATGCAATGAAAAGTCTGAACTAATCGAAATTTGCCTATTGCAATAAATTTTTCATAAATAAGGCGAGCCAATGAAGAGAATATATGAATGGGCAAAGCAACGAAGAAATGAGAACTATCTTAAAAAACTGAAATGATAAAGAAGCAATTAGAAAACATGCGCACAGCACGGATGCACGTGTTAACTTCATTTTTTTCAGCTAGAATTGATCCCTCAGATCAATAGATCTCCTCGGTTAGACGATAAATTATAGCAGTAGCAATTTTCGTCTGACTTACGATGAGAGACCCGTCCTACGTGATGTCATTTATGAAGCTGAATTACATCACCATAAACAGGAACCGGAAAAAGCGGGCAATTCGATTAAAAAGAACAAGTGAAGAAAGGTAGCAGACAATCACGTATGACATATGATTCCTTTGTTAGCGCATTAATCACATCAAGCGGCTACATTCGCAATAAAAAAGACATGATATTAGAGTAACATTTTCGTCTACAAAACTGATCATTTGCATTAGAATGACCGAAAAACTACTTGAGAACGTCTACACTAATGCAAAGGGAAAAAATCGTTCACAGTTTAGATTTACAAGTAGTCTTTCGCATTTTAGTGCCTCGAGCTCGTGGAAGAGATATAAACGAGTAAAAAGGATATAAAATTTATGAATGCAGTCAACTGAAAATGAAAAGCATCAACCTGACTAGGAAAATGGACTACGATCTCAGGCTCTAAACTACACACTCAAAAGGTTTCACGGCCACAACTTTCTTGGCTCGTGAATCGAAGCCAATAACCACATCCACTCTTCAACAAGTACAACGAATAGGAATCACTGTAGCGCTTTTCTGTGAAAATAAACGAAAAACCTATAATAAGAAAAAAAAGCAACAAACCAATTTTGGGAGCAAGTACAGGCTCAATCGCTCGTTTCATTAAGTTCTGGAAGCATTCCTCAACTCGTGCACACAACTGATCCCGAATAGGTGCTAAATCGAAACTTTGCATTCGTTGGCTATTTTGTTTCTCCGTGTTACCGACGTACCAATCCTGCAATCAAATATCACAGGAAACATTGCACGCAAAAATTCGACGGAAAATTAGGTTTCAATCGATAGAAAAAAAGAAACACTGTACAGAAGATCAGTATGCTTACAAAAACAAAAGTAAGGTGTAAAAGGAAGTTAAATTCATTGTTTCCTATCTCCCACTCCCCTCTATTTACTTGGAATATTTTTGGAACTTCCCATGGTAATCACAGTATCCCCTTAGAAACTTCAATTAAATCATTTAGGCAAATGGTCACAACATAACTAGAAAAATGGCTTTTTCTCAGATTGAAACCATGAAATCTTCGTCTGTTTTAAGATCTTAGTTGCTCATTTCGCCGACATATAATATACCCCACCCAACCTCCGTCTGCGGCCCTTATCTTCGCCGAGAAGGTTCTGCTTGCAAGGAAATGTTTGTTTTCGAAAAAACAAACGTTATTGTTTTCGCCACTGTACTGTCGAAGCAGATTAAATAATCGCCATGAGTTCACGAGCCATAACGCCAACACATCCATATCGTTTGAACGCTGCAACAGATTGCACGCAGTTGTGCTTAGTCAACAGTGATCAGCACACCAGAATTACTGATAATTTGAACAAAGTAATCAGACGGCAAGTAGGAGAGGCAGAGAGAATAGGGATGGGGACATTCACACATAAGAGAAACTGAAATGAGCTCTAAAAATAACTTTTCTTTTGCCAAAACATCAATGAATATTTCAAGATAAACATGCTCATATACCAATTTTAACACACCCATTTGAAGCGAAGCAGTGGAAAGAATTGCAACGTCATTACGTCTAAACTTGACCAGGCTTACCAATGCAAAAAACGCCGTTAAAAAGATGCAAAAGGCTTCCTCTATTAATTTCTACAAAACACTCCCTCGTTATGCAAGTTAACAACCCAACGGAGCATTGAACTTTCCTGGGCGTTATGAAAATCTGCAAAATGCCTATTACCATTTCAGCTTTAATGTGATATACAACCTCACGAATAAGTAAACCTTGTAAGCTTTCCACGTATGAACTTTAATGTGATCGAACGAGAGCGAAAAAGATACATACCGAGACCGTATCTTTGAGTACAACATGTACCGCAGAGAAGAGACCGGTGAGAGCAGCCTCATCCTTCGCGTGATCGTAATATCGGAATGCAGCCAATAGCAAATACGCTGGCAAACACGGCGTTAGCAAACGAGCTAAGCGTGGCTTTAAATCTATAAGTACACTCAAATTTGTAGATAACAACGCAAAATGATGACAGCTGGTAAATATACTGCAAATATCAAACGCTGATATAGTAAATAGTTTCATTTACGACACTCCACTCTGCTGCTATACAAACTTTACTATCACCGTCATCGGCTGAATAAATGATGGCACGCAAATTGCTCATACTGATGAAATTCTACTTGCCATCAACTAACAGTAAGATAGATCGCGTGAATATCAGAAAATCATGCAAATCGGCCAAAAATAGATATACGTGAAAAACAAACGAGTGATAATTAATGCAGTCAGACTGCTTATGAATAATCTCTTAGAAATGATGTCAGCTAAAAAAAGCTTGGGTCCAGTGATCAAAAAAGGAAACTTGGTTAGCAAAAATGGTAGAGTGATAAAATGAGCCGTCGATCTCTCATTTAAAACCCTATTAAGAAGGTAGATTGTGTGCAGATTTGAATAGTATAGCAATGAAGTTAATACGCCAATCACTTCAGCTTGTAAATAACTGCCTCGGGTAAGACCACGCGGCAGAGAAACGTACAGACACAACAAAGTTTCTATTCAGAAGTCCGAAGATAAATGTGGCGGTTCTCCAAAGACTGCCGACCAATTGTGAATGTTATCAATGATAGTGAAAATACCCTTATTATGAAAAAAAAAACTGTCGACCGATGTTGCTTGAGAATAAAAATGGATTCAAGAAATAGGAAAGGCGTGGAAATGAAAAAAAAAAACCTATAAAATTAAAAAAAGATAAAGATGAACGGTTCAAAATGCTCACCACAAACAAGAATCCTAGTAAATTCGGGTACGTTGAATACTTCAAGCAATGAGGAATGCTCGACGCTCTCTTTGGTGAGTGCCTCAAGTCGAATAATCTCTGAATCAGAAGCGTTGTCTGAAATAGAAAAATAAAACGCTTGAGGCTGTGCACACTATTACAGCCATTCATTAATTCACTTATTATGCAGAAGTCACCACTAAATCAGATGTTTCAATTTGTCATTTATTTATTTTAATGATGGAAATGACTCAGTGTGCTAAGAAATAAAAAACCAACCGATATGTTTTACAATTCTGAAAGCACAAGGAAAAATGAGAGGCAAGAATCATTTAAATCAACTGCTCCTAACACTTCAACGTTTTGACTCATATCTCTGTACACTGATGACCGAACATGTAAACTAACGCTTTATGAATTATTTCCGCATCTATAACCGGATGCTTCACTAACGGCCGGATACACTGCCCAGAAAATTTAACGCTTATAAATAAATATGAAAAGAAAATAGCAATGATGTGGTTGCTAGCTTAATGAACGAACTGCTCTTGAAGCCAATAAAGAGATGAGATTGTCGAGCACGACTAAGCTATTCGAAAACAAATTGAAATTGGCGATCAGAGCGGCACAATTCTTCCAATGATAATTTCTACCCATTCAAATGTGTTGTGATAATCATTCCATTAGGAATGTGGGAAAATGAGCAAGATAGCCGACTTCGACAGGAAACTGCTCAACCAGAACGAACGCATCTCAAGAATCCAATAAATCTTCGTTAGAATATGTGGGAAAAATAAACTTCTTCCGGAAAACATAAATTAGATAGGCCAGAAAACGAAGTTCCTCATAGAACAAACATCCTATCAATGGAGTGCATTTACACATAAAAAATGGAACATTATGTAAAAATGGCGATGAATTTTGGCAATACAATAAGAATCTCGAAACTAAAAATTATAACATCTAATGTATTACGTTACTTAAATTAGAATATAATGTAAATGATGAATTTAACTCTTTCTTATCCTGAAAGTGTGCAAACAAAAATTGATTTAAATAAAAGGAAGTGAACATTCGAATGGAATATACAATTAAAAACAAATGCAACAAGACGAATAGTTTATATATATATGTACATAATCGGCGAAGAAAAATATGAGAATATATTTAGGTGGTTTATATAGATGATTTTTGTTTTCATCTCCGTCACAAAGCAATCCACTCAAGCAGACTTGTGGCGCTGACAGCAAGAAGTACACGGAGGCCGCCACGTATAAATGAAAAATGAAGCTATCACAGCGACGAAAATGAAATCGGGTTTCTTTTTTCCGCTGATATGGCACTTTTACCAAAAGAACTGCTACACTTGAAATATGAACGTGCCAAAATTAAAAGTTCCAATAACACTCACACACGAATAAAAGGTCATTTAATTGTAAACTGCCATTTTCGACTAATTCTACATAGCACTTCGCCGGAAGAATACGCTGCATTTGGAACGCAAAAAGTGGTAGCGAAAATAACCTTTAAGAACCAGTACAATGGAATCCTCGAACTTTTAATAAATCTGTACGTCCAAAAGAACTGCGGAACTGCCAAGACTGGTGTGAAGCTACAAATATCACCTTTCATAACGATATGAGCGTTAATTTCTCATCGGCCTCTCGTATATAAACATAATGGTTGAAATAAACCATCCACCGAGCTTCATACCGTCGGCTATACAATATTTGGATAAAATCTAAAGAACACCGCAATCTGCGGTAGATTTTTCAACCAGATCCCTAACTCCCCACACCATGCACACTAAGGAATGAGATGAGATTTCACTGCACCACGCGACTCTTGTTCGACAAATTTGTTCGTCTTGCCAAAACGAAAAACTCGCCATTCACGTATCACTCATGCGCGACCTCAACAATGCTATCATAGAAATTGCTACTTAACAAAACTGCCTATTACCTGCTCACTGAGTTTGTCTATATTCATATATGTAGAACTTCCCTAAACATTCAACAGAAGCTTTTCAAACGCGAACCAATCTATACCTAACCGTGTGCGGCGAAAGCGGACAATGTGAATGTTGAATTTCAGACCTCATGGAAATTCTACGAGAAAATTTCGCATCCATAATCTGGAAAAGGTACGTGAACGTTGAGAAGACGAATGAAGAACATAATGCCTCTCTTGTCCTTCAATCAGATGTCAGTGATTATACTGCAATATTACGCCATCTCTAATTATCGGAAATAGACAAAACATGAAATTTTAACAGATATTTCAGGAAACAATTTTCATTAGCTCATCAGGTGCAACGAATTGCCATCGTGACGCAACAATAGATAGGATGTCGTAGGAACTTTTTTTCAGACTCCGCATTTTAGTTTGGTTCGCAACAGCGCAGACAGATAATCCGATATGGACTTCATTCTATTCCCTACACTTTTCCCTACTGTCCCTTGTTACTGGTCATGGATTCATCTGTGTGGAGGATGGCAAGCACCCTACTTAACGAAGGAGGCTTAGATTTGACGACGTGGGGAAGAAGGAAGAGGAAGCAGGAGAAACATGAATACGAACGAATATGATCGGTATGAGTGACTAGAACTTGATTTAGCAACCGCCCTCGATGGTGACAAACTACGGATTTATTCGGGATGAAATTCAGCGAAAATTCATCACGTAACCATTGTGATACAACTCGTACTTATTCAATATTCACATTTAATCCTGCTTTATATCAGTGTTTCAATGCTCTGAAACGACCGATGCATGACTCCAAAAAATACTGTACTATGAATGTATAATTTAATTGATAGTGGGGCTATTTTTTTCTGTGCTTTGAACGAATAAAGGTCTCATAAACAAAATATAAATATGCCCTGAGGACTCTTCTTCCTTCCCCCACAAGAAATAGAATATTATAACCGTAAGCGTATCTTATTTCATTATAAACGATGGCTGAATTTAAAGGATATTTGGAATGAGTACTCTTTTAAGAATAAGCAGTCATGATGTACAGCATTATACATAATCTTTAAGTATTACATCCACGCAGGAGTTTTAACGAGTGATAATAATAAAGGTCTACTGCGACTATGAATATGACAGACAAAATTTAAAAAGAATCTTGCTGAAAGCAATTCTATGGTTTGATGAAAACCCCACGGCTTGACTATATTCATTTAAGAAAGAGCAAATATGTAATGAAATCAACTTGGAAACAGCGTCGAATCTCAAACATTATTCTAGGCAAACGACTGTACTATCATTTCAGAACTGATACAAGTACAGTCATTACTTCAGCATTACCCTAATAAACAATGATGTTATCGACATCATCCTTAATACTTATTCAGGAAAAAAGATTTTAAAAGTTGAATGACAACCTAAAAACAGATAAGGGTTTATTTGAAGTAACTGCTTCATATGACCAATTGCTTCAACCCTACCCGCTCTGCATACTCGTACTGTCCACTTCAATTCCACCAGAAAGAATAAGGGTTGTGATGAAAATTCCCCATCAAACAGTACATCAAAACTGCTGTTAACGGTCAATGACACCAACACCAGTTTATCGATAATCATTCAAGACAGCAATCACACATCATGTGGCTACCAGCACATTCTGAAAAATGCATAAACCGTGGAACTGAAATAAGATCCTAAAGATATGGGGCAGCACCGCTTATAAAAGCACACTGGGAAAAGAGTGCGAGTTAATCCCTTTCTAAGAATTTTTGGTACTGAGATGGATTAGTACGAAATTACCAAAAAAGCTATTGCGTATGCTCAGGCCATTACGATCGGATGAGAAACTAACTATTCGGGAAAGAATCTGTAAACTGCTACAAACAACGCCAACCTAAATAACGCGCCAATATGTAAACTGATAGGTAGTCAGTTCCACATTTTCATCTTATTATTAATCAACTTATCATAATGCTCATTTTCCCGGCATCATTCATTTCCAACTTTAAGTTTCAACCATAAGAACATTGTGAAGAGTATCTTTGTGAATCAACAGAATATTTTTATGAAATAAAAAACCAAAACTCCCGACGAATCGAACTATATCGAATTCTAATCGAATTCTCGAAGAAAAACTAATCGAATTCTCGAAGACTGAAGATTTGAATTTTCACGAAAACCTAAAATTCTTCAGAAACGATGCTAACTTTTTAAGACTTATTTATGTGACGCAATGTCCGAATCATACCCTCGTTGTTAGTAACATGCTGCAATCCCCTTTATAACTTCCTCAAAAAGAGACAGCCTTCCCCAGAATTATTTGAATGCTCAATTTCGCATACAACAAAAACGCAAAATCCACATTGATTACAGATTCAGTCTCGTCACGAGTGAGGAAAAAGTATAAAAGTGATTGGCAAAAAGTAAAATATTGCTCTTTTTCATATTCTACGGAGGGTTAAAAACAACGAAAAGAACGAAAAACAGAATTGATTGATTCTTCAAAAATTACTTTATACATACTTCTCGATTTTTTAATGCCTTTAAATTATTGCATTCATGCAAATCCGCCAATCGCAACAACCCTCAATTTCAGCAGCGAAAATAGAGTGAAAATAGCTCTTCTAGAGTGGAAGTCGTTTGATTCACTAAGATAATATATTTTATTTAACAAGTTTGCACTTTTCAACTCATTTCCTTAGTGTACTTCCGAAAAGGAATTATTATTATGCTTAAAGTCGCCGAACTTTTTAAATTTCTACATAGGTCAAAAAATACTATCGAAAGCGCATTTAGCTACCTAGATACCGTTACTACTTCAAGAGAAAAGAGGACGTTAAGCTGCATGATCCATGCTGAGTAATTTCTCCCCTCCAATTTCATACATCCATAATACAACTTGAAAAAAGAGACCCATCATCGGTAGGAAATAATTTCGTCCATCCGAAAAAGGGCACTCATAAATTATCTTTATTCCTAAATAATTTTGAGAGCCTTGAAATGACCTCAAACAAAAGGAGATTTATCGTCCTCGAATAAAAATTAGAGAACTCATTAATAGGCGGTCAAAAATATCAAAACATAAGTGCGAAAATCATTACGCGTTTAAAACAAATCGTTCTGAATCTCCCCTTACATCCCCATTGGATGATCGAGACAAATTCCACTTCCTTATCATATTGCATAAAATAATTGCGAGGAGGAAATTAGTCAACATTAAACCATCTTTCCCTCCTCTCCGAACGTGAAGATTTTTTTCAATGGCTATTTGAGGTTAGATTTGTATCCACGAAAAAATGTCTAGACCAACGATGAAATAAAGGCAACATTTTCCCCGGAATTCTTTAAACATACTCAACGATTCAGCGATGAATTCGTTTTTATGCGTGTTTACAAACTCTTCGGACAGTAAATTATGTCTGCTTTATCATAATTCCATACGTCGATGAAAGCAAATGTGCCCGGTCATGTGTATCTGCCATGTGTATCCGAAGCTACCGAGATGCCATAATACCCCTTTACAACTGATCAGTTGGAAATTTATTCATCACAAAAGTTACAATCCTCGATTTTTGAGGATGTAACCTTTCAGAGAGATGTTTAGTGATTCAATATCCACTGCACAAAGTGTTGCTTACAAACCAGAAACCAAATTTCGATTTCAAATTCCCTTTGAAATCGTTTAGGGAGCAGCTTAAACGATTTCGGCAACCAAATGCTTCTTGATTACGAACTGAGTAACTCGTCGATTGCTTTAAAAAAAGGATTACTGATCGTTTCGTCAGCAATCCTAAAAATTTGACACTCAACTGATCATATCGTCGGGAATAAAACGGAGCAGAGACTTGACATGCCAATTTGGCTGACACACTCCCACATGTGTCTTGCAATGTGAAAACTGTTTCCTCATGGTGCTTGTGCTGCGCAACCTCCGGCCTACCGGATTGCATAATTTGTCTTAATTACATTGCTTGATTATATTCTTTTTCTTCCTGGTCACTAGGAGGGTATCGACGAGCGATATCCTCGGGGATAAAAATATTGGAAAAGGACATTACTGCTTCCAATTAAAATTTTGAAGAATTATAAGATAATATTATTTTTTTCACTCGACAATTTTTTAATACGACTGTCCATGATCAACATTTTTCATTTCTGAATCGATTTCGCGTCTACTGGGGCCAACAACTGAAATGCATTAAGCGCTAATTTCAACAGCTAAATCAATAGTTTGCAGAACGAAGGACGCAATCACTCGGAAGCGATTCATAAAAATGAATATCTCACAGATATTGTCTTTCGCAATTAGAATAAATCCCCTTCATCAGGCGGATTCATCAAAATGAATGACGATCAGAATGAAATCTGATCGTCATTCATTTTGATGAATCCACAGGAATCCAAAAAAGAGTCGATGTGTGGAACACTAAGACCTATAATTCTTAGTGAAATTTGAACAGTCAATAAGGAGTATGGCCTCTAATTTGATATCCTTTTCTGATGGTTCAGTTCATACCGATTAATGAGAAATGACCGTTCAATTAATAAACTCTATTGACTATATTCAATAAAAAATTCTAATTAGACGTTAATGAACGAAAGATGCAAGTGCAAAGTCATGGACTATAAAAATATTCGACTCAAGGAAACAACTTCAAGAGGACCTATCCTTCACCTTCAATGGGTTTCAAGTTGTAAAGGCTACATCCTTTTCATTAAAAAGAAAGCAGCTTTAATCCCATACGTAATCAGAAAGCTATAAAGGTCCAAGCTCGGAAAGTGCACACTTTCGCTTCCAGATGAATCCAGCGCGCTTTCACTTATCTTCAGAAATGCGGAAATAAGTTTCAGGCAACCGTCGTAAACAAAGGCACATAACAACGCATAAAAACACGTAGTCGGAAAATTAGAAATCTGAGAACGCCTCCCACAGAAACCTCAGACACTCAGAAACATGAGCTCGTTTTCTTCAGAAAACTCAAATTCTTAGAAAGCCGAGATCGCCTCTTCAGAAACCTCAGACACTCAGAAACTGGATGCTGTGTTCTTATGATAATGGAACGTTGAGCAAGAATTATGTAATTGGACAATTTTTTTTTTCCACAAAAAGTGACAAAACCATTACCGAGGGAGAACCCTAGTGCTCCACTATACCCTCGCAGTTGTGCTCTCGCCTCGGTTAGTTCGTCTGCTTGTCTATTCAGTTTGCTTTGAAGGCTCTGCAATTAAGCGAATACAGAATCTTGAGAATGCAACGGGCACGGAACGTGCATTTTAATTCCGCTCGTTTCTAAGATCCGCTTTCGCAAGTTGCGATACACAACGAAACAGGCAAAATTATGCGTTCAAGCGACCTATCCGTTCTTTTCACTCATCACATTAAAAATTTCATTTTTGTGATCCAGCTTATGCAAATAACGACTTCGGACGTGATTGTAAAACGCACAGAATTTTTTCGTACCCCATGAACCATAATTTCTTCCTTAACTGCATGAGGTCTAATCCTAGCACGTAGTATAAATCTATTCGTCAAATTTCACAACTCTAATATCAATCGACGTCGTAATCTGAAATCGAATCGACGTTAAAATTGTCGAACAGAGACAGATAGACGTGCCAATCAAAAAGCGAATTTCAAATGCACACCTACAAGAGCACTATTTGAATCGTCGTACTTTCCGCTTAATCTACGACCAATATTTTCACGAAAATTATGCAAAAGTAAATACTAAAGAAGGATTAGGAAGAAAGCAGAAAATTTCACAAAAACATAGAAATGGGATGTGTAAAACGGCTATCAAATGTGGAATTTTAGTCGAAAGCAGTAAATGCGAAATTTCTCGAGAAATTAAGCAACGAGAAAAGGGCTCACCTATATGCGACAAATGTTACTTCAAATAAATGAACGAGTAAAATTTGTAACAATTAAAAATTGTGAATATAATATTAAAGGCAAATATATTAAGAGATGCTTTAAAGGAGCAATGGAAAGTGGGGCATAGAAGGAAAACTTCTGAATCAAATGTAAATCACTAACCAAATTTTCAGAGACAAGATGATTCAACTGACGATGAATATTCGTAATCGTTTCTTCAACAGGTCGATTCTCACCAGCTGCCTGCTTCTGAAAAAATTCTTAATTAAAATGTACCCTAATCTTTCTTTAGGTGATCTATTAATTGTCTTATCTGAAAATAACGTTCTTCTTTCGATCCAATGATTTAATTTCATTGCTTCACAAAAAAGTACAGCTCATATACACAATTGCTACCTTTATTCGCTATCCTTCTGATGATTTCACAAACCGTTTTTTCTTTAAACGATCGGAATCCCTGTAATCATTTTCTAAAGACATACCGAAATTGCAATCAATATGCAATTTCACTTGCATAAACAGAACTTATATCTCCATAGAATATTTGGTTGCATGAAATGATAATATTTGCTTTATCTACTCAATACAAACAATCGCACTTCATGACAGCGTTGAGGTAAGAACCAATATTAAACTTTAATTCGTTGCTTACAGCGATGTAATATTGAAACTCTATTCCAATCCTCAATAAACTGAAGTTATGACTGCAAAACAATAAAAAAGTGTTACATATAATCTCCTATCTGTTCGCATATCCACCGCATTATAAAAAAAATTAAATGAACAAAGCAAACGGTGAGAAACAATCAACGCCTCGATTACTGGATCAAGATCTCAAACTTTATTGCACCTAAAATAGAACCCCTTCACCCAAGCATGATAAAATCTCGGCTCAACGTTGCCGTTCTCATAAGCAAAAACCTTCGAATAAATACCTCTTTCATTGGGGAATATAACAATCAATCATGGAAATGCGCTTTCTCCGTTAAACGTTACTTGAAAAATAAAAATACATTTAAAATAAACCAAATTTAGGCAATAGAGGGGTTTATTACCACCAGCGTTGACATCACAGAACAGCATACCACTCAATTCTTTTCCGCTCTCCTTTCGAACTTATTCAACTATTGATTGCCCTTTCATATTATATAATAATGCTCACTCAATATATGCTCCTATTTTTGTTGCCATCGATTCAATTCACATTTAAAAAAAAATTCACATTCACATTTAAAAAAAACATTCATTAAAGTTTTTTAGCGACTGTGAATGAGGTGATTCTAATAGCCGCTTGATAGCCGGAGAACTTGGATGGATGAAAGGAGTGGAGGTTTAAGAACATTGTGAGCTGAAGTGTACAATAGTTGAATAAGTGAATGTGATTTCATTTTGAACGGTTACATAAATAAAATTCGTAAGCAATGTGATTTTAGTAATTTCATTAAAACGAATGCTTCCAGCTATCAGAGGTTACATAAATAAACAGAAATTTGTAAGCAAACTATAAGAAACGCGTGCGAAGCTGGATCGGAAAGCAAATTGTACCCGTACAAATTAAAGTGTGCGGTATAATAACGATACGGGCAAGTGTAAAAATTATAACACTTACGAATAATACATCTTCATTAAACAGTGATTCGATGGGACATTTATAGCTAAAAGTTTCTGATTCACGATTCTCATCAGTGGATTGTTTGAAGGATTCTACTCTTATATCAGATCTATAACACTAAAAAATTAACAAAACCGGATTGAACTTATTATTGAACTATACTAGAAATTATTTAGTCTATAATTAACTCGTAATATATTTCACAATGATTCACATCCTCCTGATGGTTTTAAAACAAAAATAAATTTAACTCAATATAACGAAGGAATCCTATATACAGCATCGTTTTGAAATCTCCTTTTCGTTGAGGAAACATTCATAGATGGTTGAATTTCATCAACCGGGAAAATTGTTTCATACAATGAAATTGTGATTCGTTAATTCAAATGCAATGAAAATTCTCCCCTAATAAAACACCGAAATTTACATCACAATGTTTGCATAAATTTATTTGCATAACTTCCGCATCCCATACAAAAGAAAAAGAAAGAAACCTAACGTTTATAAGAAAAGTGAGTAGGCTGGATAGAATGGAATCATCAATAAGACTAGTGTGAACGCAGCTGAACTGCTGAATGACTGTTTTTTAATGGAAACCATACAAAAATTGGAGAAGATAGTTCGCTGGCATTTGACTTGGAATTCGAAACTGTCACTTCGAATAACATATCAGACTTTGTGAGAAAAAGGTCGACGAAAAGACTTGCTTCTTAAGCACATCAAATATGTTCCCCGAACTCTTTTCCTTTCACAGCATGAAAAATACTCTTATAGCAAGGATTGAAGAAATTTGAGACAAACGGAAGGGTCTGAATATCTGCTGGCGCTGAAGACGTAACGAGGTCCACGTGGGAGAAGATGAAGATGGAAGAATGGTGAGGAATTTTTAAAGACTGAAGAGACGTTAAGACGTCCTCTCCCAGTTAATATGTTTGTTCTTCGAAGACGGCACGAACTTCGATGTCACTAGACAGATTTTGCATGCATCATGAACTAAACTGTGAAGCATCTGCTACTTGTGTATAAAACAAAGAAAATGGTGTTTAACAACGTTCTCAACTGCAAGTTTCTGTCGTATGGCCGTATATTCAATCATAAGCTTATATCACTGAAGAAAATGGAGCAGATAAGGGTATGAGGTGTGCCGAACTAAAACTACAACAGAAGGGCGGAGAGGGTATATAATTTTACAGGAGCGGCGACGAGGGGACGGGATGTGGCAGTGCGCGTCATCCAATCTGATGAGATGATAATATTGTTCGGTTGATGAAATAACAGAAGCTGCATTTGCGATAAAAACTTATGTGACTGTGACATATCTATATGGTACACATGTGATCTGCGAAATGCAAATCTGCAAAAAAGTAGAACTATGAACGTTCTATGACGTCGTTTCGCATAACTGAACCGACTTATGTAAGCTCTCTCCGGATGGTTGCAATTCTTCCGGTAACATGAAACAATATGGATATTTAGCGCACTGCATTTGAAAGACTCTAAACGATCAGCCGATGTATCAATCCAGTTATATCCACAAGTGCAGCAGCAACTCATTCACTACCAGTTTCATTACTCCTATCCAGTGTTCACATTTACATACTTCCTAATCCGTTTATAAAATACCACCTCAAAAAGACCGCTCCCAAATATTAAATATTACAACCTGCCTGGGTAAGCTGCAAATCTTACATGTCTAATCACATTTTACTAATACTACAAGAAGATGCCTACCGATGCACGAAGCACTCCACACAAGTTCCCTTTCTCGCTTTAAGAAGCTGAAAATCTGAAACTGTTCGAATCTCCACACAAAAATCTAAAACTTTTTTCTCCTGAAGGAATTGGAGCACTATGAGATCTGAAGCAAAGAAGAAGAGAAAACGAGATATTACATATATCCATATTAGTTTCATCGAGTTTGTTGATTTGAGACAGATGCAAACTTAACAAGGAAAAGTTGCCGTAAGTTTCCAGGAAATATCCACTTTTTTATGAAAAAGTTGGAATGAAAAATGCTCCAAAGAGTTTTCTTTCAGCAATTTTTATAGCAGCCATCCAAGTTAAGGGAAGTGAGTTTTATGGGAAATACATTGTCGATGAGTCGTCAAATTACAAACACTTCCGATATTATAAGGATCTTCCGGGATTGCAGAGGCCTTTTTTCGATATTCATCGTCGAACTGCTAGGCCGAATGCTCTATTCACTGGACAAGTTAGAATTTTGCATTAATCTCCAAGATGAAGTCACTTAAGCAATTTGTGACAAGTCAACAAGTCACTCCATTCATATACTGCAGCTTTTACAAGTGACCGAGATGCTCAATAAAACTCACATCTGACAGACCAGCATCGTCGAGATCGTCGACCGGAAATGCCAACTGATAAAAATCAGACCGTTGTGCCGAATATTCGCCACCACTGTTCATCGCTGATAGCGGTGTACCATTCAATGTCAACATTAAATTTAGTGATTTTTCACGCGAATATCGTTAGCGTTAGATGCGATAAATAAACGATACGCACTGTATCGCAGAGTGATAAAAAAATCAGGAGGACGCAGCGATATAGAATATACCCACCGGGAAAAGTACCCGATGGAAATGTCAATGTTTGGGAAGACAGAGGCCGACTGCAACTATCACTCCCTCAAACTTAGACGGAAGAAATTCGATAATGACCAAATAAACACTTTCCCCTCACGCGGAAATCCTGAAACAACAGACGAACGCAATATGAACGCACACTCGCAAAAACGTCGGCGTTCATTGATATTCGCTGCACATGCATATAGTGATCGATGCAAATGACAAACAAAACGCATCGACAGCAAACAAATGACCAACGAAACGACTGTTTGTGCTCTATTCAAAAAAAGAAAAAAAAAATGCATTTTGCCTGCCATACCATTTATAAACAGGTCCATAAATCCATACAATGAGAAGAGTCTAAATAAATTTCGGGATTTTTAAAGCGGCCCTTGCGAAACATTTGGAATATTAGCAATAGGGAAAAATTTTAGTGGGATCAACGATTTCCGTGAAGAATTCCGGAAGAAAAATGAGTAAAAGAAGAAAAATGTCCAATATTTTCGATGGAAAACTTTCTGAAAATTTGAGATGAAATAAGCCAATGTGCGGCAAAAAAACGACACATTTTCAGGATAAATTGATGAAATCTTTTCTAAACGTGAACGATGAGATGTAGGATATTCAAAAATGGAAATAAAAGAGTTAAATTTCGTCGATTCCCCATTCAAAACGATCGAATATTCAATCTTGAAAAGCACAAAGACGCGCTGAAAAAGCAATGCTAACAATGTAAAAATGAAGGTAGCGAACTGGAATGAAATTAATTTGAGAATCGAATTAGGACATTCAAGCAATTTTTACATTTCCTCGATGGAGCAACGTTTCCCCTTCAATAACACCACCAATAACAAAAAACGGCTCTCGAGTTGCTATTTATAATTACTGCAAAAAATGCTAATAGGTCTACAAAAGTTTTACAACAGAACATTCCAGCTTGGTCGCTAGTTCACACACTCACATATACCATTTTGCACGTGATTTTGGTACAACATCACATTTGAATCTCAAAATATAAAAAAGAATTAACGATAATGAAAGCCAGAAATGTGCACTACTAAAATGCTAAAATGACAAAACATTTGAAGAACATCGGAGATAAATGACCGCTAGTTTTGTGAGCATCTTCATCTCACCATAACAGATATCTCATCACTCGAATAATATCTATATTTTCAGCAATAGTTCGCAGATTACACCAAAGGTATATCGTTGCGTGCAGCATGCCGCAGAATGGTCTAAGGGAATTTTCGGCCACCTTTGGCAGATGAAAATTCACATCTTCAAGAGCAGGTTGCTTTAGGCTTAAGTGAAAGATACCAGGGAACGATGGAAAGTTGCTTAAAGAGATTGACGACATATGACGTATTAAACGAAACCACTCAGAGGAAACCACCCTTCTTCTCTAACATGTGATGTCTGGTATATTTGCACAACAACTTAAGAACCAAAGAATTTGCATGACGTTATTCAAAAAATCGAGGGAAGTCTGAAGTCTCACTTAAGTGCTCTAATGCACTCTCAGGTAATGAGATGCCAAGGCAACAAGGCAACGGAAGCGGCAGGTGTCTCTAGAATGACAAGGAAGATAGACTGGTATTTAGAAAAAAAATATTAACTCGACTAACGATTCATCTCAAAAAGCTTTGGCAGAGACCCACAGAAATTAAAAAAAACTACGCAAAACATGGATGAATATAGGAAATTCCTCTCCTTTCTCTCCTTTCCTCCTCCTCCAATTAGATCCTCAGTTTATTTTCATCTAATCAACAGATCATGATGAGCTAAAAATATAGATGAAGCGATCAAATGAAAACAAAACAGCTAATAGTTTGACTGAGATATTGAAAGCAATGTAAAGGTGAACTCAAATGCGTCGAATGTGGCCAGTCCTCCAAAAGCAAACACTCCATAAGAGCGAATGCAAATTTTTAGGTACCGCAAACAATTCCCATCCTTTGTGGTCTAATAAACGAAGGCAGCTAATCGTAACGATGTATTTCCAATAATGCATTACTAAACCGTTAGCATAAACCATTTAATAAAAATCTTTTTTTTCACATATATAATATCAAACAATATTAGAAAATAGCAGAAAAATTCAATGGAGGGTTAAATTCGATGCAAAAATCACATTTAAAATGCCAACAAATGCAAAATGCAACACGAATAATTAAGGGAGAGCGGCGCATTTGTAATTTCCACTCAATGCGACAGAATTTCCAATTTCCACTCAATGCGGCAAGTAGATGAGAAGAAAAAGCAAATAAGAAATGCAAGATAACGCATTCGAAATCGCCTACGTTGATTTTCAACGAAAACAATGACCGCTTAATTTAGGAAATTTGTCTCGATCGGCTATGAAATGCCTCCATACATAGTTAGTCCGGTGACATGCATATGCTGAGATTTTTTGAAAGCTCGACAAATAATTATAGAAGGCGAATTGTTGACTCTATCAATAGTAACTGCACTAACTATGAGATAGTTAAAGATAGGTATTATAAATATATTATAATTGCTAATGTACTCGTTTGCATTTTGCACTTCTGTATATGCAGATTTCTGATTTCTTAAGATTGGAAGTGACGATGAAAGAGCGCTCAATGTATGAGCGGCCGATTTATATGCGCTCAATCGAAATTATAAGCAATATGCAATAATGAGCATATCAGTTTAAAGAAAAAAAAAATGAAAAAACACTTTCCTATCCTTTTTTAACGCAAATTTAAATAGAACAAAAATTTCCAATGAGATGATTAAAAATCTGAAAAAAAAAGATCAAATCAGATGGAAAGAAATCCACCGAATTTAGGGACCTAAGTTCAATTTCTTTGAAGAATCAGTTAGTGACTGAGCGACATTCCATCGAGACATCCATTCGAGTTGAGCTGACATATAAACGACCAATATTTTTTCAATTAATGATGGAATCTGGATTCTATTTTCAAGGATCGTATCGGAAATGAACAACAATTGCTCTCAACGTCGTTTAGATTCTCATCCTAAATTCGATTTCTGAATGTTTTCTTTTAAAATATCGCATAAATGCAAAATTAAACATAAAATTACAGCGGAAAACGATTAATTAGTAAGAAATTCAACGAAATTCACATTAAAACACTCCTTTAAAAATTATCCGTTAAGAAGACAAGGAAGAATTAATGAAAAGAAAATTTCGAACTGAAAATGAGACAATGATTTGCCATTTTGTTATGAATCGCTCGAATATTTTATTCTCTCATTGGGAATAATTTGGAGTGAGAAATTAAACAAATACTGAATTAAAGAAACGATCAAAACGCATCCAGTTCAATATAAAACAATATTTTTAAGATATAAAAATATGCGACTATATAAGAGGTCTACAAAAAATTAGACGGCAAATGGGACGAAATTTAAATAAAAATAAGATGACTGAAATTCAGTATCCTTTCACGGAACGATGGAACATAACTGTTTATGATCAAAGAAAATGCAACACTACTTGACTGCAAATGCATTTTAAAAGAAACTCAAGTCCTGAGGTTGAATGCATGTGTACTTGAGGTTCCATTCAGTTATATAGGACAACCTGACGAGACAGGAAAGCTGTCCTTAACCAATCCCCTTCTCTTGAAAAATTACCCACATTATCTTCAGCACTATTAATATACCGGTGCAACAATTCGAAGTGAACAAAGCAATAGATAGCGTCGCACATGTAATCAATTAATGACAGATGTGCATAACCCATTTTTCGGTCACAATTACAGTAATTAGGCGTTGATGTGTAGACAGAGATGTGCCGGAAAAACAACAAATACCACTCTTCAACAGGTGTTTAAATGATCAACACAAAACAACCACTTTCACCCCATCACTTTAAATGCCTGCAAACAGATATAACACTCGGCCAAATAACTGAGGGAGGAAAGCATGTCTCCGCTGCAAATGCACCTGAAAGCCTATCAATTTAGCTTCATTACAAATAAAACTATTCATTTCTACGTCAAAATTCATTTGAATCGCATTAATGCAAATTCTTGACACTGATTCACCTCTGCCGAGGCATTTGGTGATTTGCGAGTTTTTTCAAAGAAGATGGAGGAAAGAGAAGAGAGAGAGGAAGTGAGAAAACATGAGGCTTCTTAGAAGGAAAACGGATGCTATAAAATGTCGACAATGAAAAAGGAAGCTCAAAAGGAATAGAAACACGGCAATAATAGTCCCCCACATTTCCTTACTATTTATACAACGCTACTCAAAATATCACTGAGACAAAAATCTCCTCATTGAAAAGCGCATTACCACATAACACTTAATTACTTGTGTAAAATATTTGTTTTATATTCATAACAGTAATGATTTTTGCAGCGGGCAAATAAATAACTCCTAACTATCGTAAAAAATGAAGAATGATGAAAATGTGTAAAATTTCATCAGCTGAAGATTTCAAATGTGCAAAAAAATCAACTAACGATCTTTTTACGTTACTTGCATTCCGTATACAAAGAAATTCTTTGCGATAATAATGCGCATACTGCATAGGCTATATACTTTGACGGCTTCAAATTTCATAGACAACAGAGAGGGGAAACTGATAATAAAAATCAGCAAAATAAATTTCGAGACCGATCCATAAATCCGAACACAAGCCTGTTGAAATTACTCTGGATAATGTTAAATTTAATGATGGAAAAAAGAATGGAAGGCATCTATGTAGTTGGGAGGGCCTGTGCTTTTTCCAACCTCCGTTAGTCGAGATATCCTCGAGGAGGAAAATAGTGAAGAGAAGAGGAAAGAAGAAACAGAAAGACATTTTTTTGCATATGATTTTCCAAATAGCAAAACTAGTTTAGCGAATCGATTGCAATTACCTAGTTGAGCGATGACAAAGAGAATGAATCACATCTGAGCATTACAGGCTGGCAAGATAACATTGAAGAGGTGAATTGCAACGTCATACGTTTCCCACCGTACTGAAGAGGTCTTTCATGCTACGATGAATAAAGCGTTGTAGAAAGAAAAATGCAACTGCATTCCTCACAAAAATCGTCGGCCGTCTCTCACCCATCCTATTGCTTTTTCTCATATCGGACTTTTTTCTTTTAATTATACAATACTAACCGTACTCCTCCCTCCCATTACCATATCCTTTCCAGATCTGCGTAAACAACACAGCATTCAGTAACGGATATCAAAACATCTATTCCAATAATCAGTTTGTTTAAAAGCACTGAAAATATGTGTCGAAATTTTAGAATTCGATCTATATGTCTTATGAAAGAATCTCAAATATGCACATTAATACAATCAAGTGTAGTCTAAAAAGCAAATTTCTATGGATTATAGCTGAAATATTGACATAACTTCACCACCAAATCGATAAAAATAAAGATCCTGCGGTATTATGTGTGAGAATTATATCCGCTATTAAGATTACACCTGAAAAATTATACTAATTGATGCTATAATCGAAAAAAATCGCGCCTTAACTTGTATGTTTCATTTGCTCACATCGCAAGGATAGCAAAATTCTAATAAAGACATTCTTCACTTCACGAGCAATTAGCAGTATTTTTGAATAAGTTTCCTTTCAAAGAGAAAAAATTGCTATCTATTTCCGATATCGGAAGATGGATTTTCTACTCGAGACGGGTTTCTATCCAAGAGAATATCGTAAGTGATTTCCGGTTAGAGAAAACCTATCACAATGATGAAATTTTATAACGAGAAAACAATGTTATGTCTCATTTTTCAGTAATCAAACGCAATCGAGCAAAAGCGGAAGCATGCTGGCGCGATATGTTTTTTTGCAACACCACCCAACGCAGCATCAATCGCCAATTAAATGATAAATCGTGCACAACGATACACTAATTTTTAATTGGTTCCATCCTTCGCGTAGATCCTTTAAAAAAGAACGGTCTTGCGGTCTCATCAGCCTAGGACAGAAACCTCATCGGCTGAAAATATGTGCAGGTCTTTACGCATCTACCTATACCTCTATTCGAAGGAGACGGATTACCGATTAGTGTGAAAATCAACGCAAAAGTTGAACCACTTATAGGGTGCATCAGACCTACGATTTTTGTGCCTCAAATTTGGGTGTTTCCTTAGTTGAAATTACCGCATAAAGACAAAGAGACATGCAGACGCACTTGAGCGAAGGTTAACCTCGCACATAGACGGCATAAGTGCAGGCATTCAGAGATATGTAAAATCATGCGTAAATGTATATAGTGTAACACCATATATGCAATTCCTTTCAAGGAGCGAAACATTTCAAGCCTACAGCAGTAAAAAAGATGAGAGCAATAAGAATCCAGCATCTATTCCTGCATTGGTTTGAAGGAGAATTACTGCGGTCGAATGTTAGGAAAACCGATGAAAAGAATAGAAGCGACAGGTATCCCTATCTGAAGGCGGGGCGTACTTCAAGAGGCATCAATCCTTCCCTGTGCAAACGATTCGCCGCCACCTCATCGCTGCCTTCAAGTCGACTCAAAATCGATTCATTTGGAACGTCGTGTGCGATCAATTGTTTGTTGCCTACCCGGCGACTCACACACACCACGAACATGCTAATTGTCGCAAACTGACGTGTGCAATAGAGCGATGCCATCCTCTCATTAAGCCAACATCCATCCTCTCCATCTTCCCCCTCTACCCTTCATGTAAGATGTAACTGTTAAAGATAAGGAATAATACGATAAGGATGAAAGAATTTTTTGGAAGAAACAGTAATATACGGACCCCTACGATCTTTATCTGTTTGAAATGAAGACGGAAATTTTGCATGAATTATTCCAATAAATATATTACTTCGATAAACAAGTAAACAAATAAACAAAATAAGTAAACAAGTAAATAAATAAACAAATAAATAAATAATAGAACAAAATTACTTGAATCGATTATGAAAACACTCAGCATATGTGAAAGCTCAAGGTTGATATAAAAAACCAAGCATAATGGGCATTTCACCAATGTTGGCTCAATAAATAACGTCTATAAAAGCAATCATCTATTATAATGTTGTACAAAATTCAGGTAGCATATTGACTGCAATAGAACATTACAAGGAGTCAAGTAAATATGCATTTATGGAGGATCGGAAATCATGGATATAGTGAATTTTATGCGAATCACAACACCATTAATTATAGCAGCACAAAAAAATGCAAGTGCTACGTTGATTGATGCATAACGTATATATAAATTAAGCACTTCATGAAGCAATCTGTGCAAATCCATTAAATGATGAAAATTCTCATACTTAGTCGAAAGCAGCCAAGTATCTTTTAAATACCTGGCTAATTACCATGAAATCCAACATGATAATTAGCCAAGTTTCGTTTTAATTATATATCTTTATCAAATTTCTTTGCAAATTCCCATAAGAAATGAGCACTGATTTTATCGACGGAATAAAAAGAAACAAGCAAAAATCAAACAATAGAGGAAAAAAAACTTAACTATGCATGGGGAAATTACAACCGTTACTTAACGTCGTATATACAAATGGATCGTTATTTAGTTGAATGATGCCTTTATTTTAGATTTAATGCCAAAACGATCCAAATACCGCATATGAATGGGAAACTAGAAAAAAATGAAAGCAGAAGTCAAAAAGTAATGCTGAACATTCGCTACCGTAAACCATTGCTACCGTATAATTTCAATAGTTCTCTAAACACTGATTTTATCTGAAAATACGGTAAGACTAAGGAAAAAAGAGGAACCTGGAACGATATAGATTGGCCAAGCACAAATAGAAAAGGGTTTTTTATTTACAAAGCAGAAAGATGAATAAAATTACTACTTTAATCAAAAATATACGGTTATGAGTACTGCCAGGTTAAATTCATTTACATAAGCAGTTGCGATATTATCCACCCACAATAATGAACCAATACTTCAAATATAAATAATCAGTGACCTGGGTTCCGCTATAATAAATAGATTTCAAAATTTTAAGCAATATATGTCACTGAACAGTTAATGGGTAAGATTATATTCAAAAACACAAGTCACCCTATTCTAACCGAGTTAAATCACCCGAATTTCCTCTCAACTATTCGCGAAAATCAAATGGTGATATACCATTAACGAATACCGAAATAACAAGTAGCGAGATTTATGGTGGCGACAATTTCGGCCAGTGGACCCGCTCAGCGGAAACCAGCTAACAACAACTACTGCGCCTCCTGACTTCTTGTGAAACCAACAGAGTGAATAACCAACAAAATAATCAGCCAAACTTTTTAGGCCGCATCGGTTTACTTAAGTTAGTGACTATGGATCCACATGACGCGGAGAGATGAATCATCTAGTACCCTCACCCTCACCCCTTGCTCGATGCTGTTTGAGCTCTCCTGTGAGGACAAGGAATTTCTAAAGTCCCAAGCTGACCTCAATGGGACTGCAGAGTTTGGTCATGTTCATATTATAAATGTCATAGATTACCAGCTTTTTCAAGTTGCAATCTCGGTGCGCCTCTGTAGTGGAACAAAATTCTTTCGATACATTACGTTTTAGGAGGATGGCTTGATATGCTGTTCTGGAAACTAGTTAAAGTGATCTGGTCGCATTTTTCTGGATTTCCAGTGTGCCCGTCTCAACTGGAACAACATTTTCTGGTAATAGATTTAATTAAGAATAACAACTACCACCACACCTTCTGTGTATCGTTTAGCTGAGCGGAGTGCATAAACAGACAGAAAGACAGATACAACGAAATAACACTGCACTCCCGGCGACATGAAGCTGACAATATTCAGCCTGGCTAAAACTTGCACGAGTGAAGCACATAAAACTGAATTGGGGAAATGTTCGGGTACGTAAAGAAACGAAAGATGAGACAAACTTTAAGAAATGAAAGCAGTCAATACTCATTTAATTTATATCATAGAAAAGGGCATTCGCTTGAGAGCAGTATGAAATTCACTTTGTCGGAATTTGAATCGAACGTCACTTTATGAAGAAACCAAAAATTTATCGCTCTCGCTTCTGATAACATCAATTACTGCATTATATTCGCAACAGTATATGGGAAAAATCATTCAAGAATTCATCCGATTTCGACTTATGAGAGAGAAATAAGGCGAATTCGAAAGTCGCTTAGTGAAGAGTTGCCCCATGTTTGCTTTGTATCCCATCAAATATCAAATCAGCGACGAAACAAAATGGGAACAGACATTGTACAATAATTGTATGTGATCGATATAACAATGGAAATGTGCTGATTATTGGAAAATGGAAATTTAAACACTTCTACAAGAAAAATCAACACAATTAAAGTTGCAATAACCAAATATGGAAAAGACTGGAAAGAAAATATTTGTGAAGAGTACCTCAAAATTTGGAGATATAAATCATAGAGCAGATACACACTACGAGAGATATCCGACCGATTGAATGGAATAAGCTCTGATTTACAAATATCACTGCAAGAATTTTATACGCAAATTTTGCAAGAAACAGCCACTCATTACTGCTATCAAGGAATTATTGAAGTGATCACATGCGACCTAGAGTTTCGATTCAACGATAGATACTGAGCATTTATCGCGACATATTTTGTCACTTCTGAGCTAAAATTGCTGGAAATAGATAAATACATGGACGAACCTGTGTTCAATAATAATGAGTCTAAAGAGATATTGCGAAGTTTTCTATGACGCAGTTGATTGAATAGGCCGATTCAGTCGGCCAGCTGCAGGGTGTATACAAGCTAACCAAATCTGTTCATAAGCGGACAGATGGATGCATAAACGCGGTCATTTCATAAAAACTTCTGAACACCTCTATTCTCAGAAATTCTTGTGAATATTCTACACTTGAAAGAAATCAAAAAATACGACGACTCCGGCAATAAAAGAGAGGCTATCATTCATTTAAATTGCTTGAGCCACTTACAACTTCATTTTATGAAATTTTCTTTTACAATAATATATCATATAAGCTTTTTTTCATAATAATATATACTTTCTTCTGCAATATGGCATTTTCAATAATTTTCTTTTTACAGCAACAAAAATAGCTAAAATTTTATAAAACTGTAATTTATAGCAATATAATAACTCGAAACTATATAAATAAGGAGAATAAGCGGACGAATGGTTTACAAAAGTTTGTGATAGAGAATGCAAATGGTGAATGCATGAATTCAAGTGATGCAACGCATAAAATTGCAGAAACCGAATGCTGCAATTGCAAAAGCATCAACAACTAAGGCAGCGTAACTTAGCCCCCCTTAACCTGTACTCAATAAGTCTACCACTCGTCATTTCCTTGATTCTTGGGGCAAGAGACAGCCCTCCATTCACTGGTCATTAGCTCTCCTTTTCGATAAATGCCCTCCCATTGTATCATGAAATTAGCGCAAATCTTACATACCTTACCAAAAACTGTAGGAATAAAAAACAACTGCCACTTTAATGAGCCTCTCATTTCAACCGGTTTTTTCTTAGTATATTAAAAAAAACATGGGTAATCTTCACTTATGGGTTTATGCTCATACTTATTATTTGTCAAGGCTTTGGGAAAGCTAGTTTGAAAATGTGAAGCATTTAGTGGGAAAAACAAATCCTTCATTAGATCTAAGATAACTGAAATATATCGATGCCACACAACTTGAGTACAAATTTAATAACTCGCAGTCTTAAGAGCAAATTTAATAATTCAACAGTTATAAGAGATGATTTTAAATGACTTTTAAGAGCATATTGCAATCGAAAGGTTACTTTTCCACAAAATTCACAGCTCAGCAATTAACTGCAGAAGATGACTTCACGAGAAATGAAGTGCTCATTCTCAGGGAATGAAGTGCTTCGATTCATCGACAACGAAATAACACCTCGTGCGAACAATTCAATAGTTTTGCTATTAGTGCAGCAGACTACGAAAAACCTTTACAGTATTTTATTTGACACTAGCTGTTGCTATACTCTCCATACTCAATAATCAATCGCACTGCTCAAAGATATCACCTAAACAATCGAAGACATACAAGAGGAACAAACTAAAATAAGGCAAACGATCAAACCGAGAAAACTGGAACAGCCAGAAGTAAAGAAAAGATGATGAAAATGAAAAAAACGTCAGAACGTAAAACCAAGACAAAAAAATAACCGACTGGTGCCTTAGACGAAAGTGGAACACGAAAAACCACTATATATATTCTCTGGAGGTAAAAGGACTTGACGGGAGATAATGTGTCTGTAAGCCTTTAAATTGGAATGCATGAAGCGCACTCCAGAACAACGATATAGGTGCTTCGATGCAACATTCATGAGGGGACATAACATCAACCAAAGTGAATCTAGACGTGAGCGCATAGCAATCGACTGGAGCTGCAATCGCCCATCGGCTGCCCATAAATGCGCACAACGTCAATCTTCGAGCCTCTCCTCCCTTTGCACCCATCACAGCGTCCCTCGTCCGTATCATTATTCACGCATTAAAAAAAACAATTGCATTTTCAATGCACCAATCGAATAAGCTATTTGCCTTCATGTCCCTCTTCTTTTGACTCCTCTCTTCAAGCAAAATCACCTCTCTCCTTATTAGCGGCTCAACAGATTTATTTCACTATATCCTCATAAAACCTCTACTTCAATAAAAGCTTATATTCTTCTATTAGTAACACCCTGCGATAAAAAAGAGATGAAGACCGAAAATCCACTGCAATCGAGAAATGAGAGATATATTACGATGATGATAGACGAATCTTTTCCTTTGAAGTATGGTAAAGATTTTGTGCCAATGGCATAAACAGAGAATGTGAATCAAAGTCGTTCATAATATACAGGAAGAAGGTTAGTGATTCGAAAGATGACACAGAGGACAGGAAAAGATAATGGATTCGTTCAGTTTCATATTGACTTTTATGCGACAAGCACTGAAATACGGATGGATTTCAGTGGCAAAAAAATGCCCTCGCTATCCATCATTGAAGCACAATCGATTTTTGTGAATTTCCTCTTCCATGTCGGGATCTACGAAAAATGAGGCTTTTTTTAAATTAACGAATGAAATGCCACAAATTCACAGGAATAGTTCAAGATAGCGGTGAAAGTAAGAAATAAGTTCTGTGAGCAACAACAATAATAAAATATATTCTCGTTCCATTTACAGCAGAAAACTCCAAGCAAATAAACGACAGTAACTCTGAGCTGTGGCCATTTCCCCTCTCATACTTCCCTGCTCCCACTTTCGTACAAATCGCGATCCTTCACTTACAACATGGCCTATGCCCTAAATATGAATCCATAATTGCAAGCTATTAAGTTATCATGGCAATATCACTTATTATTTCTTCATTAGTGTGAAAGCCGTCTCATAGCGGAAAATTGCGACTCCACATCATACAACTGGTTAGATATCGAAAAAACTTGCTCCATTAATGAAAATTTTGTGACAGAATTAGTCCCAACGAAGCTGTACCTCATCAAGCATCGCGCTGAAGATCGCATATAAGAAACAAAAATTCAGTCCCTCTTTACAACGAGTTCAATGCGCATATTCAAATTTACGTTCACTTAATGAAATCTTCACTCGAGAACTAATCAACGGAACTGAACTAAGGGAATTTAACATAATCTAACGATAGATTGGCCGCCTATAGCAGCGTTTTAGATTTCTTTGATGTTACAAAGCATACAAAAAGGACTTTTGCTGGAATATTTAGACTCACTGGATTAACTAAAGAACTGCTATGATCATTCTACCCGTGGTCGGCAATCTACGATGTCGGTGAATCTGATGAACGGATTTGCAAAAGCGCATACCATGACAGCTCTTCTCATCCTTAATTTTCAGCGCTTTCATATCTCAACCACAGTACCATTTTAGTTTTTATCAAGACATAAAACATGTGTGAAACTCTCTACGAGATTCGCTGCTTCACAGATCGCCTTGAATGTGGAAACCTCGGAAGCCTATCGACTGTAAAAGCTTAATGCCACCTCAAGTCAAAATTAAAATCCAACATATACATATATATTTGATTTCAGATGCAAACAGTGCTAAATGAGGAGAAATTTGCTGACGATAAAGAAGCTCATCGGAATTTGAAAATCTAAAAAGAAACAAACAACTTCACTTTGCTGGCCTTTAGAACTGAGTAGTCAGTCATTCACCTTCGAGCAGAAACGTTATTGTACGCCGCATAAAAAAATTTAGCAGCTTAACTTCACATACACTAGAAAGACGTAAAAACTGCGAACTTTTCATAAATAGACCAGCCTCATCCTTGAATAAAGTCTTCATCTCTTCCAGAAAATAACAGCAGAAAGTGTAATTAAAAGAACTCATAAAAATATCACTTCCACATGTAACATTTATAATTCAGATGTAACGTACGATAACAAAATTCAACTAACTTACAAAGAGCAGCAGCATAAATTTGCGAACAGCAGTAGATGGGATTATATAGTGGAAAACTCTAGCTTAAATATTTTCTTGTATATGGCTAGCGTGATTCATCGCAATCCTGAGGAATGAAACGAAGCAGTCTCAGAGGGGAATCGGTCAATCGGGCGAAAGCCGCCGTTAAATGAATATATCAAAGCCATGCGTACACATATATGCAGTACACTGTACCAATCATTGGCTAAAGCATTTCCGTTTTTTTGTGGAATATACTGATAAGAGTTATTAAACTCGAAAAATTAAGGAAGTAAGCAAAGCCGATTATCACAGAGATTTACCTTACCGCACATTTCTAAAGGCAATGCGAATTTGTGAATAGATGAAGATAAAAATTGTAATGATGCAACTTGAGCGAACTGTGATAAAAAATGGCATACGAACATCAAAAATTGTTAAATAAATCATGATGAACATACACACAAAAGATATTCGACCATCGTGGAAATGCGAACATCTCTTACTTTGTAAGCATCCTCTTCAGGAACAGTAATAGATTTCCGTATCAATTACATAAATTCATAAAATCTGTCTGCAAAGAACGAATCTGGTCGAATTATTTTAGTGGAAAATGAGTCGACTAACCGTTAATGGAAATGATTCATTGAGACGATTTTCGAGTTGTTCGATCTCTTGATTTCGTTCGGTTATTGCTCGTGTCAATGTCCTTAAATAACAATATTGAGCATTTAAAATAATTAAACAACTATCAATGGCTATAAAAGAAATTCCATATACAAGGCCAACTTCCATGATAAATATCCACTTAAGCAATGCAATAAAAACATAAAAAATAAACAGTGTTCCGCTAAGGCTAGCATGAAGCATATGAATGCTCGAATATCTGGTTTGCATCCAGTCGTCTCTAAATTCATTTTTGACTCTTTTAAATTTAAGAACTAAATAAATGGATGAACAGTATGAACAACAGTCGGGTATCTCCTATACATACTTACAAATATATATATATATATATATATATATATATACGTATATATACATATAGATGCGTATATAAGTCTAACATACATACATGAGAATTCGTTGCATTAAATAACTTTACATTCCATCTATAATATATTGCTGGCTGCACTGGCTACATTATAAATACCATCAATGTGCATAAAGTGAGTCAGTATAAGAAAAAGCTGAGGTTTTCAAATATAGGACTCCAGCAGAAATTTCCATAACAATATATTCAATCGTAAGAAATTAGAGTGGAAGGGGAAATAAAATTAAGTCCTCCGCCACTATGTGTTGTAAGGCGGTTTGCAGTTACCACTCCATATATCATACAATGAAAGAGTTTTTAGTGTAATGCCAAACAGGCTTTCCTCGGATCGTTCCCTCATAGCCTTCTATCCACCTCCAAACAAACCAATCACTTGAACATTTGTTGCAAAGTAAGCAAATAAAAGCAACTCGTAACAGCACATATAAGAAAAATGTAGTTGTGATAATGGTTGAATGCGAAATATGCTTTGCATGCTTGAAGGAATGAGGCAAACGACTATAAGAAATATGAGGCAAATAAGTATACGATGCAAAAAAGGAAAGGTAAACATCCATGAAATGGAAACTGCAACCATAAACGAGAGAACGAAAAGTTATGGATAATTCAGTGGTTGAAATGGAAATTTGGATCTTTCAAGAAGATAAAATTGAGACATTTAACTAAAAGAAGCATGATAACGAGTATTATTCCATATCGAGCTGATTACTGAAGAATTTTTATTAAAAACCACAAATAATTGGAAGACACACCAGGAAGACTCACATAAATAAAAGCTGTACATTGTATTTGAGGTAATCAAACAAAATCAACAGATTTGAGCGAATTTCCGGAAACATTGAAAAAGAACGAATATTAATGGAGGTCAAAGATTGAACTTTGCATCTGCAAGTTTGATGACCAAACTCAAAAGGTTTCAACACCTCAAGTCGTTTTGAAACAAGTGAAAGAGGATCAAGCGGAACGAAAGCGTATATTCTGGTCAGTCCTGCATCGTAAATTTTGATCCTCGTAGTTTTAAAGACTTTTCATCGCTTGTCAGTTGACGCTGACTCGTGAACACACAGACACACAGAGATGCGCTCATGATAGGATAAAGGCAAAATATCACCAAGCGTTTTCATAAAAGGCACAATGAAAATTGAAGATGAAATGCCACGCAGTATTAGCCGTGAGCATTATTATCGAGAGTGGAGGGAAAGAGGAAATGTTCGCTACATTCCATAAAACTTCAGAAATGAAAAATATTGGAAATACTGAAATTCAAGGAAGCCTGAACAGTTTAATAGGCAGGATTTCTTTGGTGCAACGCATCATTCTCTACGTAAACAGGAGCGCGCGGCTGCTGCAGTGACTGATAAGAGGGTAAGATATGGCAAGGCATTTTGATTAATGAACCCTCAGATTCAACTGTTCTTCAAATTTGCCCTAATAACTAGAATAAAGCTCGTTTAGAAGTTATGTCAGAAAATGACATCAATATACCCACATTCAGTTAAAAATATCTTAATAAGCAAGGCAATGCACTCACTCAATATGAACCTTCAACTGTCGGCATTGTCGTTCGAGACAGAGTTCCTCGTCGAGGTCACTTAGTGAAGCATCATCATCGCTGTGCGCAAGTGACCAGTGTCCACTATCGGGAAGCGGTGAAAGAATGTTAAGTGAGTGACGTTCAAATCGTGACGCCAAAATAGCTCGCAACTCAGCACTCTCTTCCCGACGTCTAAATTTAAATTTACGAGAACGAAAACACTACTCAAATAAATAACAACTACAGATGTCCTAGTGACCTAATGAAGTATCCACAAGAAATGACTCCGCAGGTCAGATGGTTACTGAATGGCCCAATCACACATCAGTTAGCTTTACCTCAAACTAGTCACTGAATTTTTCCGAATTCTTTGCATTCTTCAAGGATATTAATTTAAACTAAGAAGCATTAAGAAAGGATAGATTGCGGTATATTGGGTCAGCTAAACATGAAAATGATCTTAGAAAGAAAAGTGATGACGATTAAAGCGAGGAAAAAATAGTCTTAAATGATAAGAGGGAAACAAAATCCAGGTTGAGGAGCAATTCTGAAGTCAGCTTAGGTTACTCTGAAGCTTTATGACAGCAAGGAATGAGAAAAACATCGAGTTATACCCCTAGAAGGCTGACAAGGGAATTGTATTGGCTCACAACCTAATTCATATTGATGATATGAATGAAACTGCCCATATCATTTGAATGGTGGCATTCTGACGCCAATATGTCGAAAACTTTCGCTGATCGACAATGAATAACAAAAATGCCATCTAACGCGCAATTCCCGAAAGCCTTTTTGATGTAGATTATAAAATAAACGAGTGCATTTATAGAGATGCGCATATATATATATATATATATTTTTTTTTTTTTAACGCTGTAATGCTTTCAATTTTGAACTGTGTGGCAAGCTGCATTACAGCAACAGCTTTATCGAATAACCGTGAAATATGAAATAACTAACGTAAACTCAAAAATGCAAACCTATCATTTTCTTCGAGTGTCTTCTCGAAAAGCGAACGAAAGTTCATCCCCTCGAAACCATTACCAGCCTTTTCTTCGATCAGACGATCAAGTTCGATCTTCAGCTTGGAATAGGCTAATTCCAACTCCTACAACAATGACCCATACTTTCTGCATTTCTTCTTTCAGAAGATGATTAAAAGTTAATATACCTTCTGAACTTCAAACATTTTAAATCCACAACCCCTCAGTCCGCGCAGAAACTGAGAAGGTACACATGTTTATTACTTTTATGTTCTTCTTCACCATTTAGAGCTTTCAAAATTCAAACTGGTTGAGAATTCTGCTGACCCCCCAGACAAATGAAACATTCAAAGGTTTGATTTATTAGGTAAGTAAACATGCCGAAAACAATCGTTCTTACCCCTCAAATGAGTAATGCAATCAGATGCACTGACAATAAAAACGAAATAAAGAACCAACCAGCTGGGAGCGAATAATTCACCTGTACTCTTTGCACTTCAAATGCTCTCATTGATGTTCGCTTATCGAGACTTTCAATCATCGAATTTGCATCCATTATCGCTTTCAACCGATCGTTTTCTCTTTGATGCTGTTCCAACCTTAAAACCGATATCGCTTGCAAATGACAGAATTATCACTGATGAGAGAAAAAGTTTGTAAAAACAAAGCTGAAAGATTTATAAGAGATAGTCATTAAGCGCAGTCGTGGCCGGAAGAAAGTAGATATCCCTTAACATTCCGCTGCAAAATATTTTCAGAATCTTGAGATGCAGCACTTCAGCTAGACCAGCATTTGAATTTCCGATGCATTTGAATTATTAAAATGTTGGCCTCGCAATTTACCTTGCTCATTAAACTGTGGATTTCATCCTGATTCCGTTTTCTAACGCACATAAAAAGGAAGTCGCAAACCTGAATCCCGAAATCGCGTGTTTTCCTGGGCTTCGTTTCTTCTGAGCAGTCCATGGAAATTTCGTCAAACGATATAATTGAAAGAACAACGTTGCTTTTTACTTCTACTTTGCCCACTTCCAAAATCTCTGGGTAGCACAGACCAAAATTAAGACATCAGAAGATAAATAAAGATAAAATCTGAAACAAACTTTGTTCGTAAATCGTTGATCATTTGCTGCTGTTTAAGAATCAAGGCGACTTGCTCGAGATCCCCGGAAGCGGCACCCAGAGTAACGGATTGACCCTCTGGACCAGCGAGCGCGAGATGCGATGCCGACTGTGGATCGTTCAAATTTCGCTGGCTTGCGCGCATACCTTCATACATATATATTCATTTACTCACATATATGGCATACAAACATAGACGACTTTCACTGGAAAAACGGATCCCGTTGATGAAAAGTTCAACCAGAGGTTTTCATTGCCGATAACGCAGGAGAAGTGCCTGGTTTGACTAAGGAAAAAACCGTAAAAATATCGTTAATTCCTGCAACTGGTGTCCTGACAAGCAGTACCACTTCATACTATGCATATACCAAGCAAATAACAACATCTTTTCATATTTCATAGTCTCCAATAGGGCACCGCTCCAGTTAACTTGGTTACATGCAGCAAGAGCTCAACTGAACACTATGAATGCAAAACAAGTAAAAAGTGGCTAAGAAAACGATCATTTGAGAGCTAAAATCTTACAAAGATATTAAAAAAACCTTAAAAATTTCCTCCTCATTTGCCACTTAAAAGTGCACAAAACGAGCAATATCTAAACAGTGAAAACAATCTAACTGAAATAATAAGTAGAAAGTTTGAGAATTCATAATGAATCGAAGAAAATTAGCTGATAGAGACGCTTTCTTTATTGTTAAGGCAAGTAAGAGATATTAAAAAATTCAAACATTTAAAATATTATCCATCAAACAATTGAAGTCTCTCATTTCTTTCTGAATTATAGCACATTCCATCCCTAAACACTGCGTGAGACATACCCTACTCGTTGCTGCGAATCTCATAGCACAATGCTATGACGAAGAGGGGAATATTTCCCTCGTATATTTATTTATACACTCGATAAAACGGATAAAACGTAAAGTCACTATTCCGAGTTAGTGTCGAATTTGCAAAGGTGATATTTTTAAACCGATCACAGCACTGATTCCTTTAATATTCAACTGATTATCAATTAGTTACGAGCAAAAATTGAATATTTAGGAGTATTAATATCAACTAATTACGTTTATTACTCCAGTTGAAACAACCGACAATCGAACAATCAAATTTCAACAAAAAATTAAGTAGTAAATAAACGAACTTCCAATACGACTCAATGCTGGACTAGCGAGGAGATTTGCGTTCGCAAGCAGCTGATCACGCATTTGTGAGATTTCTTGCTCAGCCGATAGCCGCTTTTCATTTTCTGTAATAAATTAAATCGACATCTACATATTTGAACATAGATATTTTCTCATCCTTTGTAATAATATGAATAATCGCTAAAAACTTGGAAAAAACACAATTCCAAGCGATTTTTACCAGTTTATAAGAAGAAGACATATACATTCATTTCAAAATTTGAATTTCATATTTTACACAAGGGTAGATTAAGCGAACATCGAAAAACAACGTTCACGTAAACGAACGAGATGGCGAAATGAAAAGAAATTTGCAATGACATTCACTACAAATGGCCAACTAAATGTTGTATGTTATGGGAAATACTTCTCCCCTAAAAGTGCCACCAAGAAATAAATCTCCTTTGAAGGAATATCGGAAAATGAAATCCAACTTCCATTTTCCCCCACTTTGTGAACCGATGTGACCAATATGAAGACAGCAATAAGGGTGGTCGATGATAGGTAAGCGCCAAAACCGAAATTAAACCAATTTTTCCCCTCCTGACAGAACGATTCTTCCTTGGTTTCTGCTTTCTGTTTCACAAAAGATGGATGGAATAGCACTCTTAGAGGATTAGGATGCATGCATTTCCACATTCTATTCCAAAATTTCTATTCGTTAACTGAATAAGGTATTGGTACTTGAACATGAACACATTAGCACAATACTGATCGGTTGTTCTCAAATACATGAGTACGTCTATGCTGATGTATTTGTCCATTAAAACGTTTTTAACTTTCACCTCACAGAAGACGGTTCTCTGCATCAATGATAAGAAAACTGGCATGGATTTTCCTAAGAAATCGATTAGATGATGTACTCTGGATTCGAAAAGCGCTCGGCTTTAGGCAACATTTATTCCACTAATGAACTGCGCTGACCTTCTAATGTATTACCAATGAGCAACAATGACCTTCCAAAAGGGAGAAATTTAACGGAAATGACGCACTGCAACAAAAACTAAAATAGGAGCAATCAAAATAGCGTAGATTATGCTAAATCTCTTCATCACAGCTAAAGTAATCGATGAACTGTAAGTGGGAAAAGATAGCGACAGAGGTATCATGATGTGCAAATATAACCTCGTCTTACTGCACCTTAGCAAAGCCTTGGAAGAGCAATGCAAAAAATGAATTTCTATACTTTCCTCTTCAGGTTTTACCCACAGCTTTCACAACTGAGCCAAGAACAGATTATATGCGGACTGAAGGATTGAAAGAGCTTTTTGATGGATATTATTGGCAATAGTACCACAACGCACGCACATAAGATACAAGAAAACACAATCACGCTCTCATGTCTGCGTTCACACCCCAAATCGCGTATAATGCTGCGTCTTCCAAATATATTAACTCAAAACTCATTCAGAAGAGACTAATATATATAGTCTCTTATAAGTCCATATATAGTATATAGTGTATATATAGTCTCCTATATAAGTCTACATATAGTATATATATGGACTGTTAACGATCCTCAATAATGTTACTGAAATACGAAGGAACACAAGTCAACTCTTCCTCCTTCCTGTTCTATAGCTGACGACATCATTTATTGCCACTCTTTTCTCCTTCTTCCACGCTTTTGCCCTCCTTCTTATTCTCATTAAATCTCTTCGTGTTCTCTCCAGTAAAAACATCACTAACCAATAGCGAGTTCTGACTGAAGTGCCTTTTTCTGCCTGATAAGGTCGTCGTATTTATTGCAAAGTGCTGTCAATTCATCCTTCATCGACTGCAATTTTTGCTCCGCCTCAGCGTCTTTCTGCAAAAAAAATGCTTTTTTCAATAAATGCGATTTCATTTTAGATTTCGAAATGTTTAAGTTGCGACTTCAATACGATGAATCAATGAAAAAATAAAGGAATAGATCGACATGTTAGCTCTAAATTAGTCGACTTTAGAATCGTGAAAAATTTCTTTATTTATTTGCATTTTCCTCCCCCCTCCCTCCTTAAACATTATTCTTCTTTATTAAGGCGCCTTCTATGAGAAATAAGTGATATGTCCTTAACAAGCTGCTGAGATAAGCAAAAATAGAGCACAAGAGATATCATAGCCTTGTTCTTAAACTCCATTTAAATAGTGGCGTATAAACACCAGGAAAGCAAAAATAATGGAGAAGGGATAGCGTAACTGGATGAAGTGGAAGGAACCTAGAACAGACAGTAAGTGGGGTGGCTAGTCCGACCTTTCAACCGACTTAAACTTCTTAAAATGAAATATGAACCGTATGTTTGAGCAGACCGCAGCTATTAATTCTTCAACAGCTATAAGACGCAATATATATTTTAAAAGTGTCTTCCACAAAGAACTTTAAAGTTGTATGAGCACATAACAGCAATTTATTTAGCCGTTCTCAACATCTTTCTATCGTTTTTGAAATGATAGGTTTCTCAAAAAAGAAAACATTTGTGGCTCGACTTCATAGCAATCTCCCCATCATTCATCGCCTCCCTTTTTTCTCCATTTTGTTCTCAAAATCAAATTAAAGAATATTAAGAAACAACGTCGTGAAATAAACTGCTTCGTGACTGCTGCAAAAATTGAATAAATTTTCATTAAAAAACAGATATTCAAAGGCATATATAAACTAACACTACCACCAAACAATTATAAAACAAACTATGTTCGAATATGTTGCCAATAATCGAATGAGAAAATTCTTCCGGATCCTGAATGATACCAAAATATTGATGCACAGTCAGAAAGCGAAAATACTCCCTATCTGTGCCATCAGTGTGGGGAAACAACTCATACCTGCTCCATTTTTGTGTGCGTCTGCTGAATCCTTGTTTCGAGTTCACCTATTTGCGCGTCACGAACGTCACACTCAGTTTCGAGGCGCTCCACTTCTAGCTCCAACTCATCAACTCGTGCTTTCGCTGACGCTAAGGCTGGTCTAAACCATTGATGGAAATAATATACGGCGTAACGATTTCATAAACCTTAGAAGTTAAGTGTAGCAATTGCTCTTCCGTTTGAAAACTTGAAATACTTACATACTTATAGACACTGAAAAAAATCGTTTCAAAGACAAATTTAGGAGGATGAATTCTGAAATGAGAAATGCCTAAACAATTACAGAAATAAAAAACAGTGGCAGGAAAAAAAGCGTAAACAATATTTTTATGAAGAAACAATAATCCGCAATAAAATTACAATGAATTATCCACCTTTCTGATTCAAGAAGGGCGAGTTGCGAGCGCATTTTCTCGTTGTTATGACAGATTTCAACTAGTCTCGAATTTTCAGCCGACTGCAACAATATCCAATCATTACCGATATTCAATAATCGAAAACATTTAAAACGAGTTCATACATACTCGAGAAATTCCAAATATCGAACAATGGAGAGTATAAGAAAAGTTTACCGCCGATAAGAAAGGATAAAGAAAAGATACTCATATCTACGCGAATAAGATTTGGAAATGAAAGCGGAAAATTTCCTACCCAATAATCATTGTTTCCTAGGAGCATAGGAAATTTGTTCCTTTTTTCTAAAGAAGCAATCATTACAACATACTTAAAAGTTCAGGAAAAAGTATATGACATATTCACATTCTCCTTCACGGCTTTTATATAAACAGATAGAATTTCATTCCTTATTTTTGAAATAATTTTTACTAAAATCGAAAATAAAAGGAAACCATTTTGAAGAAATGAAATAAAAAATAAATGTGCAAGAATAATCGGGAAATTTTTAGGCAATGTGAAACAACTTAGCAATAACATATTTGAAAAAGTCCTTTGAAAGCGTAAACGAAGTGTAATAAGTTCACGAATTAAAGATAACTATCGTATCAGTGACCATTCGGTAATTTTCAGTATCCTAGCAATTCAAGCTCTATAATGATTAAACATCCTCGAGCCTTTAAAGGAAAATTTAGTAATGAGTCGAAATACACTTTATGCCTTTAGAGGGAGATTTAGTAATGGATAGAAATTCATTTCATGCCTTTTTTACTTATAATTAAATATATAACAATTTCCGGTCGTTAAAAGATGTGATATCAAAAGCGATCAAATTTTAATTCAATATAACGGCGATAAAATGGACGCTGCCAAAGAAAAATAACAAAGAACTTCGCTCACGTGTATATACATATAACGACGAAGTGCCTAACTACACGCTAGGGGATCATTAGAAGCTTTGCATTGCAGAAGTGACAATTAAAGAGAGAAGACGACCATTGGAGGGTATTCTCTAGACGGACGACATTATATGAGAGCTTTAGCAAGCAGTCGTAAATTGCTTATTCATTACAATATATTACTATCCATCAAAACATAAAGAAAAGAAAAACAGAGTAAAAAAAATCAAAGAAAGAAAAGAAATTTTTTGGATGAAAATTCGAGGAAATGCTAACGGATGAGGCCGAGAGGAGAGATTTTTCACTTCTTGGAATCTCGAGAAAACTAAGAAACAACCCATTCAACACTTAAGTCGAAAATTTGAAACAGCATTGGACCATTAAGCTAAAAATATTTCTAAAAGAATTTCACTTTAAATAATAAATAAAACGTTCGAAATAAAACAACTGAAATCATCAGAGAAGATAAAAACAGTGAGAAGATGGAAAATAGTTTTTAAACAAATGAAAAGGACGCAATCAAAGTATAACAACAATTACAGCAACTAAGAATTTAGTACAATGAGAAAACATCGAAGATACGGATGTCTTTTGTTTGTGATGGCACTTTAAAGAGAAGATGAATTTAGCCGTACGCGAGAACAACTGCCATTTTCATAGACGAATATATTTCCGAGAGTAATTCCAACATGTTGCTCCCTCAGAGTTGGTAATATTAAATTAACTACCAACAAATATTTCATAAATTCCTCAAAAATGAGATATCATTCAATATCTACAATCTCTTTCTATGTTCCCATAAAGTCAAGAAAAGGACGACTTGGGACGTTACATAAGCACCCATTTATCAAATAGGTAAAATACCGGAAGAGGACATGTGGATGACATGTCTGATATACAACAAGTCTGATTGTTCGGATGCGCAACATATGTGATTACGTCTGATGCGAAGATATGTTCGAAACAAAGATACAGGACTTCATAGGCAACAAGATATCTCGATTATGAGAAGAACGGATTAGGAGAAATGGTTGAAATATTTCTGAAAAAAGGATCAACCCGTCACAACTCTGTAATCCGTTGAAATTTATTTTCAAAGACATATTCACTAGTTTCGATCTTGATGAACGATTGCTTACGACAACAGATGCCAATCATTCTCAACCATCCTACATTCCTCAGCTGACTATTTCAGATTTAGCAAAACGGTTATTTTTCGAGAAAGAAGCGATGGTGAAACATTATCTCCCAGAAGGTTTACTCATGCTGAAACCGCTTCTAGATTCACTTATAAATGCTCCTCCTCCCCTGCTCCTCCCACTTCGTTTTCTAGCCTCTAATATTTACTCTTTGGAACACAAATAATTTTATCCCGCTGATCATATGAAACAATTTATGGGTTATAAACTTTTGAGCTTAGCACAACATCATGAACGCTCCTTGGTTACAAACAAAAATGCACAGGATGCTGCCACGATTGCTTCATCACCGACAAGCTTATTGCTCTCAGTTTCAGTTCTTTAGCTGCTGAACGAATTATAGCACCTGGGAACCCCCAACGAATGTTTTCAAAAGCTTACCGAATGTATCCTTTTAATTACAAAGTCTCGCCTCGGCTAAGAGCATTCAAGGTGGGAGCAATACACGATGAACGAAAAAAATATTGGCAGTAATGCGCGCATGGATACGAATAAGTTTTCAAGAAAAACTGTTAGCGCCGCCTGCACAAATAACCAGACAAAATCCGTTGCTCTCTCAAAGCATGCATTCCATTCCCTCACGCGGCTTGTACCCGTACGTTGGTTGTATTCTACGGATTCCAAATAAACATTCGCCAAACGGATATGACTGGAGGCACAAAAAAGGCCACGACAGAGATAGAGAGGGAATGGTTGGGGCAAAGTAAGGAAGAAAACAACCTGAATTGATATGAGACCACTTATAAGTTAACATACATCTAAAGACATTTGAAAATCGACATCACCTCTCAACTACCATTGATATCGCATATCGTCATAGAAAAAACTCGATTCGTTAATATCACTAAGTTGAACGTTGCACGAACTGCTCCGTGCAATTACACAATTGCTAGGATCTCAAAAACTGATGCTTACTTTAAAAAATCGGTCGCACTATGATGATAGCTAGAGAAATAAGCTGAAACATTTCGCACGATATACGCTTTTGAATCCCATTCATCAGATTAACCAATTTCATATATTTCTGAAGAGTGATCATAATATAGAGAACGATACATTCATATTCGAACTAATGCGGAAGCACACGTAAATCTCACCTAACTTATTCCTTTCTTTACTATTCAAGCGAAACATATTAACGACGCACCATTATAAAGATGAGAAATAGGTGATCAGTTTAGCAAACAATTTATTTATGCATTTATTTGTCGAGAGCATTTTGTAGCTTAAGCTATCATTTGCCTCAAACTGAAGCTAAATGGAGCTAAATGAAATCCTGAAGCATACCAATATCAAATGGAAACCAACTTTGCAAGACGCTCATCAACGAAAAAAATCAAATGCATTAGATTTGATGTATGTTCTAAACTTTAGTAGTGGAAAATTGCAAGCATTGAGAAATGTGTATCTCATGCGAAAGTTCCATGAGCTGAATTATAGATGCATGAATGAAAAGTTACTTGTAACATCCCATTTGACGATATTAAACTTATGCTGACATCTTTAAAAGCTTAAATCTGTTACTTCAAGCTTTAGCTTGAAATCCAGAAATCTCAGTTCATATCAGCGCGAAAATGATGGCTTACTTCATGCTCATCAACTTTCACACGATAAATAAATACCAGGTTCACATCTTGAAAATAAACACGTTTCATTACGAATCGTAAAATAAACCAAAATAGCGTTTGAAGAAGAATGCGCTAGAAAACATCCACGATTGTTTCCATGCAGAAAGCGAGACAGGATTTATTGCTGACTTGGGAATTCAACGCAAACATACGAATCGACGAGATATGTAAAAACAATTGATAATAAACATCCGTGGCAGAGACTGTTGAATTTGTACGTCAACAACGAATTTCAACGCTAAAATAATCACACTTATTCAGCATATCACAAAGATTGAATATTTGGATCGGCAGAACCCTCCCCTCCACAATCTTTCCGCTGATGTTTGAAATAAATTAAGCACACTGGACAGTCGGCAGCGCCATTTACTGCTTGAAAACAACTAATTCATCGTGAAGATCAATATTACTTCCTTTTCGTCTTGAATTCTTAACGCACATAGAGAACGATAATCATCCACGGGATCCGTGAGATGTTAAGGAGAGAGTGGAAAACATACTACACACTAGGACACAATTCGTGCTTTTTTGTAAATTCGACGAAAAAAGAATAGCCGCGAGAAGAGAGTGAGGGATGCACGTAAGATGAGTTATTGCTATGGACAGATTTATTGCACAAAATCAGCTGCCTGCCATTTAGCAAATGAACATCTCTAAATTCAAAGAAGTTATGAGGTCATAGCTCCAGAAAGCTCCCACAAATACTAACAAAACTCAAAAAATTGGAGTGCTTTTAACATCGGCACCATAGATCAACAGGTGTGCTAACAGTCAGGTCGAAAAGATGATGGAGGAGTGTGGGAAGCATTGAGAGGGCAAGAAATCCTGTCATTGTCGGAACTCCAACTCATGAGTTTCAAGTAAAACATGAAATCTTACAGACTAGAATATTGCGGCGTCTTTAATAGGAGGACATTTCGGCACAAGCGTTCAGCATGAGCCTTTAAACAGACCACCTCAACCCCCAACCCCGTTCGAACCTACAGTTCAAACAAATGGACAAACAGAGCCTTATTCCTCTACTTCTTTAATAAATTAAAAAACGCACATGAACGGTATATAATGGATTTTCTGTTACGAACTCTTAGAACTTAAATAAACAAAGAAAAAAGTAAGAGAGAGGAAAATAGAGAGGAAAAGCAAAAAAATAAAAATAAAATGACTTCAATTATTCCAAGACGGATCAGCAAAACTCCAACTGCCTCTTCAAACGTTGTTTCCCTTAATCCCAATTTGTTAGACAATGAAATAGAAATAAGAGCAATAATGGCAACAATCATAAAAAATGTTCACCTCTCATCTTTAGTGAATAATAAACGAATTCCCCTCCTTTTTCCTCTCACCTAGACGAAATTTGGCCAACAAAACAGCACCGATAGAGGCAAATCGGGGAAATCTGCTTCCTTTGATGATTCGGAGCGATCTTTGAAAGGTCTAAAGCTATAAGTCGTGTAAATTGTTCAGCTAACAAATAAAAACGCCACTTTTCTATACATAACGACGAGAAGAAAAAAGTGCAGCAGAGATCTGAAAATGGAGAGGAAAAAAATATAAATAAATAACTTTTAAACGAGAAAGATTTAGGCATGAAAATAATCTATGAGAGCTTTTGAAGTGTCTCCTCGATAGCACAATCGGATGGAAGGCAAATGTATAGATTCGAAAGACGAAATGCACAACAGTCGAGAAAGAAAAACGACGACATTTCTAAGCACAATTGTTCCTATCTCAATAATTATTACAATCTCATACTTTATCGTCCTCTCTTCTCTCCTTTTTTTAAGTTAAATATGAGATCCATCGACCTAGTGAATATGAGCTATTTGCCCCCCCCCCCCCCCCCCCACTATTTGGCCTCCTAATTATTAAAAACTATACAAAATTTGCTAAAAATTACAACTAAAAAATAAATGGTTGACAGAAAAGTAGGATTTAGCACATTGTAACAGACAAGTAGGAAAGTAAGATAAGAAGAAACTGCTAGAAAATAAAAGAATTACGAAAAGTTCGGTCAAAAATATAGCACACAACCGATTTGCTAATACAAGTATTTAGGAGTGATCGAATTTCTCGTTCGCTGTTCAGAAAACAAAAGACAATCGGCGCTTAAAAGGATAACAGAGAGCAAACAAGGCAAATGACAAAAAAACGATGATGAGAGTTATTCACTTAAATCTAATCTTCAACTTCTTTGCAATATTTATTGCTTAGTAACTGATTTAGCAAATTTCCAATGAAAACTACTAACACCTTGAAGATTTTGTTTCATAAGTAAGAAAATAAAGAGGAATAAGGTCATAGACAATATATATTATTGCTAATATCGCAACGTTTCGCATTTACACAATATTATCAAATGATCACTACACGTGGAAGAATAAATGCGTAAGTAAAACTGAAAAAGAGGTGGAAGAACAACTGAAAAATTCCGAAAAAGAGAATGGGATGAAAGACACGTGGAGATGCAAGATGAGGGGAAAATTACAGAAGTCAACCTACAAAGTAATAGAATAACTGAAATAAAACACAAACCATAATGTCGAGTCTTTGTTGAAGTGAAATAATCTTATTTTCGAGGCCTTTATTGAGTTTCTGCAAATGGCCCACTGAACGTGCCTCAATCTGCAAAATTCGAACATCGGAAAGTTTTTAACATGAAGAAAATCAGCCGCATCCATCAGAATAAATCCACTCATACAGCGAATCAACCAAAATTATTGCTTCAATATTTATATATTTTCCCATTACTTTAATATATTTTTAGTGCCGTAAAGTTCTGTCTCTACTTAAGAAATAATCCATAACAATTCCGTAAGATCAGTGAGAGCAATTTTATCGATAAATTTAATGCAACGTTATAGCGACAAATTCTCTTCGTCGGCCGATCGCATCTCACCACATGAACAGCTGCTATAGGATGCGGCTCGAAAAGCAGCTCGATTAGAAAAATATCAGAACAAATCACTGACTTTATGCTGGTCGGTTTCATTTCACAGCTCCTTCTACAAGTGAACCATATCAATGGCAGAACAAGCAATGAATGACCACAACATTTTACCATGTATAAATGCGTTTCTTCTTCAAGAAGTACGTCTATAAATGGTAAAATGTTTTTTTACTCTACTTGAGAGTGTGAGCATATCAAGTAATGAAATCAGAAAGTTCAATTGATTATTAATTCCTTATTCAAATGAGAACAAATAATGAAACGCTCTTCGATCGTTATAGAATAATGAATAGCAAAGAATAAGTATTATAAGATAAAAACAAAATTCGTTGACTAACTGCCTCACCTTCAATTCTTTAAGTCGCCGTTTAGCCAGCCATCGTCGAACTAAACACTGCACTTTGATAATTTTACGTATTCGTGCAATTTGCTCTCGACGCACTAACCAACCACGGAAATATTTCTGGATGACAATCGCCTTTTGCTCATAGCGTAACTGCAAATATAACCGATCTATCTCTTTCGTTCATAAACAGTGAGGTTATGAGGCGATGAGATTAGATTCTTATAGAGACTCAGAGAGGCACGTAAACGAACTATACCTATTTCGAAGCGTTCAGCTACGCTCTATTGGTGGCCTTGTTGTGCTCTAAATTCTTATCGCTGTTGCAACTCTCCATTACTACGTTAAAATACAAACAAACAGAAGAAAACGAAAAATGGCATGCATATCCATGTATCATAAAATTGAATCATTGTTTACTTGCAGGTATAAAATATTAGAATCTACATTTATATGACCATAGAAAATTCAATGTTTAAAACGACTCCATTAAGTTCTTGTTACTTGTTTATTCAATTTTAAACATAATTGGACTTAAAATATCACTACAAATTAAAAACCTTCAAAAACAGTACTCTCTATCAAATGCTATGAAGAAAGAAATCAACTGAACAATCGGTTAGTTCCCGTCGATTTATGACGGGCTTATTTGATTAACGTTCATTTGGCTTTATCAAACCTCATCTGTTCACTTAGTTGTCAGCGAACAAAGTTGTTTCTTAAATAAGATTTAATTTAGTGGATTCGTTTAGGCACTTTCAATGTTATTATTTTAGCTAGGTATAAAATGAAGAGACGTTCAACCTTTTCAACTTTCCGCCGTACGAGAGCACCACGGAAGTGAGACTGAATCATGACGACTGTCGTTTTCAGCATGACATACTTCTTGCGTGCAATATAACGCCTATAGGCAGTTTGGATGCAAACAACTGCACGATGCATTTGCAAATATTTCATACGCGTGTATATGAGATAGGCACGTGTTGCAGCCTGAAATTGATCTTTTACCAGCAAATATAATCAGAACAATAAAAAACTTAAAGAAATTCTATAACCACTATGGCCGGAACTGACCACTATAAAGTACACCAAACATAAGACACTTCTAATATTTCAATAAAAAATTCACTGTCATCAATGAAATATTTCAGAGAAATACCTTCATACCCTTATATTTACAAAAAGGCGTTGCTAAATAACAGTATCTATAGATATAATAAAATATATCTTTCCATAATATTCAATGATTATTTGAATAAAAAAAGCATTAAATCGGCTCGTATGATATAAACATCATGTAATGAAACATAACGCTGAAAGCTGATTGGAATATGAAAGAAAACAATGAGCATTTTTAGGCGATTGTCCACATCTTCGACAATCCTCCTCCCGATTTCTCATCAATCTAGAAATCCCCATCGAAAATAAATTGAACTGATAAAATTAACAATGATATTTATCTCAATGAAATTAATGGATACATATCTCCCCAAATATGAAATAGATATTAAAAATGCATGCGACTGGATTGAATTTCTTTTGTTTCGTTTTATTTCTATGGGACATTATCCGTTAAGCCAACTTATGAGATAATATTGCATATCCCTCAAAGCAACAACAATTTTATCCATATTATAAGAATTATTTCTACGCATCATATGATATCACCGCGAGGGAAATTCCGACAAAGTTGTTCATTCGGATCGAACTAAAGATAACCCAATTATTGAAACGTTCAGCTCTTTTCTTTTCGCTTTTCACTATTTTTTCAAATAAACGATATTATAAAAATATATGAGGAGTAATTTCCACTAATATGTGCTTATGTAAATAAATACTCAACTTTCAAAGTAATTAGAAGATAATAGTAAGTTCATAGTACAAGTAAGACAACGATAGTAAAAGTAAGATAATAATAGTGAGTTCAAAGTAAGTTCATAGTAGTTTCAAAGTAATTAATTAATATTAGAAGATAATAAAGTAATTAAAAGATAAATAATATCTTCTACGACGAAATTAAAACATTTCTCAAAATCCAAGCAAAAGCTAAAATATAAAATGAATGGCAAGATAGATTTTCGTCCACTTTCTGAGAGATCACTTAGAGCAAATACATCGATCATCAATAATAATAATCCTTTAGTCTTTTTCGATGGTTAAATCCTTAAATACATCTCTTTCGTTTGTTCTTACGAAGACGAAATCAAGCGTTTAAAATATGACTTCCAATGCAGCTAAGAAATTTAGACATTTATAATCGATAGAGATTTTTTCTTCTTTTTTTTCCTCAACCAAATGCACTAGAATATTAGCTAAGGCAATAAACTCTTATTTATCCTTCGAACAAAATAAATCAACGAATGCTTTAAATCTTTAAAAGAATGAAAGAGTGACCCTCTCATTTCTGGTCTCCGTTCTATTCGGAAACCACTTTCTGCTCCACTAAAGTATTATCGAATCAGTCGATAAAGAAAATGAAGGAAAATATATGAGGGAATATAAAACTTAAAATGAGCAAAAGATTCCGACAGATTGAGTGAAAGTGATATATGACGCTTGATGGCTTGAAGAGCTCATATATAATACGCACACTGACACAACATACAACCCAAGGGAATCCAGAACGGGGCAAAATCTGTACTTGCTAATTTAGCGCCCTCCATTCATCAATCATCTAAATTAACAGTTTTTCCTCTCTCTCGATATCCGATTGAAATTGGAAAATGGGAATAAAAAAAGAAGGAAAAAGAAAAAGTGGGGATAAAAAATGATGCAAAAAAGATTGAAAATGAAAAACTACGCGATATGAAAAAAATTTAAAGTTTCATCTATTGAGAATGCAAAGTAAGAATTAACTGAGGTTTAATTTCAACGTTTTTCTGGATTACAAAAATGCTCAATAAAAAAACAAACTTCAAGTCGCACCTCATTAATAGTTGGATAAATCTGATCAGCGAAATTCTTCGAATAATTCAAAAAAGAAGGTCTCATTATAAGTGGCTGTAACTTACAAGTACAAATAATTGTGGCCTATAGCTTTGTATAACTCGTACATTGCTATAAAACCTCTGTATAACTCACTTGATGCCTCATAATGGTACGGAGATCGCAGACAACTCCGCAGAATATATTACTGTCATCAATTTTCACAGATATGGCTTCCAGACAAATAAAACGACAAATGTACGAATGTAAACATACTCAGAAAACTACTACAATTTTCAAATCATAAATTATCTCAAATTGGAAAAAAAACACAAGAACGTTGATCAAAACAAATCTTCCAGTCTAACAAATGCAAGTGGTAATAGTATTCCATTGATGCAGCCACGTCCTAGAGACCGATGAATTTTTTTATATATTAGTTCAGGCTTCTCAAAGTCCAGGACTTATCTATTAACCATATTTCTATACGTGGGCAGTAGTAGCCTAAAAAGTGAAGAGCTGATGCTAAAAGCGTGCTCCTTGAATATGAGTATTTTCTAGGAGCAGCCTAGGATCGCAAAAGCTTCTCCTCCTCTTTCCCGTCAACATCTAGTAGAAAAGCGCGCTGAAAGAAAGGAACGAGCTGAGGGGTAAAGCTCTAACAACGACTAGTCAAATGAGTGAGAAGTGGATATAAAATAACATCCCTCTTTTAAGCCCTCATTGCCCCTTCAACATCACAACAGGAAACCAAAAATACTGTAGTTATCAATGTACAGGATATGTGACCCGCATTGCGGGAAACGGCGAAGGAAGGTTGACAAACGCCCAGTGCAATCTCACTATCGACTTAAATGAAACATAATTGCCTATTTTATTCTATTGCTTTATTATTTCAATGGGTCCATTCGGATAGTTAGGCTCTGCTGAGGGATAGCATTTCTTTCACTTCAACACTGAGGCGTCGCACGTTTCAATAAGCACAGTTGCGATCAATCATACAATGCGGCAAGCTGAATCGATTATTGCGGTTAGAAGAAACCAATATTTTGCTGTATATCAGACGCTTGTGAGCTACGAAATTTCACTATGCAAAAATTAATAAATAAAAATGAGTACGTAGAAATTTTTATTTATGCGTTCCGCTCTCCTACCAATATTTGCAAATTGGCATTATTTCTGAGCGCCTAAAAAGAATTGGAATATCGGCCAACAGATACAATTTTATATGTAATAGTCGAAAAAGAGAATAAAAGAATAATCCGAATGTAAGTATATGGGAGAAGTTTTTGCTCATTCTGAGAAGTGCATTGAATCGATTTTATTGCAATATTTTTTCCCACTACTATAGTGAAACTGAGGAACCGATAGGTGTGCTTTAAACTACGACGTCATTTACAGATATTACATCTTTACAAATTTAGAGACCGTTAACAACAATTTATGAAGTCTTGACGATGCTGTGTAGAGTATTTTCTTATCATTTCTCCCCTCCTCCGCCCTTTCCATCCCGTTTCTGCCCTTCTATCAAATGCAACAACAGCAAAGTGAAAAAAGGAAATTGGCTGAAATCAATCAACTGAATGGAAGTGAACATATCACCACTCACCTGCATTATGAGGATCGATTGCCGTATAAGTTGATATCGTCTTCGAGCCACAAATCCCTTCCATGTTTTCTGGATAACAACGGCTGACACGGACAATGTCTCTTGGCGCAGTCGCTCAAGTAGTGCCACTTGTCCTGTACGGAAGAACACTTTCGTTTTACCGAGAGCATACATACCTTCCTATAAAATAAAAAAGGAAGCGAATAAAAATTCCATGTACAACATATTAAAATGGAAGAAAGACAACAAAAACAAGCGCAGGTACACTTGCTTAAAAACAAGCTTAAATACGTACACGTTTACGCTTATACAGTCTGAATTGTAAGTTTAAGAACCCATGGACTTCAACTAGACACAATCAATGACCAATGAATGCTTCGAAGCAATGGATATCAATCCATGATTGAGGAATATTATTACTTTCCCGTTCATCACAAGCAGTTGCATGGATGAATAGGAAGAAAAAATCCACAACATTCAACATTACACTTTTATTTTATTTTTCTTACTGCAATTAGACAATTTGGCGAGGAGAGAGGGCTGCAGTCACAAAATTATTGTATATTAAATCAGTCAGATACAAAAATTAGAGCATGTGGCAAGATTTATAAAAACTCAACATCTCACTGTCAAACCCAGGAGGAACAAAATAAATTAACGTGGAATGAGGTTAGTGGGTTTTCAAAGTGTCATCAAATGGAGAAAACGCTCACAGAGTGCAACAATGGAATAAATGGTTTGACGAGTGGGTTAAATATATCATTAATGAACTCTTCAATACATCAACGAACCACACCGTCAATCAACAAAACACCTAGTAAAATGGGATATACCTCTATATGCCTCTGGCATGCTTTCTCGGCGAACTGCTTTGGATTGTTACGCCATGATGCCTTCCCATCCGGGTGAAGAACTCGGTAACGTCGTCCAAAATCTTCGTAAGACCACCTCAAAAACGGCAGTTTATTTTCTACGGCGATCTCGTCCAGATGCCCTAGACTTCTTTTTATCAAAAAACCAATAAAATATACTTTCAATCGTATCATCGGCTCAAGAGAGCAAATATAAACGGGAAATATTTTCCACAATGTTTCAATGAATACCACAAAAATATTTAATGCAACTAATCTAACATTTCGAACTAACCTTGATGGATATCCCGCAGCAGAGATTCGCACAGTTTCGAGTACGCCACATGCACGTAGCTGTTGAATCGCTCGTTTTGGTTCGAACGTGAATGAGAGTTTCTCATCATTCGGTTTTATACACCTCACATAATGAGGTCTTGTGTTTCCCAATACATTCATTAGCTCGTTTAACGAATCTCGAAACTATAAATCCAACTCTTATTAACTTTATCGATATTTCAATTATACGAAAGATGGAAGAAAAATCACAATAACGTTTGATTTAGCGATAAATCTTTAGCAGCAAGATTCATCGCTAAATTCCACATTGTAAACGAAAAATAAAAGATACTTCATTTCGTCGATTGTATTCGTTGATTTGTGATTACATTATCTACTAATATTATAGTTTACTTATTGAGCAGAGAACAAAAATGTCGTATTTTTAGGATAATAAACGTCCTTTCATATTCAGGAATCACATGTTAGTATTAAATTTGCGATACGCGCAGACGAAGTCTCACTGTGGACTCAACTTAGGAAATTTTGCAATTTGAATGCTAAAGCATAAGAATCGCTTTAGAAACCTCAAGTTATCGAAAAGAAAGCAACGAAAATTTGTAGAATCTTCAAAGTGCAGTTAAAGGCGTCATGCTGAAAGAGCACCAACATTAGGAGCGAGAAGAGAGTGCTTCCGCGGAGATGAGAGGCCTTTAACGGTTCCTGCTCGAATAGAAATATTTTATTTGTGGGAAAGAGATCCACATAGATATTACACAAGAATGTCTCTTTAAATCATGAAGATGACTACTTTGGTCGAGAAAGAAAGAATAACTGATGCAACCATATTACATGGAACGTGGTATTAAACAGAACTCAAAAAATAAATCAACCTGGAAGGAGACGCATTTTTTCGTTGCTTTCTTCGTTCCACCAACGAGGCTTTTGATAGTCATGCGTATATTTTTTGTTTCTCGTTGGTCTCCGAGAAGAACATCGCGTAAAAAATTCATCTAAATTATCCTACTTGAAACTGTCAAATCGAAAATCGACTCTCTTGCGATCATCACTCGCACGAGCACTCTTAATCATAATAATTTACGTCCATCACTAATGAGGTGAACTCAATTCAAATGGGCCCTCTCACTCTCACGCATAATTATAATACTCCTCTAAGATTAAATGGCGACGTCAGCTGGCGGCAAGATGGTCAGTACATTCTCTATTAAACCTTTTCATCAATTTGCTAGTTCCTATCGCCAAAACAGAGGATAGCAGGAAGCGGCAACACCTCATTCATGCACAATGTTTCCGATATTCCATTACCGTTACTTAGGCGGATAGATTCACACTTAAAATACGAAACATTTTTGCGTATTTGGATCAACTGAAGTAGTCGAGTATTTAAACGTTAAAATATCTTGATAATATCAAGTACGACTGCAATTGACAGATGGAATACACAGAATAAACATAAGTTCACATTATATAGTGACTTTAGGTATTAAAGGCAAAAGGATGGAGGACGGACAGAAGGAGAGGAGCCGTTTCGCTAATGAATTCTGACAAATTTTAATCACTCTTAACTAAAAAAGTTTATCGTCTGCACCCGATAACGGCTGAAACCACCATCAACGCATTTGCTAGAGAGGAATTTTTAAAGCCTCTAGATGATGATGAGAGAGGGGGATGAAGATTATTGATAACAATCTTTTCTTAAGGATTTTTCCTTATTTAATTCTCCTCTTCCAATTCAATAAGGAATTTCTCAACGATTTCATCAACGAAAACAGACCGCATTTGCTGTCGCGCCAACGTTCAGCATGTTTCACGATAACTTTAACTGTTTAGACAACCGTTAAATGTAAATAATGCCCTAACTTATTTCCATGCGATTTGCTCCCTTTGTGTTTCGCATAAAACAAATGCTAAATTTAAATACCGCATATTTTATAGAAAATTAAATGTTAATTAATATTCAAATGAAAGAAAAAAAGAACATACCTTACTGTTCTTTACAACATTCACCAACTGCTCACTAACGGTGTCTTTATTTTTCTCCAGAAAACCATCCACCAAGTAGACCACGTCAGCGGCAAAATGACGAATTATGAATGAAGGGTTCTGAAATTAGTTAACTAAATTTACGAACACATAGTGGAACATTAAACGATCCAAATGAGGGCTAACAGGCAATTATACATCTCCCCGCTCTATATATATGATCGGTTATGATGTATTTTCGCACATATATATATATATATATATATATATATATATATATATATATTATTGCGCAACTAAAGAGTATCAACAGAAACGCATTAACATCTAAAAAATACTGAAGTATATTCAGTTCACTTATTAAATCCTGGAACTTCCCGGACAACTAAAGAAAAAAAAACAGATGAGGAAAATTGAAAAGAAAAAAACGAGGCGAAATCTTGTTCAGCTAAAGGCTCCAGAAATATTCCTTAAAGTCGCAATCCAACGGAAATTTTTTCTTCACTACAAATGAAATATCCTCATCTCATCTCCAATATTCCTCTCTTAAATGCAGAAAGAATTTTCCCAACAATATAATTACAATTGAAATCAAACAATCAAAATATACCTTTATTCGAGGTAATTGGAAATGTTCGCTCTTTTTCATTTTCGAACTATTTTGCAACGTCTCTAACCAATTTAAATCCGTACCACGTCCCATCTAAATGAGATAAAATGCAATATCAACGATTCACTAGTAATATTCATATATTATCATCATTTATGCCATATGGTTTTTTCTACATTTCTGAAATTGGATCGAAGAGAAGCCAAATATGATAAGTGGCGATTCCCGATTATCAAGGAAATACATAAACAGTCAGCCTCTAATATCTTCGAAACTAGAAATTTCTTTCTCTATTTTAGCATAAAAAAGTTCGCAATTACTTAAGAGCACCCTCATCAGTAAATTCAAATGGGAGAAGTATTAAAAAATCTGCGCTGTAAGAACGCGAGCATCGAAGCTCTCAATTTCCTTCCTCCGCCACAGAACTAAACAGGCACTTAAACGGTGTTTCCAGTCCTAACAATCTGAAGTTGTTCTGGAAGGAATCAACCCCTACTCAGAATAGGAAAAAGGTGAAGCCAATAATGCCACAGTCACCAGTGCTGTCATTCAGAAAATTGAAGATATACCTATAATTCCCCAGTGTCGATAATAATGATCTAAATTTGCTACCGACTGCAAATTTGTTGTTCAGTTAGCAAAACAAACACATAACTTTTCACCTGATGGTTTTATAACCCCTATAACCTCTATGCCAAGCAATCGCTATACCACGACTACCTAGCATAACCCAGAAAACAAGTATCTCAAAATAAACAAATAATCTCCGACGCGATTGCTATTACAGTCGCGATTGCAAATATGTTATTACTCTACCATCAAACAACTCTTACAATCAGAAAACTCAGAATATTTGAAAGGAAATAAATGAAGCATAAAATCAACTTTGCACTGTTCGTCGAGGTAATCGATGAGACCTAACTTTCCTTCGATGAGATCGATACACGGCTGATTATCATAAAAATCGATCCGCACCCATGAGATCTCCTCCCTCTCATATTCCGATTGCTCCAACTTGAAGACGTGCTAAAATGTGCTTTATTTTATGCTATTAAACATGTTTAAAATATACAAATACTAAATACATTGTATTCAAGGTTCGCTTCAGAGCATTTGCTGGGTAACGGCAAAGGACAATGACTCCCCTCCCCACCTCACCCCTATCCATCATTTGCAAACCCATTTCGGCAGCAATAAAAACTTCCTAAATGGATTTCATTATAAATATTTCTTTAATTTAATGTCCCTCTCAGCTCATTCCTCATCTTTTGATCGTTGAAAAAATTACTAAAAAGCCACAAACCTGGCAGAACTGCTGTTGAAGCTTCTCATTTGCATAGTTTATACAGAACTGCTCGAAACTGTTCACCTCAAACGTTTCAAAGCTGAAAAAATATTTTCATCTAAGAATCTCATCAGGCAGTGGTCGTTTATTAAAGAACAAATTTTAACCTTCATACTACTTTCATGTGCCTTCGAATATTGCTTTTAGTGCTTAATTCATAAAAAAAGATCGCATTCGATCGTTAAAGAAGTGGAAATATTGTTCCCTCTCTGTGCACCAATATTGCACCATTCACTCAAGGGTATCCCTATTGCACTCGCCATAATCAACTCGAATTCGAGTGCAGTTTGCCAGAGGCATCTCACGCCATTTCAAAAACAAAAACAATAATCAAATGACGATCCAATCCTATGGCTCGGAACTGTCTAATGGCGAAACTCTAAAATCGCCTACATGGCTAATGCCTAAAATGATCAGCGGTTTCCCCTTTCACATCAAGCGAACAATTCGAATAAAGACAAACAGCGAAAAATTACCGATGAATATGATCAAGAAGCGAGCCATAATTACCAAAAACTATAGGCGAAATTATTCAAAAAGTTTTCGAAAAGGAAATTCACATCGAGAAATAATGTCCACCTCTGCATACTTATGTATTATTCTAATCGAGTGAGAAACAATTCTAACTAGGAAATTAAACGTCCTCCACAAAATTGAGGAACGCCCTTCAAAAAATCCTCAAAAAGTTAAAGAAATTTTAACAAATCAAAAAAATAAAGAACGCCCAGCATGAAACAAAGAGGGAATTCACTCGTAAACGATCAGGGTGATCTTACCCATAAATGTCGAGCACACCGATGAATTTCGGTGCATTCTTAGCTCGAGGATCTGCAGTTTGACGCCATAATGCTCCGTTGACGCGTTTCACTATCCATGCGAACACCGATCCATATAACATTTTCGCTAATGCATCACGACTCGTTATAGCCTTCAAGGAAACTTCTTTCAGAACAATAACCAATTAATCGTTGTGTGGTCGATGGTGAGGATACAGTCGAGGAAGATGTGAGATGCAATACTCTACTCATATATTTCCTTCAAATCTTAGTTTATACCATAGTTGAGATACTTGTATAGTACTTATGATACAGCGGCATACAACACTATGCAGCCACCTAATTAAATTCACACATTTCTCAACGAATTACTATTATGTCAGAAAATATGAAAAAAGAAACCTATAAAATTTCTTAGAAGAGTCGACATATTTTATGCCGCTAAATACCAAACCTTAAAGAACCTAAAAATACTCGCGAGAGGAAATAAAACTGACGAGACTTATGGTTATGGCATATACAACATTTGCAAGCTTTTTCGGTGGGAACCCATAGGCCAGTATGGAAATTTCCACCTTTGAATAGAGGTGAATGCTGCATCGGTTAGAAGTATAAGTTTCTTGTGGAGATTCTAGCTGGTACGTTAAAGTCAGCTATAACAATGAGCAACCATTATGAAATGCTTTTTCATTAGAGGAAGATATACGTATATTATACCGGCGACATAAAATTCAATCAGCAATTGTAACCCTTCCGATCATTTCATTGGAAGTCTATAAATGTGGATGAAGAGAAATTAGAAAAAGAGTCGAACCATAGAGATACTACCAATGATGCGTATATGCTTACGGGAATGAGTAACTATTAGCAATATATGTAAGAAATCTTCATGTGAAAAGAGATGCTATAAAAGCGATTCCAGCTCACTCTCCGATAACCCAGCAAATTTTCCGAAATTTTACAGCCATTAGTGCCTGAGAAATATTTCACAACGATACAATCATACTACTACTAAAAAATGATTTTAAAAAGGAATCTTAAAAACGGAAAAAAAACCTCTCAAGGCTTTTTTTTTAAAGAACCCACCGCAAAACGGTTTAGAGGCTTCCGCACGATCTCACCGGCAGCCTGAATTTCCCGATTACTTAGCCATAACCGTAACTCGGACTCATCGATCTCGTAGAGCTTCTTGCAAAGCTGTGAGATGGCACTATTATTCGACTGCTGAAACAACTCATACCTTTGCAAATCAAATATTGGACATCTGTCGTCTCAGATCGCACTCAGAATTCGACGAATGAAAATCTATGGCGATAATCAGTAATGGCAAACCTTTCAACTGGAAGCATGCAAAACGATCGAACTTAGAAAACACTGATTCTAAACATGAAAAACTACATCTCACTTGCTGGCTGATAACTTAAACTTAATCGCACTTTTATTCCCACAGAACTAAAACATTTTTGAAAAAAGCCGACCCTTTAATTGCCACAAATAAATTCTTTGCGAATTGAAACAAGAAAAAACCCTACTGAAGAGCCAATTTTCGAGATTTTAAGGAAATCGCTACCGAGAATAGTCCCCTCTGAATCAGGTGATTTTAGTGTTCAACTACTCTCCGACCCACCACTATTTGCTGATCTCTTATAGCCATTTCAAGGCAGAAACAAAGCATGCGAGAGGGCAACACCATCAACTACAAGAAAATCACAAACTGAACACGACTTTCAACTGATAGCGTAGCTGATCACATACGAAAATTACCAACATCGCCTTTTCCACTGGTGGCTGATAAAATTTAAAAATAGCTTTAAATGCTGGCACCAATCAATGCGCACAGGACAAAGTGCTAACTTTTAGTTCGTTCAGATGGCATATTAAGACGGCTAGATATAAGAGAACATAAGAGTAGCAGAGAGCTGGATCACCAGCTATGTGCTTCTAAAAGCTTTACCTGACGTTAGCCCAATTAACCACTAACCTTAATGGCAACGAGCTCATCGTCCCCTTCTGGACACTCGAAATCAATATTACCAAGTAACAGTATTCCTGCGAAAGTGCGGAATATCGCCCGCTGTACATCCTGCGAAACACCCAACAGATCGAACGCAGCTATAGTTTCGAGGAAATCTTTGCCATCGTCAACTCCAACTATTTCACTTTCACCTCCTTGCGAAGTATAGAAATATGAATCGCAGTCTCCTTAAACTTTTTATTCATATTCCACTGATTCTTAACAAAACATTCTTTATGACTTCAAGTATAGTGAAAAATTAGAAATATTGCAACGTGCCTCAAACTGTTAACAACCGGTCAAAAAGAGGTGAAACAATTTCCTCACCTAAACTGAGGTCACGAAGGAGGGGATGAGATCGTGATGCGCACATTTGATAGAATATATGATAGTTCCGTTCATTATATGCCTGGAATGGAACACTATTAGAAGCAAGTAATGGAGAGTGCTTTACTATCCTCATCACCGAGTTCGCACAGATCACCTGTGCATTCGAACAAACTGAATACTGATACACATTCCATCTTTAACTCACCATTTTCATTTTACCTTCTACGGCGTACATACTAGAAAAGAGGAGATAGAAATTGCAGCTGAGAGCTATATGATAGGATGAGCGGATGACATAGATCGACACCATTCAACAAGTAGAGTGATGAGGAACATCCAAACCGAATAGAAATTGCCAACCGCATTTCCCTTAGAACAAAGTTCGAATTTTTATGACTGAGCATCATTCCCATCTCCTCCTTATCCCTCTTCCTCATCAACTCACCTCAAGCTCAAGAATACGGACTAAAACATACAGTTCAAAAAATTATAATTCGCCTCTACTCCGGCTCCGTCACCGTGCTACCATCGTTCCGGTTGGCGCTTATGAGACAGCGATTGATTAAGTAGGCTTTGGTAGGTCAGTGCTCATCGCATTACGTACAAATGGTTTCATGGTTTATGGTCCATTTTTCTCCCTAACTAAGCAGTAACTTATTATTATGTTAACAAGAAATAGGCTATACTATCTATTACCTGGTAACCTGCGCAGTTGAAGCTGTGATGAACACTCAAAAGGTGATGAATAAATTAGTACACTTTCGTACGAATAAAAAAGCCATATTTAAAATTGTTCACCTTCCCAACTTAGGTTTCTCTAAAAGAATTAGAAATACAGGTTATACTTATGAAGAATGCCGTCTGCTCATATTTTTCTTCATATAAACAATATTTTAAAAATTCTAGATGCGAATATGATCTGAAATAACAGGTCAAAGGTTAAAAAAGGCGTAAAATTAAACCTGAAAGACTACTCGACTCTTCTCCAACAAATATGTCTTCATTTGAGCACCGGCAATCGAGAGTTGATCGGTGAAGTTGATCTGTATGAATTTACCAAAACGAGATGAATTATCGTTGCGAATTGTTTTCGCATTTCCAATTGCTTCCATTATTGGATTTGATGCAAGTACACGTCTCTCAATATTACTCTCTTCATGTGTATCCTTGCTAAATGCCGATTTTCTTCGCTTTTGAGGTGAACCGGCAACTGATGCAAAATATCTGCAAGTCCGATGTCACAATGACGCTTCAATCATACATATTTAACTTGAAAAATTTCTTTCTCTAAACCTAAGCATAAAGGTTAAGATCTCTCAATATCGATGTTCAATAAAAAAGTATTTTAAATGTTATGCAACTCTTAGAAAAAAAAAAGATCACATACGAATCGGCTTTCCCTAAAATGTTCTCTAATTAAACCCTTTAAACAATCGTCGATTTATTATAATAAAATAACCACTACGGAAACGTATACGACGATTAATTATCGTTGAGAATAACGCTAAAGAGAGAGGAAAAAAAAATTATTATATCTTAATGAAACTATTGCGCTTTTTTGTCGAAGCCTCTAATCGAGAAAATCGTCAAAATATCTGAAACTTATATGCGGCAATCATTAATCGATCAAAGCAAATCTCAAATATACGAGATAATCAAGAAATTATCTATGAAAGAGAATATTTGCAACAGTTTTAGAGATTTTTTTCTCCCCTTTCGTTTTACTTCTTAATCACTCTACTTTACGAGACGATTGTGACGCCACTCAAAGAACAACTTGCAGAGGGTGATCATTCTTTGCCCCTAGCCTTAGCAGCAGATAACTGCCATATACGACAAAAATGAGTAAGTATACCGCATAACGAATTTAGCAGAAACGGTTTTGCCAGCGCCCGATTCTCCGCTTACAATAATCGATTGATTCTTTTCGTATTCCGACAGATCAAAAAATGCTTCCTCGGCGACCGCGTATATATGAGGGTCGAGTTCACGAACTTGGTTACCTGCTCCTCGATATACCTGAAGCCTTTCATCTATTGCCTGAGAAATATAAAAGCTAGACCTGAGTTCTATGAAGATTTAAAATCCCTATGTTCAAGAAAGACGGGCAGATAGCAAAATTTCTCATCATCTCTACATCGAAGTATTGTTCCTGAAAAAACGACGTTTCTAAATACCTGCTGTAAGCCATGAGTCACTTGGCTGTCACTTCCGGTAACAATTTAAAAACCAACGGAAAGCAGGTGCACAGTATGGCACCCACCCATATGCGCTCGAGTTTCGTCAGATGGTCAACGCTTAAGCTTATGTAAAAATTAGGAATCGCGTCGGCAAGCGACGCTCCCTCGCTCCCAGATACGTCGACGTAACCTGGGTGTATGATTTCTGCTGAGGCTACACACCGACATCGGTAATTTTACAAAAGATGATCCGAGGGGAAAGTCGATACGAGGGAAAGGTTAAATGAAAAACAGAGAACGATTCCGATATAAATCTGCGTGAAAAATGTCCTGGAGTTCTCGCTGACGAGGTTTACACCATGGAACGAGATCCCTTCTAAGAGTAATCCTCTCCATTCGTACCCGAAATCAACTCTCAGCATTCGCTTATGGAGTCAAAAGAGACTAAAACATCCGCATTAATCCAAACGGTAGGCCATGTGAGTTCTCCCTCCATCCCTCGCCCCAAATCTCTATACGCCACTTCACCTGTGTTGTCCGAACATTCTGTCTAACAAGACGATACCTGGATAACCTCATCGCTATACATCTGAGAGCAGTTAGCGTACGGATTAATAGCAACGAGAACAATTCCACAGTATGTATAAATACATTCACGATGCATAAAACGATGAGCAAGATTGTTGAGAACGGCTGGTTCATGAAGATAACTGAGGGTAGTGAGATCATCTCGTCCGAGTAGAATGTCTGGATTTCGAAGAAAAGGAAGCGATTCCGCACTTGTCAATTTGATATCACGAACCTTAAACGTGAATATGATAGTGAGATAATTTAATACGGGAAAATGGTTGGATCTAACACTGGGAAGTAAAAATAACTCCAAGTGACGATTGGATTAGTTGTCGCCTAAGTAGTAATTGGTTTGTTTTATCATCATCCTTGAGGTTAATTCCTTTCCTGCCTTTTTAAGACGCAATTATCAAACCATCACGGTTATATGGATGGAAACAAGAGAAGGCAAAAGGTTGAATAAGGACTAGCGATAATTAAGGAACTTCGTTCAAATATCTCTTCGAGCATATGCTCAAATCGTTTCAATAATATGCATAAGCCGCATGCAACTTTTCTAGTCGTTAACCATCAAAAACTGATCCCATTCCCTAGGCAGAGAATGCTCTTTTTTAAAATGATGGAGTTGAAATGCCCGATATATTGCAGCGAATAAATAATTTAAATGTCTTTACAATATAATCCAATTCATAGTATTTGCGCCTCATAAATTACTAAAATGATTCATTGTCGTGACTGTGAATTATTAAAAGATTCACTAGAAACCAATGAAAACTCATCTCACCTAAAATTCATTGATTTGGGTGATTTCCGTTAAAATCGCTTCTACAAACAATGATTTATATAGATGAATAGATGAATCTATCAGAAAAAGAAAGAAAAATTCAAGGTACGAGAAAGATTTAACGATAAGCGCTCACCTCTCCATTCTCCAACTCCACACGGATCACCTTTGTTGCGAATGTAATATCGGTTAGCAATTCCGCTCCAATCCATACAAGCTCCGGATCACGTATCCAAACACGAGCACCTGAAATAACGATACATATAGCATTAGGCAAATAGGTAAAGAAGAGACATTCACAATTTAACTTTATTTTTTTCCAAAATCGGTAGGCTTATAAAGTTGAACCAAGAAGATATCTGAGTCTTTTCAAAAGTATTTGAAACTTCCTGAAAATTTCTACCATGGTGGATTACCTCTGTTTCACTTCATTTTCAGTAACTCCATCCTTCTTTCTCCTCTCGTCTCCTCGTTGCATAAATAGAGGGAAGACTGAAAAGAGAAGTTGTTGCGCCTACCACATGAAATGTGCCTAAGAAGGAGCAAACGGTTTTCACATGCAATGACGAAGTCGGCAATGACACGAGGCGAAATTAATGCCGACATAGCATCAAACACCGACAATCAAAGGTCACATGAGTTCATCTAAAGAGGCATTTGCGTTTTCACAGAGTATTTCGTCGAACTATCCGATTTCTGAGCGAATAGACCAATAAATCTACAAAGAAGCTCACATTGTGTCCATGCCTGACAGATAAGTCGAAAAATCAACGGATCGGCATCAAATGAGAACAACTAGGCAAGTTTAGTAATCGTACCAATACAGTGGAATGTGGCAACTCCGTCCAGCTAAAGATTAGGAATAATAACTGGAAACTGTAACGATAAAAAAAACGGAACAGAAAAAAATAACGAAAACCTTTTTTGTAGTTATCGAGTGGATATGTCTGACCACGACCCAAAGTTATATCGCCGCCATTCATCATTAGATGATAAGCAAGTTATCGATCAGCACCAATTGTAATTCATCAATTCGAGTAGCGATTAGAGGGAAAAGAAAAGACACCGGACGAGGAGAGCAACTGATTGCCTTTAAAATAATATCACTTCAATTCATCAAATATCCCATTGCCGATTATAATCCAATGCACATTTACGCTACAACCATATCATTTACATACAATCGAATCATGCAAAGTTCCTATAATTAAATAGCCACTGTTAAATATTCACCGATTTTGAATGCAACTCAATGATCTGAAAGCGGAGGACACTGATTAAGATTTAGCTGAGAAATGAGTGAAAGTATCCAGGAAGAAATCCCAATCAGAGCGACTAGAGTGGAATTCGTTGAGTGCAACGATTTTTAGCATCCATTCCATTAAATGGCCATCACGGTAGGTTTCGGATTTCATAAGAACTTCTTAATAGACGTTATCATCATACATTCAAGTAGACACACAGATATCATGTCGCATAGAAAACGAAGATATTAAAGAATATTAATATAATGTGCGAAAAGAAAAAAACGAAACAACAGCAAATACTATACGTAAACTTCTATAACGTTCGCATATGAACGTAACTAAAGTCATATGTTTCATATGTTTTCTTGGCGAGCAATTTGTAACACCACCAACCAACCACTATTAGAGGAAATGGGAAATTGAAAGATCTTTCAAGAAACGTTTTGATGATTAAATGCAGCGAGAAGACAAACGTGCGAGCACGTAGAGAGGCGTAGAATTCAATCTATGATCGCCGCAAATATAGTTTCACTTCTATGCAAAACAAACTTAAATTCTCAAGTTCTACCGTTGAGAAAAACTTCGATGTGATCGTTATTCATTAAAAAATATCCTCAGAGTAGGTTATTCTAGATATGCGAATCCAGCAAACAAATCGCAGAAATAAGCAGAAATAAGAAAATTCTATTAAGCGATCCGCATAGACTGCAAAATGTCGCAATGGAAATAACGAAAAAATATATATCCCCGCTTCAACGACGTGCTAAATTTATATAGGCAGAATTTTGAGTGCCTATTGAGCTTGAATGGCGATAATCAAATAGTCGATTCAGGAGTACAACTGAAGAAGCATCGACAATACAAAGAATCTTCTAACGACTGAGGGAGCTCAAGCAACTCCTGTAGACTTATTCAGATGCTCTTAGGCCTATAGAAAGGATAGATCACATCTCTGCAACGATATGTGTTTTTTATTCACTTCTTCATTTCGATCTTCGAAGAATTCGTAAAAAAAAGTAAATCTAAGCAATATCGAGATTCATCGCTCAGTATTGCTTAGTTCGTGGTCGGCTTTAGGAGAGTTCCAAGCAAAATTTTTGACTTTACCCTACCGAGTCAGTTCGACCAGTAGCCTCATCGGTACGACTGCTGTGGAACAAGCCGGAATTTTCCGCTTGAATAGAACAACGATGAACCGACGCGTTAGTATCCAGCGAGCAGGAGATGAGCTTAACCCTAACGTTAATGCTACCTTCAACTTCAAGAAACGGAAGTGGCAGTGGAATGAAGGGACGTTTACTCATAATGAACGCTGCGTCGAATAGAGTAGTAAGAAGTAATGCAGTAAAACGTTTCAGTGATATTATTAAAAAGCTCAACACTGCGTAATTAAAAAGAGGACGAAATGCTGGGAATCAGATATTTCAAAGAGAGAAAACAATTACTGAAACTATGACAAGAGAAAGGAGAAATATTAAAATGCAAAACGAGGATATTTTTAGCGAATGCATCAAAATGACCGTTAACTGATCAACGCTAGTGAAATCAACTCGATGTGATCATAGTTTCATATGTGCGGGCAATACAATGGGTGGACAACTCATTCGTCATAAGTACACTCAAATCAGAACATAAGCATGAATGCTATATAATCGTTAAAGTGAGTCCAACTTGAAGAGGCGAACGTTTAGCCTTTTAATGTGAATAGCGAATTTATTTCGTTCAGTTAAATATGCATTTCGCCGATCTTGATCGGCTGTTGAATTATCTTCTCATCTCGAGCAAATATCATCCCAACTTTGGCATTCTTTCTCTAGCACATCACATGTTAATTACGGCAAGTTTTAAAAAGAAAATTTAATTCGTGAACTACATTAATTACTCGTGCAGTTGATGAACGAAACTTGCTGCGAAATTATGCGCAACTGACAATGAAAAGAGCGTAGAAGTGAGTGCTGTGAACGTGTAAGTACAATAATTAATTTGCATATATGATGCAAGCTCGTGTTAGTCGCTCCGATCTGCCGCACTCATAAACGGAAACGATGAAATTAGGGCACCACGTTTGCCTTGTTGCCTTTCACGCAGACAAAGCCTTCCCAACCTCTACTATTCGTACTTGTAATCATCAGTTTGTTCCTTCCGTACGATATAGTATGGCTGCAAGCCCTAAACAAGTCTCCCTGTACTACGATGCGAAGTCTCCCACCTCTAACATCCAATGAGGAATGATACAGCTGTGATACAGCCTTAGGTACAACCTTTCACCTAAACCATTCGTACAATGTACTGTCTTCCATTTACTCCACCTGTATGAAGTTAGGTAAATTAATGTATTCAAAAAGAAAACTCTTTTGGCCTCTGAAGGCCAGCCATCTCCTTCAAATTTTCATTTCGAACACATTGCGCTTTCCTCTGACGAAGTCTCTCCCTCCCAAATGCAGAATTGCTTGTGCAGATGGCAACGCATAAAAGAGAATAACTCTGTTTTTAAAACACTTAAAAATACATCCAAATTTAAGGCATATAATATGGGAGTCTAAAGAGGAAAAATATAATCGATACTAATACAAAATCATTGAATTTTTTTATGGGTTGGAAAAAACGAAAAGAGTGCAAAACGTTAGTCGCCATTTGAGAGAATTTCCAAAATTCTATTTGATGACGTCTTTTAAAGTAATATTCTATTTTTTATACATATTAGCTATATTGCTCGATAATGAATAAATATTTCAATTCCCTACTCACATATTTCTTTGTGGAAGAACTTCTATGCAATGAGTTTGAAATTGCGCTAATTGGCTGAAAATTAACAGTACAGAATTTACGGATATACCTATCAGATGGACCGACTTTAGAGATTTGGAATATTCCCTTTATTGTAATTATATCGCTTCTCTCTGAATACTTTCAATGGGCCTCTGCGATTAAATATATGATAGACGAATTATGCATATAAACTCACGTAATTCGGCGATTATGCCAAATATTATGAGGCATTCATGAACAAAAATAAAATATGCGCAATGATGCACCCATCGATTCTGTCGAACTGCGAACGGTTATTAAATATGGAGAGATCTGGTGCGTATTTGAGTGTAGTTTCAATTAACTCAGGAACTGATGGTTTAAATTGAAAACTGCGTCAGAAAGTCATTAGGGATGGCTTCAGTGATGTCTGAGCTGAAACGACACAGACATAGACATACATTCAAACGTATACAACATGATATCGATGTAAACGGCTTATATGGGAACACAAACTTAGAGGTCTAGGAAACAAAAACAAAGCGACCAATAGAGACTACGTGAGAGTGGAAAACGCAGCAAAGTGCAAAAATGTTTGTGGTGACGAAATATAGGTGTGGGAATGGAGCGAAGCGTTCGACGTTCTTAACGTCGACGATACTATGGAGCGATTTTTTCAGCATCATAGTGATGAAACGTTCGATAATTAATGATTAATATACGACAATAAATTAAGATCTATTTTAATTTAAATATATGGATACAAAGTAAAATGAAGTGTCGATCTAGATATTACAGTCTAATATTATCACAGATGTTAAGTAACGTTTTATAGAACTTAATTATTATAGTTGGCTAAAGAATATTATGGCCGGTTAATGAAATTTCTATAAGAGCGGAACCGAGGACTGTATTGCTAAGCGAAATTTTCCGAATTGAATTATTACTAATTGACTTCATATAATTCATATTTGAAAAGGATTATGCCTTAAAAACTTCTCCGCATATCTTATCAGTGTTTTTTTAACAATCTGAACGATTGAATAGTCACTAAAATTTACGGAAATGATTTGAACGATGCAATCGATCGAATGATTTATTTTCGCTGATAGTTAAGAAATGATATTCATCAACAATTAAGGTAGAACGTTGAAGGATAAAAATTGGACGAATCAGTCCACGAAGATATATCAAGCAAATTTTTTATTGCATTTAGCAATTTCAAAAAAAAAATTTGCTGCAAAGAACTTCATCGATTATCGAATAATGACACTGATTATCAACTAATGAGTTAGGTTCCCTTCCTTCTTAATTACATATATCAGTAAGGTAAAGAGATCACCTACTAAATGTATAAGGAAGTAAAGAAGTAAAGGGCTTTAAAATGAGCTCCATTATGAATCAAGGCCGAGATATCTTGTGTCGACAAGAACGTTGCTAATTAAAAAACACGCTAATTTCAACTCTCAAGACTACAGCACCTCAGCTCATCACAAAGAACGCACATTAAAACTATGATGGAAATTAAAATATAGGTTGGCCAAGGAGGGGGGGGGGGGGGGGGGGGGGAGGAAAGGACTTTTGCACAACGATTTCTCTAAACGATAGGACTGAATTCGAGACAAATCGAACCGAATGAAAGATTCTGCAAAAAAAACCACTCTCGAGGAGAGGGGAAATCTGGGGAAAGATCAAATGCGAAAGGATTATGCATTGAACGTTTACTTCATAAGGAGGAATAAATTGTGAGTGGAAGCATATTCGGAAGCGCCGTTTGGGAGGTTAAGGTGTGTTAGATTGTATTTATAGTATATCTGAATGAATACTGACAGTATATTTGAAAGGAATATCTACGGTATGTTCAGTAGGGATATTTCAAAGAGAAAGAAAACGAAAACATTGATTACTTAGAAAGAAACAAAGGAATTTGCTGACAAATATATATAACAGTCTCCATATAAACGATGAGTAGAAAATAAATCGATCGAGCACAACGTGCATCAATGAATCGTTTCAACTGATCTTATCACAATGGTGTATATCATTGTTATCACCTCGATGACTGAAATCAAAACGGAAACAATATACACATCTATCTAAGAGAAGCAGAAGTTATTTCCCTCTTAAGAGAAATGCGGAAGCAAGAGGGATAAATTATAGACGAGCTAATTGGTGCTTTTCGTGATCTTCCGAGAAACTAAAACTATTTCCACATGAGCGTCTATACGAAGATTTACACCCGTAAACGCCCATATATACGCACATCTGCATGTATTTTTGAACTTAAAAGCTACATAATATGATCAACATTTGAATTTTTCTGTTTCAGTTCTTCAAAGTTTATCGAGACTACGGTGACAAATGAATGCATGATGAAATTCCAGAGAGGAACTTTTACCGATCAGTGATGGAAAAAGGAACTCATAGCTGAGGATTAGTGTAATTAGTGGACTCGGCAAGAATGCTCTTTCATAGATTATTTCAATGCTGTTTTTTTTTGGCGGCGCATGAGCAAACAGCTAACCGCTTGATGCGTACGGCTGAAATCTGAAAATCTCATATCACGCAAATTTCAATGGTAAGATTTCATGTTTACTATAATATTTATGTATCTACTGTACCCATGTCTGCACAAGCAAACTTGGTGAAATGCAGTGGCAATTAAGAACAACCGTTTCTAAACGTTCACAAGCAAATAATTAAACATTTCACCGACTACTGTCTAAGGTTAACTTGAGCAGTTGAGTTCTTCGCGATGATCTTTCTTTTGCTTCGGTGATTTAACCTGTTTTTTTAATTTTTATTTCCTGCTTTCAATGGGGCCCATTTAATCTGCCCGAGAGGCAAGTAATCTCTATGTGTGCTAACAACTGAAAACTTTATTTGCACCTCGGAATCGACCACATGACAAGACGGAAATTTACACAAAATATGAGTCCATATGTTTGGAAAACACTTTCCCATAATTAACGCATCAAGCGGTAACCTCACCCCCATTAACTTTTTGGACCGAACGATTAAACAAATTAATTAATTGATTAACAAATATATATACATATATATATATATATATATATATATATATATATATTCTCTGGTATTGTCACATTTGATTATTTATTTTATTCATATTTTTTGACAGTTTTCTGTTTAATATTCTATTGTTTGTAGTAGAGTTCATCGATTTTTCAAACTCTTTCATTCACTGTGCTGAATGAACCTCTAGAAAAGCATTTTCTCGATGGATATCTTCAATAATAAAATTGAATAATTCGATTCAAAGAGATACGTAACGTATAGAAATTCATAGAATAAACAGACGCCTAATATCACATTTTGGAATTTACGGAAGATGCTGAATCGTGTGAAATGCTCACAAAGGAGCAGTTTCCTCACTATTTACTTAGTGTTGATAAGCGAATTCCTTAACCGAGAGGTGAGGTACGAGATGACTTTAGTCGTGACAACGGGTAGTTTCGACGAATGCGAGGAACAGTATGAAAAGTTCGAAGGATTGCTCTCATCGAGCTAGCCACTGTAGGAGAAATGAGGTTCCCAAAGCACACTGATGATAATAATAGAGTATCCAGCGCATGAAGTTTTAAAGACTATAAATCAAGATCACTACCTAATAATGGTAAACATCATCGAGACTTACGTAGAATCTCTCCATCAAATGAGATCGCTGATGATGAAAGATTTTGCTTTCTTGAATTTCAAGATTTAATTGATGTTCCATAGTTGATTTATAATCAGCGAGAATCCTTTGCAGAAGGACTCAGAGGGGAAATAAAACGGAAACTGCATCAAGGTTGCGATCACATCTGATACATGCATTTCAATGCCCTAATATTTTACAGCGCAGGAAATTAAATTGAAAAGTGCATCAGAAATGTCGTTATAAAAGGCGCGTTCTAGGCATCCGTTAAGCAAATCGCCTATTATGGCTTTTCTTTTTGCATATGTGACCGTTCCAATCGATTTCAAATGATGAGCGGAAGGTTTATGATGACGAGATCCAACTAGTACAATTTACAGTCTGAATCACCTTTCTAAAACGTCGATGGATCGAATAATTCATTTTGGCGGACTATGAATCTTTAAAATACCTATTTCGATTTTTATTTCCGCCAATTTTTTTAAAGAGTGGATAAGTCCAGGAGGACAAAAAAGCTGCGAGATCGCCCGTTTGCAAATGAAGATGCTGAATAAATTATTCTTCATTATAGTTCGAATGCCTATGTAACTGATGAGCGGAAGTGAACAAACAACACTAGCCAGTCGAGAGAGGAAGGAGAAGAGAGATGGAAGGAATAATACTTGAAGAGTCAAACGGCGAACATTTCATCCAGAAAATTTTGTTGCTAATGTCCAAAATGACTAATCAAAGCAATCGAATTGTTGGAAAATTTATATATGTGAATATGCGAATAGGCGTGGCAATAAAATGAGAACTTTCACAAGTAGACTCGAAAAGGCGCACGAAACAACCATCTTTGTTTGTAATTTTTAGTTAGTTCACCAATTTGGCGTTATTTCGAATATTTACGTTAATTGAATCTTTTAGACAACACCAATATTTGCAGATAATTTAGTTCCATTCTTCGAAGTTTTTGTAAATCAAATTTTTTGATAGCCACATCTCCATTATTAGACGCAATTTTACTTGTGATCATTTATACAAGTGGTCTATTATACGCGAATAAAGTACTCTATAAGTACGTCTTTTGATATTTATTATATGATATATGATATTTATAATTATGAGTACTCAAAGCATTGATATTTAGCTTCAATGATTGTGACTAAGTAATTCCCAGTGGAAATTGGCAGGACCATCAAGCTCCGATAGACTCATACTCAGTAAGATGTATAGTGACTGTTCATGCATTTCAGCCTTTGTTTATGAGATAAAAACATTAAGGATTGAGGCAAACAATCACACAAATATAGTGGGCGTTACAGGTATAGAACGGGAAAGCAGTGAACACCTTTATAGGACAACAAGGGCTGCTTATCTATATCTCCTGCAACGAAACAAATGATGGCAAATCTTTTATCAGTGCTGTAAGTGTCCTCATGTTCAACTCAGCCACACGGTCGTAGTGCAAGTTAACAGAAAAGTATGGGGCAAGGGGATGAGGAGGGGTTCATTGCTATGATATATTCATAAGACTTTGGGAAACGACGTTAGTGTGCCGTTGTCAAGGAGCGTAAAGCTTAATTGTTGCGAAAAGAACACCACAACAAGGAACGATTAAACACATACTCAACTACTGCAGTGACGCTCGTCAATATAAACTTCAGATAAAACCCCAATTATTCCAGATAGAGAGAGTAATTTGCCAGCGAAGAGCGAAAAGGATAGCAAGTTTTGCAAGACATGAATGCATTCAGCTTGAGGACTAGGAAAAGGAAATGTCGTCGGTGATGCCATCATTGATGGGTAATACTGAAAGTTAGGAAAAGTTAACCCTAGCAAGCGACTTCGATCATTTCCATTTTGTATTCGGAATTCTCACTACACGCAATTCGCATCTAGAATTTCGCTTGAACCTCCATTTCAAGGTGAACAGACATTCACTAAGAAAGTATATAAAATTTCTATGCATTCTTGCAAATTGGCTTCAAAAAATTCTTTTCGTACCACATGGGCTGATATATGCTTCCGCAATTCACCTACTAAGCCAACAAGGTTCCCAGTGGTTAAACGCGCAATTTTTGCGGTCCTACCCGCAGCTACCTGTACGTCAAAGACCACTGAATCTATCGTTTCGAAATATGATGGCTTTGATGCAAATCAAGGGATGACGCCCTCATGCTATAAACTTTGCTGATCCACGAACGTCAGAAAAACTTATGCTGGTTCAAAGGCAATAAAGAATCCATATATATTTTACGCCTATCGATTCGCCATTTTCACCGACTGGATTACAGGAAAGTCGACTCATACGTGAAAAATTTATGTAGGCGATTTAGTTGATAAAAATATCGAAGCATGGTTTTGCTCATGTAATTTCATTCTATCAACTTGTGCGGCTGACTGATCAGGTACGCAGAACTGAAAAGCATATTTTATGACACCTCCTATAACAGTCGTTGACTCTTATTCTAAAAGTTGACTGATTAAAGGGGCGAAGAGGCAGGAAAAGTAAACCAAAAAATAAGGGCGAAAAATTACTTTGCCATAAAACATGTATTATTATGTAGGGTTTTATAGGCTTAAACCACTTCCAGCTATTCCCCAAAAAATTTAACGTATGCATATTCGAATTGACGAAATTCGTATACAATAAATCGCTTTTGTGCGTTGTATTATTAACTGTTGCATATACATATATATATATATATATATATATATATATATATATGTATATATATAAGGAAATAAAAAGACCAGCATTGAAAAATGGAATCTTAAAAAATAGTAATGCATTAAGGGAAATAAATTCATCGAGAATTTCATTTTAACTTCGTCATTTTCTAGTTCCAACGAAAAAAGCTTAATTTACGACGTTCTTGAGACAATGTACGACATCTGACTAAAAGTCAAAAACTTCTCGTTACTACAATGGAGCGTTATAGGTGTCACCAACGACAGACCACGGAATGTGAAAAAATGTGACTTCAAACGGCACCTTGCAACTTTTTCGTGCGTAAGATAAATTCTGCTCCCAGTGGGGAATGTTGTGATCCCCTGTCAAATGCGAGCAGGATAATCATTACCTCAATAACTACCCATGTATAAATGCAATAACGATTATTATTTTAACATCTCGGAGCAAAGTTCTTGTGAAAAAAACTTGGGCATTTTTATAGGAATGCCGTATTTGTTGATGAATTCATTTTAACAGCTCGATCGTTAAACCATTTTCCATTTTTTAATGGTCATTCAAGGATCGATATGTCGAAAAAGTGGTAGAAAAGCAGGGAACACGTAGAGGTTAGTTATTTTTGCGTAGAAAATTCAGCCGGTAAGTGAAGAATAGAAGCTAAGGCAAAGAGGCAGACGATTCGTGAGAACTTGCGCTTTTGCAGATGCCCATTTGCAATGCGTCTTCTAACAACGCCGCATTTACGGTTACACGTAAATTTACCTTTCCGCTCGGAAGTAAAATTTTGGAGATTACTGAAATTGGAAAGATGAAATTTCGAGGCCGTAATACCAGTAATATTGAGGCTAACTGGTCCAACATGAAAGAAGTTACAATCACTTAAATGTCGAAGAATTCTCATGGGCTGTGTAACTTACGCCATTTTCATTTTGTACATTCGAAACATACGAAAAAAAGCTGCAAAATTCGCTATCGCCGCATAATTTTTATCGTTTGTTAATAATAAAGACAACTTCGGACTCCCACTTCAGTCTCTCATATAAAATTGACTTTCACATATAAACGAATTCAGTCATTCACTAATAGTTAGAAAACATCGAGATCTATTTGCTTTGATAATTAATAATAGTCAATAAGTGTGCAAACTATAAGCTCTTCATACTTTTAGGAGCCTTGATAATGGGAAATTTCCTCACCGTCAGACTAGAAATAGGGAAGATAAAGGTAGTGAAATTTCCGAACTATTGATAAAAATCAATGGGACATTTGAAAGAAACTGATAAGACAAACTTCCTTTCGTGTTAATGGGAGATGATGAAATTTCAGTCAGAGAAAAATATATGCAATCGATTCACGCGATTGCCTCATCAATGTGCGATGTACATTCACGATTGCATTTCTACATGCGCTACAATGAGCAACGTCGACGGTGCGACACGTTCACTTCAAACATTCAAATCGCCTCTCTGTAACCTTGAATTAACCTCAAATCGGTAAACACGTGACTAATAAAGGTCCTGAGGAGCTGCATTATATATGCACAAAATTTCTGACGCTACCGAGTACACACGACAATTTATGTATATATATATATGAAGAGAATTAGTATAAATAGAAAAGAGCTGTTGGCACCGATATAAAAAGTCAAACAGAAATAAAATTACTGAGATATTATAGGTGAATAACTTAATTACTATATATAAGGAGGCCATCTGCAAGCACTGATAATGACGGCAGAAAATCACTGCTGGAGCACAATTCATTCATGTCGGTACACATGAACGATTACCATAATCGCCAGTTGATGGACCAATGAACCGTCAAAGCCAATACCAAAATTCCAATTCGTAGATCATTTTGCAAACTCGGCAATATTCCCTTATGTTAACGTTGACATGATGTAGCAGCTATAAGACACACATAAATGTTAAATTATTCTATGAAATTCGGATTCGTCGAGTAGTATGGATGTTCGTTAGATAAATATGCTGCTTCGATGTGCAAATGTCTATGCACCACATTTATTATTACACGTCTATTAAACCTCTATGAATGCATCACTTTTGAATAATATTTTGCACTAGAAATGAACTCAGCAAGCCAATGCTAAAGAACTGGAAATAATAGATTTCCTGCCAGAAATTCGATGGAATTTGATATCAAATAACATATCCTACGTATATATAAATGAATTATAAATGCGTATGCAATTAGGTGAACATAAGACGGTCCCCCGTCGTCCCTCCGCCCAGCTTGAAGACGTTAAATGCAAATTAGTTGTCGCCTCACCTTAGTTGCCTATATCGCATATCAGTTTTGCTTCAGAGGAGTGGGGTGAGGACGGGGAGTGAAGGGGAGAGGGGAACGTGACCTCGAAAACTCCCCCTTCTGAACCTCAGCGATTCATCAGTTTGAAAGTACTGCCGCATGAGTTTGAGATGTCACATGTCGGGAAGTATCGTCTCGTGAGCTGAACGCCCTTCTACTAATCTTAAAATACACTGTGAAAGCATCTCTCGTAGAACTATGAGGAAATCTTAAGTGTCCTAGCCTTCGGACAGTGTTGCTTATTTTTCTTAAAAATCTCTGTTGCATAGGTAAGGCGCTTATTTTGAAGTAAGTATACCTTCCAATACCTTCCAACATTTTTAAAATCTCAACTCCAATGGAGAATGCAACATTACAAATATAACCTCTCTCATATCAACAATAATACTATAATTACAGAAAAAATATGAGAAAATAATATGGAGAAGTTTGCAAATAATTCATAAAATGTTCACTCTTCGATGACAGAGTGGATACGAGAGGGGTAGGCAACTGCATTTTCACGTCGAGTTTTGCGCAACAATCGAACTCAGAAGTTATGTAAATCTTCATCAACAAATATCATCAAATCTACTGCCCTATCACTTGCTCATCGATAATTCAAACTTATCATGATTATCACTTAGCACAAAACAAATCATATATAAGCTTTGAAAGTTAAATGGCCCCTATCATCTCATATCATAACGAAGTATGAAAATGATGCGCAATTCCACCTCTAAAAGATCGGTCGGCAGAGAGGGGAATATTTCCTCAGGTCTTTAACAACAAAGAGGAGCGATATTCTCACACCCTATCTATTTACACGCAAGAATCAATACGAACGAGTCTAGGCAAAAGGTTAGCACCTTGCGCGATCTACCTCAGGAAAGACAACCTGGCAGCCATGGGGGCGTGACACCGACAGATATATATGCTTTCTCGGTCAACAGGCACGGTCACTCAGGACAACGCAGTGACGCCTTTATTGTTGAATGAAGAGTCAACGAAATGATTGTCACAGCCTCATAATGTTGAAGGCACAGCTAGAGAGATTTCACAATTGTTATACAATGCTGCTTAGATTTGCGGTAACTCGATCGAGCTAAGCGTCAGAATGTGTTGTCTTTGATATGGTACGGAAATTATTCAGATAAAGAAAACTTGCATTTCATACACTCAGAAATTTTTACCTCTTAATATCTTTTCCGATAAAATTACCACTCAAGTTTCAGTTTTGCGGTGCCATCGTTGAGGAACTATAGAGATGGATGCTTGTAACATAACAACAACTGTTCGATAGGGTGCTGGAACTTCACAAGGAAATGCTAGCTGAATTCGCTAGAAGTCATCTCCTATCCACGTAGCTGATCCCTTATTCGTTAAGAAGGAAGAATGCGTCAGCAGTTGGTTGTTTTCTGAAATCGAACGATCTACTGTCTCTACTGATTCAGATCATGTTGTAGTCAACAAAAGAACGGTCAGCAAAGTCCTCTGCGAGCTTGATTTCACCATTATTTCAAAAGAAGCTTTCTTTATAGGACTGCAAGAGGAGGAAGGGTGCCGCCCTGTGAACAACATTTTCTGGAATGCACATAATGCTGAATCTTAAGAAATTCCTGACATTTAAAGTGTTTTTATTCACCGGTCTCATCCTCTTGATGGGTGAATTATGCGAAGGCAAGATGCTGCATAATGCTATAGAAAGCGAACGCGACTCAAAAAAGCCATCTGCATTCACCTGAGAAAATAGTTTTCACAGACCTTTTGCAGTAACTAGCCAACTGCTGGGATTTATGGTGTGAATACGTCCTCGAAGCGAAAAAAAGAAAGAACCGTCACAGATATGTCTATTTCGATTAGGCGACGAGATTACACTCTATCGAAATGAGCAAGAAATAACTCAGGGTGCATATGGCACGCAATATATTAGGGTTCACCTTTGAGTTTATTTCGGTGCATTTCGTGTTTACAGCATCGAAAATTCTGCATCCCGTTAAAGGGCTAGAATTTATGTCACTAAAGTGCCGTCAAACTGATGTTACTTTTGGAGGCAATGCTACTTCAACGGTAGAGACAGGATGAAAAAGAAAACGCTTCAATGCGCTGATAATGATTTTCAGCAGAAGAAATCTGATGAAGCGACTTCGCAGCAATAAATGTCCATCGAACGTTATCTCTTCAGTAGTATTACTACGAGGTTCATTTTGATTGCCTTTAAAGCACGAAAGTCCTCACTTATCTACGGTTTGGATTGTTTTGGAGTCCACAGAAATGACAGTAATCACTCCAGGGTTTTTCTGATTACAGCTAATACACCGTTTATCCTCTTTACTGTTAGCAGCAATAAAGCTGTCCTTATGCATTTCGTGTTTACAGCATCGAAAATTCTGCATCCCGCTAAAGGGCTGCATCCCGTTAAATCACTTTGTTACTTTTCTTTAGCTCGAAGCTTCTAGTTGAAATTGTTAATGAATTGCCGCATCGTCTATCTACCTCCTCCAATAGAACTTTGGACAAGGTAAAGAATTTTTTTAATGTGATTTTAGCCAAACAATATATTTCTCGTTCGCAATGTTTCAAGGTGAAGCAGGAAGTTCTACGTCGGAATTGAAATTCCCTCTGAAAAATATAAATGAAACAATGAAAGAGATGTCGAGAAACGCTGCTGGAAAGAAATTAATAATGTTCTTTCCTAACGCGACAGAAATAATTGTAAGTTCGTTTAGGAATGCATGAAAGCTTTCTGGAATTTATGCATAATGTGTTACTGAAATATTACTGAAGAGCAAAAGATCGCTAACATGGAACTATTTCCTCCAAATGTTCAAAGAACGCTTTGCTTTTCACGCTTTTTGATGCGACCAGCACAACATCAGAAACGTTTAATAAGACGTGAAAAAGCTCGTATCCTTATGATGAATAAACGTGTTTAAAAAAGCACGTCTATATATGTTGCATGCATCGTTGTGTGTATATATCTGGCTTATTTAATAATCTATCCTGGCTTCATTATCCTCGTTATTCATGCCTTACCTTATTTATCTGATAATCAATTCCTTTATCTGGTTTGTGCACTAATTAATGTGCTGGAGTTATTTACTCGACAGTTTCAACATCTTTATCGATGGATTTTCATTGGTGAAATCTCACATCACACAGAGATCTCCTTCCTATTGCGTCGCTTCGTTCGCTACATTTTTCTCTCTATAACGCATAAGCTTTCAACGTATAAGCGAAAACCCGGTAGATACGACATATCTGCCGGGTTTGTTTTGTTCAAGCGACATGAGTGATTTTTTATTACCCTTCATCATAACTTAAAATTGAGGTGTGCGGAGTGGATGAAAATTGTAATAGATTTCACGGCGAGAAATTTTCAGTGCGTTGGATGAAGAAAAATTCTATGCATTGATATTTTCCTCCAAAATACAATAAACATTTGAAATGATATTGAAAATGAAATAGGATTATTTTTAGATGTTATATTTATCCTAACTTTTACATATTGCCCTTAGTAGGTTCGTACTTCTTCAAGCATCGAAATAAATGGCGTTATCTTAACTGTGCAAACTATAGAATACTTAACATTTTCTTCTCTAACCTACAATTAAATTTGCCTTCAATCACATATTTCTATGAATGAAACAATGATAGCGTAAAGCAGCTAAGAAGATGAAGTGATCTTTATCAAAAAACGATACAATGGATAAAAGTCTTTCACAACGTTGTAAACATTCATTTCAACCATAGAACCTTTTCAAAGAATATTTGAGAAGTTGATAGTAAATCGCCGAAAGTCTAAGAAAGCTACAAACGAAATCTATTAGGCTACTTTCTATGCTAAGGAAAATAAGCTTTAACAAATGATAAGAGCGGTATTTGTGGAAATTCTCGCAAATTATTTTATCAGTTCATTTACACTCTTATTTATTTTCATATTTAAATCATTTTATGTCTCTTTTTTGGTTCTATGAGAATAATTTATCATTTCGCGTTAGTGGGCATCTTATAAAGATCTAAAAATCAAATTTGTTGAATTGGATTGCAGTTTTACAGATGATATGTTTAGACACGATTAAAACATGGCAAAAAAGAAAGTGCGGTTGACGAACGTATCTCGTTTGGCACGGGTCATGTTTTCCTTTTTCATGAATCGCCCTACATGCATTCACGATATTTCTATTATTGTGTTTTCTCATGAGGACAGTGGTCTCTTTTTCGTTTCAGCGATATAAAATACGAAGAAAAACTTTGGCACTTCTTCGACAATGCAAATTTTTCATCGGGAAGTGGAAAGATTCTCGTAGCAGCAAATAATTCCGTTGAAATCTATTTGATGTGCCACATCGACAGCTGTGTATCCACTTAACATTTATATATTTTCTCATCAATGAAAGAGGAAAACAAATCGCATGAGTTTGCACGCAGAGGAAAACCACTAAAATTGAATTAAACAATTGGATGCAAACATTGCCTTCCACGATCTCCGCTGTTTTTCCTCATATGCATTGCATTACTTTCCACGTACCTGCTAAACATTTAGCGTGTTTCATTTTCCTGCAATGTTTGCATATCCCTTGAAGTCTTTTTCGATGCGTAGATCATTTCGAAGCGAATTGATTCCTGAAGAGGAACGTTAGCCATCGACTGCCCCAACGATATGAGCAAATTTCAATTTTTCTTGACCGTAGAGTTACGCCTACAACATTATCTAGGCAATCTGAAGTGAACTTCCACGCTCGTAATTAACGAAGAATTTCAACTGAACGCGAACCCTCTCCATATTGCTTAAGAAGCGAGTAATTTAGATTAATTGTTCATGCATTCTTGGTATGAATAATATCTGAAACACTATAGTCTTTCCCATATAAAATAGCAGTATCTAATTACAGACATTACAATTCAATCATACGTGGCCGCAACATATCGAAGGAATCAAATAAGTCATTGAGCAAATTTTCTGCCCGACGATAGCAAAAAAGCACTATGCCAATAATGACCAAGTGTACGATGAAGCTCTAGTTTGTAATGAATCGTGTCTTCCCTCAAACCATGCAGATTATTCGTTTCCCATATACTTTCCCATATCATGTCCCTGAAGTTTTTGGACGAATTCTGCTGCGGTTCGAGACCACCATTTATCTCGGTATTAGAGAGGGATCTACAATTATCACTGGACACAAAGATTCTTTTTCATCTTATGAACGTTGCATCGCTTGAAACATCGCTGAGTGAATATTAGGAGATTTTTGTAAATTTCGCAGAAAGAATAGGTGAACTCCTTTCAAACTCTCTCAAAATGCTCCGAGATCCTTCGTTTTCTCCCTCTGATGTTCACACCTTAACGTATGGTTCCTTAAAAATGAAATATTTGCTTTATCTGAAGAATCCTATACAGATTTAATAATTGTTTTACCCAAAAAATATGGATGATTATGGAATTGAAATCACAATATTTGTGCCGTCATTAGGTAGATGAATGAGAGGTCGAAAGTGCATTATTCGTTGGATATGAAGGAATTATGTGAATAATAAATCAGTAGCAGAAACTAAGCAAATATGCATGGTCATTTGACCTGAGTCATGCAGTACGGATCTTTGAGCGGGATATCATTGGAAACAAATAAAGGTATGCCGTAGAATTTGCACACTTAATGAGATGTGTGTTCAACGGGATAAAGAACTAAGAAGTAGAATTGTTCGACGCATACCGCGGAATGCAATGCGGTTGCTGTACTACGATTGCCGACGTTGATTCTGTACTACGGCGTTCGGTAAACACAACAAAGACGGACACTAGTGAATCTTTAAAAGTATACCAAACATAAACACACGGATGATGCATTCCGAACACTCAGCAACTGAGCATTCGAAACGTTGCAAATAATCTATCTGTAGTTCCATCTTTTCGTTCATCCTTAGTGTGATAGCTCCTCTGGTCACATGTTCCATTCATAATGAGTCTTTTGTAAGGGGATTGAGTAAAATTTTGGACCAGTTAAAGTAGACATAGGTTACTGCACATATTTTATCATTTGCTGACAGCCGATAATCTCCTATGACCTCATGTAAAAAACTTCTTTGAGCTGAGTTCATGCTAACACCGCCGATACTCTTCTCCACTTCTGAGTCCGCTTTAATATGCAAAATGATCGCAGAATATGTATGAAATACGGCGAATTAAAGTATCGCACTGTAGAAAAAACATTTTACAATCATCTAATGCCGACTGCGCTATCTCTATTACCTAGGGGCGAATTTCGCCCAAATATTGCTCAATATAAACAACATAATGCCTTAAGCTGAATCAGAAGACGCTAAACGGTAATGTTCTTGTAGAAGGCTTACGCGTAAGATGAAGCATGAGCTCACACCTTTTACGTAACCATAATTTTAGGCATTTTAATGCTTTGCCAACAGTGCAGTTGCATTTTGTATGGACTCGCACTCCACAAGGAAAATGCGCTTAATGAATGATACATGATATCGTTAAAACTAGACAATAAATCTGTGGCTTTTTAACCACATCCCTTTACTCCTCTCAGCCCTGATTAGGCAGTACAATCGAAAGGTCTTTATGGGAATGACCAGTATGATGACGCTGACACCTATTTTATAACGGAACAGGTCTGCTGAAGGCATCATTTATACCTCGAGCAGGTGCACCTCAGCATTTTGAACGCTTCTTGCACCTCGTAAGAACAGATTAGCAGCAATCAGTGTGCGAAAGAAAGAAAAACGGTTGGGTAAGGAAGCCATTACTCATGTAATGGACTGACTGAGGTGTAACTTCACTACACTCTCATTTGTAATCAGGCGGTTCTGCAGACTTCTGCAGATGAAACGGAAAACGGTACAACGATAAGATGAGCGTGTTCGTCGCTTACTGTAGACTTCAAATGCGTTCAATATTTATCGAAATTAAAGACGATTAGTGATTCGATTTGAACAAATTCTCATTCACAGTCGTACATTAACAAACAATTATGTATATAAAGCGCATTAGTTATTTTCAACAAAAGAAAAACAAATATGCATTGCGGTATACTATTTTAATTACATGGAATATATAATCTTCACAACAACATTCATCAATTATCAGCAAATGAGCATGTCCATCTCAGGACTGTTGAGATGAAGACGAATGAAACGTATGTCGACAATATTTGCTCAGTGTAGATGCAAAAGATCGGCTAGCTCATGATGTTTTTGTACCATATCCTTGATCATGAGGCCAAGTAGACCCATCTTTTCTAAATAGTTGGCATATTTAGTGTCGTACCCTAGAGGTATGAATTAAATAACCAACTGACGAAAATTATCTGTTAATTATTGCACAACAAGGAAAAAGAAAAAGGCCCTGAAATATATTTAATTGTGCTTTTGTTGCATCGACGTCAACGCACTCATAAGATTCGATCAATAGACTGAAATTTCGACTTTACGCGTCATTGAGACACTGCTAAGAAATTTTACACATATTCTTACATCGATATTTTCCGAGAAATCAATTTTGCAAAACAAATAACAAAAGTAATAGTAAAGTAGGCAAAGAGAGGATTTTTCTATAGCCAAATTAAAGTTGCAAATATGCAAAAAATGCATATCATATCCTCCTAAGTTGCTCTAGAAACAACTCATAATTATTTCTGTGATTACTATTGTTGAGATTAACGTTTGATATATGCCTCAAAAGATTAGAATACAGTGTTCGCTAACGAAAGTGAAAATTCACCTTCTGGCATATTCACCTCGGCAAAGAAGTGCGCATGATCTTTCCACTGAAGCGTTTGTTCATATGAAGGCTTTACTTGTGTGAAATACTGCTCCATTATTGCTTCGACATCATCATCTGGACCCTTCTTTGCTTTCTTTACTGAAACAAATAAAGCTCAGAACCTCATAAAAGTTAGCCGTTAAGAATTCAACTTTGCAATCTGATATAAAAAGTACCATTGCAAATTGAGTCAACAACATATGCAAAACTCTCTCGCAACATAGAACATATATCAATAATAAAAAATATAACCTAACGTACAACAATAAAAAACACTCAATGCCATTGAAGTTCCGATCGTGTCATCGAATCTCCTAGACGACAATTCTACTATCTTACTCGGCTTATAATCGTGATGCATTTATTTCTAGACTCAAGTAACATTCAGCTGATGGATTTATTTCTTATCGCCTACTGCATTAGCAAGAAAATTTGCATATTTAACACCACGACATCTCCTCTCGACCGATTACTTAATCTTTCACTCAAAAAATCCATCATATTCAGCGGAGTGCCAAAGATACAGCTGATTCCTTATTTAACCACCGTTCTTAACGGGTTCCCATCAGCCAAATAATGATTCTTATATGAGCGTGTACTAAAACTTAGGAGGAGAAGAGATATCGCTGGATTATTGCTTTTTTCTTCTTCCGAATTACCTCGCCGATCGGGACAGCAAATTTTAAAATCGCCGAAATACTGGTGACATTAAGCGATCTATACCGAAAGTAACTTGTGGGCGAGGAGGTAATATTGCTTATGACCATAATGCTGGTCTTCGCACATTACAGATATAGCAAAATCAGAGACCTATGAATGAAACTTTTTTCCCTTGGTGAGTTCTATTAGTATCTATACTTATAAAAATCTGGATGACCATCATATCAAACCCTATAGAAATCCTTAAATCCTTAGCTTCGAGCACTTCACTGAAATTGCAAACTTAGCTTTCACAAAGAAAACAGAGAAATTTTTTTTGCAAAAATAATTTCAAATCGTTTTATGTGAGTTAGGAAAGCAGGCTTTAAATACATGAAATATACCGAGCTATGAAGTGCAGCTAAATAACTGGCACGGAAAAGTGGTTTTATTAGTGAAGCAATCAAAACTCCCTCATTCAGCAATGCTCTTCCTTTATTTTTATAAGAGTCTGGTGGATGAAAGTCCTATAATTTGTCGAAATAATTTCTCATTTATTTTGCTAAGGTGACAACAAACGTATTAACCGTCGTATCCATTGATTATTGTAATTCCTACTGATTTTTATTGCCGTTTAACCGCAGCAGACGCGAGAAATATTCGATAACAGTTAGTAAGCCCGCCATTGGCTTGCTAAGCTCTCAGTTGGCTCGATATTCAACATCCCTTCTTTGGAGTGCGAGCTTTTTGAAGACCGAAAAGAAATACAACCAAATAAAGTGGTGTTTGTTTAAACTCATGGAATATTATCGCCTTTCGCATCTGCAGTGAGACCTCAGACGTTACACGTATCCTCCCAACTTTGATGTCACTGCAAAAAGCTGGCACGAAGCATAAATTTTTCATGACATATCCAGAAGCAATTGCATTGATCCCACCGTCTCCTCCTTTTTTTCTGAAATGGAGAAACTGTTCTTTACAAATTTATTTGGACAAAATGATCCGAGATCTATTGAATGCAGGCACGAAAAGTATGCAATCTGTTAGAAGGAAATCAGTGGCGAAAAGCGTCAAAACGACAAAACATTGAAGAATTTGAACAAAGGCGATCTATAATTTCCACCAACATATTCGTAAGAAGAAAAGACGTCGAAGAGAAGTTTTTACTTGGAAAAATGTCTCGAAAACATTCCATCAAATTGAAGTTTTTTGAATAAAATTCAAAACATCTCTGAAATATAAAATTTAAATTTCTTTACTTCGTCCTTTCTCCAGGTTTACGGTGAATTCATCGAACAATGTATCCTTCAACTGCATTCAACTAAACAACCTAAAGCGCTAGAAAAATATGGAAAGCGGAGTGATCGAAAATTTTCTTAATCATCTCACTTGCTAAAGAACTTTTGTGAAGTTAATTTAATCACCATGGTCGGCACTACTTAATGTAACGATTACTTGAAAGTGGGAATGAGCTGAACGAAGGATGAGAAGAGTCCCCTCCGATTCGGGAATTGTGGAAGGTTAATGGGGCTGTCTCCTATAGTGCAAACAAAACGAAAAACAATTTCCGACACAGAAAGGAAAATTCTGAACTCGACTGCACCTAGGCAACTGATCCTATGATTATTCGGATGCATGTGATATGTGTAGTGTTCTATTCTTCCCAATCATTTTGCTTCTTCGTGCAATCTTGACGATTCTCCCAACTTTTTTATGAAAATATGCGGTCTCACTGATCCAACAACAAATACACATTACAAAGACAAGTAGCCGCCACCACTCTTTTGCAGTGGCTCATTGTACAGCCAAGTGTCATTCGGTCGGCCCTTAGCAACAACAAAAAAAATCGATATTTGCAGGCAACGAAGTATTTTTCAAGAGGTAATCGTCTGTCAATGGATCAACACTTTAAACTCGCTTAGAGTTTGTATCTAAAAAAGATTTAGATGAATAAAGTAGCTCGCACCTTCGAAACCGCTGGTTTATTTCACGGAGGAGAGCATATGAGATCGTCGCTACCTTCAAGAAAGGGTTGAACTTGCTTTTAAACCACAACAAAATAAAACTAACTGAAGATAAAAAATGCTTACAGTTTTTCAGAATCGCATATTATCGAAATTCATTTTAAGAACGAAACATTTCATAGACCTCAATGGGGGCGACTTAAAATCTCAAATTCGGCCTCTGATCAGCTGCTGTTTGATTGCAGCAGTCAATATGCGAACAAACAGACACTGTGGTTTGCTACTAGCACTGTAGTTTCGTCACCTGCGGCGACAATAAAACTTACTGAATTCAGCGAGACGTTGGTCGGCATCGGATTCAAGGAAGATTCTAAAGTCCAACTGAGCTCGAAGTTTCTCATTCTGAAGCAGTGTTACTCCAGCTACCATCACAACGTCTGCTTTCGCCGATTCAAACACCTCTTCCAAATCATGTTCTGCAAGCGGCGGCAAATTTGAAGTGCAGTTTTGCAATGGTGAAAAAACAATGGCCACAACACACGAGAGCAGCGGTAGAGAAAATGGGAAAGCGCACCAAGATACTGATGAGATATGCACTCTTGAGACTCAGTTAGCCAGAACAGCTAGTCGATTCAGTATTGGAAGAAACACAATTTCAATGATAACTATGCATAATTAAATCAAACCGTCGTTTGGTGATACACTCGATGGGGAACAAAGAAAGATCTCTACAACCACCCTAGGTCGCTTAGAATGGAGTCAATATGGTCGGAATCTTGGTATAAATGATGACGTATGATGCAAATCTCACAACTATAATTCCTAGATAGGAGTAAACTCACAAAGACTATTTCTTTTGCCTTCTGAGTTCGCAAACGATAAATAAAATTGTGCGAGAGCTGATAATGAAGAAATATTTTCGAATATTTTCTCAAATTAAATAAGCGCACATTTCGCGAAAATTATGAATTACAACTAAAGAAATATACCTTTTTTTACGTTAATCAATTCGGGATTATTTTTCGAGTTGAGAACATAGGATGTTAGTTTGTGTTTATCGGCAAGATGCTTCTGCAGCAATTTACTGAAAGATACCTGCAAAATCGCGAAATTTAATCAAGAATTCAGCGATCAACGATGAGATATTACACTGTCTCTATCCAGTTACCTACTCATTCTCATGCTTCTTGCAGCGTCACCTATAGTGAGTCCACTACGCACTATATGATAAGGGCTCGTACTTTAGATGTAGTTGTATATATACCATAGTATGTCTATTTTTATATTACGTATTGGAATCCTCAAAAGTATCTAAAAATACTTGGACGAACTTTTCCACCCTTTGACACTTAATATTTTGTTCGCTTGGCAGCAATGTAATGATAATCTTTGATGTTTGTTTTTTTACTTCTCTATTGGATAGTGAGAATTTTTTCCTCAATAACATTTATGATAGCCGCTAAATTTAGTCAATAATTTTATGGTAGTTATCGGAGACTTCTTTCGACTGTATTAGCAACATCGACATCACAAATAATAAAACTCCAAACGGTGCAGCTACAAAAGAAAAAGAAAAGACCAAATGAAATCAGCTAAATGCGCTTCGTTGAAACATTCACTCGACTGATCTAAAATTAACTCGAATTTGCAATAAATTTATGCTGATAAAATATGGCATATCGTTTAGTTGGAAGAAGTATCTCGAAAGAGTGTATGAATGAGCTGAAATGATGAAAATTAGCATAAAAATTATTTCCTAAAATGTGCAATTTCCATACTTAGAGATGGATCTCACATAATTTTCTCCTCATTAACCAATTTTGATAAAGTTTGCAAGAGATTTCTAGACGATGAATCGAGGCCTCTGAAGATGTTTGTGGTTCCTGAATAAGTTCATCTGGAATGTGTAGATTTATCCAGGACTCGTTCATTATGCATGGATACAAAAGTTGAAAACAACTTCTCGGTGGTCATTTATGAACACGGTGAGAGGAAATTCGTAGGACCTCTAGATGATGGCTGTCCAGAGATAATTAAAGGTATACTTCAAAAAGAGCAACTATATCTCAATGAACCAGAAAAGATTATGGACTGTCAAACCAGAATTTAATTTTCAGGACTAAACTCACTTAAAGCTCAACGAATTTCCATGAAATTTTATGAGAGATTAAAAAGTAGCGGTACCTATGTGTGCCGCTAAATAACAGATATTTAAGAGGTGAAATTTTTGTTCACAATTTGCTAACTATAAATCATCACTTCACTCGTGACTTACCGACCGGGAAACATAAAATCAGATCGGTTGAACAGTTTTTCCATAAAGCTAAGCGCTGCGCAATGACCTTGGTTTCTGATGGTGTGTTGGGAATAAAAATAAAATGTTTGGCCACTTCAGAGCGGTTTTTTTCACATTTCACCACAACTCTCTATGTGCTCATCCGATAGTTTTCGTTCCTCGTTTAGTTGAAATACAATTCCGCAACGTTGCGAAAACGTATTGCGGGAATCTTCATGGGGAAAATCGCACTTGCATTTCGCTGCGAGAAAGGAAAAAAGTGAGTGAGTCAAACTTTTTTTCAGCTGGTGCTTCCTCATTTAACTGGTGGATATGAGATGTGAAGGTTGGTTGCTGGTTAAGATTTTTTTGTCACTTCGCCATTTTAATAGCAAACATTTTAAACGATTGAGAGCAAATGTGTGCAGTTTCCCTTAGACTCGAATGCTAATCCGAAAAACTTAGTCGGAATAGGTAAGTTAATGCGACTTAGGGAAGGTCAAAATTTCAATGGAATGTTGACCATTGCGACATCCGATTAAACGCCATGAAACAGACGGTTTAGATAGGAGGACAGCCATTTGTATGAAGATATGGGGAGGCTGGAACCCTTCTGCCCAATCTCATCCCGACGGTAACATTAGTACTGAAATAAAATCGCGATGGTTAATAGGCTTTTCCACCTTCTCGTTCAATATAGTGTGCACTTTCTCGTCGTCATATTTTCCTACAAAATCGTTTCTTCTTCTAAGGAGTTTCGAAGTTGATGCATTACAAAGCAGCAGATTATCTTATAGTGTTCATTAGGTTTAACAAATTTCGCAGCTTTGATCTTTTCATAAATGCAGTTTAGCGGACAGACGGACGGACACAGATACATCATACCCACACGAAGAGAACCATTATAATGTGGTTGTTCGAAGAAATTTGCAGCTGACTTAGGCACTTACACGTCGGCCGCTTTGAATAAAAAAGGAACCTGATTGTCAGAAATGCCTCACATATGATGTTTATAGAAGAGAAAAATTTCAGCATATAGAAAATTCTTTTGAGGATATTTTAGTCATAAAATTTTTTAAATTACTACAAAGTTTGCTTAATCGATTAAAATACGCTAAGTAGCCGAATGGCTGAATCTCGCAAACAGAAATAAACGAAAAACTCTTAAATATTCATTTGCTGATACCTTTCCTGATTGAAGGCCACCAATTATTCCAACGATCACAGGCAAACGCATCTCTTGAAATCAGCTGAAATCAGCAATGCATCAAAATGGCTCAGTTTCGAATGACGAGACATATTTCAAGCATCAAAAATTGAACATATAAGCGCACACAGAAATGAAATAACGAGACGTTTTTATTTTCTTTATCAGCAAATTTTGTGGAATCAGAAATGTTTGCCGTTATCAGTTACCAGTCATCAAAAAAATCCTCTTACAAATTCTTTGATAATAAAGCGTAAACTTATTTCAGCAATACGATCATTTCCAACTAACACTGAGCGAATTTTTCCAAAAACGATGAAATAGAAAACTTTTGGATTGAAAAAATTATCTCCGCTTTAGTTTCGCGAAGGATCGTTGAGAAAGAAATGTTTCTTTTTTTTCGATATGCAAATTATGAGGATTTGCAATAAAATTTAACTAATTTAGGTGTTAAGTAAAGAATAATAAAGATAATTATTCTAAAAGTGTCATTTCATCGAATAAATTCATACCCTTCAATGAATTGAGTCGAATCGATTCGCAACGTTAAATGCTATAATTAACATACTCATCAAAATATTCATCACAATTTCCAACATAACATCAGCTCGAAAACGCTCTGAGATGACTATTAATTCATCGAAATTTTCGCACAACAACAGAGCTTAGCAAAGAGTGGAAAAAAAAGCGCCCAAAACAATACAACACAATAGAAAATTATACAAAATTCCATGTTGGTATAAGAGATTTTCTGCTCTCTCGTCCTCTCCGCCTCAAATAAGCGCTCATTTTTTCCTATTTCCAGTCTTATTCTCCTCAATTCGACAAGAAAAAATATTGCAGCATAGCGAAATACCAACCGTTCATATAAATAACGCAATAAAAAAAAAATTTAAGAAGCGCTCCATCGAAATGCACTTGACGACAGTTCGTTGAGCGCGTTCAGCTTGGCAATCAGTGCTAGATGAGCGTGGAAGGCTCTATTTCAATAGGGAGAAATAATGTGGCCGAATTGATTAACGACCATCTCAGATTGACGGTCCGCAAAAACGGTTAGAATCGTTTTTTTTTTCAGTATCACTATAAAACGGCATAGAAGCAATATCGACTGTGGGTACGTGTTTATTTGTTATCTGTGAATTTTCATATTTGCCATAATGAGCAGAAAACATCACAAAATTAAAAATGATAGTCAATATTTTTGTGACTATGAATGAAGGTCGAAATATAAAATCCCCATAAACATAACGGCTGTAAAGAAATAAAAATATATATAATATTAAGAGAAAAAAAAAGAATAATGTGAGCAAATATAAATATTTCCTTATTTACGAGAAATTCGCTAAGATGCGATGGAATTTTTGATTAAAATTTTAATGATTTAAATAATTTAAAGTGAACGTTTCGACGCATATCGATTCGCCGGCTATATTAGTAATGAAATATTAACGAAACGCTATCATAAATCTTCAAAAATATAATCGATTGATCGAAATACAAAATGAAATTCAAATGATATTCTTTAGAAAAAATTTATGAAATTAAATCGAAACCGTTTATTAAAACTAAATTCAATTCAATATTTCAGAGTGATTTAAGTGATTGGAAAACGAGAAAAAAAGAGAAATAATAAAGAAAATGAAAGAAAAGTGTCGACTGAATACTTTAAAATGAAAAGAGAAATTAAAAACTAATAGAATATGAATGATTAACGATTTATGTTAGCGTTGGAAAACTTTCCATATCTTCAAAATTCGACGAATAAATGAGAAAATTGGTCGATTAATGAGATTTTTCTCTTTTTTTCATTTAAGAGATGGAAAATTCCGACCTTCAATTCCTTCAGTTGTATATTTTCAGATCATATAATGAAATTATGAAATTAATATATTTTTGTAAACAATCGTGAAATAAAACACTTCAAATGCTATGATGCATTTTTTTGCACTATTGCATCATTCGAAATGAACGATCCGAGCACTACTTGCAAAAGAAATTTGCAAAGCAAACTATGCTGAAATGCTGAGCTCTCTGTGAAACTCAATTCTTGTTGAATAAATTACTCGCAAAAGGAGAGAATTTTATGTTGTTGTTTTCTTTGAGCAACGAAATTATTAATTTTATTGAGCGTGGAAACAAATTCGACGTCTAAATAAAATAGTAAACTTAAAATTATTTCAATAAACGATGAGAAATATTTTCCGCACTATGCTAGCGAATTAACAATTTGCAAAATTGCATCTTAGCAGAAAAAATGAATCGATTAGTTTGCAAAAATCGGTGGCAATGTGCTTCGTGCAAACAGCCACCGTTGCAATAACAACGTCGAATGATCGTTTGCGTTGCAACTGCAAAATCGCATCATCGCCATAGCCTACATCCGTCTACTTTTGCATCATCTTTTCTGTCAACGTCGATGCGCTTGTTGTTTATTCCCGTTAGGATATTTTGATAAAATTATTACCCTTAACGAGTGCTTGTTTCGAATAACGAATGTTGATTCCTTCAATAATATTCATCTATAATAATTTTAGAGTAATTTTTGCCGTAATAAAAATTATTTCATTTATTTAAGCTAATTAAAATCTTGACTGAGTTTTTATCGAATTTCAAGAAAAAAATTTATTTTTTGGAGATCAAATTTAAGAGTGAATAATCATGAGCAAGATTCACTGCTTAGGAAATGTAAGAAAACATTTGCTGAAATTGCTGGAAATTCGACGTTTTCGAAGACCTCTGGGAAGTCCCGAGAAAATTTCCCAGCTGCAGAGATTTTCTGGAAAAATTCAAAAAGTCTTATGCAGATGATGCACATCTTAAAGTGGCTGCCGATGTTTAGTGCAGAGCACACGAATATACCTCTCGATATTTTCGAGAATTTTATCACTCAATTTCTTCGGCTAGAAGAAACCGATGATATTAGATATGCTTAACGTTAGGTGACCTTCTACCGAAATTTATGGATTTCTTTTCTCGCCGAGCTCATTTGATGTGCTATATTAGGTGGAGGTGGAAAAGACGGAAAATAGGTGAAAAATAGTGGGGATGATTTATGTGGAAAATAACGACTGACCCTCTTCCCATTTTCTTTCCTTGAGTTGGGCTTAAAGAACCTGTCCTGCCCCTGATCTCTGTTGTTTTAATAAATTGGCAACACTTCAACAGAAAGTCAACCACGTTCGTAAAGAATACAGAATTTACAAAAAGCAAGAAAAAAATCGGCACTCGCACACTTAGATGATGTGTCTGTCCTGCGAATCGCTTTCGAAAGGCCATTTCTCGTGACCGATCGCTCCGAAACACAGTTCGATTCGATTACGAAATGCATACGAATATTTTAGTTTATTTAACCTTCTGCTAGCTTAGTTAAATTTGATCGATGGACTTAAATGAGCAAATCTGAACAATTCCAACGTCTCTGGTTCCGATGGTTCTTGATGTGAAGCCGTGCTACCAAAGCTGTACTTAAACAACATCTCTAGATGCCGATATGAAGTCAACGTGAAGTGCTTGCAAATATGGAATATGAAACGATGCAAATATGAAAAGACAAGCCTTTTCGTTGTTAATTTCTACATTTGATATTGGATATCTTCACGGTGATTTTTGAACGTTTATTTCGGAGGCCTATTTGAGATTTCAAACTATAAAAAACGCATAATGCACTCGTTCTCCTCGTGTATATTTTTATGCAGTTGAATGGGGGTCAACTTCAGAGTGAACGAATTATCATATCAATTATCATATTTTGTTCTGCTGCAGCAGTCGAGAGAGCCATTCGAAAATGAGAAAAAAACTGTGCGAATTTGACGCGATCAGCTTGTAAAACAGATGAGAAAGCCTGCCAAAGCGATATGGGCCTTTGCATATTGTTTATCACGTCAAGCAACTTCACAAGTCAGCAATAAAAAGAATAATGGCTCCACATTTTACATGAGTTGACCGCGATCACCGCTACGATATTGCCATTGTGAATTTGAATTCGGCTGCTGCAAAGTGCGAGCAAATTCTCTCTTTTTGATTACCTAATGTCTCCTTTCGAAAACGATGAAAGTCGGCCCACGGTGTCCACCATACGAGGGGATTTCACACTCTAGCCTTAGAGGTTTTCGAGTTGGAAGTATCGCAGAGACAGAATAATAAACATGCATATACCGTCATAATATTTTTTGCAGAGATGCCCAAAAAGGAAGCTTTTATTGAGGTGTACGCAAGAGGTGGGATTGAATGAATTATGAAGGCTATATTTTATATAATCACTGCGTTTGCATATCATACGAAAGAATTGGGTGAAGTGAGAGCACGAAAACATACAGCGTCGCAACTCTTTCATTTCTCTACTTGTTGGTTAGTTACACATTGATACACTAACAGGAAAGAAGTGATAAATGACATAAATTCACCGCACATATAGAGAGAACAACGGAAACGCACATACATGCACAGATGCTTTCGCCAATTTGTGATGTTTGCATCGCCGCCACGCGATTGCCGTCTTCTTTGAAAAGAATGCCCAAGGCTTTATTGCTTCAGACTTCATTTCGATTTTCTATTTAGTCTAGGTAGTTTAAGTTTCTTCAAGCTCCGAGAAAAACGGGCCAATTTTAGTCCACTTCTCTTTTTAAGTAGATTTCTTATTAAAATTGGATCTTCTCAAGTTTCACGGTGGCGATTCTGAACTGTTGGCGTCCCTAATTACTCCGGTATTTCAGGAGGCAATAGAAATGTAGGAAATAAAAGAACAAAAAACGGGAGAATGAAGAAACAAAGTATTGGGGAAGAAAATGAACTTATCTTTTCATTGAAGAATTACGGAAATGTTTCTCGTGCATGAATCTACCACTTCCATGGGATAATCAACAAAAGCAGTGCAAAAGACATATATAAGTTTATAGATGAGAGTGAAAATGAGTTCTTGAATTGCCATTAACTAGCAAACATCCTAACTGCGAAGCACTCGATAGCAGTTGCGTCTTAGCAGAAAACAGCGATTAAATTCTTTAGTGCAAAAGCTCATAGGATTCATGTGTAAAGTGCATTCATAAGAACATGTGCACTGCTGCAATAAACAAGTAAAAATGCATCATTCAACGTCAACTGCAACTGCAAAATGGCAGTCAAAACACATGTAAGCATTCATCGCATCGACCATCCCAAGTGAAAAGAGAAAGCAAAAACAAAAGCTTTCAGAGGAAAATTATGAGATATGAGAGGAATCCACCATACCAGCGCAGTGGAAGATCGCCGCGAGCAATATGCGGCTGTCGGAAGGATGTATGCCTCATTCCTAACTGTACAGCTGCATAGGTCGATACTGAGTGCAGTTAAAATGTGAAATATTCATATTTTTTTCGCATATTTGTCTGGCAATAACGACTAATGAATTGCTGAACACTATTACTGTTACAGTCCTCACTTCTACTAGTATTATTATCACTGCTATTATTTTTATCGCTAACTGCTTCTGGCAATGATATATTATTTATCGTCATGCACCTTGAATCAGTTCATATCAGACATAAACACAGATGAAATTGTCAATTAACTAAAGCTGCCACCAAGAGTAAGATCCCGGCTAGAAGCATATGTGGCGTCAAAATTTCCAGTTCGGTGTAGGAAACAAGGCAGTATCGAGCTGTAACTTTCGGCAACGAACAATAAACGCTGAGATGACCGTTTATGATCTGTGTGCCACATTATAAAGCAACCTAATGAACCTATTATTTAGTTCCACGCGCGGGAGAGACATCACAGAATTCACTGATTATGAAATCTCGCCTTGATATTTTGCTATTTTCAACAATCCAATGGCACCCGTATATCTGTATAAGTCATTTGTGTTGAAACTCAACCTTCCGTCACCTAAGTAGCAATAATGGCGGAGTGTGCAGTAATAAAATATCTGCTAGTGAATCCGGTACCGTCTAATGGATAAAGGTTTTATTCACCATCAAGAATAATGTTTAAAACCTTCAAAACAATATAAAATAATAGTAAATAAAACAATTAAAACGTTAGTAATCGCTTTAAAAACTACTGAAAGAAATAACATTCTCACAGGGAAGTTTGTATTAGAAAAATGACTAATTTATCTCTAAAGAGTAATAAAAAGTTCCTTCGAGAGGTAACTGTTATATTAGCCAGCACAGTAAACATCACACATTACCAAATACAGCATCTTTGTTTACCGATTGTTTGTGTGAAATTGAAATTCGAACTTTCGAAGCATTTGAGATCAACAAAATTAGTAACGAATGAAAATAAGAACAAAACGGTTGAAAATCCCTATTCAGGTATGTAGTACGGCTGCGATGCGGGAAGGGAACAGCTAGTTGAAGCTGATCGCTGCCAATATATCTGCCTTAATCCATGCATTTGCTATTGCTTTTGCAATATTAATGAAACACGTCCCCGAAAAGCTTCTTGATGACAACCGCCAATGAAAAAAGAAAGAACCTCGCTCATTAAATTTTGTAACTCTTCAATGACTGCCAAAATGAAAGAACCAGACGGGTATATATTTAATTCACGCCAACAATATCGACCTAAACTCCTTTCCAATGACTCACTTGCAGCCAATGGACACAAGGGCCTTATCCTTCGCACTGATCAAAGCATTCCACAGTTTCTCAGCGAAGAGAGATTTAATAAAAACGTATAAAAACACACACATACTGATCAATCTGTATGGAAAAAATTACTCATGTATGCAAAAAATTCTTTTATTTATGGTGCAGAAATTAGAACTGCAAAATCACAAATCACATTAGATATCTAAAATAAAGATAATCCTTAATTAGCCAGGTGAAAGTCTTCTTTCTGTTCCGCTGAATTCCTCGCAAATTTCCTTTGGAAGATTCGTATCGAGAATGTTATCGAAAATTTTACGAACAGCAGTCATTTCGTTCATCCAAAACTCCTTCGGAGTCGCTATTAGTTCATTCCACTTCACGCAAAGTCCCTAAAAAAGCATTCAGAACTGCTGTATGAAGAGAAACTCGATAAGCTATTAATAAAAGCTACAGAAATCCTCTTGCAGATTTTTAAATTAGAAAACTACTCTCACCATCCATAAAACGTGTTGTTTAATTTTCTATTTAGTAACATATTGTGACGGATGGGAAGTATTCGACTGTGTAATTCTTCATCATCAATTATGGAAGTTTACTTCTAGAATATCTCAAAAGTAAGGACAGTGGAATCACCTTGATATAAACTGGACCATTCATGACTTTAAAGATACCAACAAAGCCAATTACGACATACTGGAAAAGCTCCATTAAATCGGCGTAAGCAGACAGCTTTATGAGCTTTGAAACGTTCAACAGTTCAGTAAGCAAAGATTCATAATGGCCTCTTAATATAAGCTTAATTCAAAAAGTGAAATGAGTTGACTCTTCAGAATCAAAGACATTTGCATAAATACGAAAGGTGATTTGCTGTAGGCAAACAGTTTAACAGTACAGATACCACTCTCATCTCGCATTTCCTTATAGCTGTTTTATAACTAAACTGTGAGTTCGGCTAAGAGAAAGCATGATGAGAAAAGAAAGACTCTAAGAGCCACACAATATGGATCTTGGGCATAGAAAATGAAGGCATACAAAAATGAAATCGAAAAAATCAACGAGAGTGAAAACATTTTGAGGCTGATGACATACTGAAAATATTTTTTTCCAATAATTTTATCTTGACGCTTATATAATCGGTTTGCCGATTTTTTGGAATTGAACAGTGACCAAAAACATTTTGAAGCACAAAATTCACGACTGTCTTATGGATCACCCTTACTACAGAACAATACGCCTGAGGAAAAAATAAGAATCGGAAAGAAATAAATAAACTGTCGACTAACTTTGAGATTTATCGATTCTTGCGCTGGAACGAATCCGACAGGAGTATCAATGACGCTACTCACGGATGGTGAAGAAATTCGTCGAATAATCCACTCGAAAATCCGTATATTATCGCCGTAACCAGGCCAAAGATATTCGTTATTGGATCCACTTTGGAAGAGGTTGATGAAGAACAGTTTTGGAAGCTGAAACAAAACACCCATGCAGACGAACTGTAAACAGAGCTTAATACGAATAATCCTTTTTCGATTCATTGATGCCATTCTATTGACGAGAAGATGCAATGTTACCAATAAAATTGCTAAAGGCAGTTCAAACGTGTCGTAGTACAACATTAAGTGGACAATATGTGGAATTACCTAGAACAACAACTACGTAAAGCAACTGAAATCATAATAAACACCAACGTTATCTTTGGAAAGCTTGCATAGCATAATGCAACTTTTTACTTCCATTTCAAATATATTTACCTCAAAACTGCTTCATGCAAACCACCTCAGTCCTCCCCAGGTGTGAATCGTCTTCATGCAATGCAGAAAAACCGCCTAATTTCATGTATTCTTAAAGCTTCAAATGGCGACGGCGATCTATGCAACTATGTTACTGTGCTGTCTTTAGGCAAGTATTATTTCAATTTTCATTTTGGTATAACAACGACAATTGAGAAATACTCTGGACTACTTCGGTGTGACGGCTGAGGTGAGAATGGTACAAGCAGCAATGCAGCAGCAACTTCATATTAAGTGGCAAAAACGAGCTTACTGCTGCACAACTGATCGAATACTCAACACTGCAAAATTCAAATTTCATTTAAACATACTTACATTTAATGGAGTTTCTAGGATATTCATACGCGTAACCTATTAGCTCTCATGATATAGTAGTGTAACAGCATCTGCTATATGAATCATTTATACGAGAACAATGCTATTATTAGAGAGTTCAGAAGTTCACTAGTGGAGGTGCTTAGGAACTGAGGTTTGTTTTAAGCAGCAGTCTATCAAGCATAAACAACAATTCAATAACAAATTTTGTGGTAATATTTTAGCGCAAAATTGAATGCTATTCTGAAATTAACCAACCCTATTGTTTGATTTATCGAAGCTCAACCAATGTTTCAGATAATCACCAAAAGAATAACCAAGGAAACGAGCCATTCCCATCGGATCGAAAATTGGCTCGACCTCTGCAGTTGAACAACCCATTACTTTAAACTGTATGAAAAGTCTTAATTTGGCTTGAATGAAACAATATATAACGAATTCTTCAGTCTTCTTTGCATTGACGTTAACAAAGAAATGTGCCGTCAATTAATCGCACCAGATTGCACGGTCAGTTAAAGCTTCGTTTGAACAACACATTAAACTTGAATTCTAATTTGAAGAAAGTGCAAACACTGATTTCCGCTATCGGTGGTGTACTTCATATCAACCGGTTGCACTAAAGTGAAAGCCTCACCTGCGCAGATATTAATAACATACGGCGAAGATTTTCATAACACATTCCACCAATACGAGCTCACGTATTACGATGTTTACATCTTTTATGCATTTCGCTGTATCATTAAACATCGATTCATTAAACATCGTGCATTCCCGATGCAAATGTTTCGAATCTGGATTGGCAAATATCGGAAGCACCAAGGAAAAACTGAAGAATAAATAAACCCGAAACTGATGCATTTTCTATAAATATTAACACTGAAAAAAAAAAAAACACGGTTCTCCCCTCTCTTAGAGTTCAGTGCATCTGTGCGAATAGTCGACGCCCGAAATACTCCATGTTGCCATGTGAATGCCTCAGAAATTAGAGGAACACCGGTGTGACGACGAGTACAGAAGATGATCGCACTCAACGGGACACCGTTACTTGATTCCCACTGCGCATGCATCGTTGGACAATTTATACAACGTACCGCAACTGACGCTTGAGGATGTTCTATTGTTCTGAAACAATGAAAAATTAGCTATCGATCGACGTGGCTGCAATCAGCTCTGAACGAACAAAGCAAATGATCCAAACTGGATGAATGGAGTATGGGTTGAAAGTACGTTTTGTTTAAAGCAAAATCCTCTCCTTTTTTGGTGAAAGTTCTTCGAATCCCGTTGAGCCGTGAAGAGCAAAATGAAGACCCCTCTATGGCCTCTGCAGACGTATAGCACAGTAAGACAAGAGAGTAGACACAGCCTACGCTTCAGATGCGTAAACAGGCGGAAAAGTTCACACCTAAAGAATACCACCACAATGAAGATCGTGTAGTTTTGGCTGTTTAGATCAGAACTTAGGTAGCTTAAAAACTGAACAGCTTTTGTACTAACCTTTCATCATTATTGCTGCAGGATTTTCCACACCAGTCATAAGTCACTTCACCAGGATTACATCGCATATTGCATGTGCTCCAACAGGGATAACCCAATGATGTGTAGCCAACGTTTGTAAAGATGGCGTTTTTCGATAGAAATTCACTGCCACACTGCTTCCTATATCAGTAAAAATTATAACACTAGAAGTAAACCAACAAACAACTGCCGCGGATTACTGCACTCGCCTTTCGCAAAAAAGTTTTCGTTGAATGCAGTAAAAATCACAGCTGTCTCTTTTGTCAATCGTAATCATGCATATATTATACTTCGACAAAAATACCTTCATTTTACAACGACTATCACTGACCTAGATCGGAATAAATTAAAATTAGACGGAGCAAAGGATCACGTAGAAAATAAAACACTTTTTTTACGATCAACCCTTCTTCAACTTAAAGAAAATTACTATGACGATTTTATATATTAGACATAATTTGCTCTAATAAACCCTCTCCGCAGTTTAAATGTTTTCGGCGAATAACCACGATTGCCCCACTTAGAGAGGACTTTGACAACAAAACTCCCCAATATGAAAATTTAGTCGCGTCTTTTAATATTCTTCACGTTAAATCTTCGTGTTCAATTAGCTAAGCTAAACGCGAAAGTGGAGAAATGCATGTGAAATGGAAAGCAAACAGAAACTAACGATGGGTCGAATCCGCTAATGTGCAGAAAAAAACCATTAAGAGGAGTGCTCGCATACAATCGACGATCACTTCCAACTCTTATCCATGCCACTTCATCGCCAAGTACTTCCACCTAGAACGTACACCTCAAAGTGATCTTTAATTGAACCAACCATTGCAAATATAGTTACGGCTATCATATCCTTGCACGATGACTTGTGATATTATTGTGTGCTTAAGCATAGTAACATACGAAATGCTGAAATGAGCTTATCTAGGGAAACTTACAGTTTATTAATTAGTATTCATCGTTTTCGTAATAATATTGAAAATATCTCGATGAGACATATCACACCTAATCCGAGCTCGTCAATACCGGATTCATGCTTGTCCGACGATTTTTGCTTTGGAATATATGAGGTCAACTAACTTAATTTCAACATAATTCGGCATTAACATTGCTGAGGAGTGGGAAGAAGGGCAACCAATAACTGGAAAGAATTTACGTTGCAATTGGTGGAAAATATAGGTTTATCTCGTTTGCAAATCATACGAAGTTCACTACAAATTTAAAGGTTTGAAAGTTATAGAACGAAAACTGAATTTAACGCAAAGTGCGCTATCACCACTTCGGGCGGTGTTGACTATCGCTGAGAATAAGAGACAATTCATGTGATCCCTCAAGTGAGCAGAAAGTAGGTGTTCGTCGGCGATCCGAATACTAGAATTTCTGTATTGCATCATGAGGGAAGATATTCAAAAAAGATAGTATAAATGAGATTTGTTTGACCTGTTTAAGGATAGAATAAAAGTAATGTTAGTGAAAGGCGACAGAGGCCATTGGGTATGAGTCAAGTGGGATCTGACTTTGTTAGAGATGAAATATTTGTTTATTAACTTTTCAAGATCGTCCTCCTAAGCGTATAGATGACTCCAAAAAGTCACTCACCTTATATCTCTAAAATCACTTTGAAGTCAACGGTTCTCTAGATATGCTGTTACTGAGGAAGCTAATGAAGATTCATTTCCTCCTATAAGCAGGAATCAACGATCATGCAAACTCGCCTTCCATCCAGGGATTGTAGGCCGAAGAAACGCCATGCACGATTTCCCACAACCATCCGGACCCGCTAGCCCGAAGAAGTGCTCCGTTTTGTCGGAATCTAAAAGAGCCAATCCAAGCCAGTGCAATTCTTCCAACTATATTTTTCGATATACACTCTTACTTTTTCCAAGGGCCTTTTATTTCTGCATCATTAAACTAATAATATTAGAGTGCAGGTTAATTACTTAACGCACCATTGAACTAATAATAGTGTAGCAGCTAAATATAACAGCAATATGCTTTTCAAACCAACTTACACTTGAAGGTATAGTGCAGCAATGCTATATCTGCAACTACATAGGATAGGAATTCATTCGGTTGTGTTGCATGTCAGGATAGTAGAAATGTCGACGAATCAGATCAATTATCTTTGGTCTTATGAACAAATTGAAATGCCTTGACTGTTCAACATTTTTCCAGTGACTTAGCTGAGTCTTTACCGACTTCCCCAATATTATCCACGTATACAAATCGCAATGTAAAGCTGGGAAACAGGAAAATCATATCAAAATTTTTCTATTATGAAATAAAAAATTTTCGTGAGGAAAATGCACTAATTCACCTGAAATTGCGATAATCGTCATCCGCTCAGCTAACCATCCTTCTTCTTTAGCGATTACCGACGCTAATCTCAGCGATACCTCATTCTTGCAAAGAACTGCATCCTCGCTACCAATTCCATATGACCAGACTTCACGTTTCTTAGGATACACTACTTGAAAACGTTGTTGTTCAGGAGAACATGGGTACTGAAATATCAAAAATGAACATAGCTACTTTCTGGAGAGCAATTAATGCAACTGTTAGAGCCAATGAAAATGACATTGCTCGAGAAGTGAATGGAAAATATAGCATAACCGACAAGCTTCAGAAAATTGGAGCTAGAAAGTTCCCTAACTTCACTGCTAATTCTAAGTTACTACAATCCATTGACTGCTGCAACAAAGTAGTTTCTTGTAAAGCATTCAGTGGACATTTTTAAAGAACGACCATGGGAGTCGTTATGATATCAGTATTCACAAATTATTTCAAACAGATGGAATTCAAACTCCTGAAGACAACCAAGTATTCTCCCGTCGACGAAAGAAATCTTATGCAATACGAAATAAAATATCTGAAGAAAGTTCACCGCAGTACTGCTTAAAAGACTCCTATAGCGCAATTATTTCCAGTTAAAAACAGCTTTCTTATCAATAAAACTTTTAATTGATCCTCATCAGTTTTCGGTTTCTACGCGCATTACTTCCTTTCTATTCGTAAGACTATATAGCGCAGCAATTCGCCTACCTAAAGCGGTGTTTCTCCTTTATCACTCATCTCAATGATTTCATTTAGACGGCTGATGGAGGAGAAAGTAGTGGGAATTATTAGAAATGAAAGAATGGAAACACTAGCATACATTGTTGTTATTACTGCAATAAGATGGACGCTGTACGCCTACTGAATGGATGCATCGAATGAAGCGATCACCTTCAATGCAATCCCACAAGGATGCAGAAACTCTGCAAATATCATTACGGATAGAAACTGATCGATGAACGAATTATTCAGCAAAATGAAGTGGGAAAACTTTCTAAAGCACAATTACCGATCAATCAGCTGACTTACAGCATAAGTGCTTTCTGAAAATGCAAATATAAGTCTGATTTCATAGATGAAAATACACAAAAACACAAACCATACAATGACGGACACCTAGACTCGCAACTTATAGTCTAAGCCTAGTATTCAAAAGTAGACATACCTGGCACAAATACTGGTCATGAGAGCGATATACGGACTATCCGTCAATTGAATACCGCTGAACGAATCAACGGCGCCAATCGGACCTAACGAGAAAGGAATCACATACATCACTCGGCCTATAAAGAAAAAATGTAAGAGGAGCAATCGGATGCGGTTTATTCATCGACTTCGATAATTAGGTATTCATATTTGATGTTTTTCATATGTTGTATGCCTCATTTTATTAGTAACGTTATCATTCAATTTGTAGCGATATTTTCAGATGCTATAACAATGAAGAAACTTCTTTATGCAAGACAAATATTATAAAAAATAAATAACTAACTAATGGTACTTGGACATAATTTCAGGTTACTGATGATTATTTTCGTATGAACAAAACCTCGACATACAGATTGTTTTTAGAACTGTTTGCTATTATATACTTCATAGGTCGTCTGAACGCTGCAGCAAATGAACACAGTGTTACGTTTTTCCGAACAATGCAATAAGCAAAATACATTTATATATAAAAATTCATAAATAATTCACTTCGGTGAGTTTATTGAATAGCACAATCTCTGCGCTAAACATAATTTACAAGAGTTTTCATTTTCGAAAATGACGACAAATGAGAGTGGCAATCCAAATGCAAACCGCTCATCGATGCTGGGAAGCGTTCATCCAATTCAAGACTCATCATACAGTGAGATATTCTCTTCGCGAATGAGATCCCTTCCAGATGCCTGAAGTTCTCTCACATCTTATCTCTCTATTTTTCACAACAACTGATGAGAGCATATTTCATTTCATAAAATGTGCATTATCATTGTTTCAGTTATTAATTTCAACCATGCCATCGACACATGATAGATATTATCGTGCTATTGAAGTGGTTGGTAGAATACACACACTCAGTCGAGTCTAAAATTCGACCGAGTCCTAAACGGCTTTATATCTTGAACGCGAAATTTTGAAGGTTTTGTCCTATGTTAGAAACTGGTAAGTGAAGAGTTTAGGGGTTTTCTTATCCCAAACTATTCTCGTCAATGATTGAGGCGGTCCTCGCAGACTTCTTTCTTTGATGTCTTGAGAAATTCGTGTCCTTGTTTCTTTACGACCGATATTTTGTTCTCTCTTATTACGGTCTCCGAAATAAGATGATGGCAAAATATTTTGCAAAACGATCCATAAAATGCAAATAAGAAGTAGAATGACCACATTCCGCTGGGCCATCTATCGTCACTGCAGACGGAGGGTTGAACGAGTGATGTAGATGCATCTCGAGTATCGGTTGTGACAAGATGACAGTCGATTAGTGCTTCTAATGCTTTACCCATTCCCATTTGAGTGATCTTCCTTTTTAAATTCATCACTTCCAACTGCGAACCATCGCATATATAGATTGCTCGAGGACGCATCAATTTTGCCTTCTCGAAAACGAACAACTAAAAAAACCATCACAGCCATTGAGGGAATTTTTCCTCGACAAGATAGGGCGACTTGATCGGAACAAAGAAGAAAATCCCGACGGGAAAATCGGTGTGAAAGATTTGGTTAGCAGAGAAATAACGGGTAGGAATAAGAGAAATGCTCCTCAGCGACCTCTTCTCGAATATTTAAAACCACGTGTGGGAACTCGAGGAGCTGCCATTCGCAATTTAGAACGATCGGAAAACACATAAAGGATATACGGCTGCGTATGCTATACGTAAGATGTGATACCGAAGTATGTTCTCGAAACGCACATTTTCAAAGACTTTTATTAACTATGGCTCACACTGACGGGCACTCTCAGGCAGGAAGGAACGAGTGAGCGCAATGAGAAGCAGTAAATATCCCGTCAGCAAATAGAAACATTTTCCAGTTGATCCCTAAATGAGAAAACATAAGAAGGCATATGAGTGGACCATTGAAAAGAAAGGAACCTGTTTCTCAGCTCCTTTTTTGCATTACAGCGTAGAGTTTCGTCCACTCCCTCATCGAATGAAGCTCACAAAGTTCATCCGATCCCTATCTCTATCTAGCTGTCTTGATTAAGTGAAGCAACTCTCCCTTTTAAATAATCTTTGGAGTATTTATTTATCAAAAGAGACTTTAAAGGGAAAAACCACGTCCCTCATTTATATTCATCATCGTTTTCAAAAGGCGCGGCTTTTACCTGTGCTTCTTCTGGCAATATCCTTGGGTCTCCCTTCACAACAGGAATTGAACCATAGCCATTGATATGAATTTCGGTGATAACACGATACTCTCGCGTGCCCATACATCGCTGCGAAATACTCTCCTAAAGTATTTTAGAAATAAATAACGAGGAGAAATTGAACATCTATGAGTTGGAACAATCGAACTCCGAGAGGTATTTCAAATGAAAGGTTGATGTGAATCGTGAGGAATGGCAAAATTCGAGTCATTTCGATCCCGTTCATGTGTAACGATGAACAAAAAACGTCGACACTATTAGTGAGTGAGATTCTACTTCTTCAATGGGTGATCAAGGACAAATACCTAGTTGAAATCTGAATATTTCAAAGTTTACTAAATTTAGCGAGTCGGTAAAGAGGAACCAACTCTTTGCAACTGTCGAGTTCTTTTCTTTAGCTTTCTTGTCATTGAATAAACATGGAAATAAGTTTTTGCGTCCATGAGCGTCTTGCCTATAACGATTTTATGCACACTTATAGGAGAGAAAAATTCCCGTTGGAAAGCAAATATTCCCAAAAAGCATTGCAATCCCATCCACTCATATAGTCAACAAATACAAAGTGGTCGTGATAAAATCCACTCAAAAAACGGACGGAACTCATTGCAACGACAGTGAATGCTTTATTCGAATTTTATTGCTTACGAACAATTCATATATCAAAGGACTAAGGGAAATAGTGACTTCCTCTAGCAAATCCTATCGAGCGGAGATTTGAGAGGCAGAGAAATGGCCAACGAATAACGTATTGCTTCACAGGTATAATATACGTAAGACCCTTTTCGTTCGTGCTGATTTCCAGTGGAACGAGGAGGGTGGAGGATGATGTGAAGGTGAAAGGACTCTAATCGATGCATTTCCGGAATATCCAAAAAATGTCTAATAGCGTTATTCAGTGAAATTATACGATTGGTATGATTGCCTTATTTAAGCGTTTCAATGATACGAAAAACCGACATTATGTCGTTTCAATCAAATCACATTCCACGCGAACTAATTAAGAATGGATCTGAAAATTCTCCTAGAGAAGCACGATGCTTGACCGTTTCCTGTTGCCTGTCTCTCTTCACGAAGCGATACGACGGTAAGTCTTAGTAAAACGGCATCGGCGTGCTCGATGATAGATTCACTATAGAAACGATAAGCATATTAATATTTGTGAAGAGATGAACATCGACTTTATTCCGCTAATAAGCAATGTATGATTGTGCAAAATAAATTCAATAATCGCTTTTATGCATAGGCAATTTTACGAACGGAGAAAAGAGATGGAGGGGAGAGATAGGTGCACGACGTTCGAAATCTTTCCAACAAAACAACCTCAATCTAGTCGTCTTTAATCTGCTAACTCATCGATGAAAGAATGAAATGCTTCAGCAGTATAGCAACTACCTGAGGATGTGATCGTGACACCAGAGCTTTTCTTAACTGCACACGGCATACCGTCCGTCCAATATACGAAGAACGCAACAAATACTCGCCAATATCTGAGCGGAACCGAATCATATTTCTCATATTTTTCCATAAAGAGGGCATCATGCAAAATCCGATAACCTCTAATAAAATTTGTGTATATGGCGATATGGATGAGGTAATATATATTGTTTTAATTTTTTGACTATAAGATGTCAATTTTTTTAAATAAAATAAACACAAATGAGAAGAGGATTGAGGCTGAAAAAGTGGGGCATTCGAGAATTGTACAATGATGGTGCGCATTTTATTAGAATACTACTAAAAGAGAACCCAAAGGAGGATATATTTCCCAGATTGCGGATTTGAAGTTTTTACAAGGCGCATATCGGTGCTCTATTGCATTAATGCTGTGCAAATTGAAAACTATAAATTTTAGTGGGTATAATTCAGACGTTTAGCTGAAGAAATTAAATATTAATTTCGATCCGATTTGATGATCTTTTAGATACTTTAGAGATACTTAAAATATCAAATCTCTATGTAAAACTTATCTCTCGACTCACCATCATGTATTTCATTAATGGATTAACAAATTTTGCAGGAAAATGTGCCACCGTCATTGAGCGAAGAGAAGAAGCATCGACTATAAATGTCCCAATCACTCTCTCTTTTCCGATCATCGCTCTTTCCCGGCTATTTACATTGGGCAAGATATGCATTACCCAAATATTAGTTTCAAATATTCGCTAATGAAGTTCAAGCTCATAGTCGAGATAGCAATTAGCACTCAATCACATGATGGCAACCACAGGTAACCATCTAAAGCTGGAATTATAGTCCGGCGTCAAAAACAAAAAGCTTAGTGATCAGCTGCATGTTGAAGTTCGACAAGCACACAACGTTTATTGTCGATGACCTCGAAAAACAATTGCCTCTCCGAATGTTCGTCGTTTACCTTTTAGCGTATGGCACTATGAAAATGAAATGACGCTTAGAAACATTGGCTTCAGCTCGGAAAAGCAATAGCGAAAACAACGGTTAAAGAGCAAAAAGACAAGCTAGCACGATAACGATTAATAACCTCAACATGTATCGTTATCCAGAAAATTACTTCAGTGAACACCTCTACTCCACCGCATCCATTTCTCTTTGAGTTTACAATCGACTTTCACTTCTGAATAAACTGATCACTAACTGATAGAAATAGAAATTTAATAAAAATGAGGAAAAATCATTCGAAACCTCCCATAACTCTTCTTTATTTTCACAGAGATAGGAGATCGCCAGAAACTCAATCAGTTAGACGTTTGAAGCGATTAATATACAAACAATCTCATCGTGGAATTTTCCATCACACCATCGGCGGACCTCTCGCAGTTCCATAATTACCTTATCAGGTATTGCTACCAAAGAAGTTTCGGAAGCAATTTTTTTTTACTAATGAGAAGCGTGGATTTAACGTGGTTTCGAAAGGTACTCCTGTCATGCCTCTTGTATGCTATACTAAGTGAAGTATGCAATCAGACAGCTATGGCGAAAATGATTTCTATAACTTAGTTTCTTATGATCAACGTAGGACTCCTCGCTGATCCATGGCAAAGGTGGACACTTTCAACATCCCAGACAAGATATAACGATCCAAAAAGAAGGTTACCTGCATGGATAATATCTTCCTTATGGAGACATGAGACATCTCCCGGATATTCAACCATAACAAAAGCTATAATTCATAAAAAGGTTGTGCCCACCTCCCCTCATGCGTCAAATCGAATATGCCAATAAGCCCCATACAAATAAGCTTTTTATAGGCGAATCGCAGCTATTGCATCGGATCAGCTTCGTCACAACTTTTCAACGTTTCTTAATTAACCGCCGTTCTATGAGAGTATGATAAAGCTTAACAACATGAAATTAACTTTTCTATTGGTGCAAATTCCGCTTCGCTAAAACTACAAAATCCGATCATGACCGGGGCTTAGATTCAACTCCTTCGTTACTGAGTGCTGAGCGATCGATTCAGTACTTTTCCGCATACGACTAGGCTCAACAGAGTTATGCAATTGCCGTTGTTCCACCAAGAAAGTCGAGTGCAATAGCCTCATCATACGATAAAGTGAAGCATTACCCAAGTTCACCGGACACTAAATACAAATAAATTTTCAACATATAACGCATATTTATTTTTAATATTTAAAAAAGATACTCACAAACAAATGAAATATCACAATATTCTTTGAAGAGGAATATCACAATAAACAAAAAAAAAATGCAAACATATATATGAGTGAAAAATTCCGAGAGAATTTGCACAAATGAAAACCAATTTCGTGAATCATTACGTTAATTACTCCCAGCTGAAATACTAATTAAAACAAATGGAACACCATTAACGCTAATATGAGGATCGGATACACTAGAGCGCAAATTCAACGATCACAAAACGTTGATAATATATAGCAGCTAATAAAAGTGATTAGTGCTAGAACATTGCCGATTCAACATTCAATTATGTGAGATCTTAATCGACTCTCCTCAATTTCTCTGCTCTCATTAGACCGATAGATAGAGTGAAATGAATCTTTATTGAGATAAGACCTTTTAGATTTGATGAACTGATCGATACGCTAAATCTCCGACTGACCGATCGGCAACATAAGAAACCTCTCATCTTTCAATGAGTTCAAAAATGAAAAATAACCAAAAGCGATAAGATTTTACTTCAATATCACTCAACTATCCTTTTCCGCAACAAAACAACAACAACAAAACAAAAAAACAACCAAAGATCGATTAATTAATAAATTTAATCAATGATTTATCAGTGATTAATAAATTTTAATCAATTCTAAGAGAGTTCCCCGGAGAGGAAGATGAAACACAATAAATTCGAAATTCAATAATTTACTTAATTAAATGGGAAATTTAAGCAATAATGTTACTATTACTATTCAACAATCCTCAATGTCGCTAAGCATAAAAATGATAAGTGTCACCTAATAAATGGGCCTATATATTTCGTATATTTTCTCTTCATAGAGTTACTAATGCGAAAAAACTTCACTTCTTTCCATGAACGATTTAGATCCAGAAACTTATGGATCCAGAAAATTTCCGGATCCAGAAAAAAATCCAGAAATCGAATGCTCTGCTAATTAAGCTATCTGAAATAACCGCGTTTGTCCTCCAAATTATTTCCACTTCAGATATCCTCGAATGTTCAAAACTCTCAGAAATATTCATTTCGTTCAAAAACTCTCTAAATTGATACAATTTGTTGTGAAAACTATTTCATATGACATAATTCGCTCTCTTCAATGAACGCTAATAATTAGGAGAAATTAACTAATTAATTAATCAATTAAGACAAAAAAATGTTGAAAAATATCGAAATTTACACTACTTTAATATAAAAATATTCATAAATTTATTTTTACAATCGATTATTTCTTTCTTAGCAAATTTCGATAATATTTCTATGAAATTTTCATTAATGATTATTTTCATCGCTTCGTTATAATTTGGAAAATAAAGATTTCTCTTTCAAGCTATTAATTCTATTGCTATTTCTATACTTCCACATAATATTTCGCCCAACTCAAATCTTCGAAATGAAAAATTCCCTTCATCCACTAAGAAATTATCTAATTTCTTCGCCATATCCGAGTGGGAATTATACGCATTATGTCTTAGGCACTAAGTGGAGAAAATGAAGTAGAGAAACGGAGGTACGATAGGTATAAACAATTGCTTAACATTTCAAAATCCATCACCCTCACCATGCCCATTAATTTATTTCGAATTTTAGAGAATTTTAAAAGAAGAATTCCCAGATATATGTGATAAACGAGCTGAAGAAGGCGGGGAGGCTGGGGTAGAGAGGAGGTGAGGAACAGAAGAGAAAAGCAAGCTAGAAAAGACTGGAAATTGCCTAATCTTTTCGCCAATATCTTGAGCTTTTCCCTCCCTCTCAAGTCTCCTAATATTTGTCTCAATTCTACCTAGTAATAATGTCCACCCTTCCCTCTTCCTCACTCCTCTACCCATAACACCTTCGGTATTGTTTGACTTGTCTAAGCCAAGCTTACTAACGCAACCAAAAATCTCGTTTCCTACTTAACTGCCTAATTGCTTGTGCTTCGATTTTGCCCTAAAAAAAACCTGCCCTAAGCAACACTATCACTTGTAGATTGCATCACCTCCCACTTACACCGATTTTCCCTCTCATTATCCAATTATTTCAATATTCACTGCAAAATTAACCGTCTCTCGTATATTTGCTATATTTTTCCAAATTATTTCTTTATCATATCAGCAAAATTCTTGTTATCATATCAATAAAATTATTTTCTTAAACAAAATAAAGCTCTTTCCTAAAATAACCGAAAAAGTTTACATTGACAGAAAAAAAAACCTCAAAAGATTTCTCCCCTAGACAACAATAGGTCTCAACATACGTTTTCATCAGCGAATAATATAGAAAATATACATTTTTGCGTAAAATAATTCAACGATTTATATTAGAATATATGAACGCAAAAAAATATTATCCAATATTTCACTTTAGAATGTTTCGGGGTAATATTCTTTTCTCTAGAACATCAGAAATTCTTCTCTCAATAAATTTCTCCTCAATAATTACCGCCTGAATATTGCAATATAAAATTTTCGATATTTATACATAGCTATCCCCCGATATACAAGCATCTTCCTCCTAGATCGTCGAACAACTCGCCGAACAATTCAACTCACAACCCTAAGTCACTCCTCAAAGACACCTCAGGATTCACACCTTACACCAATTCTTTTCTTCATTAATATACTCAGTTCATACCACTTTTTCCTTCAGATCGAGAATTTCTGCATATCAATTCTTTATCCCCTCATATCGCGATCTTTGATACATCAGTTGTAACTTCAAAAAGCCATAGACGGATCGGCTTTTGTTCGCAGATGCAATTTCTCTCGGCCGATCATCACAAAAACAGACAACTGTAAACAAAAACAATTCATTTCTTGCTTGAAAGCTTCCCAATTAATACACCCCCAATCATTGGTTCCATCTCGATGCATTCTTTCGAATACTCATTGACAATTCCCATTATTAGGCGCTTCAGGCAACTAGTTTTTCCACTTGTGAGCCTGAAAGTTTAAATATTTGCATGAAAAAGAAAGATTCTCACAAACCTCACAAATAAAACGATTAAAGTAATCAAATAACAAGTAATTGATAAACGGCCAAAATATCAGTTCATCAAGGCTAATTTATGCAGATAACTCAGCACATCGAACTAATAACAGTTTATCGCCGACCCCACATGCTGAAGACAATAACGCCTTTTCTGGACTTAGAAAGCTGTCAACACTAACAGCGATCCCATCATTGACGTCCTCAAACTACCTGAAAAAACAAGATGACATCCTCCAGTGACTACTTCCTACAACTCATCTTCAACAACAGTCTTGACGCACTCCTCTATCTGACAGCACTAAGCCCATCTCACCCCCAACGGTCCCTCTCCTCCTCCTCTCTACTGCTCCTTCGCTGCTGATTCCAGAGAGGAAAAGTCACTGCTCTATACCTTCTCCTTTCTGAAAATTCTAGTGAAAGTGCTCAAATCAGAACCGTGTTATTCAGCGCACTGAGTGCTTTATACGCCTCAGTAGTGTGTGGGGTCAGCTTCGTTAAGAATGCACTCAGTCGTTGTCGATCCCTCTGTGCCACTAAGCATTCGACTACAACTTCATCCGCTTCTGGATACTGTTCAGCCAATTCACGACGTTCCTCTACATCAGGCACCGCACGAAGAAATTTGCACAGAACCTGAAGTTAGACGCCTTTCTGCAACACAGGGAATCACATTAAATCAAATCGAGGAACTCGGGACAAACATACATATAAAAATAATTGCGCAGACAAGTGAATAAACAAGCAAGTAAATAAACAAACAAACAGATAAATAAACAAGCAAATAAATAAGCGTAAATGTACAAACATGCAAACATATGTATGCATGCATAATTCAAATAATAAATAAATAAACAAATATATAAAGCATACGAGCGTTACCTCTTTCGGCGGGGTCCCATTCAGAGAAATAAGTTCGAAAAGATGCTTCCAAGAGAACGGTGAGACGATCTTGAGCCCACCCAAGAGTTTCTTGCTGGTCAATAAATGCTCTATGTCGCTCCATCTATTGCAAAACAAAAGCGTTTAATTCACAACTTATAAATGAGGTAATACATATAGTGTCTTTCATCTGTAACAAATGACAACTGTCGTAGAAAATATTTGTGCATTAAGCCGAGAGGGAATATATCGAATAATATTTCAAAAGAAACATCGATATCCTCTTAGGTTATAACTAATACAAACCAAAATATCACGAAACAATGAAATGACGACCAATCGATATCCCTCAGTACGTTCCGATTGCACCTTGCTTTCATATCTCTAACCTACTAAACCCTTCGACTACTAAAATAATAAAATGATAAGTGCCGCTTACGCCTCGATGCGATCGCTTTTCAATGGCAAACACTCCTATAAACTCACAAAAAATACATTTATCCCACTAAACTACCGCCTCAACAAACATATTTAAGAACTCCCCAGATTTAAACAACCACAATATATTATTATGAACGATTTTCACATTTCCGACGAATAGCGAAATAAAAAGCAAAACATATGATATAATGAAGTGTGAGAAATGTTAACCAAGTTACAAGATTACCCTTTCAAACGCCTTCTAAGGAGTGGGGGGAGGAAGTGAGAGGGATGGGAGGAGAAGATGGAGGTGATTCTCTCTTACAACGTAATCACACACAAGCATTTATACACCTTCTTTATAGTATCAAAAAAAAAACCTTTTAAGTCGGGTCAATGCAGAAATAGCCATCCACGTGTACTGCTTCTCGCCTATTTGAAAAACTTCCTTCAGTGAGAGTGGACTCGCAAAAGCATTCTATAATAAGCCAAAATTATTGAGGCATAAGAACATGTTAAACTAAAATATAGCGGAAAAAAAGAATAAATCAAACCCGATGCAAGATCTTAATAGGCTCCCGTTTATTTAAAAGCAGCAGCATTCTGTGACCACTGAAAATTCGAGTGAACGAAACCACGAGAAAAGCCTCAAATTCGAAAACTCTCCCACATAACAAAAACGACATTTAAACTCGTCGTCGAGAAATGCTTCCTTTAGACTTATAATCACCTCACTCCCCTCCTTCTCCTCTCTATTGCTCCTCATTGCAAAAACAATTCAGCTTCTTGCATTCCTCTCGTCGGAAAACACAACAAGATCCACAATCAACTAATCCTCTTCATACCTGAGTCAAACAGAGGTATCTTGGAAGCGGACCATTTCTATTACAACGTTATGTTTCTAAAGAAAAATGAATTTAAAGTGATTTTAAGCGATCGAAAAAACTAACCACAGGAAGGTCGTAATGGTAAAGACAGCAATAATAAAGTGTTGTGAGTAGTGGCTGGCCAACCAAAGAGATCGTCCTAGGGAATTGCTTGAATGCTTCATCGCGACCGACTTTTATTGTCGCATCGTCGGCAGCCTAAAATAATATGCAAACTGACGGTACAAACGATACCTGATGCGCTGCAATGGCCATTAACCTTCCTGTGACCCATTAACCTCAATTCTTACGAGAAACTTAAACGACTTCGATATTTAATTTCATTTGATTATCACTGTTGAAATTTCTATTCTCATCTTCAGCTAATTTAATCTTCTTATGTTCTGCAATTGCAGTCGTCGCATACAGAGAGAGAGGAGAAACAATGGAGAAGTCTTTCAACCTTCAACTTCCTCAAATAGAAGCAAATAATTAAGCAGATGGAGATAAAAATTCAGTTTTTCGACAAACTCTGCTTTCTTCCTTTTTATCTCGTTTGCAATTGCAAAGAATTCAACTGTAACGATTGATTTGAAAACAAACTCTCACTAATTTTGGCTCAAAGAGACGCACCAAATTAAATAAACTTCCCTTCGAAATATTCGAAATAATTTAAAAAAAAACGCTAATAAATACATTAAACGAAAATTAACAAAAATTAAATATTATAATATAAACAGATATGAAGAATCAATTCCTATACAACTACAGCAATCTAAGAAAACAACCCATAATTAAATCAAAACTTTATGGTACTTACGTTGATTGGAATCTGCCTCTGTAGTAAATCGATATATTCATTGACGAGCTTCGCATGTGACGTTAAAGAGGGATCACTGAAACCACTCTGTACGCAGCGTTTTAAGCATTGAACCCTCTGCTCTGGATCCCTCTTTCGACAAGCCACTGAAAACTCGACCATTGCCGCTTCATCGTTACGTCCCAATGCACTACAAATAGATCATATGAAAACATTCCTTAATAAAGATGTCACAGAAATGGAAGACGTTCTTCTAGGAAGGTATGCGACAGCACTAAATGAACCTGAAGGCGACTCTATGCTTCGTCGAACACAAAACTCCTAGCCACAGAATTAAATTCCAAGTAAAAACACCCACCATCACCTTTTTCATGCAATCGACAACACTTCCCTTCAATGGACAAACAGATCAATTCACCTCTCTTATTCATTTGCTTACAACAGGATCAAAGAACGGGATCCTCGGCTTTCCACAAAGCGGCCAAAGAAACAAATTCACAAAGCATATCAACTAAAAAACATAAAAGTCAAATATATCCGTGCAAAATTTCAACATTAGTTGAAATTTCATGATTATCACTAATTTAAAACGATTAAATTACAAGCAATATACTAAGAAAATTTACAATAAAGTGGTGGTAAGCTGATCGAAATCTTCCATTTCCTTTAAATAAGCCACATAATGATCTGCGGCCACCGATTTGAGCAATAAAATCTCACGAAAGATCGAATCCGATAGTGAACGTTTCAGAAAAAGTACCACCTGAAAATTACACTATATATTCTTCGATATTAAACGATGAATTTGATGAAATAAAGAAATCGAAACGTATATTTCTATGCGAAAGATACAAAACTGAAAAACAAAATCTCGCCGACAACACAGTTCACAAGCAATACAGCCCACCTAACCACGATATATCCCACAACTATAATTACAAAAGCTGAGAAACAATACAAAGAATGAAACTGAAAATGGAAAGGAAGAAAATTGTCGATGAAATATCTCAAAGAATAAAATTCCTCGTGTACCACAAAAATCCTGAAGATCCCCCAACACTTACCGCAATTATAACATTTCCATCGAAAGAATTAAGCGCTTCATCTAACAAATCCAATTTCTCCTTTTTACTACGATATAAATCCATCGTGACCGCTTCTCCGTTCATTAAACGCCGTACCGTCAGAATTGGATCCGCCGCTCTGAATCGATCGTGTCTTACTTGCTGTAACAATATCACACAATAACTTTAGAGGATATGAAAGATGTATAAAAATATATTAAAAATATATAAACGTAAGTGATATCAGAAATAATTATGAAAAATTCTGAAGCATTTGCTTCGTAATTGAATGAGAAAGTGTATAATAAATTGGAACTAAATCGTCGAAAAAATACCTCTAAATGTTTCTGTAATTTGCGATGTTCACTTTTGAGTCGTGAATAATCAAGTTGTGTTGTTGACTCATTCGAAAATGAGCCTACACTACCTTCCGATACAATCGATGCCGCCGACGTCGCAGATAATACGCGGCCCACTTCCGGCAAGCCCCATACCTTCAGAATATTCACATTCTCAGACGAGATGGGAAAAAGACGGCTAACATCACTCACGCCATAATGCACATTCAATAGGATACTCAACACAGCAGAACAGTTATATATTAAAACACGTTATGTAATATAAAAGCTTCTGTGAGTGTCGCTGCAACAAACGAGCCAGATCGCTTAAATAGGAAAAAATATTTCGATATCTATTAATAAAAAAATTCAAAAAGTGAACGAATAACGCTAAACGAACATCACGTCGAATACCGAAGCGTTATTTGCTTCATATAGTGAGTTTTGCCTTTGAATCACTATTCATCACCTAACTACCACCATTAAAACTTGACTACCTTAACATAGCATAGCCTTAACTTCAACTCCCTTATATGTTCAATAAACTTGCTTGCCTTAACATCAGCAGGCAAGACGGATAAGGAGGACGGGGAAGCGAGCTGAACATATTTAACAGCAGAATAAACTTGAATCCCACCAGAACAAAGTAATTTCTCAACATTTCCATAGTACTTTAAACTCTACTGATGATAACAAATAATCTCACTATGTTTTCAATAATTTGTCAAATCAATGAACGAAAAAATTCAAAGCACAAACACCGCCGATATTCAACGAGTTCTGCAGAGGTATTTTAGGCTTATAAAGTATTGTCGACGCATTCATCCCACTACCGCATAACATCACTTCTTCGTTTGGCACTGACAATGCCGGTGCGGTCTGCGATACTGGGCTGCAATCATTCATTGATAGTGTCGTAAATAATTAAATGGAATGAATATCACGATGAAATAAACCAATTGTCCATTGTCTCTCTCCTCTTTATCCAAGTATATCTGTTACTATTTCTGATAATAATAGAGTATATAGACGACTTCACTGATTGTCTGAACACAACGCAGACGGCATTTGTGCATATCAAATATGTAAATGATTAAATTTCAGGTCTATGCACAGCAACTAGATTTAGAACAGCTTAAAGAGCAACAACGATGGGTACCACAAATAAAACATAGCGAACATTAAACGGATATTTTAAGCCCAATATCTCCAATAAAATCTCCAAAATAAATGTTCCAAACATACTTCGGCACATAGTTTTCGCCTCATCTTATCCATCTCTATGAGAGGCAATTAGGCTGCAATATAATCCCTCAACGTATAAATATACGACAACCATCATTGAGATCAACTATCTATCAAATTGTTTCTTCAGTTAACGATGAATATGCTATACTCTTAAGCAGATTATTTTAAACTGCAATATATTCTGCATCATGCTGGATAGCATACTATCACATATAACACTTGAACTATAGGAATTTTATTCAAAAATGGTGCATTTTGAAGTATTTTCATTGCATCATCAAGATGCATCGATACGTTCTCCAAAAGGTTAATCTATTAGAGTTGCTTCAAAATTCAAAAAGTCCAACAATAATGCAAAAGATCAATTTTCCGATATCATCGATTAGAGCGAACAACTGCAAATTCAAACGGACGAGCAGAATTATCTTCGAAATAGCTCTCAACATTACGCCAACGAATATCACAAACAATTGATGATAATGATCATATTCACCTAGCAATGCCATTTTCAGCGAAAAGTTCCACACTTTCCGTTGTGGAAGATGCATCATCACTGCCGAATCGAACTTGACTCTCGAATAACTCATCGAGTGCCGCTCGTGCAGCCGCCTAGAAAATCACAACAAGTGAAGTTTCCTCGAATAAAACTATCTATTGGTGGAGGAAAATATCGAAACAATACGTTGGAAGAAATAAATCGTAAAGATTAAATATATGGAATATAGCCCACGGCTTTTAACCAAGCAAATAAAACAACAGGTGCCGCTAAATCGGCAAACTCTCACAAGATGCCCGATTTAGACGGATATAATGAAGAGATGAATAACTCACAGCATTACTAGTCGATGGTGTATCGTCGAAAAATGCCGATCGCGGATTCTGATTCCAATAGCTATCTTCGGGATCGTCGAATGTAAATTTGCGATGTGCGGCCATCTGATTACGAACATTCCTTATTTACTGCCACAAAGCAACTCGATCGACCGCAATTCGTTGATCGACTCTTTCATGCTGTAATTCTAGAATATTAATCATCAATTTGTGAAAATTAAATGAATAAATAAACGAAATAGCTTATCAATATTATCAATAGCCGTTATTATCAACACCACTACTTATCAATATATCAACGATCAATATCCAAAAAAATGCAATAACGGATCGTAGAAATTACAAATGATTGATCCGCTTAAGGCGAAAAAATCTATCGAAAAAAAAGCAAAACCATTACGGAAGCGAACGCAAAAACTCCGAACGCAAACCCTGAAGCGATTAGTACAATTCCCACTAGTAATAGTACAAAAATTTTTCAGGAAAATATAGAAAACTCGAATGGATATGTGAAGAAAATAAGTTGAAAATGACCAAATAAAGAGTGGGGGGGAGGAGAAATGCATCGAGAAATATCCTCCAACAACGATAGTATCGATGTGCTTTTCGATCCGTTTATCCTCTCACTCTTTACTTTAGAAGCATTTTTTTGATACCCCATAGCATAAGTGATCGGTTTATCTCGTATATATTTTACCTATGGATATTTCTTCAAAATCAATATAAAGTTAGCTATTTAATAGTACAATATTGACGAGAGCAAATCCTCTAGCCATTAAACGTCTATCTATAAGAAGTTAAGATCAACTTTGATAAGACAATATTGCCGACTCAAATGTGAGATGATTTCTTCTCGATCTCAATCTATAGGGTTTATGCGTTGTGTAGCAATGATTAACTCTTTAAATCATAGCAATTCATAGCCGAATTTTATGCCTTACTAGAACTTCTATGAAAAATCTCTTTTTATTTACTTGTATTTATGTATTTATTGCAATCAAAAAGGTATATAAAAGTCTCTTCATATCGTTAGCAAATGTCTCAACGTAATGCACCTCTGTTCCCACTTCGCTCTAGGGGTCTTTAAGTGGGTCTCGACGTGCAATTCGCTTATTTGAACGGTAGCACAGCTAATATTCATCATAAATGTCACGAAAGCAGCCGAAATTCATCGTTCTCCAAGTTGAGGGTTTTCTACCAGGAAAGATCAACTCTACCTCAGACATATCATGGGTAACCGCTGCTCAGGAAAGCAGCCGAAATGCATCGTTCTCCAAGTTGAGGGTTTTCTACCAGGAAAGATCAACTCTACCTGAGACTTATCATGGGTAACCGCTGCTCAGGAAAGCAGCCGAAATGCATCGTTCTCCAAGTTGAGGGTTTTCTACCAGGAAAGATCAACTCTACCTGAGACTTATCATGGGTAACCGCTGCTCAGGAAAGCAGCCGAAATGCATCGTTCTCCAAGTTGAGGGTTTTCTACCAGGAAAGATCAACTCTACCTGAGACTTATCATGGGTAACCGCTGCTCAGGAAAGCAGCCGAAATGCATCGTTCTCCAAGTTGAGGGTTTTCTACCAGGAAAGATCAACTCTACCTGAGACTTATCATGGGTAACCGCTGGTCAGGAAAGCAGCCGAAATGCATCGTTCTCCAAGTTGAGGGTTTTCTACCAGGAAAGATCAACTCTACCTGAGACATATCATGGGTAACCGCTGCTCAGGAAAGCAGCCGAAATGCATCGTTCTCCAAGTTGAGGGTTTTCTACCAGGAAAGATCAACTCTACCTGAGACTTATCATGGGTAACCGCTGCTCAGGAAAGCAGCCGAAATGCATCGTTCTCCAAGTTGAGGGTTTTCTACCAGGAAAGATCAACTCTACCTGAGACTTATCATGGGTAACCGCTGGTCAGGAAAGCAGCCGAAATGCATCGTTCTCCAAGTTGAGGGTTTTCTACCAGGAAAGATCAACTCCACCTGAGACTTATCATGGGTAACCGCTGGTCAGGAAAGCAGCCGAAATGCATCGTTCTCCAAGTTGAGGGTTTTCTACCAGGAAAGATCAACTCTACCTGAGACATATCATGGGTAACCGCTGGTCAGGAAAGCAGCCGAAATGCATCGTTCTCCAAGTTGAGGGTTTTCTACCAGGAAAGATCAACTCTACCTGAGACATATCATGGGTAACCGCTGGTCAGGAAAGCAGCCGAAATGCATCGTTCTCCAAGTTGAGGGTTTTCTACCAGGAAAGATCAACTCTACCTGAGACATATCATGGGTAACCGCTGGTCAGGAAAGCAGCCGAAATGCATCGTTCTCCAAGTTGAGGGTTTTCTACCAGGAAAGATCAACTCTACCTGAGACTTATCATGGGTAACCGCTGCTCAGGAAAGCAGCCGAAATGCATCGTTCTCCAAGTTGAGGGTTTTCTACCAGGAAAGATCAACTCTACCTGAGACTTATCATGGGTAACCGCTGGTCAGGAAAGCAGCCGAAATGCATCGTTCTCCAAGTTGAGGGTTTTCTACCAGGAAAGATCAACTCTACCTGAGACATATCATGGGTAACCGCTGGTCAGGAAAGCAGCCGAAATGCATCGTTCTCCAAGTTGAGGGTTTTCTACCAGGAAAGATCAACTCTACCTGAGACATATCATGGGTAACCGCTGGTCAGGAAAGCAGCCGAAATGCATCGTTCTCCAAGTTGAGGGTTTTCTACCAGGAAAGATCAACTCCACCTGAGACTTATCATGGGTAACCGCTGGTCAGGAAAGCAGCCGAAATGCATCGTTCTCCAAGTTGAGGGTTTTCTACCAGGAAAGATCAACTCCACCTGAGACTTATCATGGGTAACCGCTGCTCAGGAAAGCAGCCGAAATGCATCGTTCTCCAAGTTGAGGGTTTTCTACCAGGAAAGATCAACTCTACCTGAGACTTATCATGGGTAACCGCTGGTCAGGAAAGCAGCCGAAATGCATCGTTCTCCAAGTTGAGGGTTTTCTACCAGGAAAGATCAACTCTACCTGAGACATATCATGGGTAACCGCTGGTCAGGAAAGCAGCCGAAATGCATCGTTCTCCAAGTTGAGGGTTTTCTACCAGGAAAGATCAACTCTACCTGAGACTTATCATGGGTAACCGCTGCTCAGGAAAGCAGCCGAAATGCATCGTTCTCCAAGTTGAGGGTTTTCTACCAGGAAAGATCAACTCTACCTGAGACTTATCATGGGTAACCGCTGGTCAGGAAAGCAGCCGAAATGCATCGTTCTCCAAGTTGAGGGTTTTCTACCAGGAAAGATCAACTCTACCTGAGACTTATCATGGGTAACCGCTGCTCAGGAAAGCAGCCGAAATGCATCGTTCTCCAAGTTGAGGGTTTTCTACCAGGAAAGATCAACTCTACCTGAGACTTATCATGGGTAACCGCTGGTCAGGAAAGCAGCCGAAATGCATCGTTCTCCAAGTTGAGGGTTTTCTACCAGGAAAGATCAACTCTACCTGAGACATATCATGGGTAACCGCTGGTCAGGAAAGCAGCCGAAATGCATCGTTCTCCAAGTTGAGGGTTTTCTACCAGGAAAGATCAACTCTACCTGAGACATATCATGGGTAACCGCTGGTCAGGAAAGCAGCCGAAATGCATCGTTCTCCAAGTTGAGGGTTTTCTACCAGGAAAGATCAACTCCACCTGAGACTTATCATGGGTAACCGCTGGTCAGGAAAGCAGCCGAAATGCATCGTTCTCCAAGTTGAGGGTTTTCTACCAGGAAAGATCAACTCCACCTGAGACTTATCATGGGTAACCGCTGGTCAGGAAAGCAGCCGAAATGCATCGTTCTCCAAGTTGAGGGTTTTCTACCAGGAAAGATCAACTCCACCTGAGACTTATCATGGGTAACCGCTGGTCAGGAAAGCAGCCGAAATGCATCGTTCTCCAAGTTGAGGGTTTTCTACCAGGAAAGATCAACTCCACCTGAGACTTATCATGGGTAACCGCTGGTCAGGAAAGCAGCCGAAATGCATCGTTCTCCAAGTTGAGGGTTTTCTACCAGGAAAGATCAACTCCACCTGAGACTTATCATGGGTAACCGCTGCTCAGGAAAGCAGCCGAAATGCATCGTTCTCCAAGTTGAGGGTTTTCTACCAGGAAAGATCAACTCCACCTGAGACTTATCATGGGTAACCGCTGGTCAGGAAAGCAGCCGAAATGCATCGTTCTCCAAGTTGAGGGTTTTCTACCAGGAAAGATCAACTCCACCTGAGACTTATCATGGGTAACCGCTGCTCAGGAAAGCAGCCGAAATGCATCGTTCTCCAAGTTGAGGGTTTTCTACCAGGAAAGATCAGCTCCACCTGAGACTTATCATGGGTAACCGCTGGTCAGGAAAGCAGCCGAAATGCATCGTTCTCCAAGTTGAGGGTTTTCTACCAGGAAAGATCAACTCCACCTGAGACTTATCATGGGTAACCGCTGCTCAGGAAAGCAGCCGAAATGCATCGTTCTCCAAGTTGAGGGTTTTCTACCAGGAAAGATCAACTCCACCTGAGACTTATCATGGGTAACCGCTGCTCAGGAAAGCAGCCGAAATGCATCGTTCTCCAAGTTGAGGGTTTTCTACCAGGAAAGATCAACTCCACCTGAGACTTATCATGGGTAACCGCTGGTCAGGAAAGCAGCCGAAATGCATCGTTCTCCAAGTTGAGGGTTTTCTACCAGGAAAGATCAACTCCACCTGAGACTTATCATGGGTAACCGCTGCTCAGGAAAGCAGCCGAAATGCATCGTTCTCCAAGTTGAGGGTTTTCTACCAGGAAAGATCAGCTCCACCTGAGACTTATCATGGGTAACCGCTGGTCAGGAAAGCAGCCGAAATGCATCGTTCTCCAAGTTGAGGGTTTTCTACCAGGAAAGATCAACTCCACCTGAGACTTATCATGGGTAACCGCTGCTCAGGAAAGCAGCCGAAATGCATCGTTCTCCAAGTTGAGGGTTTTCTACCAGGAAAGATCAACTCCACCTGAGACTTATCATGGGTAACCGCTGGTCAGGAAAGCAGCCGAAATGCATCGTTCTCCAAGTTGAGGGTTTTCTACCAGGAAAGATCAACTCCACCTGAGACTTATCATGGGTAACCGCTGCTCAGGAAAGCAGCCGAAATGCATCGTTCTCCAAGTTGAGGGTTTTCTACCAGGAAAGATCAACTCTACCTGAGACTTATCATGGGTAACCGCTGCTCAGGAAAGCAGCCGAAATGCATCGTTCTCCAAGTTGAGGGTTTTCTACCAGGAAAGATCAACTCCACCTGAGACATATCATCGATTATTGCTAAGAGTGAGGTAGAAGAGGGAGAATTCGAAGCAGCATTCATGATCACAGTCATTCACAAACAAATTATGCGAATGAAGTGCTTGAAAGCTGAAATTTGTAGTGAGAAATTTATTTATTCTTTCATATTCATTAACAACTAAGAAGAACAAAAAAGAGCAAATTATGAATGAATAAAAGAGGCAAATAATACATATAACGATAATCACTTCGAAAAAAACCATATAAAATAGTGTAATATAATTAAATTTTGTAATGAATTAAATTATCGAAATTTTTTATCGGTGGATTAATTGAGATTATTAGAGGTGGTATTTATGGTTTAATGGTACTTCACTGGGCGTGAACTTGTTGCAGGAGGTCTATGGTACTTCTGGGCGTGAACTTGTTGCACGAGGTCTATGGTACCTCACTGGGTGTGAACTTGTTGCACGAGGTCTATGGTACTTCACTGGGTGTGAACTTGTTGCACGAGGTCTATGGTACCTCACTGGGTGTGAACTTATTGCAAGGTTACCATATCCAGGATGCTACGATTCAAACCAATCGTACCTCAAATAGGGATTGAACGCCAACGAAAACATTTTCGATAGCACCGTTAATGTGTTCTTCAAATTGCACACTTTCTGCTGTCGAATCCAGCTTCCTCACAGTGGATTTTTGGGAGCATTTTCTCGGCGAACGACGAGGGCAATATTGCTGGCTAGGAGCCGGCGCCGTTTCCATCTCTCCTTCATTGTCCGTCTATGTTTGTCGCCTCTATTCTCTATTCGATACACAAGTCTACCTTAATCAAATATTCGTGCTGTGCAATATTTGCCTATATTTTCTTAAAATATATATGAAGATGTTCTTCAATTATAGGGGAACGTCAACATCACTTTACTCTATTATTCCGCTAGAGAACTTTCTCATATTGGAGAAATTTTTTAAGCGTTCGGCAATTCCGTCGAACCGTTTCGCCTTCAAGCTCCCTTCCACTTCCCCGTATTTAGTGGAGTCGAATATATCGATATTGTCTCTTTCGCTCAGTTGGTAAATCAGTGCTAGGCTAGCTGCAGGTATGAGAGGTAATGGCAATGCCTACGTACCTGCAGGTATGCAGATACGTAGATGAGATTTGAACGGATATCTAGATAAAGTGCTGTGCCGCTTGAAGGCCCTGGATGATAGCCGATCAGATTCGTCTCTTCGACCTGGATTGGGTTTGATCAGTGTTAAGATTTTATCGGAATCACGAATAAGTGGGACCCACCCTGGTGTTGTGCTGCTAAAATGTTCGTATTAAGCTAAAAGTTTCTCTTGTTACTCGAGTCGTCGTGCTTATTGCGTTTGCTCTTAAGATGAAAAAAAATATATATATATATATATATTTCTAAACAGATTAATCTTTCAAGGGGACCAATATCCAGTAATTTCTGGAGGACATCAGCTTGACTTCCTCGAAAACTCTGTTATTTCACGTTGCAGGTAAAAGGTGGCTGAGGAGTTTACTCTCAAAAGCCATTAGAGATTAATTATGAGAGAGTAAAAATGGTGATTTCAAGCCACATACTGAGGAAGATCTTACAGTCATGCGAAACGTAGCACTCTAATTCGAATTTAATTAATTCTTTACTTTATCGAGAGATATTTCTTTTATCTCTTAACTAATTAATGAGTTATACGTTGAATTCCATTTATATTTTTCATTTTTATATCGTTTTTCTTTCTTTTTTTTTTTTAAATTTTTATTTCGATATTATTCCATTATGAATTTCCCGTCTTGTATTTCTCTCTCAGAAGTATTGAAGTATCACTAATGAGAATATTCGAAAGTCGATCATTAAACTTCATTGTTTCACAACGAACTAACGATAGATGCGAATAAATAGATGATAATCTAGAAAGCAGATTCAACGGGATATTTTAGTGATTCCCTCGGAGAAGCGCTGATTTCGTACTATTCGTCGAGGCTAAATAAAGTTATATAGGATAAATTTTATAGAAGATTAATTAACTGGTCCATTGCCTCATCTTCGTCAGTCGAAATTGGATCGCTGAATTGTTATTTCATCTCTTAACTCTCTCGTCTCTCCTTGAATTCTACGTGATAGTATATGTCCAAGATCACATATCAAATTATGAATTTTTAGAACCTCAACGGAGTTCTAGAACTTTTAGATTATCGTTTGAGATCCGCATCGAAGTGATAGGTGTTGCTTTTTTATTTCTTGTTTTATTTGACACAGTATGAGAGTATTTCTACCGAGTGGGGGAAATATTACTCGAGTATATCCTCAACTATAGCCGTTCTATCGATAAATTTGAAGAACGAGTAGATTTAAGCTTTAGCGAAATGTTTGTAGCTTAGTGACTTCTTCATTTGGTACCTAGCTGATAGGTGTATTTCATGCTGATGGAATAGATTTTTGAGTTGTTCGATTTTCCCATATTTTCACTAAAATATTCCCATGAGGGAGCTAAATCTTTGGATACAAGCTGGACGTCACTCTGGACAAAGATAAGTATGAAAGCGAAGATTTCAGTCGTCCAAGAAGTCGATGAGATGACGTTGAGAGCTCTTGGAGATTGTTGCAGCATTCACTCTTCGTGAGGATGAAGTTTGCGTTGTGATCCACTACATCTTGCTCGTTAACTCACTTTCGTAATTACTCTTTTCCAGTGAGCCGGGAATAGGTGGAATTTCGAGTGGAACGCTGCTGCCGGTGATATGGATTCGTTGTTGATTGTATATGCAACTGAGACGGGTACTGCGCAAGACACAGCCGAATCCCTATCGTACGATGCAAAATATCGAAATATTCGTGCTCGAGTATTGTCGATGGAGGATTATAATATCGAGGTAACGCTTGTATATTTTTAGGAGAATTTTATGCGTATTCACGTCAATCTATATAGATATGCACATGCAGACACGACTACAGGCGCATATGTCCGTATCATTTTCGATGAATTTTCTCGAGTTTATGACGTTCAAGTTCTCTTCTTTACTTGTAGCTCGAACTTCCTCTTCAGGTTCGTGTTCTCTATACATTCGAATGTGATGGGAAAAGATCTTTCGATAAGCGAATTAGATTAAATTCTCATCTTTTGTTAAGTATTCATTTATATTGCAAATATATTAACTTGTAAAAAGTATGCATAATTACAATTGAGCTTATTTCACTTTCAGAATCTATGCGATGAACGTTGCGCAATATTCATTATAGCGACAAGTGGTCAAGGAGAAATACCAACGAATAGTCGTACAAATTGGCGGAAACTTTGTCACAAATCATTGTCACATGAAGCTCTAGCCGGGGTTTCTTTCATTATTAATCGGCGATTATATATCATAAGATATTAAGTATCATTTTGAGGAAAGAAATGCAAGAAAATTACTAATTTAGCTAGGCTATAACTTCTTAGAGAGTTGCAATTTATGCTCAATAATGATTACAATTTCGACTTTAATCATCTATCTTTATAGAGGCATTATTTTATATATGATTTTTGGAATATTGTTTATAGGTGGAAATATGGAAATAGTATATTTTCGAGTTGCATCGAAATGTAATTGTCGTTGAGTGAATACAAAGCGAATTTCACTGAATATAGTACGGACGATTACGACGGCGCCTCGTTTACATTTAGTCTATTCTTAATTAATTAATTAAATGAAATTATTAGAGATTCATTTGAGTAGTTTTCTCTCTATGAATGCTTAAGTGATCGATGCAATGAGCACTTTTGAATTGCATATAGTGAAAGTGTGGTTGACAATCGCAACGCTTAATTCTTATGAAGAGATTTTTTTTTTGGCTTATCATCTACGAATATGAAAAGAAGGGATTTTGCAAATCTGGGCTTACCGGAAATCGTCTTAAGAGAGCACAATAAAGAAAAATACTGAGGGAAAAAGAACGACGAAACGTCTAAACATAGATTGATGAAGGTTATTAATGGCGTCCTCTTATTCTACATTTAAATAAGGATTATTGTTTCGAAAATCATTGAAATCACTGATAATGAATATCCTCAGAACCTTTGATTGCTATAGTGGAAGTAGTGAAAAACAACGATTTTACTTGAAGAATTTCGAGTTTTTTTTTTTGCAATATTTCACGATTATTTATTGTGTTCTCGTAGATAAATCTTTCAACCGTCCTAAAGGCTTTGAGTTATTTCGATCTTTTATTATATTACGTTATTGTTTCTATAAATAAAATAGACTCATTTAAAGGTTTATATCGCAGTGTTGGCACTTGGTGATTCGTCATATCAAAGATACAATTTCGCGGGCAAAAAAATCTTTAGAAGGTTATTATTTTATTTCGAAGTTTTTTTTTGCCTTTCTTTATTTTTTCCTTCAATAGATTCATTGATTAAGGGAATTGGCTTTCAATGCCGACTCAGAAGAAATTAATAAATGAGCTCTTTGCTTTCAGAATTATTTTATCGCTGAAGATATGAGTAATAGGTCTAATTGGAAGGTTCATAAGAAATTCGACGGCGATGATCGCATTGAGACGATATGGGCATTCTCTAAAGTGATTGAACGTCAAAGATTCTGAAATGATACTGATTGATTTCCCGACGGGGAAGATCAAGCGTTGAAGTAATTTGAGGTAACTTGAGTGATTGTTACGTGAGTAAACACACTTCCATCTTTCTTTACTTCTTCGTTCACCGACGTTTTCTTCGTGCCCAACCTCTCACCATCCTTTATAATTCTTCAGAGGTGCTGAGTTGAATTTGAATGCGCGAATATAGGGAGCCATAGAGAGGGCATAAATGGTTACTCTCATAAGCAATAGCAGAATGAACCTGCACAGGTGTGTGAGTCAATAATTTGCCACGTGTAGGTAGGCATCACTGTGATCTCTGGTTGTGAATTGTAAGCAGTGGTTTTCTATATCCTCGTTCTTCATAGCTGTTTCGCCGGATTACGTATGATTTGTCTCATATATTGGGCATTTGGACATTTTACTTTTCCCCTTCATTTCTCATTCCTCTGTCATCACGATCGGTCTTTATTCCTGTCATCTTTTCCCCTCTCTTTCTCCTATAACTGTGGTTTATTCTGCACAGTTGCCATTATTACTCACTATTGCTGCTGATTTTCTTAATTGTTCATGTTGCTCGTTCATAAATCCTTCTAGGAAATGGGTGGTGAAATTAATGACGACCGCTAAGAGAGTGGTTGGTTTATGTGTGGATTGGTGAGTACGGCAAAGCACATTCGGCTATTTTAAGGTTACGCCAACTTGGCGCAGTTCCGTTGATAGATCTTGCACTCGCAGATGATCAACATGAGCTCGGCATCGATGCAACGTTGGACAATTTTCGGGATGCGCTCTTCCGGCGTATTGCTGAAATGAATCTTTTCGAGGTGGGAAATTTTTATTCGAATATTTCCAACCACATGAAGTGCTTACTCCATCGTGAATAATGTAGAGCTTTGTTTCGGATGATTTGATGATCGATAAGCGAATAGAGGATGTAAGATAGACCGTCCGTCGTATTGTAAGGAGGGAGTTCCTCGTTTATTGAAATGTGTGGTTGCAAGATTTTATTTCATTTCTCAACGTTTACTTCCAAAATTCGTTCCGTCGAGAAACTATTCTGCTCCCCATTGACTTCTTTATAAGAAGAGTATCTTTGTAGTTATCGATGAGTGAAAATCTTCTAGTAGATAAGTAAATTTTATTAATTTTCTTGTATGAATAGGAAAATAAAACGTCGATCCAAATAGAGGCTAACGAGAGTAATAGGATCAATAGAAAACCGTTGGTTTATTCATTTTAGAATATACTCATCGTTGCAGTAAGATATCTTATTTAGTGGTTGCTTGGCTTCTTTTGATGGGTATATTCGTTAATCTGCTAAGTATGGTGCGATCGTGACGTGGGAGAGGTTTATATTGTCGATTGTGGCAAGGAAGAGAGTATACCACCTTTATGGATTATGTCTTTTCGAATACATAAGTGGTGTGCATTCAGAGTAAATGGTACACACATTGCTCGGGTATTGGTATATAATTTGAGTGCTTTAGAAGGCAAAAATGCGATATAATCGCCCTATTTTCGGTTGCTTGGTTGATTCACTAGGAGGATAGCGAATGATGGGTGCTCACGAACTGTATAGCTTGAGCTAAGGCTGACGTGAGGTTGTTAGTCGAGAATGGAATGGATCGTTTTTACAGATCGCATACTTCCTTTGCTTTCACCTAAACGAAAACTGAAGTTGACTTGATAGATGGTGATTGCTGTATTCTGGTTTCTTCGTTCCGTGCTGCTAAGTATGCGCCGTTGTGCGGCAGTATTTAGCCGCTAAATTGTCGCAGGGGATTACTGCAAGTTCATGCATATCCTTAAGAGTACTTAAGCTAGGTGTTTTAAAAAGCGATTTGGTGCTTCGTTGAACAAGTAAGCCACAGATATTGACTGCTTGTCGTTTTGCATCGAAAAGGTCGCGCTGTCGATTTTTAATCGTCAAAAAGGTCACGCTGTCGATCCCAACTAGATATGCTAATGCATTCTTTTTCGTTTTGATATGTGATGAATGAGGGATTCACTTTCGACGAGGGCTACTGAAGTAGCTGGAAGTAACTGGAATTTGTGAATAGGATTTTTCTAGGGAATTTCGATGACATTCGATGAGTCGAAATGTTTACCTCCACGTTATGAGTTGTGTTTCGAAGATGAACCTGAGAGGATTCCTCTGAGCGCAAATTCGATGAAGAGCACTACGGCGTTCACGAAAGCGACGGTAAAAGAAAATCATCGAGTCACTGCAACAGATCATTTTCAGGTTGGATCGATCCCATTCCTACTGACCTAATAGTATTTTTTTAATGTAATAGTTGATTTATGTTTTTTGGCGATGAATTGTGTACGTTTAATGGATGGGTCGTTTAGCTCTGGTAGAGATCAGATCTTCAATCCCAGTCATGAGCAACGTCAGATATCGAAAGGTTCATAAATGATTTGAAATGCGGTAACGTTTTAGTGATAACGAAGATCCGCAAGACCTGAGACTTGTATGATGAGAAGATAGAAGCTCTCATTAAATGATCAGATTACTCTCGCTCTTATTTAGGCTTCTTTTTTCTCGCAATCAGCATATCTGCTTTCTGATGATTAGAGTATTCTATTGCGTTTTATGATCACTATTAACAGTCATAATGAGGGGAAGCACTTTTTTCTCAAGAAAGGAAGAGATTGTAGTTGCGTTTAAGCATCGTATAGCGATTTGCTCTCTGATTTCAAGTGGATTTTTCTTCAAATTTCACAACTTTAACGATCAATGGTGCTTTTTTTGGATACACGATTGGTGAGTATCGTTGCCATGGATGGCGATCATCAATTGAGGTGGGTCTTTGTATTTTCAGTTTTTATCCAATTTCTCGTTTATTCATTTAGATAATTTGGAATGATTTATGTTTCCTGCATTTCGACCATCATAAAATGCAATAAAAATAAGTTCATTACATTTGAGGAAATTAGCGATCATTTGAGGAAATAGTAATTTTCAATTTCGTTGTTTTATTTACCAATAAAATGTAACTCGAAAAGGAAAATAAACTAAGTTTAGAAGAGACGTAGTCGATCCCTTTCACTGGAATGATCACTCAAGAATGGAGTAATGGTCATTTTTTTCTCTGATTCTCAGTGTTCATCTAGATTTCTTTTTCTTCAGCTACATGCCAGGCGATGTGTTGATGGTACATCCGTTTAATCTGCACGAAACGCTGTCTATAGCACTCGATGCATTGGGCTATACGGAGGCGATGCTCGATCGAAGGTTTCGTGCTGTACCAACTGATACGAATATCCCATCATTGCCGGAGTGGTTGCTTGGTGGTGAGATTTTAGGTGTCCTTATAGTTCATCATTGTATCGCCTTGGAAGATTTTTGCTATTAAAAGGCGGTAAATAGTTCGCAGCGTTTCGGGAATTTAGTATGCTAAAATATCCACCGTCCAAATGTCTATTCACATATAAATCGCCCAACTTAAACTCTCTTTGTGCAGTGAGATAAGATGCCTTGGATTTTGCCAAGTGATGTGATTGACAAATCATTCACTCAATCATCACCCTCCCCCCTCCCTCCCTTACCACCCTCTATCTGATCTTTTTGCAATGCTTTCTCCCAGTTGCACCTGTCATTTTTTTTTTTTTGATGAGGAGCTCATTTACAAGGGGAATGATCAAAACCCCTTTCAGCGTCACCTTTCACTTGTGGCTTAATGTTTTCCCATCCTTTACTTCGATAACTTCAGGCTATCTCATGATTGCATTCCGTTAATGTGTGGATCATAGATGCGCTAAAATAAGAAAGTCGAGGTCTATTTTATCTTGAGCCTAGTCGTCGGAAGGACGCTTAACGGCTTTGTTTTTGTGGGGTTTTATTTCAGTCGAGACTTCAGAATCGATGATCTGATAGGGTAATTTAGATCTCACAATCTCATACTTATTTTCGAAGGATTCTCTCTCAAATTCACGGAAAGAATTTTGTATAGAGGCTTGGTGAATGCAACATTCTCATGTGCTTAGCTGAGCAGTTTATTTAAACGATTGCTTGGCGTCGATTATTCGCTTAATGTATTCATTTACGATAATTTTATTTTTTGAAAATTCGAAATGGAATTTTTCAGATGCGTCATTTTGTTGAATTCGAATTCTTCATTTGTTGAGATAGAAGAGAAATTCGATATTTTTAAAATATCGATAATTAAAATATAATTAAAATATAAATCATCGATGTTAAGCTCATTCATTATTGCAAATAAAATAATTATAATTTTGGTTTGATAGTGAATTTTGGCATTTTCAGGAGAGAGCTGTTGAAAGTATCTATTTTGAGGCAAAAAATCCGTCTCTTTCTTCATTTTCCACCGAGGTTCTTCCTCAACGATGAGTGATACATAGAGTATAAATATTATTATTGTAAATATTTTCAGATTATACTTCTCTTCGAATGTGTCTCGAACGTTATTTTGATCTACAAATAGTTCCACGGCGATCGTTCTTCAAAATTCTATCGAAATTGTCGACATTTGAAGTGGAGAGAGAAAGGCTTATGGAATTAGCTTCAGCGCAAGGAATTGTGAGTTTCTTTTGAGTTCTCATCGAGCGCTTTTGAATCGCTAATTTTATTCGCTTCAACTTTATTTACTCTAAAAATATTGTCATTATGATTTTAGTTTATTTCACCGACTTATCTTTGAGCTCCGACGTTTGAATTTCTCACGAAACAAGATGTAATATGAGCGCAAACGAAAGGAACAGAGAAATCTTCCTGAGTCTCGTTTGAAGTTTTGAGAAGGTATACAATTTCAGGATGATTATTTGAATTATTGTGTTCATCCAAAACGAACCATCGCCGAAACATTGCGTGATTTTGGATATACGGCGAGATCGATTCCACCAGAGAGATTGTTCGATCTATTGCCTACAATTCGTGCACGAGCATTCAGTATTGCCTCATGTCCAAAGACGCATAGCACTATACAGTTGCTAGTGGCAAAGGTAAACCCTTTCATTGGAATGAATGCTAGTGCTTTCTTGTGTTGGGAATTATTTTAATAGGATCGGAGGATAATCTGGTTGATTTTTGGTTGAATTCGTAAGAAAAGCATAGCGGTTAAATATATTAGGTGGGAATCGAAGGATATGGCTTGCAAGCAAGAGGGAATCATGGTTTTATTCCTCGTTGAGGAGATATTAGAGTCAAACAGGAGAGGATGGAGTTTATTAAAGAGCACTCTTTATTCGCGGTGCTATGGTCCACTGTCATATGGGCGCAACTGTCCTGTCTTTTTGAAGAGAATTATCCGAAAAAAAATTACTAGAAAAGTCATTATAAGTTGTTCTATTGACTTATGCCTTTTCTTTCTTCTTTGAAAAATTAAAAAAACATTGTAAGTTCTCTTTTAGTACTCACATTCTCCTTCCCCATCCCATTACCCCGTCCCTTGAATAAGGTCGAGAAATTTTAGATCATATATTTGATTGTAAGCCTCTCTCTTCGGCAACCGTACAATTTGTGTTCCTTATCTGAAAATGTTCATGAATATACTAAACTTAAGTAAACCATTGAGAGGGTGAGAAGTGCTTGATAAGTAGTTGTATGCAGCTGTTAGAACACTCGGAAAAGCTCATGAATTGAATTCTAGACGGCCAAGGAACGTAGGTATTCGATCGTGCATCGCCGATGATTTGTGTGGTTACAGATCTCTATTAACTATGCATCTCGAAAGGAATTTGAAAGTTGTATTTCCTCGTCATCTGTAGATTTCGATCTTTCCTCTCATGGTCGCTTAGGTTAAAAGTTTTAAGTATTGATGAAAATTAGCATCTTAACAAACGAGTTTAGTAACTTCTGGGATCATACCTTTACTGTGTTACTGTGTGAATGTAATCTTTTTTTTTTCATATTTAGGTGGAGTATAGGAGAAAGCGAATGGTGGAACCACGTCGGGGATTATGCAGCTCATATATAAGTCGACTTTGTTGTGGCGATGAAATTTTTGTTAGAGTACGGCGTGGCACTTTCAGGTTATTGTTCTTATTTGGGTTGTATGTTCCAATTTTCCAACTATTTTATTGTAAATTCAACGAATTTGTGATATAATTATTGACAATTCATTTCCTTAAAATCAAGAGTCTAATCTTTTTTCATGTGAAATGAAGAGCAGATGAGTATTATTAGTTTATTCGATGAGTTTGGAGTTGAGAATTTTGATCGTTGATCGTTTAAGATGGCCCAATGAAGATTGCTCAATGATACTTGTTGGACCGGGAACAGGTGTGGCACCGTTTCGTGCTATATTAAACTATCGATGCTCGTAAGTTATATTAAGATTTATTGAAAATTTTCTTTTTTTGTTTTGATACTTAATTTATTCATTTGTCGAAAATTTTTCCCAAATTTTCATAGAGAAAGATTCGCTTTCGTAGAGCGGATCGATTGGTGATAAGAGCGAATCGATTGTTTGTGTCCATTTTCGGATTTCCTAGGAAATTGGATTTTGGATCCTCGTAAAATCTCTTCTCAATTTTATATCAGCAACTGAGAACACAGAAACCGATCTGAGTTATTTGATTGCTATATGTGTATCCTATCAATGATCCGTATTATATCTGTTCCTGTTTTTTCCATAGTCATTCGGAATTTTTAGCATTATAAAGAAGCCAGTGAGATTTTTCGTTGTTATTATCTTGTTAGTGTATCACGTCGAAGTATTCATTGTGAATATACACTGATAGTGATCTCTGTTTATGGTTTATTCTCATGAATGAGTTTAGAGGTCTATTGTTGCAAATTCTCAGAAGGAACTTTTCTCAACGAGTTAAGAAATAATTTTTGCTGTTTATTCTCAGAAAAAGTTTAGTTTAGATTTGGTGTAAAGCTTAGTTGCCAATAGAAAATGTACAATGTGATCGGGAAAGGTGACGAACGTAGAGTCGACGATAAATTGTGGATCAGTGTTCGGGTTGCGGTAAATTTGTGAAGTTTGAAGGCTGAAGAGGGAGGATGAAATGGCGTCGTCATTGTTGTTCTTCGGATGCCGTGGCGAGAAGAAGGATTTCTACTTTGCAGATGAATGGCCATCATTACACAGCACTTGTGTTATCACCGCATTCAGCAGAGATAATCCGCAAAAAAAGGTTCAGCTTTTCCGCTACGGATTCACCCAGTGGTGCAGATGTCTCATTGGGTGGATGAATATGCTATTTTGTTGAGGAGGTTTTGTTCTCCCGTTGTGAGGTATTTTCCTGCTCGTAGTCAGCCGAAGAACTCAGTTCGTTGAAGCCACTCTGTGAATAGATGTGCACTTTGGTAAAACACAGCTTGAATGACACCTCAGTTGACTACAAATGCAAGATTTATAGGTTTTCAAGTGTAAAGGGAGGGAGAGGAGAGAGGATCGTTTTTAGCCATTTAGCAAAGAAATCATTCATCTTTGTAAAGATTAATTTGACTGCTGATGCTTCTCTGAAGTTAACTTCAAGATTAGTTTTAATTGGATTTTACCGATAGAGGGGACGGGGAGGGGTATAGTTTCCGCCAAATTGTTAGACTGCTAGATGGGATAACGCGATCCGTTTCTGAGTTATAACGGCTGCAAGCTTTAAATTGAAAGGGAGGGGGGGATATAGAATAGAGAGGAAGCCCGGACCGAGATTTTATTAAGCGGTTTGATTATTATGGAGGCTTCATCTTGTTTTCTCTATTGTAAGAAGTTGCGACTTTTCCAGGTATACGTTCAAGATAAAATCTATGAATATGCTGACAAGATATGGGATCTTCTTGAGAACAATAACGGTAAGTGCCTATATATGCGAAGTGGGGATCTCTTTCTAAGCAAACTGTTTGTGTTCGATTCACTCAGGTGTGATTGAGGTGAAAGCGGTATTGTACGGCCTTTATTTGTGATAGGAATATATAAAGGCATGCACCTTAAACTGAGGATAGTTGCTTATATGAATCACTACTGGACGGAGATGGGTTGCATTTAGTGCTCGAGTTATTTAAATCTTCGGTGTGGTTTATGAGGCTGGTGATAAAAGTGGATGAGAGAGCAGCAGATCTATCTGGCCATTGGACTGTGGTGGGAGAGATGTATGAAGAGCGCCATAAACAGATGATCTTCTTCCCTGTTGCGTGAAAATAAGAGGTTGTGCTTTCCCGTCTCTTGGTTTATTTATCTTGGTTTATTGGCACTTTCTGAAATGTAATGAGATCAACAATCAATCACTCGTGATTTAGGTTTCGTGTTTATCGCCGGTCGAGCCGATAACATGCCAAACGATGTGATGGAACAATTCAAAAAGATCGCCTCGAGCAAAGGTGTTGATGGTGAGCGGTACTTTGCATCGTTGGAATCGAAAGGCCGAGTTCAATTCGAAACATGGAATTGACCGGCAAACGATGGCTTGGTTCGATTCCGCTAAAGATGTTCCTCTTTTATGATCGAAAAAGCGCTGTTTGACGAGCTTATAATTGTGAAGGAAATTATTCACTCTTTATGAGGAGTCACCGTAGAAGTTTTTCAAGAATGAGGAGGACGATGGGGAGAGTCTAGTGGAAATCGGGACTCATCCAAGCGGGTGGCTCTTGAGCGAATGTGGCCGCTTAATGGTTTCGTAGTAAATCCATACGAGTACACTCTCTAGTAGACAAAAATTCGTTTAATGCTTAGATGAAAGACGATGAATTCAAAGGAATGAGATGGGAGGCATGAGTCCGTATTGTGGATCAGCGATGATGGAACTGAAGTGATGGCTGCTTCGCTTAACAGAGAATTTCGAATAATTTATTTTCATGAAATGCGAAGAGACACGTGAGAGAGACACATATTGATATATGAAGATATAGTGAATATGTTCTTTTGCAGTGTGATTCGGGACAGTTAGTTGAGAAAATATGTTAGGGCTTTGATGCAAAAGCTAATTTTGATGGAGGATTAGCGTTGCTGAAGACACTCTCCACTTGCGAATATCTCAAAGAGGCTATGAATGTAAAGATTAACTGTAAAGGAGGAGGCTATGGATCGTCGATTCTTTCAGGCGAGATCTATCCCCTTCATTGGTATATTTGATGTGTTTTCTATATGATTTGTTTCTGATTCATGCTACATATCTGAATGCAATATTTTTTTGCTGGACAACGGAGTTTTTATTCATTCGATGACTTTAGTTTGAAAGCTTTCTAAACGATTTCTATTCGCAAGGAGAGGCAAGTCTGTACAATGAGGCAAGAATAAATCACAATTGAGACGATCATCAAGATGGTTATTGCGGATGAAAATGAATTCCCTTAGCTTCGATGGGAGGATTAATGTTTTACTAGGATTTTTATGCTTTAACGCCATAATTTCATCGGGAAACGCCTATTTAAAGAGCGATTAGGGAAATGAAACATAAACTCTTCATCTCGAATTCATCAACGATTATTCTAAGGGAATCACCACAACCACATTTATACATCGAACGCCAAATAATTCGAGCAAACGACAATTCGTTCGTATATTACATAGAAGTAATAATAGAAGAAATGAAGTGAATGAAAGTATTGGTAGGAATCTAGTTATGATGTTGTAGAACGTTAAAGAATATATGGCTAATAAATAGAGTAACATAAATAGATATAAATATTAAACAAGGCCTCAAACATAGGAAGGAGCTCATGCTCGATGACCATTTAGAATTACAAGTGTTTTAGTTGCAATCTCGTTGTCTATTCAGTATCGCTTTTTATATTTATTATAAAGGTGTAAATCTATGAATAGACATTATAAATGATAAATAACGATTTCTTCAGTAAATTAATTGAACGTGTGAAAGAAAGCACTGCAAAACTTAATCGTTGGGAAACGGAGCAGGTAAAATTCTCGAGAAATACAACTGATTCTGAGAGGTTGACGACCATTTCGACACTTACATTTGAGTGAAATACGGTTCGATGAGAATTAAGTTTCACTGCAATACGACTATAGAAGAAGAAGTGGAAAGAGGGTATTTTGCAAGTTGTGAAGTGCACAAACTTTGAAATTTTTAATATGAAAAGAGTCTGTGTGTAGCACCTATCACAACATAGCAAATGACTCATATTTCCCGTTCCATTTATTGAAACATATCGTCTTCAGACAACTATCCGACAAAATCCATGAAGGAAGGAAATTTCAAAAACGTGACGCATTCTCTTCGATGGTGTCGACTCCTAGAGTCCTTTCGTTGTCCGCGCAACTTTATTTGTTATTCTCTCCTTTATTTGTTTTTTTTTTGTTTATATTTTATATATTTGTCTTTCAAATTCTTAAGACGTACATAATTTCTCTTCACAATTCCCCAAAAATTAGAATGCAGCAGTGATGAAACCTAATCGAAAAAGTGGACGGCAAATAATCACTGCGACTTGCAACGAATTAATCACAGAACGACGTAAGAAATCAATGTGAATGGCCTGAAGCCAGAATCGCCGGAAGTACTGCACCGAGTATAATAGCTCCTAACTCTTTCAATGTGAAAGCAGGACCACCTCCCGAATGACTATGTCCTGTAGCAGCACTGGCCGCGCCAACAAGTTGATAGTCGTCTCCTGAATTTACCTGCAATATTCTTCTGCTGAATTATGGACGTGAATGATGAAGGAGGGAAGGAACATGGGTAGATGAAATCCTCCGATTTTTCTGGAGTGATATCCAACCTGCGGTCCGATATCAAAACGAGTAAACTAATGAGAGTTCAGACCACCTAGGGTATTATAAAAGGCCATATTTCGCTAAGGTACATATGAAATGACCTTCATTTTCATCATAACGTCCCAGACCCGCTTTTTAAACCTCCCTGAGACTTAAATTCTTGAGCAGAGAGGATCTGAATCAAAAAACAGCAGCCATCTTTATAAATTAGTTCTAAATACAAATGAGGAATCTTATGCACCTGAGAGTCGAATTTATTTACTTCACCTTTCTTCCAATAAAGACCACAAGAAGACAATGAATTCATCACTAACCAATTCGGGGAGAACATGTACAGTGGCAACGTAGAGGAATGTGCCTGCCGAAAAAAGCATCAAAATACCAGTAGAGAGACTCGACGACAACGATTCACTTCCAATCTAAAAATCACGTTACCACTGATTATATGTGTGAATCAAAAAAGAACCACAACGTAATTTCAAAGATTTTGTCTCTTTTTAGATTCGTATGATATCACTTCAAATGTTATAGAAAATCTGAACGTAATTGTGAGGAGTTCGACATTTCAATCACATCTCTTTTCTCTTTTCGTTTATCGCATTTGAGATGAAACGTAGAAGAAAAGCAAAATCATCAAATGAATGAAACATTTCAACGGAGGATAATTCTTCTGAATCTATGCGGAAAATATTAACGGAAATAATTTTTCGATTATCTGTAAAATGTATTTCAATAAAGACAAAAAGCACAACACATCAATGTATGATCATAGCCGAGCGAAAATCTCTCTTATTCGATATCTTCGATAGAACGATATCGCTAATTGCTGATAAAATGAGGTGGAAAATAATCATCTACGAGAAAAATATCCATCAAAAAATTCAACGAATATGATCTTTTCCCATAATGTTTTTTGCGTTGTTTTCTTCTCTTAAATCACCGTTGAATATTTGATTTCGGAGAGAAATCTTACAAGTAAACGGCAAATTGGAATGAATGCTTGTGCTTACTTATCGACACGAACCATTGATAACCCCCAACCACCTTACTTGACTCTCTACACTTTAAACAAAAGCTGGCAAACCCGTCAGGATATTTAAGAGAAGAGATGGAGCGAGCAGAGAAGGGGAGGGAGGCGCATGGACTATAAATATCTCACAAGTAGAGTGTGGAAGGGAGAGTCTATATGCAAACTTCTGAATGAATTCGATTCCTTTGTATCTAGACTACAGCTGCTCAACGTTCTTGGCTAAACAACTGCATTTTTTGCATAGCGAATTTTCTGAATGTCTTTGGGTTTTACACCCGGCTCGATCACAGCTGTTCACCAATATGCTAACACTCTGAAGATGGCCAGCCAAGTGTATATAACGAACAGCGACAATCGCATAGAACGTGAGCATAGCGGTGAGGGGAGCAGCTGACGAGAAGACAAGTAAATGATGGCGTACTCGTGCTCGTTCTAGACCTTCGACCAACAGAAAGCTCACTAAACCAAATGCAGCTGGCGCCTGAAATCATTCGTGAATATATTGGTGAAACTAATTTGTGACTGCTCTTCATCATTAAATCTCAAACAGCAATAAATAAATAGAGCTAGTACTTTTTATGTTAGAAAGTATGCCACCTACTACATTTACTCATGTCCAAGCTAGGCCAGAACATCATGCAGTCATCACCAAAGCGATTAGACTTCACTCATAATCAAAAAGACATTTCTTAGATGATGGGATAAGCGCTGTCCCGCATTCCTATATATTATGACTGTTTAGACCGCCGATGAGAACGGTGCCACGATAGGAAATAATTGCTAAAAAAGCACTCTCATCATTCGCTTCTTTGCCCTTTTTCACCTCCTCCCTGCCAGCAATAATTTAAGGACGGCTTTACTGAAATGAAAGCTTGTAAAGGAAAGGTGAATTCACATGAAGTACAATCGTGATGGAGAGACTGCTGAATGTCAGTAAAAGAACGGAGAATCAAGGGGTTATCTCGAAGTGATCACAGAGACGAGAGGAGGGAGACACAGAACTTCCTCACGACTTTACGAAACTGGATGTTTCCTCTTATATAAAATCTTCGTTTCTTCTCAGTAGGACTCTGTTCCGTCTGTTTCGCGTAATGATGCGCCAGACGGATTTTTCTCGAGCCTTTATTTCTTCACCGACAGCACCTTTATAATAGCCAAAGCAGTACATAAGGTCGCTTAAACAACTCGTTCGTGAGAACACTTAAGGCAACATGCTCCCCTCATAATGGAATTACTACATCAGAAATCCTCATCTAACGACAAAAAACCAACTTCCTTCCGAATCTTTGAGCTCCACAACGAAATCAGGGGAGAGGGTGGAAATTTAGGGACGAAGGAACATCGACTTTTATAAGAACACTGACCTTATGCAGCATTATTGCAAGGAATACAATAAATTGAACATCCGTTCGATTCGTTGCAGATGCACTGCCCAGTGCAACACCATCGGCTGCAATAAAACGCCAGTAGAAATAAGCTTAGTGATGTGTGGGTATTTTGAGTGAGTTACAAATTCACTGTGGTCTTAGTTAGATGATATATGTTTGTACATATCAACTAGATCAATATTATCAACAGTCAACTGGATCAACAAAGAAAATGAAATGTACAACGGTGACCAACTTCTAACACGTATACTCTTCTTAACTTATACAAACAGGACCACTTAACTGCAATATTGTATCGGATATTGGAATTTGATGGAACACGGGTGGAAAAAAAGCAATAAGACGCAATCTTTTTTGATGACCTGCCCATAAAATCAGAACTTATGTTCGCGTCCCTCCATTACACCCTTTTACTTCGCGAATCTCGTCTAATTCTTTCCCTTCGAGCATTTTATCCGCTGTTTCTTCACTCACCATTGTGAAGCGCTGACTTCGAACTCCATTTCCTCAAAAAATGCTCCCAATCAACAAGGCACCAATGCCAGTCACCTCATGTTTCTCTGAAGGACTGAAGTAACATACCGATTTACTCAATTCGCCCAGGTCATAAGAAAACGGATAGAATACGGTTAAACTGTAGCAAACAAATATCACTTGGTCCAATCAAAGCTGATGCCGAACATTAATTAATCGCTTTTGTAGAAACAAGTAAATGTTGAAGGCTTCCAATCCTTCATTTTCAAAGATCGACGAAAAAACTAACCAGCCGCATGGACAACCAGACCGATGGTGGCCGTCATCTTAAACCTGGGACGTTCTCCGCCTGCAACAATAAAATATTTTAGAACAAGTTCCTTTGCTACATCAAACTTTAAATCTTCGATGTCATTTCTACACAACTGCAGGAAAAGAAATTAAGGAAAATAGGAACATTAAAAAGTCTTTGAAGTTGAACAAGCTTGAAGATAACCTTTGACAGCAGCGGATCGGGTTGCCTGGTCGATAATGAGCATTACAATGAAACCCGTCACCAAAGAAAAGCCAATCGATTTGTGCACACTACCCTCATGACTGGGAATACGCTCACGAGCACGTTCGGGTATTGAATGACCGTCCAACTTCGCTTCTTCCTTACCTTCTGCAGATATCAAGAAGCTTTCTTTGACAGAGATGGCACTGGCACATGACGTCACTATTTGAATCTTCAAAAATTTTTTGAAGAGTACAACCTCTGCTCAAGTTCATGAAGGTCATGCCCCTCTCAACGTCATGCTTCACTTGGAAGACGTCCGGACATCCTTTTGCGTTCAGTTTTATTTAGTATGAGAGAGATATTTTAAAAAATATCGAGCAGAACTGATCCTACTCACGATTGGAATTCGACTTCCATATTGCACGGGAGATAAGTTGATAAAATAATTTCGTTCATGGCAAACAGAAAAATAATTATAGCGTCAACGGCTAGTGAAAAAAGCCGGAAGGGCTACATCCAAAGCTTCATTTTATCTCACACGTCATCAAGTGAGCACCACATCCATGGCATATAACAGACACAAGGAACTTCCACTTTTGCTAGCGCATGAAGAAAATTTAGTTTTTGCTTAAAAAGAGGTAAATCTGTGGTATTTTTCATTCGCTAAGCAGCTTTTCTAAATAGTTCAAGGAGCTGAATGCAGTTTCACACTCGATAAATACAGCATTTCGACTGGATCGGAAACGTAGGCAACCATGACCAAAAGGCGGCCTCATTCCTGTCATGAGTCAGATTCGGTCTGAAAGATCTCAAAGACTTACTTGGAACCGGCTCGCCTTGTATCAGTTGCAAACTTCGCTGCGGTGCAATTAATTGCTCGCTTCGTTTTGTACGTTTAGCGCCACCTTCCATTTCTTCGTTTAAACTGAAAACACCAAATTTGAAGCATCTCATAATTTAACGCCAATAACATCGTATTTCATTAAATATGAAAATTTCAAAAATAGAATTCCAAAGAAAATCTCCTAAACGTTCTGCCATAAAACTAGGCTGAATAGATGCTCTCCCGCTGACTATTTAAGTAAACGTCATATTTCTCTATATCACATGTTTCCTCGCGAATATATCCATACTTAACAATTCGCCGATATATTAAGAAAAGTTCGAATTGACTACATATAAAATACGTCTATGAAGTCGAAATTCTTCCATGAAATAATGGATCTCGAGAAATAAGAAATCCCTATGAATTTAGTGCTATATGCACTAGAAACAATTCTTTTATCTAAAAAATTACTACTTTTTTGCCATCTATATGGGCAAAAATCCACTAGAGAATACCAGATATCAACTATAGAATATCAGAGGAACACTGTCGTATTGGCGCATATGACTTTTACATAAACGATAGCGAGGAAAAAAAAACGAAGAAGAGATGCGAAACGAACGTTTTGCTTAATTGCGCACCCTGTGGGATCATACGTGGCGGTGCGGGTTGTTCCACAGCGTTCCTCTCCAATATGAGAGCACCTAACTCCTTCTTTTGGTATAATGCTTCATGTACTTCTGCAATACATTATCACATCCTTAAATAGGTTCAAATAAACATTTCATCGGAAGTCGTTGAAGTGTGAGATGGAACGATCTGCTATTGATCAAGCATGAATAGTGCGCCGTTCAAGGTAAATTAGAGAAAGTCAAGCGCATATAAAGGCAGACCAAACGATTGTGCAGCGCGTTTTGTGAGACCAGCCTGACAGAGAATCGGGGGATATAAAGGGTGTCGACGTGCTCCAAGTATTCGTCCCAACTTTCAGATTGGCTTCTAGGTGTGGCCGCTGAAGTGCCCTAGATGACCGGCGGCACCGTGAACTTGGCGGCGGGATCGTGCCGGTGATCGATGCCATCCTCGTGAACGAGTTCCTCACTGTCTGCCACCTTGTCTCGCAGTTTACTTAACCGTAAGTCGACAGAGAGTGCGGATCCTCAAGGAGACTTGGACGACTAGGAAAGCCAAGGAAAGCTGAACGTTACAGATGTAAGCACGTCTGTCTTTTGTTCTAATTTATCAACGAAACCTAAGGAGAAATACTATTTTCAGTCATATTCATCAGTCTTCACCACTTCCGTAGGATAAAAGAGATTTTATAGTATCAATGGAATTAGCTGAGGAAAGCAAGAACCATGTGAATCTCTATCCGCCTTTCATTCTGAATTATGAAGGATTTCGGAGAAGTATTGGATAGGAACAAAAAACTTACTGAGAGGGAATTAAAATGAAAAGCATAAAAATTGAAAATGTTTAGAAGTGACCACAAAGCGCCTTCCCAGCGATACAGCACCATCAAGTCAAATAAGAACAATTGACGCCTAGTGAATGAGAAAGATAAAAACGAACCTGCCTGTGCACCGTATAGCGATTCAACGCCTTCCGGTATAATCACGCATAAAGCGGTCCCGACAAGAAGTCCGGCGCCGAATATACTCAATAAGCGTATTCGACTCTAGAAAGCTCAAAAAAATCATCGCATCTATGAAATGCTTTTATTTATGGTACATATAACAGATATGTGCATGTATCTATGCGGATGATAAGCTTCGAAAAGTTTCAACGAATGTGTAATTTAGTAGAGAAATAATCGCTTTTGGAGGCTCTTTGGATAAACTAAATTCACCTCAGAACAAAGCTTCTTCTGATCGTTCATAATTTTCTTAAGAAGTAACTTGTCCACTTCCTCATATTCTTATAAAAAATGTATGTTTAAGTATTTCTTTTTAATCTAGTAATATACTTGTGAAAGAGTGAACGCAAGCGGAATAGAACCAGCCAGATAGCTGCCGATAAACATCGCCGCCGAGAGCGTCGCCAATAGATAGGCACCCTCCATACTGAATTCTTCAGGAAGGAAACCGATCGGGCACACTCTAAAATCTATCGCATAATATAGTGGTGCATTTGGAGCATACTCGAATTTCTTCCATCCGGTTTATATACTCAAATGTTTATTTGCTGAATTCTACGATAAGAGGGATGTGATCGATGAGGAAAAAGGCGACATATCCGAAAATATTCGTCCAAATAATAGTTAGCAAAATTTTGAGGAGAGCTTAAATCAACGAATTAATGACCTAATTCAACCGGCAGCGACGTACTCAGATGTCGGCGAAGTGATATCTCACCAAAATGGATGATGTGTGCTGAAGAGACGACAATGAGGATGGCAATACACCGTTAAGCGAAGCTATTATTTCTTGTTTTTGAAATTCCCTAATGTCCGAATATTTTTACAGTTTAAAAATTATGTATTCGCTAAGAAATTATCTATAATTTTTTTGCGAGATTTCACACGTGAGAAATGCTATCTGATAGAATAAATATTTTTCAATTTCAGGTTAGATTCTTTTTTTTTTTCAAACAACAGAATAACGAAAATAGAAAATAGTAAAGAAACCTTCTTCTATTAAAAAAAAAAAAACAATAATAAACTTCATTTACACAAATATTGGAAATCAATTGTTATATGAATAAGTGGAGCGAGAGGAAATGAGATAGATGATAGCTATAAGAAGCTATTCTAATGATACCTCTATGAGCACTTCTCGAATCATCAATATTAACTTTTACTAAGACGGCACGGTGATATTTTCAAGATGTACACTTGTGCGATAAGTCTCCGAACGATATGCATCTCGAGTGGAAAATGATTTTTGTGAACGCGAGAGTGAACTAGTCCTCAATGTCTCTCTCTCCAACTAGAAACCACAAAAATGAGAACTATTAGTTACTCATTACCATCCCACCAATCAACATGTGAATGGCGCCATTGAATTTTTGAAAAATCACTCTCCGTACCCCGACGATGAGGTTAATCGCTGTGAGGATTTGCCTATAGATCGTTATAAAGTTGTTCATTTTAAAGCGTTCAGCGAATAATTTCAACAATAGCAGCTCAATATCTTCGAGTTGATAACACTATAGAATTGCACAACAAATATTCTCTATTGAAAGTATTCGATTCGTATTTTTACGTTGTTGTTTGCGAACTTGTGAGGGAAGGTGATTATTGGCATCGAGAAGCGAAATTGGGAGGGCCGCTGAAGTCGAATATAAGATTTAGAAAGAACACACAAGAGCTCGATAGTGATTGATAGAAGAATCACTGAAATATAGATTTATTGTGGTATATTACAAAGTTCTGGTTATCCATAACAAAATTAACTATAAAAGATTCAAATATGGCGATGTAATTTCCACCTTTTTCATGGCAAATGTTCGTTAGAGTGAGATGAAGTAGAACTAAGTGAAATTAGAATGTGCCGATAAAAAAGAACGAAAGTAAAGATATCTTTATTTTGTAATAAAGACAACACAACAACTAAAAATAGGCAAGAGAAACATCCTTAACAATAAATGTGGCACGTGGCTGTACGTATAGCGACTCCTACCCCCACCCGTCACTCATATGCACACGTAAAAAGAAAAGCTCCGCTGAGCTCTCAAGGAATATAGATACTTGGGAATATGAAACCTCTGGAAAATCTTCCGACAGTCGTCGACGATAGATATGAATACAACTGAACTCTACGATACGATAGTGGCTTGAAATAAAAAATAAGAAATCATTACTTAAAATTAGTTTGTAAATATCATCGAAATAATTTGCCAAAAGCGGCATTGGAATTTTCTCGATTACTCAATATCGTTTTTCACAGACGGTCACACCAATAGCCGTATTCGAATATGGAGCGTCAGTGAACAACGAAAGTAATCTTTCTCAACAACTCAATTGCAACGCAACGAGAAGAGAGTTTACGATTTGAGCACTTCTCCATGAAACCTCGACGTAATATCTCTATGCCAGCTATGGTGGGCATTCAATTAAATACCTATATCCTCTTGATCATCTCCTTTGTAAGAAAATGGAGACAACAAAAGCTCGTAACGCATTGCAACGAGAGATTAATGTGTGAAGCAATACATTTCTGAGGTGACATTTTTAAATTAAGACGGCGCTCAAACAATCTCTAACATCTTCGAAGTCTCATCGAAAGTCTTGTTATCAATCAGCAAATTTTATAGAACATTATGTGAAAAAGGTAGAAATAGTATAAGAGGCCAAAAATACTAGTCAACGGTATCCCACATAGCACACAATAAAGTGAGGATAAAACGCTCCAAGTTTTCACCGGCAAAATTCCTCCAAACGAGAAATCTTCAATTCGACTAGGAGAGCGTCATCTATCCGATTAAACTTTCACGCGAATCAATTTCTGCTCTATGATATGCATCATAATAGTAAATTTAGCAGTTTCATCACAATTTAGAGGCAATACTTGAGCGAAATATAGCCATATAATTCCTCGCTTTTAAATTCAAAAAATAATATATTTTTTTAGCAAATAGATGATTTATAAACTTTAGCTAAAAATCTTCGATATAATGCATTCATTTGCGATGGCATCATTCTTCTCAAGTGAACATTGCTATAATTCATGCGAATATTGGTTTTCTACGGTGATTGGTATCTTTTCTAGAATATTGTTTGCTCATTTTTATTTGTAACGTGGTTGGCTTCGTAGAATTTGATTTCAGTCTTAATAGAGAGCAGAAATTCGCTAATATTTCTAATTTATAAAATCCTCTTCCTAACTATTAAGAAAGTAAAAAAAATATTTAAAAAAATAAGGCCCAAATGAAGAGTAAATCTCACTATTATGGATTGAGAATATTTTCTTATTTAACCTCAAATTCTGCGATAAGCTGAATTACATAATTCTATTATCGTATATTAATATTCATTCATCTACCACTCTAAATATATGTACATTTGCTGAAAGCAAAGCGAAATTCAATGCGATGAGGAGCTATGCAGATGAAATTTATTGAAACATAACGATGCGTGAATGAGGCGTTGATCTTATCCTTTCCCAAATTGCTTCCATCCAATATATGAACTTAAAAAATAATAACTGATACGCCGCGCATCGTCATCGAAATGAAAGGGGCAATGCGGCTAAGTTCTTATAATCGCTGCAAATTTCCACAATAATTTCATAAGATTTCTTTTTAAATCGACAATTTCTAAGTGCATTTTTTAATGTCCGAATTGCTATTTTCGGATTTATGGAATGAAAGTGACTTATATGGTTAATTGATTTAAATTTCGTGAAGGAAGTTGTTTTCTATTATTGAAATATAATTCGTTGATGCATTAATAAATTATTATCAATGAATATTTAACCATAATTAATTGATCAAATATGAAATGAATTTATTATATATTTAATGAAAATTTGTTGAAATATAAGTGACACGACTAAATAACCCTAATCTAGTAATGTCCACCAACATTTCCTTCTAATGTGCAGTCTTCGAATATATAAATGTCGAAGTTCATCATTTATATCTTAGACGTATCTACGATAGAGAAAAGAAGGGTAACGTGTGAAATGAATATATATGTTATTTTAGCTAAACAATGAGGCATTTCCTATCATCATTTGGATACTTAATGAATGAGCTCTAAGATGCCGTCATATAATTATTTCCTTTTCCATATAATATCCTTTATAGCGCATAATTGTGCTATAAATACAGCTAGTCATACTTAATGATGTGCTATATCGTTGAATTGAGCGTCGTTAATTGTAATTATTTAGTTCGAATGCTTTGAATTAATAATAACAGAGTGGATTATAGCATTAGAATGCGAATAAATTATATGCAACTATGATTTTTATTTTTGATCATAGCAAATTTCATTTCATCGTTTTGGAACGTTTTACATAATAATTCACAGAGGGCACAATGCTAAGAGAGAACAATTAACTATATGAAAAACGGAAATAACAACTGCAACTTCAACAATAAATATTGAATTAAACTCAAAATATAGTCTTTACAAATTGGAACGATAACTTCATTTGATGTTATTTCAATAACTTATTGTTAAACTTTTAATATTTCCCATTTTGGAATTTCCATCAAATGATAATTCACTCCTAAGGAGAAAGGAATCTTTGAAAAGCTTTTTTTTTAAAGGAGAAGTTGGTAATTTTTTAGAATCCACAATTGGATGCAATATGTCCATTCGTCAATTTTACAACATAATTTGTCTAAAATTCAACACACCTTCGTCGTTTAAAGTGCGTTTTATCATAGGTGCCGTAACTGATATGTTTTCTCGGATTTGAGAAAACTTCTTCCAAGCTTCGGGTACTTCTCAAGCTAGGCTAGCAATAAATGAGTAACAACCTCCGGACTCCACCATACATCCGTTATCAGCGCAAACAGAATTTGGAAAATTTGATGACTGGGGCAGATGTGACGACCACTGTGGCAAAAATCAACGAAGACTGATGAAAACTAATGAAATTACTTCTCATACTTCTCAGAATAGACACTTTTCGCCGCAATTACTAGGAAATACCTATCGAAACTGGTAGAGTCCGATCGGTGGAACTCAAAGCGGTGCAATGTTAAAGCTTGTCTAATTTAAACCTTGTTGTTGTGAGGTCAGAAAATCGATAACTGCAAAAATAAATGCAGCTAAATTATACCATTAAAAGCTGCTGATATTGAAAGAAAAAATTTTTCGAGGCTGGAATTTTCCGACTTTTGAATTTAGAATTTCTTAACCTAATTCTGAATTTTCAGCCTCAATAGAGCTTTCGGGATATTTCTGTTTAAGTCTTTTTTATTGTAAGCAACATTTGATGATCGAGGTTCAATGTTTGAAAGGCGATATTTTTTAAGTCAATAATCTGACTGAGTAGCCTCTCCAACATTTCATTCGTTTTTATATGTTCGGCATTCCTAAGCTATACTTTTTCCAAATTTTCTATCATTTTTCCATTGCATTCCTTCAGTGCAATCGATAGAGCATTCAATAAATTCACCATATTTTCTAAATTCATTCCTCTAAACAATTAATAGTGGTGTGATAAAAATTTTCCTCTCAAGAAGCTTCCAATAACAGCATTATCTATACAGCGAATTGTATCGAGTAATTTCCTTTAAAATAATTGAATGGGAAATTTCGATTTCTGATAGCGACGAAGTACTCTACAGAAATTACAATAGAAACTTGCCCAATATCGAAATTTATTAATTCAACTTTTTGTTAATGATTAGCGATAATCACATAAATTAGTGGTGAAAATAGAAAATTTAAAATAACCGATGGGAAAAAGTAGAAAAATCCGATTGATGCCATCGATTTCTAATTTGATTATCGATAAATGGAAATATTTTCTAGGGAAATTGTTGTTTCAATTTGCCAAGTAAACAATCTATAACGATCGTATTCTTAAATTCTCAAACTGCTAAAGAAAGAGATTAAAATAATGAAAGTAAAGAAGTGTTCATTAATGAATAGTAAATTGTGAAATGAAATATATTTCAAAGAAGAGCATAGCCCATATTACTTTTTCTTCGATCGAAAATCCCACTAAAAAGAATTGCTAACAGATAAGAAACCAATATCTAACGAAAAGAGTATTTTAAAGGTATTTTAGGACTAAAATATTCAAATATTGAAGATACTAAAGGTACCTTAAAAAAAGATTGAAAAGATTCCCTATGGAACTCAAAAATGGTTTAAACTAGGCGAACCATTAGCATCACGGGAAAAATTAATGCAAAAACAAATGCACTGACGAAAAGTAAGGCAAATAATAGTATGCAAGTAAAAATAATTCATGCATTCATGTTAACCAGCTTAGAGAAGGAAGGCATATACGCGACCCGTGAGATACATGCCGGTAGTTGGACCTCAAAGAACGAGACTAATTGTAATATCTCTTTTTCCCGCAGACGAACAAATGCCCCCGTCGACGATATGAGTCTAATGAAGAAAGTGCTTAGGGGAACTTCCGATGAATATGGCTCCTAACGTCGAGGATGCTGCTCATTCCTTTCCGCCAGCTTCCTTTTTCCCCCTCATTACCTTCAAGTGTCTCTTACTCGAATCAGTGACTGACCTTTTCCGCTACGAGAAAAAATATGAAGCACACTCATCGAATTTAACATAATAAATTTGAGACCACAGTTACTGAATACCATTATTTGGGAGGAAGAAAAATAAAAGCTTGATTTAAACGAATCATATCAACAAATACAACAGCATGGTTTCCTGTCGGGTTCAATTGGAGTTCGTCCAATGGCTGCCAAAAGACTTTCATCGAAAACCCGTTTAACACCACGTAACGTTAATGAAGAACATTGCACGAAACTCACAGCACCTATCTGCAAAAAAAGAATTTGTTTTTTAATGCATGCAGTACCTCGTTATTATATTTTCCTTAATTTTATAAATACTTTTCGAGGGTTTTGTTAGTTGTCTTACGGTCCTTTTAAAAAATTCATTTCGACAATGTTCACCTAATTTCAAAAGACAGCGATGAAGTAGAGAGTGCCTAGATAAAAATAGCATCTGTCTGCGAAGAGGAAAGTCTGGAATTGAGAACTAACCGAGTCGGCAATTTGCTGGGCCACTACTGGGTCGACCCTTTGAGATGGTGGTGCATATTCGACAAGATCCTCTTTTGTTCCGACTAGCACGATTGGTGTTTGACTTCCAACATATTTTTGTATTTCTGGAAGCCAAACCATCTTACATGATTCCAGTGTTTTAGGATCGACCAACGAGAAGCACATCAGAAAGACGTCTGTCTGTGGATAGCTCAAACATCGAATATGTGCATAGTCCTCCTTAAATCGTTTCGAAATCAAATTCAGACAACGCCACACAACTATAAAGATCGCTCAGATCCGAAACGGAACTCTTCTCCGTTCTGATATTATATCATAATTTTCAAACTGCTATTTAGTATAAATTTTCTTGTTCGTTTTGTTGTCAGAAGCTTTTTTCACAAAAATTGAATATACAGATGAAATTTTATATTATTTTAACGTATTTGTTAACTTTTTATTAGTATAATTTTTTCAGGAGATGATCGAATCAGTTATTCTTTCACGAAGCTTTGCTATTGATAGTATGCGTTGATATCAGCGTTACAAAGCGCGTTTTACGACCAATTTTCTAGCGCAGTATGTCGATAATAAGATAGGAACTAAGACAATTACCTGAGTGGTGAACATTTTGTGACATTCACTGAGGCTGAACTAATCATATCAAAAGAACGTAATGGTCAATGAGTTCAAAAGGATTGAATATATTACTCGCCGGAAGCGTAAAAATTAACACAGGTGCCGACGTGGCGTGATCTTATGGCAGATGCAAATGACAGTATGGCTCTGCATACCGGAAGTTATAGCACTGAAAATGGAAAGTTATGGGTACGTCGTTCCGTATGTTGGTTAAAGTGGAGGATTCCAAAAAGAGGATTTACTGAGTTTTTCTACTCGTTCACTTTTCATAGAAGGTTCTTGCTTTAACATATTGCTTTTAAATTGTATATACACATGTAATTTTAAAGCATGTATATATATACACATAATATACATATTTTTTAAACTATATATATATACATATATGTGGCAAGTGACGGGTGCTTGTAAATGCTAAGCGATGCCAAGTGACATCAGTGATATTGATAAAGAGTGCAGGTCGAACCATAAAAAGCCAATGATGCCCGAAGACTCACAGTGTCCGATGAGAGTTCGATAAAAGCACACTGCAAAGCGTTACTAGAAATGATGGGATGTTGCAGCTATATGACGATTGCTCGTTAAATATTCAAAATTGTGGGTTAAGTACGGTACCATGATACTTGGATCCAAGTGTATATCAATGCTGCTGATAATGGAGGGTGAGGAGGACTGGTATGCTGAGTGGAATAATTCGACGTTCAAAAGAACTCTACAATTTCCAAGGTTCATAGGAAAAACAGCTGAAAGCAAAGTGTTCTTTTATTGTATTTCTTGTAATGCTGAAGAAAGTTGCCACAATCGCTACGCTTTAAATATTCCTCCTTAAAATCTCATAATTCATCAGTAATTCTGAAAATATCTGCAATATTGCAAATCTTTTAATGAGATCGCTGGAGCGCTCTTATGAATTGTTTCAAAAAGAAAGCGATAATAATGCACCGCGCAGTCTCAGTTCTATGCACCAACAAACGTTTCATGAGCAATTATTTGCACGAAAGTTGAACGTAGAATGGAGCGAATCTAAGCCTCATTTGTTGATTTCTAAAAGCGTTGAGCATTTAAGGTTAACGCATCATTGCAAAGGTTATTTTTGAAGCACTGCTATCATTTATATAATTGCCAGATGGAAAAAAAGTGTTATGCTGATAGCGTGTACCTCTTCGTTTAGTTAAAATGTACCTCACAAACATGAAATATAACAAAAGATTGCTGAAGAGCGCCTTCAAATAATCATTTCGCTTGGAATCGCTCTTAAATTGCGATTGTTAGCAATAGCGTAGCTTAAAGCGCCTATTGTAAATCACATTCTTAACGACAAAATGCACTGCACATAAGAGATTGATTTCGCATATGATCTCATATGATCGCTATGCTGCATTAATAGTGCACAAAATATTTTTTTTGTGTTTTTCAACGAGGATTCTCGACGACAGAATTAATTAATCTATTGGCCTGTTGTGTTCTAGTTGATCTAGTCCTTTACTGATCAAACAATTCAGTGTATCCTTTTCTTTGAATGCGTACTATTTGCCGATTATTTCAAAGATGCTTATCAATGCAATCACATTTCAAAGTATTATAAAAGGAAGATTTCCGAGGACATTTTCGAAAGAGCACAAATTAGCAGTTATATAATTTCTCTTTAGCGAAGAATTTGCAATGAATTGTCTCAGTTTGGCAATAAAAATTATTTATTCAACTCAGTCAACATTAATTCGATGAATAAATTTGCCGAATTTCTCAATTTTTGATTTTTATGAAGTTTTTGAGTGATTTCGAGGTCATACCAATGGAAACGCTTCCGAGAAAATTAATTAAAGAAGATAATAAGAGGAGATGTTCTCCTCATTTTAGAGCGTAGAAGTGCCTAAAGCTACCCGACTTTCACTGAAACTGCACTGACATTAAAAGAGTGTTAGTGGGTGAAGGGAATGTTAAATTATTCATTAGAATTATGGATTTTTTCCACGAAATGTGAAATACAAAAAAAAGAAGCAACAGGAGAAAGAATTTTGACTAGAGAAGGTCAAAAACTATTGTACCATTGTTGTGAGTGTATATTTTCAATAAGTGACTTCTCGAAGAACTCTTCAAATAGCCTTTGTGACTAATGGGTAGATGCCCTTACAAGTGAACATTTTGTACGACATTTGAATAATCAATGACAGTGGAAACATATTACGCTAGAATTCCATGTTGGATCCGCTTATAGAATATTTTAAAGATTATTAGATTAACGGATGAATGCGACATGAATCATCCAGAATGCGGCACAGATGTTATAGAGATGCTCAAATTCGTCCTTCTTTTTAATTCTCCTCCTCCATTCTTAAAGAAAGATGAAAAGTGGTTGAATCAAAGGGCCGGAAGTTCTTTCGTTCCAACGCCGCTCTCCCCTCCTCCCCCCCCCTCCCCCCCACCCCCAAAAATGTAACCCCTGTTACATGCCAATTACATTTTGAATTCACCTCAGCCTATATACACATTATTGACGAGCACATTTTCTCTAAATCAGTTCCCAATAGTATTTTCAACATTCCTAAAAAATTAGCACCTAAATATTTCCACCATCATTCACAACGCTAGATCAGTGCAGTAGCTGCACAGAATTTAAAAAACTAAATGCAGATGGTGCAATTCGTACCCCACAACAGATGTATCGCCAGCTGCAAGTGCCTCCTCACAGGTGAGTCGACGTTTGGTCTAAAATTGTTCCTCGATGAGCGGAAGATTTCCATTCATAAAAGCTCGAATGTGTGCAGGTTGTTTTCATGCTTCATGATATATTCATAAGCGCACTCATCGTATCTACGAGTGTATCTGTGGTATATCTAGGGTTCAGCTCATGTCCCACAACAAATGCACACATGAACGAGAGTTGCTCCTCTTTTTTCGTACTATGGTGCACTTGCCATATACCTATGAATTTACTCATGGTGTGCCTATTGGTATATTAATCTGTTCATTCATAGATCAGCCGTTCTGGATAGGAAAGAGATCTCTTTCAAGGCAAGAAGCAGCTACAGTCGTAAAATACTGTCGTTGATCATAGGACGTTGTGGTTCACGTTCCTAGATAATATCAGATAGCACTGTTCTATGTGAATAACATGAAAATGAAATTTGGAGTAAATAACTCAAAAATGAAACGAGAAAAACACTGAAAGGATGGACGAGCGGAAAGTCAACGTCACGTAACTGCATCTTAAACCACCATCTTAATAGTGGATTATAGAATAATTTCAGGTCAGTTGAATAAAATAATTAAAAATGATTTGTTTTTAATGGAAATATTCGAATTATGGAAAAATTTATTGCAAATATAGAAAAAATTAAATTAATTTTTCAATAAATTTAATATGAGAATAAAAATGGAATATTACTTGGATTTATTTATTAGACATCAGGTCTAAGGTCGAACAAATGAAACTGAAACGATAACTTTTCAACCGTTAGACACTCACCGTTCGCTAGAAAATTCCATTGACTTATCGAGAATTTTTTTATCTTCTATAATAGTTTTCTTCTTAAAAATAACCACATATACGAAAAATATATGAACGTTTTTTTAGCTGATTTTATGAAAAAATCTGCATCAATATATATATTCACATTTATTGAATAATCTAAGAAAATAAGTAGGGAAAATGGTAAACTTCGAAAACTTAGAAGTAAACAGCACATTGCAGCATTGCTAAAGATTGCTACGCATTAAGCTTAGCGAATTTTCACTCATGCATGTATAATCAACAATGAAATTTTATAAGCTATTTTACTGAACATTATGAGTACTAAGAGATGTTTTAATGGGCAGAAATGAAAGGTATTACAACTGAAAGCTAATGTATTGCTTCCAATTGTTTATTTTTATTTTCTGGATAGCTATTTGCCGATGAAGACATAAATTGCTGATGGCCAAAACATCTTGCAAGTCGATGATGCAGAATTTTCGAAGAAATTTACCTAGGAATACGTCATGGGAAACAAAGTTTTTCCCGGGAAAATCTACGCCCGTCAAGCACTACAATATTAGTAATTTCTCGTTTGCTATGTTAAGTATCGATTGCTGTACTGATAATTGTATATTCACTGCTATCTTTACAGGCTGAACGAGTTTTTAGGCAAATGAAGTGGTAAGCTTGTGTAAAGAAAAGCTCACAAAATTCTTTGAAGGTAATGAGTGAATATGAATCTGTGAGGAAATAAAAAGTAGCCGTCGAAGAGAATATTATTTAACTGCTTCGAAAGTTTATAACGGCTATTTTCTTTTCAGGTCATAGATAGCTATAAACTATGAAAAACGACTGCGTGTGGTTTTAGTGGCAAAGTATTTTAGTTCCTATGCATACCGGGATTAGGCTTTTGGCTTGAGATCAAGGATATGACGTTCTGAAATGATGAAATAAGCAAAATTTGCAGATTCAAGAGCTAAAATTGGAAGGTGCCATGAAGCTTTAATAATCTATCGCCCTTATATATAAAATTAATGCGGAATTTGGATATGACTAATTAATTCCAAAAAAAGGGTATAATAACTGGATGAGATGGGATGAACCAAATTTGAAAGACTCAAGAAATTTTTAAAGCAAGATTCGATCATCTTGTCTCATTGCTGTATAAAATTTTGATTATTTTCAGTGATCTTGTTTTTTCCGCACTAAACTGATAGCCTGAATAAACAACGCCCATGTTAAATGGTTCATTAAAGAGAAAGGAATCGAGCAAAGAACTCCATGATCTTCAGGATTTGAGCGAAGACGAAATAGAGGGAAATTATTAGAAGAATTGGAAATTTCAGAAAATCTTCACACAGATCATTCGAAAAAAGGAAATGATTTTCAGCAATTCTATTTTTCGCTATCTGGAGTCACGAGATGAAATCGAAATGTCACAGTTATAAAGGTGACTAACTGCGATATTCTATTTTACGACTACGGTACCTTCGGAAAAGGTACAGAGAATTCCGACCTCTTTTTTTCAGTTGACACGTTGTTAGCAAAGTTAGTCGCTAGCGCGAGAAAGACAATCAACAAATAGAAGGACAAACCTGTCCTGCTGTATCGAAGAGATTCACAGTATATTGCTTTTGATCGATAGTGACCGATACCGCCCAATTTTCAAGTACAGTAGCTGTATAGTTTTCAAGTAATCTGTTTTCCGTATAGGCAAATAAGAGGCTGAAATATTGGGAATTCTTCCGTTGTGTGAAGATCATCCACAGCATCAGAACTTTGCTGTTTTTGTCTCCGCTAAGCATGATAAAATAAAATGCTTAATAAATGAAACTGTTAAGGAAACCATCAATTAAATGAAATGTTTGAGATATTTAATCACTATAAAATATTTCATTATTAATCTTTCTTTTCATTCTAGTTTCTCACAAGCTCATCTGACTTCTCAAATTTCTAAGTGAATATTCTACGTTTAAAGAGAGGATGAAATTGCCGAATAGTTTAACTGTCCTTATAATTAATGACCTTATTGTGAAATAAAAAAAAACAAACATTTATGTTAAAAATAAAGTTCTTGCTGATTTAAAAGATATTTCTGCTATAAAAGTATCAGTATTTCTATAGTGGGGATATTGTGCTTTCCTGTGGCACTAATAGTGAAGTAATGAATACCGATAAGAATATCTTTAGCCATTAGACCGATAAATGAACGGTTTTTCATACTATTATCATTTCTGACATTAATCAAACTTCTGGATAGTTATTCCTGGCCGCATCCCTTAAGATTTAAAATTAAGATATTTTAAAGATCAATGAAAAAAATCTTGTGGACAAAGTCATCAACATTCATATGCTCGCTTATAGAATTTACATATTGAAAGCATTTTCCATCTATGATTCAATAACTAAAGATCTTCGTTTACTTATTTGCTACTTATCTGCATATTTAAAGTGGCATTTATATAACGATTCCCATCGCTTGGTTGTCATGACTATCGAATTAATTTATTTTACGCAACACATCCTCATAAATATTTCGGCATGCCGATTTTTCGAGATTTTCATCGCTTATAAGGAAAAGCTGAATTGTGATGTGACTTAACTAAGCCAGCAAACAGTTACTCTACTAACACAATTACCACAATGAAAACACACTTGTATGAGCATAAATTGAGACATCGTTTCTTATAGTCTAACATTTCGTGATTATTTCACTTAATTAAATTTTGCTCATACCTTTCCTTCCCACCTCCTCCCATTCTTAGATAAATATTTAAATATAGGAATATTTCATTTGTAGGAAATTTTCTCAAAATTTACTCTATCATTCTCCCAAAATAACAGCTTTCGTTTCAATAAAATTCCATAGAATTGGGCAGGTTTGTCACATCAATTATCAACAGGGCACGCTAGAACTAGCCGCTTATAAAATAAAACCTCTAATGGATGAAAACTTCCGCAGAATTCAGCGAAAACAATTATGCTGAAAAGAAAGAGAAACCTAGTTTTGCCGACACATGAATCGCCGAGTACCACCAATTTTAGCTTCTTCTCCATTCGACAGGTTTCGGCTGTCTTGTTGACACATTCAACAACCCTGACAGCCTCGTTAAATCGCACGCCAGCTTCGATCTCTCTTTCTTTGGTGCTTACGAACTACACTTCCGCTCTTAGCAGTCCGCTTTCTCTCTTTTCCACAGTGCTCCCTCGACCTTTATCGTCTCTATGCAAACACTTTTTGTCAACGTTTCTCTCTCTCTCTTCTCTTCAATTTGCTTTCCCAACTCTCAGTTCTTCTTCATTATGTTTTCTCTACAGGTATCTCTACAAGGTTTTACCTCTAAACAGGATTTGTTGATGAAGAACGGCCGATCTAATCCTGTATGTAAAAGGTATGAAATGAGCGTCGTCAGTTAACTAGAGAATTTGACGATAAATTTAGCCAGCGTCATAGAGTGAGAGAATAAAATGGTGCTCTTATTATTTGCAGTTTGTAAATATATACTTTTGTGCTCTCGTTAAGACATCGCCATTCAATTGTATTGCTTCAATTGCTATTGCAACAATGCAACAATGTAAATATATCGTCGATTTTGTTCATCGTTGTGGAATATTTCCACGAATATTCTCTTAGGAAAGAGGCTAACTTTGTTTATGGAACATTTCCAAAGATATTTGCATTTCTTTGAAATCTTCTGTTTTTTTCTCTCAGTGCTTTTCATCTTTACTATGAGATGATGAGCATATAATTTATGAGGCTATAAAATCGATCCATCATTGTCGTATTCGAACTGATCTTATTTTGTTGGGAAAATTTTCCATCACAGCATTCTATTTTGTATTTTCTTCAGTTCCTCGTAAAAACTTTCTCATCACTTCATATCTTTCCCTCCGATGTTTGAGGCGATCATTATACAATTTCCGTGATATACCCATCACCTGAAATTACTCTTTCAGTTCATTTTTGTGATCGGTCATTTTATTGCATAATGAAGATTGATGCTGATTATTATTGACCTTTTTCTCATCAAGTTGGATATGAATAACCTATAGAAAGAAGAAAGTGGCGGAAGAAATGCGCTAGAGAGACTGATTGGATGTGAACTCTTTGCAGCTCGTTCACCACAGTAACCATTCCAAAACTGCTATCATGACTAATGATTTAATGTCTTTTGCAATTTTATTGCAACTTTGCCTATCCTTTGCATAATGATGCAATGTACAGTATTATAGAAATAGTGCGTGGCGCTCATATAAGGCATTTATTATACACTTTCTTTAAATAAATGAAAGTATTCTTTTGTGGAAAGAGAATTGAAAATGCACGAGTTAAAGTCTACATTATAAGCGTTTTCATGTTGTATATTCATAGTTATATTTCATATTCTATTCTATTTTCTTTCTTTCTTCACCTGGTGCAATAAAAATTTCAGCTCTAATTTTGCCGTTATTCTCATCCTCTCATTTGCTGCTTTGTTTTTTTTTGTGATAAGTAATCACCGAGTTTATTGATTGTCGATTATCATCGATCACCTTTATGATCATCTTTATGATCATACTACAGCAGATTTTACAATAAACAGTTTTTAAGATACAATACAATAGTGTCATTTGTTTATCCATTGCATTATGTAATGACTGATTGTGGGGTGCATATTTCGGATTTACATAAAACTAGACCGATTTGTATGACGTTCAATTGAATTGCTTTATATAACAACCTAATGTATTATATGTTCTTTAACTGGGCTATGTGATACTAAATTGTGTCACATTACATCCAACTATGTAATATCACTTATGTTGTTTAACATCAAATTGTATCCTGTATTATGGGAGAGTAGCAATTAATAACACACTTTACTGCAGTATAGCAAACTATATCTTTCATCGTGTTACGCAAATGCCAATTCGTACTGTAATATTATCTGATATTATATGACATCACAACATCGTGGTCATACTAATAATGACTATAATGACATTGAACCATGTAGCATCAGTCTTTACTACACAACATGATATAGCGCTATGCAATATTTGCAGCAAGAGATCATAAGTCATACTTCACGTCGTGCTATATCAGCAAAATATGCAATGTAATATCCGGTTGTGTTAGGATCGTAATATATTTGCCTCCCGAGCGTCGAAGGAGAAAATTCATTTTTTTTTTTAAATACAAACACGATAATATTTGCAATCACGTCTTAAGTGCATCTAATCAATGAAAACTTGTCGTATGTAATTGAAATCAGAATGCTCGACTGAGTAGCTGTTATCAATGTCTGCTTTCCTTTAATTAGGTAATATATTACTCACTCTTCAGTTTTCTTTATTGCAGTCAGTGCGCCTTCACAGGTTAAAGACTAGCGCTATCCTGTCTATCCCTGAGTCACATACTGGAGTTGGATCATCGTAGAGACAGCTCTCATGAGCTTATTTTTCAGACAGCCGAACGGGAATGGAACATCAATCTTGTTTTAGCACACCAAACGCTGAGCAATCCGGTGAAATATAATCTGGATGTATGATGCGGCGCTTTGTTGTGCAAATTGTTTCGCCAAGAGATTATGCGCTCACGGTGGATGGAAGAGCCCTATCAACATGTTGTAAATAATTCCTTTCTTATCGACTCACTTCCACTCAAAAAGTAAGCGGCCAAAATCTTTCGAGAATTGAGAAAAACTTCTCTAAAAGTGATCAAACTTGAGCACATAATAACGCAGCCACTTTTAATAGTAATAATGCAACTTTCTTCGCAGATAAATCAACTGCTTTTATTTGTGCAATTTGTGCATCTATCAAAGTTTTCCAGAAAGCAGAAAGAACTCCTTTTTTGTAGTTCGCGAACTCTCGAACTCGAATTCCTGATGCTCTACGTGCGGTTTCTATGAGAACAAATACTTTTATAGACGTTGCTAAATTTTGTTAAGATTGTTATTTTGAATAAAATTTACCCAAAGTTCTCTACAAGAAAGGTCATTCTATGCTCGATGTATCGTTTTCTTATATTCTCATCTATATAACAGCACAATTTTACTTATTTATGACAGCGACTGATAAAGTTGCTGTCGAGAAGGATTTAGCTGTCTTCGAACACTATAGCCAGCTAGCATTGAGACCGATGCAATTCCTAGCACAACACCCGAAGCGATCGTCATTTTATTTTGAAAACTTTCAGCGAGTGTTCGTCGTCGTGTCCTCTCACAAACGTATACTGCAAAGGAAATTTTTATTTTAGAGAATAATCTTAGCGAGTATTTGGTTTTCGAGAGCTTTTTTTAGAATCTTTAATGATCGCTCCATTCAAAATATTCCCATAAGGCGGAAATAAATAAACTATATAAAGTTAACTGGAATTCGAAATGAGTATGCGATCAACGGATACTCATAACTGGTTTCACTTATTACTCGCAGTAAGAGATCTCTCTTGCCCGAAAGTATTTGCTTCGAAGACCGATTGCTATTCGCGTTCCAAAAATCAGCTTTCTCTTAGCGTTAAAATTGAAAGAGAACTTTTCTACATTCAGAGTATGAATGTTGAAAGTTTATTCAATTATTTTTATGATATCCCCTTTGTCAAATGGCATCTACGCAAGAATATTAGAAATTTTTTAAACCTGTTTACGAATTGTTGCGAATCGTAAAATCTTAAGAACTGGTTGATTTTGGTGAGAATTCATTGCCATTTAGGTGGAAGGCTCGATGATATGGTGTTAATTGACCGTTAATGACTCCATAGGTTCGATAAATTGAAAACGAATTTCCACCACATATACTACCTGAGAACTGAAGGACCGTCTCTAGACAGGTAATGACGTCACCTGATTTTCTCCGAAAGCATTCATATACGGTAAGTTCCCAACAAAGTCGAATAATTATCGCGCAAGTTACATAATTACTTTCTTAGGAATTTCGTGAGAATGAAAATTTCAGAGCTTATCAAAAAAATTCAAAACGAAAGAACGTTTGGCAAAAATGGTTGAAAAGTAAAACGGCAACATTTGTTCTTTTCGAGACAGCTATACCAATATTTTGCAGTAATTATTGAAATTTGGTCGGAAATCGCAAGATGTGCTCACTGTTCGCACGATCCACAGCCGCATTATATGGCTGTGCGTGAATTTCGGGTTCGAGTTCGAGGATGTAATCCTTGAAACGATCGCTATGTAACGAGATATTTAATTTATCTCCACAGACGAATTTCTGCTTCAGTGGTGCGCTTATGACCACATCCGAAGAGCTGAACTCAACCGATTGCCCTGAATGTTTAAATCGTTTAGATCTTTAACAGTGATAGTGCTGCTTCTTTAATGGTGGGATTAAAAAGTGGAAGAAGACGGACCTTACAGTCTCGTTTTTCTGAGACATCATTAAACGACTGAGCAATCCTCACTCATTGTTTTCTTTTTTCTACTAATTAATGTCACTTACCACTAAAAGATTCGATGTAGGTAACATTGCTCATTAACCATCGTAGTTCCTCGAGCTGTTTAACAAGAGTCTTCACATTTGCCTGAACCAAATACGTTCTTAGATTCTTGTTGCATTTTTCTGGATTACATGGATGCAGACGTGCATGAGTGCAATTTAAGTAGGCGACTTCCTTCCGGTTACAAAAAAACGGAGTTTTCTTTCTCTCAGTGAACGAAATTTTGAAAAAATAGATGTTTTACGTTATCCCTGACAACGGATTTTTGTTCACATAAAATGTTATATTTAAAAGAAAGAAATTCATTTGATTTTGATTTCAAAAAATTTCGTTTAATATACTTATTGGCAGAGGAATTTTTTCCATTATATCCCCAATCGGAATTTTCTTTCCACAAAATAAAAATATTTCATTTTTCAGTATGTGGTGAAAAAATGCTCACTTCTATATTGCTGCTGGTACGGAAAGATGATAAAGCGATTATTGGTCTATTTTATTTATTTCAACGTTCTGAACCCCGAAAGCATCCAAAATATATGTAAACGTAAATGTTCCGTGAAAGAACTTGGAAATTTACTTAGTTATCGTGCGAACTACTAACGCAGAATCACAGATATAAACATATAGTGGTGCAGCACATGCTCTACCTGCAAAATCTAAATGGAATTGAGGAATACAGCATGTTTCATTCTCAGTATGATACAAGGAATTGCATCAATAATTGATGCGAGAGGTGACGTTTAAAACGACCAAATTTAGCGAAACATTCATCGTAGAAATGTCGAAGCTAAAAGGAACTAGACAAGCAAATAATTATTTTACTCCCCAATATTAGTGGCTTTGTAATAACGACATCATAAAATAATCAAACTTCTCATACCGTAACAAAATAGAGTTTCAACGATTTTTTGCGATCTTCCGTGTTCCATTTGATTTGCAAATATGCCGCATTTTTCTTACTATCGTTTAGCGCACAATAACCATTAATTTTCACATTTGGAGAGCTGATTTTTGGTATCTGTAAGCGGTTCTCATCGTTGAAATCCACATCGTAGGTAACGCCGGTTGGCTGTTTATCACAAATTTCACCTTAACAATTCCAAACCTTGGACTAAACGACTTGCAGTGAACAAACGTGCTATTTTTTCTGTTTTTTCCCTATTTTATGAGCTTTGAAACTTATAGAGCGCAGAGCTTTTCCAAAACGGCACAACTTCAAAGAAGGCTCATAGAGAAGGCAGTGTGGTTATAAATGAGACGATAAGATAATTTTAAGAAACGTGCAAACACAATGAATTTTCGTATTTGGTTGCAGACATATTTTAGATTAATTCATTTATTGAGAGGTTTCTTGAAGTTTCATCAATGAAAAGATGAATCGAAAATCACCACGTTATACTTCAAGTATTATTTGATAGCAAGGACATTCAATGGCCAATATGAAAGCTTAGAGAATTTCTATTTTTGTTAAAATTACAAAGTTACTAAAGTGGTTTATTCCTACAGAGATTATTGTGAACACACTTATAACCATAAATAATTACTATAGTAATCAATTTTTTCAATTTACTGGCTATGCTCAGAAATTATTTACCTATGGAGCAGTTGACCAGGAGCCTTCCTCTAATTCCCCTGGCTCAATTGTAGAAATTCAAATAGAGATTTTCAGCATTTCTAATGTCCAATTTTAGTTTTAAATCATTTTATATAGTGTTCATAACTCTTGAAAGAATTTGATTTTCTTCCTGAGAAGGTTAACCTCACCACTGTGACGAACACTTCTTTGAAGAGAGCGAAAGAATGGAAAGTAGCTATCGTTCTCATATAATTTGTGCTGGAAATTTCTATCTTTAGCATATAGGCGATAAGAATCACTGAGAAAATCAAATGGATTTTTTAAACGAGGAGGATTTCCCTCTTCTTTGAATGTTTTTAACCTAAATCCCTCTTACTTTACTTTTCAAAAATTTCTGGATCAAATTTCGCTCATCGTTGATAGGAGGAGCCACTGTCATTCGCATTCTTATTGTATAGCATCGTATATCTGAATTATTGATTATTTAGCGATATAATTGATTTGCTGATATTTTTGTGTATGATTATTGTTTAATTAGTGGAAATTTGCTTACCTCACTTACAATATTTGTACCGTTTAAATTAAGATTGTAAAGTTTAGCGGAGAATTTCAATAGAAGGCACGTAATGCCATTCCTTTGTGCTAAACCAAATTCTTCGGTGTCGGCATTCTGGATTGGAATATAACGTTCCGCAGATATGTTTCGTAGAAATTCTGCAAGAGAAAATATTTCAGCATAGCACAGTTGGAAACAATAATTATAAATATATCGACGTTTGATGACACAAAACCGAACAGAAGTCGGAGATAATTTATTTTTTCAGCTGCAGAGAATAAAAGCTGATAAAAGTGGAATCATTTTCGAAGAGAGAACGAGTGAAGAAATAAATAAATACCTGAGAGAAAGAGAAGCAATATGGCCGAGCAAACGCTATGCATGAAGGCGCGTCTCGAACTAAATCCTCCTAGTATCGATCTTTGCGACGATCGTTCAGAGGCACTTATGAGCCTCATTAAGCAATGACGAATTCTTTCATTCAAATTTTCGACAACCCAACTAAGACACTTGGAAATACACAAATACACATCGTTATTATTGTTATACTGAGGGGCTTGAATCGATTACTTGCAGAAAAGGGAAGAGTGATTGATGAAAATATCTATAATTTAAAAGAGAGACACGATAATATTGCTATATGAAGAAATGGGTGAAGTCTGCATAATCGTTACCTTTACAGTTATCGAGTGCGAACTTCCGATTGTTAAATTAACTGTCTATATGCAAAATTTTGACACAATGAATACGGAACGTGACGATCGTTAGTTACACTGCTGATTTGTTGCTGATGCAAATTAGCATGCGAAATTGAACTCCTCAAGCGAGCATGAGGAAAATGGCATACGATCTTACTCTCTGCATATGTTACGCTCTTCATCGACTAAATGGCAGCCTATTATACAGTTGACTAATATCAATGCTATTCATAGATTTTTCTTATTACTATGAAAAATTAACTGGTCTGGTGCGTTTGCTATGATCTTCTTATTGATACCTTATCAGTGACCATATTTTAGTCGAAATTACAATATCACAAAAATTCGCCTTACATGAAGCTTAACCCTCATCAATAGAGCCTGTCTCCTAAACTCTTCATACAGTAAACGACCGTTCTCATCAATAAATTCTCCTTTTAAAAAATGTAGAAAATAATACATTTTCATATGTTTTAAACGCTTTGTGCTATTACTGCACGTGTTGGCAATTTTTCTGCGAGAAAAGAAACTCTCCAACAATCTTCAATTCAACTAAATACCGCTTTTTTGAGTAGCACTACCGGGAAGCCTTCGGGCTCTTCGAACTTTTAGCCACGAAAATGGTTTATTGAAAATATCCACTTCCAAATTTGTTAACATCCAATAATATCCAAATAATTGCAATGTTCGCACGTAGTTTCGCAACCGAACTTGCGGTCCCAATGACGAGATAATAATAGATGCTGATTAAGTCAATAAACCTAGTTCACAAATCATAGCTGCTCATCGATTATCGTCACGCTGCGGGAAACCGCCATTATACAAGAATTCATTCACGTATAGCTCATGAATTCCCCGTATTGATTGTGTGAGCTGATGCTTTCCTATTCGTCTTTCTACTACCATAAATATTTGACTCAAAAAGCAGAAACAAAGAATTCGAAGTCAACAATATCGATCATTAACCAAGACTTGATTCGATTTAGCAACTAATAGATGAATGCCCTCTGAATTTTTCTCGTACGTAAAGTATACCAAATTAAATCCACCATACATTCTCAATTATATCCTTTTCTAGTCATTAGTAGGAAGTCATTGCCACATTCACCAACCACAAACCTCGAGGTGAAACTATGCTGAGGATAAATATATTTCTCGACGAGGAGAAAATTTTAAATTTCACACTGTTCAAAACTATGATATCTTTTATGAAAAACAGAAATAAATTGAATATTTATATTTCATATTTCCTTTAAACGTTGACAATCGATCGAATATTTTCCATCGTATAGTGGAGAAATTTGAAACATTTCAACGACGTAAAAAAGAGGAGAAAATAGAAAAGCTCTTTTCGAAATATTACACTTTTCAATTTATCTAAAAAATCTCACCTATTTTGGGCATAAATCAGCTTGAGGAATTTCCAAATTGCGTTCGAAACAAAGTGATTAAGAAATCGCTGAACCAAAGATCAAAAAGTGATTTCGCATCGAAGATAACAAAAAACGCCCAATATATTGCAGGATGACAGAGTAGGAGAAATGTAAACACTATCTTCTTCAGAAAATTTCAGCCCTTTTACAAGAAATCAAATCTCCCCTCAACATTTTCGCTCATTTTCACAGTTGACGAAAATTGCTCGGAAACAGAGGACACAAAACTTTTATCTCCATACCCGCCATCATTCATTTTCATGCAAGCTTTTCTATTCTTTCTTTCACAATTTCTTCACCGATCGAACGCATTTTCCCACTTCCTTTTTTTTTCGTTCCCTTTTTTCGTTGACGATGATAACGGATAAATGCAATATTTAACAGATTCACTTGACACTTCGACATTCCACCTGGATCAAGAAATGAACCGTATTGCTTGCTAGAGGAGGAAGTGCTCGGAAAGGCTATAAAAATGAGAATAATCAATGAAGCAATGAAGTATGAAAAAAATGAAGGAACGTAGGAAATTAAAAAAAAAAATGAGAGCAAGAAATAGAAAAAAAAAGAGAAATGATCGAGGAATTTGCGCAAAAGACAATTCGAAATAACAATGAAATGAGGGGCATGGATGAATGAAGAAAGAGGAGAAAGAAGAATTAAAATCACAGAATATGTTTCATGAATGTAAAAGAATAACGAAGAGGGGGGCTGAATATTTGAATTCGGAATAACCTAACCACACAGTATATTATATCCAGTTAACTTGGCAAATCTCATTAACTTGTAACACTTTTTTTGCACCGATCGCTCGCATAAATCATCCGAAACTGTGCGCGGACGGAAATGTGTGCGCGTGCAATTTATTTTTATCTGTTCCTCTAGGCTGTACCATCTTAATAGCGGCTAAAGTAATTTTCTCGGCAAAATATATAGGGCCAATGCAAGATATGTGAATTTTTACGTAGCCCTCCACAAGTGAATTATTCTATTAAAGGAGAAATGTAGATGCGAGTCACCTTGTAAGGTATACTTTGCAAAAAATGCTTCGCAACTCTTTAATTTAGCGGCTCAAAACTTCAACGCAGAGCAGCGGCAACGAAGTAAACATAAACAAGCGTGTATTTATTTTCTGTTATTTTTCACCTCCCGGCGGGCAGCTAAGCAAAAAACATCCGCTTATAATTCTTCTGCTATTTCTCATTTATTCATTCCTTCCTATTGATAGTTCAGAGTTTTTTCTTCGCTGTTCGTTTCTTCTCTCCCACCTATTGCTCGTTCCATAATTATTTAGAAGAGTCACCTATGAATTTGAAGTTCTCACTTTTGAAAATTGCTAAAACTCGAACCAAACATTTCTAAAATATTAGCAATACAAAACAAAATGGTTTCTCTCATTTCCCTCTTGGAAATTAAAATTCAATCTCAACACGAACAATTCCTTTTCTCATTGATGAAATTCGGCGGAAAGTACTTTTCGCAATAAAATTAAATGAAGACTGGTCGCCAATTCAGATAATATCAAGTATCTCCTAAACGACGTGCACGTTCGATAATCTCTTCGAAAACAGAGAGTTCTTCTTTACGAACAGAGGAAGCATTTGAGCGTAACGATTCCAAAGATTCGTCTTCTTCCAATGTTAATGATGGTTCTATGTCCGCTATTGGACTCCCATCACTTCTACTAGGCTTCCGCATGTCGAGACAATCTGATGATGTGCTCAGTCGGCTTGGTGGTGTTGCATCCAACCGGAAACTTCCACTGCTCGAACTGCTGCCGTTAGTACTGAAACATTATTCGCTATTTAAAGCAATGAAAAAGAAGGTGACAATAATGGCGTAGTATTCGATGAACAATGCAACTATTTAATATCTTCAGAAACGGAAGTAACACTCACCTGCAATGCGAAATTTATAGTATTTTAAGATACTGCAGTCAGTATTATGGCTATAATACATATTCGGATTACTTCTGTTTTCGACGGAGCTTAACATCAACGAGAGACAGCTCCAGAGAACAATTTTTTAGCTCAATCTCGTTTCTTTTAAGGGCAGTCGAAGTCGGTGTTGCATATGAAATCATTCGAGAAAATCGCAATCAGCGTCGGAGTCAGCTTCTTTAACCTCAGCAAAACCTGGATCGAACTCTCCTCCGCCTTCACCTAGGTTGCTTTTCACTGCTTGAAAACGGACTGAAGATTTTAGCGCTTTCTGGAACTGAAAATGAATCAGCGTTGAAAATATTGTATTTTAAAGAATAATTCAGCGAGATCCATGTGTTATACTTGCCCTTCTCTATATGCCAACGTTCTAAATGCTAAAATCTCTAGTGAAATAATAATGAAAGGCGAATAAAATGAATTCTTCGATTCACAGTTCATCGCTCAAAAATATTCACCTCATTCACCTAAAGATCCGCCCATTCATCTAAGGTCGGCGCCGATCTGTCGAGTTCCACTTGCACTCCTAGTCGATTTTGGTTTGCGACAGTGATATACAGGATGTTAGCCATCATGTCCTCTTTAGCCGCTGACTGTCTTTCCACACTTAGCGGGGATGATCACTGAGAATCAGAAATGCAGTCGCCACCCCTGACCTGCTGGGAACGCAGATATATAGCTTGGTAAATGCAGATGCAATGCCACCAGTGTCTGAATTAATAGCTCAGCTGGGAATTTTATTTTAGAAAACATTGGCTGATATATACCTGGTGTAAAATGGTTTATCTGTAGCAGTGCCAACTGATGAATTTGAAAGACGGCCCGAATGTGAGTTCGATGAAATAGATCTTGTCGATGAGTTCGAACTATTCGACGACGATCGTGAGTTAGAGCCGCATTTTTTCATTTCTCTTTTTGGTGCAGGAGTTGATAAACTGCTACATGAATTCGATCCTGAAATATTTGAACCTAGGGAAGCTAAATGCTCCTCGACCTCTGCTAGTTCGTTGTTTTCGTTGATAGCTTTGTCAGCGGCTCCACTATTCACTTCCTCATCTTCCTTCGCTTTATGAGTAGCACCACCGTTAACATCTTCAGTCCGTTTGAGGTAAGGACCATCTTCATTCATCTGTTTGGTTCCCGAACTTGAGGTCGGGATCTTTCGCTCCATGTTCATTCGTCTTGTTGGGATTGAATTATGCCGTTTCGTAGCAATCGTTTCTTCACGCTGATGAGCCGATGTTGAAGCATTCAGCTTCATTTTTACCTGCAATACAAAATTCATCAAGGTAATAAAACTACACCTTCACATAAAAATTAAGCATAAACCAGCTTAATCATAACGAAATTGATAAAATTATTTTCAATAACCTACTGAAAAAGAACCGCGTCGAGTTCCGTTATCTTCAGAAGATATCACACCAAGATCGCTCAAAATTTCAATAGCAACCTTTTGAAGTTCGATCTGAAATTAACACCTCAATAACGAACTTGAAACGGAAATGAACAGCCTAACAGTAATCTTCCCATATGATGGCATCGCCTAAATTTTATTGAGTACAAAGATGGCGTGCAGTAATCCATGATAATTCCTACAAAAGGGTGGTTGGATCATAACTAAGTAACAAAATCTACATATGAACATCACTTCTATCGAACACAATACTAGCGTTCCGATTTTCTAGCAGATTTAGGTGGGGTATAATAAGATCCATAACGATAAAAGGAAATATATTTTTGTCGGCTATTCAAGTCACGGGGTTTATATATATATATACATATATATATATATATATATATATATATATATATATATATATATATATATATATATATATGCATGCATATCACGATATAATAAAAAGCGGCTGCATCCGAAGAAGCATTTTAAAGATTTGATCCACTGCTTATCAAAACTAAAAGCCGAACCAAGAATAAGTTCAATTCATTCTCCCAACTTTACACGTACTTCGCTTCATCGATGGTTTTCCTATATTCGTCTTTTCCGCTTTATGGTGCACGTTTGTTTGCACTGTTTTACTGAGTTGTAACATTTATGTAAGTGTCAATATTACAATAAAAGACTTCTCGTATGGCAAATCGGCAGAGATATTTGGAAGTGAAAAAATTGTGGCGGATTTCTGATTCATTTGGTCATATGCAAGTGCTATCACATAAGGGACGATAGACGCGAGGGGAGTGAGGAGATGGAGGAGGGGATGATGGAGGAAGATGCGAAGCACGTGTAAACGCACGAGCAATATATCATCAAAACTAACGGCAGTGAGTCGATTATTGCGGGCGATTTGGTGGTTGAGGCAATCTTTGATAACTCTGCAAAATGAACTGTTAGGACGACACAACGAATTAGCAATAATTACACTAATATTATAGCTATGCTATTTACTATTTTGTGAAAAGATATCGCTAATCTCATTGATTATGTATAAATAATAACAAGGAAACCGTAAACTTCACTTCATTACCTATGCAAATCATCCGGCTTCTATTTACCGCCACTAGCAATTCGTAGTTTAACCATGTTTTTATTTTCTTCTGCACTGAACGTCTGCAAATTCATTAATTTCAACATCGGAAATACTTGGCCGAGAATTATGAAATTTGCAAGATATATTAATGCACGCTATCCCATGAGCGTGTGTCCTGCTATATATATATATATATATATATATATATATATATATATATATATATCCTGCTATATATATATATATAAAATGTGTCCTGCTATATATATATATATATATATATAGCAGGACACATGAACTGGATCAGAAAGCAACCGGAACGAGCTGGCACAATACGCGCTTTTCCAGTTCTACACGTTCAGCCAGCTAAGTTCAAAATTTTTCAAGAAGCAATAAAATATGTGTTAAGAAAGGATTTATATTCTTATATGCGACGGCAGTCGTACAAATCTTTCACGAAAATAAAAACCTTTTTTAGCAATGTTTAGTGACATAGTCGGTAAAAAATGCTAAAAGACCGACCGTAAATTGTGCGCACACTTTTCAGACTAGTTTATTGATATAATCTCAGTTAGTGATTGATGAAACAACTCAAAAATATATAAGATGTCGCGCACTAAAGATTACTTCATCAAATTTCATAATTATGGGCTCAATGAATCATAGGCTGAATGCACTTCGGTGAATTGTGAACTAAAGCCTTCTCAGTGAATCATCAGATGAAACCAGCCCAGTGGATCATGAGCTGAAACTATCATACAAACAGACAGCCTTGTCACATTACGCACTGAATACTGAACGGATCTACCAAGATGCGAATCCCTCTGCCGTGTTTTCCAGTTTCTTTATTTTGTTTAATGTTCTTTAGGACCAAAGAACACCGATTAAAGTGAGCAAAAAAAGCGGAACTTGAATCAAACCCTAAAACTTTTCAAGTATGACTTTTAGAAAGCATGTTCTGATGATATTTAAATAACACACAGGTAGATAACGTCATGTGAAAAAATGAACTATCCAATTACGATGCTATCATATTACATGAAAAACTACTACTAGATCAATCATAAATCTTGATTTATTATGAATTTTTATAGGTAGCGGTTCGATCTAGGAAGGTGGAAACTTATTCAAGTCGCTTCCCTTTTATACGTCCCTCAAAAATTTGAGTTGGTGAATGAACCAATGGAGCTTTAATGAACTCTGAGAATCAAAAAATAATGATAGAATCTGGGGTTGACACTAAGTTCGATATAAACTGATAGCAAATCTTCATAGTGATAACAAAAGAAATGGTAAGGTTGCTGAAAATTCTCATATTATCCATCACTCGATGATTTCACTACAAATTGTAAAGAAGTGAGCACAAACAAGAACCTATCAGTGAAAACACCTCTCGTAATGATCTCACTAAGCACTGAGTCCTTGAATATGTTGATACGTTCACGGCTAGTTTCTTCGTTTTCCGAGATTGTCGACGACTGCACAGTAGTATTTGCAATAGCCATTTTTGGTGACAATTTAGGCAATAACACTTCAGGAAGTATTTCAGCAAGATCTGATGGTACCTATAAGAATAGCATTTAATTTTGCTATAGATACAGCAGCGGAATTTTGCCAAGAAGGTCCATTAGAATAAAGATTAAATTTGGCTAAGTTGTATTCTTAGGGTAAAATCTGTGAACTTCCGCTTCATAAATCTTTCACTGAGAAATGATGTTACTTTTTAATAATAATCCAGATAAATGTATATATATATATATATATATATATATATATATATATATATATATATATATATATATATATATATATATATATATATATATGTATATATATATATATATATATATATATATATATATGTATATATATATATATATATATATATATATATATATATATATATATATATATATACTCATTTTAATTATTATCAGTGGAATAATATCCTGATATAACTTTATTTAATTACCTCCCCACTCACTTTTAAGAGAAACAGTTAGGACATTCAAAGCACTGCATAAGACACCAATGATTTCTAAAGTTACAATTTATAATTTTTTAGTGAAGGGTGGTTACTTATAAGTACAACTGATCAAGTAAAATAGTGGAATAATAAACAATGTCGAGATTTTATCAGCGATTAAGAAGACCTAACGTCGGCCAAAGCTTTTCAAAATCACCGGAAAGAGAATATTCAAGGATGCACTAAGGTTGGACTGCATTAGTTTCATTAAAATCTTCAAGCAATGCAGTTGATCAACGAAGAGAATTTGCTCATCGCTGACAAGAATTCAAAAAAACTTAAAATTTACTGACTTATTATGTTCGCAAAATGTTCAACGTGAACATAAAACTCGGACCTCGGGGGTTTTCCTTCGACGAAGGGGTGCCTGATAATTTCGTGATGTAGCGAGTTTTGAGGGTACACGTTCATAAGCGCTGTTGGGTCGAATCGGTCGATCAGCGGACGGCATACGTCGTGCACGAACACGTAACATCGGTTCACTCCTATTTGACATTCGACTTCCCGGCTGTGGAAAGAGCTAAAAAAATTATTTCTCAATCCTAAATAGCACTCCCAGACAAAAGAAATCCGTTTTTAAATATAAAAATAGCGAAATAAGTAAGCATTCCGCTCATTGCTTTGCTAAAGAGGAATGATTATAATGTACAACACTTTTCACGAGATATTTTTCATGGATATCACAAGAAAACAGCGCCAATTAACCAAATGTAAGCACTGTCTCGCCGACAATGGCTGGCATATTCGTCACAATGAATGGACGATGGCCAAAAGATATTCCACCTGTTGTCCGCCTATTCCTCAATAAGCCAGCCTTCCGATGTCAGTCCGTAAGAGTCTTTCAATCTCCACAATACGGTATTTACTTGGAGGGAAAAAGCAACAATGAGAAATGTGATCACAGACGTTGTCATTAAAGGCAAATCGCGTCCTCTCCGTTGAATTTGCCCGCCTCTCAGCGAATGGCTTATAATGACAGCCTAAAATACAGACACTTAAGAAACAGATAGCAGTCAGATGGCTAATCTTTTTTGCATTCAAAATTGGACTGAGCAAATCAAATGCACTTTTGCGCCCTCTAATCAGTAAATGCAGTGTCCTTATTGGACATGAACATTTCAAAAAATATTTATTACTCAAAAGGATATTACCGACTAGAAAGTAAAGCTGGATAAAGAAGATTAGCTGGACAACTCAACTAACTAGAGGAAATCGTTTCGTCGAATTTGTAAATATATCGCGGGAACATATCACTTGGCGATATGACGATTGTTTTTGTCCCACGGAAAACGGTCTCTGTAGATGAAATTGGTACCCTCAGCGAATGCCTTCTTCTCTACATTTGGAACATTTTAAATTTTCTTCGTCCTTTTTCCTACGGGTTTTATCGATTAGGGATGAAAAGTTCAATCTTTTCCAGGTACGTGATAAAATGGATCATATTGGAGGCAGAGGTCGTACACATTTGATTGGTGGAACAATAAAGGCTGTGCTTTTTCAATTTCTCAACATCTGTTCATCAGATCTTTTGGACTGCTCTGTTCCGTTGTTGAACAGCTTACAACCTTGGTGCCTAGGAACTTGAATATAATCATGGAGAAGTCATAATGCTCAACTTTGATCACATTACCCGATTTTCCGCCTTATCAGCATTCTTTCCGGTGGTTATTACGAATCCTTCTAGACAAAAGATTTTTTAGTTGATATTATAAAACATTATAGCAATTCAATAAGTTATTAGTTAGAACCTATCAAAAATTACAATCTGCTAACGACCTACTTTTGGGACTATTATAGAATGAAGTTGGCACAGAGCAGTCGACTCGTGAAACCGCATTGAAAATACGATGGTGATGACCAAGAAGGCTTTCTTGCTCTTCCCATGTCCTTTCCTTCATGTCCAAGAAAGACACTCAATGCCTAAACAGGCAGTTTTAAATAGATAAACATTATATACATATATATATATATATATATATATATATATATATATATATATATATATATATATATATATATATTTATATTTATTTATTTATATTTATATTTACATATAAAATTTTCTATCTACACTGGTAACGCTCTAAGAGAATTCCACCACTCAAATCCAAGCCACACACATAAGTTCCTTTGGTGCCTCCAGCCGGAGTCAAACCTTACTCAACCAACAATAAAAAAATCGAAACAAAGAAACTTGCAAAGAATACGACCACAGCTGCTGCAGATGAAACGAGTAAAAGAACTAACTCCTCACTGAGCCTTTTACCTACCTCTTCTCCTTCCTGCCTCTCCACAAAATATGCCCATAACCAATTTCTTAGGCCCATAATGCCGAATATTTATTGAATATTCGTGGATATTTTCAAACGAAATTATCTTTAAACATCTAATATTCGATGTCAGAATACATCAGCATGCATATGGCAGTAATCTATACCTTAAAACTACTGTGTAACAAAGCATAACAAATAACAATTTTCACTAAAACAATAAAGCAAAACAACAATTTTCACTATTAGTGGTAAGTGAACGTAATCTTATACTGCCGTAAGGGTCGCAAAGCTCTCTCGAGAACACCATTCAACGAAGAGGCTATAGCGAAATCGACGTAACCATAGAGCTATCGACATTGAAGCGCTCGTTGCTGTGGATTTCCCGTTTCCAGCGACCGCTTGCACAACTAACCGATGAGGTGAAATCGCACTTGCAAAATTACATATGCAGTGCGCAACGCGACACCTTATTTTATTTTCGGTGAAGTCACCTAAACTGATAATATAATTAGATGTTAATTTACTTGAATGGACAAAACATTCATTGCGAATAAATGTCTCTCTTCATATCACCGCCACTTCCGTTTACCTGAAATTGTGAGGTAATGTGAAGGTCTTAGGCTCGTCTCCTGCCCATTGGATACTAACGAGTCGACTTATAGCTGTTCCATTTGATTTGCTCCATCGCCCGCGTTCAATGAGACCACTGGTCGGAATGATTCGGTAGGACAAAGCCAAAGAGTGCTTGGAACCCTCTCAAAACTGACCGCGCACTGGGCAAAGCTAAACGATGGATGTTAATATTACCGCAGATATATTCGAGAACAGGTAATTCAACATTTTTTTCCTTAGCATTGTTGGTTTAAAAGTTGTGATAGTCAACAAATGAAAGGGCTCCTGGCCTTACTGATCCACTCTTACCTCCGTCAAACTCGGTGTTGCTTTTTTCCGAGTTCGAGGTTAAAAAATAGCTCGGACACGTCGTCCGACATTACCCACACCTGTAAAGCCCACTCTTTGTTTCAAATGCCAACATTAAACATTCTGATGAGCAGCGCACTTCATAAGTTACTTAGGGGTTAAAGTAGTTCCATCGTTTAGGCGCTTCTCTTCCCACGCCTTCACCTCCCCCACCCCCCCCCCCCCCCCCCCTCCCTCCCTGCTCTTCCCTCTTCTGCAATGCCACCAACCCTGCTTGGATTTCTAGGAACATAAATCGATGCAAAGGCTTCTGGAGATCGGCGATTATCCCACACCCAACACCCAGTTTGTGGCAATATTCCGAAGTATATGAGTTGGAGATGGATTCATATCATGGATTTGGAACATTATGTGGAATGATGAAGAACGAGAGGAGTATCCGACATTTGTTAAAAGTGGGAAGGCGCCAACACTGACATATTTTCCTATTAGAGATTCTGTGAAGATCGATATCGAACTTGGTCATTTCTCTACTCTTCACTTACAAATATCATTCATATATCATTCATGACCCTATTGCGCAATTTTTGCTCTTAGTGATTATCGATTTCATCACAGATTTCATTATCGATAGATTATGTTAAGCGATGCAACATTAAATGAATGTATTCCCGCCAGTTTGATTCTCTTCAGTAAACGATAAACGACCGGTAGATGGCAAAATATAGACCGGACCGATATAAAATCGGATCCGTCAGCCCCGCAATATATATAAGGGATATCCAGTAGTATAAGTGGTTCCAAAATAAGAATAGTGAAAGGATAAATTAATACACATACCTCCGTACAAGTGGGATCTTGCGTGCTTGTAATTAACTTTGCTGAATAAATTTTCTTAATTACACGAAAGTGAAAACTTTATTACTCGACGACTGCATCTAACTTTGTACCGTTAATAAGATGGTCTAAACGTTTCCACTTTTCCATCACTATTTACAAAGTCTTCCCAAATCTACTTGGAAAAAAAACTGCCGGAAGGCCCGAATAGTGAGAAAAATTCTTGAAACAATAACATATACACAAAAGATCTAACAGACGATGACAAAGAATTCGGGAATTTTAAACCTTTTATCTCGTATGCCAACACTATATTTACAGCTCGAATATATTCCATCGAACGAACGATAACAATTATCCATACGAATTCCACAGTGTAACTTTGAACAATTTGAAATGCGATTATTACACTCGATAAACCAAAACACGTAATAAGCGGAGATATTAGCGATATCCCCATGGAGGCGTATGAACACCACATGAAGCGACGTTGTTCATGTCGCACTCAATTAAACTGCATTTGTGATATTTTCCATATTCAGAAATTATTTAATTCGAAACTTCCCACTTATATTTTAAAAATTAACAATGAAAGACGAGTTGAGATTATCAAACTCATGTGCGAATTTCCGACTGGATATTTTGTGAAGCGAGTGAGACAATAAGCTTTGATGATATCTTTAAAATAGCTATTATAATAAAATTGGCGTCTTATTTCGTGCATATTTCACTCCCAGCCAAGATTTTTCCTAACCATCGGATCGTCTAAACTCTTCAATTCCTCTTGTTTCTGTTTGAGAAGCAAATCTGGAATATAGCGATAATCTTCATCGGCCTTCTCGTGTTCCTTCACGGTCATTTTCACACCAACCGGTAAATGAGTCTGAAAGAATACTAGGCATGTAACATCGTCAACTGCCAATTAAACCTTGGAAATGACACGGCCTTCTGAAATATAAAAAAAAAATCTTTTCTGATATGCAAAAACTAATTAGAAAATATTAACAAACAAAATATTGTCACTTCATTCAACAGAATAAAAAACGATTTTCAAAATAATTCTATTCAAAAAAAGGCTCGAATAAATGAAATTTCCGGGCGACTTTTCACGGGTCTATTAAATGGAAGTTGGACAAATGTGGCTCATCAACTTGCTTTAATCTACTCATCAATAAAACTAATTATTCATAAAATGCAGAAAATAAGTAAACGCTTACAGAAAACAATATAAAACTTACATGAATAATTGAAATAAAGAGCGGAAGTCGAACGGTTGGTACATTAGCAATACGGACGACACGATCATAGATTGAGAGTTCAATCTCCGAATCCACAATTGTTGAGTTCGGTTTATAGACAACTACTCGTTGTGTTTGTGCCGCTACCGCATAACTGAACACGAATATCATCTTTCGTTTCATTAAACGAGAATATCACAGCGCTGGAAATATTCAGCGGCCTTTTGCAACCAACCGGCTGTTTAAAAAAAAAATGCCGTTAAACGGGGCTGATGTTTCTCATATCCACCATTTGTTCCCTACTGGATGCAGATACTAATTACCTCGGCATACCTTACGGGCACTCACCTCCTTATCTCCTCTCCTCCGTCCTCCCAGATAGTTAAAACTTAAAAACTCACATTCCCGGAATGAAATTTCTGTAAAGGATCACACTTAGCTCAAACTATGAAAATATGACTACGAGTCTAAACAAACCACGCTCATCTCGATGAATTTTCACATGACATTTTGATTTCCATTCATTTGGTTCTTCATCATCCTATCTCAGCATTCATGGATATTTTCCAATGATACAGGCGACAACTCAGAGATAAAATAAAAACCTCTCGAAGAAAATAGACTAACAAAGATTCGAGCGATTTCGCATTTCAAAAACTCTTTGCGTAGAGTTTTTTTTAACGCGTGAATATACTCGAAAGCTTCGTTTATATACTCTGTTGTCGCTTAATATTGCTGCGAAATATTAACCACTCATATCGGATTTAAACCTAACCCCTTATTCTTCCCATCAGAACTGTCTAGCCATACAGAATGCAGTTCGCAAATGAACAATAAATTGGCGGACATAACTTGCCGAAGAAATATTGCTGATGATAAAAAATCGTGGGGAAGAAACTGAAATTTTGCAAAATTGCCGAAGCAACTAAAATCACTCGGAAACGGATTGTACTTTGAAAAAAGATCATCTTTAACTAATTTGCAGCAGGTTTCGATTCCACAACGTGACCGTCCACCATTTAACGATTTGTTTATTGACGACAGCACTTTTATTTTGAGGTAAATGAGCAAAAAACTTGTGGCACAAAGTAATGCGCCACAACTATACACGAAAACAATAATCGAGTAATCATCAAGAACTGTTAAAAATGGAGTTCGAAGAGCAAAAATACGCTACATCAATGCACTTGATATGCTCAAATGAGTCAGCTAAAAGAAAAAAGGAATATTTTCAAGAAATAATTCGCAAAAATCATCATTTTGAGACGGAATTACCTTTCTATAACTTTAAAATTGAAGCGTTTCGCTATTTTATGCACATATGACTGAAATTTCTCTAGTGGTACATAGTCGTAGCCTTGAAGGCGAACATTTACGATATCATATTCAGGATAGATACGTGGATCTTCGAATTTCGGTTCGTATAAATATTTTGGCTCGAGCTTTATTGCTTGATCTCGTAGAGTTGATAGTGTTCGGCATTGAACGGCAGCTATATGCCATAATCGATTCGTGCTCATTGCCTACAAAACTCAACCTCATTTCACGACGATTTAGAGGAAAATATGTAAATACACGGAAACAGAAAAACCTAATAATGACCAAAATTTGCATAACTCTCTATGCTTTCGTCACGTCGCGATCTTAAAAACAAAGCACCTATGTGCTACATTCCCTCCGCTCCTCCTCTCAGGAAATCGTCGAAACTTGAGATAGTTCAGGCGGAATCTCGTCAAATCCTCAAGTATACTTGGATTGTCGAATATACAAGAATGCGGCATTGTGAGCATTTGCTTGTTTCTTTTTTTTAAACTTATCGACTTTTCCGCTCTCGATGGTCGAGCGTCCCTAGGCACCCCACTTTCCTCTATTTACATAGTTACTGCAGAACTACTCTCTGAGCACACAAAAGTTGAGAGATTCTAAGTCACCTGTTTTGATTATTTTAACGCGCATTGTTCGCCGTCAGTTGACAAGGAGCAAAAATTCCAGAATTTTAGATGAACTCTCCTTATTCAATGACTAAGACATCAAGAGAGAATAACGAGCTTGGTCGGAGAGTCAGCGAAACCAATCTCAAGACAACTAAAGAGTGATGCGCTTTATTGTCTGTAAGACAATGTGACAATGCTTGTCGTCGACCGATCGGGCTCAATGTGGAAGAGTCAATGAGACTCCTTAAGTGAGCTCTTTGTTAGTTTCCTATTCGAGTTGATTTACCTCAGCATATTGCCAAAAATTCTCCACCGAGAAAAAGAGCCATATCGATGCCTCGTTCACTAAAAAAGCCTTTATATGATTTCGTTTCCCCGTCGCCATTGAGATATTCCATTACAGCGTTGCAACCGATTTTCTTTGCAAATATTTTCCAATTAAAAAACAATGTTTATTAGGAATAAATGCAAAGAAACATGTAAGAACAACAAAAATGCATATGGAATGCTTAATACCCACTCAAATTTCGCAGCAATCCATCAAAGCCTACTCAATCGGTCTTCCATCAGAATATATTCCATTCAATAAGTTCATTACCGTAACTCAACAAAGTAACTCACAAACCACTGACTTCGATTCCGATAGCACAGTAATTGACATCAATGAACCCTATATTGATGTGAACTTCCAAGCGTAACCTTCTCCACAGGAAGAGGCGATGGGAACCAACGGTTTGTGTGTTTTGTATACACTTGATTGACTGATTATATCATAAAAGAAAAACTCATAAAATGCACAGTGCAGCCGATATATATCGAAAATTTCTCTTGTTTTCTTAAATGATATATGAAAAATTAGTTCCACAGTTCTTTGCTCTCTATAAAAACAACTTCCTTTGCCCCTCCACCCTCCCAATTTACGTAAAATTTTTTAGTCAATAGCGTTTACCATTGCGATCATTAATTATTAACATCTGAAAACAATACACCACGCCTCATAAAACACGTTTATGGCAATACCTTCGTTATCAACACAATACCAAAAGATTTTTGACTGTTTCCCTATGAGGCCGGGGAGTAAGTTGGAAAACAACCGTAATCGAACAATATCAGAACGAAACGAAACTCAGATCGAGGATGTGATAATAAGATTCAGGCGAATATTCCCCTGAAAATCAGCTCTATGTGGGGGAAACATATTTTGATGCTGCTCAAAAGACGTTCTATATGATGAACTTATTTTCAGCGAATAATTTGAGAAATACTTTTTTGAATAATGCACCACAATTAATTTGTTTCTTCGAAGTGAAGATTCCCCTCTTTAGTATTCCCATGTCCCTCTTCAAATTGTGTCGGCTAAGATTCCGATTACAATTGGTAGCCGCCAAGATAAGATACAAAAGAACCGAATAATATCCAAATGTGCTCACTCCGACAAAATAAACACCCTCCGAAAGAAAAGGCAAAAAATCTGAATTAAACATCCATCAATGGTACTATATTTGCTATACTTAGGTAGACGCCTTTAGGGGACAATAATTGAACAATAATGATCCACATTTCATATAATGGAATTAAAGACGAAAGACGTATAAATACAACACAACGCCTCAACACGATCGCCATCAAAAGGCATTAACCACCTTTAAAAACAAATGAACGCGAGAAAACCCTAAATTCTCCACCTACTAGTGAAAATAATTAGAATCAGCAAATCTCTTGTAAAAGATCAGCTTCAGTTCTTTTTTTTTCTTATTTACTCCAAAAAAGAAGAAGAATAGGACATTGCAAAAATCACGCCTGGAACTTCGACCTCGTTCAAAATCCAATCTTATATTAGGATATCTGAAATTGCAAAAAAAAACTAAATATTTCAGGACCAAAAGGAATGACGAGATGGTATACCACCAGGTGCCTGTGGATAGATACCACCTCCCTGCAATGGATAGGGTGTCGAATTGCTTATTGTTGAAGGAGCTGTATACTGCTGCTGGCGAAGAATCGATAACAATTTCTCCGATTTTATTCGCCTAAAACTTTTAACGCATTAAATTCATTTCAGTTGATAGAACGAAATGAGCTTAAGAGAACAGTAACAAATAATATCGAACCTCGATTACATATCCTCTTTGAAAATGCACCAGTCAATTTTTTTTCATATTCACTTCGAAGACAAGAAAATTAGCACAGATGAAAGTAAAAACCACTAAAGTGGAAAGAATCTAAGATCGACTCGAAGTGAGACTAATCTGAATTACATTTACAGTAAAATAAGAGGTGAATTATAATGAACGTAAATTAAAAGTGATATGTGAAGACAAATTTCGACTTAATGTGAGAATAATGTGAGAGTTAATCTGATAAACGAAATACCGATGATTTCTTCAAAACAACAACAACAAACAGTCTCCTTGATTCTCGACGTTTCTCCGTCAAAGCAAGAAACTTCTACATCGCACTGCATAAAGCCTTATTCAATACGAAATAATGGAATACAAGGATGAAAAAAATGGTTATACGCATCGATACGAGGATTCCGCTTCTACGAAACTTCTCCGAAATGTAAACTTTTCGCAGGGAAAAGAAAAAAGAGGTAATTTCATAGAATGTTTCGCAAGTAATATCAAAGCAAGGTGAAGGAAGCTAAGCGCGAGGAGTGGAGAGAGGGGTGGGGAGGTGACGGTATGAAAGAAGCGAAAAGTCAATATACGGGCACTACATATATGCATACTTTATGCAAAACTGCTGGTGAGTTATGAAGGAAAGGCAAAAAATACTGTCGCCGCACAGTGGCAAACGTTGTTTCATTACAACGCTTTTTACTGCACGAATGGGGTTTCGCTCAAAAACACTTGAATGCGTTCAATGGAGCTATTTTCTCACAGATAAAGGTAGACAGTCGAAGGACAGGTGAGCAACTTTTTAATCCCTGCTAGCATCATTACCAATTCCCCTATTCGCTGCCCAACGTCACTGTCAGACCTAATTCTGCACTAATAAGCCCTTCCCTCCCCTCTCTGTCCCCGAAAAAGTCCTCGACCGTATCAAACATAGTAGATTAAGCGCAACAGGTGGCTAACCTCATATGTGCCAGCATTTTCTTCTCCATAAATTCTTTTATGAACTGATCCACATCGATCTCGCCTTTCATAAAGCGATCAACTATCGCCTATAAACAAAACTTATTTCATATGCACATAAAACATGATCAATAACCGTTCACATAAGCAAAAAATATCTACATAAATTTGCATATGAGACAAGAACGCAACAATAAAACAAGAACTGTAGGCTATGGTTCTCTATCAATGCGAAACAATCGCCGGCCGAATTCCTCAACCATTGATTCGTAAGAATATAATAAATAGAAGTGCGTGACCAATATACGCCGTTTACAAATAAATTCCCTCATCAATTAAACTAATCAGCAATAATAATGTTCAAATACTACAAGACCATACCTTACATGCTTCGTTCTATTACATGAAAAACTCCTTTCTTGCGCAACTCTTACTGACTACGGAATAGATATGACTTGGAAATTTTACTCCAACAACCAATATAAATGAAGAAATGAGAATCCTAAGGCTGGCCTATTATGCCATCCTCTCATCAAATCACAGGACTACAGACTTTGTGATTCCTGGAGTTCAAACTACCTGAACTTATTAGCAAATACATGTTTAAACATGACATCTTTATCAAGCACTCAAATTAGGTGCCAACAAATGCGAAAACTTCAGAAGAAAACAATTCAAAGACAGGCGATGCCACTCAGCATTATCTTCTCTTCCGGTTATTATTTATTTCATTAAATCATAAGCAGCGTCACATTCCTCACAATAGTCTAATGACATGACAAGTTTTTTATGTATTTAAGCAAAAAACGGATTGAAAAGTTGAACGTAAAATATAAGGTTAAAGTGTGGAGCATTAGATAGGCTGTCAAAATAATATAAAAACCTCGCTCTCATCCTCGGCGCTCTGCGTTGCAGCCTGTAGCAATGCACTTGACGTATCCAATGATCGTTGTTCAGACATTGAATCTACATATCAACAGTAAAGTTACAAGAAAGCTATGCGGTATAGAAAATGATAATAATACTGCTTCTCGAGTGCCTAATTCAACTTTATCTACTTCCGCGTTCATTCCCTTTTTCAGTTACAGCCAACAATCCCTTGTCTGCTATAATGATATGCTTATCTTGATGATTCGCCTTTGCCTACAGCCTCCATTTCTATTTCTGGTAAACACCTATCTCCCTTTTCCACGGTCACTTTTAATTATCATTTCAATCCAAGCGAAAAGTTGTGGAAAATATAGAGTAGAAAAAGCAAAAAAAAGGACAGCGATATCGACAGAAAATGAATTAAAAACTGAAAAGCTCAATTGATTTCTTTTCTTTCGTCCGCTCTAGAACAACACAAATTAATTAGCTTTCCTGTGAATTAAAATAAAAAAAGATTTCAAAAAAGCGTTCCTAAGCCATAAATTCATAAATCTGAACAATAAATGATTCGCATAGACTAAAACAATCCTAAATTTAGAAACCATATTAAAGTGGAACGATGTCCGAGAAAATATTCCTTTCCCTTCAAGAGAGATAAACTAAACCACCACATAGTATTACAATAATCGACGGCAATAATTCTAAAATAAAATGAAACTATCATTAGTCGACTGAAGAAAATGCTATCGAAATAAACATAAGTGCCACCATCCCCTTACTCCTCTTTCCGCCTTAAAAACAACTTCGCAACGGCAATCAGGCGGTCATGGCTTCAAAAAACGATAGAGCATCGATCAATAAATTCCTCACTATGGCACCAATGAGGGAAATACTTCCAATTATCAGCCTATTTAAGTAAATATGTATAACTCCGTTGAGTATTCCAATAATTGAATGAAAGCATGAAAGCGCTTTCTCAATTCTAATATTTTCGATTTTATAGTCTCTAAACTTAACAAATGATAATATAAACCTTTAGCAGTGGCAACGATGAAATATATAATTAGTCATTAATTTCTATCATCGTACATTCAAAAGATTTGTTGAAAAGTGAGCATACTACGGAATCAGCCACAATTTCACATCCTCCCATGTCGTATAATAAATCGTCGAACGAATATTAGTAACTGATATACTTACCAAGTTTAGCTTTGAGCTCTTCTACTTCCGCTTTTATTTTAATTGCCTCATCGTATGTGTTCAGCAGTTTCTTTTTTGCTTCTTCGAGTCTTGGCTCTTGTGAAAGGTTCCACTCAGCCAATGATTTATTCTGCACTAGGCCCATTTCACGCTCTGTTGGCAAAGTTCGCACCTAAAATTACGAGCTAATAATCCAAATATTCTTCTCTAACAATATAATCCATTATTCCAAGCTCAATTTATCGTTCCAATTGTGAGCTGGATGCCACTTCTCTAAATTAGGCGGAAAATTTTATCTTCAGCAAAAATGCACTAGCGGAAAATTCGATAGCTTTTACAAAATTGATTTATTTGCCAATGAAGCATCTCTTCATACATACGAAACACTCACCTGTGGAATACTCTCAATAATCGCATCAATTTTCGCGTTATCGCTGAGGAGAGCATTCAGCTGTTCATTGCTCATATTGCGTATTTGGCTCATCGCTGCCGAGACGGATAATTCCAACAAAGAATCGTAGCTTGAATCGCTCATTTCGAAAACTCAAATATTTCCATTAACGATATAATATATAAAAAAGAAACTTGGAATTTTTGCACTGAAAAATAACACTCTTTTTCGAAAACTGATGATCATGAATATTCGGCGCCTGTAAAGATCACTCGTCCACTTAACACATTAAAGTGTCGCTGCTTTTAGAACTATGTTCTCTTAATTTCGGCTTTAAAAGGAAAAAGAAAACAACGGTTACTCTAGACCACGACTCGTCTTTTTACTGACCCTTCCCCCTTCCATCACCATTTCTCCTCTCCCTTAGAAGGCACATGATAATAGAGACTAGCAACTGACTCATCGGTGCTCGCCTTTTGGCCAGTACTCACCAACAAGTAAAGGTGCGAAACGATTCCGCTTCAAATATGAAAGAAAATTACCCATGAGAGGAAGAGGATGAGTAAGGAAAGAGATTACATTCTTGCAAAGGTCAACAAAAAACATCTGTGAAGACTTGTTTGGAAACCCTGGAGGATTCACATATAACACTACACTAGTGAGATGATCTAAAAAATAGTAATCCTAAATAAATAGCTGAATTTTTTGCTTGGATTTATATTGCTGGCGGAAATGGGACCATCCAATCTCTGAGAACACTCCGGTGCATGAAGTTCGACACCACTTTCAGCCGACGACAAGTAAATGGCGTTCATTGGATCAGGTTGAACCGTACTTTAATATATTTATGGATTAAGCCAGGTGATCATTTCAACTGCAACTTGCACTGAACTTAATCTGAGTCAGGAAATGAAATATTTTCGCCAACCGGAAATTGAATCGCTTGAAATTTTTCGATTTCTCTGCAACTTCAATCTCTTCCTTTCATCCACCACATATAACTATTAGACTATAAGTAAATGTACGTCGCATTTACTGCTTCAGATGACTGACGCCCAAGACATTATGCCTAAGAATTCCATTAACCCATAGTCGTCATGAGATCAAGGCTGCTGCAACAAAATGTCGCCGAATAGTACGCATCATCCTTTCTCCTCTCTCGAGAGAAATGCGTTTCCGACTTTCAGTTTTATTTATTTCTCCGGTCTACATTTTGCAATGCAAATTAATGCTTCAAGAAAATTTTTGAGTAATAACTTTTTCGTATATATCACTTTTTTTGGGGGGGCGGACAACGGAAATTGACGATATACTGTAAAATTAACCCATTAAAGTTTCACCTCAAAATTTGTCCTCAAATAAAAATTCATTTCATATAACAACAGAAAATTTTATGTAATCCGTATAACTGATTCAGCTTTATATATTTTATAGTTCACTTAAATTGGCCAAAAACTTTAACGTTATCATCGAGAATATGAGAAATGCCATTAATATTAGTAGCCTTCTTCAGCTTATCACATTTATCACAACACCCTTATCACAAAAGAAAATAATTCCTTGACTAAGCATCTCCTCATCACCGCCTATCTTTAAATATCTCTAAGAAACGGTTCTAGTATCTAATATTATAAGTGGGAAATATCCCAATCGAAAATATTCGAAAACTTTGTGGATCATCATTGCAAAACTCTCATACTATGGCGATCATAATACTAGATGATTTTGCATATAGACATGGTCAAATTTAGTAATTGAGAACGATGATATGGGCACTTCAAGTAACGCTATGGTACCATAGGATAGTCTTCTATTGTTGTAACCTCCATTATTTAGGAAGTGCTTTCTATTTTAGCAATTGCTCAACCCGTTTTCCCGGTTACGATGACGATCTGTCGCAGTTCATATCGCGAAAGTACCAGAACACTTCACAATAACTTCCCTTCCTTCATTTCTCTCGCCATATACAAGTCACTATGGAGAGTCCCACAATCGCAACGGTACTTTAGGGTATCCGCAACACCCACAAACGAGGAACCCATGAACTGAATGCGTCTATTTGAATTTTCCCTTATCGATAAACTCTTCACTTCGATGTTCTTCAAGAGCAATTTTCGTTTGGAAACGTAATTTGGGAAATATTTCTCATATCGAGCATTCGAACAATTCATGAATAAATGCCCGGATGTGCAAACTATTGCACCTATAAATTACCCGAATGTAGAAAGCATTGAATCTCAAAGGTTAATTGATCGAATCGAACATTAAAGACTTTTAAATCCTCAAAAATAATCTACACAATGGATATAAGCCGATCGATATAAACGTCTCGACTCCCTTAGATGTGAATAAATATGTGAATATTTTGAAGTACCTACAACTTAGCGATCTCGGCTTTATTACACAACTGCGCAAAGAATTCATCACTTCGAGAAATTCCACTTCTTGAGTGATCTTATCGGATCATTTCTCGAATATTTATGTCGGCAGCCAATATCCCTAACGTCTACTTATGTGATCGCTCTTCGTTGAGAAAATATTGTATGCTGAATTACATATATATATATATATATATATATATATATATCTTGCAAAATATACGTAATCAATACGTGGATGAAACCTTATTTGGACAATCGAGAAACACTAATCAAACGCCAAATAAAAATGATTTATCCAACAATAATTCAAAATGAAGAAGAAATCTCTAATCAAAAAAAAATAATAATAAATCGTATATTTCTCGCAAAAATATAATCATCAAAAAGTGAGAAAGAGAGAAAACAAACGATCCCACCAAATAACGTATTGAAAGAACTCGTAGATAAGCGTCAATATACAATGAAATCTTTTCAAGTCAATTGATTTCATTCATATTTGAGAATCTTCAAAGTAATAATTATAATATCTAAAATTAGCAATCGAATATGTCCCCTCACCTCCCCACCCTCTCCTACTATATTTTAGAGGAAATTTGCCAAAATATATGAAAAAATAAAGTCTAAAATATAATTATTCTCTTTAGAGGTCTATTAAAAAAGAAGAGAGGAAAAGAAAAGAAAAGAAAATCTGACAGGCACATCGATATATTCGAGCAAATACACTCAAAACTTCCTCTAAATCTTCGAAAGAATGAAAGAAACATATCAAAATTCCCTATGATTTCAATAAATGCAATCGACTGACGTTCGATAATTCGCTGAAATAAATTCATATAGAAATACTGAATAAATAAATTCATATAGAGAGGTGATCGGTGCTGAACAACCGATCACCTCTCAATTACTCTCTTCTCAAATATTGTAGCTGCAATGGAGCCGTAATAAAATTACGAACACTATCTACTATCGCCGTCGAATTCTCATACCCGAAAATATTCATTACATATCACAGGTAACCGCTTAATAGTCACAAAATGCTTGTAAGTGCCGACAGAGGCGACACACAACATATACTTCGACAACATAAGGAAGCCCGAAGAGGACAATTCAAAGAATACAAGCGAGTAATAAAGTACGACACGAGCCTTCTTCTATGTCCTAAAATAAGACTTTCAAAGTTCAAAAAAAAAAAAATTGTTAATGTCAGCGACGAAATACTCTCAATTAAGATGGGGAGATATCAAATAGAAATCTGCTCACACTATGTTTTGAAGAACAAAAAACCGACATTTAAGGATATTTTGAGAGACGATACATCGACGACCGTAAAAAGGATGCATAGCATAGAAGAGAAATAAACACGAGGTCAAGTGGCCAAAGAAGAAATAATATCTTGAAGAATGCACTTCGATATGAGCGTCCGACTGCCGATATAAAGGAAAACTCGACGACGAGTTGCTTCAGCTAACGTATATGAATGTATTCAAGTCGGATGAATCACGGGCGATGAACTTATTCTCGATTAACCACTCAATCTTCAAAAAAAAAAACATTTATACAACTGTAATGATCAAAAATTCGCAATTATGACGCCAGCAATTCTCCCCCTCCCCTTCTCTCTCATCTGCCTCTACTCCTCATCTATCCCTTGCTTCTTCCTCCACCTATATCCTCTCCCCCTCCCTCTTGCCCTTGTTTAAACACGTTATAATTTCGAGGCGATATACAACTAGAGTGCATACCATATCAGAAGTTGAAAAAAAAATTTGTTTCCAATCCTATAATGGAAGAAGAAAAAACTTACTGCAGAAAGGATTTTCATTAAAGGGCAGATTTATTTCCACAAAACCTCAGGATCGGTTCAAATCTGCTCCAGAAAAATGAAAGAAGAGGCGACAGTCGAAATCCTAGGTGAATCATAAAAAAGTAAAGAAGTTAAGTTATAACCTGTTCTTTGATGAGTTTTCTGGATGGTTGGAACATATGTTTGAGTAGTTCAATAAGTTCCGTTTGTAATTGTGCACTTTGACAACGTTTGCGTACTTTCATAACCTTCAATGAACATTCGTGGATGCAATGACGTCGAGATCATTTTCAAAGATATTGGCATTTAGAGAACTTTTCAATAGTGAAATATTAGCCTTCAATATTTTTTAAAATATTGAAAAAGCCAAACATATAATTACTCAAATATCAACATAACTGTACTATTACTAATTAATATGTGATCGATATTTAAATAAAGAAAACAAACGACAAAAAGTTTCATCACACCAACTCCACTCAATTTTCGAGAAACTCGCCATAAGCTGTGCTCAAAATAACGGACACTGCTGCAGATAATTCGCCACCTTTGCATTCACACTCTCAAATATGCAACAACGTAACAATTAAGCGACAAAAGACAAACGAGTCAGGACGGTTTGACTCTTTCAAGCAAACGACGACTTTTCAAACAATATCGCCATCTCGTCGCTACTATGCGAACAATCACGAGTTCAACAAGCTACCCCACTAAACTATTTCAATAAACACGCAGATATTTTAGTGTCTGCACAGGTGTTTCAGCACATTCAGAAGTATTTCAGTATATCCACAAGTGATTCAGTATTTCGATATCAACCAACCTTGACGATCGCCTCTTGCACACGGAAAACACGTAACGCAACAATATCATCGTGCTCGGCTTGATCACTTGGCTCTGTAGAAAGTTGTAAACGTCCAATTAGATTCACTCGACCTCGGCTTTGCTCTTTGCCGTTCTGAACGCAACCATCCATACACCCTCTTTTTTCAACTTATGAGATCACACAATAAAACATCTTAACTTCCGAAATCCTAAGCTATTGTAATGAAATTGTCCGGAGCCTCAAGGTTTATAATAAATGCCGCCATGGATCTATTTTATATGGCTCAGAAAGCACTCAGAGCCGGACTTGGTGAAGAAATCATCAATGAGTAGTGTTAGCAGAGGATGCCGTTATTGTGCAGTCAACGGGAAAGCCGAGTGAAAGGGAAACTTTACGCACAAAATGGATGATTTCATGTAAGTTAGTAAGTTCTACGAAATTAGCAAACCATTTTTTGCACATCCAATTGGTGAAGGACCTGAGAAAAAACAAATTCCGCTATGATCCACTATTGAAAGCTAACAGAGTCTCCGAAGACCCAATTATGCGATACTCCCCATTTTTGTGAAATTAGACAAGATAAAAAACCCGTCCCTCCACCCTCTCCCCCTCCCAACCTTATTCTAAGATGATCAACGAATGCCAACTCTAAAACAACGATGTGTAGTCGAAATATAAATTAGAGAATATTTAAGGACACTGAAGCAACTTCCACAACATGAAACGTTTTCAATAGAGAGAATCAATCACGCTCTACCGATACCTCTTTCCACTCCCTAAAATCATTTATGTTCCGAAAGCTTGTCATCTCTCCTCACATCTAGATTAGAAACAACTTCGCTACAAGATCATATCTCACAATGCACGACGATGCGGGTTAATTCATCGATTTAAAAAAAATGCCATTCTCACATATCAAACGTATCCGAACAGCAAACTATATTTACTCAGTTTGCAGTACAACAAAGATACATCGCTGTGGAAAACGACTTTCTTTGAAAGTAATTATTTGAGCAAAAAATCACGAAGGTTGAAACCTTTATAACGGCGAACTGTTGATTAATCCAAAAAAGAGTGGAATCAGTGAAATCACGAGGATTCGGGGGTGAACAATCCGTTAGAAGCACTTGATGACGCATTTTCGGAAACGCTACCAAAGACTGAAAAAAAACATTCACAGATGAGAACCGGTAAGTTATTTATTGATAGATCAACTTATCATTCAGTTTTGCTTAATGACCGATCTGTTCTAAGAGGGCTCCAGGCAAACTTTTTGGCTTTGTCCTGCCGAATCATTCCGACTAATGGTTTCAGTGTAAATGGGCGGTGAAGCAAGTCACATGGAACGACGATAAATCGGCTCATCAATATCCGATGGGGAGGAGACGAGCCTGAGCCCTCACCTTCGCGTTACCTCACAAATTCAGGTAAACGGAGATGGCGGTGATATGAATGCACTGTCGATTCAAATAAATTTCAACTTATTAACGGATGTTCGTTATTCAAATAACTACACCAACAAAATCAGCAATGAATATAAGCTTGTATAGAAATTTGTTGCGGCATTTCATAGGAATTGTATCCTTTCGGCCGCTCTCATATTTCGAGTCGGACCACTTAAATAAGTGTGTGTGAGGCATTTAGTTCGTGATCTTTCTTAGCTACCATCATATTTGAAAGGACTCTCCATAAATAATAACCCGATAAAACTATATCAGAAATAGACGATCGAGGCACCAAGGGGAGGGGATTTCTTTCATTTCAATCGTTACATTCTGCAGATATAACCATATAGCAAAAAAACAGTATGCACTGGTAGTGTCATCATATTAATAGTACCATAAAGGAGCATAAAGTGTGATTATCTCTTCGGATGCTTGCAAAAATCTACTTCAACTTGAGTGAGAACGCTAACAAATATTTCGGAAGGCAAATAAAAATGCAGAAAAAAAAACCAACGAATAAAGTTCTATTAAGTTCTGCGTGTGGCAACTGTGTCGCAATACGAATACTCTCATAAGAAAGGCGATCTTTTGCACGATCGTTCCAGCAGAATAATACTGACATTTGTAATGTTGTCACGTCCAAATCGAATCTGCCGACTGCATTCCCGAACGTTATCTGAACTAATCACTAAAATCCCGCAACCAAATACTCGATAACATTAAACATCAAATAACCAAATCTTTGAGTTGAACCAGGCGGTGCAGTGTGGCTACAGGCAGGACAGAGATCACGAACTTGCATGCTCTCTACGACCTAACAGCTACACAATGGTATCGTGAAAAATCGTCAAAAATGACCCATTTGAGCTTCGACTAACCAAAAGATTTATATTTTCGTGGCCGACTTTTCAGCCTCTAGCCTTCTACCGTTGCCGTACGCCATTCTTCAATATCTCATGGCTTCATGTGCTTTCGGAACCGCAAAAAGAAGCCGATCGGATGCACAGCTTCAAGAGACGACAAGAAGCTGGCACTCCACCTGAGTACTAAACGCGGCAGTCGGTAACTACGAACATAATAATTACTCAGCAAAAATGCTTTCTCAATTCCATACAACCTAAAGTCGACTATCTCTTCGTGTGTGGCTGCTCCACATAACTTCAAAATCGGTAAGACCTAACCGTTCCATGCGACCAATGATGCAGCCATTGCAGTTTTCTGCCAGAATGCTGTTTTTTATAGAACTGGTCTACTTCGGGTATGAATTCCTCCAGTTCTCGAGGCATCTGCACTTGAATCCGTTCACCGCCACGTGACCATGCACCCGCATTTAATATTTTGATCGATACACAGTCTATAAACGTAAATGCTAATGAAACCATGAAATTCCATTATGAAGATCAGAGTTGCGATCAAGTAAAGTTAACAGATAAGATATCACAACTATCATCATCTCTCACATCAATAAGATGGGAGGCCGGGGGACAGATGGAAGGGGAGCAGGAGGTGGAGAGGGAGAGGTTGGTTGCGCATTTAAAAAAGTAGATACAAGAGAGGTACCACTATCGTAATGCTCATAGCAACTTTTAAAAGACATGGTCGTTCATAAAGCCCCGGAAAGTGCATGATAGCAATATAGAATTTTGCAGCAACATAGATTCTCATATTTTCCCACTGCTCATCCTTCATATAGGTGATATATTATTACTCATATTATTCGAAAATGTAGATGAACTACTGCGCTCTTTTCTATCTTATTCTTTATATGGTGGTTTTCCACTCAGTTTTCCCGTTTCATCCGCCTACGCCGGAGATCAGAACCTCAGATCGAATAATAGAGAAAAAGTGGGGAAGCTGAATTCCCCGCTGCGAAAACCGACACAATCGATGAAATAATTTTGCTGACAATATATGACAATGATTCAGGATCATGAGTGGCTTTGATCTTCTTTTATATTTCACTGCCCAGGAAAACAAGTGGATTTCAAATTCTCAAACCTGTAGAAACGTGTAACAATACCTGGAAAAACAGTGGCAATTTCCAATTCATTAATAAAGACGGACCGCAAGAGCACATCCTCTGTTGTGCACTAAACATCGCGCCTTACATATTGGGCAATTTGAACTAAGCAATTATGGCTAATAATCGGATTCAACTCCTAATCGTAGGGTCTTTTACACGCAAAGGGAACTTACTTCGATAGCATTCTACCTATATATGAACGTGGATCCGTATCTTAAAATGTTTTCCGCTGATCACGCGCACACAAATATATTCTTCAAGTTTTTGATTTATCGCAACTTCACGACTTGAAAGATTGATGAATTAGAAGCTCGAGCTTCATTCATCACAAGACTTACAAAGTCAGATCGACAATATAATGCCTGCCGTTACGCTGATCGCTCACTCTACTCTCAACGACGACGACGTTTTCACACTTGCATTCAACTGAAACGAGCTACTCGAAAAATCTATATTTTCCGACTTCAAGCCTTCAGATGTCAGATGCTTGCATTAACGAGAAAGTGCTCATTCCTTCTATAAAAGCTTTGCTATTATATTAAATAAACCTTATTTTCACTTATTAAAAAAAAGCGACTTACCTGCGATATTATTGTTGTTCGATCCGACTGACTTCTTAAAAGCTGCATTTAAATCCTTATTCACTTCGATATCTTGCAACATACGATATAATTTATTCACAAAATCGGCCGGCATACCCGCATCGCGCAACCTCAAATAATTTTGTAATCTATAGCTATTCCTTTTTCTTCCCCCGATAAATATTTATCCTCATAAAAATAGACAACAAATGAATAAAGCAGAAACGCTTAAAAACTACCTCCCCTCCCTCTTTCCCATTCGAAAAACGGAATTAGATAACTCGAAGCAAGAACTCATGAATGCAGTTTTCGGCCATCTTAAGAAACAAAATAAGGGAAAATGAGTAGTGACCCATGTCATGACTATCTACCTAGAATTAAACCACTAAAATAGAGGAAATTCCATCACTAACTTCAACAAAACACCGTAACAAGACTAACCTTACTATAGGAAAATTCCATCTATAGAAAGTCAAGAGACCTTCGAGGCTCTCAATCAACTCAAATAATGGAATACTTAAACAATGGAAAATAACTCCTTCAAATTTCAGTGCATGTCACTAAAGAAAAGTTGAGAATGACCTTCAAATAACTGGGGATGACCTTTAGGTAAGAAGCAACTTACCTCGTCACCATATGTTCTTCTTTTTCTTGATCGGCACTCATCTCTAGAATAAGTCGTCGCGCTAAATGCGCTTTATGGAAACGCATAAAAACATCTTTGTTCGCAACATACTTCAATACCAGCAACTGCAATATAGTTTTCTAAGCTGCATATTATAAACTTCAATACCTCAAAGTTAGAAAAACACTCAAATGATGCAATCTGACTAAGTGCAACCTTAATATTACTGGTAATAGTTAAACACTCCGACATTGAGCAATACCCTTGGTAACAGACTGATAATTAACTGATAATTAATAAACTGATAATTACTGCAAAACACTCTTAAAAGTCCAACTCTCAGCATCGATTGTCATGCGGTGCAAAACATACTTTCCAAAAACTCCTCAATAGCCATATTGAAACGTTTACATCCAAGATCACTTCAGATCGAATATGAAGATCGATTTCGATCTTTAAAAGGCTGCCGAATCAAACTTTAATCGCCTTTGGAGAGCATTACTCCAATATTCGAACGAAACTAAATGAGGCAATCAGATTATCGAAATAAAACGAACCACATCGTTGAGTTTAGCGTCGATTTCTTCAGAGGATAATCTTTTCGATAATGCAGTTTTCCTTAGCAATAAATCACAAAAATTCGCCAATAATTCAGGACATCTTGATTCAGCTTGTACACGTGAACCTCTTCAAATATATCATCTTTTGCAACTTAGGGCATATCTGTACAACACCCCCTAATAAGCTTCTTTAGCCGGTTTCCTAAAAAGCTCTCAAAATGTCACTTCCGGTTAAGACAGTGAAAGACATACTTCTGCTGAAATAGTGAATAACACCGTTTCCAGTTATCGAACATGGCTCAATTACTAGGTATGACCTCATCACCAGACTGGTATTTCTCCTATTCAGTTATCCCCTTATGCCTTATCTCTTTTCTAATTTTCTTAGTGACTGCAAGCGTCCGAAGCCATCTCTGATTGGAGGTCGAAATCATAGCAGCAATTTCGACAACTTTTCAATTGCCTCCCTCTTGCATTAGATGCTTTCTTCAAGTAAAATTTGAAAGATACAACGAAAAAAAAAAACAAATCCAATATAATATAAAATATACAACTTGCTGTCTACCTTATATATCTTATATTGCCGTATATCTTCAAATTATAAGAAACAAAACGGCATTGTAAACGATCGAAATGATTCCCATCACATGACGGTAGTGCCTTGAGAATATAACGAAGCAAATTTCATAGGTAACTATGTAAATGGAGCGAAAAATACTGAAATAAACACCTCAAAATGAAAAAAACCTATATTCTCGAATAACTTTTAAGAGAAACGAACTTACTGTTTTGCTTTTGAACTAGCAATTTCCATCCTGAAAATACACGTATCATTCACAACATCCTGAAATGCCTTATCTCTTGCGGTCAAAAAACGTGGATCATCATAGAATGCCGTTGCCACTAAAGAACTAAATCGTGAGAACATCGATAGTAACTGCTCCACATACTTCTCTGGATCCTAAAATAATCAACCGAATTAGAATCTCACAGTAGTGAAATATTAAAGTGAAACATCAATTCACTACTACATTTTATGATTACATACGAGTGAATTGAATCGAATCAATTCGTGAAAAATGCCTATATAATATATCAAAGAAACATAGAAATCGCTTCAGTTTCTTCACTAATCGTTCCCCTAGCAAGTTTCCTCATCAAATACGGGAAGGAAAAAAGATAAACAGAAAGGAAAGGGTTGGCGAGGAGCGAATGCTCCCCTCCGCCCATATTTTTCAATGAAATTCATATTATCTGAACTCCGAAATGAGAAGAAAAAAACGGATAATTTTACTAACAACACTAGAGATCAACATAATAACAACACAATTGAGGATGTACCTCACCGTATAATCCGCTTTTAAACGATCAATTATGAGAACGTAAAAACTGATTATCGCTATCATCTAACTGATAGCACTGATGACCGATCCAGCCTTTATTAATCTGATTCTTTGCGAAAATACTTAAAAATAATCGCAAAGCTTATCCAATCTGTGATCGAAAAAAACCAACCGTCGTTATGGTACTCGCATTTGCCATCATATCATTTAATGCTTCAGTTCGAATATATTGATCTAAATATTCCAAAATTGATTGAATACCCGTCGGTGTTCGCTTTACGAGACGATATAACATTTGTAGCTCTAAATAAAGGATAATAAAAATAGCAGATACCTTCATAATATCGATATCTTTATAACTTATCGTTGGAGAAAAAGCCGACAAGAAAGAGCGCTGTGGCATCTCATAAAATCCGACTTCTCAAAGATTGATGCCCCCGATATATGCGTTCAAAACTTTAAACTCGCGAATTTATTTCCTCCTCAAAAATCGTCTCCATTTGTATAAAATATTACATCCTTTGTGATTTCCCGTCAATATTTTCTTCTCTTTTATTTGCATATGAAAATGCTCGCAGATCGTTTATTTCCTATGCGCTGTGATCAAATGATCATCGATCTTCTCATCAAATCATTTCTCGATATATCCTCGTCACCATGTCAATAACAGATCAAATATCGATCCACAAGTAGAAAAAAACCAGCGAAATCGACTTGTCATATTCCACAATGCAAGAAGATATTATGAAAGCTTTAACTTATGAGCGATTAATGATGATCCACATCGCTTACGAACGAATAATAACCGCAGTGAATTCGACGCTATATCGACCGATAACTGCTTCACATCAGCAAACTACCAGTAAAAGCTATCAAAATAAACACCTATCCATACCTATCCATAGTTAAACATCACCGCATACTCCCAATCGATCAATGAGTAGTACTAAAAACCTTATCCACTTACAGATCACAATATGCCGATCATTGAAATGACTGCTTTCAATGATTTAACTAAAACTATGATCAATGAAACAAGAAAAATACATACTTTCGATATGATTACTACTGATTAAATGCAGACATTCGGCAAGTAGTTGCTCTTGGAATTGCACCACCAATACTGATACACAACGTTCCAATAACTGTAATACACGATTAAGAATTTGAAAAAAAAAAAAACAATAATAATAAAAGTTTCTAAAAAAAAAGATCCTTTAAAAGTAACGAGTACCAAATCAATATATAAACAAACAATTTAGAGAAGTAAAAAATTGCTGCAATGAGAAAATAATTTCAATCCACTTTCATATAAATCTAAAAAGAAACAATAAATTAGACTAAATTAAAGAAAATGAACAACTCTTTGTAGCGAATCCGCATTGCTATCAAGGTATCGCCTTCCACGTGCCTCTTCTTCACTTAGCTTCGTATCCGCATAGGTCATATAATTCTGCACTCCGTTTGCCTCCAATATCTACAATATTTGACTCTAAAAAACCGTAATATCACCTCATAATTCAATATTTAATAATTCAGAGATAATTATAACATTATCATTTGAAAAGACATAAATTCGGTTCTATGGAACTGATCGAAAAATACATCGATAGCGTCTACGAATGCTAAAAAAATCCATCTTAGTCATGCGATATCCGCATTAAATATATCATTCTATACTAATCTATTACTTATAAATTTCTCTAATAAAAACCTTCAACTAAGAAAACTACAAGTACTTATAAATTGAAAATATCACTGTAATATACCCAAATATGATGGAATAGAAACATTAAATGAGACGGCTAGTGAAACGGATCGGCGACGGCTAGTGAAACGGATCGGCGACGGCTAGTGAAACGGATCGGCAACGTTTTTCTCTCTTCTACTCTATTCGACTGCCAAAAAGTCGATCGAATGCACTCAAATTGCGTTTCCACAAATTCGATACTAACAATTACTCCTTCGGAGATACCCGAAAATTTGATAAAGAAAAACCTCACAAAGCCGAATCATTCCATATAAATTTCCTCCCGAGCACTTATAACACTAACATATCGTTCATAGAAAATACAAAACGAATTAAGAGCAGAGAAAATCTTCTCACTCAATATGTGGGAAAATTATCTTTACAATTGGCAATCATCCGTATTTCACCATCTCCACTATACGCCTTCACCTTTCCCTCTTGTACTATAGAAGATTCTTTTCCGAGAAAAGAGGAATAAGTGGGCTAACATTCAAACGATAATTAATCGTGAACATGAAATTATAATAAAAAAAAAAATAAAATAAACACATAATTCGATTTTTCAACTCGTAACGATCTCCCATTAAACGGAAAACAATATTCTACATATTAATAAAAAAAAATACACAAATTTTCCTCTCGTTTCTTTTTCTTTTCGATTTTTCGATGATTCGTCTATCCGCTTAGCATTCGATCAGATATTTCTCGCCTCAACCCTAACCGTCATAATGCGAGAGGAAAGAAGAGATATAAGGGGGGAAAAGTGCACATGAATAGAAAATATTCTACGAATGAAGATTTTATATAAATGAATATTGCAGTACAAATAAATACTTAACAATGCTCTATACAAGTGAGATAATAGAAAAAAAAAATGGAAAGAAGCTAGATGAAACACTACTTGAGCGGCACGTGATTTGTAGAATTTCTCAGTTGCATCGATGTAGGCCTTCTCAAAATTCGCTTTATATACCGCTAATGAATCATTCGCATCGACGTTCAATGATACTGAAAGTATTACATTAACGATACCAAATTTCCACTGATACTCATAAACCGATCTCGGCAACACAATTTCATCATGAAATAATGCACTTCGAGAAGATTTGTTATTTAATTATTTATATAATTTCATTTAATCGTCCCAATTTCGTATAAAACGTTTCCAAAAGATTAGAATCCTGTTCCGATCATGGCCCATATTCCGGCCGGGACAGCCCCGCCACAAACCCTTTTAAAGGTCCATTAATTAACTGCACTATGGTTGAAACCGGAGGGCCAAAAAACTCATTTCGTTCATATATTCTCATCATAACCTTATTTCGGCTGTTTAGTCGTAATGCATATGAAAAAAGAACAGAATAAAGGTGTTCACCTAGCTTAACCTTCACATAAAAAACACAAAAACCCATTGCCTACCATGACCTGATCACTTATTACCTTTAAAATAATATACACTAATTCATAATATACACTAAAGATGAAGGGCGCTTGATCAAGCTTATCGCAGATTTCGTCAAGATGTGTGGATCGGCCATCCCGTTACGATATGATGGATTCACATTTGATTTCTATGTGAAGAACTTTTCTCCAGCTGAAGCTAATACCCTCCTGCGGCAAGCTGATCAACATAATGAAATTTAAGATTTCTGCTTACCATATGATTGCCGAACTCCAATGACGAGTTGCGGATCGAATGCTTCACCATTTCGTTCGGCTTCCACCAATCGCATTGCGGCATTTTGAAGTTTATCCTTTATTCCTTGAAATATTGTTCCGTTCCAATCATCTAACATCTTCTGAAAGAATCCATTCTTTTAGTCTCATAATAAACGAAATCATCGAGCAAAAAACCTAACAAAAATTAATCCTCACTAATAAATTTTTCACAATTAAATACTATCATATATATGGGTTCCACGCACAGGAAGTTAGACGACTTCCTCGAATGGTTGAAGGAAAGTAAATTAGATCTGCTTGAAAAATTCTATAGGTTCGAAAAGCTCTAAGTTCCGATATGAATAAAGAGGCTAAACATTTTCAAGAAAACGACAAATAACTGAAACTTGATCTTCTCATCAGCTTATGCTCGGAGGCGGTGCTACGTCTAAGGGAAAATTATGGCGCACCGTCGATGAGCATTATAGACAAGCTAACAGTATGGTCTATGAGGATAATATTTCAAAAAATAAAGCTAAAAGTTGAATACAATTAAATTTAATCGAAATAGTTTCAGAGAAAGCACTGATATAAAAATATGAAACAAACCGCCGACACTAGAGCCGTAGCAGTTTTAACGGCTCGATTTCTACCTGCGCAATTCAACGCCATATTCTGCTCGAGAATATAGCTGAAAGGTTTCGGTAGATATTCGGTCTGTACGAAGAATTTCACCCATTCGGCTATATATGCTCGTAATATAGCGCTTTCCTCCTCGTGACGCCTGATACGCTTAAATATAAACGTTTATGTGGTTTCAATGTGAACGTATCTAACCAATAATGAAAAAAACATAATAAAAGCGAAAATTTTATCTTTAGAGGAGATTTCCCAGGTTTATCACCTATTCATGGATTATCAAAAGTCTTTATCCTTTCGAGAAAGAAAGAAAGAGAACAGCATTCAATTAATTATATCACCTCATTTTCCCTAAATTAAAGTCAACTAACCCTTTCAGCAGCTAATATATAGCGATGTACTTCAATTTCTAATTCCCTTCTCACCATCTCTCCACCTCCATCGACCCAAGTACAAATTCGATGCACCGTTGCGAAGAGATCTTGCCACTGCTGTTTGCTCACATTCTAAAAAGCGATTCGCTATGAACAGTACACACGAATACTGAACGCCTCGGCGAAATAAACTAATCTTGAGTGAGATCATCGAAGAGGTAAAAATAATTTTAAATAAAATGAGGGGATAATAATGTCTATCGCCTACTCAGATGGATCCATTGTTTCATATTCCATATATTATATAAGAATAATCATAACTTAGGCGCAACCAAGTTATACCTTAATTGATAAAGATGCCATATCTGTTGACCATACTTCCTTATAAGCTCTCGACAATGATAAAATCCCTCCTCATAACAGTTCACTTCTATTAGAAAATTCCTCACGTTTGAAATACTGACGAATTTCAACAATCCCATTTTCTTTTCTGCCTTCTACTCCTTAATTCGAAACTTTCAACCCCCAATCAATTTAGCTACTCTCATATTACTTTTCAATATCCTCATATCGCCTACAGAGACATACCTTTAATTAGCGGCTTCCGCCTTTCATACTTAATCAGACCTCTCATTTGTTTCGAATAAAAACGCTTTCAGATTGTTCAACGAAGCTCCTTTAGCAATATCGGCGCTCATTGGAGAAAACGTTTCACATCATCATTACTGCTATCTTCCTATGAAATCTTTTACAAATATCGTGCCATTATCTCTTCTAACTTCAGCCAATTTTCTATGAAAAAATAATAATAATAGCTCGTTTCGAGGTTACCCGATGGTCACTATCGCTGATCACTTAAGAGATTACCCTATGATAGAGACATATTAGATGTAGTTGCGGTTATTTTCGAATTGAAACTATCCCAACCAAGAGATACAAAAAAGAACGGTGAAAAATGATGCTATAGAAGTGTGTCACTTGTAAACGTCAATCGAGAGAGATGATAATTTATTTCCCTATACGAGAAGAGTTCATCCTCTATGACAATGTGTAGCTGGCGCTCTCGTTATCGCTTATCAATCATAAAAATATTCACAAATTCATATTCTCTCTTCAAATATATCATATTTTTTTCTATTAATTAAAAAAAATATATATAAAAGTAAAATTTCGTAAAAAGAACTAACTTACCTGTTGATTTAGAAGTGAAACGAGTGTACTTCTTGCTTCTTTCCATTCCGGTTCAAAATGAACCGTCTCTCCCTTCAATTATAAGTATTAGATATGAGGTATAATTCTACTAGATATTTACTCACATTATCGATCATTATTCTCCGTATGAAAAAGAGGAAAAATTGAAAGCTTCGCTACTAAAATCCTTTAGATTGCTTCTCTAACATGAAATATAATAAATCCCTGTAACAATGTTCATTGCCTATAAACGTGGTTCATATGAACTACGTTGAATTGCGATCATATATAACTTAATTCTAATAAATCATAAAGTTTCAGAAGGAAAAGGATTTTGCTTGAATAATATCACAAATAAGGATAATACATCGGATATCTCCATTCGGTGAGTCATTGGAAACGATGCCATTTCGTTGCTCTTTAAACGTATATCGTTCATAATTTTATACTTAATATATATATTTAGGGTAAAGATAATCGTAAAGGATTGCATCATATTGCTTGTAAGTTTCATGTGTGGAAACTGAGAAGTTCAACGAAACTCATCATCATCATCCACTTATGCCTCCAGCCTAAATACACCAAAATCAGAGTAAAGACTACAAATCATTACTGGTTGCGTTGACAAACGACTGCGGTGGAAGATTGATTGATGGAAAGGAGAGCTATGAGGAAAGCACTCCCTAACTAATATCACAAAGACCGCCTATATATGAGATTTGTTAATGTTTCAACAGACGGATGTCATCTTAAAACGATACTGCTATAGGAAATAAAACGTCTCACTCAGCGTTCTCACATTTTATCATAAAGTAGAAAAAAAAAAGAAAAAATTAACGAGAAAATTATTAAGAAAATACTGAAAAATATGTGGAAATTTTTTCATAAAAAACAATAAAAATAAATAAAATATAACAAAAAGAAGAAAAAAAATGCTAAACAATAATAGAAAATAAACGAATAAAAAAATTGAGAAGTATATATTTATAACGATTAAACTAATATTATTCATAAAAATTAGATTGAAACTACGTAAATCGGATAGACCTCGAAAATATTTAAATATATATATATATATATATATTTTTTTTTAAGTTGAAAAAAGAGAGAATAATACAAACCCTTAACATCTTTGGATATTACTCGTTGATGTTAGATACTCGTAACGGAATGGATCGGTGATGATGTGCTTTGAACGGATCGGAACGCAACTGAATCGGCGATAGTGAGTGTTATTTGAAAGACGAAAAGCGTTCGTATGAATCGACGCGAATCATCCGATCGAATAGGCGCACTCGACGATCGGATAGCGCAAAGCTTTACTCTAATAAGTTGAAATATCAATCATAAACATATTCTTATCGTTTATGAAGTACGACTGACGTCTCATCGATACGATCGTCGCCATCATAACAAATTTATCGATTAAATTAACGAAGTGAAATTATTTTTTCAACAAATACTCTAAAAAATTCATTACTTCTAAACGTCTAAATGATCAGAGTGATCAAAATAAAATCGATAATCAATCAATCGATCGATCAACTTCAAGCGAATAATTTTATGCTCTCATTATGAGAAGATGAAATGAAAAAAGAAAAACGAGAAAAATTATACAAAAATGAGAATTTTGAAAATTACATTTCAACGATTAACGAGAGAAAAATTCCATAAAGAGAGCAAAAAAAACAAATTTGTTTCTCTTATATAATCAATCGATTGTAATTTATTATTAGTTTCTAAAGAATTTTATGTGTAAATATTTCAATATTATAAGTGAGTAAAAATAAGAACGAAATATTTTTCATAATTAAATTATTCAAATAAAATTTCATCGATTTTAATCATCAACAACAAGATCGACGAACGTAATAAAATATCTCACACTTCCATAGAGAAGCTATAACTAATTCGAGGTCATAAAGGTCGAGCATTTAGGTGCCCGAAGTTTGAAACAACCTTTTCCCCTTCGATCAGCACTCCAACCATCTTTCGATGCGAACACCGAACTATGAGAGCAGAAAAATGCGCCACTCTCAAAGCGCCACCGAACGCAACGATGTTGTAACTCATCAATAAACTTACCGTACCCGCTCGAATATAAACCCGGATGGAAATGAAACGCTCTATGCCACTAAAACTTGCTCTGAAACACTCACATCTCACGATTGTTCCCTTTCGAATATTAAAGGAATACAACTTCGCGTATATTCCCATCGTTAAATACCTACAAATCCAAATATCCGCCACTGCGTAAAGCATAAGGAGGTAGTGGCCGCTGCGAGCGCATGATTAGCTCTACAAAAAATGATCAGAGGTGGAGCCGGAGCTTTGCTCCGAACAATAGCCCTTTAAACCCAGGCTCCCCTTCATATATAAAGCCTTTGCCGAGTGGGCGTTGAAATAAAGTTGACGAAACTACTTGCCGGACCGAGGCTTGCCAATCAATTAAGCCTTTTTCCCTTGCAAGACGTAGATGATGACTATCCTTTTCCGGTTGAACTTCTTTCTTTAGGCACTGGGAAAAAATTGAGGCACATGGGCTTCTATTCATGCGAGGACGGTAGCTCGTGAACGACAGAACCTTATCGCTCTCTCAAATTTTACACAAAAACGTAATTCATACACATTTCTACACAGTTTTTGCAAAACAATTTTGAAGTCATGTTATTCCCGCGGGCAAAGGAAATGTTCTACGGGCAAATATTTAATGCTTACTACTTTCTGAAACGATCCTTCGAAGAAAATTGAATGCCCAACAATTGTAAAAATACGGAAAACTTCCAAACACTTTCAGGTGTTAATTTTCGCCTGCTAGAGAAATATTATCGTCGATCCTGAAATCGAGGAACCCCGGAGAGCCGAATTTCCAAGTTTGCTTGGAAACTCCCGAACGAAATCACGCAACCTCAGGTTTCTGGAAGTAAAGAGGAGAATGAGGACTTGTGATGGTATGCGCTTATGTGCATATTTGCTCGCGTCGTCAGACAGACTTGACTAAACAGGTTCTTTCTTGAACTAAACAGCACAGATTCTTTCGTGATGAAGTAATGCAGGCGTAATCTTCACAAAATGTGACGACCTTCCATCCTAATTTCATCAACATTTACCCTTTATGAATTATTAACAGCCGCAGTACTTTTGAAGAGGCGGATTCGTCTTAGGACCGCCTCTCCTAAGTCGCGAGTAGTTCGACCGTGAGTTGCCTTGGCAATTCACAACTAAGGTGAGTCTTGAATAATAAAGTATAGCATTGTGACGACGTATTTAATTTCGAGACTGCTAGGACAAGCCATCGTTTGGCGCAAATGTCCGACGCCACATGCGTTACGAAAGAATTGACGTAGCATCGATTAACGAGTCACAATTCCCATACTTTACACCGCTGCCTAAATCACTTCGTTTTTTGTCAGCAAGTGAACAGTGAACATCGACGTGCGACTGCGTCAACATGTTCATGTCGAGCTAAAGGAAAGTCTAACAAAGCCCACCTCAAGAAGCGCAACTGATAAATGCTCCAGACGGTTGAATCTAGCGTAATCTTCCATCACTCTCCTTATATCACTAGGCATCGGAAATCATAAAGTGGAATCGATTACGACTACACTCGTACCCGTCATCGTTCCACTCCACGGTATATACCTCTAATAAGTCTTAAAATCGACCCACTTAAAATGAATCATTTACAGCAAGAAACTTTCCAACGCGTTTTTGCAAATTTAAATCATGATTATGCCACTAAGAATGTTGACTTCTGCGATGATACTATAGATCGTTGGTTGATTCGTCGGTTGATCGCCGTCCAACAGTCACACGCAAATAGAGTACTTTTAATTCGTTTCGACTTAAGTGCACAATTTGAAGTATGTAACCTTTGCGTCTAGCGCAAACAAGCCCATAACATCGAAATTACTCTCTATTACCTATAGAATCATTTTGTATATTTCCCCACCCATGACCATCAATATTCCTTCCATCTATATTTCGATCTGTTTTATAGATGATCTAGCTAAATCAAGTAGAGACTCTCTGTTTGAAGCTCAATAATTTCGACGATAAATTCAAGACGGCGAAATATATTAACGACTCGGGAATTAAGATTTTTTTCCTTCTTTCCTCTCTTTTTTTTTTCATTTTCTGAATTTCACATCAAAATCTGCGACAATTTTCGAAGATAAACTTCAATTCTGCGGGTTTTTTTCTTGGAGAATTTGAAAATTTAATTAAAATAATTTGAAATTGTGGGAAATTTTATGAAAAAATTCTCCGAAATTGGAATTCCACTATTGTGAAGAATTCTAAAAATGAATCTTTTCATATAATTAAGTGTACTAATCGAATTTCAACATATCATTCCGACTATTTCGTTAGGGAAACGATAACCCAACTCGAAATAATTATCGAAAATTTACGACATTATCAAAAGATATTTTATTAGCGTCGATAGCATGAAACGTTAAATATACACAAAACGACGACGAAATGTTTGGAAAAAAAAAACTACGCGACTAACTATCATAGAAGAGAAAATTCACTCTCAATGAGCCGAATAAACGTTTGTTGTAATTCATCTTATTCTCATTTGTGGCATTTGAGTGTCAACTTGAAATTTCGCATCACGTTGAGCAGATCACTAACTGCATCATACTTTCTAAGAATTTTTGAAGTAATTTATCGTTCTCTCAACGAACATAATTGGAAATAAAGTGATTTAATTAGCGCTAAAGCATATAACTGAACCTCTATTATCGTCGTTTAAGCCAGCAATGATTTCAACCTAACGACGAATCGGCAACAAACGATTCGATCATAGTACAATAAAAATTTTTGAAGACATATAATGCAAATGCGGCAGTTGACGACGATACGATAGATGAATAATGGTGAGAGAACGATACGCAGAAATATGATAATGAATCATAAGCGGAGCGACGATTCGATTCTCAGATGAGTGGTGTGGCTCGAGGATTCTCAATTGAGAACGTCTGATTCCGATTCACTTCTTCACCTTTCACTTGTTTTTCTTGTGTCACCTTCAATTTATCAAATATTAGGCGATATTCCTTTGCAGAACAAACCGTATTATTATATTCATAAACCCACTATAAGCATCTTTTCCGTTAATATGAAATTTCCGAATAATAGCTGATGAATGTTGAACACTATGAAATATTACTGATCTTTGATAATAATATATCAAGATAGTATAGAAATAATATCAACAATAAATTAAAGAACTCATACGAAAATATTATTGATCGGCTAATCCATCCACCATTCTTTACCTCGATCGGCTTTTTATAAAAAACTACATCGCCACCAGCAGACGATAAAAGAGTGTCGTTATAATAATATTATCAGCGGGTTATAGCAGAAGCAATAGCAAGACCAGATCAAATGATATTTCTTCACTCTATTCGATGGTCATTAAAACTTCATTTTTTTTGTCTCTACCCAAGCACCTTTAGTCCACGAAAACATCTCATGAATCTTTAACTCGCTCTACTACAACTTAACATCGTTTTGCAACAATTACTGCAACAAACAGCTATTGCAATAACTATTGCAATTCTAAAATGACATCCTACTATACTTTATAAATACAACAGTACCATTTAACAGTAGCATGTGAATAGAAAGACTTCGACAGACAATTACGTAAAGGATGAATGCATAAGAAATATGAGGTATGAGTGTTTCATTATCGTTCGCTCAAATAGGAGTTATTAAGTGAACGTTGCCTCAAACACCACTGATTGTGCAGGCAATCACTTGAGTAGACTATAGCCGTCGTTGATTTTAAGTTGAAAATTCTCCGACCTGAATAAATTGAAAACAACCACACAGACAAACAGACACACTTGCTACAACCATCGTTATAATGCATTGCAAAAAAATCGCCATTTTTAGATTGAAAGTTTCAATAAAATCGCGACAAAAGCACTTAGGTAATTTTCATACCTTTGTAACGTGGAAGTAATTTCCGGGTTCAGATCCTTGTGGCCGAACAACCAAATCAGCGGTGCTACGAGCCTCGCCGGCTATATTCTCGGCAAGACATGTGAACTGACCACAATCTGCCATTTCCACCTTCACAATTATCATCGAATGCACACCATTTCCTTCCTAATAAATAATAAATCCCTTTATCCAAATTGAAATATAAAATTTATCGCTTACATATACAATAAGCTCATTAATCTTTCTGCAGCGCTGAGAAGGAAAACAAGAAATACGTTAACAGCTACCGAGCACCTATGGTTTTGCACAATGAAAATAATACCAAAAGCCCGAAACTATCAGTGCAACAGTGAAGTAATTTGTAAGTGACAAGCTTTCAACTTGAAATATATCCCTATTTGGAGCTTTCAGAACGTTGAAGGAATAGCATAAAGAACATTAAGCGACCGATGAGAATGCTAAACGAACATGAAGTCCGCGCCAAAGTAAGACGGGAAATAGACTTCAATATAGAGCTGTTTAGCAGAAGCAATAATAATCAATTATAACATATTTTGCTACTTAAAAAAATATTATACGAGACTTTTTATCGACCACAGCATACCTAGCTATCTCAATAAGCTTACATGTGGCACCGTCAAGAAAGACGAGCGATTTCTAAAGTTTTCATTCTGTTTGTTCCATGCACAGTTTGAACCTTCCGGTGGAATATACTCCATGAAACTGGAAATGATGTTGACTGTACCGTCTCCGACATGAAAACATTGCTTATGATGTAACATTAAACGCTCTCCTATTAGTAACTTACTATTCGACCGGTGTCAGTCTATAGATTATGACAGGAGTATTCACTCCACTTCTGTTAAATAAGGGTGTAAAAGTTGTTTTTTTTTCAGTGCATCGATGATAGCAACAAATGCAAGAAAACAGGTAATTCCAGCGCTTACATCAACAAGGCGGACTTCATCGCAATTTGGAATAGCCTGTCCATCTCTGAGCCAAGTTACCTTGGGCACAGGATCGCCGGTCACATGCACTGTCCATTTGAGTTGATCACCCTCGACTATCTCCTCGCTAATAAGACGTTGTACAAAATCGGGCGCTATTGTTTTCGCTGAATATTTCAAACAATTTGAAAAACTTCGGCATATAAAATCCGAATAATATTATAAGCATTACAAAGATAGAAAAAAAAAGATTTAGAGAATAGAAAAAATATTATTTGAAATTGAGGCCATATTTTAATTGCTTGAATTTCGAATGCTCCAAAAAACCCCACAAATTTCACCTTTACTATTTTATTAATAGTAACGAAAAAAGTAAACATCGAGATATTAGTGCGTGAATGAAATTCTCTCAACAGTGGTAAAATATCTGAGAATTAATCATCTTGTCCGATTATCCAATAGCATAACAAAATATTTGCTGAGAATTTCAACTGTTCAAACTTCGCCGGTGATACGATGGAAGGTTTGCCGAAAAACGTTGAAATTTTATATCAATCCCTGTCCCCTTTATTCCTCCTTTCCATCCAAAGAAACCTATAAAATTGAGAGTTAAAAAAAAGCCACACCATTTTTGAAATTTGAGTACCACTAAAAATTCTTGAATAAAATGCTAAAGTATAGGAGCACATCTAACTTCGACATCATCGTGAATACCTCATAGATAAAAATATCGCTCATTGGAAGAAGCAAAAATATCTATCACCTTAATGCAACGTGTAAATGTTCGTTAATATATTCAATGCGTTACTTCAGTAAATAATCGAAAACATATTTACTCAAAATGAGCTGTAAGTAATGATAAAAGCGATTAATGCAAATATGAGTATCAAAAGATATTTGCGTAGTGCCATCTCTTGAACTCCTCAACCTCGTCTATAGAGGTGTGGACTCCCGCATATATGCACTATATTGGACTATATTGGTCTATATTGTATGCACTATATTCTATATGATCATATATCTTAAACAAATATGATAAAAAATATTTTCACATAGATGAATATAATAGATTGGTTAAGCTTTAAACTTTTGGTGGCCGGTTTCTAAAGGTTTCTACTAATGGTTTCTACCATAGGAGAATGGCAAATAGCGGGTTTCCAAAAAAAAAAACCCGCTTACTTTAAATGCATCAAGAGTATACGCTTGAACTATTAATAAAATGCTTCTCTTTTAAATAACGATTTTCTATTATTACCATTTAAATTATTATTGACCGCACGATCACTATAGGTCCCAATTAAGAATAATTATTATCATAGACTAGATGCATGATCACTCTCATTGCCTCTATATTAAATGAGATAAATTTTTCCATGAAATGCTAACGTCGAACGACGAGTTGTGCGCTTGAAGTTGCAACACCGGAAGCGTTCTTCGCCGTACACATATATTTGCCGGCATGTTCAGGTTGTGCACTGGGGAATGACAACGAGACACGACCACCGATGTTCGAGAACACCAACTCCGGATTTGTCGTCTTCGATAGCGGCACTCCGTCTTTGGTCCACAGCACCTCAGGCGCTGGCCAACCTGCAATTCATCCATATTAGACGGCGCATAAAGCTCGGATAAACGTCTATAATAGTATAAAAAAATAACTGCGCTGTAGACGGTACGACATCTAATAAAAGCCCATGGAATCGAAACTACTCTAGTTAATTAGGACCCACCGATTTACGAACAAAGCAGACAAACAGCAAGATGTTTAGCCAGCAAAGCCTCGAGATACGCAACTATCAAGCTATGAACTTGCGCTCTGATTTCGGTTCTGCAAAATTTCCCGCAGACGCCTTGGTGGGAATATATGTGTAAAAATAAATTTCAGTAAAATATGAATATTCGACTGGGTGGGTATTTGGAGATGAATAGACCGCTTAATTGCTAATTTAAAATGCAATTAATTTACAGGAGGATAAATAGAAAACTCAGCATATACAATGCATTTCCCAGATGTGTTCACATAAAAGATTCACATAAGAGCAGTTTTGGGACGCACTGAAATTTACTTTGAAACAAATTTTGCCAGTTTAGAAAAAGTCCAAAAAGGTCCGACGGCTGATTTCTCTCGGATGGGCAAACAGAAGTTGCTCCCTTCCTCCTAAAAAGAATAGATCAATCGATAAAAAGCTCCGAAATCCATCCGATGAAAGGGGAATTCGAATACGATAAGCGGTGAATTTCTTCTCAGTTATGAGAATCTTTTATGAGTATTTTTTGAACTTTTATTCGATTTTTCTCTGATCTCTAAGCGTTTTATTTAAAAAAGTAATCTTTTGTATCGTCGCTCAAAAAATGATTCGAAAAGAAATAAGCTGATGACTGCTGAAACAATTCTCTCCTCAATTCCCTTTTTCATTTCTATAGGACGGCCGAGAAAAATGTGTGAAAGAATTAGCAGGAAACGGTTGAAGCGATCGCAGAATAGGCATCTCTTCGCACTACAAGTGATGTCGTTATATTCTATGTTTCGTATCAGCATGATATAGAAATTAAATAATACATATAATAATAATAATGCGAGAACAATAGCCTTTCTTCCTCCAAGTTCTCAACTCTCCACCCCCTCCCCCTTTGACATTGAAATACTATTCCGATTGTTATGCTCAGTGAAACAGTTATAACCAGCATAGGTCTTTCCACATGACAGATGCATAGAAAACAATCTGAGATAAGAAAATATTAATATCATTGCATAAGATAGTGGCAAGATAAAGTGAAGAGGCACATTTCCTCGAGAAAAAGAAATACATATTATAAATATTTCGAATTCTCAAATTGAGAAAAATTCCTTGATAATGCTTCCAACTTTCTAGGATTTAGATCCTCACTATTAGGTTACAATGTTTTCACAGATAATTTAGAGAAATAAATCTCGAAAACAATTTATATATGAGATGAAAAGAGACAACAGAATAATGAGTGAATTATAGAGGCCTTTAAAACTGAATCATTCAGATATCACTCTACGTAAGATTATAAAAATGTATCACCATGAAATGAGCGAGTAAAATTGTAGAATGTGGAAATCCCAAGCCCATTTGCTTCGAACGAAAACTCGGAACAATGCGGCATCAAGGAGCGTAAACAACAAACTCCTACTGCAACATTTTTACATCTTCAAGTCACAGCTCCTTCTCTCTCACCGCGTCCACCCTTCCGTTCTTCGGGAACGAATTCAGATCACTCGTGTTTGGAATAGTATCCAGAAATATGGGCTGCCTCAGTCACCGCAGCAACGGGTAATTTACAAGGGAATCCTTAGTTCACAGAGAAAACAGAAGATATAAAGAGCACTGCAATGTACCAAGGAGTTCCTATAGATACATTTCTTGAAGACATTCCATCTACGATAGATTTCAGCCATAGAAGTCGCTGATGTGTTTGTAACAACGATTCACCTTTGACATATTATTTTACGACTACAATTCGAGAAGTTGTCGATCAAAAAACAACGAAAGTACCTAATTTCCAAACCGTTTTTAATCTAATGATTTCTAATTAAAAGTACTTAAGCATGATTAGCAATATCCAAGAATATTTGTTGTGCAAATATTTGCAGTGACTGAGAGAGAATGTAAAATCCCTTTAAGAATAGAAAAGAAGTGGTTTCTACCCAGGTGGTACGACTGCCCACGACGGTTCAACTGGTGCAGCATTGCAGCGATAATTGGATGACTGCAAATTTGATTCTCGCTTATTCCGAAAGTATTCATTATCGTCAACTAGAAACCGATCTCTGACGAAATTATACATCGATAATAATGGAGTTGAAACAAACCGGTAACAACTCCTTCGAATTTAGTGCCATCACCAGTGGCAGCTACGGCCGATACGAGTGTTTGAGTGAAATGTGGTGGATGTCCTGCTACTTTACGAGAGCTGTCTTCAAAGTCGTAAATTTCGTGCAGCTGCTGCAATCCAATGATCACTCATTTTGCGAGCATCAGAGAAACCACTTCAACAAGCTTATGCACTTTTGGTCACAAACATACCGATCATTAAGACATAACACTGCCACCAGAATTTTTTTTTTAAATTTTTTGCACCAATGGAGGAGGATCTCTTCATTGCATAGCGGTGAACGCTGCTGACCAGCTGACTATAATGTAATTCCTTTTTTATAACATCATATAGAACGAATTTCTAAATGTTGCATAGCGAAAAAAGCTGTGTAAATGATCTCATAGAAATACGCTAACTGCCTAGGGAAAAATGAAGAAGACATTAATATCACTCTTGCTCTTTCCGTCCCTCTCTCTTCACTCCATTTCCACGACCGGAACTATTATTCGAGAATATTATTCCGGAAGGCATTCTCCAAATTTGTATATATATTCTGATCAAATATAGAATGTTCTTTCTTTGTCAATTTTCAGTTTTCCGGTTATATAGAATTATTTTCCTCATTGAATGGAACATATTCAGTAATAGCTCTTATAAATAAACGATTATTAAATGTTATCCTTGCATTACCTGTCCTCTATGGTTCTACTTATTTGCATTATTTCATTTTTAAGCGAAGAGATAAATCTTTTCGATGAAAACGTCGATTACGTTCATTTAAACAACAGCTAATTCACAAATTGTTCATTTAAATGAGGAAACAAATATATCTGAGATTTTGATGAATGGAAAGGCTCAAATGAACTGCCGTCCCATCTTGATATTCTTACTTTATACGGTTTATTAAGTTGAGGTAATTAAGAAGTGAAAACACATTCCCTCACCTCCCCTTCCTCTGGCTCTCCTTCCGCCCTAATGAAGCAGTGAACTTCGTGAGCAATTGGTGATAGGCATCATATAAATGCGGTCGTAATATCAGAGGCTTCCCTTATAAAGTTAGTTATTGGTTGCATAAATAAGTAGTAACTTTAATATTATTATATAAAAACAAATGATGATTGTTACTTCGCCTGAATTTATTTGAAAATTGTTCTACCTGTAGATGTTCGTGTGTGGTTTGCAGTTGCTGTTTCTTTGCTGGTGGTGGCGTTACAAGTCGTGAAGAGTGTAATGGCTGCTTTGATGCGATACGCTGTTGTTCTTCGTCGTACATACCCAATTCTTCTTCGATATGTTCCTGCAAGCAATTATCCACCTTTCACTCATACACATCGCCATCCCATTCGAATTTTTCACCTTTAATTAGTTTAATTTTATCACCTTTCAATAGCAATTTTTTCTTACTGAGATCGCATCAGTGATGATCATAACATCTACAACATGAACAGCAATAGTCGACCACTGAACTGGTAAATGAAATCGCTAAATCGATGAAAATATCGGTATGAAATACCAGCAAGTTATGGAAGTGTCACATCATGAAGATGGCTACAGATATAATTTGAAGACATCGGATAACAGGATAAGATAACACTTGGCGACTTGCTTTATTACCATACTTTTATGACTATTGACGTTCAATGAAATAAAAACAGAGCTGAAGTCAGAAGCTGAGGTCACACCAACAAAATACATTTAGTGGGGACACAGAACTGGAGAATTAACAAAGTACGATCTCATAAAAACAGAAAGTGAACGAAACGTGACACCGGAGAATCAGAAAGCAAACGAGATGCAGTACTGTAGAATTAAAAAATAGTCCGATACAGTACAGAAGTATCAGAAAGTAGATGAGATACAGTGCTAAAGAGTTGGAAACTAAACGAGATACACTAACGGAAAATCAGGAAATAGGCGAGATATGATGCTGACGAATTTGAAAGCAAAACGTTGGAAAATTCTAATCTGCGCACTGATGAGAGAATACGGAAATCACGAGAAGATGAAACTCATTGTTTATTTCACTATAGAATGCGTATTAATCCTACACTTACAAAAATCCAAAATTAAATCTAAACCAATCATTGTTCGCATTTTTCTGGGAGAATATCGCCAAATCACCTATCACTTCAACGAGTTCATCATCACAATAATTATAAATGGAATATTTATGAGTTACTATGAGTTACTAAAACAGTTACTATGAGCAACAAACTACATAAATAAATAAATAAACCTAAAGTTAAATTAGCGCGTAAAATAAACTATAGAAATAATAAAATAAATATTGAGTGTATTAAAAAAAAAATTCGTGAACGAAATCATAGGCGATCACAACAAATGAACAATCGTAGAAGATAGGGCTCCGGAAAGTTTCAAGACTTGTATTGATCGCAAACCTTGCAAGCAAGTTGCTGTTTTTTTGCATCGAAGAACGACAGTTGTGCTAGGCTATTCTCAACTTCAAAGCAATGATTGTCTACTTAAATGAGTGGTCGAAAATTACTGAATAAACAACTGATATTCAACTAAACCAGCATAATACTTAATTAGCAATTAACTCAGTCTAAACAACATAATCTCAAAATAATTCCACTATTGGTACTTAATTCCTAAAATTAAAATGCGTTTCCCTATTCCAAAATACTCATTTTCTGTTTTCCATTCAGTTCAATTTTCATATTGTATTTCAATTTTTTGCGTTCTCAAATTTCAATATCAATATTCATCGCATTCAAACCTTCAAACAATAATTTTCCATTCACATTAGTCTACTGAAAAATATTTCGATTAACTTTGAAAATTATTATCTCTAATAGCGGGACGACTATTTTACTCGTAATCCTTTTCTTCGCCTTATCGATATTGTTTACACCCTTTCTTCTACCTGTATGGCAGCCTTTTCCACCCCCTTCTCTCCATCCCCCCTCCCCTGAGACTATATGCCTAAAAAGTCTGCACTGTTCGACACTCTCTATGCCAGGCCATGGCGATCGACGCAAACTGTCATTGATTCCCATTGTGTTCAGTACGATCTTTACAGGTATTTTCAAATAATGGGAAGTTTTCAGAGAGAATAACAAGGACATATCAATAGCAAAGCGCCTAAATATAATGTTGTTCTTAGTACTCATATCTGCTACGATTGTTTTTTTGAATTGTCGCCTAAAACTTCACGAATTTCTGCGGCAAATAAAGAAACATGAAGGGTCTCTACCTCTAATTCTCTTCAAAAATATAAAGAAAAACCTTTTGAATATAAAGTTTGCGGTCATCGATTCGTTGCTCATATTCAAATTCACCGAACTCTTCCGTTACCTGCACATGCTGCAATCTATCAGTTAATCAAGAGTGTTAGAGAAAAAAAGAGATATCAAACAATGGCAAAAACGTTCAGCAATCTTATCAATCTTATCAACTAATAATTAAATATCAATGAATTCATCAGAAGCATCTTAAAAGCACCAAGAAACCGAAGAAAAAACTATGGATCAAAATCGGTATATTTACAACTTGCATGAAATACGATGAAATGATTTATTGATAAGTGTAATTGAACATACGAGGGCAGACAGATTGAAAAGTTAGGCATGCGGGAATAACTCCTAAAGCACTCGAAAAATAAGCTATAGAAGAACGGAAAAAATACTAATTCTCAGACCTCCGTAGTAAGTGGCTTTCTGACGACTTGCTGTTTTCGCATTGATTTAGGTTTGACGTGAAGAATAGTAAGTGATTCGGTTTTTCCGCGAATATTTTCAGCGGTCATCTTATAGTATCCCGCATTTTCGAGCTTCACCGAATCGAATATTATCGAATATGTATCACCAATATTTGAGAACTGAAATTTCAACAAAAACAAGCATAAATAATTTAATATACTCTTCTATCGCTAATATGAGGATAAGGAAAAAACAATAACGACGAAATATTTCACTTATAATTAAAATAAATTTTTTCCCATAAAGAAGTGAAAAACGAAATTTGAATGCTTCATAGATGAGAGCACAATCTTCCTTAATAATAAGTAATGAAAGAAAACTTCTTTCAATAATTGTAATAAAATGATAACTTAACAAATTAAAAAAAACAATATTTCCTACTTTGCAAAATGAGGAATTAACGTTGATTATACGATCGTTGAAATACCAATGTATTTTTGGTCGTGGATTACCGACCATTAGGCAATCCATCTTGAATTTCTCGCCTTCACTCACTGTATATTCATTTTGGAATGGACGAATAAATTCGGGTGCTGTCGAGGTTGTACTATATCCTAAAATATCACTCAATTTATTTCATTGCATATGAGATTTCAACATTATACTGTCCGAAATAATTTTACAGTTATAGTGAAACTATAAAATTGCAAAACAAATCCGCGATAAAATTAAGAAAATAATTAAAATATAATCTGCAAAATTGACGCTTAAAAAGACAAATGACCTTCAGTTCATAGAAAGAATAGGAATTTCGGGATTATCACTTCCTATATGCAATTATGCATATGTCACCGTTATTTTGCAAGAAATTTAGCTTGAAATAAGCCATGAATTACAATAAATCTAAGTAGCTTCATACTTTTTCAGTGAAAAAGCGAGTAACAACGAATAAAATGAACTTCCTCATTCCCAAATATGGTGGAACAAATGTAAGACCTTTCCCCATCCCTATATAGGAAGAAAGGAAACGAAAAAGAAAACATAGATAGAAGTTACAAAAAATAATTTCAATGAGGTAATAGTAACGAAAAGAAACGATACTACGATACGGGTGTTAATGAAATAAAATGCTACCAAATTCATTGACAGCCGTTTCAGAGGAATCTTCGAGATTGCTACGATAACGATGTTTGGGTACAGGTGGCGGTGTAGGCGATGACATTATCGCATCACTCCAATAATCTTCTCTCTGTAATCAATAACACCTATCACTCCCATAATTTTTAAAGCATTTTACAATCAAAAATAAATTAAAAGAGTTAGTATACTGTTGACGTGGCATAAGTGGTATAATGCTCGAAAGTGAAATCGATCATTTCTCGTCCTCAGTGATAATCTTTTGAAAACTTTTGCTCCACCTTTAACATATTTGATCGAATATTTCGTATTTCACAACATACTCTTGATATATACCTCAATAAGATTATTAAATTACATCCTACCCCAGTTATAGTTACAAGTATGCTATTATGTTAGCGTATTCGATAATATTTAAATCAACGATTTCAAAGACAGGTGTTCATTGAAAAAGTTAACCGACCGTTGATGAAGTCGTTGTGCGAACTGTCTGTGTGAGTGGCATAACAGGTGAGGGAGATTTTTGTTCGACGTTCAATGTCGCACCTGAACGTGCCTCTCCAGCTTCATTCTGCAAAAATCAAAAACCATTCAATAAATTAACACATAAGTTTCACTCTCAATTCAATTATCATTGGATCATTTGAATTACTGAATTAACAAACAATAATTTACATATCATCAGCAATAAAGCACACAATTACTACTTAAATACACAAATTTCAAAGACATTTGAGCTCTTAAAAATCTAACTTATGTATGACTATAATTTAGCTGTCCAATTATTTAAAACCACATTTCATAGTTTACAAATAATCGCTACCCGCATCGTGAAATACCCTAGATGACAGCTCCACTGTATGAATGAACAAATAAATTCGACGAAAAATGAAGAAAAAAAGACAGAATACTTAATATTGCCATTGAGAAGAAAACAAATTCATTTTCTGCACCCTCTCGTTCGAATAAATTTCATCGTCATATCTTTAGTGATTGAAGAGTTTGAGATTTCCGACACATACCGATATACAACTCAGAACGATACGTCTAACGAACACAGACATACAAATCGGAACAATGCTTCATAATCTTTATTACTAATAAATAGAGAAAAAAAATGTTGTACCTCAGCGAATACAGTGTACATGCCGGAATGCTCAGGTTGAACGTTTTCGATGATGAGACGACTCCATCCGTTCTCTTCGTCAACTGTTTTAATCTGCGCTGTTGAATGAATTATTGGCCTATCGTTGAATGACCATTGTACTCGTGGAGCTGGTTCTCCTAATACACGCACCTTAATCAATTTAATCAATATTCCTTTAAATCTACCTATCTAAACATAACACCGACAGTGATTGTCATCGGTAATATGAGTGATTAATATGAGAGTGGAATTTCTTACATCAAATTTACATCAATTAGACGACTGATCAGCAATGAACTTCTCTATCGAACTCCATCGAATCTCCATTAGGCAAGCAAAATGACGTTTCAAATCATATATAAATTTGATTTGCGAACACTTGCAATCCAAAAACTGAAAATAACGGCGAAAACTCTTTTCAAAAGATCAAAAAACCCCCCACCAATACCTGAAACAAGCATCGTTGTCCTGCCCGTAGATTCTGATTGACAAGTGGCGGAAGGAATGAGGGTGCAACTGGTATAGGATGTGGTTTTGGTGGTGTTGGTGGTGGTGCAGCTCGCACTGCCGGTTGAACGTTCACCCGACAGAAATTTATCGCTTCGCCGAAAGTGTTCGATGCTTTCACTGTATATAGACCCGAATCGGAGGATTGTGTGTTGCGAATATCCAGTGAGCAGTGATCACCTTCGAAGCGCAAATTTATTCGTTCTGACTCTTTCACCGTCTCCTCTTCCTTATACCAAGTTACCTGAAACACTGTTGAAAGAGATAAGAATTCATCCATCTAGCGTCTAGCATATTTCAATAATCAACCTCGGTTGCTAGAAAATTGTTGTCGCATTTCAAATTACTATTGTGTGGATCGATGGGACACGGAATGGTTCTGTTTCTATCATTCCCCTCTTTTCCTTTCTTCCAGTCAACAGTAAGTCAGAATTGAAAAAGAGTTGAATTGTGTAAATAATACGGTTACATAAAAGTAATTATAATAGAACATATCCAAGGCAAAAGTCGATGCCGCTCTCCATCACTGATTGACTGGTTTATTAGGTATTCGACATGAGTGCATCCTGAGAGCAGATGCAAAGGTGAGAGCACATATAATTGAAGTTCATTTAAATGCGCAATTTTTGGATTTTCTCCAATCCACAATTCCTCTATATTTCAATTTTAAATCATAAATGAGTGACCCCCTAAATACCCCTAAATATTCCACAGTTAATACAAATTATATGAATATATGTGATGATCTCGGAACAACAAAGCCGTTCTTCCCTCTTAATATCTAAAAAAGAAAGAATATTCGGCTCTGTAAAATAAAACATCGATGATTTACGTCGTCTTCTTTAAATTGGTACTTCTATACATTGCATTAAAGGATGAGATCATTTAACATTTAAAGAATGAATTAGCAAATTAGTAATTCAAAAAAATGAGAACCGCCAGACTTCAGAAGCTGGAAAAGCAAACGTATCGAAATGAGATGAACTAAAATTCAACGACGATTAGAAATTACTCTGCTGTCTATCCTTGAATTTTCGAAACCAATATTACATATTTCCAATAATCTTTGAATATGGCTGATTCATTGCTAGAACCAATAAGAGATTTAATCATAATATGAGTAAATGATAAGAAAGACGAGCCTTTGGTTCAGGAAAACCAACGACGACACAATCGAGGCATGCCGGCTCGCCCTCGTTCACCGAGATGTTATGAAGTTGTCTAATAAAACGTGGTTTACCCTCCTCTTCGATCTGAGATTCCATCTTGCTACGAGCTGAAAAAAATTATGTTCCTCATCAAATCTCTCTCAACATCGAAAAATAGCGATATTTAACAACAAATCTCACCGTTTTATTACTTTTCTTTTGCAAATTTGTTTAGTTTGATTTGTTTTATTTGCCAGCATTTTAAATTCACATTGAAAATGCTACCTCAATCTCCACTCAACCTTCACCTACTGTGAGAAAGTCCAAAAAGCTTTGAGATGCTATTGCACAATAGAAGAAATTTTGATGTTCATCCTAAACTTCAGTGTGAATCTAATGTATGATTTCCAATGGTCATTATGCAAAGACAAAAAAAATTCAGTTTGTGGGAAAAAACGCTTCATTTAAAAGGTCCTTACTACAGGAAGATGGGAAAGATAGAGAGCTGAGACAAGAAGACTTCAAGTAAAGAAAATACTTTTGCCTAATGCAACGAAAAGTCATAACGACAGAAGTATTCATGTGCCGATTGGTTGAAACAAATTGAAATGGAAACAGAACCGCAGTCGAATTCAAGAATCCATATATTAGGAAATCATTTTTACTCCATATATTTTATTTTCTCCTTCATCTATCCACTTGTGAAGCATTAGAGGCGCTTATCGGTTGTTTTATTATTGAGTATCTCTTTGCCGCGATCAATACGAAAAAAAAGCAGTTCATGGCAATTGTTCCGGAAATGAGAAAGAATATTCCTTTCATATGTGGTCCATTTTTTCGTTCTTTTTTGCTTTTCATAGTATTTCAACGAACACTCTCTGACATAAATTCACTTAATAAAATTAGTTTTTCTCTTCTCTTCAATTTAGAAATTATTAACAATTGTATGAATATCAATTCACATAAGTGGAGAAAATGGAAGTAGCGATCGGTAAGAAAATATGCAATTTCTCTCATTCTTTTTTTCAGCTATTTTCCAAAATGCAATGCAATACAATACAATGCAACAAACTGTAAAGCAGTGCTTCTTTTTATGAGATTATTAGCAATTCCCATTAGAGTTATTCAGAGCGCTAATCATATCAAAAAACTTTCAATGTAACAAATATAATCGTTCATTAATTCAACTGCCGCCTACTTGAATTACCTCATTGCGATAGTTTCTTTCAGATATCTATGATCGATGTCTTACATTTCGAATCGATTGTTGAGATTTTAAACAAATCGATCAATCACATAGCACTTCGCTCGAGGATTTTTTGAACTTGTAATTTGAAAGACTTATTATCCTTATGGTGTTATATTTTTATCTGCGCCACAGATATGCGCTAAAAATTTTCGCTGACGAGAATACTGAACATAAATTTCAGAAATTCAGTTGGATATTATTAATTTCAATCCACTATGTCATTATCAGTAATCTACTTAACGTAAATACAAATACATACATTATATTCAGTGTTCATCACAAAATACTGAAATAAATCTCACGCAGAGACTTCGTTCAAAATGCGACAAGCTAAGACGTGTTAAAGCCTCATTGCTCATTTCTGCTACTGAGAGCACCGATTTAATTTGGATAATGACAGCCGAACTTGGAGATGATAACGCTTTTGAGCTGAATAATTAATTCCATCAATTTAAACTGAACCTCAAAAGACAGTCACCCTATAGTTGGAGGTTTAAATATTCTGAATTTTTTTTTTTTTGGTTTACATGTAAGGACTGTGAAAATTCTTCGGCTTTGTCATAAGACTCCTTTTTGATTATTCATTCAGTAACAAACAAAGGTGGTTAATAAATCCAATTTTGAACCTCACATTTTTGGTTTTTAAATTAGGAGGATCATAAAGAATCCCCAACTTCTACTCCCTAGCATTTTTTCATCAATATTCTTCAATCAGAAAGTGCGTATACCAAACACCAAGAACTGAACAGCTAATTTCAGTATTCTTCAGCGACTATCCGTACGTTAAATGGTGATGTAGACTGGCAAAGTCCTCAAAGACCAAGGTGAGCTCATGTAGGTGAGCGCACTAAATTGAGAGATGCTCGGCTCTAAATTTTCCAACACCGATCAAACTTAGTGATCGAAGCATTATGGTTTATCATATGATTAAATTTTTTGAATTAAGGAACTCGACGTAATTCATATTAATTACTAATTCGTTAAATCACCGTATAAGGTATGAAAGTTATAATGGTAAATAAATAAATAACACAAATAATCAATAAGAAAAGAATTTCTTCATAATTATTCACTTAAAATCAACGAACATTTAACAGTGAGTTTAGCCGAAGATTCCGCTCTGCCAGCAATGTTCTCAGCGCGCATTGTATAAGTGGCCGTATCTTCGACGAATGTTTCTTCGATAGTTAATGATGCAGTACCATTTCTATACGCTTGTCGATAGTCCACATTGTCCTTTATGTCTCGACCATCCTAGAATATTAGCACATCTTTTCTACTGCACCAAACATTCATCTCGTTTCAGTTTCTTATTAAGCAGTTTGTAGTGAATCACAACTCAATATTTTACATTTTAGAATACATATATGCAATAAATAAATAAACGAATAAATAAATAAGAGAAATAATTGAATTCTTTCGAATAAATCACCAACCTTCAACCACTGAATATGAGGGGTCGGTTCTCCATCAACACGAGCGGTGAATTCGAAACGACAACCTTCATCGACTTGTGCATCACGAAGTTGGGTAACCACTTGAGGTGCACGTGTTATTGTCCTATACGAAAATTTTAATATTGCTAAATTAGACTGTGATAATAATATTGAAACTCTATAATGCTACAGCAATCGATTAATGTGAATTAAAATTTTCCATTCGCTAATCCAAACAATTCATTAAATATGCAAAATCTATAAACGAAATAATCCCTTCGACGAAGGCTTACAAAAAAAAACTTTTTCTATTGGGCCTTCGAAGAATGCTGATGCAGGACCGCCCGCCCGGTATAGAAACACTTCAGATCACCAAATACAGGAATATTTCAGACCAGAAAATACAGGTAAACCTCAAGTAGTGGAGTGAACAAATATATCACATACTCTGCAATGGATAAATGGAAAGTATTTACATACTCTGTTTCGTGCAAAGCGAGTTGCTCCATTGTTTCCACTTTTTTACGCAATTGTATCACACGTTCCTCTAGATCACGATGTCTACGTTTCGCCGTCTGGACACGTTCGTGCGCGTACTCGCCTGAAATCCCAGTTACTAAAGTAAACCATTAAGTGACCATAAAAGCCGTTTATAGAACCATCGCCTAACAATCTGAACGACAATCGCACTCTTAAACTGACCATTTCATATTATGAAACGGTCAGTTTAAAAGTGTTTTTCGACAAATAATTAGAGAGGAGGTCATGGGGACCATATTCAGGAGTTCATAATAGGTCAAAAGAAGTTGACCATGAGAAGATTCAAAGTAAAAGAAATGACCGGAAGTCGCTGAAATGTCGATGAATGCGATCACCGACTCATATCTTCAAACTGTATTTCTTATCGGGATGGGTTTAAGTTGTGTAATTATGGGACACATAAATATCACATATTGCATTTATAAGAATAGATTATAAAGTACGATGCAAATACAATATTCGCCGTGAATATCGGTAATGTGGGAGAGAAATGTTTCTCGAAAGTATCAACCTTGCTCTGCTTTGCTTTGAATTGAGGTAATTCACTTCTATCGGCAGAATTCCCTCTCATCAATTCTTCTTCGAGCACAACATTGCTCAACTGTTTACATTATCGGCGAAAATATATGAATATTAATTTTCCGACTGAACGGACACGTCCGATCTTTGAATTTGAATTCGCTGTGCTCAACCAAACACGAGTCCACAAATGTTAACGAAACTATCAAATTTAACACCGCTTTGCGCAAAAACTTCCAGATTCGAAGGCGAAGGTTCGATGTATCCAAGCAATCGACAATAAAAGGAAACTTAGGAAGAAACTTCGTCTATGGCATTCTAAAAAATCCCCTTGCAGTAGTTTCACTTCAGATATATTGTCAAAGATGATAATTACAATAAAATCGACATGTTACTTACTCTCAGCTGATTTTGTAATTTGCTCGGCTTCGACAATTTTATCCATTTGTTTTGATAATTCATGAATTACTTGATCCATCTTCGATTTGATCTCTTCACGTTCGATGGCCGTTTTCGATTTTTCAGCCTTATCTTCTAATACTCGAACAATTTCCACGGTTTCTTCTTGCCACATTTGAACCTATAATTCATCTTTTACAGCTCTCTTTCTTTTCCACCATTTCCTGTTCATTAAACGGCAAAATTTGTCGTTGATGGTGATCATACCTTCTTGTAGATGCTATATGGAATATTTATTTATGTACAGCTATATAACGTGTAAAGTGCAAATATCTAATTCTGGATGCAAAAAGTCTGTAGTGTAAAGCTTACATACTGCGTAGTACTTATAGAAAACTACGTCATGTATGTAAAATTCTATATATATATATATATATATATATATATATATGCGTGTATAATATTCCGCTCATGCATTAAAAATATTACTTGCATCTATAAACAAATAAATAATTAATTGGAGGATTAAACAGCGAAATATGGAGTCATATCACAAAATGTGATTGCCTAACTGAAGCGGTGCCACGAAGCTGGGATAGCACTTGCTCATTACTAACTGCAGTTTCTAAGTTGCTGAATTCTTAGACTCATGCACTAAGTCGACAGCATCGAGTACTGCTACAAATTTGGTCATGAGACTATGGAATAGTATGTTTGAATCATTTCTCTCCAAACTGCTTCATTAAAAATATTGCACTATAAAACTATCAATAAATTTTGCACATTTGCAGATCAACACTAAAAACCGGTACTGGAGAGACCTTTCTTCAAAAACGTTGCAAAAAATCACCCCCCTAATATATATAAGATTCATGAAAAGGTTTTTTCGGGTTTTACGATAGGACAGGAAATAATGATGAATAGGCAAGCCATTCCTTCTCAAAAAATGGAGAATGAGGGATAGGAAGTAATATGTCGATACCTCTTCGACGATCCGAACGACCTTCTGCTCATGGATGCGACTATCTTGCCATCGTTGCCAATGTTCATCGACTGAGGTGAATCTTCGTTGATGTTCCTTCAACATACTATGCACCGAATCGATTGCTGCATCACAGCGCAGATCCACATCTGATGCCGCCACATTTTTCACTGACGATATAAATTTCTCTCCTTCAAGCAATCGTTTTTCAATTTAGACATCGCGCAAATGTTTTCGTTAGTATGCTAAGTATGTTGTCTTCTTGATGTCCCCAGACTGTTGTAAAGATGTTATTGATTGTTCTTTTGATCTCAAAATTCCTTGGTAGGTATGTTGCTCACCCAGATCGATAAACGTTCTCAAAATATGCAATTTTATATCTCTATTTATTGAGGAGACGCTATTCGTAAAGGCGATGGATATTAATGATTATTCGAGTTCAGGTTCCGTGCAGCTATTCAGAGGATTTACTAAAGCATAAAACCAACGACGAGACCTCGTTTCCAGACTGAGCCTCAAAAACATCTCCACGATATATATAGTCTAATAAAAAGAAAAAACAATCCTTTCATCATTTTTAAATCACCCATTTTTTTTTCTCAAATATTCTTTGAATTATATAATAATTCAACGAAACATTTCAACTAATAGTTGAATGATATAAATAATAATGGACGATGGGCAAAAGAAACTCATTTACTCTCTTAGCAATTGATAATTGGAGATTCCTTCTTAGCACTCAGCAATTGATAAATGGAGAAACAAATCGCGTAAGCGATCACTCAGATCGCCTAATTAATGAGCATCTCATTAAACCTATTGATATGTTATGAATATCATCAAAGAGAAGTGAATCTAAAAATTTCAATTAATTACTCGAATTCGTTAAATTTATTTAAATTTGATAAAATCTCAAAAATATAATATCTCAAATAAAAATTAAAAATAATAATTTTAGAGAAACTAATAGAGAAATTTCTAAAAATATAAATCAACTAAAATCGTTAACGATGAATGAATTATATTTACTACGTGAAGAATTAATGCAAGGAAATCACTCGCGAAAAATGATCGTTTTCTTCTTTCTTTTGTTTTTCGCTGGATTATTTTAATTGAATTGGCGAAGAAAATACCTTGATGTCTTTCTTGTGTAAGTGTTTCTTGAATCATCCGAAATACTTCGGTCATTTGCGCCGAAAGCTTCTCATTTGAAAAATTCCGACTCATAGAGAGAAGCGAATCGAGACTCTCGAATGAACATTCCAATTCTTTCGCAAATTTGTGTACCTTAATTATTCTACTCGTTTATGACAATAACGCTCTCAGAGGAGTCGTTAAATTGTTATGAATAAATCACCTTGTTGGTGGGAAAATTTTCTTAACTGAGAAAAATCCAACAATAGTTCTAAACATTTGAAAAATTGCAAACATCTCTACAGTGTTTAGCAATGGTCAATCGCGAATGCGTTGTGATTGCTTATGAGAATAAATGAGAAATATGGACTCGATATCCCGTTTTCTTAGCACACCATCGTGTCACTCCTCTCCCCTCTCCCTCTCCCCTTTTCCCGACCCCAATTTCTGTATTCACACATGTTTACGTATATTTCAAATAGTTTCTGAGATTTAATAGTAACTCTGCGATGAGCATTTTTATTCACTAAATTAACTCATACATTTGAACGATCATTCGATGAATTTTAAAACAACACAACGAATAGATTCCATTCAATAGTAATATATCTTCGTTCCAAACTACCAACAAAATTGTACTTAAAGTAGATCCACTCAAAATTATAGCATCATTCTATAATTCAGAATTTGAAATCCTTGAAAAACTATTCTAAATATTTGAAAAACAACTGCAAAAAACAATATAACACTTTCAAGTCATCTACGTCACGACAATTTCTGCGCATCACTGGAACGTTTTCTGTCGGTAAAATCACCTCCTATAATTGTCGAGACGTTTAGACTTTCACTTTGAAATGTTTTATTCTCTGAGCAAATAATTCGTAATTGAAAAGGTAAAAAAGATAAATTTAGCTCACCTGTTGGAATGCATTTCCAATTCTGATACGTGACTCCAATAATTGTTTAAAATTCTCGAAACGTGACTGAAACTGATAGAGTCGTTTTCTATCTGCTTCCGATAATTCATGTGCACGATTAAGAAGCGCGTTCGTCTCCGACTCCTTATTCTAAAAGTTTTTATGCTTTCATCTCTCCGTACAACGTTCTCAAATTTTACTGACTTCATTTTATCGAATTTAGTAACATTTCACCGACTTTTTCAATTAATAAAAGTAGCGTGTATATCACTCGATTACCTTTCAGTGCATAAGTACTAGCTAAACGAAATGGCTACTTCCTCCGTAAAAGTATACCCACAGGGAATACGAATGTAAATGTTAAATAAAATAGAAAGAAAAACCAACACTACTCGCGACACAATCACAATAAAACAGACAGTTGCAAGTAATACCAAATGTTGCCCCCTTCAACTTCTAATTGCAGAGGCCAAACAATACGCAAAGGTTGGGCATTTTAAAAATTTGAAATCTCAATTGAGGAATTTGAAATTCTTCACCTCATTCGTAAAGTCTGACGTTAAAACGCCATTCCATTTCCCTTCAATACATTGAAGTACAGTGTGTGGTAGCACCCCATGTTTCATGTTGGAAATTCAAGTTGAAGCAAGTTGGAGATCGTAGCACAAGGTGGGAGTTTTTAACCTTGAACAGGGCTCAACCTCTTCAGAGGTCATATATTTAAGAATGGAAGTCAAGTAATTTCATATTCCGTGAACCATATTTGAAAAAAACGAAACGTTCTTTTATTCGGTAGTGTATGAGCATTCGAGGAAGCAGTCGAATAGAAGAAGCTGCTAAGAATTGACCTATTGCAATTTGTCTCTATGTAAAGAGGAAAGATTTTTGCTGCGAAGTACGATCGTCTGTGTGTACCACATATATGAAGCACGACTATCCACTCGATATACACTATTCACGTGTGTTAATTAATAATCCACAATGGATTTTCCATACACGTAGAGGTATAAGTAAATAATAAAAGCGCAGAAAAGATAATTCACGCATTTTTCTTTTATTTTCCACATTCTGAAAATTTTGGCTTCTCAATTGTTACCTATTTTTTTAGATAAGTTGTGATGCTCTCGTTCACCAATTTGCACCTGAAAAACTCCTCCTCTACTTTCGAAAATTTATCTTTCGCCTTTGATAGAAACCAATACGGTGTTTTTTGAATAAAGACTCACTCTAGCACCTTTGTTCATGAACCAGCTAGGCGAGTTTCAATATAGTCTTCACCTAATAATCCGCCCACTGAACGCTTCAATCACCCATCGCTGAGAAGAAAAGCTGCTTTTTAAAATAAAAGACTGAGGTTTCGCAAGTGCAAAATTCGGAGTCCTTCTATCTCCCTTCCCATTCCCTCCGCCCGACCCCCATTCTAACTGTCTTCCTCTCAGTAGGGATGGAAATTAAAACACATCTCTACAGCCTCAATTACAGGAGACTAATGAGACCAATTAGTCAATGTAAAATCGAAAATGATTATGCTGAAATTAAATTAACAAATGACAAAAGAACTCATAGACAATTAAAATACTTTACGAAAAAATGTTCAATTATGCGAATTTTTTCCCCATAAAACTTACGATAAGTTCAGTGGCGAAATTTTTATGCAATGTATAAAATTCGTTCGCTTCGATGAGATTGCTTCCCATTCGACCATGTGAGGCAAGAAACGGTTCCGCAATATCAATTAACCACGACTCGAGACGACGCAACTGCAAATTCGATTCATTTCTATAAAGATTACTGAAATTCTTTAGCGAAATTACTGTCTATAGGTTTTTCAAAATAAGTCGATAAACATATGAAGGAAGCGAAAATGCAATCAAATCTGCACTGCGATGCGAAGCAAAAAACACCAACAAATTAGATCTCATCAATATGAATACAATATTCAAGCGAAGCAAAATCGCGACTAAACGGAAGCTATAGTAGAGAAATTAACTGACTTCTGAGAAATGGAATGGAGCAACTTAGAAGTTCCTTCAAATAAATGAACTCTGATTTAAAACACTTAAATTAAAAATTTTCTAACCTTTACTGGATAAGAAATTTCTTTTTTTAATCGTATGAGATTACATTCGGTCAAAGGTTACCTTCTAAAGTGAATCTATAAAGCATAACAGAATGAGTTTAATATGAGTGGGAAATATGACTTTTACAGGGTGGAAAATATATGGAAAAAACATCTTATAATTCTGAGGCCATCAACTGGTGAATACAAATATTTGAAGGCATTCGAAGTTAACGAAAATTCGAAAGCATTTGATAGTTTTTAGGCATCATCTACAAAGTAGAACGCATAGAAAAATTCATAAAAAGTTGAAAAAATTAAGTGAAAAAACCCATCAAAATTAATATGAACAAATCCTTAGCCACCTCTTCACTCGGTGATTTTTTGTCTCCTCTTAAATCTTCCTCTGAGCAAATTTTATTTCAGTCGCCCAAAGAAGCAAAATCCATCTAAAAGCTTATATTCTATGCAAAAACCTCCAAGAATAAATACTTATGTTGCTTCAAAAATCTCGTTTTTTTTAGTTCTTAAGAATTTTTATATATCGCCAATTGGTGAAGTGTTTTTCAAAAAGGAGTGAAAACAAATCACAACGTCAAATAAAAATTTGAAGACCTACTCCGCTTAATCTTCATTTTAATGTTTATTCGATAAAACATAGTGATTTGATTTGCGATGATTTTATGAGTTCGATAAGGTTCGATAAGAGATCGCGTAAATAAATTCGTGTATATTTTTTATAAGCATAATTACCTCTTGCATAAACTGCTCACTAGCCATACGAATACGCTCTCCAGCAAGTCGTTCGATCTGCTTGAGCTTTTGCTCGAGCTCACTCACAAGTCTGGAGACGCTCGAATCGAGATGCACTATCGAGCGCCCTTCATCGATGAGTACCTGAGCCTTCTGACGCGCCAATGGAGCTAATTCACCGGCCATCGCCGCGTTTGCGTTAAGCATATCGGCTTCCATTGCATTCAACTGATTTAGCATCTGTCAACAAATCCACTTAGTGAAATTTATGTATTAATGCACTAACTAGTACTTTCAGGGAGATTTATGGATAGTTTGAGTGACTTATAATTCTGTGAACATTCATGATGTTTTCCTTCCTTTTTTGAAATACGTTTGAGCAATATAACGCTTTCCAATAAATGAAAAATCAAGACCTCATTGGCTCCAATGACATTTAAACCTACAATGTTTGTTATATTCTCGATTTCGCTGTTTCATATTATGATCGGAAATGAAGACAACATAAATATTGCATAGATAAATTTTGGCATGAAGAAATTCTCGTCACTCAAGATCGTTAATAGAAGACAATTAAACAAGAAAAGTTACAACTGCACACAATACCCGACAATATTAATTTGCATTTAGAAGAAAACTTCTGTGAAAAATGTATAAATGAAAATTAAAAACCTTGGATAAGAACTACCTATTTTTATGAACGTATAGATTTCAATGCAAGATTTTTAAATTATTTCACATGGCATACTTTTCCACATCATTTCAATCCAATAACCGAAAATTATCACTTGTAGAATATGATGGGTTACTCTTTCATGGATTTTGATGCACCTATACGATCGAAAAGCTTCAAAAGCTCGAGCTTAGACTACCGAATTAGCTGATGCGATGAAGTGTCGGACTCGCTCGATGTTAGCGTTACGAGATTCGATTTCGCGAATAAAGTTCTCTATATCATTATGCAACTGTGCTGCACGTCCGGCGAGATCCGCATTCATCTCATCTCGTCCTAGTTCACGCATCAATTTCTCGAGTTCAGAGCGCTCCTGCTGAAAGAGTGACACATTAAGATAGCTAGCACGATATGTGCTTTGAGCAGCAAGTTTACTTCATCTGAGCAACAAGTATTGTAAGTGAATATAATAAAACACGCGCAATAACGTATATATGAAGAAAACTGATCAAAAAAGAATGTCGGAATCGATCTAATGCATACTGGCGGAATTATCGTTAAAAGCTTTTCAACGATGAAAGTTGAGAAACTTCATAGAGGCATTTATGAAGGCAATTTATTCTACTTGCCTGTCTAATTATTTATCCTACAATAAGAATAATTGCAGCTAATAATCATTTTATCATATCAGTAAGAAATAGGAAAGATGTATGACTATTTACGCGCTGACCGTAACGTATGGCTGTGTAGCCAGGCTACGATGCCCTATGATCTGCGCCGTTGTTTCTTGCAAAAGTTATGGCTAAGCTTGTGAACTCGAACAGTTAAGCTTACAAGTGCTTGTTGCATAAGCGAATTTGTGTCGTATCCAGCTTTCAGTTGAATTCTCGCGTCCTTTAGCCACTTCTCGATGTCATCGATTCGTGCCAAGAATGCTCCAGATTCTTCGATCTGAGCATCAAGCTTGATACGCTCATTTTTCCATGATTCCTCTATTTGCTCCCATTCAACAGCCATCTGAAAGGTAAATTCCCACATTGAGACCGCCTAATCAACGTCTCGCCGATCATATAGTTGAATTAAGAGAGGAAATACACTGGACGTATATAATGAGCCGTAAAAATAATCAAAAACTTTATGCAGAAACATTTAATACTCTGACATATGTTAAGGGTGCCATCTTAATAACTGAACAATGAAAACTACAGCCCAATGGAAAGTTACTGCTGCTCTTGCGCAAATGTCTAATAGTCTCGATTCGTCGAAAATCCTCCATTTTAATGATGAGGGGAAATGTAGTGATTATTAGTATACCGTTAACATTAATCTTGGAAACAATTTATAGATGGATTCTGAAAGAGGACGAAGGGAGAGGGAGGGAAGGAGATGGTGTTTCTTTAAGGTCTCTCATAATTAACGAAACATCAATTCATAAATATTGCTTATTAGTTTATGTGCGATTAATGAGTTAGTGAATCCATCGAAAAAGGTACAATTTTTTAATGACTACAGCCGCAGCACAATGTTAGTTAGGCTCAATGAAGAAATACTTTATTTCTTTATCTTTTTTTTTCTGTCCGTCACGAAATGTATTGCAGACAGCAAAGAAATACACTGCAACGGTAGACTGAGACTAGGCTTGTCATTAGCTTCGGAGTTGATAGCTCATGACGAACTGAGCAAAAAGACGCTGAAAAAGATTGCTTTCAAGAGAATTTTCGAGGAATTCGCTAAAATAATAGCGATGTCGCTTATTGCTGAGGTGTCTATCTACGCAATTATAAATATGACAAATATTACTATTAATCCTAAACAACACAACATTCCCTTAGTTTTCGCTTTCGTTGAATTTATTTCCATCGTTATTCAATCGCTAAAGAAATTTACTCTTTTTTTCAATAATATTTATCTCATAAATGCTTTCAGTACTGTAGTATTACATTCAAAAATACATAACAAAGTTAAAAGGAACATACCTTAAGCATAGTTTTCTCGATAAGAAGACAAGCATCAGCTGTTTCTTGAGCCTGTTCAACGTTGTCGCTCATCGCTCCGAGAACACGGATCTGCGATATTATATCTGCGCCGCTATCGACTGCTGCTGCGGTTACACCAATAAGCTCTGAAAATTCCGAAATTTATGCATTCAAACATAAAATTTTTTCATAAGTCATTTCGCTGTAATGAAGAAAGAGAAGCGAGGATATTTTATGATATTTTATAAGTCAACTTGTTCTAATAAAGATCGTAACTAGGGAATTTTATTGATGAGTGCCATAAAACAAAGGTAAATGATGATCACAAAAATATCGCTCCACTTTGTCATTACCGACGATTTGCTGTGAATAACCTTTGCTCACATCTTTGCGGCTGTCTAGACGATTACACTAGAAGATTTAATTTCATCTACTTTTGAACTGAGAATACCAGATGAGAGGTCACTATACCAGATGAAGGTCCCGTTTTTCCTCCTAATCCTGGGCTGATTTTTTTCCCGAATAATTGCCCATTAATGTAAAAAATAACTTAAAATGAAGTAGCATAAAAAACAGAATTTTTTAATAAAACAGAGTAATAATTCATATTTCCTTTGCAAATTTAGAAAATAAAACGATCATTATGAAAATTCGACTGTTTAAAAGAAAATTGAAGATATTAAAAAAAACCATTAATATCGAGTTGAATTTGTCGCATCAGATTGCTTCTCTCACCTCCACTCATTGTATTCATCGATGATCGCATTGCACTATTAATTCGTGAAGTAAGCTGCAAACAGTCACATATCATCTTAATTAGTAAAGAAGTTTGAAAATGCTCAAAACATAACTATTCAAACTTTATTTCTTCGCTGAAAAATAAATATATAAATAACCAATATCATTGATTTTGTAGTAATTATCTATTTATAATCATTGAAAAAATCAAAAATTCACTTCAATAAATAAATATTCCATTAATAGCACTTAATATAAACAGTGATAAAGGACATCTCTCTTGAGAAATCGTTACTGATTTATCTTAAATCCATAATGAGCTAACTCTTCAGCGATTTCATTAGTTTCAAGAATTCAAATGTCAAATGTTGAGTCGACATCAAGAAGAAGATCAGCATCAATTCCAGTAAATCGGATATCGTATTTTATAGTTTACTATAATTTAAAGTGTTATCACCGCTGTAGTTTGTATACTAATAATCTAACTCACATGGAGACTATAGAAATTTAAAATATGTGGAAATAAGATTTGCTGGGATATATTTGCCCGGGTTATTGCTATTAGCAATCTTTGTCTAATATCGCAACTTTAAATTTCCCTATCAGCAGCAATGCTCATTGATTCGCATTTCTTCAGCGCCATTTCATTGTTTTCAACTTAAAATAGAATTGCATATTTGTGCACTAAAAATAATAAGGCAACAAACCCGTTCATGTTGTTGAGCATATTCATAGAATTTAAGAGCCTCTTTAAGAAGATAGCCTCTCATTTGAAGCTGACGATTGAGCTCCTTCCAAGCTGAGCCAAGACTTTCGGCCATCGCTTCATATACCAATACGTCAGGTTCTTGTTGTTGTGTGACTAGATTATCTGCTTTTGCAAGAAGCTCCTCCACTTGATCCTCTTTGCTCTTCAATTATTCAATGGGAAATCACCGAATCAGAAAGAACATAGAAAGAGGAAGAGGATATGAGACGGCACATAAAAATATGGAAGAGAATGAGCGTTAGTTTTGAGCAACTGCAAAAGCCTTTTCAGTCTACCAAACTATCTCGTTTATAAGTCGTTCACCTCCAACTTGTCATCCCCTCTTTGCTATGTAGCAAATAGCATACCTGATGACAGATGAATGAGCACTGGGCGTTCGTAGAGAAATTTTAGCATAACTGCAGTTGATGGAATATCTCGATGGAAACTTAAATTAAATACTATATACTTCATATTAAAACAATACCCTGAGTCTGCGCATGAGATCTTCATGAATATTGAGTAGATTGGCGGCCTGTTCGGCATTCTCGCCCACATCGAGCATTCGTGGACGCATGTCATCGATTCGTAGCGATACATAACCGATACTCTAAAATAAATAAAAATCAACTTATTGCTCGAATTTGAAACTATTTGCGCCAGCTACCAGAAACGTTAGCTATTTATTGCCAATGCTAATTAAATATGCAAATAAGTGAACAAATGAAAAAATGGCTCGAGTGACATGAGCATTTGTTACTGCAGTTTTGCTTCAAATAAGTTCAAAGGAGGAAAAAACGCGCAGAAACCTTTTTTTTGCCGCAGTGCCTGCGTTGGATCGGGATCTTATTATGTCTTTATAGATCGTACACAATGTGAGGGATTTTTACTACTATTATCGGCATAAACATAGGCTGAATCGATTAAATTCATAATATCACTTCATCACAAAAAACAAGCTCTACCTTCCCCAGAATATTTGCCATGAATTCGAACTGCTAGAAGACTTGCTCAACTCGCCTTTCTCTCTCTCCCTCTGTTAAAAAAGGCAAAGATTTCCAAATCGAAGGGTTCAGATGGTTCCTATACATTAAATAGCTCGTCCGAAATATACGAGAAAACTGCGGCATTCTGTTCAATTAAGACAAAATCAGTGCAACAGAAATTAAAGGGTTTATACTCATGAAAGTAAGCGTCGTACGCTTTAAGCATAGATTTTCTGCTAAACTGAACGCATGAACACAACGAAACATCAACACTTCATTATTATTCGATACTCTTGTGCTTGTGATATTCTAGGCTGGCTGCACCAAACGTGTGCCAACTTCATCAACAAAATTTTCGAAACGCTTTAAATCCTCCATCTCCCCCTCCTTTCTTCCTTCTATCACTATTTTTTGCCGAAAATCAAAGTACCACTCGTTTCGTCTTCTTTAAATTCAATGAGAGTCACTTTCAAATCGATATTTATTAACGGCTCTGATGATAACATAAACTGCTTTTCGAATGCGGGTAAATAAAACAATAACTATTATAAAAAATACTCATGACGCAATGAATTCCAATACGAATGAATAGAAAATCATTTCATTTCATTAAAAAAACAATTTAGGTGACTTGCAATTTAAATATTACCTAGAAGTATAATAATCAGTAATTCAGAATACTTGTAAGGTGTTCAGTGTCCATAATTTGCAATCCATCTTCAGTAAATCTCCAATCCAGAAAAAAAAGGATACATCCATAGCATTGTGTAGGTGTAGTGGGTGTATAGGAGACGAAAATTGATGGCACAATTTTATTGGTTGAGCCCACTCGACAACAGCTTCCCATTCATCGCTTTGCTTAGTGGAGTTTATCGTCATATCCACGTGTTCGCTTTCTTTCTCGTCACTATATAACGAAATATAAAAATAGCTACTAAAGAACTTCAACTATAAGACCGAGAGACACACGTATACACACATAAATGCATACAGACATGAAGTGATTCGTTGAGAAATGCAAAAACGAATCACCATAAAACACTCGAAATAATTCGTCTATACTTTCAGTGAAACGATCAATTATGGAAAATTTCTACCGAAATAAAGAAAAATATTTGTTTCACGTATTCTGTGCAACTGTAAAGTGTAAAAATGATCGAGGTTTGTTGAAATGCTGCCGGCTATAAAGTAATTTCCTTATATAAATGCTTATAGCTTCCTTTTAAACGACTTGAAAGATTGAGCTGAAAGATAGACAGCGTCATCGAAGATAGCGACAGTCAGCTGTGATCAACTTTCAGTGCGTCTAAATGCAAATGAACCTCTGGAAAAGTCCACACAAATCACCTTGCTGATAAAGATCACTCTAATCATTAGATAGAATATCGCTCGTATGAACTTTATTGCAACTGATTAAGGCTGACCTTAAAATTAATTCAAATTTGCGAAAGCAATCAAATTCTATCGAATTTTTATCACTTTTTATCATAAAATATAACGAATATTTATATTCGAAATGATTCATTTGACTTTTCTTTTACAGCATTTCCTCATTATTTACGAAGGCATCTATGCGCTAAATATCATGCGCTTCAAATTCGCTTATCACTTATTATTTTCAGTGATTTATTCACCTCATTTTTATTCATTTATTTATTTGTTTGTCAATATGAATATACTCAATGCTGGCGTCACAACTAACACGTAAACAATCCTCGAGGGGAGATGAAAGCATTCTACCAATTGCATAAGGTAAAGGGGATCGATTGAAGTTATATATACAATTTGGGTATGTTAGCGTTTCCAAATTTAGAACGCCCTCAACCAAACTATGGCAGCTGAATAATTTCAAAGAGATAAACTTGCGAGAGAGAGCGATCAAATCGTTATATTATGACAGCCAATCAAGAACTCTGAGAGACAATAGACATCTCGCAAGATTCTCTTGGGAAATGCAAGAAACCTAAACATTGTACGAAGAGAGAAGAAGATGAGGAAGGAGGATAGAAGAAATAGAAGATGAGAAAAAGAGAGAGAGAAATGGGAGAGGAAGAATCCATAAAAAAAGTCAATAAATTCCACCTGAAAAGAAAAAAACCACCCGAAAATATTCAAAGAGAAAAATGACCGATGAGGTTTTCAGTGTGGAGATAATTTCTTTAAAAGTAGCAATTCGGCTCGGAAATATTTCCTTCATAACAGCGAAAAACTTTTCTCACCGTATCCACTTTGATTTCAGCCGTTTTGCATTCACATCGACGATTAAATTAAATGCGATTACGATCACCGACAGGAACTCTAAACTGTTATGCTTCTTCGCTTATCGCAAGTTACTCGTCGAATCTAAGTCGGCTCTAAAATAGACATAAACTGCTATAGTAGCACCCCCTTCTCTTCACCCTCTCCCCCTCCCTCGCTTCAATTACTAACTCCCACTCCTCAATTATAGGCTCCGAATTGCCATCGTAATAGAACAGTTTATTAGCCTTTTTCTCATTCTACACAGCAGCCTTACTTCAAAAATATATTTCCCTCCTCTGAAAACACATAGCGAGCATAAACCCATGGGGTTTCAAAAAAGAAAATACTATACTCTTGTTCTGAAAGTATCCAAAATTGATGAAAAAACTTGTGACTTAATAAATATTGAAGGGAATTTAAAAAAAAAACACATAATAGTATATTTTCTCAAATACTTACAAGTATACGCAATAAATAACACCCTAAATTGAATCTGTGGCTCCCAATACTTCTATGAAAAACGATGGAACTTCGAAGAACCAAAAGATTCCTCGCCGATCGTTCAGTTTTTAATTAAATCCCATAACTAGCAAAAAAAGCCACAATTTTTAATTAAGAAGTAAAATGCAAAAATAAACCTTCGAATGTTTTTCCAAAAATTTTCGATTATTGGAATTTAAAAGTTCACCTAGCGAGATTATTTCCGACTTCAGTGAGATAACTGAGTTAAACTTTCAACTGTTGATCAAGAGACGCAAATTAGCAAATTCTTGAGGGGTACTTCTAGAAACAATGTAAATGCTATATATTCCTCAGTTGTAACCTTAAAATTCATCCTTTTCATTTCATCTTCACTCAAAATATACTCAGCATTATTGTTGTATATTTATTATCGCAAAACGACCCATATCATTTACTCTTTCTTTCGCATAAAAATATGATTTCATAGAGAAACTTCAAAGGCTCAAATGAGACTCATATTTCGCTAATATTTCCGACTCTTTGATTGAACCACAGAAACTATTTTCGACAGGAGAACAATAGTTCGCTTAATATTCATCAGCGAACACTAATTATCATCCACCGGAAATCTCTCCTCACCGACGCATCGATGCAAACCATATGACTCGGCCACATATTCTCTTTCATTAGCACTTCCTCAGTTTCTCGTCCATTCTCACGTTGCGAGCTATGTTACACCGCCGCAACGACTATAGGGAGACAGACATCCATCTCAATATTTGGCGCATCTTTTAACTCGTATAACGTTTCGTGATTGGATTCTGTGCAACAGCCGTACCGCCTAGCAACCCTTTCGGCTATCCGACCTGTATGATTTATGCTACACCTAGGCGACCAGCCAACTTTGGAGTATGCCACCAGAGGAAAATTTACCTTATTTACCTTGATCGCTCGCCTATGCAGGTTCTTGTTTATCCGACAGATGGTTATATGAAGTGTTGATGTTATGCGTTTCAGGATAAAAACTATCGTGAAATGTGAAGTTAAAATGCAAAAGTAAGTGATACGAAAGATGGCCAGATAAATTAAGCTTTCAAACAGTACAAACATAGCGCTAAACGCTCTATAGCTTTTGATCAAACCTCAAATTGTCTCTCGAAAACAGCGATAGACGAACCATCATTAAATAGTTAGCAAAACTGTCAACAGTTATTTGCTTTTGATTTTTGAATCTTTAGAAGTCATTTAATGCGATTATTTTTGAAGAAATGAAATTTGAAGAAAAAAAGAATAATATTTTTATATTCCCGTTGACAACTTCTATAAAACAAAAATTCACACTACTATCGCATCGTGTCGCTGTATCTGTCGGTCTTTGTAGAAGGGTATGTATTTGCCTATCGGGTAACTCAAAGACGATGAAATATAGGAATTATAATAGAGATCATTAAAACATGAACGTTAATTTTCCTCGAATTAAGAACAAATTATCGAGAAATTAATTTATGTTAATATTAAATGAAAAAAATATGAAATGTGTTTGAACAAAAATCTTTTAACGTTAATTTAAGCCAAAAATAACAAGCCGTATACGCGGATAGTGAAGGGAAATAATAGAATTTCTCTGCATATTTCCACAAATATCCACAAATTATATCCTCCGTAAATAATTATTTTAATGAAATTATCACCTTTCTTTGATATGGGCAATAAATAAGCAATAATTCATCGTTTTTCATCGTTACAAAAGGAAAACACTTCAATTGTGAATAGTTTTAATGTTTCACAAATAAGTACGATGCGAATTGCATAGAGTATGTGAATCCTCCTAATGTGAATTCCTATATGTTTTGAAAACTTCTTCGAAGGTAAAATATGCCCCTGGTAAACTCTGAGTAGATTTTGGTTCCGTTTAAAGTGTAGATACCATCGCATTTCCGGTCACCTTAATCGACAATCACAAACCATCCTCACCAAATGGAAACATTCCAACATGACTAGAATGATATGTGCCCGAGCATTTCAAATCGCAATGGCTGCCAAATATTCAAATATCCAGAAAATTAGTGAAAATTTTAGTTAATATTGTCATAAAAAACTGACCGTGTGAAAAATGATTAGCCGAAAAATCTGAATGACAAATTTAACGGTGTCCTTAAAGCAGTAATACCTTTGGCAGTATATGTTTAGCTTGTCCAAACCTTTCTACGCTTTCGCGAGCTGCAACCAACAGACCAACAGACACAGACAGACAAAAACACTCACATGCATGACATCATCAGGTTGCACTTCTGCAGACACTGAGGGAGCACAGAAAAAAAAAACAAGGAAGGAAAACTGACCCTGATGGGCAGTGCACGAAGATGACAAGCAGCAGTGTAAACATGTGGAGGCGTAGCAATGACTCTTCAACTAAGCAAAAAACTACCACTTCACATAGAAAACAATATTTGTATTGCTGTCTATCGATTGTTTCGAATTTAGCTACGGCATTCATTACAGGTATAATAGAGGTAATAATCGCATCGTACTTCCTCGTTTATAAATAATCTTTTTAAAACCTCCCTATTCCTTCAGAGTAGACGTTCAACGTTCATTTTAGAGGATGCGAACGCTAGAAGCATCAACCCCAGTCCCTCCCTTGCAATATATGGCGTCGCATACAACTGACACTATCCGAGCCTGCTATATGAATTAATGATAAGCTAAGGCTAAAAAGCTTGGCAAGCTCAACTTGGAAACATTCCACCGAATATGCTGAAAAAATCAACACCGGCAAAATAAAATCCCCACAAATATTCCCTCCACTAATTTTTCCCTCCAGAAATACATTCCACTTTCTTTCCATCTTTTTCTCCAACTGTATTCCTTGATTTCGAGGATAGCATACTCCCTCCTAGCCCTGATCCCTGCCCACGCCTCCCCTCCCTGCTAAATACACAACCCTTTTGAAATGTTGCAAATATTCTAATGCCTCAAGCTAGTAAACAGAGAAAAGCGACATATATGTGCAACTTCGAAACTCGAAAATATTCTCGAAAGCCTATAACACATTCAAGAAAATATAAAATATCTTCGGAACTTAAGTGCCCCTTAGTTACCTTCGCATAAAAATTTTCTATTTCGTTTTTCTTTTCGCATTTTCACCTTTATAAGGGTAACATTTACACAACACATATTAAAGAATACTTCCTAATGAATTCATAAATATATGGCTATACACTGCAGAAGTAACTTTACTTATGCGAAGAAATGAAAGAAGAAAATAAAATAAACCTTCTTCTTTGCTCATTTATCTCTGCAGATAGAGATAAGAGTAGGGATTATTTAAATTTATTAACTAAGGTCTTTGATTACGGCGAAAAAAAAAATTAGAGATTTGAAGTAAAGGCAAATTTATCATCAAAATATCTGCCATGTAGTTCCTAAGAACAAGGGAAAGTAACGCCTAAATGACGATAGAAAAGCGATTAGAGTGGAGAATTTATCGTGAATGTTCAACAGCAATTCGCAAATAATGCTTGTAGCATAAACCCTACTAGATATTTATAACTGCGCTCACCGGAAGTAGGAAAATGATGAATTCAATAGGAAACAGCTCCCCGCCTACCATAAACGACTCCGGAGTTTTTCAGAGATAATATAGCAATATAAAACCTAACACGAAAATATAATCTATATGCTATGTATCTCAAGAAGCCAAAAAAACATTCATGAATTCGGAGAATAATTCACCAATGGTGAGAATTTTTTGTAAAGCTGATAGAAATTTATATAACCTTATCGTACTTGCTTAGTTATTATGCATATGCAAATTTCTTCTACTAATGAGGGCTTATTATGAGCGTGCAATGGAACGAAACACTAAATGGATGGAGTCCACTGGGATATGCGGGGTTTTTTGGGGGAGAGTGTGACAGCGAGACGACAACTTATACCCTTTTCCCACCTCTATTCTGTGGTGATCCACCACCCACTTAAAATCTACTGGCAAGGGTAAGGGTTGGGAAAAGTGGAGGTGAAAAATCGACGCAAACCCAAAAAATCAAACGGATTTCGATTTATTTGTGTTTGTGTGGGGGAGCGGGAGGGAGGATGAAAACCAGAAAAATCTCCACTATCGTGCACAATTCGAAGCTATATTTCAACTTGACATTATGATAATAATGAGCGAGTATATTTTCTTGTCTCCCAATGTCTGCAGAAGTCTGCAGACATCAGTCTCGCTCGTTCGGTGGTCTCCAAATTAATTCATTCCCTATAGTTTTAACATCAATAATATTTTACAGTCGCCGACACTGTGAGTATTTTAGCTCAATAAATTTCGAACAAAATAACGCCTAACAGGAAATGGTAAAATTCCTCATTTCGCATCGATGAAAGTGATCTTATTTAAATTCGACGCAAGACTACATTAATCTTTAGAAGTCTTTAGGTATCCGCAGTCACTTTGATAGAAAACTGCGGAATCTCACTCTAGAGTACATAGTAGACCTAATGAATTTCTTAATTATTTTTAACGCTTCTTCAAAGTGAAACTATCAACCAGAAATATACATATACATAAATTAATATCGATGTTATATGACTCCACCAGACTCGAATTTGCGCACAAACACAGAAACAATGAAACCTTACATCACTTTTTCTTTGCTTTATCACAATAAAATGATAAGATCGATTAACTTGTATATATCATTATTATCAACTCTTCGTCAGTCGTTTACCATTTCGAAAACTATCAAGCTGCTTGAAACAGGGATGAATGGAACTAGGGACGATCTAAAAGTGTTCCAACGTGTTGCGTCCACAATCTTGGAATTTCACAGTCTGTCAAGTTTCGATTCCATTTGTAATTCCACTTTCAGTTCTATTCCCAACTCTACTTTCAGTTCCATTTCCAATTCTAATTTCATTTCCATATCTAATTCGAGTTCCATTCCTAAAGCAACCGCCGAATCGATGTATCCCAGTAAAGTTGTGCTTTTCTCAACAAATGTCATCCTCTCGTTAAATCATTTGTATGCGAAAAAAACCTGAATAAACAATGAAAAAAAAAGTTCGTATGCATTAAGCAGCTGCACTTCCAATATCTAATTTAGATGGGCTAAAAACTCTACTAAAATCCACAGAATTAATTAAGGATCAATCAGTAATAAATGAAAATTTTGTCTCCAACTTCACGAAGTCAGAATCTCAACGTCCATTAAGTCTTATTTCCGGTGGCACTTTTCAGAATCTTCTTTCCAATAGAATTTTGTTCCGTTATATCCTTATAAATCAGAAATATATCTTTGAATATCTTGATCAGATAAAAATAGAGAACAAAACTTACACCACCTTGAAGATATCTTTAAAAAAACATTTCATGTTGTTTCATTATATTGTATTATGGGTATATAGTCAAAAAAAAATTTTTGCTACGCTAAGAATCCATGTTTGCTATAAAGTCTGCATATAACCAGCAGAAGTAATTCAAATCGCAAGTCTCATCTCAAGCTTCATATTTAAGAAGATATTTGCATTCTATCTGTCGAATTAATTGCTGTCTACTCGAGAGTTCATCATTCAGGTTGACAGCTTACTGCCGACTAACGGGAATTACTTTATTTATATTCATTTATCGTTTTGAAGTTGAAATTTTCCGAGTTTAGAAAAGAAAAATTATCTGAAGAATGGTGGATTCGATTCTGGATTTGCCAAATATCTCCTTTAGCAATAGTAGAGCCAAAAAAATTCCTAATTCGATCAACGAAAAATATACACAATTCTATAGAGAGGCAAGAGAAATAGGTCACATCTGTTGTCCTAATCAATTAATAAAACAATTTATTAATCAAAAGCAGCAACGAATAAGAACTGCCTCAGTACAAATCCGAGGAATTTTACGTCATCTCCATTTAAAAGCCCCGTACTTTATATATTCGAAAAGGAATTCCCCCACGAAAATAAAACAAAATAAGTAAATTATTAAATTCTCCATAGTTATGAGTGATTCTTTATGAATGAGCGAAAAAAAGGCCGAAGAAGCGATCGTATTAAATATTTGAATAAGGCCTACTAGTACTTAGAAAACTGAATTTTTTATAAGATATAAAAGTAAAAGTGAGGTCGTGCTTAACGTGACATGACCTCATTGTTCTATGTGATATCGATGCATAAATATCTCATAGAGAAAAATTCATATTTTAGAGATTATAGTGAAATTATTCAGTCTTTTCTTTGAAATAAATGAAATATTGAAAGTTTCAACATTCTATCGGATAATTTTATGAATAAAATAAATGAAAAGAGCGAATCTATAAAATAAAACTAAAAACAATGAGAATATTTCAATTCCTTGTAAAATAAGAGGAAATGTTTCAATTATGGAAGTGAACACTTTTATTCTCATCTCCTTACGAGACTAAAAGAAATAAATCATCGATGGATGGCCACTATCTCTCATTGCAAATAAAAATATTTATGAAGAAACAAAGACGAAACGATTTATATAATCAACAAAAAATAACGACAATTAAGAGCATTAATGCAAATTTTCGATGTGAATGATACTAAGTGGCAATAATTGAGATGAAAAGTTGCAAGATTGCATCGATAACCTTTAAAAGGGCGACGACGATCGTTGCTTGCTTCCCGGCACGTATCGCAATTGTGCTAACTGTCGTTGTCGTCGGTCGTTCCATTGTAAGATTGTGTAGGTCGATGTCTGTAGAAGTGGTCGTCGCCCGACAATATATTCCTCACAAGAGGTACCGGCACCAAGCAGCGATCTTAAACGGGTCGCTATTACACACAGCTGCCGGCGGGCTGTCCGTTGTTGAGTCCCTCTACGATTGTGCGTTCTCGTTCAGCTAGCTAGCTAGCTAGCCAGTTCTACATCAGTGCATCTCTCATAGCTCTAGACTCACACTCAACGAATATCCTCATCTATTGCTTTTCACTCACTTCACACTAAATATAAGCTCAAGTTGCATTTCAAATTCACCTATCACAATTCCACTATCCGTAAATTCGATCCATCTATAATCATACGAATAGGTCAGTGAGGGAAATCGACTGAACGAAATAACGAGAAGAGAAATCGACGAATGTGAGTAGTAAGAAAAGATGGGGATTTTCGTCAAAATGTTTGAATTGATGTGGGTGGGGCGCTATCGTTTACGACTCAATAAAAACGCTGAGAAGTGATCTTTTTCGATTAAGCAACGAAAACAAATAATATCTTCGAGTATTTCTGTATTTCAAATATGGAAAGGAATTTACTAAGTGAAAGAGATTTTCTCAAGGAAAACTATTGAATAGTTAATTTTTAGTTTTCCGAAATCACATATATAAACTTGGAATTCAAAAGAAGACTTTATAACGATAATTTTATTCAGCTAATATTATGAATTATTTCATTTTTATTACTTTTTTTAAACTCTATAGGCTTATTGAGAAAAGTATCGAATATATAGCTTAGCAGGCGACTAACCGAATCAACTTTACTTATCGATCAAAATTTCTTCTTCATATAAAACTTCATTCAACGTTACATTTTGAATTATATTCGCAAATTCGCACCTATAATAAATGAAATATTTTGGTGAATTGAAGGTGAATTAGTTAAATAAATAAATGCTAAATTAATAGGATCACGAGGAAGAAATAAAATATAGAAGTGAAGCACCGAAAGATGCAATTAGTAATTCTTCATTCGAATAAGATAAGAGGAAATGTCTCAGTGAAGTTCGTTCTTAAAAAGTTGTTCGAGTGCTCTAAAGGCAAAAAAAAGAGCAACAGATAAGTGGAGTATTATGGCTTAAGGCGATTTCTATCGTAGGTGCAATCATCGATGAGCATATTTTCCTCTCCTCCCATTGGAGGCAACAAATTTCCGGCGAATGCATGAGGCGTTCAATTCTCGTAAACTTATGAGCGCAAAAGCCATGCTTATTCGGTTAGATAACGAACGGCGAAGCGAATCATTTATGTATATCTCAATGCATCTTAAATTAAAAAAAAGAACTTACCACTAATAGTTTTCATTGAAATATCTCATCATATTTGGAAAAGAATGCGAAACAAATTATGCTATCGTTTTGCGAGAAAGTCTTTTCAAATGATCTTCACTTCTCAATTCAAAAAAAGAAACAACGAGCAATGATAGAATGGAATTAATTGCTTTGAGACGAGTAGAGATCGCAGTTCGAGTCGATATAATGAACGCAATTGCATAATTTCGCCACCTACAACGGTGATCGGGAACACCTTGAATGGACTGAAACATCACTTTTTGGTAATTTAGTGAAAAATCCTAAGAAAAAATGGAATACATGACTCGATTTTTCGGTTTTTCTTTCCGATGAATGAGAGAAGTGGGAATTTTTCATAATAAAAATTTTCAGAAACTCCAACTTCCTTAGGTCCTGTTTACTGCTGGTTTGAAGAAAAACTCCATCCAGATTTTTGGATTTTGAAAAGCTCGAAACTCTCTAGGCGGATTTTTGATCGTTGGAGGTTGTTGAATTCCTGGATTTCCTATTTCATAAGAAAACGTATATTTTAAGGATCTCCAATTCCTACTGGCTCCGAATCGCACTTAGGTCACCCAATTTTCTCGGCCCTCGATGCCAGCACTGCTTAGATGCCTTTTTGCAAAATTGGCCAATGTTTTTTTCTCGAAAGTGAAAAGAGGAGAAAAATTTCAAGTTGAACTAGTGAAGCGATTAATGACAATATTCTTCGATCACCTTTGTTCTTAGTGAGGCCTTCATCGATAGTACAGTTAATTGACCCTCTCTTCCTTCTCATTAGCATTAGATTGCACCTCATTTCTCTCTTCGCATATATCGCTGTAAAGATAGCCCAAATCCACAGGTAAAAACACTAATTTACAAGAGGTGAGAAAATAAATTAAGCGATCTTTATTATTGATATTTTAGCTTTCTAATGCAGATAATAGAGGCGGAAAGATTTGTGTTAACTTACTTCTGCGATCGTTTATTTCGCAATAGTAATAATGTACGATGCGATAACGTCATTGGACGGCTCGACATACGATACTGCACTGTCGCGCATCTGTCAAATGTGGTACGTTTTCTGCCACTGACATTTGCGCCACAAACAGAATCGTGTGAAACTTGCGTTATGGACATTTTAAAGAGCGGCACACACATGCCGTGCTCCTGAATGCATGAATAAATTGATTTCGTGAAATTTGCAGGACGCAAACGCACTCTTACGTGCTGTTACCATGGCTGAGAGTTTAACCACAACAAGTTGAAAATTTCCAAGATATAGATATTACACCTCGGCAAGATGTCGAAATGAATTTTTTTTTTCGAGTATAGGGATTTTTAGCTGCAACATATCAATATAACGTTAAATTTGAATTTAGCAGTTAGCGGTGTGGAGGAACGAATGTTTGAGTATCCTGGTTCCTCGGTATCCTGCTTTCTCGGTATCCTGGTTCCTCGGTATCCTGGATTTTGTTTCGTTTCAAGCTGAGGTTTGTGAGTATTTGAACGCCGAAAGGCGTTGCTGTTTTTTGTTTCGGGTTTGAAATAACAACCCGCACGGGTTGAGGGGACAATGAGTCGATCGACACAAATGGCGCAAACGTTGGGAAAGCGTAAACAACAACTGATGCGTTGCTATTCGCGTATTACAAGCGGTTCTCAAAGAATGTGTCCGATTATTTTTGAAGTATTATAATAAATTTTCATCTAGTCTCTGCCTGTAGCTGCTTAATTATTGTTCTATAGTATTAGCTAGCAACATTGCAATGATAGTTTGCAGTATAAGCTAAGCAAAGAATATGAGTGAGATTCGTTGCCCATAAGAAGGTGAAAGTTGGGAAAATGTCGAGCAACGTTGATTGCAATTCCCATATATTTGTGTCGCTATGAGAGGCGGCCGCATTGCTTAGTTAGATTGATCACTATCACTTCTGAAATTAGCCGAAATTTCGCCTCTTTTCGTTGAAATTTGGGAATTTCCAACTCGTTTATTCGATTAACTTTAGAAAGATTCATTTTTAGCATTTTAGAAGGGAAAATACCGAAATAATTTCCGATCAATTTAAATTTAGCTAAATGATAGCGATTACTCTCGTCGTATAGAGAAATTTTATCGGTGAAATCACTTCTCTATAGAATATCGATGAGAAATTATGAATACGCTCAAATAAATGCATTTCATCGATCGTTTCATCGATTAGTCTATTATTTAGGTGGGGGAAATTTTGTGGTGATGTCAGCCGATGATGCTCAATCATCATTTCTTACAACTGCATTCTTTGGTGTGATCACATCGGTTACGCTCATACTTGCAAGGTGAGAAATTTTTTATTATTGTTGTTTTTTATTTTTATTGTTTTTTTTTTGTTTTTATTGTTTTTTATTTTTATTGTTTTTTTGTTATTTTATTTTATTTTATTTATTTATTTATTTTTTCAATTAATTAACTCCATTTATAGATTATACATTCATTTATTATTGCTTAATTATGAATATATCTATGCAAAAATTGCAACCGAATATTTCATAGAAATATTAAGAAATCGTCTATTTAGTCACTTACGAAAATTCACTTTAATTTTTTTTTGCCCGAAATTAAATCGAAAAGTATTAAGTTGAAATATTTTATCATGGAATCTAAATGCGTCATCCGAATCTCCTTATTCATCTAAAATCGCCGAACGCATTTTCGCTCTTCCTATCACTTCGTCAAGAAGAGAAATAAGCAATGATTGTGTTCATTTCCGCTCTCGCATCAAGAATCCTTTAGTTTCTCTTCCCACCCAATTTCAGTTAATTTTCACCTCAACGGGAATATTTCTTTTGCAAATTTCTCTCAAATATGAAATTTCCTTTTAGGAATTGAATTTTATTTGATGGATATTCTTTACTTTTATATTTTATGGAGTTTTTTTTTCTTTATTTATCAAGAAATACAATGTTTTATTTAGAAAATATTTCAAAGGAGCACAATTCAAAGAGCATGTCTCGGCAAAAGACAAAATAGCGTTTGTAACCGGTGCAAACAACGGAATCGGCAAACAAACTGTTAGGGAATTAAACCAACGAGGCGCAAAAGTCTACATGTTATGTCGAAGTATCGATCGGGGACGAGAAGCGATGCTCGATTTAGTTAAGGTGTCTCTTTATAATTAAATTCATTAGTGATATAGCATATAATTCGTTCCAGCAACATAAAACTTGCTCTGTTTATTATGAGTTCTATGTATTGCATTCAGTTAGTGTTAAATGAAAACGTTTGAGCCGTTTTTATTGAATATAAAAGTGTTTCCCTTCATAAAGGCTCTATTTTATAGTTTTCAATGACATATTTTAGTGTGTGAGCATACGACCATATCGGTAAATACAAATACTTCGAGAGATATTAGCCGTGGTAATACAATAAATGCTGGAGCAGTTTCCATCTGGCTGGAGATACCTTGTAACTGGATACCTCATCTTTGCGAATGTCTCAGTGAAATAAACGAAGCTGATGTCATCACTTGCAACGGTCGTTCTCGCTATCAGTCGGGGAGGGGAGGGGCATAAGTGGTTTATTGATTCCACTTTCGCCTCAACGTTTCACGAGAAATCCGATAGTCTGAGACCTGGGAACTTTGACAGTCATATCTTTTGCGCTCATTGAAAAGCTGGTATACATCTAAGGTAGGTCTCTTAGTTGTGTGAGAGAATGCCGGATCATGCTGGAAATAGTGACGATTTAGCTACGCCTGTGCTTAGAAATGTATCAGTGATCGCGCATATTCTTGTTGACCATAATTTCATGGATTTAAACCTTCACATAACAGAACTTTATTCTTGAGGTCATACAGTCGATATTCGTTAGTCCGATGCTGATCTACGATCCTTTTCACTTCTTCTATGGCATTTTGAAGGAAATGATCCGCTCAATAAATGTTGCCTACTCCAAAAACCGATAGTGAATATTATCATCATAAATGATAGCAGAATTCTAAACGAAATATTCGCATCTGTTGGCGGATACCTAAGAAGAAAGCATAACATATTCCCGTAATTGCTATGGTGCTATAATTCGCATATCGCTCGAAATATGTATCGCTACAAGTAGATCCATTTGTCTTTTATATTCTCGATAAAAATCCTGGAAGTTTGTGGTATCCTGAAAGTAATTCTTTGTAACACAATGGCGTTTGTGTTTAAATTTGCAAAAGTACATTTGAATCAGTACTTATGAAAGATGTGTTGAAATGTCAAAATAAAGGGTTCTTTTTAGCTTGGTTGTGAGCCAACACGCTTGATCGTCAAGCAAATCGATCTGGCTGATTTTTCGAGCGTTCGTAAGTTTGCTGAGGATATTTTCAAAGGTGAGGATGATAATAGTTCGCCTATCATTATGCTCGAATTTGGCAAGGTTGTTTTTATCGTACCCGGTCATTTGCTTGCGGCAAAAAGGTGTTTTTTTAAGCGATGCTTTGCTCACTTTAAAAAAGAATTCTGGCAAATAAGCTGAACTTCTCGTTGAGATGTTGATGAGCTCTTCCCCAGACCTATGCCGGATACGATTTTCTAGAGTTTAGTCGAAACAAAGCAACAGCACATGAGGTAACTAACCGAAACTAAATTGTCTAGTACGATCCTTCTTCGCTTTACTTTACTTTCATCGAGGTTGGAGTTTTAACCATCGATTTACCAATTACGAGTATCGTTTTGGAGGAATATACTAGTTATTATTGACTGGTAGTTTCTAACCATTTAGGTAATCACATCTTGGCTTTGATTCAATGACTGAAACGTATCTCAAATTCTTTGAGAGATCATTTATAGAAGTGGAGAAACTCGACATCCTAGTCAACAATGCAGGTATAATGGCATACCCACGATTCGAGAAGACACACGACGGTTTCGAGACAACCTGGCAGACCAATTACCTCGGTAAATTTGATTTACTGTATTTGGATGAACACCTCCATCCCAAAATGGCCAACGCCTCTTATTCCTTTCTGCAGTATGGTGGAAAAAAACTTATAATGAATATAGCGAAGTGGAAAAGCTTCAGAGTGGAGCACAGAATTTCTGGGTTTATATGACCCATGATGACTGATGCTAAAAACTATTCTCTGAGCGCTCGAAAGAAATCCTCTTTCATAATTGAAATTTGATGAGCCTGAAAGGGCGTTGTACCGTGTGATTGTAGTGGACCAACCATTCAGCAATGAGATGAGAAAAAGGTATAGTGAATGCTTCGGGTATTGGGTCCTCGCAGTTTCTCTTTGCTTTTCTCGTTCGTAATTCTACATACTTCAAAGTTCTTCACTGCAATCAGTGACTGTAGAATTGGTGGTTATAAAATCGATGTTCGCATTTGATTGTTTTATGTCTTTCATTACCGACTGCATCTTCCTCCATCTCCGTACCCTCTCCATTCCTCCCAATTATTCTTCACTCCCCGAGTACTTGGTACCTCGTAATTACCTCTTAATATACTTGAAAGATAGGGGAATTCTGAATGATAGAATCACGTAGCGAACAATTAGGCCACTGAAATATCTGTAGCTGAATTCGAAACAACAATCTTTTCGTTTTACTTTCCCCATTGTTTTCAGAGGAAATATCCCCTTTAGGGGAAAGTCGTCTTGCCCGAAACCGATGAGTATTTTGAAGATATTTTGCTGTGTTAACCAGTAAACGGTATCACTTCCGTGGGTATTGCAGGTCATTTTCTGTTGACTGAATTGTTACTACCAATATTACGAAATGCGCCAAATGCTCGTATTATAAACGTTTCGAGTTCGTTACATAAACGTGCGGATAGTGTCGACGCAGCTGTGGTCAACTCGAAGGCGCATTTTAGTGGAACGCAACCATACAACAGATCGAAACTCGCCAACGTTTTCCTTTTTTTAAACTTTTATTGACAGTTTCCTCTTTCTTCCTGTATTTTTAATTTTATTTTTAAAAAGCTTCAAGAGAGAATTAAATTGTGCATAATGTGGCACTGAAATATATCCATTAAAAGCTTTAATGGCATCAACTCAATATCGAAGGCAATCTCTCTGTAAGCTCGCTCAGTCGGATACAGTGAGGATAGTTCTGATAGGTGCTGCATTACTTTCAAAGTTCTCCTATTATTGCACCTGAGGTCGTATATTTCCCCAGTCTCAATTTCAACTTTAATTCTCGGTAATTTTAAAATAATAGAGATACGGGTGGCACTAAGTCAGTAAAACAGAAAGTTAAGTCGAGTAGTAAGTTTTGTGAGGAATTTAAAAGCGAATATGAGCATACCCATATTGCATTGTACTTGAACGTTCCCATACCTGTTCTCAGAAAATATCAACTTCTATGCAGCAGTAAAAACAGAGCAAAAGGATAGAGATAATTGTAGGGAAGAACACCTAATTTGCATAAATAAGTGATGTAAACCGCGTCTATCCGATATCATGTTCAAAAGCTTTAAATTGTGGATTTCCAAGCGACTAATTACTAACGGAGAAATGAGTAAAAATGAGAGCATTTGCATCAGGTGATAAAATTTGCAGGTGATGCACGCACGAGAGTTGACACGACGTTTACGTGTTTCGGATCCGTCATGCACGATCACAATAAATTCGTTGCATCCGGGATATGTTTCACTGACCTCGGTCGTTACCATCCTCTCTATAGAACACCGTTTAAGCAGATGATTGCACCTTTTATGTGGTTCTTCATGAAAACCGATAAGGTGATTTCTTCATTAATGTTTGTTTTCTTCAACGATAAGATTATATTCAATCGCCGCATCTTTCGAATTTTGTGAGGATCTTTGAGAGTTTTTATGAATTTCAAGAGAATATTAAGCTCACTCTATCTTAGTGGAGGTGTAGTTCTATATTTCCCCAGCCATCTTCCTTCGCGATCATTCTTCTTTACTTAAAGATGATGTTTATATAAGGCACACGTGGAAATTGTTCTCAGAAAAAAGTTTACTTCAGATAAGTGCGGAGATATTTTTGTGCTCCATATGTTTTATGTGTTTGCATCGTTGAGGAAAAGTTTACCTAAAAAGAGACAGAGTGACATCGTCCAAAAGTTGTACGTGCTCGCATTGAATAAAATACTAGGATAGTTTGACACAAAATAGGAATGAAGTATAAACTGATTAAATAGAGAAAATAGTAAAACTTTCAGATAGGATTATAGTAATTATAGTAAAAACCTCTCTGTGTTGATTATAATAAATTTTATATTAAGAGTATATCTAGAAGTGATTTAAATAATCGAATTTCCCATTACAGTAGTAGCATAGCTACAAAGAATCCTTGAGTAACGTTTCCACGGCATACAGAAGTCTTGGAACAATTCAGGAGATTAGTGTGCATGCGCTGATCTTCCTCACGAAGGGTTACTCACCATCTTTGGGTTTATCTGTGATTGACGTGTTGGATCTTTCTAAATGATCATGGTACTTAGACTAGATATTTGTTCGCTTGTTTTTTTTTTGTAGGATGGGGCGCAAACATCTCTTTATCTGGCTCTGAGCAAACAAGTGCAAGGAATCTCCGGCAGATATTTCGGGTAAGTTACTTTGATGTAATCCTCTCTGTTATTAGTTGCGATTTGCTGTGCCTGAAGTATATTACAACACTATCTTTCAAAATAGTATCGGTCAAATTGCAATAAAAGATTTCCATCTCATGAGTGAGGGATGCATGGGGGAGGGAGGGGGGGGGGGGGGGGGGTGATATCAGAAGTAAGAGGCACCGGCCGCGTACTCTTGCCGTAAATTACAAAATCCGTTCCGGTGTTTTCGCGATGAGAGTGCAGAAAATGTAGCTCGGGTCAGAAAAGTGTAATACGTCCGATAAGTGTGTGTAGTGTAAAACTAATATACTATATGAAAATTTTCGAATGTATCGTCATTTAAATAGCAAATGCTGCAGTGACAGCATTATCCGACTAATAAAACATCCTGAAAAGTAATGAAAAAACTCTTATTTGAGGATGCCTAGTACGAAAGCCATACTAAGTCAAAATGATTTTTGTGATTCCTCTAGTTCCGCATGGTGCCACGGACGCTTTGAGAAATATATGAGGTGGGTTAGTGGATAGATCCCTAGAATATTGAGGCAGCAGTATTTCCTGCGGGGATGGGGAGAGAGGGTGGAAACTGCCCGCATTCCAGGTGAAGATATCATGAAAAGGCTTCATACCTGCCAGATTGTGATTTTTCATAATGCGTAGGGTAGCGAAATATTGCAGCTTGCAGTTTAAAGATCGAACGTCTAGTTGTTATATTTGTCCAGCTGCTCATATTTATTAATTCTTCTCACAGAGGATGTAATGTGAAGTTGAGGGAGAGGGAGGAGGAGGCTCACATAAAACGCTAAACATAAATTGTTTTTAATTCGTCCATTTTTCGAAGAACTCAATAGTCGTAAATGACCCCTGCTTGGTCTTTCGCAGTATATCGTAGACCATAAAGCAGCATAGCATAGGTGAAAGAGATAAAGAAATTGAATATGCCCAAAGACGTTACAGCCCCGAAACTGAAGGAGCCAGGATTCCGGCGCTCCGGAAGGCAAAGGTTGGTAGCGTTCCGTTCATGTAGCATCTGTTGGCACTTCGCCCGAGATACTACAAAAAATTCCTTATAAACGAGTGTTACCTGACCCATTTAAACAAGTTCTGATACACTGCACGCAATATGACGTCGCAATAACATCGCCTATTTTATTACCTATTTCATCAGTACGTCTACATTGCTTAACAAATTTCCTTTAATTAGGCCATTTAATATGACCGTTTGAAGTCTGATCCATTTCAGGGAATGCAAAGAAGATCATCCATCTGAAAAGGCACTTGACAATGATGCCTGTAACGTGCTCTATAATTATAGCGTTGAAGCGGTTGGTCTCAACAAGTAGTCTGGTAGGCTTGATAGCCAGGTAGCTTAGTAGGCTTCAGAGTCTCGGCTTCGACAGCTTGAAACTGCGACTTTCATCGCCAACGTTATTTGTTGGTAAACTTTCATCGTCTCACGATAACATTGTTGTTTCGAATGTTTGAATTTTGAACGTCACAGCATCTTATTGTGTATATATTTCTGGTAGATAATCGCAAGCATAAATACTTTTCTTCTGTAATCGTAACTATTACATAAGAACGTAGAACAGTTTCCTCTGAATTCTGCAAACTCCCATGAACGCATCTCTATATTTCGTTGTATGGTTGGAATGCAAGCTAAGATCGATCGCCTTTGCTCCCGCAATAAAAGCGCAAATGTAGGCTCTCCTGGGACGGAGGGGGAAAGAGAGGGTGGAGGGAGCTCATTTGCAATTTTTAGAGCAGTACTTCTCTGATTTCAAACAAGTTTTCGTAGAAAGGACAGGGAAGGAGTGCCGCAATATAGTTGATATGGCGTTCATTCAAACTTGATCAAACAAAGAGAAGGCTCCGAAAAAATCGATTAGCTGATTTGTTTCACCAACTGGTCGTAGCTACGCAGTAGGATAACGGCATTCATTATAGACTGAATCTTTGCACAGATGTAATAATATGTTGATGGAACCGACTTATCATAACGGCATGTTCTGCTTCCAACTCTCAGCAGTGGTTACGGCAAGCCCGATATGCGGCGGTTTTCAAGGGATTCGGCTGACAAACAGTCAATTTTTGACTGTTTGTCAGCCGAATACTTCAGGAATCTTACCCATCAACCAACCACGTTTGAGCCAAGACGAAGGGGAATACAGAACATAAAAGTAAAAGCGCTCTGTCTTCACCTTCAGATGCCTTCGAATTGTCATCCTTGCCCCATAGAAACTGGTTTACTACGAGCATTACAGGAGATGTTTATCACACGTTCAAAAAATCCAATCCCTATTTATATAAACATTCTACGAATTCTTCGCACAGAAAACTAATGATGACCGCCAACTTCGGGTTCTCCGGCCTTCTTGAGCGGATTGTATTTCCTGAAGTATTCGGCGTCCTGCCTCTTTTGCCTTATACCGTGCCAGTACTCGACCTCATGGTGATGCATATTATCGTAGATTTGATGGTGAATTATTTTATGCCGTGGTTTCACTGCAATAAAATATGCTTTAATGTCGAATTACACTAACATTAGAATCAGGCGTACTTAAATTGCCCCTCCACCTCCTCCTATTCGGTCTCTGTATGCTATACGTCAATCGCATTTTCTTAACAACCCTTTAAAATGCCTTTTAACGTTACCACTGGACATAGAAAACACAAAAAAGTACACACAGCTTATTCAAAAAAAAAAACAACAACAACAACAAACACAATAAACAACAAACACAATAGCAATAAATGAGGCGATCGAAATTGACGTGCTTATCAACAAGCAACCTGCAATCTTTTTATCTTGACTTGCTGGACCTACTCCACGTTTCCATGTGCACGTGCCACTGCTTATTTTAAGGTATGGAATGCCAGTATTAAGACAGGCTTCATAAATATTAATAGAACGATTTATAAAAGTGGAATGATTTGTAATGCGTTCTCCTCTTCCAAATAACTGTCCACATAATGGTTCAACACACACTTCCTACAGCTCAGCTCCAAACATTAAACATATATGGCACCCGCACAATACCTCATATTTCGTAAGCAACGTTGCCATCAACTTCGTAGAAATCCTCTGCTTTCTCTCCACTTAGGACGTCATACATGAAACTGTCACCGATACATGGCTACTACTTCCAACCTTATTAGGGTCAACAATAACGCTATCTTTTCGAGAATTACCAACTCTTCTTCTCTCAAGCATCTCATGCACCTTTAGAATTATATCCTAAAAAAGATCCTGAAATGATAAATCGTGCCTGGAAGGATGAATTTGTAGAAGCCGTACATGATAAACCCGGAGTAAATGTAGTATCGGAACACTGGCAAATATTTCCAACAGTGCCGCCATGACCACATTCGAAACTGGAATCACCTTTCTTGATAATACATTAGTGGATCACATCGGTTATCTATCTCACTTCGTTGATAAACCCACACGCCAATGTCCCACACACTTAAATCAGCAACGTTTGGAAAGACGTGATCGCTGCGATCGCCAATCACAAACGAATTCGCGATCTACGTTCTCCGTTAAAAAAATATTTCTAACGTATAAAAAGACTATTATTCCACGTCAACCGTAAACATTTTGACTCTTTACAGATGTCTACTGATCACTTACTCGTCCATCACTCTGCTTTGGAGGCAGACTGAAGATTTCAGCCTTCAGCTCCGCCTATAAATCATACATATATGTATATATAAATATGAGGATAAACGGACCCATTCTTGAGCAGTCCACGGTCGGGCCGGCATGAACGGATCGAGTTTCGATGCTGGAATCGGTGCATTCGGACTGAATAACACTACCACGGCACCCTTCACCGTCTCGGCTGTATATTTCACTGCATCGATTATTTTCGAGCCCATCTTATCGAAACCGGCTAGAAATTACTCCTCATTTACGTAGTGAAGTAATTTTATCACCGGAAACTTCTATCGTGCGGTTTTGCGCTATGAGATGTTATAATATGCGGGAAGGCGGATTGCCGACTTTCTTGACATTAGAGAGGGAAGAACGCGGCATGATTAGTTTAACCTTTATGGAAGGTGGTCTACGCCAATGGGGAGTTTCTTTTGAACGGTAAGACTCATCGCGGAAGCAAACCACGCTGGAAACTGCTCAATAAGCACCAATACATAAACATATCACCTCAAAAGGAGACGATAACGTGTGTACTCTTGTTGAGTCAACATTACCAAGGAAAACTTATTATTTTATAGCCCAACTAAAATTGCAAAATGCGTATTTCTATTGTAATTATTCATTCATAAACAAATTAAACTTTCTATTTTAACGATAAATAGAAAAAAACTATTTTTTGAGGTTAATGCAGTCCTCAAAGAAACACCGAATTGTGTGTTTGTGTGCGGAGAAGGCAAATAGTGAACTGATGCGATTAACGCAAACCTTTACAACTTGATAGACATCTTCAGAACGGTGATAACAAGCAACATTTTCCCCTCATCATGAAGACAGAATGGAAGGATGGTGAGGGAGGGAGAGGGGTGTGAGTGGGAGCACAATTTGCGAATATGAGTAAAGTAAGCCGGCTATTTCAAGGAACACTTCTCTCCTGCTATCCTTAGATTCTGGATATAAGCAAACATCCAGAACTGATAACGGTCGGCTATAAACTGCAGAAGTTGATAAGACTTCATATACAACAAACCTACCAACGCAAGCCCGCTACTAGAAACAATGCAATACAACTCTATGCCCACCACCTGAAACTTCCTGAAAGCTCAGCGAACTAATTAACATTCGCGTGGAAATTAGACAACTTTTTACACATCCCAGAGAAATTTTCTGTCGATATGAGGCGTGAAAATCATTGCAATATCCCACTTTCAAATATGCCATCGTTTGCAGCTGAAAAGCGAAAAACAAAACAATGGTACTCCAATTCGACGGTTTTACTGGATAGAATAAAAGGGATAGAAGGGCGGAGGGTCTCTTGAGACATCCACGCGATAATTTCACTAAGAAAATAGAGGCGAAGAACAAAGAAGGGCCGATTTTATCACTAGATGAGACTGTGATAATGCTAGAGAGTATATGATTTTCATCCCAAAAGAGGTGGATATCGAACAAGCAGCATTTTATGAGGTAGTGTTTCGAGTTGTCAGTGAAATTTCAAGAACTTCAAGCAATACTATTTGAAAACAATCCTTATTATCTTCGTTATGAGAAAAAGACGAATTTATAGGGAAATTTGCGTAATTTCGAATCCATCTTAACTTTACATCTTTCAGATGCACGAATATTTTCAATCTCGAGACATTCACTTTCCTGAATATTAGCAAAATCCTCAGTTTATTAATTATGAATTTAATTTCCTTGTAAAAAGCCTTCTCACCCATCCTCGAAGACATCCTTTATTGCTCGAACAAGCACATTTCTCATTCTAATGGTTAAACATTAGGGTTTCATGTAGAGACTCTTACACACAGTCTTTTCAGGATTATCTTCATTGTTAAATTGTCTCTGAAAAACCATAGCCAATCCCCAACCAGTATCGTTTGTTTTCCATGTAAATGTATCACCAAAATTAAACACTTCCCCAATTATTACGATTTGAAGCTAAAAAATGAAATTATTTGCACTAAACAGAGCCGTTTCTTTCTTTTCGAACAATATTTGAGCGGAATCATCGAAACAATAGAAACGACGCAAAGCTACCGCGAAACAGCTTCATTACTTCAGTCATCACCTTGCCATTTCCGCTTTTTGGCCGAAAATTCCACAACAGTGAAAGGAATCACGATTTCAGGAGAAAGTTGAAAACCAGATTTTGGAAATTCGGGTTTGAATTCCTATATGAGGGTGAAGGTGATTCGAAATTCTGCATGGGAAGATAGAACATAGTGTAAGGGCAACACATTGGAGGATTAGTGCGAATGGAGTGGATTATAAACGACGAATTACCTTGCATAAACCAGTCAGAGGAGTTAATTTTTATAATCGATGCAAGCGATGCGTCATGACGACCGACATTTTGCTTTAAAATAATGACGCATTTATTTCAGCGAATAATTGAGAACTTTTACAAAAAAAAACATAAAACGTTATGAAACCGGGAGATTAAATTGCCAAGTGAAATGAATACAATCACAGCTTCTCAATAAAAACTCATACATAAAATAATATTTGTATTTCAACAATGAAATACCGACATTAATGACCGATCGCTAAAAAAATACTCTCAAAAACAACACAATAATATGCGCAATGAAACAAATTCAAAGTGATTTCGATCAGTATAGTAAAATGTTTCCGGTTGGAGATATTACAGCTACGATCCTCTCTAATCTCAGGTACCCCTCCAAATGAATTTGAGGCGAGATTTGCGCTCAGATAATGTACTCTTAGATTGCATTCCTAAAGCTCTTCACCACATCCGATCTTTAGCAGCACGCCGGAGTCGAAAATCTGCACAGTTGGAAACAAACTTGAGAGTCACATAATAAACGAGGTAATAATCCGTCGTTTATACGAAAAGATCAGTTTTTTTTTCTCTCTGTAAAATGAAAACATTTTCCAAATCATAATTCTAACAAATCTAAAATCACATATTGAGAAAATTCACTAAGCAAGCGATCATAATCAGTTATTGTACAAATTAAACTAAAATTTTAAATAGTGAAGTTTTAATAAGGCGGTAATATCTTTACTTTACTACTTATTATAATTACTACGGACAATGCAGTAACTATTTTGTTTCTCAACGCTTTGCCCACTAATCAATGATAAATGAATTTCCTTATGCAAATGAATTCTGAATTCGTTTCAAATAGGCGCATTGATAATGTTGCTATCATATGTGTTTTGTTTTGTTGTTGTTGTTTTTCCTCTCTCAGATTGCACTGAGCATTATACTTAACAAGGAAATATATTAAAGTAGCATATTTCCTCATTACACACAAAATTAGCTATGAATGAGTTTATCGCAGAATTGCGATAAAATACACTTCGATGTTAAAGTGTTGTTTCAATTTCTTTTAAAGTGTAATGCTTCATATACGATGCCAAATTTTACCGATAGAAAATTCAGACCACCTAGCAGCGTTCTAAACGGACATTCGTGTAGGAGGTGAGGAAAACATCACAAATTTTATCGTTGACCTGAATGGTTCGATTCCATTTAAGGATAGTGGTAGCTTTTAACTAAGGTCAGTCAACTAGACCAATAATAATTTTGCAAATTGCTAGAGAAATTCCCCAGGTAGTTGCAAACTTGAGAGCTCGGGGTAAGAGAGAATTTAAAGGAGGATACGCAAATTCGATTTTTATTAACGAAGTTCTTTGGCGTTATGCTCGCATCACCAGCCTACAAAATACGAAAATGCTGCCTCTTCGTTGACTAATGGTAGCATTATAACGTCGACATGTTCCACAATAAAAAGTTCGTCATGTATTCCTGGCCTTTAATTATATCGTAAGTTATTCTCATTTTAGGGTCAGTTCATTAAATATCCGTTCAACAATTTGAACACCTGTAAAGGTAATCGATAAAGACGAATAGCTGGTAAAGTTATAGTTTTCATACTTCTATGCAATATAACAGACATATATACCCTCAAATCAACAAACAAAATTGCCAGTAATCGAAGCGGTAGAATTACAATTGTTATGAAGGAATTTGCGACGTTTGCTAACGACCTCAAATCTGAAGGGCTCTTCAAAAACAGGAGAAGAGAGAGGGCAAGAGGAAAAGCGAGCAGAGAGACTCACAAGAAAACAAAAACCGCATGAATGTTTGCAAGTATTTTTCGAATCGTCTAAGTATATTCTCACTTCTATGAAGTACATTTCCCAATTGTGCTCTTTTCTTGCAACTCCCTGCACACCTTTAAAATGAGAATGTTCCATAAGCGAGAAGTCTCCTCGAAAGGATGTAGAGGAATTTAGTGTTTTTTTGCGAATTATTTAACACAAATGCGTCGAACTTCTTCTCTTCTCTTGGAAGTTATTTTCTGCCTTAAAAAGCCAAAAATTGAAACAATAAACTTAAAAAAAAAGAATTACAGAATTATTTCCAATAGCTGAAATTACTTAGAAATTTTGGAAAGAATTTAAAATAATAAAAGAATTCAATGCTAAATCAATTCAATATATTTACCTCTCGTATTCCAAATTTCCGCACTATTCATTAGGCGATAATTGTTTCATAATTGCAAAAATAATTCTCAATTATGTAATCGACTTCTTGGGAGACTTTGTTTCCAAAACTTTTTCCGCTTCGGTCACTTAAACTTTCAACTAAATAATCTCTTAGCGTTTACTTTTTATTTTCTGAGTTTCTTAAAAGGAAACAATACGTCTGCAAATCCCTCAATAACTTATTATCGTTTATAGTGAGCATATTCATATATAAGTGGAATTTACATAAGAAATCGATGCAAAAAAATAATGAGAAACGATGTTAATAACGATGAGGAGATGAGCGACACGTTAGCAGAATTGCAGAGTTGTCCTGAGCAGCAACAAATATATCCAAGATTTGGAATAGCTTGACAAGAGTCGAAGATGCGATATGTTTGACAAATCGATGAGACGCCAGTACCATCACAATATCGAACCTGAAATTAAATTTTTATAAAACTATCGAGTGGAATGAATCAATTTTCACTAGGAGATTATTGCAACTACCCCAAGGAAGTACTTCTAAAGTGAAAAAATTTCTCCCTGAGGTTTTCCGAATTTATGAATGCATCATGTTTCATGGAATACACATGCACATGGGGTTCAAGAGGACGGGTGAACGAATGTGATAGTGCCGCTTTGTGAGGAAAGTACACCTTAAGAGCATTCAACAATGAACGTTTGATTCATCACATTCGCTTTCAACGTTTTTCCCTCTTTGCTGCAATTTTTATTGTTTCTATACTCTTTCGAGAGGTTTTTGGAATGAAAAAAACAGGTAGTAATGTGAAAATGAAAAGATAAAAAATAAAAATCGAATGAAAATAGATCTAAGAAACAATTAAGCATCTTGAGCCATGAACTTCTTATGAGGAACAACGAGCCAGAAAAACGGAGGCGGTGGAAAGGGCTAAGATTAGCCTCACTGTTCTGCTCTCACTACTCGATGATCAAACAAGCCTTATGACAATTTATTTCTGAGAACATCAAAATATTATTGCAAGTATCCAGTAATGACTTTTAACAAGTTGATAAATGTAAATGAATCACACAGTAAAGTAACAGTCTTCCCTCAGTGGCCCGATATGGACCTATAAATGGCCTATTAAATCCCTCTTGATCTTATTTCATTTCGAAAACGACGGAAATTCATTTTCGAATTTTGTTCCTCTAGCAAAATAATACAATTATACATTACTATGACTTACTTCATATTTCGGAGTACAGTAATGTCAGAAAATTTTCATATCTTTTCAAGTACGAAATATTCTGAATTAATTCAATATTTGCTACTGATTTTCTATCGATAAATAATTTAAAATACGTTACTAAGAATCTTCCGAGGAAAATGTTAACAGTTCTCAAAATTCATGACAATGAACGATGAGTTCTGTTGTAGAATTGACAATTTGGAGAGTTTGTTTTGATCGAAGAGAACCGTAAACTCAAAAAATATAACGTTAGGGAAACATTTAAGGTGAACGTAACCAGGAGGTATGCACTTTATGAGTTGTGGCAATGGCAGAGATCTCTTTGGGGAAAGGCGTTTCGCTGATTTTACCAAATTACCCCTTCAAGTGAATCTATGATCACAATAAATCGCGATATAATCGAGAATTTCATAAAGACAGCTTAAGATCTGCATTCGATTGCAATTTAAAGTGTATCAGTTAACGCAAAACTTTAAAGAGAGTCGATGAAAAATGTCGAAGTGAGCCAACCGTATCGAATCCCAGCGTTTGTTTAATGCAGTTAATACTGGGACATTCGATGACCTGAAGTTGACTTCCCGAGTAACATTGAATGGCATCGGTGATAACGGTCATCGATAAAAAATAAATCGTCACACTTAGGTGCATAGTGACCATCTGAGCTATAAATGAAATGTTGCATTATCTTATAGGTTATTGCGCCAAATTCGTCATAAACATTGGTTCTTCGATGCCGAAAGTAGTTAAATAACACAAACACGAGAAGTGAATGAAAATGCCAAGCACAAACTCGTCATACCACTTAAAACATTTGTCTTTGATTTACTAGATATCACTGTTTATACAATAGGAAAGAATGTTTATAAAATCATATATATATATATATATATATATATATATATATATATATATATATATATATATAATGAAACCAACATCAGTTAGAAGTGAAATGAAAAAATTTAACCAAATATATAGTGAATATTGGCGATGTGGTCTATTTCAAAGAGTACGTTGGTTGGTTGCCATTATGTATTGACCGCAAATTACGCTTTTTGAATGCAAATCAACGTAATTTGGTTACCCGATACGATTACAATCGCTTTCGTTTGTCAATTACATTCCAAAGACGCATAAATTAGATATGCTGTCGCCTATCGTTGAAAAATCTATTCTGCTTAGCAAGTCCCAGAGCGTCGAATTTATATAGTGTGCTATCCCGCTACGTAGTGTTTGTTCCATCTTCTGTATATATTGTGTGCTCAGTATAGTATCCCATTTTATGATATGCTATCCCATAATGTTAGTATATTATCTCCTTATTCCCGACTACATTTGAAGATCTCTTTCAATGCATCTATAAATGTAACTTCAACTTCCCCTCAATCGTATCACACATATTAAGCAACTCATACTCCATGGAACTTTTGCTCTGGAAATACAAAAATTCAAAGAGAAACGTAGTGCAAGCACATAAACACAACACAAATTAGGAAATCCATTAGATTAAAGATGAACTCTATGGCACCGATCTCGTAATTAAAAATATCATTAAAACGAGTAAGGTTAATGTTTTAATTCAATTTTTTTTGCAGTAAACCTGAATCGAGCAGTTAAAATTCAATCACAGCTTATTCATAATTGATAGCTTAATGCATAAGAACTTGATATAATAACAACTCGAATCTGATAAACAGACTGAAATACCTTAGAAGCTGATCGACGGGAGAATTCGCTTCATTGCAAAAGAATCACACTATATGGAATGACGAATTTATGGTCGATGCAAACCGTGAGCGTAACGGAGGATATAATGAAACAATGGGACGGAGGAGGGAGGGGGACGATTCACGCCGTGCAAACAATAATCTCACCATTCCCGTGCCATTTCAGAAACAGCAGTTTTGCTTGTAAATCGTAGTATATACGTGTCAAATGAAAGTCAAAACTACAGTAATAATTGCATTTTTGAGAAGCTACCAACTATAGGTGTTTGCTGTCACAAAATGAAAAGCAATTTATTTCACGTTCATCGATTATCGCAATTATCAACAGCGTAGCCACCGTCACAGTTTCTGGATTTACAAGAGAAGGAACGGATGAGAAGGGAACGAAGGCGGAGAGGCAAGGAACGGATGGAGGAAATAGGGTGCCATTAATGCCTGAGGGGATGAGAGTGAGGGGAACTTGCGAAGGTTTCAGCATATGCGAGCGCCCACCTAATATCTATGAATTCGGATGGAAGCTATAAAAGAGTTTCACATCAGTGTGAAAATGACATAATGCAAAAAATATTGCCAAACGAAAACTAATCGCTCATTTCGATTGCCATTGAAGTGTTGAATTATTTTGGTAGCGATTTTTATCGCTCAATGTTGTAAACGTCTTTGAAAAGCACTAATAAGGCAAATATTTACGAGACGATTCCCCAATATTTGTAAATAGTGGAGGGAAAAATTCTGGATTTGGAAAGTTGTCAACTTAGGAGGACAAAAAAATCCTCACCAATGAGATGCCACAAATGCTAAGCTTGAATGAAATCGAGCGCTACGTGAAAAATAGCCTTAGCTTCTCTTTTGGGAATTCGCACAATATATGCGTATGAGGAATTGTTCCTATTGGCGACAACCAAAACATTTCAATGACACTAAAGTCGGTACTGCGAGCAATGATACGCATCATAAAAGCGTTAATTAGTGTTCAATTTTAAGCGGAACAAAGAAATTTTATCATAACCTATTTAGGCTAAATATCGGGACTTGGAATAGTAAAAGAGTAGAATAGAACGAGATTTTTTTGTGGCCTACAAAACGACGAAATCATCCACATTTCGATAGCTCATCATTTGCATTCATCAAAATGGCTATATACGAGTCGATAAGTAAAGTGCAGTTTTGCTTTGAGTTTCACTTTTTGTCGAAGAAAACTTCATATTAGAATATTCCCCACCTATGAAAGTTACTTTCAATAACTGAGAATAGGAAAAGCCCACAAGGAGATGGAGTAATTTATTTTGATATGATAATTAATATTATCATTATAATTAATTGATTATGATAATGATATGATAATTAATATAATTTACGACATGCTGTTAAAATTATGAAAGAAATTGATAATCAACGAGAAAAAAATAAAATCAATAACGATTAATTGTCGAATAATATATTATAATCAAGAGTAACAATATAAATTAGTAAAAAATAATGAAGAAATAATAGAAAGTAAATTCATCGAAAGAATTATGAAAAATTGAAATGAGATGAGCGCCACATATAAGTCGAATAAATATTTCCTCTTTACATAAATAAAAAATAACGATGAGCAATCTATTGCCGCATTTCTATAGTTCTTGACATATTTTAGGAGTTTGAGTGAGGACAAAAAATGCGGAAACAAGAAATTGAACACTCAAAGATGCTCTCATAAATAAAATAGAATTCGAAACAACTAATTGCAATTATTAGCTAGGTGACATTATTGATCAACTTATTGAGTTTCATTTTCGAGTAGTAAATAATTTATACCAGCACTATTCTTCTCTTACAATGATAAGCTCCAAACATTGTTACAGATAAGTGAGCAAATATGGCAAAACGTAGTGGTGGCAGCCTAGATCAGCTAATTGCAGAAGGCATTAGACAGGCAATGGGTGCTTGTTCAGATCCTTACAAATCGAAGGCTTCAGACGAGACGATGACTGAAAATGCGAAGAGTACAAAATAGAATAAAGAAAGAACAATTCAAACAATAGGCAGCTGAAGAAGTACATGAAACTGGAGGAATAAGGGCAAGGGAATAAGACAAGGCAGAGATAAGTGGGAGAGGGGGTATAATTGGGAAGGATCGCAACGGATGGAAAAATTGCTTGTACGAGCATTTGAATGCAGCTGACCACTCGTTATGGCAATGTAGTGCAGGTCTGTGTGTTGAGTGATGGAAGTGGTTGCAAAGAGGCGTCTCACTGAACGTCAATCCCTCCCATCCCAATGGGGGATGATTCGTTGCCTTCGTTCGCTGCTATGCACTACAACATTTCTAGGCTTCGTCAAAACGCAAGAGCAAAGAAAAATCTACTTAAATCAGAGGTAAACAATGCTCTTAAATTGGGGTAGGAGGGCTGTGGATCGGGGAGGGGGATGGGAAAAAGATATGGGAAGGATGACGTAGGGAGAAGAGATAGCAATGATGGCAACAAATGCTTTATTTATGGTTAAGTTTAGTGATCTTTCTGTGAAATACTCCTACCTAGATGATGAATGTGGCGATAAATTATTCGTTGCACGAATAGAAATTTGCCTGACAGGAATTGAAGCGTCGTCATTCGATATGGCTTTTCCTCATTTCGAATTACTAAATGATACATTTCATGAAAAACAACTCCACTGATTAGAAACGGAAAAGGGAATATCAAAAATTCGCTGCGAATATTTACATCGCTTTGAAGCTCTATTAAAGTGCCATTGATTAGTAGGTGGTTAAGAACAATCCACTGATTGAATTCACTGCAAGGCTATACGTTAATCTATGTCAATATCAATTAACTAAAGAGTAATATGTGTTCGACTAGCACAGCTTTACCATAATAGAAATTTCAGTATGAGGGTTATTAATTCTGTATTACTGTAGTTAGCTGATGTTACTATGGGAACTAATAAAACATGTTAGGATTATACTGAAAGGTAATTATTATAACTCCTGAAGTAGTGAAAGAATTAAAGGACTGTTGAAATATTAATGAGATTCAAAGATATGAAAAGCTACCGCAGATATAACGTGATTTCTATATGTCCACAACGCATATTATATGTATATACATAAGATGGTAATGAGATTCTTATCTATATAGGGAACACAAATCTAGTGATGATTCAACATCGCCGTTATATCTGCTAGCACACTGTGATGACGGATTTTGATGGATTCTCTTTTTATGGATCATCGATTGGCTTAAAATCAGTTTTATCTGCATTGTTCGAGATATGCGGTGTATTCAGACGTGAAGTTGACGCAAAACCAGTTGCCAAACGTGAACGACCCAGCTTGCAGCCCCAATAGGAGCTAATCCATGCTATGTCTTCAGAGTCGGCCACGCATTTCAATCGCCAAACAATTTCTCGCTCGAATACCCCACACATAGATATAATAGAATGAATGACGATATGCGAAATACCTCATATATTCTCACTTTAAACACACAGTCGATATTAATCAAAGAAAGGTGAGAAAAATATTTACAAAAAGTTGAGGGTTAATTTTGCAATGTCTGCGGATAACGTCTCTTTAATAACGTATCAGTAATGCTCCAATCGAGCGAGCTCCATACTGTCTCGAAACGTACACAATTGCGTCTTCATTGACACATTCATGTAACAGGTGCTGACCATTATTACTCTGATTATAGCCGTTTCGAGAAGAGATTCCACCAGAAAGGTGACAGAAATGGAGTCGATTGTTGAATTCGTTGAGTTATAGCCAACATATGTGCTCGTTTTGATTGAGACAATCTCAAGGTTACTAATAATAAAGATTTAACGCCTTCTGTAATATAATTTTCAAAATTCTATACTTAAAAGGTACCAAAAAATAGCTAATCTTATTTATAATTCCTAATATGGCATAAATTTGATGCTTTCAAAAATGTTGTGGAATAAACATAACAAAAATAAAATAATGATGAATTCTTCAAAATTTCAAACTAAACGAACATGTTATAATATAAATTAATCATTGCAAAATAAATTCAAATGAATTCGATGAAAATTGGGAACTATGAAATGCTTTGATCTCTCCATTTCCCAACTATCCCCCTCCCTTCATTCTTCTCCCCTCTCCACTCTCCCACTCGCATCCGATTTGAAATCGATATCGTCCGAGTTTAAATTTGAAATGCGAGAACTTTTCATTGAAAAAGTGAAGCATACGCCAAAATATTCATTCGAATTTTTCTGAGAGTGATGTCTATACGGCGAAGAAAATGAGCGAAAAAGAGTTCTCGCCAAATTTTCGATATGGAAGATGGATGGTTTGTCAAAAAATGTGCTTTGTCTGTGTGTATGTGTGTGTGTGAGGGTGGGTGGGTGGAGGATTGCCTTGAACACCGAACGAATTAACATATACTGATCGCGACAGGTTGCTGATTATAATTTGAAGTGCGTGCAACGGAAGCAATAAACCGTCAAATAACATAAGACAGGGAACGGATGAACAGTATGCATTACGACCTTGAGCTCCGCTCTTCGCGCACCAAACAATATCCTCCCCACTATTATCCCACCCCCCCCCCCCCCCCTTTTCATATATACTTAAGCCAACATATGTCACAAAGAACACTCATCACTTGGGAAACGATTCGTTCGTAATCTTCTTCGAAGCGATAATTATCCTATAATTTATGCTCGTCGATAGTCAAGGAAGCTTGTCGTTTCTGATCTTTAGAAACTCCTCAGTACTATTCAGATATCACCTCATAATTCTATTAAAGAATAGATGAATCATGTACACGTATCCAGACAATTTCGCTTTAGAATTTTTCTTCAGCGAGAATATCCCATTCTTGGGAGCCATGCGAAGTCAAGTATGCGTAAATTTATCCGACTTGTTGACATCGTTTTCGAATTTAAAGTTGTTTCATGAGAAGTCTTTAAGAATCCTCAATGATGATCCACTCGTATGCACAATTGTTGCGAGCAAATTCCATCAAACTACTTCTAGGCAAATTCCAAATGCTTTCTTTCAACAAAGTCGCCAGTGATCTTTGAGGGTTTATGAGTGGATTTCACTTATCCCAAAAGGTAGACGACATTTTCACTGCGCATCAAATACATCACTTGAATTTCGATTTTGGTTTATACTAAAAAGCTCTACAAAAATTCATATGTATAAAAAAGTTCAATAATCTCGAAATTGGACGCAATTTGTTTAGAAATTATCGAAATCGACGCATTTTAAATTGTTTCGATGTTCATCGATAGATCCTTTGGACGGATAAAATAATCGAACATTCGATAGTTCGAAGAAAACGAAAAAACGAGTGCAATGAAAACAATAGAAAAAACATCATAAAAAACCAATAGAAAATGAAACTAGCTTTGCTCATTCTGAAATAAAGCGCACTCGTAACGAATGCATTAGTTAAAGAGGTGGAAAGGCAATGAAATAGAAAATGTTTTAGCAAACCGGAAAGACTGAGTGTGAAAATTAAAATATCTTAAAGGTCTAAGCTCTTATTTCGCAAGAGAGCACTAAAAAAATCGAAAGAATCACTTTAGGGAATCTTTTCAAAGCTGACATTATTCGATTTCTTCTACAATGGATCGCTAACTTTCAATAATTTCATCGAGCACCTCGAAGAACGTCGCATTCATCAGTCGATCTTCACTGATCTCCAATGGTATCCTTATCGATGTGCATTTGCGAGAAATAAAACCAACAAAACCTACACAAACGATGAGGAAAGTGGAAAATAATGAAAATTAAGAATTCCTTCAAAAGAATATTTTATTGTAGAAAACAGCAATACTTTGGAACAGCAATACTATGTTCATATAATTCATGCGTTCATATATAACCATTGTTTATATAATTGATAGAACTTAGGCATGTAAGTGATAAAAATTAAAGAATCATTGGAAATGAGATGGACACAACTAACTCTTCCGAATAACATGATATGCGATTATTGGACAGCTGTTGCAATTTCAGTTGCATTTTCTTAGCGCTTTAATAATCAAGAAATAGACGATAGACAAGACACATACATCACGACAGTCCAACAAGTGAAAGCAATAGAGACTAGGAATCTGCAAAGTGCAAGTCTTCAAGAAAGTATAACACGCGAAGACTGCAGGTTCTCGATGGGTTTCTCTACTATAGAGACCGAGCGAAAATTACAGGTACTCGTCCGGTATCTCGACTGTAGCTTGGAGATGGTGGAACCCATTTTGGCACCCTCTCTCCATTACTTAATCTCTACACCGAGTAGATCTGAGCTATTTTACCTCTGCTAAAATTGAAAAAAAGAAAAATTACGCCACAAAAACTGTAAATTTTACCCGCTCTAAATTCGAAAAAAACGATAAAGAACTTCGAGACGTCTTCGAACTGCGTCGAATACCAAACGTTTACAATGAAACAAAAAGAAACAGTAACGAGTCGTAATTATAATGCAGATATGAAGCATTATTAATTGTTTTACACGACCAAAAAATCACTATTTAAGGAAAGCGCCTACCCTTATCCACCAAAATTTACAAAGAAATGAGAAAAAAAAGCAGCTGATAATTGAAATGTTTGATTGACTAATGGCAAGTTATGAGCAGCGTTTCCTCCATTCATTGTCTATTATGTAATCTCTTCAATTTTCAACCAGCAAGTGCTAATTTTGCAATATTTCATAAACATGAACCACCAAACTTTTAAACGTTACAGACACTAGCAATTAACCTTCAAAGTTTGCCATAAATGATCATATAAAATGCCCACTTTATTGAGCTTGATGTAATGGGATTGTATGGAGCTCTATTGGAGTTTTTCAAGGATTTACGAGAACAGTGCAGTCGGGTGGAAAATTCAATAAAGCTGAGAACATTTCTCGATATTATTACTGCGAAAGTTGTCAAAATAGAAAAACTACAGACCGTCTAAGCAACCATATTGGTAGCACTGAAAACAGCGATACCGATACGACGGTTAATTTTCGTCCACCTTGCGTATCGGCCCGTTCTCCTCTGTCATTTATCCTTTTTGAACTTTAATGACGTTCATTGTAGGAAGATATTTATGAAAAAATGTTGTGTTTATCTGATACTCAAGTAGCTTATATCTATCTCAAGACATCCTATTCAACTTCCAAACTGTTTATCGTTTTCCGCTTCAAATAATCTGCTTATCAGACGCTGTCCTTGTCACCATTTTTGTCTGTTTTAGCCACTGCGTTTGAATGAATTTTCGAAGCGAAATTCCCCCCCCCCCCCCCCCCCGCCACTCTCTTTCGAAAAAACCAGGAAGCTCCTAGATGTTGAACTTCATGAAAAGTCACTAATGGCTTTAAAAATATCGATTGAAATGATCTCCTGGAACATTTCAAAATAACTGGTTTCTTAAATAGAATCCTTCTTCCGTCAGTAGATTTTAGCGATGGTGCGATGAATATAACACGCCATATTCTGCGTTGGAATATCTCATCATGGAATCGGCATCGGAGCAGCGTAATATCCTGAAATTTGATCCCTCATACTAATAAGAGGAATTAGACGAACTATTTCACATATAAACAAATGAAGTGATTAGTAAATTAAATAATATGCGAATTGGAATTTCATGTTTTGTTATTATTTATGCGGAAAGAATTCACAGCGAGTCGCTGCTCGCAAAAAAGTGTCAGTTGTACTTGATAAAATTTGAATTAATGAACGCCGATGGTTGATAATTTTAGAATCCGGTATTGAGGAAAAGGGCAAAAAATTTCTCTACAATATATCGACATAAATTCAGTCGATCAGTTAAGACCTAGAGATCTGCGAAAGATAGCCCGAGTTGGAAAAAGAACGGGAACATTCCATTCAACCAGCATCTGCGGCTATGAAATTATCTGTGCAGAAATGAATTTACAGTTGAAGAATTTAACGCGTTATTTCATTCATTTTCCACTCTGTTTACACTTCTCTATGCTATCACCGTATTGTTTTGTCTTTAATTTTCATGCGAATAAACCTAAGCGAACGTTGAGTGTTGGCTGAAAGAATGCCGCAGAGCGTCCAGTTCGAATTGCACATGGTATTTCCACAGGTTCATTGTTGCGAATTAATAGGTCAAATCCGCCAACATTGACTTCATTACCTGTTAACCTATAATTTCTCTTAAAGGCCTCATTAATAGTAGCGATGTAAGAAATATTTATAAAATATTGCTAAAATGATGAAAATCGGTCACATCTATGATCGGTTTCCACCAGTTTCCAATGACCGATTTCCACTAACTAATTGTTAGCCAAATGAAAAATCGTTCTTTCTTTCTTCAGCTGAGTAAAATCACGAAATTTAAGCTAAATTTTGTCTAATATTTCGAGCGGAAATTATAAAGAACGGCTTTCATGCGGAAAAAAAAGAATTACAAATGAAGTTCGCAATTTCAGAAACTGCTTGCCCTGTATCACTACTCAGGCTAGACAATCCAAAACATTCTCCTGTTGAGATTTCACGCCACTGCAAACGATTTCCCTTTCGTTATGGTATATAACAGTTGGGTTCTACCTTGATACTTATGCAAAAAAAACAAATAAATAAATATTGAATTTGCTTGTGACTCACTCCTAAAAGGACGATATGAAAGGTAGGCAATTTGAGCGAATTGTCTTATCTGGAAGGAAAATAAATTAATGTAAAATATATACTTATTTTCCAAGTCGAGAACGTCAAGCATATGAGAAAGAATTCGATATTTCATTTCGAAGTCCTCTTGACTCGAAGCCGTTAGAGATGGACTTGCATTCACCTTAACAATTATTCGTAATTTAACCATTGCTTTAAGGCAAGCTACTGCTTTAAGACCATGTTCACCAAATTTCTGGCTGATGTGCACCCATTCTCTTGGAAGCATGTTCACAGTTTTTCCCCTTCTCTCAAAGGAACTAAAATCCTACACCTTTATTGCATCCGCCTATCTGCTGAGGGATTTGTTAGGCAGCAGTGATTTACAAAAATAGGTGATGGAAATCTGTACGTGATGAGATAGAAGGATGTATAGCAATAAAAAACAGTTGTTTATGCAAATTATAGAATAAGAAGGAAACGTTTAAATTTCTACCCATCTTCCTTTCGCAAATACTGGTGCAACTAATTTTTCGCTACACTCCTCTCTTCGTTTCCTCCCCCTACCCGCCCACATCTACCAGCCTTTTGGAAGCTGACTTCGCTCTTTTCACTCCCAACCCCATCCCGTCCCTGCACGGTTCCAATACCTAAAGTACTGTATGTTATAACGACCAGAAATGAGCATATGATTATTTAGAACACCACGGAAACGAATGAAAGCAATGAACTGAATGCATGTGCTTACAGTAATTTATAGAGACACCAGTAATTTTTGTGTATTACCTAGCAATCCCTCAAATTTTCCTCAAAAAATAACTTTAATAACTAAATTGAGGTGCAATAAAAATAATCTTATGTTCGGCGATATTTACGCAACGTATCGTCGATGAGCATGTTTGGCTCTATTGACCGATCTCACAAAGTTAGGCTGTCGTTGAATGCAAACCTCAATTTGCATCGCATGAATAGCGCAGTGGTCGTCCTTATTCGGCTCTCTATTGAGGTATTTGACAAAGCCAACGCATTCTTTTATGCACATAACTATGCCCGCACGTTTCAAATCCCATTAAATATATGATCACCAACAATGTTCACGGAACGACTTGCAAGAACGATATGTTGGAAGAATCCATCTCACAAACAGGGGCACTTTTTTTCCTCTTATTTTAAGTTAGGTCTTGTCTTGTGGAGTTACGGCATGATGATGAAAGATGATGGATCCTGCTGTGCTCAAACAGTGAATTCGATGAGGCGATCGACGATGAATTTGAGCGTTACGCTTGTAGGAGGAATAAGGCATTGAAATTAGCCAATGCCTATGGCCGTAAATCAATCTCCATAAAGCCAGAAATGATGAATTTGATCGAAATTAATGCCAACTGATTCATTTGAAAAAATCACCAGCAATTTAGTTGCTGAAGAAAGTTTTCTGATCATAAAATTAAGAATAAGGGCTCGAATTCCGTCCCCCTTATAAGTGGACATAATTTTTGCACACTTCCAAACACACCAGACTATGTAAGACGAATTTTGCAAACAATTCCTGCTCTGTTTCTTATTTTTGCTCTTCGCTTCAATATCAAGTTCCTATAAAGATTAACATATGTTTGCTTAAATTAATTATGGAATTTGCTTCATATTTATTTGAAAAGTGCCACAAAAAGTACCAACTTTCAACGAAATATTCTACTGCAGGAAATAAAACAATGCATAATATTACACTAATCTGTGGAATAATTATATATAAGTGGAATTTTCACGAGTTCTCTAAAAGCAAAAGCAAAATGGCTAGGCTTCTATTAGTTCTAGAAGACCTTATGATAGTACATTCAAGAACAGCGAACTACAGCAGTGATAGCAATTTAATATATTTGCTTTCTGAAAGTTTAACTCAGTGGAAACAATAAAAAAGTGCTTAACACCGATCCTTTAATCTCAATTTAAAATTTCTGTTTACATTTCAATTTTCCGTTCATTTTTCTCAATCGCTTAAAAAAATGATTTTTTTCCTAATAACGGTTATTCATTAGTTTCTGGATTTTACAGGAATAAATCGGGGAATATATTATTAGAGGTCATTTGCGATCAATATTTTAAGATAAAAAATTGCTTTTATAGAAAGAAAAGAATGAATGAATTGGCTAACGTGCTTAACTGAGAACTTGCTCATTAATTTCTTGCGAGACTTCCAATCGGGAACGATTCCTTTCATCGAACTCAGGTGATTCATTAGAACGGTCAACTTCGGATTAAATTAGGATCAGGTTTGATGGAAATTTAGATGATTGCTATACCTGCCCAGAATGTAAGTCTTATTTAGCTTCCCTCATCGTGAGCTCAAGATATCCGACGATGACATAGAACCTGTTGTTACGGCTGCTTGTTGTCAAAATCCTCAAGTGCCGCAATCGTGCCATTAGCTATGATAAGCTGCCTGTTAAAGTGCAATGCAGAAAGAAATCCGGAACATCATGTCTCACAATATGTCACAACTGAATATCACTCCAATTTCAAAAACTCAAAAAAATCCACTAAAAGCACCAACCTCAAGCAACCACGGTTTCAGTCGCTCGTCGAGAAGAATGTCATATCCATAGAGTTCAAAGCAATGAGGATCCTTTAATAGATAAGAGAAAATAATTCATAGCTATCGGGGAACCAACATAGACAGTGCAAATGAAAATTAGCTCTACATTATTGGCCGAACTAACTACAGTAATCATGAAAGCCACAGAACGAGGCTGAGAATTTCAACGCTCCTCAGGCGTTCTTTGGAGAAATTTCTGAAGGTTTTTGAGCCGTAATATCCCTAATTCCTCTTCAAAAAGTTTATATAGCTCATATTCAGTTATATTAGCGATTTATTCTTTCCCAATAACTGAAACTAGTTCTTCTTATCTCAAGAACACACCTCTATTATATTGTTGGAATAAATGAAAAAATTGAGGATCCTCGAAAACACTACCATCCTAGATTTTGTGAAAGATGGTAAGTTGGCAAATAATTAATTCCAGAATCTGAAAAGGCTTTTTACTATTTCAGCTGACAAAGCCCAAAAATAACGATACGTAATCGACCTAGCTTGCCATTTAATAACCGCTACCTTCATTTTTTGTGTATTTTGAGTAAATATCGGCTCGCTCTTGATATTATTCTCATAAACTTAAAAGAATTTAGAAAATCCTCGCAAAATTATTTGAAAAATTTGAGCGAGTATTTTTTATTATTACTTGTCAGTTATATCAGCTGAATCTATCAAAAACCATTAAAAAAATGATAAGTCACCTGCACGACAATATGTTGCACTGAACGAAGACTTGAGATAAGTATCCATCCAATTTCGTTCATTAACTTTTCGACCTACAAACCTCGTATTTCTCTATGTAATTTCTCAAGTATAATCATTCATTCATTTATAAGTACAGTAAGTTAAAAAATGATACTAATTTTCACAAAGACGATTAGATTTAGAAAGGCCCTTAGAATACGAGGCATTTCAGGTTCCAGTTCCTCCCGTATGTATTTTAAAGATCTATGAAATTTATTAACAGAAACATTGCAAGGATCGATACGGCACACTGCCGTTCGCCAGACGTTCAAAAACGTTTCATAAGAATAAGCTGTCTGATTGCTTTAACACCGAGGATACACAATCGCATCTTAAAGATCAATGACAGTACAAGAAGAAAAGGCACGATGCAAAACTTATTACTAAAGAATGCTGAAAATTTCACATTATGGCCGAATATGATGCTAAAAATTCGAATGCTAATTTGACGAGTAAAACATACTGTGTTAATTCCATGCATAGCAGTGAGATATCGGCGAAGTTTGTAGACACTCCACTTGAGTCCTCGTTGTGGATCATAATCCGGAGCAGTCTTTGCGACTGCTACATTTGTTAAATGTACATCTATAAATCAAGTAACATCTATCAACTTCACATCTTGTTCGCATTTAACAAACCGCTTTGATAAAACAGTGAAAAAATAAGACCTCGCAGTTCTATAACCTTAAAATATTTTCCGACTGTATTTATCACTTCTTTAACTGAAAATTCATTTTTCTTATAATTTAGCTGAGCCAAAAACGTGACCGAATAAATTCAATAGAATTTGACAAGAAAAGCGAATTGCATCAATATGAAAAGATTAAACATTATTTTTTCACGATATTTCTATATATATTTTTTCACGATATTTCTATACATTTAATCGAATGTGTGAGAAAATGAGGAAATTTAAATGAGCACAAAAACCGACAAGCGTCTTCAACGGAATTCAAAGAATAGGGAGAATGTGAGAATCGTGCGAATCCTTCACGATGGAGCCACGCACAAAGTGGACGGAACTAAAAATACTGCTATCAAGAAATACCACGTGTATTGAAAGACCAATCGATACAACATTCTTCAGTGGTGGAAAAAAAAGAAGAAAACGAACAAAATATTCTAAAGGTGTGCTGTAGAGAGCATAACCTATTGCAAATTCTATATTAGCAGAAATATAATGGATTCGATATGTTTCACTAAAATAAGATATAATTTATAAGTAATAAAATGCGACTGGTGCAGCACTTTCCTGCTTCCCCATCCTCTCTCCCACTCCTCCCTTCCTCTCCCCTACTGCCTTCAATCGCAGCGAACCTTGTGGAGGCACCAAATTCTCCGGTGAAATTCAAAAGATTGGTACCGTAAAGAATTATATTACAGTAAATATGATAAAACAATGAAAATGATATCTGTTTATTATTATTAAGCTCCGATCGGATTTCTAGTTGATATAGTTAACTAAAGGTATAGCTGAAGCGGAGATGAGCAAGGAGGAATAAAACATGGAGAGACTAAGAAAATTATGGAATAAAACTGCTATATGAAGAAGATAAATGAAGCGGAAAGATGACTGAAATGATGAAAAAAAGCGAAAAATATTTATCCCTTGATAAGTGGAATTTGGATTTGTTTACTGAATATTTATTCTTAATCGAATTTCAGTTAGTGAGGTAATTATTTCTTGTTAATTATTGGCAATTACTAATTAGCATTAATTGGTTATTCAATGGAATTGATAATTAACAATTATTAATTGAAAGAGCAACTAATTATTAGTATTTGAAATGCATGTTCAACGAATACACTGTATCAGCGAAGTGTAACGATTGAAACGATTTTTAAAGAGCCAACCGATGTGACGAGTAAATAAATCCGAACGTCGAATTTTTTCAGGCCAATCAAATAAGGTTGGCTAATATAGCTTTGCACTACATACGGTTGTGCATCACCCAAAGCATTATTCCCCTGAAAGATCCAGTCAGCATGATAAGGAACTAAGTGGAATTTAAGAAAGAAATCGTTAATTAATCACCTATGAAAGACATCAATTATCAAATTTGTGATCCTCTCCATCGTCAAATTTGTTTATAATTGAGACTATCCGCGTTATTAATTAAGGACATTTATGCCTTCATAACTCACTAAATAATGGTTTTACACATCTTTGACGGTCTTTAAATCATAGTAATGAATGACTAATGAAAAAAAGGCAGTCAATATTTTCTAGGCACCTTCACGTTGCACTTTTTAACTGAGCTAAATTTGCTCACAAATTTAAATTCGCTTCTGAATTCCATCCGTTCTTTTCCATTCCTAACCCATATTCAGATGTTGAGCATTCACTAGAAATTGTAAGCTTTCGCTCTTATTATTTTGTCACTCTTTATTATACAGTGTTTTTAAAAATGAAGGAAGAATTGAAATTTTATCACAGAGCGACCATAAAGTGATTGAGAGGAAAATGGAGAAGGGGAGGGAATATGAAAAGGAATGTGGAAGTCGACTTCTCTGTTCGATGATCACCGAAAATAACTAAAGAAGGAATTAACGCAACGGTTGTTTAAAAACAAATTAGCGCAGAATTACTATTTCATTTTTCAAATGCTCATTAAGATGGAAAATTCTTTTCCAAAGCAAATTGAAATTTTACAGAGCTTTTGATCATCAAATTCAATTAGTTTTTACTTAAATACTTCGATTAAACACTTATTTGTTTTCTTATTTATGCTTAAAATTTATTCAATCAGAGAGGATCAGTAGTAGTAATTAGTATCTATTGCATAACATTTAGTCTTCAGCAAGTAAATAACTAACAGTGAATAATAAAGGCTTCTTTGAAAGCTGTAGATAACAATTAATAATTATTCAATTAACATATAATATTTTATTACTTTTATTAAATGTACAAAGAATATCGATTTGTAGTTTATTCATATAAAAATATTACCTTCTTCCATTCAGTGATATCTTTGAGTTTCTTGAAGAGAAATATTCCTTTCCCTTGAGCACCGGCTACTGGCTTCATTATCCAAATCGTATCCGGTGGATATTTGCGAAATTCCTCCACAAATAAGTGATATTCGGCCTGAAGGAATCGAATCATTGAATGAGCGATTTGCTTCTCCTTTAAAAATTTTCCCAATGATTACTTTTATACCAAATAACAAGAACCATAATAAGTGCATAAAACTTTCGTAAACTTCTCTAGCATCTTTGAATTATATATATATATACTTATTTATTTATTACTTTATTCAGATATAGAACTGTAATGCTAGCCAACTTCACGATGTACAATTTCTCAACTATGGCTTAGTATTTATACCAACAATCGTCGTCGTTTAGACATCAATAGTAATCATAAATGTTGCACTGATGGAGACGTTGCCCAAAAAGAAGATAAAGTCTTATAACACTGTCGAGCACTGTTTGAAAGCCACCATATAAGAATAGTGTGAAATTTTGCTAGAGAAAATATTGATTGTGGCAGCTAAAATTGAATCATTTTCTCCATAGATTTCTTGTGTACGAATATCGGTCACTTTTCATACACCTCTCTCAAAGGATTTCAAACTGACATGTCACATATATTGCACACAAATCAGTTATTTTTCAGTATTGCTGACTTTAGGACTGTGACATCAAAGGTTCAATACGAGAAGAAACTATTTTAAGTGCATAACACTGAATAATCCTTACCGGAAGGACATAACTTGCCGGAATGTATTGCATCCTGTAAATGACGGAATTTTTGTACTTTACGCGTTTCATATTTTATGTGGTATTCCATTTTATAGTTTCATATTTTCGAAAAATTATTTTGTGAGAATAAGATGTTCACCAGAGAGGCATGTTGGAAAAAATTCCACTTTAAAAGAGCTTCTGAAATATGCTGAAATGAAAGGAAAAATCATTGCAAACGTATAAAATGTCAACGTTAGGATTCGATCATACTCTCATATTTATACCTCATTTCGATTGAATCTTTATTTGGAATTTTCAATCCCTCTTTTAATGCTCAAATGAAGTGAGGTAAAGCTGTTAAAAAGCTTTCATTCATATATTTTCTATATATTTTCATAAAGTTGCCATGATGAACGTTCATGTATATGATAAGGCTGTCATAAATCACTCCAACTTTAATGTATAATGCGGAGCGTATTAATATTTAAATCAATCAAGAAGCACTTCATTCTTTCTTTGCTGCACTTATTGCAAAGCCTTAATATTGTAAAAGTGAAAATTATTGCATTGCAATTATTGCAAACGTCATAATGCAATACTGCAATTAAAAAAATCGAAAATTTTATAAAAAATTCAACATTATAGAATAAATGAATAAAACAATTGCAAAAATGGTTTTGCAAAACTTACTTCGATGCTTCGAGCGGATTCTCTTTTTCGAGTAGACGTTTAGCTTTCTTGAAATTCTTGATAAGCATATCTTTTCTCGTTAATTCACTATCATTACGGAAATGGCAAACGAATTGACGATCATGGAATTTATATTTGTCGAATGAGTTGTTCATCCATTCACGTGTCACCCAGAAGAATGACCAGTCATCACCACTGTTGAATGTGTTTTATATATTCATCAATGATAAAGTTCACATTATCTATCCAGCAATTAAGGAGCTTATAAAGTTGATTTTTATACCTTTCGTTTAAAGAGGAAACCAGCAAGGTGGCATTTTCAATATAATTGAAACCTGACAACGAATAGGTAGTCCAAGAAAAATTTGAAAGAAGTTCAGCTTGAAAAGGCATAATCTCATAACAGCACAAAGAACATCAGCTAATAAGAACACGGCAGTTTTCATGCAATTAAACAAGTGTAATATTCCGTTGCACTGTGAATTGCTGTAGAAAGTTTGGGCTACAGAATGTCACACCTAACAAAGCTCAGAAAAGTCGAAAGAACTCGAAAAAGTCTTAGAGCGTTACCGAAGAAATTTAAAACTTACGTGGTAGATGCCCATCCTTCTCGATTGTTGAGCACTTCAAGAATTGTGTTGCCCAATGAACATCTCCAAAGGATTTTTTTATTTGTCCTCAAAAATATTAACTGCTTTATGCGCTTTTCTCTCGTAGAGCAATTTGAAAGGCTTGCCAGTGAAATTGATACGACTGTTTTGTAGTAATTAAATTAAATTAGCACCATTAAGTCGCTCTATAAACTGCTAAAAAAGAATAAAATGTGCTCCATAATGTAGCCATATATTAAATGATCCGATTAGCCGCTCAAATATTTCAAAAAGACTCCTTTTGTACGGTATACAATGAATAATTATTGCACATAAAATTCATACAAATTTCTGGACATTTTTAATGTTTATACCTTTCACTGCACAAAGACAAAACGCCAAATAAACGTATACACCAACGAAGGAAGGCGATTTATTTCTGATGTATTTTACAAAGAGCAGAAGTCGTAACTATTTTAATTCAATATAACACTGAGCAGAAGGATTTAACTATGTTTTTTTATTGTTTAGTTTATTTTTATATTTTAGATTTATAAGTTCATTTTATTTCTTTCAGCGGTTACCAATTCTACAGAAAGTTTTGTTTGAAGATGATATCAGCGTGGAGACGATTTACTAGCAATCTTCGCATTTTCTGGTGTAATGCCCTGTAGTTTTCTTTTCTCTTAATCAGGGTACTATGGCGTCGACTTACTCGAAGCATGTTATCAGTGTTTTATCAATCAGTGTTCCTCGTTGGGCTATTCAATATCCTGCTTGTCATAAGCCACCTATATGTTATGTATTCGTTTCTACCTATTTATGCGTCTCATCACACAGATCCCTATAACTGTAGTTAAGCAGGGAAGAGAGGATTAGATGTCGAAACAGTTATGTAAATTAGAGACACAGCACCTTATTCTAGCCACACAAGGATGTGGAAGGCATCTTCACTCAATCCCTCAATTCACGCCTATTTGCCATTTAGGCGTAAACTGAGGGATTGAGTGAAGATGAAAGGTGGAAATGAGATCATTCAAGAAAAATGAATATTTCCTTCTCTACGTGTCTTTCATTAAGGTAGGAACTTTGCGCTTCAATACAGGAAGCTTATAGGACATCCCTCCATCAGCATTTCTGCAAATTCTTTCGAAAGGTGTAGTGGTCATCAAGATTTAGTGATTATTCATCAGAAAATCGCCGACTTTTTTCGAAAAATGCAATATTCATCAGCAACAACATCTCAAGAAGCCATCCTTACACATGACTTATTTCTCCATCGATTAAAACAACGATGATCGACACCCACGAATTCTCTAAACAATTTTAGAAATTGGCACTCAAAAAGCAAATAGCAACTGGTTCAAGGCACTTCTGAAAAAAAAAATCAACTAATATTTGCAATTAATCTATGAAATATGCAAAAAATAAACATGAATCTTCGAAACAAAAAAGATTACTTTTGATTGGTGGGACCGTTGCCACTCATCGAACGAGCACAAATCTTAGACGACACCGCAGCAAAGTTAACGCAGGTAGAGTGCGTACAAGCATGAGATTAGCCCTTCCGTTGGCAACGGCTAAATTGCCTTTAGCGAACTGGGCCAGAAATATTTCTCCACAGTTTTCGCTCCACTAACCTCACTTTTAATGCAACGATTAAACTGTCATACGCTGCAGACATACCTATCTTAATCTTCAGTGATCGGTAGCGGGACAAACGTCCCGAGGATTTCAAAACGTTCCACACCGCATTACTGCTTCACATATGTTTGCGAAGATGGATGAGCTTAGATGTTGATGGATCGTCTCCCTTCGGATGGCACTGTCAGTTCGAGAAGCAGGTAAGGCCAGCATGAATTATACCTTATCACCTCACTATGCACCTGCCGCTAATTGTTCCATTTGCGTCACTTGTCTTTTCCACGTACACAAATTGAAGCTCTTTAGTAGATTTTTAATGCATTTAGAGGAGGAAGTAAGAATAAAAAGCGGTTTTGTTTATTGAAAGGTTTTATCGTCATCTGTTACTTGTTTTTCATCTTCCTCACTTTTTTTTCCATCTGCTTGTGAAAAATTTATTCGTTGCGCTTCGATACTTCGTTATGTTCAGAAGTGAGTACGACGACGCATAACGGAGGAAGACCTCTTTGGAGCAAAATTTAGTGATTAACCTACAACATGTGGCCATTCATTTCCAACAGCTTTACTAAAACATTTTCCACCCAAACAAATACATAAGAAGTTTATTTATCGCTCCTTCAGTTTCGAATTTTGCAGTGCAATTATCGCAGTTTGCATTACCGAAACACTGGTAGTGCAATTAGGCATATGTAGATGTTTGTAGTTTAACATGCGGTAGTTACCGCAAGAAACAACTGAGGTCCGAGTCTATAATTATTAAATATGATGCGGTAAACCCCAAGACAAAACGAGTCCCTATGGCAGCCCTAAACTGACATTGCCAATTTCCTCGACAGTAAGAGGATCTGAACTGCGCCCCATAATTATTACGCATGAATTTCGACGTGCAACCGTTTAAACTAAGATCTCGCAATTACCGGCTCGAAAAAATCTTCTACGCCACAATTTCACGTATGTTTCATTATTTGCTAGCAGTTAAATCATCTCGAATGATTATATGAACTCGATTACTGAAAAAGCGGTTATTGCGTCAGCTTCTTCGGCACATCTTTCCAGTCCCTTTTCTCAGTTAATTTGATGCCTATTGAGAAATTTAATATGGATACACGACGTTCACCAATCAGCGTTATGCTTCATAGTTTCGATAGTCGAAAGTCGATAGTGAGAACGTTTCGAGGAGACGAACAACTTCAACGATAGAATAGGTATTTTAAAGGCCGCAAACGCAGACGGCCACACTACCGGAAATTCAAATAGTTACCTAGCTAGCATATTCCATAAAAACGCTTTCCTCCCTCCCAAAAAAAGTTGAAACCCGGGCCTGCAGAATGCATCGCCGGAAAGCTTCATCCCTCACTTCGCAATCTGGTAAAAAACTACATTATTATTACTCCAGAATTAATATACCTCAGAATATGTATCAACTTCTGGTGGCAATAACCAATGTTTACCATTGTTTAACAAAATTTCTTTCAGAATCTTTCAACGTTCTAAAGGAATGCGTTTAAAGGCATTCGAGAAAAGAACTTTATAAGCCGCCGTTATAATGAGAATACTCCAATAAATAAAATTAAGAAAAACTGAAATTTTAATGAAATGAAACGAGACGATTTATTGTGCAATTTGTAGCGTTTGCAATAAAATGAGAATATCACCATAAAATTTATACCCCACAAATGAGGACGAGAAAAAATTTTCCAAGAAAAGACAAAGACACGTATTGCAATAAAAATAAATCATTTACATAACAAAGACAGTGAATCAAATTCATTAACCTAAGGATTTCGTGGATAAAGCCTGACCTGCTCATATCGAAGAACGGATTCCATTCAAACCAGTATTAAGAATAGATAAACTCAAGCCTCAAGCATGATCGCAATAGACGCCACCTTTAGTAGGATTTTTTGGTACATCACAACTTAGACCACCTTCAAAGAAGATCGCCATCCATACTCCTTTTAAACAAGAACGGAAATTTTAAACCGTACCTAACTAACAGATAATAACTTATTTTCTTCTTATCATTTCGAAGTTTCTTAATTCCTTTCCACAAGGGGTGCAAGAACCAAAGTGGAAATTAACCGCTTAGTTGACTACGTACTGTCACCTATCTGACACTCTCTTCCTCCTCCCAATTCAACTGAGCTCCCCTTTCAATTTATTTCCTATAATATAGAGTAAGCATTGCCTTTATTGTTCGAAATAAAACAATACGTGTCATCCAATTGCACAGAACATTAAAACACTTCCTGAAACATTTACAGCAATTGAAACAAGCGGCGGACAACGACGATCTTTTGTAGAGGCGTTTGTAGAATAAATAGTATGGAAAAGAAACAAACGAAACTTCCATCGGATATGCTTTTCGCCCAACGCAATAATCCATCACCTTACGATCAACACCACTGAACGTTGGTGAATACCTGAATCGTTTTCACCTTACAACATTTGAAAAATTGGTTAATTAAAAACATTAAACAACAAAAGGAATAATACAATTAGGAATAGGATACTCCGCCTCTCTCCCCACAAATTCGGAAATCAGAACATTTAAACATCAAAAATCTTCACCCTCATTCTCAACAACAGCAGCGAGGAGGTGTTCACTGACCCCAGAGTGATAAGAAAATAACGAATTACCTTTACATTCTACTGCATTCATATTACATATGCTGCTCATGAAAGCCCAACAACCAAGTACTGCTCATGAAAGCCCTACCTATCTACCTATCTAAAATATTCGAAACAAGCGCAAATACAAAGTTCGAAACGCTTGATAATTGCGACGTGTGGACATAATTTGGCGCATTTGTCGTATCGCTGTTACTTTTTAAATGACGGTTACCTTTACAAATTCCCTTTCAGACTGTTACTGCACTCCTTGTTTTTTCCTCACTTCGGCGTTACAGGAGGAATGTCTTCATAAAACGCCGAAGCTGTTCTCGTCCAATTTCAATTCCCGCCTATCCCGTTTTAATTTTTTTTTTCTAATTACCTCTACTATCTCCAAGCACCCACTTTTAACTCCCCTCTGCTGATATCTGTGCGCCACATTTCTCTTCAATTCATACTCTTCGAACATATCCTCAGTGGAGCTTCCTTACGTTGCTGCGATTTTATCCAGAGTCCTTTTCAACTCATAGAGGCAGGACCTGCTTTTCAACATCCCTCATAGACTCAAGGAACCCTCACGAATCCTACGAGAAATTTAATTACTCTTCATGCTCAAAAATCAGTGGAACCCCTTCAGGTGAGAGCCACATTGGTGGAAGCCATGGTAGTGAAGAAGTCGTGAACGCGGAGCTCTAAACGTATGAGACTGAAAACGTCACAGAGTACAGCCAAAATCAGATATGCAAATTTTCACGTTCTTTGAGGAAACGTTAAAGAGCCCAGCCGACATATTCTTCGCATTCCAACCAACCGGCTAATCAGTATAGGTGATCGAAAAACAAGAAACATGCAAATTAACGTCTTCACATTTTAATCAAGCCCACAGCTCGCAAAACCCTTGAAAAAATGGTCCCTCTTCGGTGATTCGACTAACGCATAAAGCATGAAAATTCCCTCATATCTTCAAAATTTGACGGATCAACATGGCTGGTCATATGAGCTTATCCAACAGTACACCATTACTTTCAGCGCTGCTCTATGTGGAACTCTCGAGAATACATAGGGGCAAGTGCACACATATAAACTCACAGAAAGAATGCTGCCCTAATATGCCCTCTAAATACATGTGTAAATTTATGAGAGCACAAAGTAATATAGACTACAAACAGCTTTCGTGCCTCTCACTGAAAATGTTATCAAACATAACACTCTCTAGTTCTCTAGTTCCGCGGTCATGTACGGTCACCAGTAATCACCGGTTGTGACCATAACCGATCGAAACGCTTCAAATTGATGGTCACAATGAAAATGTTACGATAACCTACCTTTAGTTATTTGCTATAATAGACTCTGTAGTAGAGTGTCTTGGAACGCCAAAGTGAATAAGAGTTGTCGAATTTAAGAAGATAGACACCTCGACCTGGGTACACATGACTGCCCGCATAGACCTATAACCGACATACCTTATATCACTCATTTTAAAGCAAGAATTCAGCTCTTTCACACATGATGACAAAATTTATCCAGAAAATGACTCAAAAAAGTCCTCCCTTAATCATTAATAAATGGTGTAATAGAACACTTTTAATATAACTTGGGTGCAAATCCTCACCACTTACGACCACTATATGAATAAATCATTGGCGCAGAATAAATACCATGGCTTCATTCATTTTCTCAAAAATATCCTCAAAATTCTCCACTCCTGGAAATTCATTCAAAATATTTTTATCCAAAAACCTTTATTTCATCATAAAAACCATTAAACTCCCAATCGAACGAATTCTTGTCTAAGTTCATTCTGAAAACAGATTTCCATAGAAGGAAAAATTACCACCATTCCAAGGAACAAATGAGAACATTTTTTAAACTATTTGAAAACGTGTGACAATTCTCTCCTCCCTACTAAAGACCCTCACCAACCAAACTCATTATTCAATACACTCTACTCGAATCACAGCATATACCTTGCTGATTCAGATAACTGAAAACGAACTGAAACTGCACTAGGGAATTTTCCACAAAGGAAATATCCTGCTCATATAACACTAAGTATAACCATCCCCATACCAGCCCTTTCTGAATATCTCTACTTAGCCCAAACGGTGTGCTTTGACTCTGCTGCATTTCCTTTTCCGTGTTCGACTCATTAAGCATGCAAGGTGCAGTATTCTATTTCTTTCTCCCTTTCCTCAGTCCCTCCTCACCCGAGAAGTCAGGAGTCGATTCCTCGCTCTCGAGGTCAGAGAGCAGTGATGTGCTAGGTTATAAAATTTAAAGTCCTAACACTAAAAACAGCCGTTCACACGACACTCATTAGTGATATAAATTTTGCCCAGCTAATTAAATTCAATTTGCAAGCGAATAACCTCTTCGTGACAATCGCGTCTATAAACAGGTACAATTTCATCGACATGTGGCTTATTGGGATCCCGTTGCCTCTCCTTCGTTGGACTGCCACTCTCGACATCACCTGTGCTGCTCGCTCGTAGCTCAGCCTGTGCCAACTCCTCATCTGCCTCTTCGTCCGATGATTCCGATATATGTACAGATACCTGTATTTACGACAAGACACAGTCAGATTCACTTCAAAATCAGCGCCATCGTTTCTCTTAGACTTTCACTTCATCGCACTGTAAAATCGAACCAGAAGTTATGTTCTCATCCCTACAAAATTACCAATCTGATTCACTAAGGAACTGCATCTGATATGAATTTTTAGAATACAAGCAACGAAGACGCCGGCCACGGAATTATATGAAAGAATGCAATTTGAAATCTCTACGACAAGGCTTATCGCATTCAGGTGATACGCACTTCATATGCAAGCGACTAAACATACTGCTGTGAGGATAACCCACAAATGCTAAATTTCTTTCCGAATATTTTTGGTCTGTCCAAAAGAAGAAGAGGATAAAGGGTAAATGACGTAAGTAGTAGTTCAAACCAACTACTTCAGTACTCAGCATTCAAAACAAAGTTCTTCTGTACGCACTGTTTTCAACCTCGAAAGCTACCTGATTCGATTCCGCAATGGTCCATTCGAAGAGGACTCCAAACCCGATGTCGTAGTAATCGGTGGCAAATTCCCAGAATAGGCATGTCCCTTCCTCATGAGTTGGCACTCGCACCTTCAAACGAATGCATACTGAGAGTCAGTAGAGTCATAAAAATGGAGTTTGCTGCTCTAAGGACAACTAAGCTATGCGATAATCGTAGAGGGAGGAGAAGGATGTGATGGACAGAGCAATTTGGAGGTCGAAGGAAGTAATATTGGGAAACGACTAAGGACACTGGCCTAAATCACTCAAATAGAGAGCGGAGACGAACATAACGAGCACAGAAGTCAGCAGCTAATTTCGACAGGTGAATTATGTGCAAACATTGAATAAATCGAATTCAACTTTGAAAAGAAAACCGAAAGCAACAGAAGAGAAAGGAAAAGAATTCTACGCCTTCGTTTAGAGGCAACAACGCTCGCAAGCGAAAATAAGTTCTGGAAATTATTCTCGCAAAGAACAAAAAAACTAAGGGAAAATATTTCTCTAAAAGGTCTTATGACCTATAATTAAAGAGACAAAGTACCCCTCAAGATCCGAAAAAATAAAAGATGCAAGTCTATTTAAAGAGGTACAACAAATATACTACATTAATTGATACCAGCAGATAATAAAAATATTTCAGTGAGAATTAAACTGTACCAAACATTTTGTAGCTAAATTTTGACATCAACTTTATACATCCCAAACATAGAATTATATGAAGCTCGAAGTTAACCAACCAACCACCTTAACCCAGTTCTGCAGAATTTAAAGCTCAGGTTATGAATTTGACGGTTCGAACAATGAAACGAAAAAACTGACCGATGATATTTATGTTGCATTTCTCAAAATATGTACCAAAAAAGATAGCGAAGAAAATCACAACCGCCACATCAGTTGTTTCCTACTTGAAGTTAGCAACTATCCACATACCGTTACAGTTTCGCCATGTCCAACCTTGATGATTCCTTCAGCGCCCTCTTTGCGGATTGCGTTCTTGAATTCAACGATATCCTGACGATTCCACATCGACGCCGGTGCTATTGCCGGATTCGCTGCAATAAAATAACAACAAGTTTATTTACTTCATCATCTTCAGCAACAACGATACACATGCGCTTCCTAATGGGACCATGCAAAAATAGGGCGTAAGCATAGGAACTGATTCCAACCATATATTACCCACAACCATGAATGCTTTATGATTAAATGCTTTTCAAGTTGCACGCATGCACGACATCTCACGTACTATATACCTGCATATCGCTAGCACACCTCTTTGATGATTACCTCTTTGAAATGAGTTCAACGCCAACACACGATCGAAATGAAATCCTTTCACGATCACGCATTTTTGTGCATCACAGTAGTTGTTTGCAGAACCCAATTTAGCGATCAACCAATTCATTTACATATACAGCGAAGTATTCAATTGTTCATTGAAACTTCAACGCATGTTCTACGATGCCAATATCACGCAGACGTATCGTGAATCGATCACATATTCGAACTCATCACGATCGATGCAATGTATAAACATAAAACATCACCTGTTTCAGAAGATTTATGTATACGTACCTCTCCGTACTACTATCATGATTGCCAATTATCTCACGTTTCGGTAACTGGGCTCATTTAACTGCCCTATGAGGAAAGTAAAAGCCAATACAATTAAACTTGGAGTAACTGTTTACAATGATTACGTTGTTTGCCGCAACGAAAGCAGAACGTTCTAGAGAGTACGCTTCACACATACCGCAACCACTCTAACCATCCCTCGTAACTCACGTACCCGTTAGACGAAAGGGGGTGGTAGAAGTGCAAGGAAAATTGCAGCGCTGTTTTCCTCTCGGTTAGGCGAGGATTTTAATGCGATACAATAAGCTGGTTGACATCCACCTCTTACTGCTAACGAAGGATCCAGCCTACGCATTACTGCGCACCTTATACACCAATGATCCAATCCTTATGGTCCCTATAGTTTATTTCGTCTGCGATGGTAGAAAAAAGAATGGACCTCTTTTCATAGCCAACTACCTCCTTCCCTTTCTCCTCTCACCCCTCTGCATCCAAGGAGGATCGATGAGAGAATAAAAATATCTGGTATAAATTGGGAAATAGATAGACATCATATGTTCCGATCTTTAGGTTTCTTCGTAAACTGAAGATAATACCATCCATTACTTCAATTTAAGAAACAGCATCACAATTAATGTTGGAACAAGGAATACAAAACAAGTGGCATCAACGGCCACTTGGTTCCGTTGAATAAACAGATAAACTGGAGGCGTTACGGCACTGCAACGAAAGTCGGATATACGCCAAACAATGACAGCCGATCGTATAATGCTAGAGATTCCATTATCTGCATTACTGCAATCAACTAACAGACTCAATCATGAGCCCAATATTCACAGATACTTCTCCAACGATACTGATGAAAAATGACGTTGCGTCTATTCCAGTTCATTGAAGACTGATTCTGATTAGTGTTTCTTTGACGTCTCTGTTTATCTTGCTTCTCTTTCCATTTTTCTTTCCCAGTTGATTCCGAACGCTTCCTTACCAAGGAAATCACAACTTTGAAATACTCCCTCCAACTAAGCAATTATTACTACCCATGCGAAAGGAAAAATAAATGGAAAGAAGGTAACTAACATAAAGCACAACCTATAAATGCATGAGACTCTTTAGGTCTTAATATAAACTTAACGGATGTAGAGTGCACAACATAGATGGTACATACAACAACGAATAAATACGACAATCCTATCAAATGCATAGGACTCTATAAAACCCAAGATATGAGTGTACGACGTCAGATGCAAACATAGAGCACTCAACAATAAAAACATTCGACAATTGCTTCTTTGCCTTATCTTACTTTCTTCATTCATTCAACACGCATACATGCATGACGCCCGAATAATAAATTTACAAACAAGAATAAAGGAAAAATATATTTTACCTTGGCACCACTCGACAGGTGACCCAATATGACTGCCTAATCCTCTTCTTATCCGCCCATCCAGCTACCTCAGTGCTGCTCACTTCTTATTCACGCTAACCGCTTGATCATTTTTGTGGTTTTTCAGTAGAAAATAATTGTTAAAGATACGGTCCACTCAAGAATCTAATCCGAAGCAAGGCCATGATATCACTGGAAAATTATCACAAACACATCGTCAGCTCAAAAAACGCATCTGAGGAGCCAAAAAGAAACGAAAAAAGCAACTGGCGGATAGCTGACGTATGTTTATTAATGAAGACTATTTTTCTGACACGTTTCTCTTTCTTCTATCTCTAATTCCTTTCTTTATTATTAGACTTTAGCGTCAATATTAAGCAATCCTTCTTGTATACACACTTACCTCTCTCAAATATCTTAATAAAAAATATGTTCACAGAAAAATCCCGTCGGTTCTGAAAAAAGCAATGGAAAATCCCGCTTTAAAGACTGCTCCCAACTTTTACATATTTAGTTAATGATATGGCTGTGACTAGCGAAAAAGGAGAACGGCAAGCGGGAAGGATAGATGTGACTGTAGAAATTCCCAAACAGTTGCCTATCTAGATCTGATATCTCATAACACCAACAACTCCATTGCACGTCTGATGGCCAATTCCTTAGTGTCGCCGTCACAACAATAAAACCTAATAAACAGATTACAATATAACATCCGTCGACGACAACCCAACTTTTCCTTTAAAGCAATTTTATCCAAGCAATGCCACTATAGTTGTATGAGCTGCTTCATCCCAGAAAGCGGAAATATTAGACTCTCATTCGCCCTCAAAGACATATGGGTAAGTCTAGCACGTCCACCTCGAAAGACGGTTTATGCTCTAAGTACTCTCTGAGAATGATCGCTTTCCATACTGCATGCTAGCAATAGCTTTAAAGATCATAAGCAGCATATCAGACAGACCTAACAACGCATGCATACACCGCTATGACGATCCATCTAGGTCAATGTAGTGTGGTGATCCGAAATTACAAACGAACCCGTCACGATCACTTTCAGAAACGCGATGCGCTCAGAGGCCCTACCATCCTGCATCTGAATCTCCGATGCTTTTGTCCTCGACGACCCTCTACCCTTCAGATCTGACGCCATCAAAGAAGTCCCACTCATATGCGCACTTCCAACTTTAAAAAACCTCGTCTCTGATCCAGATATCTTTGTTCACATAAAACCTACGCTAAAATCACACAAAAATTTTGAAGAAACCTAAAAAAGAGCAGTAAGACTTAGTAAATAAAAAATTCAAACGCACTTCCAGTTAACATGCAACAACAATGCGACACACTATGCGACGCAAACAAAAGCGAATGACGATAAAGAGAGAGAGGGAGAGAGGGAGCTTACAGTGACAGAAGAGGCCCATTTGACCATGGATTGAACACACTTGAAAATAAACGACAGTGCTGAGTGGAATGATTTTAAACAAATCACTTCTAAAGAATTTGCAACAAGAATAATCGAATTAATCAATTACTGCAAAAAACAAACTAGTAAAGCTGCTCAGAGAATTATTCTCCTCAAAAATACTTCAATGCCATCACAAACACACATTCTTCATACTTCAATGCAGCACCATCGGAATGCTGCACTGTATAATAAAGCGATGATAGGAGACCTCTGCGCATAATCGAAACCGCAACACAACAATGAAAAAGATGTTATCGCTGCGAAATTGCAACCCACAGATGCCTTAATGAAGCTCTGGTCAAACACAATCCCCTTAGAATATTTGTCTGATTTTCTAGAATACCTCAAGAACAGCTCTTCCACTAATTTTGCCTATTACCACTCCCAACATGCCATGACAATGAGCTGGGTTGCATCAATATTTCCTTCGGCGACCGCAAGTATTTCTCTTCGACACGAATAATTCGTGAAGTGCCAACGAATTTTAGAAAACGCATTGATGATCATTAACAAAAAAAAAAAAACAAAGTAAATCGAATAAGCTCAATGAGGGCGGAATTTCTGATAGATATTATCCGGCCCAGCAGAATCGACTTACACAACAAGCTTCGGCACTAACTACATCAAACTGATTCAATTCTCACCAACCCGACGCAAGAGGCAAAAAACTACACGACCTCCCATCACACCTTTTGATATGTATTCATATGTATATTATGGCGATGGCAGCATTCCCCCATTCTCCGATCACTCATTCTTCCAAGAAAAAGAAGTAAGGATAAATAAACGTACATGGAAGGTCGTCACCAGGTTCCTCATCCGATACGTCTGATTCCTCGGCCTTCTTATTGTTAAGATCCTTTGTGGTAGAGTCAGGTGCAACTTCACTGACAACGCTATCTGCATTCATCGGCTTATCGCCATCAGGAGACGCACCGACCACTTTTGCTTGTTGTGCATATACCTGCGCCATGTATTGTTGATAGTGTTGCTCTTGTAGCTGCTTTATTAATGCCTCTTGCTGAAATTTGTTTTTTATTAGAAAGTTTAAACCAAAGGAAATATTACAAAAAACGGATATCTACTTTGTAAGCGAAATTTTCATATCAAAGTTTCGCTTCCACCTGCTTCTACGACCTCAACCTCAAATTCAGTTCATAATTCCTTTTCATTCTGGATAATCAGTGGGTGGAATAATCTCTCTTTTAATGTCCTCTTATCACCTAATGTCCCTGCTTCCACTGATTTTTAAGACATCATGGAGTCCACTATAAATCTTACAACTGCGCGATATGTTGCACCACACCGAACCGACTAACGCCCATACACAAGTATATGAGCCTTCGAATGAAAGTTACGGCTCACCATTTCCAGTGAACTCATTGTTGCCTTTATGTTTAGATATAAATAAACCTTCGGTAGACCATTAGTAGACTAGGGTAGGAAAAGGGAGGGAGGAAGGACCAGGAGAAAAAGAACTCGTTTTCAAAATGTTTGACGGTTGAGAAATCCCCTTCTGCATAAAATTCAAAGGAATCCCTTAGAATTTAAGCTATTGAGCTGAAATCCCTCTAGTTTCTTTGCTGGACTTCAAAAATTCATTCCGAAAATGTCAGCTCTGAGATCTGTTCCGAAAAAAACCGACTCATCACTCTCCTCGCTCACTATTCCAGTTCAAAAAGCGTTATTTTTGCGCTATGAAAACATTTTAAATCAATGGAATGACTATGCGCCTCAGAAGCCATTCCGCATCTCGTTCCAACTTCGATTGTCTACCGCGGCATATCTATTTCAGGATAGGCAAAGAGGGAGGGGGTAAATGGATGTGGAATATATGATGACACATGATTTCATCTCCTAAGACGACGACTATACGATATCAACTTTCTCGTAACAGCCACAAAGCATCAGCTGAGAGGACACTTCAAACTAAGCTCGTTGAGCGCACAAGAACAGAACTTACAGCTGATTTACTTTTCTCTTAGTTCTTAACATAGTTCGTTTCTCTCCACTTTCATTATATAAGAATCATTCTCACATACCACACCTGCACAGATGCCATTGATGCCCTATTTATGTGTACATGCATTTTTTAAAAAGGTAAAACAATGATCAAAGAAATATGCATAACTTGAATTAATCTAACCTCGTCTTGTGGCGTTAAAGGTCTACAAAAATCCTGAGAGCGAAATATGTCAGGATCGCAAAAGTCTATAAGCCTTACAGTAGCTTAGGCAGCAAACTGGCGTAAATTTCCTGTCCGAATTAGAGCCATCGGATTCATTCCAAAGAAAAGTATCGCGTCAAGTTAATAAGTAAGCAAATAAAAATAAGTAACATACGAAGTTAGTGATTTTTAAAATTATTCCGCTGCGAACAAAATAAGAAAGGAATATTCTGGTCGAACTTATGATTTTATTCGGTGCTTCTGAAGGCATCATACTTTATCAACCCCTTTGCATATTTGCTGAAAACTTGAAACAGCACGCTTCTAAACGTGAACATCATTGTTGATAATGCTGAACTGCAGCATCATCAACAATTAAACCTTTCAGTTCATAGATCAAATCTGATCGTTGAGCGTTGCTAAGGATTTCTACGCCAGACAAAAAACTCCCATCACAGCCACCTATTAAAGTCAGCTGATCGAATGGCCAACAAGAAATTAGTTTCATCGCTTCACGAGTTATCTCGAGAGTATCTTGACAGCTCAGGCTCTAAACCACCCAACCAAGAATATAAAATACGGCATAAATTGTCGCACACTTCAATACACGAATCACCGAAGTACACGAGAGAATAAAAATGAAAGTGCATGTCTCTAGCGTCAGCTGCAACAAGTTCACATCGAGTGCTCACATAAGCTCGCATATCAAAGATAGCATTGGCAAAGTGTAAACTTGAACGCGTTTTCCCTCTCTCTGCTCTATTCACCCCTAAAACTCTGCGGCAAATGTTCGTCATCTTGTTGCCTCACCTCAGAGATACTCTTTCCTCACAATTCAATGTTAGTGCTCCTGTTTAGTTGTTAGCTAACTGCCTTGCAGTCAGCACCGATCGATCTCGAACTGCGGTAAGTAGCCGAACTTCATGCTCGAACCTTAACTGCTTGAATTTCTATTCAATTCTACCAATCGACCCATCAATTACTTCTGATTTCTTCTCGTCTCATCATTCAATTCCTCGATTATATATATCTCACTAGATTTCCCAACATTCAAATTGAACTCACAGTTATAAATGATTCCGTTTTATTCGCCAATATAGTTGAAGAGTTTTCCCAACTCTGTGTTCCATTTAAAATTTCTGCATTACATTTAAAACTACTATGAAAACAACCAAATGAAACTTTCCTATGCACTAATGCACCAAATTCCCAAAAACTTCAATAAGCTAATAGAAAAATGTTTACGCATATAAACCTGTCTACCCATAAAATGATAATACTATAGCAAACTAATATTTCAGTGAAAGCCTTATTTTGCATTTCATATAAATATCAGCATATAAAAGACTTTTAAAAATGAATATCCACTGAAATTAATAAATCACTAAATATTATAGAAGTTTACCTTTCCCCTTAGAAAAATTTCCACACACTTCCCCCTCCTAAAATGAAATATAGAACTATGGAAATAATTTTTGCATTCCATTCATCCTGCAATAAGAAGAAAAAACAGGAAATAAAGCTTGTTCGAAACATCGATTCAATTTATCAAAGGAGTTTTTTGAAACCGATTAAATTACAAAACATTACAGGTAGTATATACAATATGACCTTTGCAGGTAGTAATATCAACATGAAATCTTCATTACTCTTCAAATATCGAATGACCTTTACAACGTCTCAATTCACTAAAAACACAAATAAAAGCAACGTGCAGTAACAAATTCCTACATTTCTCTATTTTATTCAGAAGCAATTTACCCCTAAACCTGCCTTCTACTCACCTTCTCACATAGTCCAACTTTCATAATCGTTACGTGCTGGTTGTTTAATGCTATGATGCATGTAGACAACATATATACGTCTACATTGATGTTAAAATGATATGAATCAATAAATGGGCCCGAAAATACCGGCGACTTTAATCCACATCACTTATGTCACCTTCTAAAAGATGGAAAAATCATCTGTACCACCTTCTTAATTCATATTAAGCAGTACCCAATTAAGACCAATAATGCTGCACATTTAAGCCTACATATACCCGAAGATTCTGCAAAATATATTCGCACTGATCAACTACATTCAGAAAATACTTATTAAAAAAATTGAACTTTGAAATATCAACGATGCAATAAATGAATTGAATTTCTTTTGCTAAATAACTGACAACATGCCAATCCATCAAATTTCATAACATTTTTAATTTTAAATATGAGTAAATTTTCCACCAATGAAAAAACCCAATTGGCCTCCTTAATCATCATTATCGTTATTAATTCATCTACTCGACTGACTGATGAAAACTTTCAGAAGAAAATACGATGACGGCCGATCTCCTCGATACCGATTGTCTTATCAACGTTTTCCAAAACCTCGCACTTTTCGATCGTATTCGCCTCGAAAGAGTTTGCTGTAGATGGTTCAATATACTGCAGGTAATTTACCTGTTACCTATTCACCTCTTTTATACTTAGGGAAATGAGAAATTCTTTTTCAATTCGCACTAAACAAATCTACCGGCCTATAGTATGTGACATCATATACCTTTACTTTCTTTCGTGGCACTGGTCATTTCTAACTACTCCAAAAAAGGTGTAATTTGAAAGGACCTCAGTCTAACGTTTCCCACTTTGCCATTCAATTCACAAAGACAATAGAATAGCAAAATCTTTAAAGGTTGGAAAATACATATATTGTATAATGCTATAAAAATCCAAACCTGAAAATGAGCGTTATAATTGCGGCGTAGTGGTACTTGGGAAAATGATGTCGCAAAATCAGGATTACATTTTTGAGAAACTTAGTTCGCCTAACCAGCAATAAACAAATCATCACCAAGAAAGATGAAAATAAATTTCAGATGAACGCGTGCTATTCGAATGTTACCGAACTGAACGTTGCCGACTTCCTCTCAACTAATTCCAGTAACTATTATCAACAGGTTAAATTATCTGTTTATAGGCAAGATTGAGTCTTTGCAATCCGCCTCATTTATGAGCTATCAGTTGGAGATTTTGCGAAAACTGCACAACAAAAACATTCTGCAACTACAAAAACCTCTTCGAAAATAAATGTGTCCACCAGGAAGTTAAAGTCTATTTTTTCCTCATTCCCTTACAAACAACAGCACCAATTTATTCTACCATTCACAAAAAAAAAACTCTTAAAGCATTTATAGTGCAAAATTCTTTTCTTTCCACTTTATGAATAAAAAATTCCGAGGAACGTCACTTTAAAAAGCGCTCATTATCACAAATTCGGCGGTTTAATAGTAATAATGTAAGCGAATTAACTACTGCCGGAAATGAAATTTAGCAAATTTTGTTATGAAAATCCAAATTTTCCTTCAACAGACATCGAAATTATCAACATTTCATGCAGCAAAACATAGATTTTACCAGAATTAGAGGAATCCCCTCATTTGCCAACTAATCTAGAAAATCAGGAAAGTCGACCGTTCTCCAGTAAGCAGAAAAAAAATTCAGGAAAGTCTTTCATTTGCACCCACAGTTGTTGGCATTATTCGAAGATGCGGCTGCTATGTTCACAGTATCAGTTTTGGACAACGATGGCAAAAGATCTCTCAACCCATCATCGATACAATTGCTGCGTGAGCTATTTTATAAGTAAAATTTCCGTCACTTATTTTACTATTAACATAAATAACCGACGATATTTGTATTGTATCCACAGAAAGAAATCGCTTAGCTCTTTTCCCTTATCCAAAACTTTTACATATGCAAATTTGAAAAACCCAAACTTCATACACGATCAGTCAGCAGATGAACAAAAACCCCTCGGTTCTTAGGATGCACGCGATCTCCTCCCCTCAACTCCAGCTTGTCGCTCCACACTCCCCCTCTCCCCAATTTCTTCCGCTCAGAATGATTCAAAAATTTAAAGAGTCATTCCAATAAGCACAACAAACATCGAGATTAGAACTAACAAACGACTACAAGACGGAAGTTTAAATTATTATAAGTCAATCAACTTTTAGTTATTGTGTTCGACTACGGGACCTCGATCTCAGCTGCGTTATTCTCAACGCTGATATATCACCTTTATTAGAGAATGTCGCCGGAAATTTGGAAATATTCTCACTTGAAGAGACAAGCTGGGTAAGAAACGAAGATGGAGATGAGGTTACTGCAATTTCGTCAATCATCTGGAAATGAATCTTCGCAAAAAAAAAACACCTTAGCTCTCATCTGGTAACACCACGATCGTTAGAACCTGAAGACATGTGGTTACGGATGGGGAGGAGGAACGGTATTTGAGAGGATTTCACTTGAAAATAAACATATTTCCAACAGATCAAAACAACAGGCATTTCTTCTCACTACTTGAATTACTTGAATTCTTCATGAATTTCTACACCACATTTTCGGTAAAAAACAATGACACGTTATTGCTACGTTTAAAATCTTGGAAATATGCTTCCATAAATTAAAATGTCGCAACAAAATAGGCAAGCATTTTAACAAATCATTTTCAATAAACGTCATTTCCCTCTTATTACTATTTGCAAACTATTACTTCAAATTCGAATTGAAAGGAAGTCATTATTTCAGGTTCAAAAGTATTTCCACAGAATGAATAAACTGCGCAAGTTGAATGTCAGACGAGCAATGTTCAATCTCGATAGACTTTATGAACTCCCTTCATGCCTCGAGTTCGCCATAATATTATTAAGTTATTATTGACAACTTTCACCTTTTCACTTAATTGCTTCAAACGCAAAGGAACTAACAATTGCGGGATTGGGTTAGGAAAATAATTAAGGTATGATTACCTCGATCACTTTGATTAGTTGATAAATGAGATACTCAAAAGAAATAATTAATATGAATTTCGGCTTTAACCATCAAAGCATCCAACACAGCAACGATAGATCAGCTGTTCCACTGGCGCTGCATTTAAAGATATGCTAAGATGTTCTATAGCGGAATATCCACACAAGAACATTTCACCAACACAAACGTATATTTCCCATTCTCTCACTGTCTTTCAAAAATTCGAAACAGTTAAATGGCATTGTTAAACGATTCTCACCTACATTTCTCTCTATTTAACAATGCCTCTCTAATCTATCAAACTCAAGAAGCGTGCTTTTCTTTTTCTTTCAGCACTCGTTATCACTAACAAACGAAATTTAATCACTTGATTCAAGTTTGTAAACTTGAATAAATTCATTAAAAAATCATAAGTTAACATTATCATTATGATGCATAATCACAGCTTTGACAACGACTGTAAAAGTCAACGCCATAACAAACTTTTAGAAGTCTTATTTTAATCACCTGCAGAAACTGAAACCGATGACCCTCACAATCGAACTTAGAAATTATTAGCGCACCTAATATAAACTCTCAGCATCTGTTCTATTCCAAATGAGTTCAAGAATGTATTGTTTAGAAGTATAGAAATGAGTGGAGCACGTAAATTTCCACCCGAATTATTCAACGAATTTCTCGTGACTCATCCAAACATAAGGCAGCTAGGTCTATGCCCTCTTCCCGTATGGAACGCTCTTACTCTCGAATATATCAGCAATTTGCCCGTACTCGACGACCTTCAGCTTGGGTATATTCAAAACGATTCGTTCGACTTTCCTATGCAGTCGCTGTCAATGTGCGTCTCTCTTCACAGTCTACATATTCAGGTCCTTGATTCCCTTGAAATGCTCCATAATCGCATAATCACATGTAACAAAAAGACCACACAACACGACACACAGACACAAAATGAAACCACAATCAGCAACCTTTAGTCAAGAACTTTAAATCAAACCAACTTCTTTTATAAAGACCTACTATGATTTGACTGATAAGTAATGGAATCACAGCATGAAATGATAAGGGCGACGATAAGAATTTTTAATTTTCTCCGCCTTCATGAACTTTACAAATATTTTTACATAGGCAAAAGATACAGCTATGAGCGCCATCAGAAAAAAGTGTTAAATAAGATATTGAGGTGATAAGTCCAATAAGCCGTTTAGGTGACAGAGCACTGCCACTGGCTCATTTTAGCAAACATATGCTGATGTGATTGCAAAAAAAAGAAAAGATAACGATTAAGGAACCATATGAGGAAAAAAACCGTTTTGGCGTTGAACGATGGTACGACCTTGCGGGAGGAAAAATTCAGAAAAGAACTCTTTTTGTGAAGCCCAAATGAGGGATTGATAGAAGATCGGGGGAGGGAGGGAGGGAGGAAGGGTGAGGCAGGTGAGAGCAGACGGTCGGGAACTGGAGGATTCGACTAGCAGATCTAATAATTCAGAAAATTAAGATAAACTTCGCGTAAGCAATACGCCGCTCTAATCAAACTCTTTTCAACATCAGTTTTCCGACAACATTAATGAAGACTTTTTCCCAAAAAACTTTACACCGAAGAGAGTCGACGAAATATTTCATTCATTTCACTGACAATAAATTTATCGCAATATTTTATTCTTCTCACAACGGCAAATAATTCAAAAAATGCAATACGCCTCGTCGCTTTATTTTCCCACTTAATGAGGAATTTGTAAGTGAGAATACTGTTTACTCTCATGTAAAGCACCGATATCAGCAATTCATTTAGTTGATTTTACGAATAGCCAACTTATAACTGCTCTTACTTTTAGAGGACATAAGTGTTTCTTTTTTTATCGCGCACGGTCCTCGATCTTCTATCCGATAAAACCCTTGATACAAGCACTTGTAAATATCAACAATATTAACATGCATATTTCTCCTGGGGATTTGTGCTCATTGCGTTTCCTATTCGCAGGAAAATCCACTACCACCCCTTACAGGGTTCTTTTACCCGTATAGATGGGATACCGCAGGGGCTGTCATGTGGACCATCGCGTGGTTACTAGCGAAGCGCGGTACACCTAGCCGAGATAACATGCGATCAGAAATGCACCTTAGTTCAAAAATACACGGTCGACATTTGCTGTTTGTATATTATTTTCTGTACTGCTTAATGGTCGCTGTTCAGTAAGAAGCAATACAACCGTAATATAATATTTCCTTATCGAATTATTTACCTTATTTGAATTGATTACTGGGATCAATCTGAATCAGTACTTACTGGCATATGGTAGTAATCACTATCTGAACACTGAAACTAATCCATAGACGTTATAGCAGCCACTTCCACCGTTAAACGACATCAAGGAATTCGTTTCAACAGCACTCTAACCACTTCTGAACAATCCTTGAAGAATTCAATCGACCGCGTACAGTGTACAGTCAGAAAGCCTCACCGGCCACCTCTTAGCTGAACTCTCGATTTTTTGAAATACTATACGAATAAGAAAGATCGCTCAAAATTGAGGAGATGAAAGTGGTATCATCACTCGAACCATACTGAACCATAATAAACGGATTACTAGAAAACAGATATTCTATATCTTTGGCAAAACAATAAAGACTTGAACATTACGCGATCGTATACAGTTGCCCGCATCCTACCTCCATTTTATGCTACAATAACGTAATGTTCTGGATATTTTGATACTTATGCGCAAAAGAACCTCTCAAATTGGACGGTTCCCATCACGTGGACCGTCGGCAATCTTCAGCCCTCAGTGATCATATAGGTAAAGTGCTACAAACAAGCCAAAACGTGGAACTACGTGCTTATGTCTGAAGTGTTCCTCGTTTCAGAGTTGTAGCGCGCTCACTGCACATAGTCTACATGTTATGCTCGAAGCAATGATCAACTTGCAGTCGTTAATTATCATCAACTGCAGTAACGTTATCGATTATTCGGCACTATCACTGTGCCGTCGACTCGAATCACTTACGATCGCCGATACAATTCAGCTCTCCGATGAGGACCTCGTTGCCGTTGCCGCTCACGGATCACTCCACTCACTCACCATTCGACGGTGCATTAATATCACGAATACGTCAATTCTTGCCGTTCTTCGTAACTGTATTCTCTCTGAGGTTAGCCACTTTATATGGCTCGAAATGGAAGGTTAGAACAATGTACGCGCAAAGACTTCTAAACAGGTGTGAGAGGTGAGCGAAGTACTATACAGATGAGCGTAATATCACACCGGTAATCGATGAATCAAAGGAGTTCTAATTTTGGAAGGAAGAGGCAAAGAAAGAATTCGATGAAAGTCATACACTTCGAAAAAAGGACGCTGATCTCCGATAATCAAACGATAATAATAATGAATAATTTTCTAAATAGCCAATGATACGGATGACTGAATAATAAAACAGCAATGAAATTCCCAATGATGTCATGATATTCTTCGAAAAGTCAAAAAACTAAAGTATTTTCCACTTCAAAAATCTTCTTAACCAGGATTTCCCACTATAGGACGAATCACTTTCGCAAAATGATCCCCCTTCCCCAAGAAAAATCACTCCATTTCACTACCAAATAACCCTTTCGCCATTATACAAACCCGCATACTGAAATAAGAATACTGCCGGTAATATAAACATCCAAATGATCATCACTGCTGAGCAATCGGCCCTCATTTCCCCTCTTCTCCTTAGTAGTAAATTATTGAATGAGGAGTTTCTCATAGCAAATTTTACCTGAATTCTTTCAACATAAGTGAATTTTATTCCTTATTTCAGATAACACTCGTGAACTGTGAAGGAATTAGTGACGAAACAATGTACTCATTGGCAGCAAGTCAAAATGTAATTTCTACCATTGCTGTGCAAGGTTGCTGTGGAGTTACGAGGTGAACATTCGCTACCTCTATTGAGGGAATATTCTTTGAAACATTCAAAAAAATTCTTTCGTTTTTCAAGTAAACTAAAAAATCTTATGCATCTTGATGGATATTTTTCAAAGATTTAAATGACTCCATTTGCCCACCGTCAATATCCTATCCTCGGCCCCTCCTCCTCCCCTCCCGAAAAAAAAGCAATCATCAAAGGAAAGAATCCACTGCCTTATGTGCGATCTTTTATTTTCTCCTTTATCTTTACGTTTTCTCACATAAGTGTAAACATAGAGCCAGTCTACGTACATCCAAATTATTACTTTAAAATCCCGTAGCCCAGACTCACTTTGGAATAGCGTTCAGAAATTTAAGCGCATGCTCAAAAGTGCTTGCAAATTCTTCTTCTGCAATTGTGATATTTTGTCCTCTGTTTAAAAAATCCACTCCGACGACAATTCTGACATTAGAGTTTCAGTAAAGGCGTTGCGGCTCTCGCCCTCCTTAAGCATATCCTCAATCTACGTGAACTTGATGTCAGTCACAACAGAAACATTGACGATATGGCAATTCTCTCGATTCATAATGGTCTCGAAATGAAAAGACGTCAAAAAGCAATGAAAGCAAGGAAAGAAACGGAAACAAATATTGCCAAATGTTGCACCAAAGGGACGACGAATACCACACCTAAGGTTCATGACTTGAATTTTCACAAATTCATTACAAGGATGGAACTTGAACGGGATATTAGTGGAACTGATTCCTTGATCAGGTATAAAGAAGCAATGATGACCTTCACTTCCTAGTAAATTTTTGATTTTTCATCAAGTGGACGAGCGAGACAGAAAAGAGGTGGACCCAAATCGCTAATATCCTTAGTCACAATATCTGTTTCTTCACTTTCGCAAAGAAAGCCAGGATTCAGTATGCAGTCGGCAACATTGTAGCAACATTTCAAATGGTTCAAGCCGCAGATGTGACTGTAGATCAGAGCTCGAATATAAATTAAAGCCTGATTGCTTCTCCCCGAATCCTCTGAGCTTAATTACACTCCTTCATGTGCACAGACCAACATGTGCTGACACAGCCTATCATACGCCACTTAGGGATGCCACTGCTAAGGTGTCCAGATCTTTCCCTCGTAATCTCTGGAACTCGTTTTCTTTTCAAGCTCAGTCCTCCTCTTCTTCGGATAACTTTCGCAGAAACTCCTTCCCCTCAAATTTAAGTTCTTCATATTACGTTTATTATCCTTTTCAGGCAACTAAAAACTTTATTAGAACCAATGGGGCAATATTCCAGTGTTTACGATATAAGCTGAAGTATTTTTTTTTACCAAATCTCCTCGATTTTCAAGTCTAATTGTTGACAATTTTCAGCTGACAATATACGTTTTCAAGACAAGCGTCTCGTCACTAGTTGAAGAACGTGTTAAAGATCTTATCATAATCACTAACTGATATCGATAACATAGCGCGGATCCAAAGAGAGCTACTGTTCGCATTCTAAACAACGGAGAAGAAACTCGAAGCCAAGCGGTGACTCAATGAGGGTTGACTGTGCACTTCAACGACGCTTGTGCTCCATCACCTATAGCAACGCTCTCACAATGGAATGAGTATGCATCCCGCTGATTTTCATTGATTTCTCACGATTAAAAAAAAAGGAACGTACCCGCTTACCTGTCATATTATCTCAAACTGAACTGCCAAAGATATACAGGTATTCTACTATTTAGGGCAGAGTTACATCGCAACTAATCTACTCAAAATTGAAAACTCATCCAGTATACTTAACCCACCGATGCATTACATTTTAGTGAGGCTTAATTTAAGCCAAAATTTTGCGAAACATTTTCTAAGAAGCTTTTATCATACTAAAGCGCCGAACACCTCAGATATTTTCATAGGTAACATAGCACTAACCGCTGAGAAGGTAAAAATTCAAAGCTTTCTGCCAAATGTATAACGGCCATACGTCGAATCAACAGAAATCATTGATTTCAACCACAGCGGTTTCTTTCTTCATCCTCCTCCCCCTTCTTCCCCCGTCTTGGAAAAACAACAGCAATCAACTGTAAAAAAAAGGAAGATATGCGTAGACGCGGAAGGCTGCATAATGAGCAAGAGGTTAATGCAGGTGAACGAGCTACTATGCATCCTAAATATGAATCCTTTTATAAATGTGGCGGGTAAAAAAAAGGAAAAGGAATTCGTATCCCTTCAAAAAAGTAGTGGCTTAGGAGTGAATTTGCTACCGCTCCAGAGAAAGTTTCTGAGTGATAAATCGTAATAGTTCGCAAAAATTATAAAACTGAAATAGCCTCAAAAGTAATTGCCATTCACCCTTCCTGAAAGTCCTTAAACAATCAATAAAATAGACATTACATCATACTCACTAATTCATCCACTCTACTATATTATGTACTAGAAACTTTTCAAGTGCTTAATCGCGAATTTAATTCTCAATTTTAATTACTACTTATTTTGTTGATAGTATTGCTTTAATGAATTCATTATTTATACTCCACAACGAGTGATCTAGTCCGTTTCTCCCATCGAAATGAATCCGACTGTGATTGCATTATGTCTACCCGATATTGTCATAGCAATACAGTATGTGCTACCCAAGTTCTTTCCACGGGTATCCCTAAATAAATCTATTTTTGAAGATGGTCTACAAAAAACCCACGGTACAATATAAAGATTGATACCAGTATATCCAGCAGATTATACAGGAAACCCCCTAACTGAAACAATAGAAAGTTTTGTTTAGAAAAAAGGTTTATTAAGATGATGGAATGGATGGCTTAAACTGAATGGAATTCCCCATGCCTCTAAAGGTTTTACACTAATGACATACAACAAATTTATAAATATTTCAAACCTAAAAACGATAGAGACAAAGCGTAATAATTTGTAAGTTATGGTTTTCAGTAAAACATTCAGTTTTTCATTTATTAAAATAGTTGAGGAATCAACGAAAATATAGAAAACGCAAATAATGGTGCAGCTGCAAGATGAAAAATTAATAGTTAAGTGGCATAGACTGACTGCTATCACATGAAGATCTTGCTTACAAAGCAAAAACGTTTTGTAAGCAAAATAATTAAACCTTTCATTTCATACCAATAATGATTTTAGTCACTGAAGAGTAAACATGAGCCGCAATGCGGCATTAAAAGTTCGAGTAGCACTACCCGAACCAATAAATCCAATGAATACTTCTACGAATTTAAAAATAACCTCAAATGTTCCAATCTTGGAACAAATGTGTAGTACGACTAGCAACGAAAATGAAGGGTAACACTGCGAAGTGAAACACCAAACTGCCGACATTCTTCGGAATTTGGCTGCTATTTTGAAGAGAAAGAGCTCTTTTGTTCGGGCATTCTATCAGATCTTGATGCCATTATATCACAATCTATCAAAATACCTGAACAGGATCGCCAACAAATTGCTGTTGAGCGTACGCACGGAACTGATGGTAAGTCTGCTGATTTAGTGCTTCCTGGATCTGCCGCCTAAAACATTAAAAAATCACTGCCGAATATTACATTAAAAAAAGTCAACAAAACATGCAACAACGCAATAAAAATCAACGAAATTCACCCGCATGGAGCCAAGAAAAGACGATAATGTGGATCGTGAAGTAGGCGAAACAACTTACATTTCAAAATTTATAATCACTACCTCCTCCCCTCCAAAAAAATTAGAGTGATATTAAATGCTTTTTGGTGAGAACGACAGTGAAATATATGCAAATGCGATCCAGAGATATCCGACATCTCATATCCGACAAGTCTGCCCAATCCCCTCTTCAATGTCTCTTTTAAAATTGCTATATTAAAATAAAACATGTAATAAATAACATTAAACATCTCTGAAATGAAACTTTTATAAATAATTTATCAAAGACGACAAACAAAACTTTCAGCTAACATTCCATCGACTTTAGAAGAAAATATTTGGTTCTTTTTGTAATATAAAAATGCAAATATACCTTATAAAGAAATCTTTATATAATTATATATTCCGAAATTCGAAAGCCAAAAGCGAATTTCAACAAATTCCACAAAAATAAAAATAGAAAACACGAGAGCAAAAGAACTTCTAAACATAAACGTTTACGAAACGGATCATCACAACAAAATAATTAAATTAACTTACTTTTTTAACAAAATCAGTTCTTATCAATTCCGCTAAATTATCAATTCTATACAAATTCAGATTATTTCAAATAATCACTCACTCACCTTTGAGTTTCAAATCTCTCGACGTCGTTTACTGAGAGTATCGATGGCTGAACTTCAACTCGCTGACTCTCTTCCGCACTAAAAACACACAGTCAGTATTGATCTAGAAGATAACTGCGATCAGTAACTATATAATATAGCAAGCTGGAAAGCACAACGACGAGAAACGCACGGAGCGCGCTTTTAGCAATAAAAGCTCCAGAGACGTCTCTAAAATAAATATCTTCGGGGAAACATGCCTAATCTTTTTCTCCATAAACCACCAACCAAAAAGTTAGCCAAAATCAGCGTATTTCTACTTTTAAAAAATTTCAACGCACTCACTGAAGCCTCACTGCCTAGAGGGATAAAATCAAAATAAAGCACGGGACCAACAACGAGGCACATAAATCCATGGTAAGCAAATCGATATCCTCGATCATATCTTTTAAATTCCATCACCATAACCACCACTGTGACTGGCAAGCTCAATCTGGGTACCTAAAATTCCTCCCTCAAAAGTGGGTGGACGACAAGTTGGATAAAATTTCTATATAAAATAACCGTAAAAATATCTTATATTTGAATCATGGCGCAATTTCAAAAGTATACATCCACACATTTTGCGCTCTTTGCAAAACGGCGCTTCTTGGACATTACTCTTTATTCACTACTTTCTTAAGCGTCCCAAACAAGTATAACCCCCTCCCAATTAATATTTCCTTCGTTACAACCTTATATATCAAGAAGAGTTAAACCCTATAGTCCTTGTGCAAAGGTGCCTAATGTTCATCTACAAGATGAGTGAAGAAATTGACGGATGTTACCTCGAAGATACTGGAAGAGGTATAATATGGTAAATAATTCCAGTAATTTCAATAATGATTATTTTAAGAAGTTTGAATATTAAGACAACTGCTCTCATACGTATAATGCGAATGATGAGGCAAATTCAGAACAAATGAGTTCCACTAAAAACGGTTGTTCGAAGCCAATGAAAGCTCTTAAGAATAATTTCATTTACCGCTCTGGAAGGTATGGAATGAAATCGCTTAGATTATGCAAATGTACAATCAACAAGTTAATGAGACTCAATCTCTGAACCGAAATAATATTCTTAAGCACCTTTTCCATATAAATGAATTTGAAACTCAATTTGAAACTTCACAGACAACCGCATTGGGAACTAAATCTAACAGCTCGAGCTCGAGCAATACGGATCAAGCAAAAGCCTAGCTTAAGCAACAGGCTACCCGCAACTAGACTCATGCACACGTGCACATCAATGAGCGTATGCATAGTGCGCACACCGTTGTGACGGCTTCACGCAAAGAGCAGTCAGTTCTTTATCGATTTCCAATTTCTCTTCTGGACTAACCACTTCGCTTTTCCAACTGCTATCACAACCTAACAAGATAATATCATCAATTTTTAATAATTTTAACACTGTGCCAATAAAGACTATGTACCAATAAAGAAAAAACTCCTCAAAGCTTTGAATCCTCTTTATTTCTATTAAGGAGAGTTTGCCAATAATAACAGTGATAATAATAATAGCAATAAAAATATTGCATGTATATCCTTTTACTTTGCAAAATACACAGATATGTGCTAAGCAAATTAAGAGATCGCGCCGGCACTAGGCCGAAGATACACCCAAAATGGGCCATAGAATATGAAGATGGCGAAAGACTTTGTCGAATTCGATCATAGAATGTGGGGAAAAGGACAAAAAACCACCAAAGTGGGCTATAGAATGTAACGTTAGGGACAAAAAAAATATATCGATACGGACAAATATGACGAAAGAAAACGAAGCGACTAATTATTCATGCAGATTGGGAGAAATGACAACAAATGATTAAAAAATGAAAAAGAAAAACTGACCCTCACTTCTGCGCTCATCCGAAGTAAATAATTCCGCCCTTATCTATATATTAAATAAGAGAACAAACACATTTCCACTTTCTATTTCAAACAACTTATTTCTTATGGACAAATTGGTTATCCCAGTGGAAACAACGAATCAATTATTTTCCACAACTTACTTCAACGTTGCAATCGTTTAAATACTCTATCAAAAGGCGCAATAAGTTAAGAAAACAAATCAGCTAATATCTTGGAAAACTTTGCAAACATTTATGAAAAAATTACGAGCTGAAAAAAGCGAATCCAGCAAATCGGTCCTTCCAGAAAGTCCTGCCAACTGATCACCGCAACTTCCGTTTCTAGGAATCCCTTCCCTCCCCCTCCTTCACCATCAAAGCTTCCGGTTCAATACTCTTATTTGACAGCTTATTTTAAGGTCACACTAAATACATTAACGAAATTAATTTCTTCCAACACTAAGTGATCGGAAATATATCTGCACATTCATTTATAAAACATTCATGATATATCGCCCACACAATTTGATTAATATAAGTGAATCGTCGACGCTTTCATTATCTCATTACCGGTAGCGATAACGGTTTCATATATATTTATAAAAGAGATAATGCAGCGATTTATCAAAAGTAGTATATCACGTTTAGCACCCAGAGATGAGATCATACTTGAATGCAAATTTAATAAAAGCACTCATTGGATGAAGAAAATCTATGATGTATGAACAGTCGAAATGAAAAAACTGAAATCTCTGAAGCACAGATGATCGAAACTCATTCTTCGTCCTTCCCGTGACTTCTAGAAACTTTCATAGTGTATCATTTTCAAGTAGAATATCAATAGACTATCACTGATTGTACGATAGGGGTATTTCTACTAAATCAATGGATTATCAAATAGCGCATTGTCAAACACCCTTTCATAGATTAGTAGGGGAAAATTTTGAATGGTAAATCAGAACGAGCACATACAAATTTTACCTTTACGGAAGAAAATTACCGTCGAAAATTTGTCGTTTTTTTTACAGGTTTCAATTTATTTCAATGATTTCAAAAATCGAAAAATTTATGGATACTTTCCCTAAGTGAGAAATTTCCCATATTTATCCTGAAGACTTCCAGATAGTTGTTATTTATCCTGAAGACTTTTCGCTTTCCTAAAAACTGATAATTTAAGGGTCGTCGCTAAACAAATCGAAAATTTTAATCCACTTAAGCTTAGGTAAAAAACACATTTTATTAATTCATTTTTCGCCTTCACAGTTTTCTTATCGAAGAACTAAAGAGCAAAATTGTTGTTTTCGAAGAGATGTCGAAATGAATCTTGCCGGTTTTCAACAAATTTGCCTATATATTCGCTCAGAAATTATAAAGGTTTTTCAAATAATGAGTTGCTGCCAATCCTTTAAACAAATAAAAATGTCCAAAGTTGGTGGGCATCAATAATTCGAAAATAAATAAAATTTGCTGCAATCTCTAATCGACTACGATCGACACCAGGAAAGAGAACTGCCAACATCGCTGAAGCGCCCACTTCTAGAAAACAACCTCCATTCGGCACTAATTTCCAAGCTATTGAATAATGGTGGCAGTTCGTGACTCTAATCAGCAGCCCATCTCGTCGTAAAGGGAAATTTAACTTCTTATTTTATACTTCAAAAATTTATGTCCTATTTTTGGTTGTATTTTTAGTAAAAGCGTCGAACAAAAGCCGCATAATATTTCACACTGTACGAACATTCCGGATCATTCATCCATAATCTTTTGCACATTAATTTCGACGCTATTACTTAAGCTGATTTGCGATGAGATTAAATGATGCACAACTGCCAGATTTATTTCTTCAATTGAGAAATTCACACCTGACAACCAAGAGAGATCCTTGCTGGATTTTATCCAGACAAAATCTGACTTCAATAAAATTAGGCTTTCACAATGAATATATCTCCACTTCCAACTACTATCAACTACAACATTTCCAAACCACTTCTCAATGAAACACTACTATAACCTGGTCATATTAATCCTTTATGAAGTGGCCAAAACCTGCGAGCTCAATTCTAATTCGCATCCCTCTGATCCTTCGCACTTCCTCTTATCTCCCATCGTCTCTCATTATGAAGAACCGACTAATAGCTTATGTTGACAGTCTCCAACAGTCTAATTTCTCAAATCCTCTCACCTCATTCTTTAAAAATTCTATCTGATTATATTTTAAAAATTGCGAACGATGATGACTTCTTTCTATGACTTCACCAACTTAACAAATACGATCCTTCCTTCAATAAAAATTTCCGGTTCGCTGATTTTGGAGTGATTAATTTACACATCAATATTCCCCATAACGGTGCTTTAGCACGTATTTCCAATTATCCCAATAAACACTATCTGAACACTCCGATTCGTATTCTCATAGAGGCCTGTCTTCCGCCCACTGAAAGCATTAGTCAAAGGAAGTTCGTCTGGCCATGATGTAGCCATAAGAAACATACTACGCTCCATATTAAATATCGTTCATTGTGCGTCTTGAATGCCACTCACCATTAACGGATGCCGCACTGTGTGGTCGCTGAACTGAATATCTGTGAACATTAAGTCAACGGATTAATTTTAGCACGTACCCGATACCCTCAACAGTGTCGGCCCTCTCCTCTCTCTTACATCAAAGCCCATCTAGAGAATGATTGCCCTTAGTAACACTTCTATTTTCCCCTTGAAGGGTAAGTTCTGCTCGGTTTTATGCAACAAATCTTCCCCTAATCTTCTTATTAAAGCACGACCAGCTTCCCCTCCCCTTCCTCATAAACTAAACGTACAATTCTATCATCTTTTCTAAAATTATCCATATTGTCAGCCTCAACTTAGATTACAACAGCACAGAAAGCTCTCTTTGATGAATATATTCAACTCACCCAGCACCGTGTAACATTCCAAGCTTTCATCCGTTAGCTCCTTTTTTCTATCGACAAGGAAATAGGAGAAGGATGTCTGAGAATCGCTGCGGGTCTTTCACACAAGCGGGAGCTTTACGCGATCGACTTTACCCCTTCTCCAACAATCACAACCCTTCTCTTCAATCAGAAATCAGACCCCTTCCCATCGTCCATGCTGCACTCAATTCTTGTTCGCATGCGATTGTATAACCATCAATAACACAACTGCATAAAATCTATTACCTGTCCCTCAAACAAGCTAACTGCCTATTTGTCGTTCGAAATGTCTGCCGTACCTACGCTCCAACAACTACTGATTATTCTATTTCGTATATGAATTTATCAGTATCAGAGAAGCAAGCCATTTTTTGCACGAATCATTCATTACTCAACGCATGTTATTTACGTCGCCAACACTTCTGCTATTATGTACTGGACTGGGCTACTGCTATCGTCTTGAAGATCCTTGCTCAAGACATGGTCACCTTAATTCACCACAACTGAGCACTTCATTTAAAACTACCTCTCAAGTCAACAATCAACATTAGTAGTGGACTGCTTTTGCCTACTCATTTTTCATCTCCGGATGTGGAACTAGCAAAGACGTATTCAGGTTTCCAGATGCGGATTTCTCGACAATATAAATAAACCTAGTAACTTTGTGAAATTTCTATGGCATACAGCGAAATTTTTACGTAACGATCTTTAGCATACTGTGCTATGACTGAAATTCAATAAGCGAATAATAAAATAATACACCATTAAAGCATCTCAACGAAATGTCAACTTTAATTATATCATACGATCTCTGGCACAGCAGCATGAAGTACTAAGTCACCTAGCAACTCTCAACTCTCATATATTCATATCGACCGACCGCTGCCCTAAGACTGTAATATTGCATAGATATTGTTGCATAAGTTCCCATAGATATCCCACAGTTTAATGTTGTAAAATGCTGCGAAAAATCTAAAGCTTCGCGAAAGCGAGGAAAGAAGCAATTTTGCTGAACATCCCGCGCCGCGAACGATTAAAGGGCAAATGACGGATGAAAGGGTATGTGATCCAAAACTATCGGTGGATGGACGGATATATGGCCACAATCGATGAGTGGTCGAAGAAATGGACGTCGAATGAACGGATGTTCAAATGTGACGAGTTTCCATTTACATCTCTACTGAATAAGTACCTCAAATGTGAAAAACTTCTATCTGTATTCCCATACCGTCATGTACTTCATCTCTCTATATAAGCATGGGCTTAATTAGTTGTCTTCATTCATTCTGCGTACTTTCGACGGTGGCCTCACTTCTACCCATCACGCTCCCCAAGCACTCTCCTTCGCCCAATGAGCGGAGAGAACTTAACGCTCAAAAAATATCGAATATAAAATGCAATCAGAAAACATTTCTCAACCAAATAACGTTTTGCTTCTTTCTTTAAAGAAACGATATTTAAGAACATTCAGCTTTCATTTCTCTCAGAAATAGCAATAAACGAATTGATGCCGAAGACGAAATTCATTAAAGAAAAGGAAAAATTATAGATAAGATATCCCTGCCATGTCTCACGTTTTTGCGCCGAGGTAAGCTGATATCACGGCGACAGCACATGTCAAAAAAAAATCTATCCCAGCTTACATTTCAGCAATTCCATATCAATATCATCCAAAAATGGCATCAGTATATTATTAGACTCTGACTGCTAAGGTTTCTAAATTCCTAGCCTTTTTCTCCTGCAATGACCTATTTTGTGAACGACAAAGAACATGTGAAGAGCACCACTCAACCGCTCAAAAAAAAACGCTAGATCTGGACGAATGTAGGATTTATAATGCCCATGTAAATAAATGCAAGTTGGTGTGGTGGGGCTATAAAGTGAATTCTACGGTAATCGCATATATGACGAGATAATTACAACTCTCTACAATACAGTTTGTAATCTTACTCCGACTCGTCCCTCAATAAAAAGAAAAAAAAGTACAACTTTTATTGCATAATGGATTATATTTCCTTAACACTCCGAGGCAAATCATCACGCCAACTTATAAGTCATCAGTAATGCAATCATAATAAGTAAAATGAACACAACAAACCTCTGTACGAGTTTCCTTTGTGTGTGGACATGCTCACCGACAAAATCTCTAAACGGAGGGCAAACACTGTCGAGAAGCGATACAAATGAAGACATCGCGCCCGCAGCACTTAAATCACCCAACTCTCTCCACGCGTTCCTTCAATTTATTTCATATCAATAAAGTGACTAAAACAAAATTCAGCTCACAATTAAAAGTTAGCACTAAATTTCATATATTTAGTTCGACGAAAAAATATATGAGAAGGCTATAAATGGGGTCAGAATTGCAATGATAGCGAATCATTTAAGCTGTTAAACAAAATAGTGGACTATAAACTGCGGAATATATTGACCAAAAATTCCTTCAAGAGAAATTTAACGTATTAATGAATAAAGCGTTGATTTTTACATAGGTTACATCTCTTTCAACTATCGGTTTACTAACACACACAAACATTCCATTCATCAGAATAAAACGGTGAAAGAGATCTCATTTGTATTCGGAAAAGAAGCGCTAAGATATAAAAATTTACGTATGTAAAGATACACAATGAAGAATAAAGATGTACTGAAAAGATCGTGAGACCACAGAGAACGACTCGTAAGGCCGAAAACAAAATGCACCATATTTGATCTCAACAAATGTTCTCCAGAGAAAATGAAAAAACACTCCAAATATAAAATATTTCCCCAATTTCTCTCTTTTTCTGCATAAAAGTTCCATGGATATTTTAAATATGGATGAGGCTAACAATCCAGTCAATGTGCAGAGATAAAGTAAATATCGCATAACTAACTACATGGCGAGCAATTTTTCTGCTTATATATACAGAAATATATATATATATATATATATAAATAAAAAGTTAAGAGATTTGCCGGGCATGTTTTTGGGCACCTCGGAACCTCTACGCACCATTCTACTCAATCTATAATTACCACTGCTAATCACATTAAACATATTACTAGAAGTAATACAAAAATAATTTTTGTAGCAAACCCTTTATGAATAATAAAATATGAGCATCATCACTACCTATATAAATCACCGGGAAAATTCAGCGAAAAAGTTCACTGCCCAAGAAAACAAAGAAAAAACGTTCACTAAATGTTCCAACACATCAAGCAGGCAACGCCGCTGCAAGAGGATAATTTTCCCTTGAAACATCTGTGGCGCATTGAGAGCACAGAAATCACGTTACACTTTCAATGCGTCTCATCATCTAATCAACGCGCACTTCAAAGCAATCAAATATTAGCTGTACGTTGCATAACAACAGGCCCACAGACAGACAACAAAAACATCAAACGAACGATGTACACTTATGAAGGCATTTTTAACAATGCGAACTGCATCGATGAGGAATTGTTCGCTGACTTCCGCAATGAATCCGAACACCAAATGAAGTCTGTCGGCTCCCCCCAACCCCTTCATATTCCAAAGATAGCAGTTCTGCCTCCCGAGACATTCGCTGTCAGCATCAGATCCAACAAAAATAGCCTATTAAAGCTTTTATGAAGATGCAAGGCGTGAATTCCACGAATAAATATCACAGTAACCTTTACAATATAACAATATCACAAGGATGACTACAGCGCTTATTTTCAAACATATAAAGTCAGCAAAACATACTCGAGAGTATCATTTATATACTTCTAAAATCGCCAATAATGTCTAAAGATATTGTGAAAAACAATTTAGCCGAAACGCATAGGAAAGAGGAGGAATCACGATTATATCCTACACCAAAAAAAGCAGAAACAAAACATTTTATTCAAAAAAGAATCGTATGAGGGGAAGCAATACGAGATAATGCATCTAGATCTCGTCCCCTTACCTCGTTGTGGCATGAGGATCAATAAAATTAGAAGAATACTCAAGAAGCTTCTTTTTTATAAACGAATAGGCGAACCGTCTCCAAAGTAAACTGATAATTAATTTTTTTCCCTCAGTTTACATCGACGATTCAATTCATCGCATTTCCTCATTTATAAACCTATCGTTTATGCTCTAAAAATTTTCGAAAGCACATACAAAGACCCAAGAGAAGATTGAGGCAGCTTTCAAGTTCATTTTCTTTCGATAAATATATTCTTTTAATAATAACGAATATCAGTGTAAATCATCTAAGCCCGGACTCATCTAGCAGAAAACGCCAACCTCACAAATTTTCAATACGGCAGAGAAGAGGAGCACATTGAACGACGGAAGGTTCAGGTCGATTAGGCTTCCGAAGGAGTGTGCACAAGGATGAAGAGATGTTTCTTGGAAAAGGATGTTCAACGGGTTGGCTGAGTGCTGCTGATGGCATACGATTGGACGGCTGCTCGGGTGGATAATTTCGTTTGCGTCGAATCGAGAGCCAAGTGCCCCTAATAGGGCAAATTCCCAACTCTCCCTCCTCCTAGCCAACAAATAAATATAAAAATACATCTATATATGTATATGTCTATGTGCATACGTATTCATATATGTACATAGGTCTATATAAAGTGATAATAGATATGCCAATCGTGGCCACAAATAATATTCCTTTGCAGAACTCCATCCTTTAAAGTTAAGCCGATCCTCCCTATCAAACTATTCAACCGTTCAATAAGCCGAAACTCGTGACACATCAACCTTTGAGTTGCTTTTGACAGATTGTAGGTCTCTAACATCTGTTAGATAGAATGTTATGACCGCATTCAGAATATATCGCGAAATAAAAACTTGCTTTTATTCATGAGCCGATGGCCCAAATCTATATCATTCACTAATTTCTCCCCCAAAAAACCTTTCTTCATCTCATAAATTCAACAACTGCATACGAGTCATTATTACACTGCTGAATATGACAAATATACAAACAACTAAAAGTCAGTCCAATTAATGCTTAACAACTATAAAATACCTACTGCGCCCAATGAACACAATTACTGCGTGTTTGCCCGACTTTCACCTCCCTAAACGTATACCTCAAATGTGTACTTATGGCCGCTCTTATCATTTCATCTCCTTGTAGCACCCATAGAGGGATTTTTTATACACCATGTCTACCAGAATTCATTTAACATAAAGTGCTGTTCAATATTCCCAAATTCATTATACACAAAATCCTCATAATGAGCAGAGGTGTGCTATACATGGTTCCATACACAACACATGATTATCGATAATCCATAACATTCTCATATGGAAAAGAACGACTGCTTATTAGGTGACAAATAACCTGCGCAGCTATTACTGATCATGACCAAATCTGATTCTAACCATACACATAGAATTTTGGACAAGAACTAGGAAATCCATCCACCTATTGAATCTTCAACTGAGACAAGCATAAGTACTGCACTCATTTCACTTCGAAAAAAAGATCGAATTATTATGTGGTACAGGTCACGGATTGAACATCTCCGAGAACTGAGCTAAACACAGACCTGGATGCCGCAGAATAGCCTTGCTTCTTAAAAATATTCATTCCAAAGCGCTAAACATCTACACAACTGAGGCGGTATAAACAAAGCACCGCAGAACGCGACTCTAAAAATGACTCAGGCATATGAATAATGCAATAAAATCTAACCAACGAAGAAACTTCAGCGCACTTATTGTGAATTTCATATGCTCTAGTCACCTCCAACATTCACATTTTTATGCTATAATTAAAGTCGCCTTTTTAACTAAAAATTGGAAAAAAAGTGAAAATATCTCAGATAAAATAACATTCTAACTGTACCACGAAGGAGGCTTTCAATTCAATCGAAGCCCATTTTCAACGATACGCCAAAAACCTTTCATTCTCAGTGAAGCAAGCCGCAGAATGGCGCCTGATCGATGAGAGATTCGACGCCAAACCTTAAGGGGTTATGTGGCAGAGTCAAAAATGCCTTGACCCGAGGGAGATGGGTACATCGACACGTTCGCAAAAAATTATCACTCTTTCGTTCACTAAGGCACATCTGTCTTTCAACACAACTGGCTTATCTCTATTCCACGCTCTCCTCTTCAACCTCAACTTCCTTTATAAGTTTATAATCATTCTCAAAATTTACATCCATTCTATTATTTCGATAGCCAGAACTTCTACTTTGAGTATATAAAATGACGAGATTTCAAAAAATGCACAGCCTTACTCCACTACTCTCATATATGAAATATCAAACACTATTCTGTTCCCTCTGATCTCAATCGAAATGAAAATATTACTGATGCAAATTTTGAGCAACAGACGTCGGGAATCTCTCTAATTATCGTATTTTTCACTTCTTAATTCCAGAATTGACAAATCCAACGGCATAAAACGACCACCTCCATATGCGATATATCTTTCTTTCATATTCTTATTTAATCGACGAACTGCACAAAAAACAGCTGATGAAAAATTTAACGATTCCTTCAGAACAGATGCAATATTCAAAATAACCATTAAATTAGCATACGCTATTGTGCGCTTATTAATTAAATGGTAACCTAAACGCTAGCTGAAGACCTCTCATATAGTTTTCCTTAAAAATGAGAGATTTATTCACTATTAGGGCAAACGATTCCCTCTCCACTCCGACATGTGCGATGAACCAGTGGTCTCTTCTCTCTTATGCAGAGAGGTTGGACAGGAGGGACACCTACTTGTTGCCTATTAGCATAGAGCATCAAACGGTAGCTAATCTTTCCTAGAAAAACATGAAATACGCGGAATCTGGGAATAAATGAAAAACTCTACTGCCGAAATCGCAATTAATCCATCTTTGATTTCTAATACTCCTCTCAAATCTCTCTCTCAAAACAACGTAAATGTTTGTGGCGACCGAATTGGTGGACAACTCAAATAAGCAAAAAAAAACCAATCTGCTGCAGTGGTTACGATTTATTTCCGTTTTCTTACCACTTCATCTGGAAGTTCCACCGACTTCATCCGAAAATTCCACCAATAAAATAAATGCATAAAATGTTTCAAACAAGAAGTTATGCGCCGCTAAAAAGAAAGTTATCTTTCATAGAATCCCAAAGAGGATATTTCTCATTTCTTTGCGATATATTACTTTCGTTTTCGTTTCAATTATATTTCATCAAATGTTGCCATTACATGTGAACATTTTTAATAGTTATCTCTCATGAGATAAAAATATACCGCTTCTGAAATATTCATAACGCTAAAAAACGACGATCCTAAACTTGCAAAGTCGGGCCGCCTTTTTATCCTTCAACCGTTATTCAACACAATAACGCAGTTAGCAAAACTATCCCTTAAGCATGTCCCTTAGGTATATTGAACAATTAATGCGCTCCATTTGTGTTTTAAAGCAGCTAAAACTAAACAGTGAAAAAACGCTTGCTGAACCTAGCTAACTGCCATGAAATTATGTCAAAGATTCAAATTAAATTCAGACGGCAAGTCAATGGAAGGGTATCGATCACATGTTGCTCCTATACCTCAAGAAAAACTAAAGTTACCAAGCAAAGCGCTCTAAGAAATGCATACTGAATCTCCAAAATGAATTAGAAAGTATCACACTTTTAAGCCAATAGACGGAGGGTGGATGTGAAGATGAGAATTTGGATAGGAACGAGGGGGTTAGCTTAGAATTTCCTCTCTAGAAAGATAAAAAGAATTCGGCTTTACGAATGATAATGGAAAGTTTATTTATTTTCTACATAAAAATATAAGATATCTTTAACTAAATGCTCACATATAAGTATATATATCCATGCACGCCTAGAGTCCTCCAACTTAAAAAATTTTTCATGTCAGGATAGATCGAACAATTTTGCTGAATATCGCAAACTGCTTGCAGATTCGAAGCGACAATAAGCGATCATCGTCCGTTTAGCACAAAACTAAGGCAATAAGCACTTACTGTTTCTATGGAAAAGAACAAAATAAGCCATTTCCATTGCTTCTATCCCCAAAATAAACATTAAAATTATATATTTCACACCCATAAATGAAATGAGAAATATATTTTAATAAGAAATCGTCCAATATTTTCCGATTTCAACAATATACAAACATAAGGAGACACTGAAAGCTTTTTTGAAGAAAACAATCGATCAGCGATGAATGGACAATCTTTGATAAAAAGAGGAAACGAACGAAAATTAATAACTTTAGAAAGTCTATTCCGATGAAATCGATGGCTGAAAAAATCTTTCAACGCAAATACTTTAAAAAAACGAAGAAGAACTGCCGACAGCTCGCATGTAAGTTTATCCTCAAATTTCAGGAATATTTTCAACACGTCAGCTTTCTTTTAAGAAGGTGCCTTACAAATGCATCACTTCTCATACTTCTATGAGTTATACAGATAAAACGATGGACCCTGAAAAACGATTATAGCAAAAAAGAAAAATAGAAGCTCTCCCCTATAGATATATTAGTGCTTCAAAATTACGCACAATTTGCAAACAACATCAGCAAATAATCCTGTTCGCATTATGAGTGCATTCAGTTTACGAAAAATTAAGAAATATGACACTGGTAAAAATGACTTCTGAAAGAAGAAGTATATCAATGAACGATGTAAAGTAAGAAATATGCATAAATGAAGATCATAAATAGGATATGTAAGATCGATTAGGTCGCCTACCAGCGACTACGTAGTAACGTTGCAAATCATCCAGTGTGGAGTAAAATTTCATAATTTCCACTATAAGCAATGAATATTTATTGTTTTATTTCAAGATCAAATCCCGGTTTGACTAATTAAGTGAGACTGGTTCGGGTTTGACTATCACGGACAGTAGAAGGAAAGTTCAACAAAAATCAAAGGTGATAGATGAGCAGTAGAGATATTTAATGAAGAATTTCACCAAAGTGAGCAAAAACTTATTCATTTCTTGAAATGAATAACCCATATGTAGGTACAAGTATACTACATATAAATGCACTCTATTAATTCTAAAGTCTCAAGCAATTAAATGAAAAGCCTACAAAGCTATCAACTGAAGCATAGGAACAATTATCAAATAGTAACAATATATGACTAACTTACTTGATGAGTGATTTCGACATTTGAAATATGAATAAATGCACCTAAAAAGCCTATATATGTAAGAAAGAACTATTAAAATAAATGATACAAATGAGCCATTCAAAAGATACAATTTTCCACCAAATCGACATACATCTCAACGTTTCGAGGATTTTGCCTAGAGGGGCGGAAATCAAGTTTTCTATAGATTTCAGCTTCTCCATTTGCCCGATGAAATCAACTTATGCTTTAGCATGTTCGGATAAACTCGATTAGCGTAAAAAACTCCCCCACTAATAACGACCAATCAAAATAGATTAAGCCGAAAAAGATGAAGGAATTTGGATTCTCGAATCATCACTGAGAGGATGCCTTAATTGCGAACTCTCTCATCTTCTTCGCTGCCACGAATAAAAATATGACGTCAGTGAACGCTGAACATTACAATTTGAGGGTAATTTATAACCACTGAACGAGCGATGCAACAAATCCGCTGCAGAAATTTGCCACTATTTTACTCTTCAAAGATAAGCAAATCGACCCTCACCGGCCATCGGTCGGCCAGCGACCACCGACGACAAAAACAGTATGAACAATCGCTTCTATTTGCCGAATTTTCAATTTCCTGGTAATATGAAGCTCCAAAATTTCTTCACTAAATAGAAGTGCATCAACAAATATTATCTTTCCCTCGAAAAATTGGGCGCAAAACTCATCTAAAATATTTTCGGACGTAGTGAAGGTTCAAATCGAACATCAGTGATGATCCCCATTGAACATCAGAAAAGCTACAATCAATTTTCCCCATCGAACATCAGAGAAACTATGACCACGCAGCCACTTAACCCTCAAAACTTGCTAAAACTATTATCCCTAACCTAATGAAATATCATAAATTATTAGCCCCTTCAACCTAATCTTTATAGCTCGTACGGCGATCGCCAATTTGATAAATAGATTTATGTGGCATTATTGAGAAAACTAAGATATATAAAGCATGCCTCAGCAGAGACCAGTATGTAGATCATCAACGATTGTATAACTATTGAAATGTTTAGAAAATTCGCATTTGTGAGTTTGGATCACTAAGTGGAATCGCATCACCCAATCGCAAAATGACTCAATTTCTCTATCTTATTAAGTGATAAGGACCTCCTTGACAAACTGTTATCATAGATTAAAAGAGTATTTCCCTAATTATTCAAAAGGTATTCTTTTAAAGAGAATGCATTCTTCGGATGACATAGTGATCTCTCCAGCACCTCCGCGAGATTTGTTTTAGATCTTATACCCTTCGATAATTTTATCGCTAACATTCCAAACAATGGCGTTTATATTCGTTTATATTCATTGTTCATAATTTTAAACTCGACGGCAACCTAACGTGTACAATAATTACATTCAGATATCGATTCTTCTTGCCATAGACTATAATGTTTTCTTCTCGCGATCGGACAGACTGCTGCTTACATTACAATATGAATGAAACTTTCATGTTCATTACACAAAATGGGGCACTACAGAAGGATATTCTAATCAACCACCTAAGCATCACTACTAACGATAACTTTATTGATCTGCAGTGATCAGCTGCCAGTGATATTTGCGTAAAACGATTTTGGCATATCCTTGTTAGATACTTTAATTACACGAAATTACTTTCTACACTTCGATTACTAAGTAATACGCGCTCCTGTTTGTAATTCCAACTTCTCACTATTAATGTTATAGAGACAGATGCTCTTTTGTTCCAAGTGTTCTATGAGGTCGAGATTTTCCACTTCATTCCAGCCTATATTTAATTCATACCTTTATGTTATGAACTTGCTCATTTCCCATCTCTGATCCAATCTCTCTTCCCCTCCTACGAGGAAATCCGAATTTATTAAGGAATAACACTTTGATATGTTTCTAGTCCTGTATAATATTTGTACAATTTTTTAATTAAACAAAAAGTAGGCTTAAATAGAGGAAATGATGACATCCCCAATGTCCCATATACGGAATTTACCCAATAAGAGTGCCTAAAAGAACTTTTTTCCAGACCTATAATAACTTATAAATTATCTTCTAAATCAAAAGTCGCAACAAATGATCTCATTTAAAAAAAGGAATAAAAAGGCTGAATGGTAAAATAAAGTATAAAAATTCAACATTCAAGTTAAACAATACGCTCAGAAGCATCAGAATAAAGCAAGATAATAATAGAGCAATGGCAGGATATCTTCTTCTATAATCTCGTGGGAAATGTTATCACTACCACCGACCTTCCCATCCCCTCTCTCTAAAAGTAGCAAATTTTACCATCGCCTAATTTTTCAACGGCATTATCCATCAATTACGAACAATCCATTTCCATATTCCATAAACATTCATTCTGTGCGACCTCTTGAAATATCGCCAAAAGTTACCCACAATTTACTATACATCTCATATACACCATCCTTTCTAACAAAGCATTTCAGCTTCTCCCAAACTCTTCTACTCACATCTTTATTAGTAAAATAAGTTGAAAGCCCATATTAACCACCTTATAATCCATAACTCATATAGCAAGCAAAATACACGTTTTATCCATAAGTAGATCCACAATATCTCTTAAGCGCCCTTATGCTATGCTTAGAACCGACGATTCATCATTTTCCAATATATACAACTACAGTGAATGCGTTCATTTGCTTCATTTCAGAATTTTCTACTATCACCATCAACTCTAAAGTACTGTTCGATTCCCTTTCCTATCATAAATTCCTTCTTTCCCTTCCCTTAGAACTTATATTTCATTCACTTATATCACTAGTTTAAAAAATTTTGCAATAAATCCATATAATAAGAAAAAAAAAGCAATAAATAGCAAGCAAATTTTATATATTCGCAATAAAACACCTACTATTTTATCGTAGAAAGATTAAAAGTGCTATGAAATAAGGATAACATAGTTGGCTATAGGACTAATCACGGAATTAGTATAACGTTAAAGCGGCACATCACACGACGTACACTATGATCCCCGAACACATCAATGGCTTATTCACTAAGACAGAACAAGAAAAACTACTAGCTCCATAGCTGGACGCTCCTTTAAAGAATGGCTATTCCCCCTTGGCGTAGGATTAAAATGCGTGTCGCGAACAGATTTCTCCACGAAATAGCTTTTAATCATTCCCTCCAATTGCCTTCTCTCATCTTCGTTAAATTTCTCTTCTTCTAAAAGAAGACCGCATTGTTTTACCTCCCGAAATTTATTTTATTACGTTGTCAGCTGTAATCTATTCAAGAGAAATTAAAGTTCCACAACAGTGAATTTAAGCAAATCTAGCCTAAAAATGAAGCATCTAAACTTGCACTTAATGCAATATTCCGTCACTTTGGACGCTTGAGATTCAAATAGAATCTTTGTAATTACAAATAGTTCTACGAATTATTCGAGATAACCGATCGTGACCGAAATAAGAGACGTTAAATTATATTTTCCTCTCCAAAATCCCTTTTCCATGAATTATTTCCGATCAATTCGATAAAAAACATCAAGAGTCATATCACTTGTTTATTGTGCTCTCTCTCTACCTAACAAAAGTAAACATTAACACAGAAATTCAACACGCAAATCGAAGAATTATCATTAATATTGCATTGTAAAACTCCATCAATTCAATTAATTCTAATCCCTAAACGATACATTCTTCTGAGACTTTATTCCTACACCTTAACCTTTGTTGAACACAAAAACTCTCAGATAAAATACAACGACGATCGCATTTTTTAATACTTTCAAATCGGAAATGACGACGAAACGATAGAAAAACATCAATTCGATATCCGAAAATGCTCGTTGAATTTCATACTGTCAGGGGAAAATATCTTTAATGCAAAAGTATATTTAATTATCCACTGTATGATTATAAACAAAGCTGCTCTAAGATAATATAGTGAAATCGACACTGATACAAATATCAGCGGCCTTTAAATAACTTAGTCCGAAAAAATAAAAGAAAACGGAACCCCATCTTTGAAAAATATAGCATATGAAAAAGTTACATCACAAAGAAATAAAACATTCCGAATATATCACTAATACATCAATTGCCCCCGAATAATAGTCCACTTAGGAATATGAACCTTTCTCGAAGATAAAGAAACGTTCCTCTCTAGAATAGAAGCTATCCCCTTCTCTCCCCATTCCCACCTAACGAAAGTACACAACGAAATTTCGAAAATTTCACTCGAAAGAAAGTCGAAATCTCGTTGAATATCACCATAAACATGGCATTTAACACGTCAAAAAATATCTGAATATCAACGTTTATTAGCTGTAGATGAAAATTATATATACCATTACCATATAATTACTACCCAGAGTTCGAGTAAGGAAGCCCTGATTATGAAAGAGCTCAATGACAGGCATGACAACATCCCATCTTTTAAGTCCTAATTTTGCAGGTAGCGTCTATTCATGGGCTAGTGGCGATGGTCGATGATTGCTGAAAATCACTGTAATTCACCAATTCGACTCTCTCAAAAGCTTCAATTAGCGAAAAATGTCATAGCGTATGTTTGCTAATCTGAAACAAGTGAGCTGAATAAAAAACCTCTGTAAATACTTCAAGCTGAAAGGTTCTTCCACAAAAGCCCTACTTTAGAGCTACACGCTATCGGGCTAAGGCTTAGATAAATTTTCGCCGACTTTGCCGTGACTGCAGATCATCAAGTGCTATTGTGAGGCGCTGATTACCGTTCCGATAAATCAAATAGGAACTATAGGGCTCCAATGATTCACTTCAGCAATCAAAAATTGAGGATCACAATTTTAAGCTAACATTCAGCGGAATTACCCAATACTCGAAAACAGCTAATTTCTAGTCATCAGTGGCTCCAAGCGGGTTTCCCTTCCCGACCCCTCCGGGTGCACACATGATCACATCATGCGGGGTCAACCACTAGTCCGTATCCATAATCATACTTAGATGTTAATAAAGCATAACAGTAATGCTAGTTGCTTTCTCGTTTCATAACATTTTGCTGATGGTGTCTAAATGAAATCAATAGTTATAGCTGCAGAACAATATTCTTGTTCTACATATAAACTACCTCCATCAATCAATATAAAGCTAAAACCTCCATCAAAATAAACAAAGTTCTTTCATCTAAAACGTCACTGAAACAGGCTGAGTTAATAAAGCCGCGGCTAAGCGCTCTCATATATGCATGATTCCGCATGAAATATGATCGACCGTTCAATTATTCGACTTAGACCATTCAAAAAGGAACTATGATATTTGAGCCGCCAAGAGATTCCCATCGTTCACAATTCCGGCATACGCCCATCGCGTAATGCAGAAAACTTCAAACTACATCAGCAATATGTTGTCGAGGAGGTAAATAATATCGCAATTCCTTGCAAAAAAAAACATTGTGGATGGCATTTTAATATTCCAACAGAGAGCATTCTAAAATAAAAGAATAAATAATTCATAAAAATTTTCTAATATTCAAGAAGAAAGAAATAAATATCAAAAAAAAAACCAAACCAACTTTCGATCATTGCCAACGAGATCGAACCAGCCCGAATCATCGGCCGAATCGTTGTATGGACCGAGGCGAATCTGCTTCGCATACGCCATGAAAAGTAAACGCTTTTCATAGGGCACAACCAATTCTCCGTTTTTCTCTTTCTCTACAAATCAATCCATCTTGAAATCCATGACTTTTTGTCCATCTAAGCGAAAACAATATCCCGGATAATCCTCAGCTCAAACAACATCCAAACTAATTAAATAATTTTCTATACAATGCGTACACTGTATTGAATTCCAACTATACCATCTATACAACGTAAAGAATAAATTTGAAAAAGTTGGCTTTCTCAACCAAACAAAAGTAATTTCAGCGGCGAAAAACAACAAAACGAGAAGATCAATTTAGAATTCACGAAAACCCATTTGTAACGAAGTTCACATATATCTGCGGCGGATCCGTGTTTAACACATATCACCACAAATTTTTCCCTTCAAATATCGCCTTCTCTATCGGTTTTTAAAAAATCGTTTACCAATTTTTTCTACTAAATAATATTTTCCGTCGTTTCATTAATTTCTATGAAACCTCTCTCGATTGAATCAATTTTTACTGCCAATATACCTTCTCAAAATAAAATGAGCCATTCATAGAATGTGGAATTTCTAGAGTTCCTAAGCTAAAACAACCTTGAATCCACGAGAAAAAAAGACGGCGTATAAGTTAAGAAAGTGGAAAAATCCGCTAATTTTGGAAATTTGGAAATTTTTCAGAAATCCTAATATCTGATCTATCAAATGCCTTTTTTTGAGAATAGCAACAACTTTTTTTTACTAATCAAAGCCGATCAAAAGCAATTCTCCGCTCATTAGAGAAATCAAAGCGCCATAAAACAACGAGAAAACTCTCAAGTGAAATATTGGGAATGTTATCACTTTGATATTATAGATAAGATGATAATTTCTGGACTTCTCCTTCATAGTTTCCTATCGAATATATTATATTTCAATTTTAAATAATCAAATTTCTAAAGAACAACGGAAGAAAAAAAATTCACCCCGATAGTATTTCAAGGCGAGTTTGTAGAGCTCGTTAAGTGGTAAACCATAATTTCTCTCGATGAGTGCAAATTCATCGAGAATTACGTTATTGTTCGACGCATCGACACTCTCTTCAACGGAAATCATCGCTAAAATATATCCAACACAATACTCTATCTGTTATAGTCACTTATAGAAGGGCAAACGATCAAGTTAATTGATAAGTCGATAATCACCTAATCACCTCACTATGACGAGAATATTAGTGTTGCAATTCATAATGCCTGAGGTCGTGTTCAGTCTCGTCACAACTATTACCGCTGAACGTAAATGGGAGAATAGCCTCAAATGAAGAACGCAAATAGGCCTCTAACGTCGATGAGCATCAACATCAACTTTAGAAGCTGAATAAGCAGAGGAAGCTGAATTTACACGACCTCTACCTGTAAAATATCACCCCAGAAGGCATATTACCATCGACATTTATCATTCCCCACTGAAGTCAACAGGCTAAAAACTGACCATCATTCTCAATTCTACGCGATTGCATGTTCGTATTTATTAATTTGGCGAAGAGCTCGAACCCTCTCTCCGCTTTCCCCTTCTCCTTCTCTCATAGGGTGGATCGAAAATAGAGCATTCGATTGGGTGAAGATCAATTAGTCTAACATTTCCTCATTGAGTTTCAAAAAAATTTTCAGCAATATAAATATTCGGTAATACTCGATCATCTAAAGGCATCGCTAGTCGACGTTCAAACATTACAAATCATCAACTTGAGAGTTTCAGTATAAATTTGTATCAAGGCCTGAAATGAAAAACAATCTCGATAAGGAAAATATCGAATATAAAACAAATTTTAACTCAAAATATATTTGGATAGATATTATTTCTTATTATTGAACGAGTAAAAATATAATTTTCTTTTGTCAAATAATATTTTAAGTGAAGATTTCAGCAAAGAATTTCGAAAATTTCGCCGAAATCTTTTTTGAGAGTACACCTCATTCGACAGGTTAATTACAGGTATACTTTGTTTGAAATAGGTGTACTTCTCTACGAATCCATAGATAAACTATGAATATTCGCTAACTCTCTTAAAGCTAAATGAGAACATCGACAAGATGAGAGTCGTTCTGTGATCCTCCCGATAATTTCTCGCATATGAACCGTCAATTGTTAAACGGTGTCTTAATAAAAAGAGAAAAAGAAGAATAAAAATATATAGGCGACGCTCAGATACCTTCATCGATATATCGTTCGTCTAACGATCGCTTCAAATAGAGGAAATTCCACTAAATTAAAGGACAACATGCAACGAGGAGTGGGGAAAAATGAAAAATGAAAGAGGCATGGAGAGGGGGAGCAAAACTATCGGCACTTGGCCAAGTAATGAATAAGAGAAAAGAGACAACCAACATAAACGATGTCTATGAAAAGAACCTCACCGATCAACGTGTTAAATGCACCCTATCGAAGTTTCATGAGCCGAACTTCAACGTTTCATATTCAAAATCAACTAGCATGAGAATAAAAAGCGCCATAATGCGCTTTACAGTTTTCAACTTACAAAAAGCACATAGCAAGTTCGAAGTAATAAAATAAACTAAAGATCACATAGGAAAATAGTCGCTAAAGTTTATTATTTAATGAGTTATGAAATATTTAACGAATGATCCCATTATCATCATATAAGTTTCTTACGATCTCTCAATAATCATGCTAATCTTCATTCTCTCTAATAAGTTCATTTGTATAGGACATCTTCCGACGGGAGGGGGGGGCGATCATGACCTTTGCGATCCTTTCAAGATTGAGGTGGTGATGATCCCCACGGGAAATTATCGATAGACTATCCGATAAAGAAGCTAATTAGTGCATGTGTTTCTAAGTGTATATGCTTGTTGTTGCTGCTAATTAATGAGTTTCGCGATTTGCTGCTGAAATTTCCCTCATGACAGGGGCGCTCGTAAGGCCTTACAAGCGTGAAACCTACAAAGCTGATAACGATAACGCTTGAGTCGCTCACAATCATAGAATCTAAAGTAGATTATAGCTATACGAGTTGAGGAAGTTAGGCGGATGAGCAGCTTCAAAAAAATTCACAATACAACGTCGAGTTGCACAAAAAATGCCACGCAACTATCGTAAGCGACAACCGACAAGATAAAGTTCAACTGATTTTGCAAAAAATGCTGCTTTCCTTGTGGGATCAGAGGTGGTGGAGAGGAGAGGGGGAGGATAGATTAGTCGAGATATCAAAGAGTTCAGGATCGAGAGGCGGATGGACATGACGAGACGGCGACCGGAATCCATAGTATCAAGTATACCACATCAATACAACATAAAATATACAAATCATAGCTATGGATGCAAATATCAATACAAACGATTGCTTAATATGCCCATATGAGTACTTCCAGCTAGCGTTCAACAGCGAAATAACCCCTCTCAATGAGGAAAGTAGCGATGATGACGAGGTTAATCCAAGCGATCCATATAGAGAGGACGATATAGAGAGAGGTAATCTATCGCTGAAATTGTAGTATAGTAGATATAATACTCTAAGAAGACTTAGCTTATTTATGAAGGGAATCTCAACAAATCGGTTTTCCCGTATGGTGATAAATTGCTCTCAAATATGAGATCTAAAAAAAAAAACGATGATGATGCAGGCGAGTAATTTACCCAATCAGATAAGGACAAATTCGATGATTGTATGTGATTGAATCATTGTTGCCAGTTACCTCTCCGGATATTCCCGACGTTTCCCTCTCCGGGTAACTTTTCGACGTTCACGCTTCCCCTCGGAGCAGTTCAGTCCAAGCTCTTCATCTGGAAGTTGCGGTAGCGTCTTCCTTTTTTTACCCATACCATTTTTAATAGGGAATTATTTTCCACTCTCGTGACAGCTATTACCACGTTCCAAGAGCGGAACTACTTATTAAAGTAGACGATTGCTTCATTTGTTGCTTGATTGTAGAGAGTTCAAGAGGTGGCAGAAGTTGCAAAGCTTAGAGTTGGCACTTAAAGTTCGAACTTCCGAAGTTCGAGCCACTTTCTAAGTCAATAAAATTGCACTTCGACAACGATGTGTGTTAGTTATTTATGACGAGAGAAATGCAGTGTCGAATTCTTAACTCTTCAATCTAAGAATCTAGTATGTTATGTTTCTGTATGATTGATTAATACCTCTATCTCAAATTGCTTTCTTTTTACTAAAATCATTAATTAAGGTATGAAACGATCGTTGTGGTGGCTAGCAAGAGCGGCTATCAATGGCCTCAACGAGCATCCACCGATCAATCAGACCGTCTATCTCACACACGTCAAATGGGTTACCGGAAAAAGTAGTAGGCTATCTTGTCGTACTTTTAAATCTGAATATTTGTAGTCTATGAGGTACTAAATGCTTTATGCGCACATTTATATTGAGGTTATTGCTTAGCGAACTCGAATTATCCCGTACTTTGATGATTTCTCATCTATGCATTTCCTAATCTCCGTTACACACTCGAAGGGACTATCCTAGAGGTTCTTATCCCATCTTCTCTACTTTCCCATATTCCACCGTTCTAGTTTAGGGAGACTCGTATCCGTCCCATATTGAGGTCACTTGCAGATACAGTTCCTATTCAATTTTTTTTTTTGCGAAATCTAATCATCCACTTATAACTTAAATAATTTATTAATGGTAATTAAGAAAATTATTATCTAAATATTTTTATATATATTCAATGTAAAATTATAGAAATGCTAATTTATAGAGCAATTGGAGAAATACTTCAGTCGATTTGGACCGATTAAAGATGTCGCTTTATTCTTCGTAAGTTTATCATCTTTAGACTTTCCGGTTTTTTTGATTTAATGCCGAAATGAGGTATCTAAAATGATTTCAGGTTACTCTCAAGTTTTAGTACAATCTCATATATTATATCATTCGAGTAATGCTTCTATTTGGTTTCTTTTCTTTAATAGTTTATCCTCTCTCGGCGCTATCATTTTCTCATTGCCCACTTTAGATGGGAGAGTGTAGAGAATCTGCCAAGTGAAGGAGTAATAAGTGGTCGTTTTATTGTCGTTATTGAGGGCAACTTACGAGAGCTTCTCGAATGATCCGCTGATGCGAAATTAATTTTAATTACTGCTTAATAGGCTTATCGGATAGAATTTGTAGGTTAAGAAGCACTCGAATATCAGTTTTCATTTAGGATTCTGAATCGGGATTGCATCGCGGATTCGCATCGTTGACATTTGTGAATGCGGAAAGTGCTGCAGCAGCTGTCCAACAACGACCTCATGTAATCGACGGTGATTTGGTTTGGGTTTATTTACTTCTGTTTTTTTGTTTCCATTTAATATTTCTTTTTTTAAGCGCTATTTCAACTCGAATTCTACTAAAAAAATTTATCTTTATTGTCTCATTGTTTGAATTTCTTTTCTATATTATCCACGAAAGAAATCATTGAAATTTATGCGATAATATACCTTTAAATTGTCTCCGATTCACTATCTTTCATTATAGTTTTATATATTTTGAAAGTAGAATTCATATAAGAGCAATAACGTGCATATCTTTGGTGAGTAGCAGTCTTCCGGGAGGAGATTTGAGCATAAAAAGAATTAATCCTAATAGCCGACGTCTGAAAAGCCGATAAAACGACGAATCTCGATGTGTCTACTCGAATAAAATTTCAGGTGGGAGTGGAGTTTTCAATTCCACTTAAACCGAAGAAAAAATTCATCGTTCAGTGACGTTATCACTCAATCGACTCAAATCTATGTGAACTATTTCGATGAATATTGTCATTGGAACGATTTTCGATTGTGATGATTCCTTTACGTCGTTTGACGATCGATTTTCTTTAGCGGATCTTTCTTTATTTGGTCGTTGGAGTGATTAAATTCTGGATTTTGAGATGATTTTGGGGGTTATTGGATTGTCGTCTTCGTTGAAGTGATGCTGGATTTTTTCCGATAAGAAATGAGAGATAATGATTCGACGATGAAGAGAAAACAAACAAAATCTGCTTAAAAGGACTACTTCAAAAAGAAGCATTCTATAGAGTTGAGGATCGATTATGAACGATTTTTATTCGACGTTCATCTTTCATTCATAGGAAAATTATTTATACTATAGTGCAATATTGTCAAATTTTTATCATTTCACATCGGATCACTTATGCAATTCCACATTTCATTGGATGCATCTTGACGGTTTACATCTTCCATCTCAATTCGTTCATTTCTCAGCAAGATAAAAATATCTCTCAGTAAGATAAAAATATCTCTCAGTAAGATAAAAAATATAAATTTTCGCTCATCACCCATAGAGGAAAATTAAAATCGACGAATATAGTCATATATCTATAGGAGAATGAGAATAACCATAGAAAAAAAGTAACATTAGTACGGATAGTTTAATATACGGAGAGAATGGCAAGAGGATTTTTTATGATATTTTCGGCGAATATTGAGTTGAAATCACGAAAATATAGACGATAGATAGGATCGACTATTATGGGAGATATCGATGCGTATAGTGGAGAATATCGTTATATTCAGTATATTGGATTTTCTATCAATAACGATAGCTAAGGAATATAATATGCTAAATCGATTAGTTGTCTAAAGTTTATTTTTTTAATTATCGTTTGTATGAAGAGGAAAGAGATTTATAATTTTAATCTTATAAATATGAATAAATTGAGAGATTATGAATGTGATCCTCTTATTGTTTTTATGCGTAGCATTTCCGTTGAACAATACTCTTAAAAGTTCTCCTTAAATGAGAGTACAATGGCTATTCGAAAGGGAGAAAAGATGAATACTTAAACGACATTTCACGAAAAAGATACTGATAATATAATTTGGCTGATATTTCATAAAAGAAGAAAAGAGTCACACCATTTGAGATTTATGAAAAATTAATCCATATCCGATTGAATGGAGAAAGGATTTTTCACATATCACATTGATCGTTTTTCTAAAAGAATTTTCGAGGAATAGAATATCGGATGGTAAAGCTCTACGTCGACCGGCGCCAGATTCGTCGATTGAGTAGAATTGGCGATACGGATAGGTTAAGGTGTTGTCTCCGACTAGGATCGAGTTCAACGCTCATTCACCAATTCGCCAACAATAGATATGAAATGATTACTTGGGTGCTATCGTGGTGTTGAGCTTCGATTATATCACACAAAGCAGAAAATATTCATTTGAAACTTGCTAATTGATCATTTAATGCTTTTTCTTTGTCTTTAGCGTTACTAAACTACAGATAAGAGCCCGAGTTCGATCATCTTAAGCGTTGGAAGAGTATCATCTTCATTCGTTCCTTATCATTTTAGTAAAGTATAGAGGTGATCTTTGACGAGGGGAGGGGACATCGGAAGCAAATGATTATTTTCACCAATAATAGGACTGAAAGTACCATCGTGGACAAGAGAAACTCCTTAGAAGTACTAGGATTTGTCTAAATTATCTAATTTAATTAAATTCAAAATCTCGTTTTTCTAATTTATTTATTTATTTTTAGATGTGTTGAAATTGGAAAAAATAAAAATACATTTGAATATGGAAAAGAAAAAAAAAGAGGAATTAAATGAATAGACTTATTCGATACGATTCTAGGCTACTTTTAAGTGCATTATCGATGCAATTTGAGAATTATAACTAATGAATTTGATGGGAATAATTGATCGTTATTTCTCATCAGCGTCGATGTAGGCGATCGGAAATTGTGCTATGATAAAGGCCATTTTTGATGCATTATTCGTACGACTTCAGAATTATAACTTGATCATTCAAAAGGAAACGATTGATGATTATTCGCCGTTATGATTGATCTGGAAGATCGGAGATCGCCGTTATGATTGATCTGGAAGATCGGAGATCGCCGTTATGATTGATCTGGAAGATCGATAAAGGCCATTTTTTAGTTAATTAATTCGATATCGTTCTCAGAATATTACCGATCACGTTGAGCATCCTATCATCAAAATAACCTTTTAAACTTTCTCGTCTTTTATAGATATTACGCGAATAATATCGCCAATTTCCAGCGTTCTCATGCAATGTTGAATTGAATTTTGTGAAGAGAATGCGGTTGACGACGTTGGCGACTCTCCGTGAAGCGCTTTCAACGATCACCAGTAATTGTCACACAATTCGCCTATCGAATCTTAGTTGGGTCACCTCAAAAAGTAAGTCAATTATTATCACAATACACTTATTGTTTCTGATAAGTGATTACCTTGACTATCGTCGTTTTTTTTTTGAAATTGGTACTTTACTATGCGGAGACTTCATTCATATACCTCCGTGGATGAGCATGATACAGGGGACGTTGGATACACATAGATCGAATAGCGTTATTCATAGGCTCAAATTGAAGAAGTGACTAGAGATGTGCTTTTGACTTCGTATCAGATGAAATAAGTAATGAAATGCTGGAATCTTCCACGGGATCGCAGTGAAGTGAAATGAACGGCGCAAGTGATGATGGCGAGAACAGTTGAATGTGGACGGGAAGGAGGTGGGGAAGGGGTGGCGAGAATAGTTGGATGTGGACGGGAAGGAGGTGGGGATGTTGGATGGGATGGCGAGAATAGTTGGATGTGGATGGGAAGGAGGTGGGGAAGGGATGATGGCGAGAACGAGAATAGTTGGATGTGGATGGGAAGGAGGGGGAAGTGGCGAGAACAGTTGGATGTGGATGGGAAGGAGGAGTGGGGAGGGAGAGGGTGGAAACAATGGTGCTTGAAAGGGTGTATGGAAACAGTTTCTTATTGGAGAATTTCATTTTTAGAGCAGCTTTTCGATCATTTCTCACAATTCGGCAACATCAAAAATATAACTTTACCGCTCGTGAGTTTTTCATTTCTTTGAATTCATTTCATTTCTCAAAAGAGCGAATTAATATTAATTAATGATAAAAAAAAAAAAAAAGAAATATTTACTCTTTGAGGAAATATTTCCATTTATCGCTTAGGCTTTAGGATATATTCCATAAGAATACTTTTATTATGTTGGTAACATCGCCGCTTTATTATCATATTGGCAAAGATTATTTTCACGAATTGGGTCAAAGAACAAGCAAAAGTAGAAACTGATCCTTCCCTTTCCCCGTCATCTTTGGGAGGTGAGCGAATTGTCCAGCATTAGCGAAGAGCAGTCACAAGTGCACTCGGAGAGAGCCCAGTTGAGAGCTAAAATTCTAATTCGTCATCCTTCCTTCTCTTCCATTTTCAGTCAGAGATTCGACTGTACTAGCCACCTTGATTTAAGGATAATGAAAATGAAAATATTCTATTAGCGTCCCCTAATGTTGTATATTTATTATATTACAATATGAATGATATTTGATAGACACTATAAGAAACTTTATTTCTATAGAAACAATTATGAAACGATTTATTCATCGGCGTTCTTCGATATATTTCTTTATTTGTGAGAGAATAATTACAATAATATTTATAACGTTAAAAGAAACGATATTTTATTCATTTAATGGGAATTTTTCTCTTTGAGGATAAACGATTTGGTGTACATAGAGGATATGCATTCATTGATTTCGATGATGAGGAAAGTATTCGAAAAGTTCTCATTGCTGGACAAATACAACAAATCGATGAAGCGAACGTTAGATTGAGTAGGTGGAAGCGACGTACCACGTCGAATGATAAATTCGAACGTATCACCTCGAGAGTCGACGATAGGATTAAGTATCCATCAACAACAGATCAACTCCATAACGAAGAAAGAAAATAATATCGTCTAAACCTGGAGAATGGCATCAATTGATTTCTCTAATTGGCTGTTCATTATGATATCGGTGATATTAGTGGTGGTGGAAATTGACCCGTATGGATGCATTTTCATTCGAAACTAATTCAAGCTAAGTTGTCGTGACATTATCGTTGAGATTATTCTAGAGATAACAGAATAGTGTTCGCTTAGTTAGGCTGATTCTTTTATAGCCGTCTGTTACCTTCAAATTAAAGTACCATACATTCCCTAATAAAGCCCCTGAAGGATGAACATCTAGTACTTTAGAGTTCTCGTAGAGTATGAGAAGGATGGAGAAAGAAAGTGAAGAACACTTCCGCATGGAATAATTCTCCAGCAATAACAGTAGATCTCCGATGATCGTAGTTTTTCTCTGTGCTATGATGAAGGAAAGAGGTTTGGAAGGTATGAGTGCTTGATGAAAATCAATTCATCTGAATTCATTCCATGAATAATATGAAAAAAATGTAAGAAGAGAAAACATCGCAAATGATCCCATTACCGAACGCTGATCGCTATCAAAATCGCAACTTCATGCGGCTATTTCCTCACCTATTCATGTACAAGTTCCACTAGAGTTATCCATATGCAATATCAAAATTAGAGGGGAATGTTGGGGCTATTGGTATTACTTCTTTCCTGAAGTCTAGGTACCTATCGCCAAGTTCCTCTTCTTTTTTTTTCTGTTTCATCAGTGTCGTATTTGCCAAGTGCTGGTGCTATTCTTTAGAACAAGATGAAGCTGTTCTTGAGTGTTTAACAATCCGGACGTATCGTTTATTTTTCTATTAATTTGAGCTTAAATATAAATCATAACAACAAAATACAAACTGTTATACAGTCAACGATATGAAAAATTATATATTTCTATGGTAAATCTGTACAGTTGTATAATGTGGAAGCAGAAGGTGGAGATTAGAGGCAAATGAGAATCGATAAATCCCTACCGACCCTAGGCGAATTGACGAATCTTCATGTATTCAGATCATTTCTAATCTGGCAGAACCTCTCCAGTAACGTCAGTGAGCCAATAACAGAAAATCGTTGAAAATCACATAAATGAGAGTGTCTAGACCGCAGGAAAATCTCTTTGGCATAATACTGATGACTAGAATCCTTGAGTGCTGAAAATAGGTAACGAATAAGTTTCGTAGGCGAATTTTTCAATATGAGAACGGTCGTGACACACGCCAATGAAGTCAAGCTCCAAACAGAATTCGCCATCAATCCGATCCATCAACACTATGCCGATCGAACTGAAACAGAAAGGGCACCGAATGTACAAGGAGTGATTGTTCAGTTGTTCCAAATCAAACGAAAGAGAAAGGCAGAATTCATGGACACCTTGTGAAGGAGACTATCAACAGCGATGGGGAAATATTTCTCTAGGCAATACGAATCCACAACAGCATCACTGAGAAGCAAAGATTCTCTGGTGGAGGTGACTTGCCGACCTCAAAATTTTAATTCCTCTTCGAAATTTTCTAAAGTCATTCTACGACTGTGCCCGATGCTGGCTTTTTTTTTATTTTAAAAAATGCCCTAAATCAAGACGGTTTTATTAAAGAATTCTAAATCCCATGGTTATTTCGCCCTTCCACCTCTTCTGAATTTACGAAGTAGCCTCTACCGTTTGTCAGCAAAAAGCGCCTATGCTTGCGGGCTAAAACTTCAGCGTCGTTTCGGCGAGATGATAATCAACGCTAACAAAGTCAAGACTTCTAACATGATTATTTGTGCAGGAATGGGATAGGAGACTTTTGAATGCAAAAAAAAAGAGAAAGACCGGTGCTCACCTCAGTTCCTCACAGTTGACACGGTACTGCCGATCCTGTATTCGACCGGCGACTGTATGAAAAAACCTTGAGAAGGGAATCTTTTCGTACTGCCAATATGGACCACCGTGTGTATGAAGCGGATATGAGAAGCTATCTCCCCATGTGACGTCAATTGCTCCGGGCGTATACAGCATCACTTTATAGGATCGGCCATCACCACGACACTGCAAATTTTCATTATTGGCATATATGATCAGCCCTTTATCGATTAGTTTAGCATCTCATCAAAAACATAAAGGATCAATACTGAAGAAGTAATCTATCCGGAGTAATTCTTTTTTTCTTGAGGAAAAAAGCCGACGAAATTCCAAAGAAGAAGTGAAAGAGCACTTCAGGAAAGCTCAATATGCCTTTATAATTTCGATGATCAGATCGATTGTCTGCATAAATACTTAAAAATAAATGAAATTAATAGTAAAACAACCGTTTTTCTCATTGAGTAAATGAAAAAATTTCCATGGGATTCCCCTCACTTGGAAATTCACAAGTAGACGACGTATTCTCTGCACTTATAATTTAAGGTGATAATTAACCCTATTAAGAATTCGATTTCGATGTTCGACGAGATAAATTCATCGTTTCTCGTAATTCTATAAATAAAGGCGACAACTTCGACTACTAAATGATATGGTATAGGAAATTAGCTAAATCAAATCGTTCCGGCAAAAGCAATTATATTTTCTATGCGACTTCTAAATTATTTCAAATGTAATATATCCACTAATCTAAATGTGACACCTTTATAAGAAGATGTGAGAAGCTCGTCCACCGCGGATGGTATTTTTTACGTAGAAATGATTTTCTATCTTCAAGCTTTATTGCAGCCCATCCTGCTCTTTGAACTCTTCCATCCTGAAATATTTGGAACCTAACGACGATGCAACCCATTTAACGTGCGGCAAGAATAGAAACAAAGACATTCAAATTGCCCAGCAATCATTCTATCCGCTAAGTCAGAATTGTATTGTTACATTAATAAAACAACGACGTATATTGCTCAAATTTTCTTTCCAACTAAAAAACCCTAAAGGATACAAGCAATCAATCATTAAGCTTTACTCGAATTATTAGTTTACTTACTTCTTTCCAGCTCAGTTCCAATAAAATTTCTGAAAGTTCAGTCATCGACCTCAGATAGTAAAATCTTGTTCTGCCTAGCAATCGCTTCACTGCTCTGTTAATGTTATTATTTTCGAGAATTTAGTGCCCCTAATAGAAATAAATAGGAAATTTCCTGTGTGCAAAGAAATACCACAAAATTTCCATTGAATTCAGCTCAAAATAGAGTTGAAAAGTTTGAATCTCATAATTCATAAACCACGGAAAATTTCTTCCAAAGAAAACTTTTCTAGAACAAAAAAATTAATTAATTAAATGATGTTTAATGAATGAATAATATAAAGGTATCAAATACCTTAACAACTTGAGTGCTAAGTTTGCCTCTAAAGACTGCTGTTGCTCGATCAGTTTGAACGAATTCACAAGTGGAATAACCTTCGCCCCAATCTGAGTCACAACCTGTATGCCATAGACGGAGTGCCTGAAAGCATAACAAACTTTTCAACGTCTATTAGCTAGAATAACAGAAACCTATTTTCAATTATAGGAATAATTAATGGCTTTAATTTAGTCAGCAAATTTTGGTCACTTTTCTTCTGCTATAATTCTAGAAAAAGAAAACCTAAAATGAGTAAAAAAAGAGGAAAATATAAAGAGAGAAAAAACGGAAAAAAAGAGTGAATAGAGAAGAAAAGATGAGATGAAGAAAAATTAGGAAACCTTAAATGAACAAAATAGTTGAAGATAGGAATAAAGAAAAGCGAACGATATATCCAAATAAAAATAAACTAAAGCATTTCTAAAGTGATGGAGAAAGAAGGTGAATTAACCGAAGAGAAAAATTGGGGAAATTGAAACTTTAAATGATTTTTTTCCAAGTTTGCACTACTATTATCTTATATATAATGCTGTAAATACCATTCAATCAATTTAAGGTGAGAATATCAGCGATGCACAACCAATATTTATGGCTTTGTTCTCGCCGATCAAGTGATTATTTCATTGTTCCAGAAGTCACGTCGATTGATGAAATAATAATTTCTCGATGGCTTGATCAATTGCTGATCACCCATGAAACTAGGCAGTCAACAATCGTGATCTCAGGACAACAATTACCGACAATCTATCAATTTTTCTTTAACGGAAATCACTCTCAATGGATTTTAATTAAAGCAGAAAAAAAAAACGAAATATAGAATCGAATATGAATAGAGAATTCCCGAGAAATCCGTTTTAAAGGGCAAACAAACACGCATTTAGTGTGCAATGACCGCATATCCCATGTATATATATATATAATGTATATATTTCTCTCCAATCTTTGTAAATATAATTATATTTACGGAGAGTGGGATTAGTTTTTTTTTTCTTTTTTTAGCAAATTGATGGAGAATAAATGAACACCTGTGGTGAGTTAAAGAGATATTCTCGTCGAGCCTCTCCATGCTGTAATACTCCCATATTTTCGATCATCTCCTTCTTCTCAATTGATACCGATACTTTCATTTCCTCCATAAACATCTCAAAAAATAATTTTCGTTAAGAAAAAGATCATTAATTAGAATCCTCTCAATAAACTTCTTTCCAACTTCCCATCCCCCATAACGATGATAGACCGACCTGAAAAATTAAACTGCAATGAATTATATTAGTGACACAACATCGCAACTGAGAGTTAAAAACCGAAACGAATATAAATAAACAATTTTCCGGCAATATACTCCATTGCAAGCAATAACAATCAGCGACGACCTTCCTGACTTCTATCTATAGGGCCACTCCAGCTCCATGCAGCTAATAGACTCGATGTGCCGAATCTCGATCACATTTCATGCAATGCTTTAAATTTTTGCAAGTTCGATCAAGACGAATGAAGCAAGGGTTTGAGCATCATTTATTTTATCAACGATCCAAAGAGATTCATTAAAAACATTCCACACTGATGATCATTTGTTGGTGGTCTTCGGGGTCATATATGTTGATAGTTCATCATCAATGATGACGGTATCTTTTATAAACTGCCTCTGGAAACTTGCACAGGTAAGGTTGAAATCGACGCGATGCAGTTACTACACCGGCCGTATTGCCGACATTTGCACTCACATCTCATAGGACTGGAATGGGGGTACGAGAGATGGTAGGGGAACGAGTTTGGAAGTGAAGAAGCAATAAAAAAAAAAAGAAATCACCATACTATGGATGAAATAATTCATTCTCATAGGTGATTCCACAGAAAACCTCTCTTCTCGTGAAAACACAGCATCGCTAACAATTAAACATCTTTCCCTAATAATTCAAATACGATCAAAAAACCTCCCATTATCCTTTCCACTCAAAAATGATAGAAATCTTCGAATGATATGACCCTTAATGATCCTCAAAGTATCGCATTGATTTCTTCCCTAAACAAAACTAATTGACCTTCCTTAATTTGTTGCGCATATTTTCATAAATCAAATAAAGACTTACCTTTAGATGTTCCTTAGCGATTTTAGGCGTTTCGGCGATTATCTCTTTCAGAGGCATCTCTGGATCGTATCCAACCACACCTTTCTTATTCGGAAAATTTAAATTCACCGGCACATCGCTCGTACCAAAAATTGAACGTCGTCTTTGCGGTTGAATTTCGGATTGTACTTCTGTTTTCGCCTTTAAGAAAAATTCACTCTCATTTATATTCGTTCGATAATTTCTTTCTAATTAACGGAAATCCGCTTGATCTAATTATTAGGACCGGAAGTATGAAAACTATGAAAATAATTAGAAAGAGGGATTTCGTATGTATCTCGAGACAATCTCTTAAGGAACGCTGTCATTACTTCAGATAACCAACATCTATAACCTGATACGGCATCTTTAGCTCGAGCTTAAAAATATCTTCGCTCGAGCTAAGAGATGTGTTATCCTTGTTATACGATCGATTCAAATATTCCTCCGTCCAACCTGTAAGCGATCTTTGCGCCTCGATTCGATAACAGTCGAATCTGGGAATTTCGCTATCGTTTTCACTCTTTCGTTGACGAGAGACTAATGAAATCATTTCTATCACTGAATATAATAGATAGTTCCCAACGATGCACACTTCAGAGAACCAAAAATCCGTAGTGCCTATAAGAATGCGCAAAAAAAAAAACGTCACCTTTCAAAGGTTAATGAAGAATTAAGCGAAAAATTACCTGAAGTTGATCAATCGGTTGCGTTAACCCATGTCGTTGGGCAAAGCCCACTATCTGCATTTGCCTTTGGGAAATACACGGGCAAATAACTCGATATGTAGCTTTAGACAACGACAATGCACACATAACATACGGCTATCACTTCTATAAATCGATGAATACATCAATAGAGAGCATTTAAAAAAAAAGAAATAAATATTGACGGCAATATTATCGGCTATTGATAATACTTTCAATGATATCATTAGAATCGAAAATCTAATTACACTAATTAATGTGAGAAATTAATGAATAACCTCAATTAGAGGTGCATTTGAAAATTTAATCACAACACATGAACTCTTTCGTTTTCCTTCTCATTAAACGTTTATTTGATGGCAAACTTCCGCTGCGAATGACTCCCACCTCTTGCGCAAACATAACGGATTTCTTTTTTCACGAAAATATTTCCGCAAATGAATAATTTTCTATTGAAAATAGGAAAATTGTTGAGAGAGTTTAGATATGGCGATGAATGAACGATCCATCTACTTGCCGGGAACAATATAACAATGAAATTTATGCAGAGCTGGGTGAAAAGTATCCAGGAATTCCTTATGCTAACAAATGAATTCTTGGATAAGCTTAAAAACGACTCTAATCGATCGATGATTGAGCGATAAATAGACAACCGACTAGCCGGCCACTTCCCAAACCCCTTCCCATCCCCACTTATTCTTTCACTAATGAATTAAAAACCCCCGGTAAAGATTCGAATTGCAGTTATAAAGCGCTTAGTGAATCTATGACAGGAAGCTATATATCACATGACCGCAAACATGGCTTCCATCCAAAGTACTTTGCAGAATTAAGCGACTGCAGTCGAGAACATGAAAATGTGCTCGCAAATTAGGTTTTTAAATATATATTTACAGTAATAAGCACACTTCGAGAGATGATTCGTATACGGTCATGGACAGGATCTGCGGTTCTATTGGAAGTAATAGAATGAAAGACAATTATACTTGGCATCCTGAGGATGTAAAAGGCCACTGTCGATGAAGAGGCCTAGAAAGATGGCCGACTTGTAGGCGAGTGGAAACCTTTGAAAAGAGACCTACATCGGAGACGAGTACCAACAAGAAACGGGTCATGAATAGGCGGCGACGCATGAGGGCATAGCCTCACGTCGTTAATGCATGTAACAAATATTATAATTTAAGTGCTGATGATGTAGAAATTAATGAATTAAATTTTGCGGATGCATTTCTATGAGAAATCCACTTGCGGTGAATTATTCATTAAAAATTTGAAGGTATTTTAATTCGTTTAACTCTTTCTCGCGAACACTTTTATCCGGCAAAATTTATCAGAGGTATCTGGAATTTCTCATAGGGCAAAAGATCAATTAAATTAAGAGATGGAATTATTCAAAACGATGTGAATTTCAATAATGTTTCGCGTTCGATAGTCTCATCTCTTTTCGTAGGTAATTTCCCAACCGTCTAGCGTCATCTGGAGCATTTCCATCAAGTTTCGTCGTCGTTTAAGGCCTTAACACTTGCACAAATTGAAGGAGGATGGGAACTTGGCAGGCGAAGGGTATATTTAAAAAAAAAACTTGAAGACGAGAGCGAGAGGGGAAGTATTAAAGAGGCAATGAGAGGTGTTCGAAATCATTTTCTCCATAGGACGACAGAAAGCCGTTTCCGTCAATTTTTATGCAAAGATCGGTTACGTTAGTTTTCCTCACTTATTGGAAAGAATTACCTATCCAGAAAATTTTCTTCTACGACGAAAACAAATTCCCCTTTAAAGAATCCAGAGAAAAGCACTAATTTTTAGACAAACTGACTTGGTTTCCTTCTTTTTACTTCATTATGAAGCAAAAAATGATCTCTCTTCTTTGTCCGAATTTTGTCACTTCGAATTATTTAATCGTATTTTTGAGTGATCAAATGAGCCGATTTCAAGAGAAACAACTTATTCAAGTAATAGAGATCAATCACAACGATATAAGTCGTTTAAAGATGCAGCAGCGATACGATACATACATTGTCCCCTTCATAGAAATTTCCATATTATTCTATGCGTTCTTACATTCAACTGACATTTGTCTTTTTTTTTCTCGACTGATAAGCGCAATATTCTACCGATTAAACAATCCGATCCACTTGACCGGATGTTTTTTTTACATGACCGGTCCGCTCTGATCCGGACCGATCACACAACGACCATGCAATGGACCCGATAAGCCAGCCTGTCGTTATATGTCGACTTTTGTGCGAGCGATTAATTTCATCAAAGTTTAAATTTTTCAGTTACATATTTTAGATTATTTTCAGCAGCTCCTTGAACCAACTGATTAATCAACTAACTGAAATCAGAAAGGCATATATCATGCGAATCTTTTCTTTCATCGTATATTTCATTAATCATCAAATATGAATATGGACATTAAAATTCACTAAAATATAATAAATATTAAAAAATATATTTTTCCATAATTTTTATTTTTTTATGTCACATAATTTACACCTATTATTACACCTATATAGTAAGCATAATGTAAAAAACTTCAAAATATGAGATAGTAGGGCGGAGAAAACAACAATATTGTTGTGTCGCATTGATGCTGTCTACATGTTACGTGGCACGATGTGTCCTTGAAATGCCAACATTCAACCGATCGCCGTTCATAGTCGCTCTCCATTCTGTGCACATCTCTTTGTTTTGTACACTTGCGCTTAATTATCGTTCCTCAGCTTAATGAGCTGAAATATTTAACGCCTTAAAAAATGTCCACTATTGATCTATCTAACTGTGGGAATCTATTTTAAAGTTGCCAACCTTGAATAACGTGGAAATTATTCATGAATTATCCACTTTTCCCTTGAGATGTCTAAAATTGATGCAGCTTGAAAAAATCTACGTTCATCAGCTATCAAGAATTATCAATAAGTCGTCCACACTGCCTCAGATCCAATTCAACAATATGTGATAGTTTACGAAAAAGATATCAGCGAGGTGAACAAAAGCCTTATTTTAATTTTTATTTGTTTCGTTCTATTCAAAGCACTTATGGAGCTGTTGTTTTTCCGTCGACAGTTAGTTGTAGATGTACGCATGATATATGCCTTTCTTTTGATGGAAAATGCGACTAATAATCTTGGAAACGAAAAGTTTATAGGTTTAATCTTTCCGTCAAAGCATTGATGGTTATATGAACTAGAATCTTCATGATAGTTGAAACTCGAAGAAAAACTTTTTAGTAAAAATAGTAAAATCTTCTGGAAACTATTTTCGGTACCCCTTAAAAGCAATCAGATTTCACGTTAATCGCGTAATTTTTTTTCACTTCTTTATGGAGTTGCAAAAATTTCATGATCACGATAAAACAGCTGTTTCATTTATTGGAGTATATAAATCCCTCTGCATTTCAATATCCTCTTCTAAAGACTATACTCAGAAATTAAGTGAAAGAGGGGAATTAAAGGCGTCCACGGCTCTAAATTAGTGAGGCATTTGGTCGGGAAAGCCTTAATTTCTGAGTTCGAACTTCCATTTACATAGTATGCATCATCCTTCACTTCGTTGAGTTGATATTCTTTTGTGCTTCTCTTTGATATTCTGCTATCTTTCCGATTTTATGTTGTGGTTATTATCCTTCTGAGAGATAACAGATAACCACCAAAGCAATTTTATCTTTGCAATGCGGTAATTTTCATATAGTTTTCTCATTTTATGAATGTGTTTTCAGCAAATGAGGCATACATCATCGAAATGCAAATAACTGAACTGATTAGATGATCGGCGTGCAGAAATAAGAAAACTTTATTCGATAATGAATGGCAAATGTCGGATATCAAAGGGTAGTCGGCTTGTCATTATTGGTAGTGGTCCAACGGCAATTGGCGCGTTACATCGAATCTTCTCGCTAATTGAACAGCATCGTCTTGATGCCGATTTCTTAAACGTAATTCTTACAGATAATCTTTTCTTTTGACTTTGGTTCCTTGCGAGCTTAATCACATTCATGCTTAAAAACTATCATATTCCCCGCAAACTTAGAATTCTTGATGATTTTGCTCATCAAAGTTTAAAAGACTTAGCACCTTAACGATTCTCTTGATTTGCAACGCCGATTTCGCTGTTCAATGGTGAACTGAATCTATGCTTCCTGAAAATCCAATGAGCCATTAGAACGGGAGAACGGGACCATATAACGACCAATACATCATCATTACGCATCAGCATTAACAACTTGCCGGTCACTGATGGTATGCAAATAGAAGTGCCTAATAAAGAATTAGCAAAAGCCACATAACGTCGAACGAATCGTTTCGTAAGAAAGAATCATTTAAAAGAAATTCGAATATCCAGGCGCAGTGCGGCAACTACTTACACGGGGGAAAATTTCCCATCTTTAGGGATTCAATAGATATTGTGTTGTAGTAGACATAAAGAACAACGAATTTTGCCTTGAAGAATTAGTAGGAAGACACTGAAAAAAGCATAAAACAGTGCCACTGTTTCTCAAATTTTCTAAGTTTCAGTACCTTTTGAAATCCTCTTGCTAAATTCGAAGAATCACTGAAACCTTTTGCAGTGATCATCAATATCCGTTAATGTTTGAAGTAGGCAAATAATACTGAAATTGTTTAGGTGACAGTAATCGAAAGGGAGAACGAAGTGGGTGGATTGGCAAGATCAATAACTGACTCGAATGGTTTTACATGGGATCTTGGTGTACACGTTACAGGTACAAGTAGACATCGTGAATTTGTGGAAGTTGTCGATAAGGCAGTGCGGAGATGGAACAAAGTCAGAAGATCCGTAAAGGTTCGTTCTATTCGCTCAATAAAAACCTCATATTGGCGATTATATGCGGCATTAAGGCGGCCGTAATGTTTTGAGTATTTCATAGTTTCATCTATTATTGCCGAGCTATATTAATTCGTTCGTTCTAGTTGTTCATATTTGAACGCACAAATATTTCAGTTGGAAATTTTCGAGGAATAATTCAAATTTTTCGGAAAAAATGCCGATTTTTAAGAAAATATGATTTCAAATATTTTTTCAACTGATGGAGTGAAGATTTTAATATCCTCAAAGTCGCAGTCAACATTGTCACTTCATTGAGAGATTCTTTTTATAATACCCAAGAGGTTCTATTTTTTGTTCAGAAGAGTTTCTGAGAAATGTTTTGCTCACTTCAGGCGGATCTTTCCGAAATATTCAACGATCCTCAACCGCATCGTAATTACGTTCCATATCCTGTGCAGCAATCGATACCTTATTTCCCAGAACCAATAAAGCTGAAGTGCCTTCGCGAGTTAAAATGTTTGAAACCACCATCCGATGCGGAAGGATCTTCGAATTTTGCCGAATACAGTGCCCAATTTTTTGGTTCCACACTTCAGGATATTTTCATCCGTCCATACAACAGAAAAGGTAATAACTAAATTCTATCGATTTCAAAACATACAGAATTTATTCAGTTTTCATATCCCGCATGTATATATACATATACGTGTACATATATATATGTCTTTTTTTCAGGCTGTATTATGGCACATTCACCAAATATAAGTGTTGAGGACTGATCATTTTCATGCGCTAGGTTGAGAATCATATTCATATCCAGTATATCGATTTTTCAACGTTACCGATATTGAGTATTCAAGTAATAAGAATTATCTTTGAGATAACAAGTTGAATAAATCAGAAAGAAAATAAATACTAGAATCCTTGGCATCAATAGGTTTTTCTGAGGAAACATTCCCCGATTGGATTAAATATTCAAATGTTAAACCACTGAAAAGTATCGCCGATTTCAATTCATTTCTCATTACCTCAGTTATATGCATAAGCATATATAAGCATACATGTATGTTTTCAACAATTCTGGCAAAGTTCAAACTATATAAAAGTATAAATTTATATATTTTCGCGTGAAATTTGCTCTTTTCGAATGAAGGAGGCAATTGTAAATTTGTTACTAGCAGGCGGATTATTAAATCTCGGATATAATCAGTCTTAAAGCTGAAAGAACTATTAATACACTAGATACCTTTAACTACAACGAAAATATCATGTGATTTTCCACTTATCTCATTTCAGTTTGGACCGTTAGTTTAGAGGAGATGAATTGCAATTGGGCAACTGGTCGAGTTCCCAGTGCGGATCTTAAGAAAATTGAAGAGAGATGTCAGAAAACTCGAGTGGTTCTAGAGAATGAAGATAGCAAAGCACCATTTACTTGTTTCAGGTTGGAACATTGAAAAAATTTCATGAATTTGTTACCTGAAAGACCATATGTAAAATAAATGCGGTGAGAACAGTTGGGAGGATATCGAAAAAGAAATGAGATAGAGAATTGCTAATGCCAAGGAAAAAACCGCTTCATTTGAGCGGAAAGTTTGGATTTGTTTCAGAGAAATTTTGGCACGAGATAGGTAACAATAGAAATTTGAGTTAGACGAGGTGTTATGATGTTGAACAAATAACAGTTGTATATTATCGGGGTTTTTCCAAGGAAACATTCGTCTCATTTCTTTTGCCCTCCTTAATTTCGACGTTCATGTATCCACGCATAGCGCTACTATTACAAGTCGTTTTATCTGATATGTGGTTTTTTAAAACACTAAATTGATTATGATCGGCGGCTCTCTTTCCGAGCGGGTTTTCATTCGGTGGTTTTCCATCCAGGTAACAACGTTTTCTGCCACTCTCCAGCTATGATGTTAAACTTTAGTTCTCGAATTGCCTTCGAAGCATTTGTACAGTTGAGAAGACCACTATTGGGAAGATCAGTTTGCCCCTTTTCCCCAAATTTTTCCTAATGTATTCACTCAGAAAATTGTGGTTAACTGCATCTTTGATATACCTAATGGAAACAACGTGTATACTCTCTATCCTATGGATTTTTTCAACGTTTCGTTGCAGCGAGAGCTAATCCGATTTAGATACCCAAGAGATCTACGCGGTATTGGACCCATATGGAAAATAATTGCACAATCGTATCCGCCGAGTGTATTTCGTTTTGAGGAAACGGTGCGACACATTGACATCGCTTCAAAAATGGTCCGCTCGTTGATGTGAAATTCCTGGGAATTATATGAAAATTAATTTTTTTAAATGAACTTAAGGAAGGATTATGTGTCTATTAGAAAGTCCAAAAATCCCTTTGAACATAAATATTTAGCTGTTTCTTGGAAATATTTCTGCATATTTTACAAAGCACAGTGAAACAGAACGATCGAAAAGCTTGTTGAAAGAGGCGGAAATTTTCTGATTTCCTGAAGAGAATCCTGGATTCGAGAAATTCCAGGTAGTAATTATTTGGATTTCCCTCAGAAACTTCTCAGAGAAAGAAGAGAAAAAGAGGGACAGAGAAAGAAACAGAGAAATTGAGATTGTCGAACATTCAGTCTCCGCCAAAATCGAGTGTCAGTGAATTTAGCTCATGCTTGAAATGTGAACTTCCCGAATTATCCGCATTTATCCTGAGGTGGCATAAAGTAAATATGACTTTCAGTTATATGGCCGACTAAGATTGCCTTTTATCATTGATCAATGATATATAAGAGGAGTGATTAAATTTAGGAAGTTGGAAAAAACAGAACTCGAAAGAAATCAATGAAGCTTGAAATGAATCAACCAAGAACTAATTGCTCCAGTTCTCATTGTTTATATGATATTTATAATCTCATATCGTCGTCGACTTTTTCCGTATATTTTATCTACTTATTCATTAATTTTCTCGGTTTATCTACTATTAAATATCGGTCTGAGGCTATCATAGAAGACATATTTACGTTTTAATTTCTTAGAGAAAAAATCTTCGAAAAATTAATATAAGAAATTCGATTTTTGAATGCAAAATTTTTTCTCTTAAGTATGCCCTTAGTTTTTTTCAGGTGGAAACCGAAGATTCAGATGGTGCCAGACATTACTATCCATATGACTATATTCTCTCTACGTTACCGATTACTGAACTTGGCCGAATCTCATCGCTTGCACCATCAATTGCTCTTAAATACTCGAAGGTAGCGGGTTTTTATTTTTATTTTTTTAATTCAAACCTCCGGTATCTTTCTATGAGGTTACCCAATTTAAACGGTTTCATCATCTTAGCAATAACTCTTAAACGCCTCAAAGGAACTTGAAGATCTGAAGAAATAATGATTAATAAACAATTATTGGCAACAGTTTTTATTATATCGCAATTAACTGCGGTGGTTGTATTGTACTGCTCTAATTTTACGGATTATTAGTATCATTTTATGCTATATTATATCGTATTATATTGTTTTGTTATATTACCATGAGTGCCATTGTCACGTAATTTACTTTTCAATTTCCGTCCAAGTTAGCCTGCGGCAAGAGCACTATAATTCGAGAGGTCTCAGTGAAAAAAAAATAAGATGAAGCATATTCCTCCATTTATTTATGACGTTCTCATTCTATGCCTCTTTAAGTTAACAAACAAATATAACTGATTTATCGTATAATTCCCAATTTCTTCTTTTAACTAATATTTTATCACTAAATAAATTCCAAAAGATTACTTTCTTATCACAGTTTCGATAGAGCATTATAGAGAACAATACTGATAAGTCGTCCTTCAAGGTTGTTTTAATCGGCGTTGGACTCCGATATCCGCAAAGCGAGTGGGCACAAACTCTTAGCTGGGCATATTATCCATATCAAGATACTATTTTTTACAGGTATTACTTCTCACTACTGAAATCAGTTTTTAAATTATTAGAATTTACTTGCGATACTTGTTACTGAAAGAAAATCAAGAGGAAATAGTGAATAACTCGCATATGAATATCCGTCCTCTTCAGCCTATGGCGTTTTACATAACGGTCTTTCCTTCTCGCTAATTAAGGCAACCTTCCAATAGAAACGCTGAACACTCACTCTTAATGCAATTCGAATATCTAGCAAATCCTGGCAGATATTGATGCCATCAGTGCATTAGCAAGTTCATTTTATCTGCATTCATAAAACATTGCTTCAGATAGTGAATTAAGGCAGTGTACAAGCAGTAGAATGAAACAAATCCAGGAATAACTTGTACGATTCTGAGATGATGTCAATATAGAATCTCGTTTTTATCTGTCCAATTAAAAGATGTTTTCAAATTACCTCATAAGGCACCTTAAAAAGTAATACTGGTAAAAAACAAAAACTATTAAAATTTCATTCCTTGCATTCGTGATTTTCTCAAATTTCATTTCCCAATGCTTCACTATTTCATTTCTTTAATGAGCAATAGAATATTTCATTACGACAGAAAATTCAGATGTACGTTCATATCGAATTTCAACGATTACCTTACCCCTGATTGTGAACAGTTTTGGTCGGTTCTTTGCGAGATCGGTCTTGAGCCGCACGCCGAATTCGATCGCCATGAAATAATCGCGAAAACAATTGAAGGTTTGATTCACGTCAATTTTTTCTACTTACTAGAAATGTTGCCTTCGTTCATTTGAATAGCTTTATAATCTTCCATTTTAAATATTGCATCCTAGGCTAAAGTTTTGCATTAAAAAGATATCAATTGCACTCCGTTTCACCCATCAAATACTGCTGCGAAATGGACTAAACTGGGTTTAATAAACTTTTTTTTTAAAATTTTTCGTTATTTTTCATTTGCATTTCCAATATCCCATTTTGACCATTTCCTATAATGCGTTTTTCTTTAAAGGTGTTCGTTGATGTTGCATATTTGCAGACATGTTCACATATCAATAATGCATGGAAGTCGTTTTTTCTGCAGTTGTTTGTAGATTGGGAAATGATTCATTTTATTTGCTCGAATCTCAGGGATAGGAGGGGGGTGGGGGGGGGGGGGTGGGAGAGGGAGAAGGCGTGGATGAGGAGAGGTTATAACCACCGCTTAAAGGTTTACAGCTCAACAACTATTCCAATGGTTTAAAGGCTTACGGCTGAAAGGCGTCATTGAACCGGAGAGCGAAATTGTGGACGAATGGATTTGTGTTTTACCGTTTGGCTATCCGATTCCAACAATCGGAAGAGATGCGCTACTCCGAGAATCTCATCTTCTTTTCCAGGTTTATATTTCTCATCCTCTAACCTATATTTGATTGTGATATTTGCGTTTGTTTAAATGTTCGTCTTTCATCGTAGAGTGTTTGCAATCATCGAATTATTTCTTCAGACAAATCGCACATAGAGTGTGCTGTATTTACTGGATTATAATGACCATATTGTCTTGTGTAAAAATGAAATGTCGAAGTATGACTCCGAACTATAGAGAATCTACGTATTCCGTTGAAATTTTAAAAAAATTTGAGGGCGAAATATTTTGAAATTTAAGCGGAAATATGCCTAAAGCGTTGATCTCTAATTGTTGCCGAAATTTCTTCGCCACAGATCGCTTAGAATCATTAGGAATATATGTTCAAAAACGCTTATAAAACTATGAAGAATGATCAATGGAAATGAATGTTATTTCTGCAGTTTTTGCCTTCGCTACCAATATTTCATCGTAAATAAATAAGTAGGTTAATAAATGCAATTTATTCATGTAAATCGATGAGTTCTTATCCGCTTAGTTGAAGTTATAAGGTAGCGTAAGGATGAGGGCTTAGGCTCGTCTCCTGCCTGTTAGATACTGACGCATCGATTCGTCGTTGTTCCGCTGAAGAGGAGAACTCTGACGTGTTGCACCACCTCTGACGCTCGATGAGGCTCCCGGTCGGAGTGACTGAGAAAACGAAGCCAAAGAATCTACTGGGAGCTCTCATAAAACCGACCGCCCAGTTAGCGGTGTTGTAGTACCGCAATGTGTTAAATTTGTATCAATTTTCGGAAGTTTTTGTCGCTTGGCAATAAAATTCTCCAAATTTCCTATAAACATAAAGAGTAATGAAGTTGGAAACTATTTTATTAGAAGTGGATTTCCCTTAATTTTTTGTGATTTCAGGAACATAATCTATATTCACGCGGACGATTTGGTGGATGGAAATATGAGATCTCAAATCAAGATCATAGTTTCGTTATGGGAACTCAATTTATCGATTATTTATTATTCGATATTCCTGAAGCATTGTATTCATTCTAGTCATCAATTCAATTGCAGTTGTGAAATCTGATTTATTTGCATTCATATATCAATATGCGAAATTTTCAGTTATAATCCGTTCATTATAAAAATTGCCAATAACGAACGAACACGGAAAGTTCAGTGAATAAAATCTACTGCTTTATCTGAATAAGCGACAAGTCTTGAAAATTGTAGTCGATTATTTTTCAAATATCTTTTAGTCAAGTTAAATATCTAAAGCTTAATATCTTTTACCCGAGATGAGCAAAAACTTGTTCTCATTAATCAAATTTTAGATTTGTTTTTTTAATGTTGGCTAATAATATATCGGAACCTTCCTTCAACCGTCATAGGCTTATGCTATGACGTTCGAACAGTGAGTTCCCGTGGTAGATTCTATTCCCCCTCCCTTCCCTCGATCCCCTTTGGTCTTCTACCATATTACAGCATAAATTTCAAAAATCGTCTTTGAAGTGTTGTTCCTTGCTGTGTTCTTCAATTGATGAATTCTACAACCGGTTGAGGGGTTCTTTTCCCCAACAGGAAGCTGCAGCAATGGTTCTTGGTACGTATACAAGCAAGCACTATATATATATGCTGTAAAACATGCAGCAAAGGATGTGCTGAAGAGGAGCGGCTGTGTTTGCGTCGAAACTTAATAGGAGATCCTACTGAAGTGGGTGTAATCCACTATAGCGCATCACGTCACTTGTAATCAAATTTGATTTGAGTACTATGTGGAAAAATATAATTCTTCTCTCAATAAACGTTTTACTCGTTATTGTGTATAAAATTAAAATCACAATGCATAAACGCATCATAGAGTTGAAATATTTGCATTCAATCGCAGAGGAATAAATCGACTAGTTTCAAAAAACTTTAAAGGAAATTCATCATTGAATACATGCAAATTTTTACACTTATTTTTTTGCAAGAAGAAGAGAAATTATCAAGAGGCACTCAATGAAAGATATATAATGAAATGAATAAAGAAGACACAACAAACAAGGCACTAAGAAAACAATATAATAATAGAACACTTCGTATACGCTATGCATAAAATGAAGGCGCCACTAAAACTCATCTATCGAAGACGTTTTCATGTAATATTTTCGGGTTATGCTCAGTATCGAGGCTTATGCTAATTACGGAAAAATTAATCTGTAACGATCGAGTTTTCCAACCTCATTTTTACAAATTCACTGCGTGTAAGAATCGGTTGCATAAACAGAGTAGAAAATATTTAATTTCAAAGAACCTTTTTTCCAGCAGAGATAACTTTGTTTTCCTCCCTTCCCTCAGCTTTTCCCCACCTCTTCCCACCGAAAAACTTATTTCCTTATTTATCTGAATCCGCAAAGCATTCATTGTGAATAAATGTCTCTCCATGTCACTACCACTTCCGTCTAAATGAAGTTATGAGGTGGCGCGAAGGTGAAGGCTTAGGCTCGTCTACTGCCCATCTGATATTAACAAGTTCGTTTCAACGTTGTTCCATGTGACTTGCTCCATCGCTCGCGTTCAATGAGACCACTACTCAAAGCTCTCTTAGAACAACCGACCGCGCACTAAGTAAAACTAAATGATGGACCCCCATGCAAAAAACTAATAAAATTCCATTGCGAACATAGATTGATTATATGTTCATTTATACCTAATTCATATGAGATTTTCATATTCATTTATAAATATTTGCATATTTCTCCTCCAAAATTTATTCGATGAACTTTTAAAATTTTACCCGAGGAATTTAACATGAAAAAAGGAAACAATTACAAGTAATACAAGTAATAAACATATGAGAAGGAAAAATAAATGTGAAAAAAAAGAAGAACAAAACCGAATCAGGCGTTGACATGGACGTAGCAGCTGTGTATGAAAGAGCCCGGAGTATTGACGAGAAAGAAGGGAACAAATCACTTCAGTTCAGAGAGGAAAAAATTTAGTTTAAAAAACGCAAAGAATGCGTAAAATTTAAATGCGTGATCCAGAAATTCTCGAAGATCAGCTCGACTGTTCGCCCGAATCCAATTGGGCGCTTAACGCCGCTGTTGACATCATTTGAAGAATATTCTAAAAATGAATTATTTATTTGTTTACTTGTTATTTGATCGTTTATGCATTTGTTTGTTTGTTTAATTATTTACGCATTTGTTAATTCGTCTTAAAGTAACGTAAACGTTTGAGTGCTTTAAAATATATGGCGTAAATAAAATAGCAAAAATGTTCATTCAATTGCAATTTGTATAAATAGACGTTTAGTGCATATGAGTATTCAATAGTACGCTAATCAAAGAAATGGATAGTAAGAAAAAATGAAGTAAAATCCTCCCAATAATGTCTTTTTCGCTTTTTTGGTTCGTTGTACAGAAATTATTTCCACATAAGTGAATTATTTTTTCGCATATCGCAGATGCGTTTTTTAAAATCTCCCTTATGTTTTATATTATAGAACAAATAACTTTGTCAACACTAAATGAATTCCAAAAATGATTACACAGTGATGTTTATTTCGTAATGAGGGCGGAGAGGAGAGGGGAAATTGCCACCTCAATATTGATATTTAAGAAACCCCACAAAAATACTCAGTGATGTAATTTCACTCTTACAAAAGATAATTTTTTCTTTCAAATTTCAAGCTTTTTCGCATATTATACTCTTTTTTAAAATATTTTAATACTTCACTATTTAGAATTTAATTGTGTCGTATAGAGACTTTCAAGCAGATCAAATTGAACCTGTTGTAAAGTAAGCGAATTCAGCGGAAATAGAAGTTGTTGATTTGTGTGCGGACTCTCAGAGTTGTTAACGAAGAGACCAGTGTTCTCTGAACCTGAAATAATCAACGCAGTGTGAGCCCTTAAATAATGCCTCACTTATGAATGGCAAGCAATTTCAGTGTTAATTTCATGAAAATTTCGTGCAAAAAATTGAAATGATACACGATCGATAGGTCCAAACGCCAAAAGAAACACATGTGTAATGGTGTTCACGCTCATGTTAGATATGTTATTGTTGCAATGAGTGCGCTGAACAGTAGCATAGAATGGGGCTGAGAAGAGGGGAGGGGGTTTAGTCAAGAATGTTCCTTAGTTTCTCTTGCTGAAATCTTTCTTTTGCACAGTTGCGCTCTCTAGAATACTTCTGGAAAAACATATGCTGATTTCTTTCTAGGAATATATATTGAAAAGTAATTCAATTTCTTAGGCTTTTAAGACATTCCGCAAAAAGTCGCCAATTCATATGATTGATTGTAACTATTTTTTGAATTGTTTATTCGAGTACTTCCCGGAGTGAACATCCAGACATCATTTTTCATTAAAGTTATATACTATCGAAAAATTTTTTAAACATATTACTGATAAGTTTTGCAGCTGCAGTATGAAATTTGCAAAAGAGATGAAACATGCAAAGCGAGGAATGATTGCCCAGTTTGATAAGTAAGATTCTACAGGGCATTCGGCAAATCGAACCTTCGCCATTCGTGTAAACGACGCCTTGGGGTACTTGATACATAACTGTGTTGTTAGACGTGGATGTCGAAGCAGTGCTCAAACCTAAAGGAATGAGAAGTTTGCAAAAAAAGTGGGAAAAATGCAAAGAAGTGAGAAGACTGTAGCGAAAAAAAGAAGAAAAAAATGAGAGATGAATTAGGAGCACTCAGTCGACGTGCAACATTTGCATATACAATAAGTAGTCAGTTTTTTCTAAAGCATATTCATCAACAGTTACTTCTAATTTTTAAATAAATAACCTTTTCGTACTGAGAGAATTAATTTTGTACGATGCAAAGGAAATTCCTCTTCAAAATCAACAAATATTAAAAGCTCTGTTTATTGAGAATTTTCGTTTCCAGTAACATTCGAGGAAGATATTTTAATAATTCAAAAGAGTACCAGGTAAAAGAAATGGAGTCAGCAGCGATAAGTTCGATGCGATCGTTTGTACGTTGTTTTTGGCTTTATTTTTTTGCAATTGTCGTTGAGCTGCAGCAACACGAAGTGCCTCTTTCAGTGTTTGTTGGAGTGATAATGATCTAGCAGCTTCTGAAAATTTCACTGCTCAACTAAATACTTGAATAGGGATTCGATCGTTTAGCGATCACTTGTAAATGTTATAATAATCGAAAATGTTCTCTCAATCATCAAAATGACGATAATTTTGTCCGTTTTTGTTTACAAAATGAATTTCCACATATAATTGTGTAATTTTTCATAGATGCAATTTTTGTGGTAATTACAAATAATTTTTAATTATTTCTTAATTCAGATAATACTTAAGTTCAAAAATGATATTCACTATGCAATTAATAACTTAAAATAACATTTTTTTTTTTAATTCACATAATTAACCTCACCTAGGAAGCTCCATATTGTCTTATTTATTACCTCATATTATCATCAACTATAGCTGGAATTGCACAAATGCAGCAAACGCGCTTTCAAATTAGATGAATTAAAAGAGCACGGAGAAACTTCCCAATCGTTAAACACCAATGGAAATTATCGATGAATAAGATATATCGAAGCAAATTTAATTTTGAAATATTATGCAGTTTGATAAAATTCGAATAGATTTAATAAATGCAGCAAACGCTATCCTATAGAATATGAATTGAATAACGTTATTCGTAGCCGTTTCACTTCTAGTCTCCCCACTCACGATTGATGTTTAATGTTAAACAGGTGCTTCCTGCCACGAAAGGCACTACAATTCACCCATTCATTTCAACAGTGATCTTTACTCGGTTCATTACGTCATGCAGTGTAATCATCACAGTTTCATCTTCATTGATATGATCTGTAAAATTGCAACACTCTTATATACGTCCTACTATTACAGCTATTTTCTAATGTTCTACTTTCCATCCGTTAAACCTGAACGAAAGTGAGTGAATGACAAAGATATGTCAGAGATTGCTATTTCAATGAATTACTTATTTCCACGAAGTAATAATTTTCATTCAGCAGAAAATTTACATTTCAGTCGAATTTTCAAAACAGATTTATTCTTATTGTGTTTTTCATCTGAAAATATTTAACACTTATTTAAGGTGAAAACATTCGAATCATCAAAATTTCTCAGTCAGAGGTGACGAGGATTTCGTGAAAGTGAATGATGTCTACTGGTAGAAATATCACTAGAAACATGTTACTAGAATCAAATGAAGTTCCCACTTTCTACTTAGCATATATGAAACACTTGACATAAAATGATGGACTTTTAGCATTCATAAAAATTCCGCCTACGCCCCCTCTAAAATAAGCATTTATCATTGTGACCTTTTTCGGGAAATCTACAGCCACAAAGCGTAATGCCGCGATGTAACGGATAGGCAGCCGATGACAGCTGTCCCGCCTGATTTCGGTGGCGTACACTAACGGAAATTACAACGACGACTTCAGGCATAGCTCTTTTACACCTCAGAACTTAGACGACCTCTTTCGGGTCTCTTTCGCTCTCATCCCGTTGACTAATTTCTTCACCTATTACTCCTTTTACACTACCCTAATACTAGCAACCTCGATGCCTCGACCCTTCAACCGATTGCTTTTTTATAGACATGTGAGCAGCTGACAGTGGACAAGCCTGGCGGATCGACCATAATGGGTCAGCAAAAGGGCATATAATGGCCATATGTGGCTACACAAATTCGTCAGCACTCACATATTACCAGCGTCCGAGAAAGAACTCCGCCACTTTTGGAGACAAATTGGCTGACTAAAACTTCATTAAAATTCTCCTCAAAATATGAATTTCATCTATATAAAACAAATCTGATGACAGCTTATAAACGATTCTGCATTTTCATTTCCATCAGAATTTGTTATTCTATAAATTTTTTTAAACATTTTTTCTTCGGGAAAACACATTTTTGTATTTCTAATTCATTTCAATGAAAGTAATTACTGAGGGGGAGCAAAATACTTGATTGATGACCTCAGTTCTATGTTGAAAATTTGGCAAAGAAGAGATAATAAAAGACTTTTTGGTGAGAGTGTGCGATATTGAAAGTGGTCAATTAATTCGTTAATACTGCAATATCATTAAAGGAAATTATTAAATATGCAATTTACTTGCAGTTTATTTCCCAAATTTGATAAAATTTCTGCTCAACAGTTGGAATGGGTAAAAAAAAATCGAAGAAATGTATACGACAACGAAACGTACCTTTTTCTTTCTGTTTCTCATCATTTTCGCTATCTTCAGCTACCTCAGGACTATCGACACTCTCAGATTCGCCTTCTGAATTTTCGGCATCCTCAGCATTGTTTCCGGCAAGTGATGGATGTACCATTGTTGGGAGTTCCACACACTAAAAATATTAATATTGAAATCGATAAAATATTCAAATATTAATTAAATTCCGTTTACTTATTGTGTTCATATCAACATTGTGCAAATTAATCAATGATTTTCTTATGAAATAATTCCACTGGAAAAAATGAGAAAAGTTAATTTATGTGTAAAACTCATCGTTGGCGTTTTTCCTTTTAGCGAGTTCATACTAATTTTGTTCCATTGAAATTTGCACACCTTTAGAGGAATTATTGTTATACCAACGGATGGCAGACGTTCTTTGAATTATTTGGTGAATTATTTATCTACATGGAGTTGAAATTTATTACAGACTATGATGAATTGAATATAGACGAATTAGTACAAGTTTAACTAATTTCCGAGGAATCTCCGTTAAGCCTTCTCTTGAGAGTAATGATAAGAATACGACGGGCTGAAAAAAACCAAGTCCGGTAGATTGAAAAAAAAGATCCGGTAGATGCAGAAAAAACAATTCTCTAAGTTGGAATGCTTTGGTGCCTAAAACGTTCTCAACGACGCCCACGTTGGCAGACTTTACACATTGTGTGTTCATTTTCTTGTGTAATCACTCTTCATGGCAAGACGCACGCATAGCCCATTACTTGGCTAATCCAAAAAAGTAGAGCAATGCACTGAGAAGATGAATAATTGAGGAAATCTACTGATGCATTGCTTGCGTTAACGACGTATTTTCCCTATAGCGATAGCAACAACAAATCATTCGACATTTGTGGGTGAATCTCGTTGAGAAATTTTACTTTCGTTTGAATTTTAGTCTTAAAAGATAGTCGTCAAATCCGCCATCCGCCTATGTTGAGGATCATTCTTAGGGTTGAGGTCTACGTATATCATACATATACTCTCTCGTGAAGCTAAAAGAGTGTGTTAGGAGATCGGAGAATATATTGCAAGAAGAGACTTATTTATAGTGCGCTTTCAAAAAATAGCACATTTAGGGCGGAATTATTTCGGTAGTAACCTGGTTATCTGCTAGTGCTTCTCACTATTTAAAACCTCAGCTTCCCACTGCTTCATCCAATATTTTCGGCTTTTCGCCTAAATATGTGCAGAAAATTCCGCAAAAATGTGATCCTTTTTTTCTGATCTTTATGGTGTTGATGAATGCTATAAGTTTGAAAAATGCAAGCTGAGTACTTTCTACTTTATAACGCTTCTTCGCAAATATCAATAAATGAGCACTGGTTCGGTTAGAGCAATCAAGCCGATGTTTCGATATACTGTAATGCTCAAGCTGACTGCGTATGCTAATATAAGAGTGGCCGTTGGAAAGCGTTGATTCCTCTGGCGGAGCTGCGGAAAAACGTTTCATCTCGAGAAAGTAAACACGACACCTGTTCGCTTGACTATAAGTTAGTGAAGTGAGCTCCCACATCAGGATATGAGAGATAAGAAGGAGAGCCGAAATACACGCATTATGACATCTTAAAACAATCACATGATGTGAATGAGCGATGCCCTCAACGCTTTAAAGCAATACGCCTCTTCTTTCGCTAATATACCTCACATTGAGCTTATGAGCTGCAAGTTGTTTGACCAGCTAGCGCGAGCTCTAGCTCTAGGTGCTGCTAATTTGCTTAGGCCTCACTTCTAGAACTAACAAATAGCGCATAATTAAATGAAGATAAAGTACTATTATCTTCTGAAAATAATAATTTTCAACTCAACAGGATCATATTCTATGCATATGTCTCCCCTCATTGTCTAGAATTGTCTAAGACGTCGAAGACGAAGTTTGAGCTCATAACAGGCAAATTATACCGACCAATTTCAATGAAAAAATGTACCCTCCTAATACTTGAAAATTTTCATTCGCATTTAGAAAAATATTCGCTTGGAGAGGGATACGATATTCAAAAAAATGTCACTCATATACATTTCACCAAACCGGTCCTTCAGAGATGGTAATGAAGCATAAAAAGATGGCAATTGCTTGAAAGCTATTGATGATCGCCTGCAAATAGCGGTGATATAAAACGCGGCCAACTGATATTATACAAATAGTACTGAGCGAGCTCGAAAGATGCTGAAACAGATTAGGGCTAATTATTTATCGCAGTGCTCTATATTTTATTAAGGAGATCATATAAAGAGAAGTTTGAAGTAAAATTAATTTAAAGAGAAATTATAATTAATGTAAAACGAAAGAAAACCCCACATAGAAATTTATCTCTTTTTATGAAGACTTTTTAAAATCACTTTCACTAAAAAACGATTAGCAAAAAGAAATCGTCTGAGAAAAAATTCCACTTGTAGATTTCAAATATTTCGATCATTTAACATTTTCATTTAAATAGTTTAAAAAATTCACTTATTCCCTCACTTTTATGAATTTTTTCTCCATTCTTGAGAATTCAGTCGATGGATTTTCCGCATACGTTTTAGGAGAATTATCACATTCATCACATTCTGAGGATAAATTTAGCCGTAATCAATGCAATTCATTGAATAAAATCATTCAGCATAAAACCTTTTTTGTGATTATTGAGAGTCTCAAGTACGCGAAACACTTCACGCTGGAACGTGAGAGCTTTATCATCTCCGAATAATTTGCCTTTGTCACTCTTAAACGCTCGTTAATTTCGAAAAAATGTGAGAAAGCGCGGCAGATAAACCAGGCATGATATGCGTTTTCACATTCCATTGGCGTGATTCGATCGCTTGCAAAATTTTTATGGAATTCGCTCAATATAGAATGGAAACTAGCTAACGCAGCATAAATGCAAATTTCTTCGCATCTCAGTACTCAAAATTTATGAAACAACACGGAATATGGATGCGATAAATCATCCTGAGATAAATGTTACGCCTATAAAATTCCTTAGCTCCAGATTTCGTGACCCATGAATTGAGAGAACTGAACAATCAGACACAGAGACAAATAGACAGACTAATGCAAACAAAAACATATAGATATAAATAGAGTGTGGTCAAATAGTACTTTTATAAAGAAAATTTAGAAAAATGTGGGAAAAGTTCGTTTTGTGGCTAACAACGAACGCATATGTCCTCTTTTCTTCTATGACATATAATAAATACACAAAGCATTTATCATCAATGGGATTGAATATAAATTTTCTTTGAAAATTACCCAAAGATGTAAATCTATATAACGGAAATTTTTTATTCTCTCATATTCGATTTCATAGATTTTAAGAGGTCGTTTATGCGCGATTTGCACATTTCTTCATGTAGTGTCTACTGATGTAGTGTCTTAGTGTTGAATCTTTGCGCAAAATCCCAAAAATGAAATATGAAAATCGAGTGGCCCTAATCTTATAGAGGTGTAGCGTTTATCGACATGAAGCTCGAAGTCTTGCCGGAACTTTATCGCGCTGTATAGAGAAGCTGTCGCTTTCAAAAGTATAGTCAAACACAAGTTGGTGCACCACTTCTCCAAATGGGTGTCTTCACTACCGCCTGCAACTAGAAAGTTCTCGTTGGTTGCTTTATGTTTGTTCTCGAGCCCATTCCATTACATTCATGCCCACGTTGGGGCGGGTAAGCACACTTCTCGATCGCATATTACACAGCCCAACGACGCGGCCGCCGTATTGAAGTCAACCAAAAGAACGCCACATGCCATTTTCCACTCCTACGTAACTCAACGCAACGCTCACCAACTAGTTCCATTCGTACGTATTTTATAGCCAACGGACTGGTGCTCTTTCACTCACAAAAGGCCAACGCAACAAAATCTTTTGCACGTACAAGTGCGGCTTCCGTTGAATATTCTAGGAACATCGTACATCAAATAGCTGCGTTTCAGATAGTCGCCAAATGATGCAGCAATAAGTGTTCAGCGTCAATGCTGCTATTTCTTGAAGAATTACTACACCGAATTATTTATCTAAATCGAATGTGAAGGTCATAGAAGCGCAGCTGCTAAAAGTGCCATGAATAAACAATTAAACAAAACAATCGGATTAATAATAGGTTAATAAGCGGGCAAACTAGTAGTGTCTTAGAAGAATATATAACTAAAATATGAATGCCCATTTGGCGTAACGTTCATTTCGTTGCTACTATTAGTAAAAGTATGAAGCTAGCAAATCATATCACTATCAATAAATGCATAACAATAAAGATGTATTTATGCGGTCGGAAGAGATGAATCGATGCCAACTGAGCACATCAAGCAGTAGCAGATGTTACAACACTTCAACATCAATACGGCTTTTTGTTGGTAGGTGATTGCACTACAGATCATTCAATTTTTTTCCAAACTTTTACGAAAAATCCCTCTCCCCCACCTCCTTTTCCAAAAAATTTCTCCATATTCTTCCAAAAATTATCCCCTTAAGAACTGACTGCATATTTTATGCTGCAATTTTACTATTTCATATTGCAAAAATGCAAGTTGTAATTTTAAATATTGCAACTGCATTATTCGCCAAAAAAGTACACCTTTTCTTATATATGAATATATCTTTTAATTCCCTATTTATTCAATCAACTTCAGTTGGTGATACAGTTTGACATTATTGCACAACGAATTTACAGGAGAGAGGAGTAAATCATAAATAACACCTGGCTAAGGAACTCTGCTGCCTCTGAACTTTTTTACTCTTGTAACAAGATAACATGAAAATATCTACTTATTGTGATCTTTCTAAGTTACTGTACTTCTTGAAAACTACCCGATGATACTGTACCTGCCGCAAACTTTTTGAAAATACTGTACTTATTGCAAATTACCCACAGACGCCCTACTCTTTTCACAAATGGAGTTAATTTGGCTTGCCTAGACTTGGTAAGTTGACATACAATGCACCGAAAAGAAAACCTGAATTTAAAAAAAGGTCAGTGAATGAACGAGATCATTTGATGAGCCATCAAAAGTAACGCTATCCCAACGGACAGTTGTGGTGATCAGCTGATAGTGTGTGGTATGGTGCGGATCGCCGCACGTCAGTGGAATGCGTTGAACGTCATTCATCTTCTGTAATGATCACTTCGCAGTGCACACGAGTAATCTTTTTTCCTTCTTAGACGATTACCCTATTTTCCACTTTTGGAATAATACGATAATTTTTTCTCAAATAATCGAAAAAAACCCCTCACCAATATGGATGAATATTTGTGACTTTCTGGGTAAGGTACATATTTCGGGCTTCCATTCCCCCTTACCCCTCAAAAATCTACTGTAGAGCAGTGATGATTCCTACTAATATTAGCTAAAAGGTGATATGTTAATGCATAATTTCAGATGCAGAAATCAAATACTTCACGTCAAAACTCGTAGAGAAGAACACACCAATTATCACATCATTCGAACTATGCTTTGTTCGCTTGAACATTCGTTTATGAGGCAATATGCGTTTAGTAACAGGCGTATAGTGGTGCACTTATTTTTAAAATAATTAAGCAATTAAGAGAAATTAAATAATGATTGATAAATATGAACTAATTCAGTTAACTATGATTCGATGTATCCTTTTTCGTCTCTTTATGTGATTAAGAAACTCTGCTTGAGAAAGGCGCCGCGTAAATCGATATGGTGCTCAAAGAAGAAGATTGCTTCTCAATCGTGATCGAACGTCAAATGTATAAAAAACTTCAATAAGTTTTGACTGTTCGCTCCGAAATGCTCGTTACTAAGCGTCAGCAGCAATAGTGGAAATTTTTCGGAATGAATTTTCCAAAGAAAAACTTTTTAAACAGCAATACTAATAACTGAAACTTCAAATCCACAGAAAGTATATAGTGAATTGCAATCAGATATTTTCCTTTTCTCTTCATTTTTACTCCTATACCTCTCTCGAATACAAATTCTCTCTTATCCGCTGTACACGGTTCATCAAGATGCACTATGAACAGTGGAAATAGATAGTACAAAAATATCAATTACTTTATACGGTTGCAGTAAAATGAAAGCATATAAATTACAGTAATGCAACGATTCCAAATAAGAGAAGTGGGCGGTGCTCATGCCTAGCAAAGAGCACTTAGCAAATGTGCTTGAGACGTAAATCTATCGTAACGCATGACACGCCCCTCTGCGCTTGATTGCCAATTGCAATTCGCAACAAACAAATCGAAATTCGACTCGAATTCATTCAAGAAAAAGGAGATATTTTGCAATGAAAACATTGCAAGAGAAAATCATAAGTTGTGGAAATAAAGGTACGAATATTCGTAGACGTTTACATTTCATCTCAAAGATCTTTTTGAGTCGATAAAGGATGATTGTGATCTAACTGCATTTTCACTAAAAAAAAGTTCTAGTCCACTGTTTCCTTATTCACCTCAGGTACACTCGCAGTGGAATTTCTCAGCAAAAACGAAAACAAAATGAGGAATTTAAGATATCCTCATGCATATAAATTAACGAATAAATAAGTAAATAAACAAATAAATAAATAAACATAAACAAGTATATAGTCACTTTAAGAAGAAATTAAAAATGGCAGAGTTTTCTCATCTGTATAGCGAAGAAACTTGTATGAAGAAATAAACTGATTTACGCAAAAATTCAAGCAAACCTCATTGAGTTTCCGCTTGCGGATATTGCTTGGTTGTGGTTCAAAAGTGAACTCATTACGTGTTCCAAGCGGATCGGCTGTTTCCTCTGAAGATAATTCTATTCAGTAACAAATGCACAGATGGGTATGACACTATCGTCATCACCAATGCAACTATAAATCTTTTCGTATTTTTTTGTAGATGAATTCATGTTGCATTCGCAGTTGAATGACGAAAGTTAAGGTAGGAGTGAAAACTTGCTTATTTATTGTAATGTCTACTTAATTCAATTCTTCAAGCTAAGTGAAAATGTTCTTTATTCGTAGAAAGTCGGTTTCATCCAGGCCTGCATCCACCGAAAATTCGGATCGTTTTCAACGTAAACAGAACGAAAAATAATAGATTATATGAAGGAAATTTTCCTTCCTCAGCAAGAAAGCAGTAGATAATGAACCTGCATCTGCACTATAGGGATCATTTATGATGAGACCTATGTTATGTTGATGTGGAGCACTGAATCTAGATACTGCCCTTTATTATGGAACAAAATGATACACTTATTTAAGAATAATTGCAATCGTTATATTATTTTATTTGTACTTTATATTGTTATATTATTTTATTTGTACTTTATATTCACATAATTTTATTGAGAATAGCTAAAGGCTTTAATGTTGAATGAAAACTGAAGCGGTGAGTGAAATTCATCTCTAGAAGCAACATAAGAAATTAGCACTGCAATAAGTAAACATTATCTGAGCGTCACAAATGGCAAAAGTTGCTCGCAGAGAGAATTCATTTGACGAGTGTGCCAATAAAGCGTATATACACAAACACACATTTGCCACAACTAGATAGACTCTTTTCCAGGTGCTCAACATTCTTGCTTCATTCCTCAAAAATTAGGTGCAACTTTTTGGCTGCTAGGAGAATTTGGAGTCTTGACGCACCTATAGTTATTTCATCTCTTTCCTCTCTGGTGGAATTATGGACAGTAGGTTACCTGTACAGGTAAATAACAAACAAAACATGAATATATGAACTCAACATCATCACAACAAACCAACTTAACTAATATTTCCGAAAATATTGCTCCTCACATTTTATATATTTACCACATAAGAGAAGTTGAAAACATTTTCCACGAAAAATGAATCATTTCGATTATTATGAAAAATTTAGAGGAACAAACAGTGAAAGAAATTGAAAAAGAAGAAATAAATAAAAATTTCCAACCTATATCAGGTGCATTTAAACAATTCTGTATGAGGGTCTTGCCAGCTTCTGATGAAATCATTGGCTGTAATTTCTTGGTAGCAAATGTATACACATGGCCCGTCTCCGAGGCAACAAGCAACATCACTTGAGTGCCAGTCAACGTTGACAATTCGTATGCCTAAAGTGTATTAAATCAATCGCTGTTAACGTTCACCTATCTAGTTTCGTTCATGAAATGGCAATTCATTCGACAGCAAGAAATTTTCTTTTTTCTCTTCGCTCGAACCATCTCCCTCCCCCCACCTCTGCCGAAACCAAAACTATCCAATAGTTATCACAACAAAATAACCGTACACTCAGCTTAAAAATTATACCAAAAATTGGGAACATTCGAAAATCTCTTCTAAATTCTCAGATTACCGTTGAGTTCTTCATTTCATTGTTTGAGCAACACGTTCACAGATCTTCATTAAACATATTTTCTGGTAATCAATAAAATATATGTTATATTTACAGAACACAAGAAAACAGTCAAATTTTGGCGCTCTTACTTTTCTACTATGAAGGTACTAATATTAGATCCTAACGCTGTTATTATACGACGCATATAGTTTCGAGGAATTCAATTATAGGAATGCGATATCAACTGGAATTATATCATCGATATCGCTACGAGCGCTATAGAAATCAACAGGAATAGAATTTTTAAAAATAGTAAATCAAACTTTAGTAGTATTTTGAAAAAAAAAGTTCAACAAAAAATACCTTCTTCATTATGCCGGTTTTTCGTTTGCTGAATGTCGTATACCTTCGAAGTTTATTGCCAATATATTCCATTTTAATTTTAACTCGACCTGAAATTAATCATACAAAAGTTGATAGCAACAATATTAACTCACAACTAGCCTAACGTTTAATAAAAAGCGCTGAATATGATATAAAATATAAATACATTTTTATTTTCGATAATAAAATTATGAAAACCTTTTGTTTTTTTGCCATTTGGTAGAGTTGGTGTGGCGTCATGAATTTGATGATGTTGAACTTGAGGTCGTGGTGATGATTCCTCACAATCACCTTCCATACCGCTCTCATTCGACGACTGAAATTTTCATTTTTGCTCTTGCATAACAATTCGTTAAATTGAGGGTAACAGAGTACAACAATATTTCTGAACAAGTTTTCGATTTAGTTGGCGTATTTCAGCCAAATTTTTTCTATAGATGGAATGAGTTCTTTGTTAAATAATAGAATTAATTATTGAGTATTTTCGATTGGACTACTTGTTAGACAAATAGGCAAAATAAAAAAGAAAAGAAAAACTATAGCGAATTTCGAAAAACAAAAAACACAAACGCAATAAATTAACATCGAAAGTTATAAAATGTTACAATGAAGAAGGCGATAATTGTAGAGCGCATTAAAAACTATGAAAAAAAATGTTATTGTTTATTGGTTGGGGCATTTGATTGATTACTTCATCGTTCTTGGCAAATTATAAAGACAAATTTGAAAAATTTGAGTTTTTCTTGGAAAGATACTCTCTGATAGGTGGAATAGGCGATCTCCCAATTCCAAATATTGTAACTTCTCATTGGACAATAGTTTTGGGGTCTTTTAAATTTCCATAAGATTCCCAATTAGCAGATTATTTCAGCTCACTCAGACAGATCGGAGAGAATGAAATTCTGCTTATGAACGTGTTAGGTGAGTCTATATGTCCAAAGTCCTACGATCCGAAACGCAATGTGATCGTTGGGCTATTCAGCATCCATCTTGCCCCCTTCAAAACACCGCTATTCCAGCACATTATGGATGCCAGTTGGAAAAGGAGCGAATATGATGAAACTTAGAAAGTACTTCTATATTCTATGAAGCAAACAGCATCGCATTCTGCTCCAGCAAAGTTAAAATGAAAATTCAGCATTTTCTTCTTCTGCGAAAAATTTAAGAAAACCTAAAATTTTTCGATAAAAATTATTGCCTGAAAAAAAAAATGGTCGTCGATTCCCGAAACTATAAATTTTAAGAACCAACAAAGTCCACCAAAACGATTTCAAACAAAACTCGATAATGCCATATTTGATCGAGTGAGTGAACCCGAACTTGCTATTATATTAAGAATTTTTACGCTAACTCTATATGGCATTTACAAGTTCATTGAATTGATTACGATTGATTTTATTAATTCATGAGAGATTTAGCGATTAATAAAACCATCTCTGAGGCATATATATATAAGACAATATGGAAGGTATATATATATGTATGTAGCCTCATATACCATAAGCAGGTACTAACCTCTTCAACAAGTATTTTTTTTATAATGTAACGTTAATAGATAGAGAACTTTTTTGTGAAGTTTTCGCTTTTGAATTTATTTTTTCATAAAATGGGCATTATGAACGAATAGAAAATACTTTATTCAGCATTTTCTTCACAAATTTATGCAGCCATATCGCAATTTTCATTTCACATTCGGCAAAAACGATGATATTATATTAGAGAGTTTAGCGCTATTGTCAGCTTTGTACTTATTCAAGGAAATCATCAAATTTTATGCCATCATAAGAATATTAAACCTTTTTCAACATAAAGGAAAACAAAATTAATGTTTACCTATCATTAAAGAGATTATTCATTGAAAGTAAAAATTATTAATGATAATAATAAATTTGTAATTTCCTAAGTGAATATATATGCGAAAACATTTCAAATATATCGCCAAATTTTTCAAATTCAATAAACGATTGAATGAGACGAAGAGAACGCATAAAGCTATAACGATTTGATTCTCTAACCGAAATACGCACAAAGATACGTCTTATATTTTCGATGTGCCATAATTATGCAATTTCTTATACATTATAAAGGTATTTTTTTTAATGAACGAATAATAAATATCACTGTTGAAGCGATCGTACACCTATAATTGCGTCCTTCATACGGTATTGTCACATCAATCCTCAGAGGTCTGTCCTCATTTGTCAATGCTCTTTTCCATATTGCCTCTCAAACACCACATATTCCATCTCTTTTCAATTGCCCTATTTGCCTCTTTTCATACTCTTTTTTTTCAACATCACTCTTCTCTCCCTTTTTCTCTCGTTCGCTCATCATCTTTATATGTCTCAGTTGAGAAAACATCGAACATGTTTCACAAAAGCACAAGAAACATTCCAGATTTGTTATTAGCGTTTTGGAATGTCTTCAAATACGATAAATAGGCAATTTATTGTGCGTCATATTTGTCCGTAGATTAAACTAAACATTCCGGATACTTATTTTTATATTCGTTCCAAATATTTTTATGAAATTCGCAAAAAAAGGTGTGTCGGCAAGTGAATTTCAAACACAGAGAAGTGTAAAACGTGTGAAAAACATAATCGATAAAATACGAATTTATACATCTCCCTGTAGAACACCGAGGTGGACATCTGTGAATTGAGCCGGAAAAAAACGACAAGGAATGCCATCGAAATTTGTCGTCCTATCATTTTAAACCTTCTCTGAGGTATGGCGAAGGGAGTGATTGCACAACTTAAGTGGAAATCTTATCAAGTAAATAATACAGCTCTCTAGAGGAGGCAACCATCCATTGAAATGCTTCAGAATTGGAGGTCCATTTTTTAAGAAAATCTTTGTGATTGCACACATTCCCCACATTGCACATTCCCTACTTTCTACTGTTAGACATAAAAGTCTCACTTGGTGCACTAGAAAGCCCGGTCAGCAAATAAGGTCTAACAATAAAGAGAGCGGCTGTTGGATTGCTCATGTTACGCGTCAGTAATTTGTTCACAAGAAAATGAATTTTACAACTCAAATAAGACTCAAGAAGGAAATAATATACGGTGGCGGAAAATTGAAAGTTTTCCTTCATCCTAATAATGTGTTGTACTTCTTGAGGGAGGTTTCTTAATCTCAATTCGCCACCTAAAATTCCCTCCAACCATTTCTGGTTTTGAAAATTTCATCTTTGAAATAACTTGCATAAACTTTTTAATTTGCTTTGAGCTTACATATGGATTTATACAATATTCGTCTATTGTTTCGATTATACAGCAAGAATTCGTGTTGGTGCGTAAACGAAAGTAGGCAGTATGGAATTTCTGGATTTCACTTGGGGTCTGGAGTATCAACCTACCCAGAGTAGATTATCAGCCTATCAGTTTATCTACGATAATATTCTTCAGGTGATGATAATAGTATAAGAAGCCTGAAATATAACATTAAAAGACAGATATTAGGAAATGTCTATGAAAATGATGCTTCCGACTAGTGGTTGTTGATAAATGTGATTATTTGTAGAAAATATATTTTTAATTCCTGTGATTCTGAACACATTTTAACGTATTATGGCTCAGGTTCATTTGTCCTACCTGTCTCGAATAAACCGTAGAATGCATGAAACCAAAGACTTTGCGGTTTTATCAGAAAGGTGGAGACATTACGGCTAAACCCCAAGATTTAGGCTCACTATTTTTTCTAAGGAATGCAAGGTGGGACAGGACAGAGTTGCTTCTTATTTCTTTTTTTTTTGCTTATCTTTCATTAATTCTTCAGGATTACATCAATTATATCAACGTTATTCAATGAACGTCTTATTACGAGCTATATTATTCAACTGTTCACAAATTTATACCCCAAATCCAGTAATTTCTACTATTATTTCGTCCCCAGTATCACATTACAAACATTTCAATAAACTCTGCTGAAGGAAGTAGAACTTCATTCGGAAAATCGACAGTGAATAAGAAATGAAGCATTATTGCCTATTCAAGTTCAATTCTTGCGAGCTCACAATTTGTAACTTTACTGAATCCTGGCAGTGTTTTTTGATAATCGAAGTGAAATAAGGATCCTAAAGCAATGCATGATCAATCTCTACGGCAATATTTTGGTGGTGTAAATGTTGCGTTATAGCTCTGAGATGTTAGAATTATTACAGCATTATTTTGATGTAACTTTCCCAATGAAGCTCAAAGTGAATACAAATGCATCGAGTAACAGCCTGTGAAAAAAAAGAATATATAATGCAAGTAACCGGTTGATCAAAGAGGAAATTATTGAAAGGGAAATGTTCTCAATGAAGTACAGAGGGTCTAAATTCGGTCTAAATTCATTTAACTATTTCCACGTGAGCGATGAAATGCGCAACAAATATCCTATGTAGTAAATAAAAGAACGAAGTTGTAAATATACGAAAGAAGATAGACGATGAGAATAGAATTGCGGCGATAGAAATAAAATAGAATCATTAGATGAAATTACCAACAAATTCAAGAAATATTATTGCAGAGGTTTTTTCCATCAATTAAGCATATTAAATTTCAGCTCTTGCCGATATTCTAAGCTTTAAATTAGTGCACAAATGCACTTAAATGCAAAGAAAAGAAGAATTACTCGAAGAAAATATAACCAATGAATTTTGATTTCGCAAAATTCAAATCATCTCAAGTAGAATGTTAAGCGTTAATCGGCCAGAGGATAAGGCTTTCAGAAAGAATCGAAATCTCCTCAAGTATTCATTTCACGCAGTGATTTAAAGTGATTCTCGGCTAGCTTTATATGCAATATTCGAGACGAGAGTAGAACGCGTAGAGTTAAGAGGGGACAGGGAGGATGCGGGAAGGTGGGAGTGTGTCAAGGAGTCTACAGATTGTGTTCGCGTTGAAATCGATAACGTAGAGACAAGAATAATAGAGGATATAATCATTGGAGTGCATCATTTAAATAGAGGATATAATCATCATTTAAATATTATTTAGGGCATCATATTTTAACAGTACAAATCGTTTTTATTGGTATGTAAGTTTTCATGCATTATCAACGGAAGCAGCGTTGACATCTGCATGGGATTAGCGTTATTGACGTCTGAGCGATGGATGATGCCACAGGTCTTAGAGCTATGGTGTAAGAGTCTCATCAAATAGCCTCGAGCCCAAAAAACGCATCAATATTGAACCTCCTTTCAAGAAAGTTTCATATTTATTCCGATATGAGGAATACAATGAAAGAGCATATTATCTTTTAGCTTCTGTCGTTTCTCCACCCGGAAATATATACTTCTTGTGACTTCCAACCATCTTACAATTCTTGTGCTTCATTATGACGTCGTTGTTTGCCTTCTGTATCTTTCTTTTCGATGTTATTACCACCTTGCTGCTAATTAAGGTGTGATGACATTCTTGGGTTTTCCTAGAGAAGAGTGTATTTTATGCATCGATGCAGATCTCACTCCGGTTAGCTCCTTGCTGGTATGTTTGAGCCAAGACCTAGAGCCTCGTCCGTAGATATTCTTTCTCTATCTATTGATATTATATTACAATGTCATTTCCAATTACTGCCCCTCTATAGCGTGGGATTGAGAAGAGAACGTGGAAAGAAGTTTGCTACCGAAGGAAAAAAAGTTGCTTTGCGTGGAATGCTGATCTAAGCGAACCACGCAATCACGCAATGACTAATACAGGATTGGCTATATATTATAGGAGAAAGGCATTCTGAATCACAAAAAATTTATAAATAACAAAAATCATACAATTAATGTGCTTATTTATTCGAATGTTAATAACGGTAATAAAGATGAAACCCTACAGATATCAAATTACAACTTATCACTACAAAAATTTATCATATCTGCAGAAAATTAGAATAGTAAAATACTAATGTAGAATTAATTGAGGCTATTTTTGAACTGAACAAAACTTTTGACTCGACGAGGAGACAGTTCCCTTCGAGAAACTTTTGACAAGTTGTTCTCTTCGCAGACATTCAGTTTCCTAATTAAATTATCATCAAACACTCAAGCAATATTCGATGATTCGAGAAATGGTGATAATTTCGAAAAGAAATACAGAGTAGAATAACTGAAAGCGAATAAAAAAGCTGCCTAATTCGTACTTTCAGTGATAATTACACACCAAGACGCTAATTAAATAAGTACAATGAGAACAAAAGTAGCCAGCACCATGCGGGTATGAGTGGGAGCATGAGGGGCGGAGAGGCAGAAGGGATTTAGGCAGGAAAGGTGCGAAGAGTTGGAAAGAAGTCGAAAAGTCAAAAACATGTGCACAGATGACTGGATAGAGGAGGATACTGCATTGTGAATGTTATGTGACGTGAACAACTTCCATAGGATCCAATAGAACGATACGAGATTCGCCAAGAAACAGACAAATAACCGACAATCATTAATATAACATTCTCGACTTTAAAATAAAGAAATGAATTACAAAATTAGAAATTATACTAATAACTATTGAGAAAGAAAGAAATAAACGGCCAAAAAAAGAAATTAATTTCCCAATTACCTATAAAATAATTTGTTTAAATCGCAAAGTAAGGACTCATTGAGAACAAATAATTTTCATCAAAGAATTTCCCTAGGTGGTAACATTGATCACATGCAATCAATAGATGCTATGTGAACGAAGCAGTTGCGATTCTCTCATAAATGATCAAGGTCTTAACAATAATGTCCGATCATCGTCCGATCATCATAATGGAGTGAGCGAAATATGGAAATTTTTGAAAATTGCTTTCGCATAAATTTATTATTTATGAAAGACATAAAATATTTCGACATTCTTGGAGAAATAACTAATGACTAAGTTTGAATTATGAAAACATTGGTGAAGAAACGAGAAGAAATGTTTAACGATGGCAGTGATCGTATATCATCACATTGACCCTATCAAAGATACCGAAACACATGTGTGGAAAGGCCATCCTGATGTATTATGACTTCCACTCTATTGTATGTATTTTGACGCAAAGCAGCTGACGGAAGAATTCATTTTGGACTGAGATCAACGAATGCAGTCGAGCGAGAAACATATTGCAATAAACTTACAAAAAAAGTTATATTATTTGTTAGGGTTAATATTTTTTACAGTTTTTAAAACAATAATTACCGTTACATTTGAAATAAAACGACAAATGTGTTGCTGCTAAAGTTTATAATTTTGTTTCATTTCATCTCATCATTTATAATCTCTAATTTCATTTTAAACGCTTTCATAATGAAAGCAACTACCTTAAGAAATCGCCTGCTTAACAACACTTTTGGAAATTCTATGGCTTCATATCAGAAGTTCCCATCACGGAGATTCTAGCAATGTTGGTGGCTGACCGTTGACTCATTTTTAAAGATCAATTTGCCAATATTAAAAAGATATAAATTATACCTATATAGATTAAAGATATAAATTAAAGACCTATATAGACTGCTTACGTATGAAAGAACTAGTACTAGGTAGCAACTGCGCTAAGCCCTTGAAATGACTGTTTTTTCGAGAATTATATAGATACTAAAATTACTGAATAACGAGAATACTTAAAGAACGGAAAACTGTAAGCTGTATTGTTTTACCATATAGGGATTAATGGATGATCACATGAATAGAATGGGACAGACCGTTTGCTTCGGCGCGAGTAGAAGTGACTGAATTGGGGAGTTCGAGCCGGGGTTCGAGAAGTTCAAGTTGAAGCACGTCTCACCGGGAACCATGCTCATCGCTAAGTGTTGCCCCAACTCTGACTGCTAGTGCATCCCGATTTAGCGAGAGCATCGCGTCGGCAAAGTGGGCGGTGTCTGCATAGCAAGCTAGCTAGCTTCGCGTGTGCTTCGGTCGGCTAGCGCAGCTCCTCAAATTGCAAACACGATTCAACGACCGCTTCCTTTGCCTCCTTACAAGAAGCGTCCGTTCGAGCAATGCGAGTGTTCTCTGTGCGCTCATCGAAGCGCATGTTGTCTCGCAAAAAAAGCTCCAGCAACCGCCCCAAAACGATACAATTGCCAAAACAATAGCACTGAGCGTAACGTCAGGTGTCTCAGAGTGAAGATGCTGCTGCCGCCCTCGGAAACACCTCAAATAAGCGAACGATAAGCACAAGCTTCAATTTTTCGCTCGAGCTCGTTGGTGTGCCACATCAACCGCCTGAATGAAACACATGGCATAAACCTCATCGCGCTTCTCCATTCTAATAGACTTGCAACCTTTTTCATCTGCCTTGAAAGTTACTGTCATCTGGTATCCTTTTCTAGCCATAGCTTAGATGAAGGACTTTGGTTAAGAGTTACTTGTTTTCTTACGTATATACATACACTCATCGAACTTCTGATTAGTTCGATAAGGAAAACTTTAGAAATGTGACGGAAAGAAATTTGTTGACGCCAAAGTGAACAGTTTCCAGTGTTAACGAACAAGAAATGGGTGGAGTAAATGAGACTGTTGAGCGATAGAAACATTAACGGAAACTGAAGTGAGATCACTGTAGACAGAGACATGATTCAGTGAGAACTGACGAGCATGGAGAAAAAATTATGCACTAACAGCGAAAGAGATGACCGTATTTGTGAAAACAGTATACTGCAAATTAGAGTTTTAAAAAATACCTAAAACAGTATTCGAAATTTATGGTACCAATTGTCGATTACTGTGATTACAAACATAAAAGAGAACTTAAATTTGAGAAAGAAAAATGAACAAATATTTCGAAGTGATGATTTATCCTATAAAAATATCACATTGGCGATATGTTAGCAATAAAAGGTTTATAGAACCGGTCTATATGTTAGCTCGCTTATGCAGTCGCAATCGTTTGTCGTCCAGAGAGGGCGAAAACGATCAGAAAAGATGAGAAGAAAAAATGGGATAAAGTGTTTGGAAATTGTTACACAAGCAACTCGTCTGCGGCCGCTCAACACGGCCACAGTGACAACGCTTAACGAAACATTTTCGCCTCGCTTTCACGCAGAAACATCAACTTGCCATTACTGCTTTTTCTTTTGATTATGAATTATCAAGCAACTCTTGTGACTGCCCTCATCACCGATATGTGGACATTAGAGTCGTATGCAACGCTACCTTGCGAACTTCAAATCGAAGTTACATCTGAGCTTTTCCTATCGAAATGGGAGCGAAATCTGAGCTACATTAACACTTTTTGTATATATTCACTTAAAGAGTTATTTATTTGAACTTATATATCGATGGTTCTGTTAACCAATTTTTTTCCGAACTTCTGACGATCTCTTTTTCCGTGGATGTAACGTTTCATAGTCTCCTTGCTCATGCAGGTTAAATGCATATTCTATACTTCTGAAATAAGGAGTTTCTATCATCTGCGGTCCCATCAATAATTCCAAATCAAAATGTCATATTTCCGTTTTGAAAGAAGAATGGAAGTGAGAAGAGAAATTAAAAATGGTAATATTTCATAAATGTAACTGTAACTTTTGGGTGATTTATTAGTATCTCGATAGCCCTCAAATTGTTATCAAAAGCTTATCCTCTACGCGCTCATGCTTGCTTAAGAGAAGAATAGCGAAGGATTTCCTTTCGATTGTTTATCACGCATCTGCAAATAAGTTGAAGATTTTACATTAAGAGATGAGATTAAAAATGAGTTGTTATCAAAGTTGAACGATCGATTTAGCTGTGAGCATTGTGTTCAGTTTTGTTTATATTTGCCTTAAACGTGCTTTCATCATCACCCAAACAAAGACTGCAAATGAGCATCGAGAAAAACGACACGTATAATATGAAAGTGCCATAAACGTTCACTCAGCTAGCAAAGAAACAAAATGCCTTTTGCTCTCCAATATAGGACATATTCAGATAGAAAAACTCCTGAACTAGAAAGTCTGTTGGTACGAAAAATAGAAGGCTATTTGAACAGAACGTCCATCATACTGAAGAGAAAAGCCCGCTTATTAGCCTTTTTTGTATTTAACAGCTTTCCACTAGTGCCGAATAAGATGGGATGCCAGAGTTTCTATTCAACATGACGTGATAAGTTTATTATCAAATCTTTACTCCGTACAAGAGCCCTTCCCTCGCTCGTTGTAGTCTATTTGACTCTTCTAAAGCTACACGTTTTAAAGAACAATGAAAAAATTAAATGGCGTTCTCATCTCTCATCGCCTTAGCAGATATCATAGGCTTTCCAAAATTATTTTCCGGCTAAAACAGTTCTTCGTCACATCGATGAGAATCACCAATCTGTGACTGTGACTGCGGACGATCATTGAAGAACATCAATAATGCTTATTGAAAAATCACCTGCCAGTTATGATCCACTTGCTAATTAAGTCAATAAAAAAGGTGTTTTGATGCGGTGGTGCATTTTCCCCATCCACTAATTTATCGAATTTCAGTACACCAAAAAGAACTTCTTTAAACAATTTCCTTATTATGGATTCAAAATTTTCCCTTGTTTCTAAATGTGTGAAAATATAAACTGAGAATCGTCGATAATATATTGAATTCACTGGAAATTTCCCCCCAAAATACCTCTTTTTTCAAGTTTAAGTGTTTATATTTCACTGAACTTCTATCACCAAAAGTGAAAGTGGCAACTGTTTATGGTCGAAAAGAAACACTTAAATCATTAAGATGTCTATATATGTTGGTCTATCCCTCCATATTCTTTCTCGCAGAAACGATGGGAGCGAGATCGTTAACACTTGCTCGAAGGCAGTGGTCTTCCGTTAATATCATCACAGTTGCACCAAGAGGAGAAAGGATGAAAGTCAAACAGGAGAAGGAGGCTTGCATCAATTTTTATTTAACTGAAAAGGCATTCTTCAAAAAGCTGCTATCATTACTCGAAATACTAAATCTGCGGAATCTAATGATCTGAGGAGTCTGTGGAAGGCCTGAGCAAGGATTAGGTGCATATTCATATTTGTTCTCATAAATGTATGATATAAACATATATTGAATATTTTTTGGCCTTATTCTTCGTTGAACATAGCACACAACTATTGTTTTGCTTTATGTTGATGAGTTGCATATTCGTAAATACATTATGAGAGAAAACGATCAAGGCTATGTATAAGGGATGATGGATTATATCACACGCTTCACATAAACCAAACATAATTCCGTATGATGGTTATCCCAGTCATTTTATATTGTAAAGTTTTTTTCAGATGCAAAGGAAAAGGAGTTAAATCATTATGAGACCATAATAAAAAGTTGGAAGCAACTGTCATTATTCTTTCCTAATCGATGCAAGAAATGATGAGGTCAAGGAAGTGTAGGCGTGTGGAAATTGCCACATTTGGCATGCAATTTATTCCAAACTTAGGGGAACACTTGATGTTTGTAGTTGGAAAATACGAATGTTTAATGAAATCTCCGATTGAAATTATATGCTGAAAGGTTTCTTGGAGGTGTAACTTAATTAAAGTTTACTACACTTTACAATACAGTTCGTCAAATCGAGTTAAAGGGCATAGAGGGTTGCGTCCGATTGTGGTTTTTGATTTATCGTTTTCAGGAAGTGTACTCGACAACAATCCTCGGAATCGTTTATCGAGAAGCTCACAATTCGTATCGATAAAATTGATGTCTCTCTTCGGTAACACTTTTTAAAACGGTGACGTTCAATGTGCAGTAAAGCAAGTACATTTACAACTCATTTCACTAGTTTAGCGGAATTTTCTTTTCCAGAAATGAAATGCTCCACTAAACTTTTCGAGAATCGCTGTAAAGAGTTATTTGGAGAGAAAAAAAAATTAGGAGGAAAGAAGATGATTGTCAAAATTATGATATGTAATTAGGATAATATAAAGCGAAAAACAGTATATAAATGATAGAATTTCTTGCCACCATATTGTTTATTCTAATCTTACGTTTTAATGAAGTGAAGAAAAAATTTTTCAAGAAACTCTGACTACTTTAATACAACTTAAGTAAAACTTCGACTAGAAAGTTTGTTGGTGAGATATTGGAATAGTGCAATTTTTTACATTAACTTACAAAGAAACAGTAGCAAATTTTTGTTGCTAACCATCAATATGTGACTAATAAATCAACGAAAAGTGATGACAACGACTGTTAGGCGCTTTTTTTTTAGTTGGAATTTTTAAAGCTTACGCTCAACGCATATCGCTGTAATCGTTTTTACGCAACAACTTTGTTCATAAGAATTTCTATATAGTTGAAAAAATTCCCCATTAATATTTCATATTCTATTCAATTGTATAAACGCAAAAGACTTAACGAATCGAAGCGATATGACAATCGCTGAAATTACTTTACTCTTTAATTATCATAGATTGTAGTTTAAATACGTGATAATAGAAGCGTTGAGATTTGTAATTTTTAGACTAAATATTTCGTTCTACAATGCTTCTGTTTGTTTATTTCCTCTTAATGTTAGAAATCGAAAAAACCGAGGATACCCAAAATATTTCTAATGAAATAATCCTGAAAATTTGGAGTCTTTAGACGAATATTATTAATTTACGATAAAAATCTACTTACAAAGAAACCACAAAAATGGCAAAAAAAACCAAGAAAACACGACTTGATAGATGGAATTGAAACAGTTCATCAACGAGCTCTTTCCACCTATATAACTGCTGTAATTAAAAATTCTCCACTATATATCTTTAGACGATAAGAAATCAACTGTTTATACGAGGTCGGCGATTTGAAATTCATTTACGCAGTAATGCTTAAGCGGAAAAACTCGATTCGACATTTTTGTGGTTTTTTAAGCTCCGATTAAGTCGTTTTTCTATCGGATACGTTCCGTTGCTGGGCGACTGAGACTTCATAGACCAATTTAACTACAGTTTAAATTCACTTTCCATTAAACGCTTTAAAATTCTTATGCCTTCGTTGGAAAGAGATTTCTCAACCACAATTCCTAAAAAAAGTCGTACGCATGCCAACTTTTTGCCCCTACAGCACCCCACCATTCTCAATTTTTTCCGCCCGCATGGCTATGCTCTGCTCAAAATGCCTTAGGCTGCAGAATTTGACAATTAAAAATACGATCGAAAAATAATTGCTCTTCTGACGCACCTCAGTGTTGAAGAACCTTTTGTGAGGAAAATTTTTGCAAAAGTGAGTAATGAAAAATGATGGTGAGGAGAGAGCAGAGAACAGGAGAGGAGATGGGTGGAGAATGGGAAGGAAAGAACTTAGAATGAGTGAGTGAATGGAGGAATGGGAAACATTTATTATAATGAAAAATGATGGTGAGGAGAGAGCAGAGAACAGGAGAGGAGATGGGAGGAGAATGGGAAGGAAAGAACTTAGAATGAGTGAGTGAGTGGAGGAATGGGAAACGATTATTACCGGTATAAAAACATAGCTTATTCACTTCAAAAGTGTTGGCACCCTAGGAAAGCGGTTAAATTTCATTTGTTGAATTCACTTTAGAGTTCATATCTATGTAATTGTTGCCACGCAGAAACTTTTTTAACATCTATTTTTGATTATTAAAATAATATGGAATTTCTACATGCAACGAAAAATCTTTCTCATATTTATATTGCTTTGTCGGAAGTGATATTTTTTTTTTCATAGATTTTCTTCAGCTCATTCGTATTGTCTCTATAATTCTGTTTCATCTAACGATTTTGAAGCAGTCAATGGATATAGTGGAAAATAAATTTTCGAAATTTCCCGTGGTTCAGTTATTCTTTCGATTTGCCTTGTTTTATTTGTGTTGTTGTTTACTATCAAAAAGTCCTACCCTCTTTGTCAATGCAGTATATTTTTGTTGTGAATATGTTTTCTTGCCTAATATGCAGATTTTTATTGCTAAGAATTTATTAGAATTTCTTAATAGCCCCTATTACGGTCTGTCGTTGAGAATTATTCTTTGTTCGAGTGGAGAAGGAAACATAAGGCGATACGATTTTAACATCAGTCGTAATTCCATCATATTTCTCATAAGTTTACGTAAAAGATTTGATAGATGACATTTTTAGGTATGATTTTTGCCTATTCGTTGAATTATGCTCCATTCAATCAAACCACTAATCACGAGAAATCGTATATGCAGGTGTGTTTATAATACCTCTTTATTTTATTATTGAATGATATTACTAATACCTGTTTATTAATAATACCATTCAAATGGCAATGTTTCCTTTATCGCGGAATATAAGTCTTCAGTGCACTTGCAAAATTTTCGTCGATGCATTTATGCAGTTTCATGTCAGTGCTGCTCATCTTGAAGAAGTTATTACTTGACAAAGAAAAGTCATTCATAGCCTTTTAAAGATCGTTGAGAACCTCAGCTCAACGTCTGATCTAACGAAAGAATGCGTCAAATTAGCATTAAAACAGATCCACAGCTTTTTAATTTTGAATTTCGTTACAAGTCTCCGAAGAAAAATTAATACAAGCATTAGAAAATGTAACGCTGAAAAAATACATACAGTTAGAGCTGGTTATATCCAGGAAGCTTTGAGGAATCTATATAGACTGCAGCAGCTGAGGAGGATACGCATGCTGGCAAATGAAAAATGTAGAGCAAATGATATATCAGAAACGAGCACTGAAAAAATGTTTTGTTTCCGACACGGGGCGATGGAAAGATCCAACGCATGAAGTCATGATACTCATGTTTTTGACTTAAGAAAAAGTTACCGAAATGCGGTGCACCTTGCTGGCTGAAAAGTCTTTGAACTTTATGGAATATAATACAGGAATAATTCTCCTCCATCTACTAAAAATGAAAATTATTTTATGTACTTGAACTGGGAAGAGTGCAATCACTATGATATATTGCCGTTCCGACTTGAAAAGATAAAAATGAAGAAAGCAAAATTGTTGAATTACATTATTAAAGTATTTATGTCTCCAGATTGCAAATTTAAGATAAACTGCATAATAATTGTTATATTCTCTGTACTATAAGAATACCAAATTTTGGGAAATATCTTCATGAATAAAAGCTTTAGTTTCAAAACATCTATTACAGCAAAATTGCCAATTACTAAAGGTATGATTTATTTACGCTCCAATTTGAACAAATATCAAGCCTTTCAATTATCTAGGACAAACATCATCTAATGAATACAGTTCAAGTTTATATCAAAAGGCTGACTTAAGTGATCGTGTAATAAAGTTGCTTCTAGGAAATGGGATTAAAGCGGGTAAGTGGGATTAAAGTGGGTTCACCATTGAATTTATCGAAAAAATGCCCCACTTACTACTTGATCGAAATTTAATGAATATGAAAATTGAACCGACAACTCTGTTGATGCGTAATAATTAATATATTAATGTGAGCGCAAACGACAAGTCAACCCAAAGAAGATGGTTAAAAAAACAACGATGTTATATCCGTGAACGAATAGCCCACATTGAATCTCGCTATGTGATTTAGTAGGATGTATATTGATTTATATATGACGCGCAAAAAAATGAGCTGATATACTCATATTCAACTTATATCTGGTGAATCATACTTTTCTATAGTTTCCGCTATCAGCTGCTACGAATTATCCAAAAGCTATAATGAACAGATAAAATATTCGGTGTGCAATCCAAAATTCACATAAATATTCGATACCCGTTGAAAAGTATAGTCTGTAGCTAGAAAATATAAATTTCAATTTGTTGCTGTTATTCCGCTCCTTAAATAAATGGATATCACTGTAATAGCCGAAAGGTAACAGGAAAAAATTATACGAGAAGTCTTATCTTCATGATACGAAGAATTAAATTTCTTTTCCTATATCCGCAGAAATCTCATTGTTTTTAAACTTCTCTTCCATTATAATATACAATACATTACAATATAGTCATAGCGATGAACAAATGTGCATATTTTCGGCATATTTTTTTGCTCAGTTTCTGTGCATATATGAACGATGAATAATCAGCTGATTGACCGTCGAGATTATTCCTATTGCCTTCTTTTATATTCACCGTACATGAGAGTCACACATTTTCACAGCGAAGTTTTGTCTGCATCGAGCAACACTCATTTCGGTTACTTTCGAATTGCATATATAGAGAGATTCTTTATTGCTATATCTATATCGTTTTTGCACAGAATCATTGCAAAAATGCACATCTTAGATTGTTTAACTGATATGATTGCAGTAATTCCACTTCTATCTCCCCTGATTTCGTCGCGAAGAAAACTACTAAAAGATGTTTACAGTTCGAATGGTGACGGTCGCAAATCGCCATCACCATAGGGCTCAATGAGAGAGAAATAAGAGCTGAGGAAAATGTGCAATATATATATATAGTGTATATTACCCCAAAAACCGTTTTTAAGTGATAAAAGCATTTCCGCTGCCATTCTGTACTTAGATAGGCAGGAATTCACTCAGATTAGAACTCCATAACACTGTATACATACTTGTACAAATCCCTGTAGAAATATCCGCTGTGGATGGATATCTGCGTAGACCGATAACGATAAAGCTCAACGGTCGCTATACCTATGCATGGAAGCAGTTGCATATTCAAGCATGATGAAAGCCGCATCGCTTAAAATCTATTCAGAGGAATCCAAATTTTGCACACAGCTTATTTCTGTGCTACTGTTTACGTTTTCCCGGCAAAACACTCGACCCCTCCCCTCTCTTAAGGGGTTCTTAAACGATCATCAATACAATCGTCCGTTTCAGATGTTAGATTCTGAGCATTATCTCCCAAAAGCGAATGAAAATGAGAGAGAGTGTGTATACCCAAAAAATATGGCAAAAAACTCGCGAAAAATTGCTCATTTAATTGAGCATTGCAATTTTTTTTCATAGAACGAAAAAATCATCGGCCACATTATAAGCATTATCAAAACCAGAATGATATCGAAAAAAGTGGGAATATTCGCCGTCATTTTAACTTTCGACTGCTTCAAGCGACAAACTTTTTTCTAGCCGGTCAGAAGATTAAGTTGAACTGAACCGAGCCACAAGAAAAGCTTCCCATTTCAGATGCAAAACAGTTTTTATTTTCCGTCATTTCTTGGAAAAAATGCCTCATTAGTGACAACAAGAGCGAAGGCTACTGAGAAAGACGGAAAGAGAAAGAGAGATACTGAAAATTATTGATAATTATAAAAGGAATTTCCAAGAGAAAACAACGAACTATGAAATCTGATTGCTTATTTGCTAAATGCGCAATTTTGAAAGCTCTCTAAAAACAAAACCAATGCATCATATATTTGGTAGATAAAGAATTCAAGGCAATAAAACCGTCTCATTTTTAGCGTTGTTGAGAAAATTCGCCTCCTTTATGTCGAGAAATGAAATCGAATAGAGACACTGAAGTAAGGAAATAAAATTTAAAAAATATTGAAATGAAAACAAATCAAATATGAAAATATTGAAATGAAACTTTAGAGAAAAATATGAAAATGATTGTTATTTTTTGTTGAAATGAATCGAGAAAAATCACCCATCAATGATTTGATATTTCTTTAATCTGTTGTGCTATCGATATTTTCGTTCACAACAATATTCTCTAAAATCGACTTTTTCGATGCATTTTCCCAAAATTATCTTCATCATTCCATAGGGAATCGCTTAAAGTGCAATAAACAAAACAATATTGCCGAAGTGGGAGAAATTCTCCTACTATTTCAACGAATAAAACTATGCAATATCGAAACATTTCAATATTTATTCTTCATAGCGGAATAAAATATTTCTTTACAAATATATATTTATAGAACAAAATTTTTTTTAATATAACATCGAAATAAAGAAAATATTTCGGAATAATTATTGAAGATTTATGAGAATAATCGAAAATTTATCGACATTTCTTGAGAGAGTGGAAAAAATTAAAATCATCGAAATCACTGTCATTGAATGACGAAAGTGTTCTCACCAAGAACACATCGATGATTGAGAGTAGATATACTGGTGAAGAGAATAGATATATTAGTCGTTTCTCAAGGACAAAATTCATTCATAATTCGACAACAATATGCATGAAGCCGATCTCATCGTAACAATCATTATGAATATTTCTTTCTATGCCGAATAGAATTTCTGTAGATCTATTCTGAAGCTCTATCGTCTCCGAATGAGGGAATTACGGAGTTTTTTTTTTCAAAACACGTATTTGAAGGTGAGGAATAAGTTCGAGAATTAGTTGAAGTAAAATGCTAGAAGTGCAACACCGACAGTTTTCAAGTGAACTCTTCTAACACTTCTAAGATTGATCTCAAACCCGATCTCGTCTATGACTCAAACTTGTTACACTGCAAAATAATTTACCGGACCTGGACAGTAAGTAGGGCGCTGTTCTCCCAATATGCAGCTGCCACGATGATGGTTCTACCAGCCTCGCCACTCTCCTAATGCTTCACCTTTGATCCCATTAGCTTTCTTCGGTATTCTTTGCACTTTTTTATTGAGTGAATTAACCCATGGAAGGGCATCACGGGGACCAAATTTGTTTTCAAAATATGGTGCTGAATCACTCACCCAAAGAAAATGGGATTTAAGACTTAGTAATAAGGATTTCATTTGTTTTACGAATGCGAACTTTTTTTGAGAAAAAAATTTGGGTGCTCGAAGAAATGATCGAAAGGGCTAATATTCCATTCTCTCCTCTTCATTCTTATTTTATGCCTCGATTCTAAGCTAACTGTGAAAACAGGTGAGCTCAGAGAAAAATGAGAATGAACATCCTCGCGTGGGCAGCCCTATCCTCTGTTCTTTTTGTACTTAAACCAATAATGACCTAAAATGGCTGTCTATGATATCCTGCCAGATTTAACTCTCAAAAACTGGACTACCTGAACAATCGTTTCTTCCACAATCTTGGATCCAAAGAACTGATAAGCACAACGCCAGCAGCATCCATCTTAAAATCTATTATCTAGTAAATAGATAAAAAAGTTTGCATAATACTTCCGCGCTAATGTTCAGCCAAGCATTCCACCACCAAGCATGTTTGGTCACCTTGGTACCCAGAAAAAAAGGCTAATCGAGAACACTTGCCTTTTCTTCGGGTCCGGGTTCACTAGGATCGCGGTACAAGCCTACCCCAATCTTAATATATTTATTACCAATGAATAACTGCTACAGAATGACAATGGACACAACAGCTTTCAATAAATATAAATATTTACTTATAAACTCGTTCAATAACGATGACATAATAATTAGATTTCTTAACAACAGCTCTTCGGCAGAATACCGTTAAAAGCATTTAAAAAAGACGAAAAAGAAATAAATTCATTTCTAATATTCATACCGAAAAACTATTCAATTGAGCGCACCAAGTCAACTTATAAATGCGATATTTTGATCATCCTCCCCTCTCCCAATTAACTAAGGAACAATAACGAAGTATAGAAATACAGAGTGGTTTATGCGATACAGAAAATCGCAAATCACTCCATAATTAAGTTAAAATTTCGTTCTGAAGGAAGCAAACTTTGCGTACTTCACTAATGAAAATTTCCACCAATAATATGAAACAACCGCATCAAACGGACAATAATCCTTTCAGGCGAATGAAGTGACAGAAAATTACGACGTGGACAGCCTGGTAATGACCAATGTTATGCAACAAATGACCAGCAAGATATTCAGATAGCCACCAACTAAATGGACGTTACCTCAGTGTAGCGTTGAATTCTTTCCGACGAAACGTCAATTCGCATTTTTCCACGCAATCGACAAAAAACATTTCTCAACCTACTCTGTCAATTGCAGGGCGCATCATCAGCTAGAGACGAGCAGCACTCATTTAGGCTTAAACATGCATAATTGAACCTTCCCAAATATCGAACTATATCGGGCTTTATATACCCAACTAAGCTGTTCACAGATCGAACTTTTGATTAATGATGCTGAGCCTTACACGAATACTTCAAAAATATCGCATTACGCATTACCGCACCTAAACAACGCAACAATAACCAATTGAAGTTTAAACCACGTGTTTTCATTCAAACATTTTCTCTAACGTCGCAAGGCTTCCACGGATCTTTCACGCATAACGATATCCTTCTTTATTCATCTTAAACGGTCGCCTTGTCCTCCGTGTCGTCTCCTCGTTTCACTAAGCAATTTCAACATTAATAATACTAAAGAAATGGCACATCCAACACCCATCCATGACGTTTGAAGCTCATCAATCCTAAATCGTTTATTCCAATAGTGATCAAGCTTCCCTCCCCACACCTTCTAACAAAACCATGCACATTCTTACATATACTACAGAACTGTAATGACCAATTATGCGTTGAGTTGTTTGCTCGTTATCTTCTCGAAATTGATAATTTCGGCTCAAAACTACTTTGCAGGAATTGATCCTTCTCGACTTCTAATGCTATCTAAGATATGACGCTATTTTCACATTGCAAGAAATATTCCATGCATATCTCTTGCGACCTCAGATTACAACTCATTTGTCCATCCACCCCACTCAAACGATGTACTCCCTCAACTATATTCATATCCTCAACAAAGCTATTCTACTCACCTGATATATTATATATACCACATCCAGCTGCAGTTGCGCTTTGAAACCTTTTGATACACTCAAGCTGCATTTCTAAACCGCCGCATTGGTGATTCTGTGTGCTGGCTTGTGGCCTCAATTGGAACGGAAATCCAGAAAGTGTATCTATGTCAACTACTGGAACGGCTGCCAAGTAATCGAATTCCATCTCCTTTCTTCTCGAAGAAATTGAATAAAACAAACTGCTCAACAGCAAAACTGCAAAGATTTTCTAGACCGAATGCTCATTTCACCTTCCAACTCTTTGTCGGAATCCTCGCTTCTCCTCTTTTTGCCACGCTTTTTAGGATGATCCACATCATTTACCTGTACAAGCTCAGCAGTGATATGCGACAGGAGCTCATCTCGATCAGCCTTATATTCGCTCTGTAAAATGATATGCAATTTTTAAAGCTTCTAGCGCTTTATTACGTACATAAAATACTTATATAAAACAGAAAATACGAGCATATGAAAAAAACCACACAAAATGTACTTTTGTCCTATTTCGAATTCCGCTTGTCCAGAAAAAAAGTTTCGAAGCAGCTAAACATGGAAACAATCCTATTCAGGTCAACTCTTTCCATAACAAATATTGGAAAACGCGAACGCAATCACTCATTTTCAATCCCTTCTACTGCAGTATACGAGAAGAGAGTGGCAATTTTACCTTTTTCCATAGGTCAAACAAATGCGCCAATAGTCGCCGCATAATTGGTCCCATCTTGACACCCGTCCCGATCAAATCCTTTCCACTCACTGGGAATTCGGGCATTCTCCAAACACCAATTTCTTCAATAATTTCCGCCGACGCACAAACATATTTCGCAATTTCACGAACCATATCACGACCATTAATTTTTTTCTTATCTGAATGGAAAGAATATAACAAACATTTATAAAGTCGCACGAAAATGATGGACAAATCGTTCAGTATATACGTGAAAGTTTCACTGAATAAATCTACGATCAACATTTGCGTTGCTACTCCACACAATGGAATTTAGGCAACTCATCCCCACGACATCATTGATATTGCACTGAAAACGAATTTCACTGCAAATAAATTTACTTTTAATACTCTCATTCAGTCAAATAAAAGAAAACTTGGAAAATGCACTACTCTAATAGCTTTTCAAAACGCCACACTGCACAAATATAATTCATTGTGCTAATCCATTAGGTATAAGGTTGATGAGAGGAAAATGTTACTTAACGCACCTCGTATATCGAATGATTTCGAGGCTGCCTTGCGCAAGTTAAAATTATAGACTTATGCGGGAATGAAAACATTTAAAATATAACTGACTGAAGAAATCAAAGTTGGATTGAAAAACACGACCGCATGACGTCTGAACATATAAGAAACGAAGATGCTTACCGCGACTAGGAGCTTTTTCACAATCCAGGATTAGATCCTTGAAATACTTCATAGAATCGATGTTAGACCGTGCCTCATCTCGTTTCTCAACGATGAACTCAGCGAGTGACTTTTCTGCGTTAGAAAGTTTACACCTACAATTTCATGTATCACAATTACTGTCACTGCATTCTAAAACATCCAAGAATATTCTACAAATTATAAACTTCTCCTCTCCTTTCTCCCCCCGCGATCGTGATTCCGTTTATACATAACACAGTCGTTGACAAACTGACATCAAGAGCAATACTGCTAATGAAAAAAGTGAGCACAAAGGACCACTGCAGCTGTAAGCCAGTTACACTTCTCTCATAAATATATAAGACGTTCACCAGCATGAACCGATTCACTGAAGATCTGGATACGCTCACAAGCATCGAGAGCTACTCTACGAACCGATCACATAAGCACGGTTCGTAGGTTAATAAAAATGTCAAAAGCTCACGAAAACATGAAGGTTCTAATGGAAATAGCAATGGAACACATAAAATGCAATGCATCCGTCCACGACCATATCAATTCCAAGGACATCTATCACCGTACAAATCTTGTTGACCACGTCCAGGATCTGTACAGACATACACGTAATTGGGCAACACTCAGCGAGCTTGGCTGACAGTATGCGGACTACAAGGCTCATCAACTGGGTGTCTCTCTACCGAAGGCACCCAGTGAGCAAGTGAATCGATAGAAGACCCAGTGGATATATGCGATGACGAAAATTTCTGATGGTCAATGGCTGCGGTATGCATTCGACGGCAGGATGAATGGAGAAGAGTAGAGCTGTACGACTGTGATGAGGTTACTAGTAGAGATTCGACAAAGAAAATGAAGATGGTTGGCACTGATATATTAAACAACACAGTCAGAACAAAAACTACTACTGACCAAATACTAATCTCCTGGCAACTATGTCCCAATGCTTAAAGAATTGTGGCATAATAAATAGTAACATGCCAACCTCTTATGAAAAACGTCTATATCTTGCTGATTCTTAAACAGTGCGCTCAGCACCGTCATCGGTTCTAACGAACGATCACTGTTGTAAGTGAAAATCTCCCGACAAGTAGTCACATCGCAATCTTTCGGCAATCCAAGGAGAGATGCCAAGCCACAGCGCGATACCATCGTTGTCAACACATCTCCGCCGAATCGACCCACACAGATCTTCTTCAGCTCACTCCAAATACGCTCACCGCTAATATTCTTCAAAAAATATTCGAGTATATCCACAACTATGTGTGTATATAAATGTCACGAAACCTAGAAGCGACAAATACCCAAATTATTTGAAAAAAGAACATTAAGTGCGGAAAAAACAGCTCATACAGTCTATTACTGCCATTATTTCCTCCTTGGTAAAAGGTACCACTGTTGAAAAAAATTGCAGACCTCGTAAAGGTAAAGCGCCTTGGAATATATAAAGTGGCAACATTTCAGGTGGTAGAAGTTGCATAAGTAAAAAACGGAAAAATAAGTAGCCCTAATTATGGATGAATATGAATTTATTGAAAACGAAATTAATAAGCATACCATCAGTCCTTCTTTATTACTAATAATCGCATCAAGAGTGCTCTGTTCATGCGCGTCACCACTTTTGGCAATTCGTCCAAAGAAACGGAAATATCGCAAAATCCTCAGATAATCCTCCTTAAATAATAAAATTCCTAGGAAATTAATCACACTGATAAAAACTACTGACGATAATTGGAACTAAATTATGTATAAATAATGTATTAAAAGGTTCACCACCCTGAATATACCTCATTCTACAGGTACCCCATTGGACTGACCCTTGTATCACGTAGGAACCTGTGGTGATCCTAACTCCACCACGGATAGTTTCCGCGGCTACATTACCTTTTTTTTTAAAATAAAGGCTTAATAACACCTGCTGGAAATTGGAATCTGACTAATATCGCACGCAATAAAGGACGACAATTTATTGTCGTATGCACTCCTTATTGGCTAGACGATGAATTCCCGATTTTTCTCAGCAAGAAGGCGAATTTGACAAAACAAAATAAATAAGATGTTCAATGAAACGAATACCTGTATTCGCTGAGTGGCATCGCCGACAAAAGCCACACGCCTTGTTCGCAAATCTTCAATACCACCAAAATAATCAATCACTGTACCATCCAATTCTGCAATTGAAATCTTCAAATAAAGCACTCATTGATTTCGTTAAACCTGATGAAGCTCACAATAACTTTCTTTTCCTCTACCCGCTGCGATAAAAATTTTATCAAACATAATTAAATAAAGTTACATTGAAAAATTTATGCAGGATGAGATGGATTTCCCTTTTATTGCCCTTTAATTTCCATTGCAAATAACTTGAACTGCCCGATTTGAACATTTTTAAAAGCATTTTTCTCCACGTTTTGACTGAAAATACTTCAAGTATAAACCAAAATAAACCTAAAAAGAGCGAATTGATTGTGAGATCCCGTCGATTCGCATCAAGCTGCCAATCCGTCGTGAATTCAACTTTAGCTCGACGTCCATCACATACAACATCGATTCTACAAAGTAATCATTCTTTTATAAAAGAACGATGCTGTACTAACGATAGCAGTAAGACGAAGGATGAAGATAACCGCAATCTGACTGCCGATTCGAGCTTGCAAATAAATTCCAGCTAATAATATTTGACTTCATTCCTTCCACCACCCCCCCCCCCCTCCCCGCCATCCTATCTGGACTCTAGAGGAGGCTTCGGGTTAAGTCGCTAAGATTAGAATAAGATCACAGCGAGCAATACCATCGCGGGGAAATTCCTTATTACAACGCTTTCAACTAGCAGCGTTATTCAAAAAAAGCACCTCTTTTCCGCGACTGGCGATCTGCACCACAATCCTCGTGAACATCACATGGCACCTTAAGCTATCAACTTTATGTACCAATTTGTTGCCCATCACCTAATTACTTATAATTCTCTATTCACTTAATTAGCGACTGAAGTTGCTCCATTTCCGATACCACAAATTTCCGACGCTTACAACTAAACGGCAATGAAAGATTTCAATTTGCTTCCGCTTCAATTGAACCTCAGAGTATTATCGAAACGATTTCTTAAATAAATCTCAGAAGTAAATATTATAAAAAATCAGCGAGCAACTGTCAATGCTAAAAAATCTCATGTCGAACATACCTTAGCGTAGTTATTTCGAAGTTTTCTTTATCATCAATACGGCACGTTATCGTACCATGCTCTTCACCATTTTTATTCAGCATTCGAATACCTTCCCTGTTGAATAATTCCTGAAACGAAAAAAACGCCTCTTCATCGCCGCAGAATAAAACAGAAAACGGAAAATAAGAATTACTTTGCTGCTGACAACGGAATAATGTAGCCCTCTCCAACAGAGCAATAAAAAATCCACCGCATAGGAACCACCTTAGCCTCACCCACTTCCTCTTAATCTGAGGTTATGCACTGCTTCCCTCGTGCAGACGTCCAGATAGTAGAAAGAACCTCACCAAATAAAGGAAGTTCAACAGCAGATGTCTCAATCAACTGTAGGGAAACAAACTGAAGAAATGAAACGACCTTCATCTGCGACGGTGTTGCATCGGATGCAAAATCAATGTCTGCAGGTTTCAAACCCATCAGCAGATCACGTACGGCACCACCGGCCATCCTGCAATCATTCGAAGCGATGCTTCCCTGGTCTTTATCTCTTAAAAGTTGTGGGTAGAATGAAGTTGTATTATTTCTGCCAAATATGAGCCGGTGAGATATATCGTGATCAAGCTACCAAGTGCTTTACTTGGTAAGTCCTGCGGCAAAGCATAGAGCCTATATTCGAGTAATTTGTCAACGCACCCAGTTGACGGTGTACGTGGAGGACCTTTAGATTCGAGCGTGAGAAGAACAAAAAGCTCGAGATCCCCTCTCAGATCTCTAGAAAACATGAAGCGGAAATTGTTTCTGAGAGGCGGCTGACGCAAAAATGACTGAGATGTGGAAACATAAAATCCCTTCAAAAAAACGTGGGGATGCGGGAAACAAAGCTTGGCATTCCCTTGAAAGACGAAAGGGTAGCGGTGGAATAATTTAAAAAAAACGTATGGGTGGAAGAACCTACAGATCTTTTCCCTTCATCTATCGGAATAGTTGCCTTCTTCTGTCGTTCTCAAGTATCGACGAGAAATTTTAGGCGCTATAACCAAATTTCATAGAACACTTCTAACTGACTCTATTGAAGAGAGTATTACAATAAATATTAAAGATGATCGAAGTTTTCCGTCCTCAGCGATAGCATATCCATAAAGATCGGCTAGAATTTAAAATTTCCATCGAATGTGGAATAAAAATGTAATAAAAATATCGGTATAGTCGGGAACTCTCAATTTATAGAATTCTAAAGTTCTAGAATATCTCTGAAAATATCCTTTAAAATATTTTTATTTCTTTATTTAATATGGAAATTTTAGAAGAGAGCAAAATCAAAATGAATGAATACCTCAGTTGAAATTTATTAGCGATGAAGAGATCATTGAGTTTTTTCAGCTCAGGTGTGAAGAGCGAACGAAACTCTTCCGAATCTAATTTCATCGTTATTTTACGCTTCGAAGCACTCGTCGTTTGTATATTTCGAGCAATGAATGAATATTTTAAGCATTGCAAGAGTTGTTTCGTTACGAAAAAACGATTGCTCAGAAATAGTTCACGCCACATTTACATATAAATCACACCATTATCTATAAATTAATCTAGCTTGAAGTATTTTTATGGAGACGTATAAGTGCACGCATGTGCTTGATATTATGAAAATGGAAGAGCACGATGTTAAAGGTGAGCTAAATCAACAATCTCAGCTATGAAACGTCCCACTTGCACCACCTTAGGTAGGTAAAATGTGAAAATATGGTAGTGGAAATCAAAGAAATTCTCGACCGCCATATGAAAAATAACTTAGTGAGGAAATTCATCAATAAAATAACATTAGTGAATAGTAACGACGTTGTGGTACACGGTTTAGTTACGAATGTAATGGTACTCGGTTGATGACGCCTCTAAACGGCAAAGAAATTGCCTATAAGGAAATTACTCGAACATATAGTTGTTATAATGAACGAATGGCTATCATCAATAAAACAGATATGAAGCCTTCTACCATGCCCGGGCTTCTTTAAACTTTCATAAAAGAACTTATATTGCGACGAGAGAAACAAAATACAATTAATCACACTCACAGTCTAGCCACCTGACCATTCAATTTTTTCCAAATCCGGATCGATTTTAACTCATCTTCATCTGGTCATCGGTCAGACTCGGCCTCATTATAGCTTCAGGTCGCTCCTGAAGACGAACCTCAACTCTATTAAAATCCAAGATAAGACTTTTCCGGAGAATAATTTACCTGAATTTTTATTAACCAATGATTCTTAACTATCAGAATTCGAAAAATTTCGAAATTCGAGAAGGAAGCGATATTCCATGTTAGCACTTCATAATCACCCATCGATATCACTCGCCAACCCACTTCTCAAGAAACAAAACATTTAACTTGCTTGATGCATATCAACGAAAATGTTTGATAGCTGCAAATTCAACTCGTTATCGAATTCTTTGAAGCATCAGTGAAGGGCGCTCCCTTGTGACCGATGACTGTGTGTTGCAGCGCAAAAGCTTGTTTCATTCACTATCAACATCGGGCTCCATTGAATAAATTTCAAGTGTTTCGCGTATACTGCATACATCTGATTCCACGTAAGTACACATTACTTCAGGTATACGAGTAAGTGATATACTACACAAACAAAAAGGAATGTGCTGGTCGAAGGTAGTTGACACCATATACTTATGTTATCAACGCTCAGATACCAGCCCAATGAATTTCCAGTTCATCGAAATCAATTGCAATCAGTCACATTTGAAAGCATTTTCTCGATGCACCTAACTCATTTATTAATGTCTAAAATAATTTTGAACCAACGATGCTATCTTTTACTAAAATATTTCTTTTCAGTTCAGTTTTGGGCAAAATTTATCATTTATCCAAAGAAACACTGGGAAAATTCGTATAATTTAAGTACTTTATCAGTGCATAATAAATGATTAAATATGAGCATCTTATTTTTTGCATGATACGTTGTCGGGTCCCTTTATCCGAAAGCAAAAAATCTATGTCGAAAATATTCTATTAATGGAATGATGAGGGTACAAGAAAATGCCTTATTAGCCGTGAATTGCCGTAAATAATATCTTTTGGGGTTGTCTGAGCATTTCAACGGTATATACAATAACGATCAATTTTTCAGTTGTCTGAATGCAAATGATTTGTTAAGGTTGATTGGTCGAGGAATGATTTGACTCTGATGAAGGAGAGGGACGACATTTGCTTCCAATATGTAGAGCGAGCTTTTCCGAACAGTTCAAATCGACTGAATTGGGAAGAAAAATATTACAAATCACCTCAAAGTTTGCTGTGTTTATTGATTTATATATGTATACAATGATCCTAAACGCTTTTGAAAATTTCATTTCCATCTTCGTGCAGACGCAAACTCGCAGGCATACTAAGCAAAGCATCTGCCAGTTGAAAAATTCCATAATTGAATTGCTTATGGTTGCCGAATTCGATTGCGTTTTGCAGTATAACTAAAATTCGACATAGTAAACTCGTTGGGCAAAAAATTTCCCTTCTAGAAAGCGATGTTTTTAGATTTGTTATGTAATATTAAATAAAACCGAAATTATTATTGTACTCTTGCTTCAAAGAGCTAAATGATAGGCGAGTCTCTTTTTGAATTACTATTTCCTCAACACAATCCTGCGACGTCCTTCTCGTCAATGAAATAACGTTAAATTACTCGTATCTTCAGTAAGTATAATTATTGATGAAGAAGTTTGTTTAGTTGACTTTATTCGCTTGAGGATCGCTGCGAATGCAATAGTGCGCGTGCTCCTTCGAGTGCATCCCCATGTTATCGGTGCTAATATAGGAAATAAACTCACAGAATTCTCTTTTCTTGTAATTTCGATAATTTTTAATGCAGATCTCTATCATTCTCTGAAACATTTTTGTGCTCGTATTTTGTATCGTATTTTTCCTTGTTTCCAGTTTATAAAGATGACTCACAAAAATATTGTTGGCTATTCGCTTGTAATCCAAATTATCGTTATTTTTTCTCTCAAAAGAAAATGAAGTCTTCGGAGCTATTAATGAGGAACTATGAGGTTTTTTGGAGTTGACTGAATTTCTTCAGGATTTGAGACGATTTCATTCAATGATCATAATAGAGAAAAATCAATCCTAAATGTACCATTTGATCTCCATTGTTTCATAAAAACTTAAAGTGAACTAAATTCCGCTGTAGTTCTTTTGAAATTCACTCTGCTTTGATCTACTCTGTTGAAAGATTGAGATGAAATGTATGCTGTGAATGAGATCTTCAATGGTAGAAATATTGAACAAATGATTTGTGTTATGGCCAATGTGAAAAATTATGTTCGAACAATGACCTTTTATCCTGAAAATTAATCTGAAAATTTATGTTATTTTAATAAATTCCATAAAACTATTTGAAGAAAAATGGCTTTACCGAATTTAATTCTACCAACTTACAAGTATGAAGTTATCAAAGGAATTTTTTCCGAACTTTAAAATTATTAAATGTCTTATTTTGGTTTCCGTTTATTAACATTGTTTGTTATAGAGCTCTCGGCTAATACCGCTTAGATCTTTGAGAAGTTGTTTGTGCATCATATACTCTATCGACCTGACTTGCTGAATCGAACTGTGCTTTTAGTTGGTTCGAAAGCAAAAAAAAAAAAAATTGGATGACTCTCAAAGAAAGTTCCTTCCTGTTTACACCCATTTGAAAGCTTCTTTAGGTTCGTTTCAGATATATTTGAAAGTTTCATAGATTACTCAACAAAAGTTCAAGTCCGACTCATCAGTTTTATTATCAAATGGAGCCGAATTTTGTTTGCATACTGCGCATATGACGCATTTAACTTTAAAGATTCTGTAATGCACAAACAACTAAATCTTCATGGTATTTCGTTTTTTGCCGTTTTTTTAAGAAATTTCTGTCCATCTTCCTTATCAATTTCTCTTAACTTCCTTATCTATATATTGGAAATTGAGTTTTTTCCTTTGATTATTCGTGAATTTGGATTCCCTTTATTATTTAAAGAAAACGTTTATTCTCTTAACTTTACTACTTATTTTGACTATTATTATCATTCCATAGCGATATTTTTCCTTTATGAGTTTATTTCATTTCACTCGCTTACATCGGTGAAAGGAAAAGTTTCATAGAGAAATTACAATTTACAATAATTGCATAAATCCTAAATCGTTATTTAAGATTTTCACAATAATTTCATTAAAAACTGCGCATTTTACTATAAATATTCTTAAATTATTTTCATAAATAATTTTTTTAATAGTTTATCAAATTAAATTTTCGTGTATTATTTATTTTATAGAGGTGATTTACTTAACTAACTAGTAATCGATTAATTAACTAGTAACTAAATAGTAACTAACTAGTAACTAACTAAACTGGTAACTAACTAGTAACTGTAACTAGTAACTAGTAATTTATGTTTCCAAATATCGTTCTCTCTAATAAAAGTACTCAACTAATATAGGGAAAATGCAACAAATGTCACAATTTCTTCCATTAAAAGTGATCCATTTGCTATCTATTGATTGAAAGAATCATCGACGATATTTTCTTTTCTATATGTTGAAATGAGAGAAAATTTTTCTATTCTTATGTTAGCAATAATAATAGCATTGAATAAATTCATTGTTAAGAAGTGTTTATATTTGATGCTGTAAAAATTGGGCACTTTAACGAGCGATGTTCAACGATGTATTCTCGTTTTTTCGACTTTATACATTCGATATGAATATTGCTCTTAGCAAACCGTCGCATTCGCACATCAGAAATTTTCCGCTTCACGAAAGGCTCTTTGGAAAATTTGGTTAGAAAGAAATGAATATTTTCCATTTTTTTCAATCGACTTTCACTTCAACGATGATCGCTCTACGTGAAAGGTTTATTTTTACATTTTAAAAAATGCATTTTTTGTTTCATTGAATTTTACAAAACTATCTCATCGAAAATTCTGTCAGATATATTTCTATGATTTAAATTCTTTTTGGGGAGGGGGGGACTCAAAACCAATTAATTAGCTAATATGTGATGTATTTATAGCCTATCTTTCATATAAGCGAATATCTTTACAGCAAAAATATCAACAATTGAATAGCCTTCCTGAAAGGAAATAACGTTTAAGTAATTCAGAATAATTCAATGTTTTCTGTGGCAACGAATCGATCCACTTATATATAAATCTCCATTACTTCGGTGATGTCAAAATGTTCGTAAAGAAACGGAAGTTATTCTTCCGAATTAATAAAATTTTTGATCTCTTTTCTTTTATTTTTTATTTTTTGTAACCTATGTTAGCTCTCATGATATGGTACCATTCAATTTGACAATATATGTAATGTTTTGATATAATAACGCCGGCATTTTCATTATTTTCTTATTTGTATTCAAGAAATACGACTCTTCGGCTAACCGAATCGGCTATTTTCACTAAAAAACTTCTCGTACAAGAAATTTGGAACCACCTTTATATGTTCCGCCATATTTTAATGTCCTATTTTCTGAACTGAAATTTCTCCACATAAAAGTATAAAATAAAGCTTTGCATATCGTGCTTGGCAAGTTAATATTTATTTCTTATTGCACTCATAAAGATGATAGACGTAAGGCTTTAGTCGGATCTGTGATCCTCAGGTTCCTTGGCTGTAATACTTGGTTTGGTATGAGCTAAAAGTACGAAGAAAATGTGACAACTTGCTTGCAATATTTTCGATATTTAGAAAATAGTTGTTGCAATTCGTAATGTTTTTCCACAGAACGAAATTTACGAGGCAAACTGTCATTTTAACTGACCTTTGTGAGCTTTAGCAAAGGACAGGAAACAATTCGCTTCGACGAAACAATTGTTTAGGATTTTTTTTTTCTATTACTCAGAAATTCGAAACATTTCGGCGAAATATCAGATAGAAAAGAAAATTGTCGCCTTTATATAATAATAAAATATTGCCACTACAGATATATTTCTTTCGTTCTTCGCTTTCCGCGGTTATTAATTACGATAATTTTTATTGTTTCAACTGCTTTATCCGTTTTCTCGATATGGTACAATAAGATGGCGATCATATTCGATCCTCGTATCGTATGTTTCTCCTAAATTCACTTTATTCTTGAAAATTTTCACACTGCTTCATTATCAATGGATCTTCGTTCATAAATAAGCTTTGAAATTTATTTCACATTAAATTGTTGAGTCTAAACCGTGATAATGTTGAGTCGTACTTCCTTGCTCTTCTATGAAGTGGAGAATTTTTAAATGAGCTGACGATTTTCGAGTTTTTGATAAAAGAGTTCTTTTCTTTGAAAGAATTTTCTGCTCATCTTTACGTGAAAAAGAAAAGAATGCTCGACCTACTTCATCACACTAACTTCGGAAACCACGTCACAGTTAGTATATATTTTTCTATACACTTACAACCATAATGGTCTTATAAAATGAACAAAGAAAAATTCTTTTAATCATATGGAAAATGAACTCTAAATCATCAATGTATCAGAGAACAATGAAGTAACGCTTGAAACTAGTAATGCAGAAAATTTGAGAACATTGAATTAGTGAAGATAAGATTCCAAGATTTTCCACCTATTTTTCTGCGATTTTTCAGAGATCATATAATTTATAAAATTTGTTTTATCTCAAATTCTCATCTGATACAGGTATATTTAACTAATTCGGGTGCTATTTACATACAAATTCAGGTATATTTACCAATAATTGTGACAATAACTAGCATACCATTTCCCATCTCGCAAAATATTTATGTGAAAGGGTTTCTTTTTTGCAAATTAAGGGTTTCGAGACACGAGAAACACCCCTCTCAAATCAACGGCTTGCGATACAAAATCTTCCTCGCTCAGCTGCAAAGAGCAACGAATTCACATCGATGAGAATAAAAAAGAACGCTTCATTCAACATCACTAGCTACGAGTGCGTTTTGACTATACTTTGATTATTTTTTGCTTCGACAGCACAATGAAACAAATCGAACAGAGTCGATTGACTTACTAATTTTCCTCTTCAAAACCATGAGTAATAAAAATAAACGTGGAAGTGATCCTCGCAGAAATGGTTAAGTGCTTTATTGTTGTGAATGCACTCGGTATTTGTTGTTTTCTTTGTTCGTCATTCCAAAATTTCCTCTAGTTCACCTAGAATGGTTCTGCATTTGGAATCATTTGAGTGAGTGCATCTGAAATCATTTTCGCCTTGGAATCATTCATTTAAGAAATATGAATGATTCCAAATAAAAGCACAACATTCATCACTCCTCCAATTTCTAAGAATAACAGCGCAACCAGAAATTCACTAGGAAGCATTTTTTCCAGCATATATGACGTTAGAAATGTAAACGATAAACATCCAAAGCAATTTTTTACGTAATCAATATTACTTTCCATAAATGTTGTCTATTTAGTGAGGAACTGGCGAGTCTTCCGGATGTAACTGTTGCATATGATGGATATGGCATTGATTCCTCACCAACATTGGATGACATTCGTGGTGCTTGTGATCAGTATTTCGCTTTGGGAACCTTCATACCTTACAGTTATATTGAGCAATTATCAAAGATCATCTTTCGTGTCGCATCATTCGATAATGTTTGTTTCCGCTTATATTAAAGAGTTTTCTATGATAGTTGCTAGAGATGAGATTTGTATATCGCATTTGAAGGGTTCTCCAACTTTTATCACCGTATGGTAGGAAGTATGATAGTAGTTTATCGTTTCAAACATAGCATATAGTACATAGACGACAAGAGTGTTTAATTTGATAGTGTATAAAACAATCATTATTATTTTATTGCTACAGAAAATCTTCTATTTTCGATAATTTTCACCATTATTTTAGAAATTCGTTAAGCATTAAAAAGTGGCCTTTCAACTATTGCAATTTCTTACGAGGATGTAGTGATATGAAATACTGAAATATAATTATTGAATATCTTATGAAATGAGGAAATATATGAATATTATCCTTGAATAGTTGAACAAGAATCAAAAAATTACTTTATTTGACTTATAGGAATAGGAAAAGGAATAGGACTTATAGGAATCTTTTCAGATGACTGAGTATCGCTAGTGCTGAAAATTTCCCTCATATTTCCAGTCTTTTCTTCCCTTAAACCTCAATTATAATACTGCGAATAACGAGCATTCTGTATAGACTGCAAAAATAGGTAAGGCTGGAACGTAAATAGACCAATAATTGGTATTGCATGAAATTAAAACAGTTAAGAGCTCACAATCGACTAGACTTCTTCGAAACGGGACAGAAATTGCATTTATGCATATTTCTGAGTAAGTGCATAAAATGTCGTCTCTAAAGTGTATGCGAAGCATTTGCGCAATTTTCTCATGAAGGTAGTAGAATAGCCAAGAATTTATCACTTATCAGTGGTTATTGTCACCGAAGTTTTTTTATAGAAACAGATAAAATACAGATCGTCGTCAAAAAACATAATTTATCATTGATTAGCTTATCACTGATAAGCTAACAACTTTTTTTCGAACGCCGAGCTTTTCGAAGTGATGATGTTACAGCGAAAGAGGTAAGCATGTTTATGAGCGAATGCATTCATTGATTTGAGTTTTTGATTTCATTCTCTTATTATAAATATTTTTGTTTCTCGAGTTATCCATTTAAATGAGATTTTTCTGTTTAATAAAATATTTCAGCTCTTCACGTTGGAAACAATGAGTCAACTATGTTATCTCGATACGCTCATCGATGAAACACTGAAGTCATCTTCTACCACTCCAAAGAATATCAAAAGGCTACCATATTCGTTTAATCTTCCATATTATACGATATGCCCGAACATGCAAATTATTTCGAATAGTTGTGAATCGCTGAATGAAAATGAGTCCGATTTGTTTTTGAATTTACTTCATTACCTACATTTTTTCCATAGAATTTTTGTAATATTGTGAATAGATCTAGAACGAATATTGCCAAAACGAATCAAAATAAGATTTGGAACTAAACGGAGCTAATGATGAATATGATATGAGCGGACATGCAAGGAAGGTGGAGCGATGACCGATCGTTTTCATCTGAGGTCACATCTTCATCACAAGTTCTTTATTCATTCTAGTTTTCAGACAACATTTTTAGATAAATCAATAGCCGTTTCGAGTTAGCAATTTAGTTGGATTGGAAAATTCCGAGGAGTAAATGCTTTAGCTATGATGTTCGAAAAAAGGAACAAGAGAGCACAAAAATTGATGAATAGGGTTACTGTTGTTTTTTCAAACATTGAAATCTGAATTTTTAAAAAGAGGCTACCGATTCTGAAAATATGAGGATTCCTTTCAACCTATTTTCTTTCATTTTTATTGCGTTAATGACCAAAGTAAATGAGAATATCGAATAACTTATTTCGTTTGCTTTAGCATTCAGATATTTCGCTCTATGGTGCTAAAATGTTCCTTGAACAATGCCCCACAACAATGTTTCACATCGATCGCCCATCAACTCAAGAATATGATTTTTGAAAAGAAGAGCGGCTCAATCGTTGGGACGGACCCTATCTACGTCGCCGCTGTTTTACCTGTAAGGTGCTTTCTTAACGGTGCTGTTTCGTCGATGAACAAGCAGCACCTTCTTCGTACTATAATTAAACTTATTGAAGCAATAATTATATCAGCAGTTATAGGTGAGATTATAATTAAGATGAAATTATCTTCAAAACTGCTCGGAACATGGCCAGTAGTCGTCGTTTTAACCGTTCGGTATTATCATATTCATCACTGAAATCGAAGAGAGAAAAAATTTGGCTTTACCCAATAACAGTAATGATGGAAAGAATTTGTTGTGGCAGTAGATGAAGACGAAATCAATAACGACAATAAAGAGCCTTGATCCTAAACTACAATGCAAATTTTCCACTTTGCGACACTTGCGCCCAATCAAATCAAACAGTTCGCTTTGCCAGGATCAAATATGGTTAATATTGTTTATAAAAGAAAGCTACTGAATGATAAGTTACTTGAGCCTTTTAAACTTACATGTTCCCTATGTCATCCTACTCGTTCCCTTACTCACCTCCTCCGACCCCTCCCTCCTCCCTTCACCACATTCGCTTCTCATCGCCATGGCAGAGGAGAATTTCGTTTCGACTGAATGATTAAGCTAGCTTATAAAGCTGAACTACAATAAGCGAATTTTGCGCAATAAAAAGCAACAGATCAACTCATTTTCGAATTTGATTTCACACTATATCATTGCAAATATAAACCAAATTTGATTTGTTCAAAAATTTCATCTACTTTCAGATAATTGTATCGTTGGATGGTTCGGAAGATTTCACCTTCTATAACGCATTATTGAATAATCTCCAACAATATTATAGTAAAGGAGAGTTACTTTTAGTTGGAGCATCATTTAATATGAAACAAAAGCTTTTCGAGAATTTTTTATTTTCTGATGTATTATTCGGTTTATTAGCAATACTGTTGATTATATTTGTAATATTCCTCTATTCGAATAGTATTCTATTCACATTTATTGTTTCGTTTATGATTATCCTCTCAGCTGGTGTCTCATTCTTCGTCTATACGGTACTGATTTTTTTCTTTTAAGTTTTATCCCTCGTTTAATTAGTGAATATTAATTAATTAGTGAATTAATTAATTCATTCATTGAAATTTTAATTTTTTGCCTCAAATTTGCAATCTTTTTTGACAATGATAATATCTTAGCATTCATAAAATTCATGCGTGATAAAGTCTTTTGATAAATTCCTTTATGAGAAAATATCGCTCGGATTCATAGAGGAGAAATGTTCTAGTTCCGATGTAATCAAGTTGACCAATAAATTGCCTATGGAAATCATAAAGAAGATAAAGGGAGAATATGATTACTTCACCTGACCTATTAGTTACTGAAATGAAAGCTTAGATCAAGTGAAGTGTTTTCATAAAAGAATTTAGGTGATATTTCGTGTGATGTTCTTCCCGTTTCTGAATCTTCTTGCGATTATACTCATCATTGCGGTCGGTGCCGATGACGCATTTCTCTTTTTATATCAATATCGAAAGCACAAGAAAGTAAAGTCTGACACATATACTTTAATTAATTTTTCATGATATAAATTTATATGCAAGGATAGTAGGGATGGCTTAGAAGAGCGGTAGGAAGGGAGGAAAAAGAAGAGAGAGAAGAGGAGGGAGAGAGGATTAAGATAGAGTTTCTGGCTTCCATTTTTGCTAAACGGAAACGATTTTTCCTCTACATAAGCCGAAAGGAAACCAAAGGAATTCCATCCATCACCATTATACACTAATTCATCCGAGATTCATCAAAAATTGCGCCATTAAATGAAGAAAATTAATAAGGAATTTTTAACAACCATAAATTTCTATCGGAGGATAAGCGTGATAGTATGAATTTTTTGCTTCATCTTTTTCTTTTCAGGAGATGAAAGCAACGCTGCTATTCGTCCGAAGAATGAGCGCTGAAGAGATATCATCAGATGATGAGAAGGTGGTCGTTGAGATTCTATATAAAAAGCAATTTATGAGATGTAAAAAGCAAACAAAATTATAGAATACGTTCGTGCTCGAATGTTAACATTAATTATAGTTTATGCAAACAATTCATTCATGAATATTTGTAATCTATCATTTATTGCACATAGAATATACAAAATATGGGATTATCTGCTATAGTTCAGTGGGCCACTCACTCAGTGCTAATATGAAGCATTTGCGGATATTCCCATTCTTATTCATCTATAACACTTGTATTAATATAAACATATTGGATTAAACGTTAAGAACATTTTGTTTCATTTTCAGATGAAACGGAAACAAAGTGATCGCATACGGCGCTGTCTCAACGATGCATTATCACATGCGGCAGTTGCGATGTTTGTTACCTCAGCGACAACTGCGGTAGCATTCTACGCAAATTTGGCGTCGAAAATCGTTGTTCTCCGGTAATGAATTCTATTTTCTTCAAATAAACCTTTTGGAAGAGCCTAAAAGTATGCTATACATTCATTAACTGGTATGTTTAAGTTATGATTTTCAATTTTCAGAAATCGGAATTAACTAAGCACATAAATGTTGAATTTCATGCATTCACCGAAAGAATAAATTTCAGTTTCTGTTTAGTTGGAAGTTAGCTTCAAATTTTATTTGGTCACTCTCTCCATCTCTAATGCAGCTAAAATAGATCTGATTGTTGCAGAATTGCAAAGAAGCAACCCGCAGAATGCTTATTTCTTTTTATAGCTGTTGGAAATTGCTAATATGAGAGAAATGCTTGCGATAATTGTGGTGCAGAGAAAGAAGAGCAGAAACGAAAATAACCCATGATTTGTAATTTGTTTAGTGTTTTTTCTTTTTCTAAACAAATGGCATAGAAATTTCCTCATCCTTCTCAAAATCTCTACAAATATACTGTTGAATAATGTTAATTAATGCTATTAAATTCAGCACTGTTATTGAAGATTGAATTATTTTAAGTTCTAGTCGATTCTGTTTAAGGTGTTTTGGTATCTATGCAGGTACAACAATGGTAATTAATTATTTATTCGTAATCACGATACTTCCGGCTGCAATTCTAATAGTCGACGATGAGAGAAGTAAATGTTGCGCGCTGTTTCTTAAGAAACACGCTCTACATCATGCATTGAGCAATATTCATTCACTCTATGAGGGTTGCGTTGATAAAATATTCGGGAGTTGTATACCGCATATTGTTCACCGTCTTCGATGGATATTAATTGTATTTGCATTGATCATATTTGCAATTTCGATCTATGCGATTGTCAAATATCCAGGTATCCGATTACCTGAAAGCAACTCAATGCAGGTTCAATAAAACTTTCATTTTATTATTTTATTTCAGAAGAAATCAAGAAAAGTTGAAATCTTTTTTCAAACGTGGAAAAATTTTGTTACAAAATATAACAGTTTTCAATCAGGTTCAGTTAATTTATTTAAGTTTTTTTTTAGAAACCAAAATTAGAATTATATATGAATTAATCATAACCACTATTATTTTTCATCCAGTAAGATTAATAATGAACTGATATTATCATTTCTTCATACTAAAAGAATGAAAATATAAGATTAGCATGAGCAAGGTAAGTTAGAATTTTGTTATACAAATATACGCATTTTTATTCTTAGAACACTTTGTAACTATTATAGTTTCATGTGTTGATGCTTCCTAAATGATTGGTTACTAAATATCGTTAAACAAATGTAACTGACTTATAAGGAGTTTAAAATTGATTAGTCATTGGGAATCTCAAATGATTCATAAAATCACATGGAAGCGCAACATGTTCAACTTTTCTGGAAAAAAAGACCACTTATTCCGTCAAAAAAGAATTCTCCAGGATACCCAAATTCATATCCAATATTCAGACTTAAACTTCACAAATTTCTGTTCAAATATGGTAAAGTAATGAGCCAGATTTGTTTGGAGGAGGAGGAGGAGAGGAGGAGAAAATGGTAAAGAAACGCTAAGGCAATTAGAATTTTCATATTATAATAGAAATCTATTTGTATATATGCTGAAATATTTCATAAAAGAATTATAAAATATTTTCAGTTTCTTCGCTCCAATCACCCATATGAATGGTTTGATGAACACTCCGCTAAACTGTTCGATTTTACGAATGGCCAACGATTAAAGATGAATTTAGTTGCAGTTTGGGGAATTGCACCGACTAAGTTGGTGTTTATTTTTAATGAATGAATAATTTTGGAAGAACTTTTAAGAAATCTCTCTTCCTAAATTATTTGTAAGGTATCAGAGTTGGAAAATGACGATGAAGGTATTCTTCTGTTTAGAGACTCTATCTTATCTTTAATCTAGTTTCGAAAAGAAACTTTTTTTTTCAATTTCTGGTTAAAAACTATGGAAATAGTTCTGCGTATCTTTGGTTTAACCATGATTAATATATCACATTGTTTTTATTTTACACTAAATGAAGACATCGCTTAGAATTTTCTCAAACACTCATCTTTTAAACGGCAAAAACTCTTAAGCGAAGCTGTTGCAATTTCCTTCCCCTTTCTATTTCTGAATGAGGGTATGAGCTCAAACCTGAACTGTCTGTGCAACATGCAGATGCCCTAACCATCCTGACCACATCACCATTTTTCCCACGCTTTCTTTCACGTCCACGGAAATTGTATCGTTTGTTTCACACCTGAAGAGTATAAATAATTCTTTCGTGTTGATTCTGCAGAACCGCAAGCACTCTTAATCCGTCTGAAACTGGTTCACTAGTGGTCGACCCACTCTTCGAATGGCGTTTATCCAACAACTTTGCTTATTTTGAGGTAAATTTTATTCTTTTCTGGATCCGGTTAGAGCCTCATGATATGTTTGAATGAGAAGGCCACCGGCATTTTAAAAAAAAATCTTTGTTTATTAGAATTTCGTTTCGTTGATAACTTTTTCGGAAAATTTTGCAATATTTCATTAATTTATTAATAAGTTCAAAGGAGAGAAGAAATACAACGTTGTTTTCAATTTCCACCGATATAAACTAACGCTTCCGTATCAATTGGTTATATCAGAAATGACGTTAGAAATTAATCCCGAGATTTTTAAGCCTAAGCTTATAATATTTCAAAACTACTATTGAACCGTATCTTATCAAGTTTATCACTGAAGATATGATTCTCTTAAGTTTCATAATGTGATCAATTTCTTTTAAAGAGTCAACTCTTTCGTCTTATTAATGTCACAAATCCGAAAGATAAAGCTGAGTTATGGCTACAAAAGTTCAATGAATGGACGCATTCGGATCGATGCCGTCCTCAAATCTGTTGTAATTTCACTTCACTGCAACACTCAGATGAGGTAAACTATTCGTTTTAGTGGAAGAGCATTTAAAAATTCATATTTACATGTTACTTTTGTTTACACATAATATTTTTTACTCGATAAACTTAATGATTTCAACATATATGGTATCCTTTTTGCGTGCTTTCCAACACTTCAATGATATCAGTTTCCGTAATGCATCTTTCAAATAAAGTATTTAAAATACCCATTATTCAAAATTTTCAGCTAAGAAAATAGATGATTCATATAATTAAAATTTGTTGTTAGTAAATTTCTGTGGATTTTAATAATTTCTTGATTTATTGAGGTTGTATATAAGCATATGCTCTCTCCATACTTCAGTATTTGCATTTAGCTCCTATCTAAACAACATTCGTGGAAATTCCGTTTGAGGCAATTTTTTCCCTTATATTCCACATTCAGCCTGCCAAATAAAATTCCCTATAAGCTTGCAATATAGAAAATCAATCATAAAATTATTGGACTATGAAAATTACATTCGATCATTTAGTACGTCCTTTTGCTCACAAGAATTTTTCAACTATCGATACTGCTAGGTTGCTTTTCTTTTAGTTTGTTACATAGAACGTTTGAAATGTTTGCAATAATACCAATTAATTTTTTTTTTTCAGGCTTTATTATCACAGCCTCTATCGAAATGCTTTCTACAATTTGCTGAAATTATTCCATTTGCACCATTTACAGACTTTACTCTTTCGTTTGTTGATGGTCCTATTTTTGATCGTTATGGTCACTTGCTTGCTTATTTCATGAATCAACCGACACGATTCAATCTTTCGACAGTATTCAACGAAATGAAACCTTTTTTTGAGTTTCTAGCAAGTGTGAAGAGAATGCTCAACGAGAATCCAAATGCAGGTCTCGATTATATTCATATCCGCACATAGTAGAAACTCATTGGTCACTCATTTTATTAAAATAATGGTCAGCTTTTCTCACTTTGGCCATGTGACAGTCATCGCTAGTTATAAATTAAGCCGACTTACTAGAGTAGGTGGAAGGTATACCTTTTTAAGCATTTGGATATATTACTGGCAATCCGGAAACAAGAGGGGATTGTTTGAAAGAAATAATAGAGGTATATTTATATATTCAGTGACACGTTTATTTTATTTTTTATATGCTTTTAACATTGTCATCGCTAGGCTAAATTATTGTAGAAGGCGACGGTGATTCAATATCGGGGATTTTGAGCTTTGTTCGCCTTAGGTGTGTGCCGTAATCTTATGCCGTATTTTAAGGCATAATGTAAGGCTATACTGGAAGACCTATAATATGAGACAAATGTTGTAAATATAGGCAATAATGCTGAGAAGAATTATGTAGAGTTCACTGTCTTGTACTCTTTGCGTTGAAAATTAGAGCTGACCGTTTACGATGCCAAAATAAAGATCCCTCCTACGTCATAATTAGCCTCCATTTCTCTCCCATAAGCCTTCAACAACCCCTTCCATGCGCCCCTTTTTCTTCATAGCTCCTTGATGGCGTTATCAAAGAATCATTTATGTTTTTCATACACACCCGTACAGGTGTTCAATTGTGCTCAAATCAATGTTGAAAATGCCCCTCTTATAGTGGTGGTTCCTTATGAATATTCGTACGTCACTGTCGCAGATATTGCACATTTGTGAGATTACCCTTGTCTTATGGACTAGCATTTCCAATTGCATTTTTGCGTTTGCAAACGTACTTATTCCTAATTATTCCGTATACTTACAGGTCTTGATGCGCCAATTGTTCTAACATCTTCCTTTGTAACTTCCTTATACGATTTGCTTGATTGCCTACTGAATGGTACTGCAATATCGGTTCTTATTTCACTTTTCGTATCCACACTGGTGATCATCCTCAGCACATTTCACCTCATCATCTCAATTGCAGCGATATTTTCGATCGCTGTCGTTGTTGCGTTAACTTTAGGGATCGTTTTATGGTGTGGTAAGTGTATTCGTCTCTAAAATAACGTTTATAATAGTAAACATATAACGTCTGCAATATTTTTTTTTCAGTTTTTCAGCATCAAATATCTCTTTTTCTGAGTGAATTTCGACAAAATGCATTTTGATTTGCTTAACCAATTAGCATAATGGCCATAATATTTTCAAAAGAATATTCTTTCTCGTTCTCTAAATAGAGATTCTCTTTTTGCGCTTATTGCATTTGATTTTTTAAAGTAATATATAAACTTCTAGTGAATTTGTTTTGCAATTTTGTTACAAAATCTTTCTTTTTATGGTAAAATATTCCTTTTAAAGGCGTAAAATGCAGAAATCCTTTCCTCCTTTTTTGATATTATATCAGATAACTTGACGCTTGAAGGTTTCGAAAAAGCTCTCGGCTATTCAGAAATATATATCTTATAAATATGAAGAATTTTGATTTGTTTGAGCCGATTGTTTGATAAGGCATCGAATTGCCGGAATGAAAGTAATTTCAGTTAAAATATCTTTCTTCAGTTATTATTGCGTAGTAGAGGGCATATAGCAAATGTGAACAACTTACATAAGACAACAGTAAAGCTGAATATGTGCAATAAAGGAAGATCTGCTTGCAGGCTGGACTATAAATGTCGTGGAAGCAACCATAATCGTACTCACAATTGGACTCAGCTTCGATTATTCACTGCATGTTGCAGTCGGATTTAAACTTAGCAGGAATTCCGATTTCAAGTTGGTGTTTAGTCTTTCGAAAAGAATCTACATGAAATTTCATCTCTTTTCAGGCGTTTTATAAATATACTCTTGAAGGAAGAGTACAGCGCACATGAAAGGAGGAGATTGATGAAAGCGATGAACACGAGGGGATGACAGCTCACGATTATGAATGAATCAGATGATTTTAGGTTATCTCAGTAAAAGTAAAAGAGCTTCCACGTCATATGATGACATATTTGCGTCATTTTTGGGCATTACATTAAACGAAGAAAAATTACATCGTTACTTAGCGCATATAAAACATCAAAAAGAGATCGATAGTGCTAACGAAAAAATTCATTAAATTTCTAGAAATTAAAAGAAATTTCATCGCATTTACCTTTATCGAGTAAAACATGCGACTTTTTTTTTCTATTCTTGATTTCGTTTCCAAAACAGACTCTCCTATGCCAGCAAGTAAGTATTTTCCTATCTCATTCCTTGATTTCCTCATCAAGTTCATTCTCTTCGACTTGTGGCCTCCTTTCATTATTCCTCCCCTCCATCTTCATTTTATTACTTGTCATTCCGACTTCATTTCATAATTATGCTGAGAATTTTTGATAATTTCAGGGATGTTTCGTCGACTGTTGGTGTACCAATATCATTGGCAGCGTTATCTTCTTTCCTAGCTGGTTTAGCACTTATATGTGCACACACTCAAGCATTCTTTGAAATTAGCGTATTCCTGATGCTAACGACTTCTTTGAGTATTCTTATTGCAATTTTTTTACTCCCTTCAATCTTAACAATTGCCCTCCGACAGTATGCAAAAATTGCACGAGTTTAATTCATTATTTGAATAAAGCATTCGCATTGATTCGTTTTGATTGTCGACAGTTTTACAAACGGTAGAAATCGATTGGGTGAAATGCTTTTAGGTTATGTCCACCTGAGATTTCTTCGTAGAACTTTTAAAGTTTTTGAGAATCTTTTATTTATTGGCGATGCGTTGATATATCGACCTCACTGGACAACTTCAGCTGCTCAAGTTTGAGGTGATCACTTTGAGGAGGCTCAAGTATAGGGGAGATTTATGCGCAAACAAAAAGATCAGCAATAAAATCCATTCCCAGGAATATACCTTTCAATAAAAACACGTACACGAGCCGTGAGTCATGATTGCCCTCAGAGTGTTCTATATTTAATTTACATCAAAGTGTTTGTCAAGTATTTTATTTTATTTGTAAAGAAATTGCTTATGTTAAGAATACGTTTGAAAGTAATAGTGAATATCAGTTCAGGATAATAACATGTATCTATAAAAGTAAGTAAAAGTAATTTTTTAAAGAAACATTTATGAATACATTCCTTCTAATTTGAATCATCACAAAGAAGCATGTAATTTATGTGAAAAGGGAAAGGGGGAGAAATCGCTATGCTACCAGCTGCTTACTTAATTACAATTTGGCAATATTATAAGTAATTTTATTGAGATTTAAGTGTAAAATTGTCCATACTATAACTAAATAGCATCAAATGATTCCATTCAAGCATCAATAAAAGTTTTTCTATTAATAAAATTAGAACTGAATCAATGATTTTTATTATACGAGCTGATTTTCCTATCATTGCTTCGTCAATTTTTTTGCTTTTCTATGGATAAGTATACATTTTCTAGCATTGCTCAAAGCATATCCAAACGTGTTGATCGAAAAATTTGCGCAACTAATTAATTTGAATAGCGGAAATTAACTAGTCCGAAATGCAAAAAAAAAAGAACTCGGAGAGTCGCAATTATGAGTGGATACATTCTGAGAATTATTTCTCAGTGTGAGCTTGATCGAATGCGCTTCGTTCATGACTGAAGAGGCTCAAGACGGGTAAATTTGAGTAAAAATGATCGTTTTATTTAAGTTTCACATCTTATATGTTCGAATGACTTCGATTATTATAGGAGTAAATGCAACCATCCAAATCGGCTTGGAAGCGAAATCCGCTGATCTGTGTTTATTTCTACGACTTTGAAAAGAAAATTTTGCGTCCTTAAATTTCTGGAAAGATTGCAAATAATTTAAATCATAGGACGAATTTGTGTCGGAAATTATTTTCCTTTTCTTGCTTGAAAATTTTCAAATATATTCTCATACGATTGGAAATATTTTGCGAAACAAACTTCAATTATTCTTGAGGAAATATTCGTAAATTCCATTTTCTATCGATAGCAAATGGTAAATATACTGAAAGATAAGTGGAAAAAGTGTATTTTTCTCAGAGAATTAACGTGAATCATGTCAGACAATAGGTGAGAACCGTTTGAACGTGGAATCAGGAAATCTGGTCTTTCTTTTTTCTATTTGTGGAAACATATTGAGCTTTGAAATGACTGATTAAAAATGACAGCCGTCTTTAATTAAGTCGAGAACAAGACGAATTTGTTGCTGAAGATGCTGAAGCAAAACGTCTTGCCGAACATGTTAAGCAAACCGGCGTTATTGACGAGTGGATTGTGCGTAAAGTGATTGGTGCAGGTGCGATTCATTTTTTTAATTGATGAAAAGATCCCGCTTAGCAATGCTTCCGAATTGCATTTTATCAAAGCTTAAGGTCTCAAGACATTATTTAAAAGAATTGTCATAGTTTGTTCCAGAACTCTGAGATATCTATATTTGCGGAAAATGAAATGACTCTTTTAGTACAACGATAATAAAAATATAAAATGTATAACTGTTTAAGAAATAATTCGTTATTTGTTCACCAATTTACATTGATGTAAGAGGGAATTTTGGTCAAAAAACATAGAGAAAACATTCGAATGGCATAAAGCATTAAGAAAACAATCAATTATATAGATCTCCACGAGCTAAGCTTTTTTAAGGTTTCAATATGAAAAAAAGAAGTGAACTTTTCTTAACAATATTTCAGGATTTCTTTTTATAGATCGTTTTTTTTACTGGCAAAACTGTGCGCTTATCAAAAGTGAAGTTCCATCTTTGATTCCAATAATAAATCCAGGAATGGTTTCGCTCATTTTCAACCTCTGAACTCTTTCGCTATGAAAATTGTGATAAGACAATAAATACGTATGAGGAAAACTCCGCAAAGATGAGTAAAAAAACAGAAAAAGATAACAAATATGTTCTTCTTAGGTGCAAATGGGCTAGTCGCGTTAGTGGAGAATCAGAAAACGAATGAGAATGCAGTTATGAAAATCGCAATGAATCTATCAACATCCGGTTCACTTTATTGGGAGTCGGATGTTCTAGAGCGTATTATGCAGGTATATCTTATTATTACCACTATGTTCCATAGTTTTTATTAGATGTGTTGAAGTCAAATAATAATAATAAATTATAAAATAATTTATAAATATTTATCTTCGTTTATTGTTGGATATATCAGCTATTACGTTGTACTCTTGTTTTGGCAGATTTAGTACGTTCTCTAAGAAACTTTGAAGTAAGGTCCCTCAAATGAAATTGTTTTTTTTCACAGTAAACTTCCAAGGTATAGGAGTTAAATTCATTTTAGTAATGTTATCATTAAATTAATACCACGTTCACTGATAAAATCTTTGGAAATTTCAAGTCACTATTTCAGGTTGTTCCATTATTACAGTATAGGACTCCATAAACAACTTGAAAAATTCAGAAGGCTTTAGAATTTTTTTGGAAAGGACTCATTTACGAGGTTATAGAGATCTCATTTTCTAGAAAGAACCTTTAAAATTCTAAAAAACACAGAACTGCAAGTTTTTCATATAACATTTCATATTTTATGCACTTCAATAAATATTTAAGATCATAGAGCACAAGCACTTCCTCTTTAACAACAGACGGATCATCGCTCATACCATCAAACTAAACACATTGGGCATTTAGAATGTGTTGAAACTAGAAATTATCATTGCTAACGTTGGAGAAAATTCCCATTCGACTGTGTTTTAATTTTCTCTATCAATTTGAATGATCCATTTCGAAGCTTTCCTCAATTTTTTCTTCGCTCAATATAAAATTACTTACTTTTTTAGGTATATTTACTGAAATGTAACTTGTGACTCGTCAATTCTTAGATTAAAGGATAGAAATTATTGTAGCGGAGCAAATTGTGATCTGTGAGCCTAGGTAGTTATTCATTAATTATGCGCGAACAGACTCGTTAACGAGATCATTAGGCAAATATCTCATCACATGAATATGATACAATTCCTTTTGAAAGTAAAACGATCAACTTTAAAATATCGGCCTCAACGCAACTATGATTCCCTTTCATTTATGTCTATACTTGTTTTTCTAATTCATAGCCGAGCAATAACGAAGATCGTACGCGACATCTTGTTCGGCGTGTCGATTTTGGTCATACAGTTAATATGGATAAGCAAGATGTATGAGTTTGCAATTTGTTTTTTTTTTTATTCACGACCATCATATAAAGAGATTAAAATTTATGAATGTCGGAAAATTTTAACAATCAAGTGAGAATTCGATTTCACTTAGAAACTCTATCAGCTATTCTCAAACTGCTAATAGATACTACCTAGGTAACCTTCAGCAAAAGTATTCGTTACACATTTAGTCGTATTATTCAGATACAAGATCATTTAAGTTGTGATGCATCAATCACTTCATCAAGGATTTCTTTTTGTAGGTTGGCTATATCGTAATGGAGAATTTACCCGGAAATCCGGTTGGTATACTTGGTGCACTATCTGGAAATGCGCTTATATCGAAGGTTGCCGAATTTGGTTTGCAACTGCTAAAGGTTTCGATTTAAACTCAACATTGACGATCATGGTAAATCATCACTGAAGGCATTTTAATCCGATGCAAGCATTCCGCAACACGTTGGACGGCAGTTTACGATGATTTTCCAAAAGGGTTCACGCCAAGCTGAAGCTGGAAGCCTCGCGGGATGATAGAATTCATAGTTCTATACGTATTCAGTATTCCTTGAGCCAATAATAACGACTCGAAATTTGAATGAAACTGCTGACCATATAAACTGGAAATTTTGATGAATGCCCTAAACGCGTTTATTTTGAATTCCTTAAGGCTGTATATGATCTACATTATCTTGGCTTCGTACATCGAGACATCAAGCCAGAAAACGTTGGTCTTTATCATGACGAAATATTGGTGCTCTATGATCTTGGAATGTCAAGATTCTATACGAACAAAGAGGGAAAAGTGCGCGAACCAAGATGTCATATCGGTATGCGTGGCACTGACGAATGGGCAAGTCTTCACGCCGAACTTGGAAGAGATCAAGTTCGTTCTCACAAAAACTTTCATTTCATACATACATATTTCTATCCCATACATATTTCTGTGGGTTCATTCATGCGCAGTATGATATTTTGCAACAAGTTTCCTCTTTAATTTACAAATAATTCCAATCATTCATCGCTGAATTCGCGAGATAATTCTTCTAGATCTTTTTTTTTATTAATGCCACTTGAGCGGTTAGTGTTTATATCTCACAGCTTATTAAATAAAAGAATTGATATATGTACCAGGTTTAAGGATTTGTATTTTATACAAATAGTACTTGCGAATTTTTCGTTAATTTGTTAAATTTTCATTCAGCAATAGAATTCAGTTAATAAACTAAATTGCTTACTTTATTATATATAAAATATGAGCTCATTATTATCGATGAAATAAAGTTGTTTATTATTAAGTCTTCGAAGTTATGAACAATAATCGCCTAGAAAATTATAGATCTTTTATGCACTGTGGAAGAAACTTTCTTATTGCAGTAATGTTAAAAACGCTATTAAATTGACAGTAATTATAGGGTCGTGTTGATGATCTATGGGGTTGGTTTTATGTATTGATTGAATGGATGAATTGCGCTTCAAAATATCCACTATGTTGGGCAGCGTTCGAAAATGATCCCGATTTGAGACATTTCTGCAAATCGGGTTTATTTCCAGCGAAATATGTCCTCCGTAATTGTCCACCGGAATTTTTCAAAATCCAGGTGATTTGCAAAAAAATTTCCGTTATTTGTCCGTTTTACAGTTGTTCAATGATGACTTGAAGCTCTACAGGCATATAAGTAATATTCCAGAAAAATGAATTAAATATCGTTCAGTAAATAACATAATATCTGCCATCCTAAATAAATAAAGAAATTAAAATAGTAAACATCTTGTTTTGCTCGTTTGCGATGTATCTCTCTTAAATCTTCTTACCGATTTGATCGAATATCTCTCATAATTATTTTTCGCATCATAACACATCAAAAATATAGCATATGACTTATCCATTATAACAGATTATCGAAGAGATTCTTTTATAACGATATATAATCATCAGATTTGGATAGTCTAACTGTGGCTTTTTTTGAGATGACACTCCATAAACAGATTTCAATGCCTGAATTTTGAAGTCATCTGTTCATGGAGATAATTTTATGCAACTGATGAACAGAATAACTAATTGTTGTAATAAAAAATGTTGTTGATTCAAATGAAGCGATCCAAAGAAGATATCATGCATAAAACCTTTTATCCGTTCATTTATGATGATAAATATCTAAAAGCACTATGACATAATCTATAAATCCCAAAGTATCCAGGAATATAAGGAAATGACAACTCTTCCGAAATATTTTCATAACTGGACTAAAGTTTTATATGTAATGAGTATGGGGCTACTTATCCTGTGATAGGTTAGTTTACTGTTCTACTTTCTAGAATATCTTCTTCATAGATAACATTATTCTATTGCAGCGTTATTTACGATGTCTTGGCCGTGATGATTCGCCAGATTATTTATATTTAGCAAAACTACTACTTCAAGCGAAGAAAACTGCTGATGGTACACCGGCAGCAGAAGCATCAGCACCATTTGCCGATGAGGAGGATGACGAGAAATGGTCACAACGAATGTCATTTCTTGAACGGCTATATGACTAAACAATTCGAAATGACCGAGAATTTATTTTTATTTTAGAATTATCACAATTCCTGCATTAAGAAAAAAACAATTCTCAAGAACCTTTTCATCAATATGATATTCGTTCAACTGGAAGTTAAACTTCTCCATGCCTTTCCAGTTGATATATTTTTCATCATAATGAAATAGGATGAGACATTTCACCGCTATCGAATTTAATTTCCACAGAAGTATTTCACTAATTCATTGAGTAATATATTCACAGAATTTGCGGTTATAACCAATATCCACAAAACGATCATTCCAAATTATGCTCGCTTATTGTTAACTGTTCCGGAAGCAGGTCTTCTGCTCTTGAACAATATCTGCAAAATACATGTCGAAGATGGTAACTCATATCTGTGAAAAGAAATTACTAATCTAATAACTCTTCCATTATTAAAAGGATTACGAATAACATGTGAACACATGATCGCAATTCTTCGGGTCAGTTATTCGTGAAACTTGTTTAATTCTGAGATGAACTGCATATAATGAGAGACAAATTCAAATTATAGACCCCTTCCCCCCACGTAAAAGAAATTGAAGGAGAAATATTCCTCTATATATACTTCTGCTGTTGTTAAAGTAAAAATAAAAATTACTCTTCGCTCCACTCCCTCTTTCTCCGAACCTTTTAGACTTTCCAGCAAACATATTTGTTGACTTCAATTTTTTATTCATCATTCGTCCCTTTAACATTCACATATTTCTTTCGACACTTTAAAGTAATCAAACAGCCACCGCTGTAAAACAGGCTAGGATTTCATGGATCAATTATGCCACAAATAAGTAGCATCCAAAAAAAGTTGATTTTCAATTGCAGCGGAAAACATAAGCAGCCGTTCACGCGAGATAGACGAGTCCGAGTTTACCAATTAATTTGTAATTAAAACAACAAAAGACAATAGAATCCAACATCTCTTTTTTTTGAATATATTCCGTCAAAGCATAAAAGTCACGAGTCGAGAGCAATCCAGATGTCTCATAATCGTTAAATATGCCCTTTTATTGTACATCCACCCACTCTTGACCAGCAACTCTATAAATAATATGGCAACTCTAGATATGTAGACATGCATATCTCTTAAACGCAAAGCCTATTTTTAGATTAATTGTGCTGTTAAACTGCCGGTGAGAAACATTCCTCCCTCCCTCCTTTACGGCGTCATGAATTTTGGCGAATGGCTGCAAAAAGCGGCGTTAATGAAAAACGATGAACTAGAAGCTATGATGAGAATTAGCAGGTAGAAAACTTCATAAGAAGTGATCTCAAATTTGCAGTAACTATTTATTGGTGGGAAGGAATGCTCAGGACAAGCAGAAGGAGAGTGACACACAGCAAACATATATTGTTTTAAAAAAACCAACGAAAATGAATATCATAAGTAGGTTAAAAAACGGGGAAATTAACATTAAAATGTTGCGAAAATTTGCATAAATGCACAAAAAATGATACTAAATCCACACTTGAGAATTATTTAAACGGAATTTGCCGATGTATCTTCATTGCCGAGCCAATGAAGTGCTTCGGCACTCACAACGCCTTCCGGTTCCACGTTTGCAACACCACCCTCAGTGTTATTACTCTCTGTGTCCTCCTCTTCATTACCGTTTCCTTAAAGAAGTCTCTTATTTAATTAGCGAACTATATCACAGCAGTAAAGAAAAGTAATATCGATATAAAAGAATGGTCGAGTTAAACAACAGAAACAGTGATGAACGACTGAAAAAAAGATTTTTTCGGTCGTTCATCATTGTTTTTTCAAGAGAGAGGAATATAGGAGGAGGGGAGAAAGAAGAGGCGAAAAGTCGGAAGACTGGAAGGGAGGGACAGATGGAAGGAGTGGGTCTTTGAATAAACGAATGGAATTCATAAATGCTCATCGGTTAACTAAAATATTCATTCGTAACTCTAACTAATCTCGATATAAAAATAATTTTTCCATTATAAATTCGTAAAATTAAGATTGAATTATTTTCTTTGAAAATCAAAAAATAATAATAATAGAATAAAATTTGATACTGCAATATTGTTGGAAGGAGTTGTTGGAAGGAGAAAAGAGTTTTCTTCGAATTATTTCAACATCTCATAAAGATAGAGATTACCTCTTTGCTTTGGTGGGAAACATTTATCGGTCATTTCGCGAATTTTATCACCATATTGACCACGATAGTCGACAATGTTACTCTCATCACCTCCATGCACCGCTTTCACATGCTTCAGGACATCTGATTTTGTAACGGTAGTCCATGTCTTGCTGCATGGGCGGCAATAGAAAAGCGGCAAACGCAAATGTCTGCAAAATTAATTGCAGACTGCAAATTGCATATTGAGAAAACTGAATAATTGACTGAATAAATTGAATAAAATATTGCAAGCAAGCGAATACATCCAATATTTCAAAATAATTAAAAAACTATTCTGAAATGAATGAACTTTTCTTCATAGATTACTTTAAGACCAAGAAGAATATTTTTCCACACTTCGAATAGTGCAAAAAATTCAACTGCTTCGTGAGCATGCAGCAACTCACTTTTTGTACGTTTAATAAAGTACAGGAAAGTCCCATTCGTTTCCGTCCCCCCACCCGATCCTCCATATAAAAAAAACCTTTGATTAAAAAACTAGTCATTTCAGCGCCCAATAGCTTCTTAAATTGGTAGCCACCTTGAAGGACCAAATGGAAATTTCGGAAAAGAACACTACCCCAATTTCTGAATCATATGATATTATCAGTGATTTCAATCGCTCAAATTTTTCAAAAATTTTTAGTTCCTTCCTCTCCTTTTAGTAGCATCAAGCAGTTCAAACGGTCACTGACGATATCAAATTTTCAGCATATGTTTGTAGAAAAACGAGTAAGTAATATTTCCTGAAAAGTTTTACTTTACCAACTTGTTGAAATAACTGATGGGATTAATTATAATAAGGATGAAAAGAACGCCTCTAATATTTAAATTTAAAAAGTTCTGTGTTATTTTAAGTTAAATTCATCCTTAGATTTGGTTATGCCACTAAACTTCTCAAGAGAAATTTATCTGCTCGTTGATTACGTCAGGATTTATTAAAAAGAGAAGTAACTAAAACGAACTTTGAATTAGCATGGTAGACGAGTGATGACCGTTGTCCCGTAACCTGCAAGCCACATTCCGTACAGGTACGTGGTGGTCGACGCCTTTTTGATGAAATACTTTGTGAAGAACCTTCAGCGGAAAAGAAATTCTGCGATATATCGGCGACCGCATCAAGACCCTTTAAGCCGATATCGAATAACGAATTGCTCTCGCTTTGAAACATCTCACCAAATCCAGCTGTAAGTTCCCCTTGCTAATATTATAAACACTTCGAGAAATTGATACACGATGATGTAATTGATGTGAATAAATATAAGAATTATTTTAAAAAATAAATATTCCAGTAGTTCTATCGAGAAATTTAAAGATATCCAATAAACAAACCGATATGGCCAGCAAACAAAACAATCAACTTCCGGAAAAGAAATACCATCTCTCTCAAAAATTTTCTCCCACAACATTCACCAAAACAAAAAATGCAATCATGAGAAATACAAATGTGAATCGAACTCTGTTGTGACCTGATCTCTCGAATATTTCCAATTAACAGCATACTTATGACTTCTTAGCGAAAAATAGCAAATCATAAGTGGTTTTTCTTTGAAAGACATCTGAGCAATTGCACACATTATCTGTTCGACCTACCTCCTGATGAATTTCCCCCTCATGCCATCCACCTCTATAATGACGCTGCATTCAACGAGTTATTCTTCCCAATTTTACCTCAAGAAATCCTACAATGAATCCGATAAATTTATGAAGCCATATACAGCAATGATGCCATAAATAAACTCACTCTCATGAAAAACCTCCTTTAAATTTTTTTATTTCAAAGTGGTAATGATAAAAATTTCGAACGAAATAAATATATTCATAAATTAGCAATTACCATAGTTGGGGTAATTGCTGTTTAATGTGATTTCACCGGACGCTGCCACCACTACATGTTGTCCTAGATCTTTATCCGTACAACTTCTATCCGTTCCACAATCGACCTATAATAATCATATATCGTCATAATTTAAAAAAAAAAAGAAATACTCGATTGATTTTCTTAACAACTGCTAAAATTCAAAACTTTTCACGAGACGTTCCAACCATTATTCAATTATGGCCTATGGTTAGCTTCTAAAGAATGGTTAATCTGCTGAAGTCGCTAAACTGAGTGGCTAAGCTATTCTAGTTGATAATCAAAGACTTTACTTTCTTTCTTTGTCTTCAATTCTTAATACTTACCTTTCAATAAATCTAGCAAAAAAGAAAAATAATTATCCATCCACTAAAATAACTAATGAAAAAAAGTAAATGAAGCATCTGGTTTGCTTAGAAAGCGAAAAATTGAATGCCTAATAGAAGAAAATATTAAGGAAAATGTGAAATATTAAGGAAAATGTGTTTTATTTAATTATTATTTTACTATTATGTAAGGTAAACTATACGACTCATATTTTCTATTAGAAAATAAGATTAAAATTCGTTTCGCTATATTGATGAGAAATTTATTCAATTAATTTGAAGTTACCTTAACTATCTCCGCTTTAACATTCTTGTCGATTTCACAAGTTCGAGTTTCATCTTCTGAGTCGGGCGAACTGCATGGCGATAACGCTAATGATGTAGTACTTTGCACTACTTCTATAGCTGATGCACTATAAAACAAAATCGACCAGTTAAATAATGCGATTTTAGAAGCCAATATGTAAGAAATTTTTACATGACTTTCTCGTGCCGGTGAATTACGATTTCAGCTATTACGATCAGCTAAGAAAGATTATTTGATTTTTAATTTTGTTTATCAATATTTATCAATATATCAATATTTGATAAGCGAAATCAGCAATGCATATGGTGGGTGGAAAACCTCTTTTTCGGTTCGTTCCCTTTACTAAAATATTTTATTTAATCGACTTATTATTTGCGCTTAGGGGAATTGAGAGAAAATTTCAAAGGAATGGAAAATCATATTTGAGAAGGAAAAATGAAAGAAATAAAGAAACAAATGAGGATTGTTGAAAAATTACCGTTTTCTCTTCGATGGTCTTACTTGTAAAGCATTTTCAGAAATATTAAGCGATCTTTGGAGAAGATCCTTGACCATTTGCCTTTTACGACCCGTTTCTGGAGTTACTTTGTATTTCACCTGAAAGTTTTTCCAGAATTTGAAATTCTGAATAAGAAATTAGAGAGAAAAAATTGAAATTATATGAAGCCAATAAATTTTTTTATTTTCTTTCAATTAATACTGTACTCCTCTATTCTTTTTTTGTAAGCTTTCTAATGAGTTTTTGAAAGACTGAATACGATTTTTGAAGAATAAAACTTTTTAGCAATTATGCCTATTGAACATATGAATTTCCTTGATAGAAATCTTGTATTAGCCGAAGACGTGAACTATCTCAAACAACTCATTTTTGGACGCTGAAAGTATCAATTACCTTAACAACTTACATAAAACTCTTTGAGGCCATGATCATTCGTATAGTGACTATGAAGAGCGAATTCAGTTGGGAATCTCGAAAATCGACATTTTTCGCACTCGTATGGCACATAATTAACATGATCGGATGCGATATGTATTTCAAGTTCATCGGCATTTGCATATGTTGATGCATCAGGACCACATCCTACGCAATGCAACATTGTTCCTTAAAAATTGCATCAATCGCTTTATTGTTTTCTACCTGTTCCACCTTCATCAATACCTGTTCTAAAGAAATATTTGATAGTGTGACCACCTGTGTTCAAAATGAACGCTGCAAAACAGCAATGCTGCCAACGCGATGGAAATTAATTTCCATTTTTTTTGTTGCTCGCCGCTCGAAGAGTGAAGCTGAACATTGCTGACATACCCGGCGAATAAATGAGCACGTACTTAATCTCTCCCCCCTGCCCTCCCCCTCCTCAAAATATTCCTCCCCTCTACTGTTCTGGTGGGAACTTGGTTCTGTATCCACCTTTCTCTTCGTCCCTCTCTGCGTTAGCAAGTTGCCTAAAAATGAAGCATAATTTGAAGTTGAAAACATCAGACTCCTATATAATTTGCAACGGCTTTTAAGCTCATTGAATTCTTAACGAGGCCAAAAATTTAGTTCTCCTTGCCTATAGATGCAACAGAAATCAAATCGTTCAACATCATACATTTACGGATAACGACATCAGCAGGACAATATATTTTTCTAAAACTTTTTATTGAATGAGAAAATGCCCTATGCAGCTTGTTATCTTTGCATTGTAGCTATGTTTGCAATCAAGAAACAAAAATCTCTACCTCTAAGGTTAAAAATATTTTCGCAGGAAAACGTCTATCAATCATATCGGTTAAATCAATAATTTAAAAAGAAAATGAACTCGAAAATATGATCAAATAAAGTTCGACACAAGAGTTGAATTATCTCTTATGCGGCGGTGAATCTATCGATCTCATCGAGAGAATAAAAAGTTTCTAAAGAAATGTTACCTATAGTTGTTTCGTACATCAATATTTTTAAATCGTTAAATAAGGCAATGAAGATTGAATAATTTGTTTATGACGGATATTGCAAATTATAACGATCAAAATCAAAAAATTCTATGTTCACAAAAATGTAACGTGGTACTTCTCATATACAAAAAATTACCGTGAAAATTTAGAGCCACCCTCAATGATTGTTTATTTTCTCAGATTTTCTTTTACCTATCTTCTATTGATTCGGAAATTAGTATCATGAATTTGTTAATTCACTAATGAATTTTTGAAATTGAAACTCATTGCAGTACATAAAGTTCCACTCCAAATTATTGGTATTTGAAACATTGGATAGGCAATGAAATGAGTGAATAGCCGAATAGATAGATAAACATCACCTCAACATTTCTCTTTTTTTTTCGTAATGATATATACGACGTTAACAAAAGCAATAGGAGAAAAACTTGACAATTTCACTCATAAAATGATCAACGTTCATTGATTGAATGATAAATTCATAATTCAATCATTTGAATAATAATTTAAGAAATTATGAAAGAAAAAAATTGCAAAAAAAGGAAAAATAATGAAAAATAATACAAAAGAAAAAAATAGTAAAAAAAAAGTGGATTGAGAATTATAACGTTAAATTAATCGACGGCTAATAAAGAAATAAACAAATAAAGTGAAAAATTCAAGAATAAAATGGCGAGAAATCGAACGAGAAAATGCTCTAAAAAAAGTTTCAATACATCACTGAGAATCACTAATAAAGTCGCTAAATTTCTTCAATGAAATAATATAGTAAAGAAGAAAAATTCACATGGAAATGCAATAAAATCTATCGAAATTTTTCTTCTAACGATGATGAAATGAGTTCATCGCCTGAGAGAGAGAGAGAGTATTATCGATAAATTATGATCATAACAACTAACTCTCTACCGCTATTACTATAACTCTAAATATAGAGGTTTAACTAAAATAGTGTTCATTTGATAAGATAAAGAAGTACCATATATACATAAATGTATATATGTTGATGCCAACAGTAATAGAAATAAAAGAAGTGGAATGATTTTTTAAAAGAAGAGTATTGATTTCAACGATATTCCTATATTCCTTTAATAAAATTACGAAGAAGTTCATTAGAAAATAAAAGGATGAGTAGAGGCTAATGTTGAGGGTTTGAGCAAGTGAGCGTGGAGATGCGGGTTCGTCGTTCATTCAACGATAAAGAGCGGAGGGGGGCCGGCCAATACGCGACCGCTGAAGGAAGAAAGGCAGAAAAAGGAGGCAAATCGATAGAAAGGAAATGCTCTCAAAGAAGGAATGAGTGGAAACGAGAGAGAGGATGAGAAACGAGAGTAATAGTGTGCAATGCGTAGTGATGGCCCTGCGAGATGAATCCTCTCTAAGTGGCGCTTTGCTCTATCTCACAAACTCAAACGTCATCTCCTTTGAGTTTTTTATTGAATGAAAATTCTTCAGGTTTTTTTTTCAACATTCTACAAAGGTTCTTTTCATTTCAACTCTTCACATAAATGGGCATTAATTGCTATAAGTTCATAGAAGTTAATTAGTATTCCCACTAAATGATTTTAATTTTTTATGCGCATATTGAAAAGCAACCCAACTTGTGGAAAAGCTTAATAAATGAATTGAATTGCCTTAATAATAAAAAAATATTTCAAAATTTAAAATAAACAACCGCAATTAATCTACGAACGATTATTTCTAATGACCATAACAACCTCTTGATCTATTGACATTTAACAGCCTTACGAGATTTCCTATGATATAACCATCTGATCAACTATCCGAGGAAGCTTATCGCAAACCCAGCAGATAAGTTACAATAAAAGCTTTTAAACCTCTGAAATACTCAAACTCACACAAATAAACAAATAATCTTAGTGAAGTATAAGAAATATGCGGTTTCCAGCATTCATATATATATATTATCACACAAACTGTTTTGAAGCATTTGCCACATCAATATAATTTCAGCTAGCAACTTTAGCAAATAGGAAGACAGAGCGATCACCAAACACGTCCACCCAGCCAAATCTTGTTTACCAAAGAGGTAAGCAAATAAGTACGACCAGCAATAAATATTCTTTCAGATGTTCATAACTTCTGGAATGAAAAACATAAACAGTAATACACAGAAATCAGTACGGATGCATGCTACTGATTCATAAGTATCTCTATGAAATTCCGCAAAAAAAAGGCCAAGTAATGATGAACATTATTTTCGCAGCATGAAATTCCCTGCAAAATCTATTCACGAAACGTAAAATCGGCTTTAAATGACGAATATTTGCAATGATTTTCGCAAATTTTATGTTGAATTTTCAACAAAAGCTATAAAATTTTCCTCTCGTTACGAAAATTAATAGTGGATAGCTGTGATATCTGAAAATGATGAGTGCATTGCTCACTGTTTCATCCATTCACGTCAAGACATTTGCGCCGTTGCTTCCAATAATTAGCAAAATGATAAAATCTTCCACGTTCTACCAATCACGACGTATAGAAATATATGAAAAAAAAAGAGGGAAAAGACTCTACAACTCCACGAATATTCAAGCATAAAATATCATCATCAATGAATTTCATAAGAAGCATTGCATTCGTCGTAGGGTCATTAAAAATCAAGTCATTCAAGATCTTATAATCACAAGCCTAAACAGCACATGTAATTCCGTTCATAACGTCAAGTAAAGCAAATCACTTTATTGCACCTGTTGTGTCAATTTGCATTTTTGCAGCGAATTTTGACGAATTGCATATCTTGAATATATCTAGATTGCAAAATTATTTAAATTACAAGCATTACGCGAAAAATTACTAATAAAACCTATTATTAAAATATAGGCGCACCATTTGGCATGCTTCTTACTAAGTAGTAATTGCACAGAAGGCAAGCTATCTAAATTGAAAGAATGTTGGAAATACAAAATCTACAGCCTTTTTAACATGATTATTTTACCTTCTGAATTGAAATTATTCTTTCCAGGCAATAAAAATTTAGCTGATTCCCCAACTACGTTCACATTCCTCGCTAATCAGTTAGCCTGGCGACAAATTGAGGTAGGGATACACCGAATTCAAATAAAATAGGCTACTGAGGTGATGTGGAAGTTCAATGGAATTAATTATTGGTCTTGAAGCAGATATGCATTGCACTTATATGCATAGAAGTGCGCATACATATGCGCGCATACACATTACATACACGCACAAATATAAACGTCTGCATATACAAGGCCGCATATGTGCGCATACGCATATACAACTTATACACACAAACCTGCACATATACATACATACATGTGCATATACATACGCAAGCACATACATACACATACATGAACGCATGTAGCTGTGCGCATACATCCATATGCTCGCAAACACAGACAAATACTGAGACGCACACAGACGCACATACGTGCACGCGCAAAACACATACATGTGTGCGCTCGCACATGCACATACACAGAAAATATAAACATATAACATGCACATATAAGCACATACATATACTCATATAATTGTACATCTACACATACAATGCAAAAACACATTGAGCTATAGACTGCCCATAAGCCCTCTCATATACCATATACGAATAGGCATGAACGCTTATTTGGTTTTGTGGGCAATAAAACGTGATCGTGTAGATGAATTTATGAGACATGAAATATTCGTTGAGTGACACTCTATAATCGAGCAGTCGACAGACAGTTCATTCGACGATGCATAAACGTAATCTATGCGAGGAATAAACAAATTTCTACAACATAAAGATGTTTCCGACTCTTGTGTATGATATGTGATAAGATATAATCGAAATATCGCAACAAGAAGTAACACTACTTAACAAATATATAGGAAAATGCGATTTGCAAATGATCTTACAAATACAATAGAAAAATACGAGTATTACTTGGAAAGTACTTAAAGCAACGAACAAGAAACCAGAAATACGCATAGCGCACGGCATTTTCACGTGTTTTCCCCACTCATTTTGCAGTGAAAGAGTTAAAAACTCTACATTGTTGTATTTTTAGGAAAAATTATGCGCCAGTAATGTAGAACTGAATGAGATCCTATTGTTAAATCCATTCATTTTGTTAAGAAAATCGATTCATTTAAGATTACCATGGTGATAAAATAACTGTGATTGAATTAAGGAGAATAGAGGATGTCGGGTGATTTGACTCTTTTTTTTCAATTTAAGAAACTTCCGATTTGATTTTTGGAATGCTTCAATTAGCAGTCTGAATGCTAACATTCTCATATTCTTGGCGCATAACTCTATGGTCAAATATCATCAGTAAGCAATCATTCGAATATCTATCCCTTCACATTCCATTCATAAATGAAAGAAAATAAATAAACGAATCGAGTATTAGGCCAACAACCAATTTAAATACCGGTGAACTATAACGTCATCTACAACGTAGGCGACAGTCGTCTCTAAGCTAACCTAAGCACATAGTTCCTAAACGCTGGCACACTGATGCCTAAATCTAGTTATCTCTGTTCTTCTTATGGCATTTAAATTCTTTCGATTTTTAATAACAATATCAACCTTAATCATTTTGGTGTGTTACGTTGACATACAACAACGACGTACCGCAATACAACGTGACATTATTTCTGGATAGGTGGTCTATCCATAAGATTCCCCGCGATATTATAAGATCTCCAGCTGAGATGCATCAGTATTTTACTTTCAGCATTCAGTTCATTAGTATGCTTCTTCGATGCTGAAAAGCAATCGCCTGGTGAAGCAACAGAAAAGAGTAGATGATAAATGAGTAAATAAGTAATCCCCACACAAGTTAAATTAGGCATCAACCAAATACGATTAAAAAAAAAAATTATAAGCATAACATAAAAAAGAATTTACAGTTTTGTAAAGTCATTTCATTCGTCTTCGAGGTCGATTTTTAAAATGTCTATAAGGCTTTGACGACAAAACTGATGATAAATATTCCTCCACATTGCTCAGCTGAATGACCGTTTGCAGCAAGTTGCTTTGATAGCTGTATCGAAAAACTCATACGCAAGAAACTAGCGCTGCATGTCGTAATAAAGTTGTAAAAATAAACGTTTTCCATTCTAAAGTACTTGATTTCCTGCCTATCGTTTTTCCATTTATGTTTGTCAACATATTTGTTCGCGGGTTAATGAAATGCTCAACTCAGTGTTTATCGAAACTGGGAATCAAAATTTCCTGCAATAAACTAAATAATAGCCAGAAATGAATAAATTCTTTGTAATGATGGACTAAAACAATTCAAGAAATTCCTTTCCTCGGCACAAACGCAATCTTTGTTGGTCGCTACTTTCTTGATGTTAGATTCATTGCGGCGAAAAACTGAAGAATCGAATTTTCCAATCGCCGTTCAACATCACCTTTGCAAATAACTCATCACAACGTTTTTACATGTCACATTTGTCACATCTACATTAATACTTAGCATCTAGCCTGAATTCATAGTCAACTGTGCCAAGCGATAAGACGGACAGGAAGTGGCTTCTGTAATCCTACTAAAATATAGGTGCTAACACACCGCTGAAGGGCATTTCAGCGAGATTGCCTACCTTCGAGTGGGATGTCTTTTGCGTCGATCAGCATTAAGCTTACATCACTGGGGTTTCTAAGGTTTCTTTTCGAGTTTAGAGCTTTTTTTTGCATTTGATGCGCTTATTTTTGAGTTATGTCAATCTCTTCTCCTTAATTCGCATATGCATATTTGTATTTCTTCAGAAACATTCCAATGCATTTTTTTAAATTTGCGTTAATTCTTCACGTAAGTGAATGATTTAATGAGGTGGTAGTGGCGCTATCCATATGCCACTCGGTTTATTCTACTCTTTAGCCTCGTTATGTGATGTTGAATATAAGCCAGTTAATTAGTACTTCGATCGAAAATGGTTAAACGCTAGCATGTTGATCAACAGAGACGAATAAGTGCATCTAAAATCATACAATTCCAGTGACCTCACATGCTTAAGCTGTTAATAAAGGAGAGATCGAGCTGTCAATAAGGAGTAATGAGCGACGAGCTAGGTGTGTGCGTGTGTACGTGTGAATAATCCGGCGACAACAAAGGCGACACCTTCTAACATATTCAACAAAAAAGGCTGTAGTTCTATAGCTGCTCGTTGGTTCATCTTGATAAAATGTTGTTCCAAACCTGATCGATTCATTCGTCGCTAACATTCATGATTTCTAAATTTTTATTGCTGCCCTTTTTGTTGTATCTTTTTTTTCTATTTTAAAATATTAAGTAAATAATTTGAACGTGAGGTGCAATTATAAGATGGAAATATGGCATTCAAAAGCATAAAATACAATGTAATTGGTATATTCCCATCAACAATATATCGTCAGCGTTATTTTGCACTTTTGCCGTAACATACGAATTCATCACTCACTTTCTTCGCTCCTTCCTCCATTATACGCCGTTAAGCTTTCATGTAATCTATACGAATCTACATTCGTCCTCAACCATATTATCATTCGCTAAACGTTTTGTAGTTGGGAGTTTCTCAAATTGTTTTGATAGTTTTTTATTGAGATGCGATTAATCACTACAGCCTTCTTATGGTAGTATACTTGAGCGTAATGTTCTTGTTTATGGTATAATCTCCTTGTAAAGGTGACATCGGTCGGATAGCATTTATCTTTTAGTCTTTAAAGCACTGAAAGATCAAAATTTTCGAGGATTTCTACGCTATTGCATTCTATGATCACTTTGAAATTTTGTTTGATTTAATGTTGCTTGTAGTGCTTTCATTGCTCTTTGAATTTTTCTGTTAAATCGAATTTTATAGCTGACGAAGAAAGTCGTCGGATGGAATATGGAAAGCAGTTAACAATTTACGCATATTTAATATCCACTGACGGTCATAAATTATTTATTTATCGTCGATTACAATATTGCAGCAAGAAATGATGATAAGTGCAATGGAAACTTACATCAGTAAGTCGATAAGCGCGAAAAAAATCCACCGTTTACGCAAATCGAAACATTTATCCTTCGTTTAGGGATCTAAAACTCCACCAACTCAGCCAGGTTGCGATCGTGCGCATTTTTACCACTGTTTTTATTCGGTAATTTCGTAATTTTGGGAAAATAGAAAAAGAATCCACAGTGAACTTGGACAGACGAAATAGAACAATTCGTTATCACCGTTCTTATCACCATTGTGATAAATTTCTTAGCGATCAGTGAAGGTTTTCGCTAAGAATTAGTTTCCATGTCCCAAAACTTCACTCTTCTTATCAATTTAGCTATGGGATAATTTATTCATGTCACACAACAATTCGATCTATCCAAGTAGTTGGAATTGTGTACGTAGGCAGATATAATCGTAGAGGAATCTGAATACGGTATCGTCGGCCAGTGCTCACTGGTCATTTACACTATTGGAATAAACGAAATTTCTGCATCTTGTATAGATAATTGCTCGGCAGTTTAAACAGTTAGTTTGTGGATGAACAGTAGTAATTTGCAGTTTGATATTGTGGTGTGTATAATTTTGCATATATTCATGAGTTCAAAGAAAACGCTTTCGTGAAATATATTGAAATTAGTTGAAATTTTCAGCGCGACTCACTCAACCTAGAGGCTGGGGGATGGAAGATGAGGAAAAAGAATAATAGAGTTTTTTTGTTTTGCCCAATTTGACGAAAGCGAATAATGCTGAAATTTCATCACACTTTTTTTGCTTTTTTACACATACAAGGATAATCCATTCATCATTCTTGACTGGTTACTACGTGGTCAGCTGTATGTGATCTCCGGCCACACCTGTCGGCTCCACTCGGCCCAGTTGCCCCACTTTGCATTTGAGAGAGAGCGGCGGAATAAGATCTCACAATCACAGGAGGAAAAGCGCCATGGACCTGACCTTGCTGGCTTGGACCTAACTTTTGTGCCACCTACTTGCAAGGAGAGAAGCAGATGAGAGGGAGTGAATTTCTGAGAAAGACTGCAGAAACTAACTGCATCAGAGAAGCATTGGTTCGCCGCTGGTTGGAGCGATGTCAGGAGTCATTTATTCGTAATGAATGCTCGCTTGACTGAAATAAATTAAAAAATAGATAAATAAGTAAATAAATAAATAAACAAGTAGACGAATAAACAAAGGATTATCGTGCCTTTTGGAAAGGTCATCGTCATCTTTCTGAGCGCAGTGAAATCAAGATGGTCAATGTCCTTTTGTATGCAAATCGATGTTTACAACTTAGTGGGTTTTTTAAACATAATTTGCATCCTTCACATTGTTGCATAAATCTTATCATTTAGCAGCTATTTATGCAATCGAATGGTCTAATGAACGTTCCTGCTAAGATGCATCTATGCCTTTTCTATCTATTTCATTAATTGAGTCTATCCCAGTATACTTTTTCACTTATTGTCGTAGAATTACTTCTTGGAAGTGTACATTAAGTAAATATTGAAGAAATTTTCATTGATAGGAAATAATTTTTCGTTCTATATAATGCAGCGGGCAATATCGATAATGATAGGGTTCACAGTAATACCTCTAAATAGAAATAAAATCTTTTAAGCGCAATAAATCGAGAAAACTTTTATAATTATCGCTACTTAAGGATATTAATTTTTAAATGCTACTTCTATATTAATAACTCAATAATATTTGAAACGCATATAGCGGAAAATATTAACGCATCGATAGGTTCTCATTGAATTATTGAATTATCCATTCTTCGATCGAAAAATGTAACAATTTAGGAAATCGTTCTTCTATTATTGATCAAAGTGAAATGTGATATGATGCCTATAGTAGATTTTATTATCAATCGATATATGATATCAACGATGAGAGTTTTAAATAGCGTAAGTTGCAGCTGCTTGAATATGTTGCACTTCTAAGTAAGATGATCATAGTGCTAAAAAAACCATAATCGATAGACACTATTACTTATAAAAATTTTCTTCATTCGAAGTTTTTGAAATTTCATCGATGATCCTCGTATTCGCGTGTATTGAGGTATGCATTAATCCTATGAAAGAAGGCTTTCAGTTGTGTATGCTTGATCTCTAATGTAAAATCTCAGAAATGAGGTTCCACCAAGGTTGCTTGCTAAAGTAGTACTAAATAATATAGTTTTGACCATATGGCTTAGAAAAATTATATTTGTATTTAATCTTCTAAAATACGGACGTTGACCTGTTACTTCAGAAAATAGGTAAGTTCGTTGGAGCTTCAGGTTTATAGCTTCTTGGAAGCCAAGCTCGAATAAAGCCCACTTGGTTAGAGCTTATTGTGGAAGCTGATTTAATTAGGCGTTCAGGTAGCAGCAAACTTTGGAGAAAGTATTCCAGAAGGTAACCAATATTCTATGAGCAATTACGGAAAGAAACTAATTCAAATATCAAAACTTTCATCAAAATTCGGTCACTTATGCTTAAGACATTTAAAACCTTATTCATTTATTCAAAAAAAAAAAAAAAACAACAACAATAGCAATTTCTTCAAATGGATCCTTGAAACGTTAGAGGATTTCACTACTATCATCGCAAAATGAAGCACAGCTAATCAAAAGTTGAACTCCTGTGGATGCAAATTTTTTCATTATTCATTTCATAAAAGCAAAGAAAAACGAAATTCCTCTCGGCGAGAAATTTGTGCATTTTCATTTCACTGATTCACAACGAAAACATTAATCTTTCGAAGTATTTAAAGCTGTGAAAAATTTGAAATCATTGCCATTTCTTAAATTCCAAAGGAACGGCTAACTTAAACTTTCACATAATGATTATTTGTTGAGAATTTAATTGCTTACTTCATTTATATCATAAAAATTGCATAGATTTGCTTTAAAATTTTTTGAAATTTTATTTTCTTATTGATGATATTCGACTTATTGTTTCTGTTCGATCGCTATCAACGTTATGTTAGCTGATAAGGAAGAATATTCTATGGACATATTTTTCGTGGATTACATTTTCGTGGATTTATCTTCTTGCATTTTATTCTCAAGTAAGCGATAGAGGGCTAATGTTCTTCGTCATTTAAGAAATAAAATTTGTTCAAAGAATTGGAATCTTTAGAGCAAAATTTGCGGCAAAAATTACCAAGTTTATAGCCGTATCAATTCAATAAGAGCTCTACTCATAGGTTTTTGTTTAAAGTGAGATTTGCAAATTTTTTAGGAAACAAATTAAAAGTTTCGAATTTTTCTCAACTTCAGTTCAGTAATTTTGGGGAAACGCATAGCAACATCAACGATTAAGGCTTTATGAGATATTTCATTCGTGTTTGCTTAAGTATCATTATTAATAAGTCTTATATTGTGACGAATGATTTAAAATTGTAATCTGGGAATATAGAAAGCGTATTTACAACAAATATGTGGAATTTTATTGTCTACTAAGAAATTATGCGATTATTTCTTATTGATAATTAATTTGGCATTTTATTGTGATATTAAATGAATTGATTGTCATAGAAATGAGATCACTTAATATGAATAACTTTTATTGGTAAAGTTTCGAAGAAAACAAATAACTGATATCTCAACATCCGAAATACTGATAAATGTGTTACTTATCCTTCAAAGAGAGTGATATATGTCAAATTTCACTGATTGCTCGCACTCTTTTTCTTATCAATGATGAATATATGACAGTTCCGCTTGATTTTTAGCTCTCTTAGCACAAATATTTTGTTCCACACTATTTAATTCATTGAAATAGTAGTATTAAGCCAATCATGATTCTTTCCTATGTAAATATTGTTGGTTTTTACGTAGATATTGCTTTTCCTTTATATAGCTCCCTTTCTATAAATTTCCTTCGATTGGGCGATAATTTCTTGCATTTTTGAATTCTCTTTAGGCAATCGTAACTCGAGAATAATGCTCTCATAGAAAACTTTATTCGCTTCATTGTTTTTCTAACGTAAACCTTGAACTCTTTCTGAAAATGAGTAACTTTTTTTTCGTGTGGCACTGAATCAAAGTATTGTTTAAATGCTGAATTTTCGAATAACGTCATTCAGTGAGCAGAAATTGTCAAGAAGATTGACGATGTCGTCGTATGGATTCGCTGTCTGCACAACAAATCGATAGTGCATAAAACACCTTCAAATGAGAATCTGAAATCAAGCAGGTAAGATTCTCCTATTCAATTATTGAAATTAAAGACAGATGTTATTAGCGAAAAAGGAGTTCAAATCACCGATTGCAAACATCCATTTGTAAAGGTCAACCATCATTCGTTATTTTGTGTCAGCTTAGAACGACACTAAATTGCCTTAAGGATTAAGTAGTTTTCAGGACCGCTTCCACTTCATCAGCCAACTGGAGGGGGAAATTTTGGTTCCTCAACAAGTTAAAGATTTATGCGGAAGATTTATTGAAATCTTAAAATGTGCGTTTACACCTTCAATCAGTAAGTGCTGATAATAGAGCCAATGAAAAAATATATTTCCGTAAAATTTATTAATTAGTGTATGACTCATATAGCCGGACGAATCTCGTTTTCTGCAGCATTAAGAATGATTTAATGAATGCTTCGACCAGGTTTTTTAAATGCACGAACCCTCTATGTCCTATGTCCCCGTCTAATATTAAACTCGTTCTGAAATCAGCCAACGACGCTTTAGACGGTGAGGAAATTTTTAACGCCGAAAATATTGGAGAACCTAAGAACTATTCGCATGATGAGAGAAAATAGATGGAGTGGTTCTGAGGTTAAGTCCCTTTTTCTTGATGGCAAGACTTCAGGTAATTAGAACAAAAAAACCCCTGTCCTCCAAAGTGTCTTGCACCGGAATTGCCCATCACCTTATTTTTATAAGTGCTCCTTGTTTGTGGCCTCAATTGTGGCCTCTTCCTGAATTGCATACACTAGCTGGTCCGCAGCGTCAGATTTTGCTTTGTCTCATGTTTATTTGCATTTAGATGTCAGAGAGTTGCTCATCGCTGGCGGGAGTTTCATCAGCGATGCTTTGCAATCGACGATCTCCTCAGAATCTTCCTTCAGCCGTCACCACCTAACGACGACCAGTGGAAACAGCTGTATTAACACAAGAAGCACGTAGTATATAGATAAAGTTCACTCCGCATCGACAGTTTCATCTGCTCAAAATTACTTTTATACTGTTATGCCTCTTTGATACTATCCATTGGGCTTATATGTTAAGGTTTAGCTAGTATTCCGAATTATCGATATAGTTTACTTGGAATATGGAACTTTGAACGAGTTAACCAAAGATTAGCATCGAGATATTTCGTTAGCATTTCCAGTCGTTGTTACTTTTCCAGTTGTTGTTAATTGTTGTTACATTTCCAAATTTCCAGTTTCCAAAAGTGCTTATCCCATTCGTTGAATATAACTTCAAATACTAACAGTATAAAAATCGGATTTTTGGGTACTTAGAATAGCTTAGCATGCCCAACAAAGAAGAACAATGAAAGAAATTGTCATAAAAAGAGAAATGCTATGATTAGATGTCGAGTAAAGTCGAATATCCTTTAGGTGTTACCACTAAAATATTGAGGGATAATTTCTAAATAAATCAATTCTCCGTCAGTAATTATTGCCAAAATAAATAAATCGAAATGCAATAGGGATGATGATGAGACATCGCCAAATATGTGGAAATTCTATCGTCGAATAAGCGAATATGATCAATAATATTTAATAAAACGTATATTTACCGATATATTTGTATGTATTCTCGCTTTGGGAGCAAATATGTGGAAAAGAAAAATTACATTCTTACTTCCTTGTTTATTCCTACAATCGATACTTATTTGTACTAGGTAAGTAGAAATACTTAACGTGATGATATCCATTGTGATAGCCTTAATTAATGTGTGATATCCATAGTGCATTATAAGCTGCATAGGTAACGGGGATTTCTTTAATTTCATCACAATATATATATATATATATATATATATATATATATATATATATATATATATATATATATATATATATATATATATATATATATATATATATATATATATATATATATATATATATATATATATGTATGCGTATAATTTCGAAAATAAATTAACTGATTTGAAGGCTAAATTTTTTCAACGAATAATTTTTTAGAGTTTTTGAAATGTTCGATTTTTTCCGACATTTCTGAAACTTCCTCAATCGAATTACTCATATTACGTTAAATAAAATATTATTCATAATGATGTAACGATTCACAGCATTGTTCGATCATTTCTCAAGCGTCCGATTATTCCATCAATGTTTTTTGTGTGCTTATTGATAGCGCAAAAATCACAGCCAAGATGGAATTCTTATTCTGCCATATGACATCTCAAATATTTCCTCATATTTCCCGTCCTTTCGTGACTTTGATGTGCCTTGATCCATAACAGTTATAGATTTCGCGATAAGTAGCGAATAACGATCAATGATCAGCGATAACAGATCAAAGACTGGAGGTTAAATATTGACAGTTGGAGGACAAGGAGTGAAAACTGAGAATGAAACGAATAGCACCAGTAAAAATTTACGACGAATAATAAGTAAACGTATAAGAAGGATAATTATAATAACCTTTTAGGGGTTTAACATGGATATTTAGAGGACGATTGCCTCGTGATTATCGACTCGAAGATATCCTATTCATTGCGTTCGAATTTATTCTTCCTTCCATATGGTTAGAATTTCGTTCTCCTTCATTCCATCAGCATAATTGCTGACAGATATATGATAGCAATTTCAGCAGAGATGTGAAATTTTTAAACAGTCTTAAATAAATCTCTGAAGATATTTTAAATCTAAAAATCGAATTTTCTATTGTTTGCGCAGAAAAAGAAATAGAGGTGTAGCATTTCCCATACAAATCTTACAAAGAGTCGGTGGAAAAAGTGGAAGAGTGAAGCGCTGAGAGAATAGGAAATGAAGATGCGACAGTGTATACGTGTGAAGGTCAGCTCCTCTTGACTCGTTTAGTCGTTCAGGTCTTCCTGAGGATTTGCAGCCTCTGACGAGTTCGGATCGAGTAAATTGCTAAACGAAAGTTTAAGGGGCGAACAGTTTACTGCACTTATACAGTGAGGCCAAAAACGCGAAAGTGCATTAGGATGCTTGAATCACCGGCATGATCCTCCGCAGTCGAACTTCGCTGTCGCCGATCACCTCCGTCTTCAACATCAGCCCATAGTCCGCTCTGCCTTTAGGTCAGTCTAGAGCATGAGCACATATCAATTCTTTTTATATGCTTCCGATTTTGCCTCAGATTAGTGTTACGTCAAATGAAGAGTAGAGTCATTTCCTGTTCCTGCATACTTTCGACTTCTTTGAAGTACCTTGTACGGTGCACCATTCCCGTTTGGCGAAGGAACGAAGGAGCCGAATGCAGTGTGACTGCTCTGTCAGTGACAATAGAAATACACCACAAGCATGCATTCGTTGTTCTTCGCTCATTTTCTCATCCATCGTTCTTTTCGGAACATTTTTTGTACTGTTCTAGTGACTGCTCTATGGTCGTTTGTTGATATTCCGGGATATTTCCACTTCATAAAAAATTCAGAATGTTGGCCAGCTGGTTATTTCAGGATGTTGTTATCACTGGGTGTTATGAGGACTATCAATTCCATCCTGAAGTACGACCGTCTCCACGCCAATGCACTACAACCTCCCATTATCGTGCTCACAATCAGAAATGATAACGACGACTCGGTACAAACAGAAATCAATCCATAATGTTTATGGCATCCATTTATTCATCACTTCCATCAGTATTTCCCCATACCAGCGATCCGTATTTCTCTGACCGCGGTTGGTCATTCTTCCTTTCCTATATGAATTCCTTTTATGGAATAATATGAGTGAACAATTTTGCGCAGTGATCCTCTACGATCTTCTTCAAAGAGCCCAATAAAAAACCGATATATTTTACATCATCTACACAAATGTGATGTGCAACATTATCAATTATGAGATTGTTGCGAACCTCGCTCAGAACAGCACAACCGAAAATGATAACGACAGGTGGAGGACAAGTGCACTAACGAACCTACATGAGCTTACTGTGGTATCGGTAAACGAAGAACGTTTATGAGGTCTCCTCCTTTTCCCTCATTATTTAGCGTTACGCCTCAACCGACTCATAATCTGAAAGCTGTTATCATCATTGCAATAATATAGTCGTTATCAATCACCGAATTTAACGAAAGTGTATACAATTTGTTGGAAGCATTCATAATCAAATCATTAACCAACACAATCATCCAAACTTCACAAATTTCACTGAAATTTTCTATCTGAACGGAATTCAAGTCTGCGTCTTTTAAGTATGAGAACTTTTATCCTAGTTCAGGTTTTTAAATCATCACTATCGAAAGGTTCTTCTAAGCTATCGATATCGAGATCATCATCTTTACGACTATCGAAAATTGTTCGAGCTTTGCTTTCTCTAGATTACGAAAACTTTCAACAAAACAGTCAACTTCATATTCCTCGAAATAATAACTTCGATCACGCTAATCATATCTGCGAAATATTCTACTTGAAACCTATACAGTTTATACTTTATCGATGTCTCTGTCAAATATCTTTAGATAATTCCACATAAATTACATGTGTATATAATCCATATAGCCTAATCAATATCGAAGAGGTATTTTGTTAATGATAAAAGTATTTTTAAACAATATTATAGCATATATGATATTACTTTGTGAATGTACCATTTTGTTCAGTAATACCACAATGAAGCCCAATTATTCGTATAATGAAGGATTTATTTCAGAAAGCTATAAAACGGCTAAAGTGAAGCACTAAACACAAACAAAAGTATATCTAAGCGTCTCGTTTCGTCATTTATACCACATAAATGCATCAAAAGCATTGTTTATAATATTCTTGAGAGTTCACGTTTATATGAGTACCACTTTAAGACCTATAATTGGCTCTTATATGCTTATTTTCCAGTTTAGAACTCCATTTAAACATCACTTCGGATTTATTCCTTCTAAAAATGCCATAGAAGTGATCAAAACTTGAGCCCATTATAGACGTATTTTCTAGAAAAATACAAAAGAAAACTGAAAGAAACATCATTATTTGTCGACGGCGAAGGCAGTTACTCTGCAAATTTACCTATCAGAGTAATATTAACCATCATAAACAGAATAAAATAATAAAACGATTTCGCTCATCAAATGTAGCAAAATAAAAGAAAAAAAGAGAAAATGCACTGTAGAAAAGAGAATAATCCGCATTAAATTATACACTTATGGAAATTCAATCCATAGTTTTATATATTGAGGTAGTGTACGTTACAGATTTACATCACACAATCGAATTTAAAGCATCAAACTAAAATCACCATCAGCACTAATTGAAATAAATCAATTAATTCTCCAATCAGCTGGAAGCCGTCTTAAATACTTCGCTATGATATTCTACTGATTCTTTCCGATGATTTAGAAAGAAATTCACTCCTTAGGCAAGAAATCTGGTAACGCCGATTCAGGTATAACTCTCGGGGTAATATATTATAGGCAGTACTACCATAATACATCGATGAAAAGCGGAATTTTCATAACGTTTGAAGGCAAAGTGAAATCCTCAAACAATCATATTGTAATATCATTCGTACCACAAAGACGGATTTCGAGTGTCGTTGATTATAATTCGCTCCTTTGCTTTCGCTTGCATTTATCCACAAATGAGCTGAAAGTAATGACATCAGAAGAAGAAGTTAAATTTGATTGCCCTAAATGCGACTTACTTGATTTCCTTATTTTCTCGGCATTCTGATGTGGGAATGAGGAATAGTAATGAAAAGACCATAAAGGAAGCCTTTAGTGAATCCTTCCCATTTTAGACAAATCTCTTGACCTCAAACTCGTCTGCGCTCTACATCATCACACTGCCATCTAAAATGACCTAGTTCTTTCATCCAATCAACTATTAATGAACGAAAAAACCGAAATATTGACCAGTTGGAAATCCCGCACATCGAAAAAATGACGCCTTTTTTTTTGGTAAGTTTCTGGTAACATGGCGTCAAAACAGACGGAAAATTCAGCGAAATCGGCCAGCCTTAAGCAACACCGAACTTCTTCCAGGGAACTTCTAAATTCATTGTAGCCCTTTCTCACCTTCCTCCCCATACCATTCTCTTCAGGTCCTCCTCATCAATCGTACATGGATCTTCCGCTATTTCTTTAATATGCAAATGGCCGCATCATTATAAACTTCGAACCTAGCAAACGCTCGGAACATTTAAACTCTTCCACAAAACCACAGTAACCAGATCACGATAAATTATGCACACGTGTACAAATTATAAAACATACGTGATTATAGAAGGCAGTTCATCAGCCATATAAATATATTTATGCCTAAATTGACGCTCTGCCTCGAATCCAACATAAGTAACGTCACGCCGAGCCGCAACTGCTGCATCACGTAATCGCCGACCCAATTTCGCCGGAATTATGTGGTCATCTTCTGCATGTAATATCAGAATTGGACATGAAACCCTAAAAAAGGTGTAACTGAAAGTTAATTTAAATAATATTTCAAATTAAATGCTTGAGAAAATTAAACCTGTCCACGTCTTCATCAATTCGATCTCTAATATTTATTTGATCTTTCATTGAATCCTATTTTTCTAAAGAAGAATAAAGAACCTGGTTTTGCCCCTTTGGGCATCAAAAACAGCCGGCAAACATTTTCTTTTCCACTCCTTATTTCCTCCTTATTTTCCCCTATCTTTCTTAAAAAACTGTGGAGCAACCATGCTCCCCTCTCCAACGTCAATCAGTGCTCCTGCTCAGATCTCCCCCCCCCCCCCCCCCCCCCCACACATGCACATACCTCAAAAAACTAAAAACTCGAGCAAAAATCTATCCAGTCAAAACCAAATTCTCCATGCAATTTGAATCCCGATCATCAGCCTTCGTCTTTCTTCGAACAAAAAGTGAGAAAGCAAGAGGAGAAAGAAAGGAAAAGGGGTCAAAGGCATAATCCAAAATCAGAAGTGACTTTAACCTCTCATTCAGCAAACTATAAATGGAAAATAAAACGAAAAAAACCAAAGGCTATCATTTACTATTCGGTTAAATGCTAATTTCAGAATGAGTATTTACTTATCGTATTATACGAACAAAATCCACTTCCTTATCTATCACATTTCGCTATCTAAAGTAGGAAATTCACCTGGTAATGCGTAAATCAGAGCTCATATTGAGTCCTGAATTTTCAAAAGGATGCAAAAGAATATAGTCGAAACATGGCAACCAACGAAATGGTGCAGCTAATGGATGAAATGTTATCACATCCCGAAGATTATTGAATGGTGATTCTAAAATAAGCCCATCGGGTGCCATACCAGATTCGCACAACTCCATTACGGCCGCTGATGCAACTCTATAACAATAGAGAAATAAATTAACTTCAAAGTTTGCTACATTTGTTAATGTGGAAACAAAATTCGCAATAAAACATTCAAATGAAGCTTAAAATTTATGCATTATTACGCAAAGATGAGGGAGCCCGTCTAAATAACACTAAGGAAAATTTCTTCTCAAGATAGCAACGATAGAAACGTAGATGTGATCGTTATTCAATCATTGATTCTGAAGATATATGACAAATGAAAAAATAATTAATAGGAATTTTAAGCACCTTTCACTTCCTCCCTAGAGAGGGGGACTGCAAGTAATCCTCCTGCCTCCTGCCCCGTTTCCCCTAACAATATCACTCACCTGCAATAATTAATGCACAACATAAAAAAGCAACCATTGACACATCAAGGCTTCATAGAAATTATTTGAAAAGAATCTTTTTTTCACTTAGAGGTTAACATCATTTTCAACGTCAAACCTCCTCTGCATTATGATCGCCTAAGAGATTTTTTCAGCGTCGGTCACTACCAATTGTAATCACAAAAAAAAAAAAAGAAAAGGAACAAACCCAGTTCCCATAGAATGTCCCCAAATAAAGATATTATTATCGCCTGCAAACTTCTTTACATATCGGAAGACTTGCTTTGCATCTTGTACAACACCGATTTCGGTTGGAAAACCCGTCGAATCACCATATCCTAAATCCAAATGACTTACAACGAAATTCAAAAATTAAATACAATCGAAATTAAAAAACATCTTTATATTTATTTGTAAAAATATATATATGAATAACGTTCTTCAAATTCATCTAAATTTTAGAAAATAATAAAAATAACCATTTAAGAAAAAGATTAATTCTAGTAGTACGTCCTTATAAATTATAATTGGAAACGATCCGAAATATTTAAATATGATTAATGAATAGTCGAAAGTAAATGTAGGATGATGCAACATTACATTTCGTAGCAACTTATTGCATCATCTGCTCCAATCTTCTCATCTCTCTCTTTCCCTTCTTTCTCCAACATCGATCACCCTAGTAGCAAGTTCGTAAAACTGGTTTGTATAGGCGTCTTCTTCTATCGCTTATGATCACATCACTAGAGATCATCATAAGCATTGCTTCTGGATAATCACTTTTTACTCCATTGTTTGCTTCTATCAATCACAATAATACAACAATGTGCTATCCATATATTTATGAATGAAGTCTAAAATTCCCATATACAGCATACATAATGATACCATCAGATACGTTCGAAAAAATAGAATTTTCAAACAGAAGAAGAGCAAAACATCCGAAAAAAACCCCCTCCCTAAAATCTATTTCTAAGAAATACCTCGATAATCGACCGCAATTATGTGGAAACCTATATCTGAGAGTACATTATATAAATCAATGCGATGTCCGGTAGATCTGAAATAGTCCAACGTTAGTATATTTCCTATGCATCAATACATATACACAAACTTTATGGACCTTTTAATCAACATTGAATTTATAGAACGATTTTATTCCCAATTTTAGGAAAAAATGACATTTTATTATATTATAATTTAAAGAATTCTTATCATCTTATCATATCTAAATTTCGATTTAGCGAATAAAAAATGCAAATGAATGCAAACGAAATACTGATATCAACAGAATAACTCTCAATCATATTAAACAACCACTTCAATACAATAAATTAACCAATTAATAATATAAATAAACAAAAAATTTGTATTGCCAACCGATCGACGATAAATAAAAAGTGAAAAAATTCAACCGATCAAATGAGTTTCCATGTAAATAGACAATAATTGGAAAGTCTGATGTCATCATTGAGCGTTCCATCGATTCATCGGTTACCTCCATATTCGATAACATCGATGATAGTGAAGATGGCAGAATATGCCTATAACGATTCGTAGAAACAATTTCAATAGTTAGTGGGGGAAAATCTAAAATCCTTATTTAAATTCATCTCTATAATATTCGGCAATAAAAGCGTAATTCTGAAACTCAAAGAACTAAATCGCAGTGATCTCATCACGATTCGATGAAAATATTCCCAATGGTCATTGGAGTGGTTATCATCGTCACATTAGTAACAACTGCCATATTCCAAATAATAAGACAAAGAAAAAGCGACTCTCCCACTAATCACGAAAATTTACTATATATTTCCGTACCTATAAATCGGTTCTTAGGCTTTTCGGGACCGCAAATTATCCTTATGAATTTATTGAACGACAAAAGTCCCGGATTCATAAGCAATCAGCTTCAGGTGCGATAGTGAAAATTTCATTGCCGGCTTGTCTTCTAGCTTCTGCATATGGTTGACGTGAATCACTCTTCCGTCATCAATTAATCACCACTACATAATACTACAAAGAGAGAGGAACATCCATAATATTTAGAATATACTTCAATCAGAGAAATTACTCATTACAATGATAAATTAGTAAAATAAAGGCTTAAATTGAAAACAAAAATAAAAAATGGAAGAGCAATAACATAGAGACAAACCAGCATCCAAGATGTACGCCATCTCTACTTTCCACATAAAAATTTCGACCGAATGATTTAACGCCATGTAAACTCAAATTATTATAATTTCTGAACGGCACTTTCACTGCAAAAACAAAAACAATCTTAGCAAAGACAAATGAGTAAAACTGTCAATTAATGCGTCTATCAACTAGAATACCTATAAGATGGATCACAGACTAGTACCCATGACAATAGCAACAGGTATCACGAAATCCGGAAAAGACTTTCCTCCAAATAAAAGGAGAAAAGAAAGAGGAAAATGAATATTTCAAATATATTTTTTACTTAATTTAATTACCTAATATTTATAGAAGGAAAACTCAACCCGCAAATGACCTATTCAGTCAAAACCACAAGGGATCTAGCGAATTCCCCACTACTTAATAATTTAGAGATACTATTTCAGTAAATTCATCTCTATCCTTAAGCCCATTCACCTCTTAAATAGCCACCTCAGTCACCTCCAGAACTCACTGATTCTAATACAAATATAGCATTTTGAAGCAATAGCTGAGGAAATAACAACCCCATTAAATATACCATTAATTAATAATTAAGCTAAGCTTTCAAAATCACAAACATCGAATAAAATTTACCGAAATTAAGGAAGAAAATATGATGCATAAATGCCGGAAAACAAAATATTAGAAAAGGGATAAATCCATAGATGAAAACAATCGGAGCGAAAATTATCATTAACCATTTGCCAAATGAACTGAAAATAAAAAAAAGGCACTCATATTAATCATCTTCCACTTTTTATTCTCCTTTTGTGGATGCTAACTTAACTACAACTGCAACCATGAAATAATTTACAATATTATCAAGTAATTAAGAACTGCCTTAATTAACTTCCTGAGCCGAAGATAGAGAAGTGGACGCTGCCTACCTAGTCCAATAGTGTGATATATAGGTTTATAGTCCTATATACCTATATTGCTATACCTATAGATATATCAACGCACAATTCCCAGGATACCTATAGATTGAAAAACCTATATACCTGATGAGCAAACTAAATCATATATCAATGAATACTCATACTAAATACCTATAGGTATTCACCATTCACCTAATCAGAGTGAATGAACCTTGAGCACCGCCGATATTACTTAATCCGCTATAATACTGCACCACATCAATGTTGAAACCAAGCATCTTCCTTTGGAAAATCACTTGTTATTGAAGAATAAAGACCAGAATTTAACCCCTCCGGCTATGGAGATCGAAATTATCGAGATAATTGCGGTGAGACTTATCCAGATGCCATGCATCCCTTTCTCACGGCTTAAATTACTACGAATTTTAGACTCTTTCTAATTAGCAATCTCAAATTAAATCAAACTAATATCGCACAACGATGAATTCCTTTCGACGTTCAAAAATGGCTCAAAAAACCCCCCAACTCAGAATGCAATATTCAAATATCTCAACAAAACAGGCAATTGTTGGCTAGCTCCGAGAATTTCAGCTCGATCCTCCCTTCTAACGCCTTCCAATGAAATAAACACTCAAAATTGAAGAGATAAAAAACGATAAACAAAACGAAACAATAAAAATCAATATTCGAAGAACATAAGCTCCTAGAGAGCGCCATAAATAACTATAGACTTGCTATATCCATGCGAACGACGGATCGCCTCGCTCATAAGTAGCGAAGGAAAATTCATCTCATTAACTTTTGCTCTCTTAATGAGATCATTATTTCAAAAATTCACGAACTTATAATCACAAAATCCACTCCACTAACGAAAATAACATCAAAAAAAAGAACGTCTCACCTCATTTTGTGTCGGGAAAACGATACTATCGTTAGCTTTCCTATCACTCGTTCATCAATAATAAGTGCATCTGACAATGCAATCGTGTACCTCTCCTCCTCGATGCTTTCAGCAGCAACAAAGAGCGCCCGTAATACAATCGACCACTGACGAGTGGTGGCTTACATCAAAGCAATAACAATGCAAACACAAATCAACTTATCTATGATCATCGTTTCATATGCACAACTTTTATTCTATGAATGAACGATGAAATAACATTTCCGAAAATAATATTAAAAAAAAAAACACCGATAAACAAATATATAAAATATATATTTGCTTTATTTATTCACTTATATAATAAAATAAACGAAAATAAAAAACAACGGAAAATATGTCTTTAATTAATATAGAGTGGAAATGACTCATGACCTTCTCCCCAATTGCTACCTTTCAATAGAAACTGAGAAATGCGAGGCAATCGGGCGTGCACTTTTGAAACACTAACACGCTATCCACATCGTAAATACAGCACTTTCCCTCTTATTACTCTAACGTTAGACCAACATATCCTGCCCATCCTCCCTCTCAGTAACAACACCCCCTACCGATCAAGACATCGTTGCTACCCGTTTCGCTGAGAATGAAAACGAAGATTTTAATCTCATGTTTCGGGAAATCTCCCCTCAAGTACAGCCAACAGTATGTGCTAAATTGTACTTCCATATAATTCTCAGAGTTAAATTGAACCTGAAAATACACGACCCATCGCTAAATACCATCACCAATAAATCTATCGGAGCAAATATCTCAAAAACGGACGCTCCCATATATAGACATTCATTCATAAACCAAACAATTTGAGCCGATGATCAAAATTTCCGCCAAACAATCATATCAATTCACGAGATTGTCATATCATTGCTATCGAAATTCCCTATCGAATTTATGAAATATTGCAATTATTCATTTAATCGATGCAAGAATTCTTGACGACGTATATATGAACAACGCTGATCACGGTCCTCTCTCGACAATTAAAGCCTTCTCACTCGTTATGTCACTTAGTAATACCCTAGACCTAATATTACGATTGAATGGGAACGATTTCAGAAGACTTTAAGCTAATTCCCCTTTCCCAACCCCATCCGCCAAACTTGCATAGCACATATGCCGATTGCAAATTATCAACTAATCATCACAGATATCAAATCTTTCAATAAATTAAAAAACAACGTACTCAATGCACGAATAAAACAATTTAACTATGAAGAGAGCAACGTATAGACAACCGGCTGCCGACAATGACGTCAAAGCACTCGAGACCAAATCGGAAATCAGTCGAAAATTCTTTATTTAATGAATTAATATTTGCGTTTGAGCGATCATTAAAACAAATCCTTCTTTCAACAAGAGAACAATCTAAAAGAGAGCGAAAAAATAACGAAATTGTAAGCCTCAATACGAGCAAAAAATAACGCTCATCAAAAGTAGACATCACTCTTCTCCAATTAAAAAAAAACAAACAAACAAAAGAAATACCAACAATATATAACTGAAAAAAAAAAAATTGCCTCTCTCCGCCCAACCAACCAAAAAATTATTGTCGCATCGAACGAATCTGATCGTTTCTGTGCCTCAAATGATTTCAACTTGAAATATATTCTATTGGAATCCAATATCTATCTCCATTCTTATATATCTCATCCTGAAAATCCCTATCACTCAAATTGTTGGGAATTTTATGGGGAAAAAATGAAATATAAACGAATGAAATCGACAAAAATGGCGAAATTTTCCCGGAAAAATTCCCCAATGATAAAATGCCGACTGATATTTTCTGATTCACTTAGAACTTTTAAGAGAGACCATTTAAAGAATATGAAATTACTCATATATTCCAAGTGGAAGGATCGACTACACATAAGTGCAACCAGCATCGATAGGATACTAAGAAACTCTCAAAATAAACATTATACATGCAAATGCGCTGATACAACACATCAACACTCAATCATATCTCTACTAAGAACTCGTCTTTCCCCATCGCTAACTTTTAGAAATAAGGTCAACTCTCTGCTCTCCTAGCCTCAAACTCCTTTACTCGGAACTTTGTTCCCGATCTTGCTCCTGATTCCTCCTCAACGAATAGCCATCCCCTAACTTCCTAGCCTATTCAGATGTTCACAAAAACGCTAGCATCTATATATCTCAGGAACAGGTCCATAAACTCCTAGACAAAGTCAGAGATGAAAAGATATCAACGCAGTGAGCCGTGTCACATTATATACCGCCTCTTTACAACAACAAAAAAAACCTTCAGAAGACCCGTCTCACGTGACGATCATGATCACATCTAAACTATTTAGTGCAATACACTTTTTCTGACAAAACGTTTCCCCATTCTCTGCCATCAATCTGCGAGCTCATTCAGCATTACTCTCCTATTGCTTCACCCACTGGAATATTCCAAACTCCATGCAACAAAACTCACAACGCAACGAACAACCTACGACGACATTTTCATCAGCCCATTTCCGGTTTAATGTCTAACCTAAAAGAACACTAGCTTCGCCCATCTCCCTCTAACTTCCCTCAAGCATCAAAATAGGCAAAAATGTCTATACATCAGTGGTCCCAACTCTCCCTTCAAGAAGAATCGCTTTCAACATAAATTGCCACAAAGAGGGTTTCATAGCCACGATAAGCTAGCATGCTGCAAATATTCACACAATCTCGGATCAGCGTCAACCGATTTTCACATTTCTGCGTCGAAACGAATCACGCCGAGATCAATCCGTTTCCATAATCGATTCTGCGGTGAATGAACGATGCGTTGCGTCTCGTTCGACACTCTAAAAAATTCCCCTCCAATAAATTCAATCAATTATATTCAATATTCATCCATTCGATATCATATAGATGAATTTTCTCCCTTTCCCTAAATAGGAAAAATACCAAAAAAATACAAAATGAATTAACTAATAGGGGAAAAATATATAGGAGTGAAGACAAAAAATTTCGAAGTAAAACATTAAAAATATTTAAGTGCAATATACAGCTCCTGATGTTCGCATCGCTCCGCTTAACGAAACGCTTTAAAGGCATTCAGCTTCAGAAATCGATGCTACAGCAATATAAAGCTGTGCCGCACTTCATTCCACAAGTAAGCGGAAACAATTCCCATGAACAAAAAAGGTTTAACTGCGATATTCTGAAGGACGGAATATGGCGTGCTTCCGGATGAAATATAACCCGGAAGGAGCTGTTGTTCCCCCAAGAACTGAGACTCTCTTCATAAAATTGCTTTAGAAAACCTATGGCCTTATCTGACTCTTATAAAGATAACATGAAAACTTCAAAAAGTAGAATTCCATGAAGATGTTAGCCTATCACAACCACTCAGTATTCTTCAGGAAATGCCTTTAACCTGACAATCAACTCAAAAAACAACAATAATCTGATCGATTATAAAGTAAGTGATCATTAAGATAAAACGCGATATAATGGAACAATGGAATAAACATCACTCATTTTATAATGATATAAAACGAATTCCCTATTGACAAGACCAAAACGAGATCCATATTCTTCCATGAAAAGAACTTCCGTAGTCTATTTAACAAACAGAAGGGAGGGAAAGTGCAGAAGTAATGCTACCTCAAGTCCTACTTCAGGTCACGCTACCCTATTCTTAACGAACTTAAAAACACTAGACAAATTGAACTGCATATATCTCATCGAAAAATAACACCAATAGATGCATTTCTTCTAATAAAGTAAAACAAAAGATCAAAGAAAGCGATAGGTTAAAGTGACACCTTTCCTCTTTTCAAACTCATTTTCAAGCAATAGAGGTGCCTCTTGACGATGATTTCTTCATATACGTAAATACGCAAACTATCCTCGACGTCCCCTTGCTAAGATTGCAACTCCTCACATCTAACGACTATCCGTTCACTGCCAAAACGAACAAGGAAATAATTCTTAGCAATTCTTAGGTTACTAGCCCCAAGAAACAGGAACTCACCACTACAAGTCGGAGGCGATCAATGACCACTTGAAAGGCTCATGAATCGGCAAAAAATAGTGCTTGTTTAGCAAAAAAGTAGTACAACAATAAACTAACTTGATAAAGTGCGTTGAGCTCCGGAGAGGAGCGAATCATCGTCAATAACTCGGCAAACTGCTGCTGTCGCTCCGCGTCCGGTACATGCTACAGTTATGAACATTTTACTCTATATACTATCAGATATTTCAAAATAACTTCAATGGACACATATCCAAACCCCTCTCAACATTCACAGCTTGCCAAACCCAACCATCCTTCATGCTCCTAACTCCCCCACAACCTCACATCTCAATCACCTATTCTTCAAACTGAATTTCTTCCTAACTGTCACTATTTTCAACGAGCACAACAGCTAAAATAATAAAAAAATAATAAAAAATAATAAAAGCAAAACTAAAATAATAAAAAAGCACAAAACAATAAAAGAAAAGCAATCATACAAAAGAAAAATTTTCCGAAACTTTTTCACTCAATATTAACTGAAGGATTGACATAAGAGCTCATCGAAATTAATTTCGAAGAAAAAAAGAGCAAAAAAATGCTATTGCACTTGAATTCTACTTGATCAGAAATCGACAAATTCTGATGACTCTATCTTCCAGCCGCTGATTCCCGTGCAATTTTTGCTCAATCCTACATCCTTCTGTTAAAGGATTTAGCCAATAAACTTTGGCACAGCATGTGGCGACGATACAACTTTAATTCACTGATCCGCCGAATTCACAAAGTCTTCGGCCCTATTTCTTATTTCCTATATAGACAAAATATGACGCAAGACAATCATTTACAAGCTTTTCGATGCCTTAAATAAGAAATTCTATACTTAAGAAAATATAAATTTATTAATATCACAAGAAATAGAAATTAAACAAAGAAGAACTACATGAAGTGCAAGCACAGCACGTAGAGCCGCTCTCCTAAGCTCCTCTTGTTTGTCGCTTTCCTGTTTTACGGCATTCGCCTTAGTCTTCGATTGCAGTTGAGCCTATAAATGACCACAAAATTCGGATATCATCCAAAAAAGAATGAAGAATTCATATTTTAAAGAGCCGAAGACTTTCTTAAAAGGCGCAAATGACTGTCCAGCAATCATTCCTCCCTTCCACTGCAAAACTAAGTCCCATCACCTCACTTCTCTCAGTAACCGGAAAGAGTAAAATCTCATGCCAACTCCCCCTCCCAATTCACTTTAGTAAATGAACTGACTAAAAAAACTCATTCATTATCAGCATCAACTCGATTACAAACAACAACTTCGAAACTTGCTAACCATCAAAACACATTCTATAATTGTCCCACCTCCCTACCTGATATTTATCGAAAAATAATTCGCATCTCTGACCACCTTCCACCCCTCTCAAGAAACTGGTCAACAAACAACAACCTACTTTAAGCGGTTCGCAGAGTCTGTCAAGTCGTTGCAGAACCTGTGTCGGACATAACGACGCTAGACGAGCCAACATAAGACAGGTGAGCAATTTGATGTCATGGTGATCCTATAAAATATTCACTCCAACATCGACCTCAAATCACCACCGTCATATGACTATACAGAGTAAAGAAATCATCACATCATTCGAATTTTTTAACCATAAAGAAAGAAGACAATTAAGAAAAGTAAGCGATTAAACTGATAATAAAATAAAACACAAATGTTTAATGAGGTTAATGGTCGCAATCTACGTTCCTCATATCTATCAATATCAATTGCTAAAATTAAGGAATTCTCTCTCAAACAAAAAAATGAAAGCAAGAAAAAGACCTTGAGACCACTTTCCATATGTGTCATAAATTCGAAGACATCCAGCCGCTCCAAACACGTCTCCAGCAACGTATACATGCTGAAATGATCACTCTCATCTACTAAAAGATCCCACAGACGCTAAAATACCCCCCTCCCTTCTTTTTGTTGAAAAACCGCTCATCTCGTTGGAAACCTCCCACTAATGAACCTAGCAAAACAAATTAGAAAATATAAATAAGCCTGCTTGCCGCATTGTTTAATGCTGAAATTCCAGGTACCTTAGCCAATCTTTATGACTGTTTTAGGCGGTACGCCTCGACATGTCTTGTCCTCCTACCCCAAGCGTCCATCATCGCCCTGAATCCTCTTTCAACTGCCTCTTTTCACTGAGAGTTATTTTCAATTTTAATTTCCAATGGGCATTTCCACAATATAAAAAGTTACCATTCGAAAGCTGCTTTGCGCAAATCGAGGCCATCATCCACTGTATGTTTGAATGGACCCATCTCAACCTCTCGCACAAGTTCCTTCTTTACGACTGTTTCCGCATATAGCGATGGTAAAAACATATCAAGGAGATCGCGTATCTGAAAACAAACATGCCCGAATCACCGCAAACAAATTCCCTCCCCTTCTTTAAACCGCCGATCTCCCTCCCTCCTCCCCGCACATTCACAATAAATCAAAAATTCACAAAACTCGAATTTCCAGCAAAACTGTTCCCGTTTCTCAAAAGAATTCTTTATCGTTCTTCATTCTTTCCGCTGACTGTCCGTCATTACTTTACCTTTCGAAGAAATATGAGGTGGATACCTGTCCCAATAGAATTATTAATAACAAATCAAACTTCCTACTGGAGAGCCCAAACTTTACACCGCAAAACTATAAATACACATCGGTTGACAACATATTACGAGCCAAATGAAGAAATATAAAATCGCTAAAAAAACCATTTAAAAACAAAACTAATAAGACCCCATGCAATCTGCTATCAAAGGGCCCTCTTCTTTATCACTTCCTTCCCTAAATTTCTAAACGCAAATCACAAAATGATTACCAATTTCGGCTTATTGTGAGCGGCCGAATTGAACGCCACCAATGCAACACGTCGTACATTGAGATCACTGTCGGTGACTGTCTGAAGGAATTCGGCCATCGCACACTGAAGCATATCATCGGCCGCCGTCCACTGCTCAACAATAAGAAACTTCACCGCGGTGACCGCCGAAGCACGCATTAATGCATTCTTCGATGTGGCACATCCCTAAATACACCAATCGAGTAACGAATTTACAACGATCTCATCGAAATCATTAAAAATTACCGACTTCTGAATGGATCCGAGTCGAATAGAATCACAAAAGCGAATTTAACAGTAACCGAAAAGTAGGCAAACGTGATAACTTCCAACCTCCTTTGGTAGCAACAGAACAGGATGAGAGAAATTAAGCACTTGAGAGACAACATCAGTTTTAGGCTCCAAGAGAACAACTAGCCCAGAATCCTGAATTTTTTATTAAAATCCGACTCCTCTTCCATTTAGCCGAACCCTTCACAACGGACTTAGAAATGCCTTCGCAAGGTCACCCATTCCACAAGATTCATTCTACTTCAACGAAATAAACGAATATTTCCTCACAGGTTTACCACTACTTGCAATAAAGCAGAAATAAGCCCTCATTCATCACAGGTAGTCATGGTAGTTGACGGATCCAATATCATCCAAATATGCCGTATCACATAAAGCACACTGCCGTTTACAACGTCCAACGGCATCAATTTCATCAAGATTGCTGATCATCAAGCATTTAAATAATCATCAAACCTTGAGACGTGGAAGCAGCGATTCCGGATGAACAAGGCAAAGTTTCCCCAAACATTCGGCTACAACGTTACGAGTACCCTCTTCGGGGCATACCGCATGCTCCATCAAAACGGGCCAAATTTGCTCGATGCGTGGTCGGAAGAATTCCATCGCGCGAGCATCTACACTCTCCGATCCGATTACCTTAGTTTATATCTCATATCAATTGAAAATTTACTCGACAACAACACATAGTGGCAGTAGTGGGAAACAATGACCATTAGCAACTGCTAACTGACACGATCCGCTATCCGATCAAACAGTGGGCATTAATTCACGTGTACCTGCTCACTGAGTGTTCTGTTCTGTTCAATCTAACCGGTGTTGGCATACGAAGTTGGTCCATTACAAATTCATCACCGAAAATTTCACTATGACTGAAATTTCACCACCTTAACAAAAAACAGTTGTCGAGCATGCGTATCAAGACTTAATGAATATTCTCACGCGCTTATGCAACCATCTATCCGTCGAACCATTACGAATAATTTATCCATAAAATCAGTCAGCACTACCAATTCATCTAGCGCAAAGGCAACTTACATAAAATATCTTCAACCGAGACCCACCGGGCAATAAATAAAATCAGTCAGAACTACTAATTCATCTAGCGCAAACGCAACTCAGTGCAATAAATAAAATCAGTCAGAACTACTAATTCATCTAGCGCAAACGCAACTCACATAAAATATCTTCAACCGAGACCCACCGGGCAATAAATAAAATCAGTCAGAACTACTAATTCATCTAGCGCAAACGCAACTCACATAAAATATCTTCAACCGAGACCCACCGGAGCAATAAATAAAATCAGTCAGAACTACTAATTCATCTAGCGCAAACGCAACTTACATAAAATATCTTCAACCGAGACCCACCGGAGCAATAAATAAAATCAGTCAGAACTACTAATTCATCTAGCGCAAACGCAACTTACTTCATGCAATAAATAAAATCAGTCAGAACTACTAATTCATCTAGCGCAAACGCAACTCACATAAAATATCTTCAACCGAGACCCACCGGTGCAATAAATAAAATCAGTCAGAACTACTAATTCATCTAGCGCAAACGCAACTCACATAAAATATCTTCAACCGAGACCCACCGGTGCAATAAATAAAATCAGTCAGAACTACTAATTCATCTAGCGCAAACGCAACTCACATAAAATATCTTCAACCGAGACCCACCGGTGCAATAAATAAAATCAGTCAGAACTACTAATTCATCTAGCGCAAACGCAACTCACATAAAATATCTTCAACCGAGACCCACCGGTGCAATAAATAAAATCAGTCAGAACTACTAATTCATCTAGCGCAAACGCAACTCACATAAAATATCTTCAACCGAGACCCACCGGTGCAATAAATAAAATCAGTCAGAACTACTAATTCATCTAGCGCAAACGCAACTCACATAAAATATCTTCAACCGAGACCCACCGGTGCAATAAATAAAATCAGTCAGAACTACTAATTCATCTAGAAACGCAACCCAACCGGGGCAATAAATAAAATTTTCACTGACAATAAGAACAAAAGACCAGCAGGAAATATGAAAAAATAAATGGAAAATCTTTTCACAAAAATAAACTTTGCAGAGGAAAAAAAGAGAGAGAAACAAAGTAGAAGTAGAAACTCCAATAAATAGCACTACCAATCGAAGAAAGCAATAATTTGAACTTACTTCTTTAAGTGCATGCAACAGGAGATACTGCCTTTTAGGTTGCGAGCTGATTTGCTTCAATAGGAATGGAAGGAACGTTTCAAGATTTCCAACTGCCAACATACCCAATGAGTAAGATGCCGCAGCTTTCAGCTCTTCTGATGACGAATTGAAAGCATCCACCAGTAGCTCTTCTGGCCTACAATTACAATGTTCATAGTGATTCAGTTCCACTTCAAAATTTCAACAATACGATTTTCATGAATATAAATCAGGATTTTTGTAATTACAACCATCAATCATTAAAAACCACGACTGTACTCAAAAGAGAGGCGAAAAGCATAAGACCAGACATCTCGGATTTCCACAACATATTGCTCACTGAGAAGCCCTAATATCGTCTTAAAATACTGAGAAACTAGCAGAACTAATTGTCTACGTATAAAAGAAAGAAAGAAAGGGCAACAGATCACATATTGACACCCTTCCCTTCCCCACATGGGTAAAAGTTGGGTAAGAAAGGAACTGCAATATTATCGCACAAATCTTGCAAACGATGACCGTTTATCTCGAGATGAGCGTTCCACAAACAAAATCGCTTTTCTTCGCAAAAAATACGCTTTCTACAAAAAATATCATCAAACATTCAACTTCGAGTATCGGTGTCGAATTTCTCAAAGACAAACGGACACCATTGGAAGCTTTCGAGAAAAAGCCTATAAAACTGCAGCTCTGCAATATTCTCCCACTTCCTTTCTGTCCTCTTCACATGCAATTCTTCTTACAAGCATCACTTTTGTTCAAGCAATTTAATAAATGCGTACTTTAAGGACGGATCATTTTCGTAAACCTGAGGGCACTTCCTGCCAAGTTCACCAAGAGTCAGCAATGAAAAGAGTCGAACACCGTCGGCTGTGTCCGGAGACCTGAGCTGCTGGGCGAGTTGCTTGGCAAGGCGCGACGATTTACTCAGATCGCCGGATGCAGATGCCACCACTGCCGTACAAGCGGATATCGAGTGATACGCCTGACGGGGGAGTGATACATGCGCAAAAACTGGTGCTGTCAACTCATCCAGTAGTTCCTGCAAACTAGTTACTTCACATCGCCGAACCTATATTCACGCCCAATTTCGTAGGCTGATATGAATTTCCCATCAGACGATCTTAACATTCAACCTAGAATCGCATTCGAAACAGGTTTAGAGAAAAGGGAAGAAATGGTTCACCTATATACTAAATATAATAATCATTCATTACAGCAAAGAACAGTTAGGAGATACAAGACAAAAATAGCATCCTGCAAGTGAAATGATGGATATCAGTAACCACCCAGTGGTATGGCAGAATAAATTAGTAGAAGTTTATAACAATATTTATTTTATTAACTAAAACAAATGAGAGCTAATTGTAATTTCATGCAAATTACGCCGACGCCAACTCACCTCCAAAGACGGCTTATTCGGCACCGGATTCCGCATCAACGCATCAAGAAGATTCAATGCCGAAGTGAGGGTAGCGCCTTGCAGCAGTGAGCTCTGCGATAAGAGTACGAATGCAGATAGCAGTTTCGAAAGACATTCGGGTATCAATTTTGGATGAGTGCCCATCATATCTGCAAGTAAGTTCCGATTGATCCACAAGAAAAGATACTAGCGGAGATCATGAAACATGTTGCACGAGGTGTTACAGCATATAGCAACGATAATGAAGATCGACGTGAAGTATGGGCCGCAACCTGTGATGAAACGTTACCACCAGTGCTTATAGCACTTCCTGCACCTCAGCCAGTACAGCAACATGGTTTGTTGTCTTCAATCCACAGATAGACGGAATTCTCTCTCATAACAAACAGTACCACCTCCATCCCCCCACTCCCTCCCCTCCCCTTTCTACTTGACAAGGAGCAGGACACCTCATGATAACTTTTAGCTTCTCGCATAAAAATAGCACCTCTAAATGATCTCTCTCATCATACCAAATCTGTCCATCCTCTCCCCCTGCCCTGCCCTCCCTGTACAGATTACAAAGCCCCTTCATTTACGAACGAGTAGCTGAAACAAAAAACCCACCAGCGACGAAATTCAGCGCCAACTGGCTGATCTGCAAATCAAGTTCGGTGACAAGTGCAGGTGTTTCGGCAAGGATTTTCTGCATTCCTTCACCATCCAGGCCACCATGAGCATATTTTGTAGTCAGGCTATCCAATAATCCCAACGTCGCAATCTGTAGCAATAATCTGTAGCAACATATATGTAACGTCAGCTGCCCTACTTCTGCGTTGAGATATATAGAATCAAACATCGCGTAATAATTCACTGCAGAAACAAAATAAAGATGCCGTAGATTAGGCAATAGTCCAGGATGAATTATCAAAGCACAGCCATTCCAGGATTTCAAGGAATTTCAGCTACAATCGAATGTAAAAACATCTTGCAAAGCGAATTATCAACGCAAATGATCAAATTAAACATATATAACCATAAGAGCATCGTGGAACACCTTCAAAGCTCTGTTTCAAGGAGAAACAACCTAACACAACTTCCAATTAACATGATCTAAACCACACTAATTTCTTATACCAATAATACATCACCTTCAACACACAGTAGTGAAATTCAACAACGGAGGTAAAGCCTCATACATAATCAGAAAAATAATCATTGGGCGAAATTGCGGTGAAATTACGGCACGCGTTCTTTAGATAACGCACGTAAGACAATATCATCCTCACAAGTGGCAGCATCTACTTTGACCTCTTTCTAGGATGCCTCACCCTCTTCTTCGAACATAGACCTTGCCCTCAACATGCAGTGTCCTCAAAGAAAGACCTCCAGAAATTCTGGATAAACTGTTGAAAGTAATGTGCAGACGCAATATTGTCACCTCCATCTTCACATAAACATCACCGTCTCGAACGATATTGCGCTATGTAAAACAAGAGCGCCGACACACATTCCCGATCTCTACTCGCCAGATCAAGCACTTTTACCTGATCGCAACCCCAACTGACCACTGGTAGCTCACACAAATTCCCAAAAATTACTCATCTACCAACCATCTCATCTACTGTGAAGTTAGTTTTTAAACCGCCCTGATTCCCTCTCGCGTTATTGCACCACCAAGTTTTGTGAATTCGGCTTCAGCTATTTCCTAGCCAGAATTATCGGAGAAACAGATAAGCACACGAATATGCACAGAGATAAAACTACTATCCCTCTTCCCAAAGCATTTTCCAATATTTCCATCCAAAGGTAGTTCGACGGCTCTTCACTCCTGTAACCTATAAGCTGATATTTTTGGTAATTTTCATAGTTCCTTCCAAATGCAACTCCATATGAGCACACAAAGCATGACGTCGGTAAATAAGCCATGGTGCAAAAAGCCATTGAGCGAAGCCAACCTTGAGAGCTCTTTGATTTTTGCGAAGGAATTCAGCCAATAACGGCAAAACATCGGGTAATATAGCGCCGAGGTTGATTTTGAGTGGGCTGTTCACAATGGTCGTTAACGCCTTCACAGTCACCAAGCGGGTCATTTCATTACGCAAACGTTCCAAAAGAATCGGTAAACATGCCGGTAGCTAGAACCATACTAATATTTTATCCAGTACCAATAATCTAACAATACAATCAGAAAAAGGAAAATAATGTGGGGCGGCCGGCAGGCTTAGGATTAGGCAGAGGGAGAGGGAGGAAGGGAGGGGAAAGGGTATGGAGAGGACTTCATTTCTTAAGAAAAACCATCACTCCATGAGCATATATGAATTCTTCAAAGAACTAAGCCTTGAACCAAACTTCTACACAAAAAGGTGCATTATATTCACTTCAGAAAATACTCAAAGCCAATAAACATGTTAAAAGTCAATTAAACTACGCAAAGGAATAGAATCAGTCCATGAGTAGCTATACTGATAACCAGCGAAGATAGATGAATATCTTATACTTCAGCTCTGATAAAAAACTCTCCGAATCCACCAAACTACCACACCTCCTACAGTGCCGATCAATGAACTAAATGGTTTTGACGCTGGCACACCAGAACGGTTCAGTGAAAAAGTCAGAAAGTCCGGTAGTATCGGTCCAAAGCCAGCTCAATCTCTACAATCAAAGGTATCAAATGTGATATAAATAATTCAACATACGATGCAACTCTTAAGAAAAATCTCATCTTCCGATCTAAGACTTCTGGACTACAACCTAGAACCGCTTAATTAAACTTGAAGAAAGTAATATAAGACAGGCGCTCGCCTTATCAGAGAGGAAGTCACCGAAAGTGGCGATCAAAAGACCGGTCGATGTAATCGCCTTCTCCTTCACCTCCTGCAAATTTCCAAACTTTCCTTAACGTGCCAGAAAAAGTGGACATCCTGAATTTTGTGGATTGCAGCCAAAACTGAATGCAATTTTATCTCAGCGCCAAAGAGAGGAGAAAATTTGTGTTCGGCACAGCCTTTCTGCTCTTCAATGTGCTATCCTCGATCAAAGAGATCTGGTGCCAATAACGAAGAAACGATCTGACAGTTAAGCCTGAAGGGAATCCATCTGAACACAACATCGCGAAAGAGGATAGGGAAAAATTGACGGCTGGCAACTCAAAGATATTCTAAAAAGCATTAAAGGGAGAACAAAATATAGATTCTCACCTGATCAATATCAGTAGCTTTGAGTTTATCAGCGACCGCATCATAGATAGCACTCACAAATGGAGTGAAATCAAGTAAGCATGCTGATGGATGTGATGGTCGAAGAACGCGGATCAATGACAGCGTTACAGTCAACGCCTCAGCAGAAACCTTATAGAACGAATCACTTACTGCACGGACTATCAAAGGCACCAAAATTGACATATGTGGATGTAATTTCTGAAAATATTTGCATTTTCATTAAATCAAATAAATAAAGTGAATTCGAGCTTCACCTCCGACGAAAAATTAATTAGTAAGCTTAATTAAATAAGTAAAGAGATAAATAAAGCTGGTAATTATAGTAAACAGAAAACACTGGGCTGTAGATAAAATTCAGGCTCCACTACTGCAACTTAGAAAGAAACCATTCAGATTCCTTCAAACTGGTTGCAGAATCTTCGCTTCCACACAACCACTACACAAGCCCGATGGCAAATTTCCTCATCCTTGCCCCTCCTGTGCTGTTCTGTCCCCAAGACTTTTTAACGATAGCGGAAATATTTCGCTTTGGCCTCCCCCTCATTCTCTTACGTAACCTTTAAAATCTCCAAACCCTTGGAGATAAATCTAGAACCACAGTTAAACATCACAAACCTCAGGTGGATGAGAACAAAGTGCCACGGAAAGAAACGACAGAGTATCGATTTTCATATTCGTATTTGACGAACGGTCGCTCATCGCCGATGCAACACCCGATACAAGTAGATGAAGTTGGTCGGACAAAGCCCCAGGATAGGCACTTAAACGATCCATAATAAATGACCGAATATGCTTAAGTAATATAAACCAACACAATAAACGAACTACGATATAGCAACAGAATTCAGTACGTCTACTCACTGAGCCTATATTTCTGAAGTTCAAACATACTATATATCAAAAAAAGGTTCCAATAAACTAAGCACAGATGCAGTTCTTTGAAAAATAGATCAGAAATAGCACCGATGAAAATGTTACCGATTCATTTGCCATTAAAGTCGGATGAGACGAATCCCCTTCCAAAACCACTCAAAATAACGTTTTTATCACGCGAAAAACGTTAAAAGTCCTCACACCGCTTGATTTTTCCAATAGGCCTCGAATAAGAAATACTATCATTATATTTCTAATATAAAGTTTAATAAATAAACAATAAAAAACAAACAAAAAATATAATCATACCGTAGAAGTTGTGTAAGTAGAATGAAGCAGCACTGTTTCGTTTTCAACGTTTTCGTTCTTAGTTGTCTGTTTATGGCTTTAACCAACATTGGCACTTGTGCATCCAAAGCCTGCAATTTCCCACGAAAACATTCTCCAGAATAATAAATACAACACCCCACTAAGACCTCCTTTATCTAGAAATAAACAAAGCACATACCTCATTTTAGACGCCCAACTTAAAAGTGCACGTTTTAAATGATCAACTGCAAAATGCAGCTACTACGCCCTGAAACCTCCCTCCCTCCCTTTGTATGGGTGGAGATTCTACTCAGATAATAGTAATGAGTTCTATTCAGGTATCTATACCACCCCTATAAAACAACAGCAACTAAGCACTCGAAATGCTTAGCAATTCAACGTATTCAATCCTCTAAATTTAGGCGATCACTCCACTACAACTCAAATAATCACATTATAGCCAAGTGAAGCAATCTGCAAAGAATCAGAAATAACAACAACAATGAGACCGAAGGCTCACGCTTAAAAATAAATAAATAAATAAACGAATATGTGAAAAGTGAATAGACAAAAGAAAATATTCCAACTATCACCCATCAAACGAATGACGTTTTAATCTCCTTCTTCAAACCTCCTCTCAAAATTAAAATGTGACTCCCCCACGAACACATTCCATTATTCTCTTCCGGAAAGACCAACCTGAAGAACCGCAATTTGCTCATGACTTGCTGCACTTTTCAGAACTACAGCACCACCGATACGTACCGTCTCCACATCGCCGCACGATTCGTGACCTTCACCCTTCTCACTATCCGTTTGCTGAAGTTACTAATATTCATATAATGATAGTAAATCGAGCACTTCCAACGCATACCTGAGAGTATAAATTCAAGTAATGAAATATTAAAAAGTTAATATACAAGCCAGTTGGATAAATGAACAAACATGAGCAAGATAAACTTATCGAACCTGAGAATATAAGGCTGAGCTCTTACGAACGGCTAAATTTCTCTTCCCGTTGAGCGAATTTCTCTAAAAACTTCATACAATACAACTTCGATAAGCTGATCTCCAATATGCTCCCAATTAGCCCTCTACCGTGTCTCTCCATTAATTACCGGAAAAATCCACATGCTAACATCGCACAAAATCATTATTTCTTCTTTATGAACTCTGATTCGTTTCATATCTCTTATCGGATGCCACAAATAACTCCATAACGACTCCGAAGAGAAGAAATATGGAGGAAAGAATAAACGAAAAAAAGACGGATACAACTTTGCAATACCAAAGTTATCGACGAGAAATTCGGAATGAGGCTGCGAATTTGTGAAAGAATCGCCGTATATGCATGGAAGATATCCCACTTGACGTTGTCTTCACGTTCCTTGAAGCGGCTAATCAATAGTGGGCCAAGTTTCGACAAAAAATCTCCAATATTCTCACGATGGGATAAAATCTGAAAGAAAAGGAACAAATAAGCAATAGCCACTATCAATGGTTAGGACATTCAACAGAAGGAATCACCACAAGTGGAAAATAGACAATTTTACTTCCAACAGCTACAACATAAAAATCGAGAATCACCAGTGATAAGCAAGCTATCAATCAGCCATATTCGTGCTTAATCTATCACGTTGTAAAATCAGAATAAAGAACTACGTTCCCGGTTAATGTCCCGTTCTCAAACTACAATATCAACCACCACATGCTAAATGCTTCGACATCATTCCAACGAATACGTTCACCCTTTGCTGAAGAGGCAATCAGAACTACACCCATGCATTACAACCTAACAATTCAAGGACGATCGAATCTACCCTGAAATCATCGAAAAACTCCACGTACTTAGAAGTAAATCAAAGTAACCAGCATATCGGCCACTACCAATAATCCTCTGCAAGTTGTTCGAAAAGCATAGAACTTCCCGGAAGCCTAACAGAAAAAATAACGAAAAAAAAACTAATAAAAGAATTCTACAAAAAAATCCACAACCCGGGTCCACCACTGACAAGTGAAGGCCAAATTGGCAGATTCCCTATCGACAAATTGACTTCATTCGGCAATACTATCAGCGAAAAACTGAGGAAGCTTACTCTTATAACTTCAATTTATTCTCTCCAATCAGAAAAACTAATAAATCGATAGAATCGGCGGATCGAAGACTTGATCACGAGCAAAATCATTTCACTGCACCCTATCCACTCTTGAAGAATAGAAAGAATCAACGACTGGAAAAAAGATAAAATTGAATGGAGAACTGATATAAAACGAACAAGAGCTTCTATGCATTTGGCAGATGCACGTCGAACCTTCCAACTCATATCGTCATCATCCGAATATTCATTCGTTTCATCGTCGTCGTCTTCAGTATCTCCACCTTAAGAAAACGTTCCCCCACTTACAACGTTTTCAAGACCGCAAAACTACTTCCATATATTTGGAATGGAAACGGCAACGTTAATAGCCAATGCCTAGATTAAAAACTGGAGGATCGGAAGACTAGGCACATCGAGGCAATACTACAAATGGAATCCTCGAGAACAGATCGTCACCTCCCACCCCCTTCACACTAAAATATGTTACGATTACGCTACTTTCCTCGACAAGATGTTCAAGAATACACCGAGCTCCTAGCCAAGTTCTCCGACATTATTAAAGTTAGCTCCTCGACTACAAAGATCTCATAAAATTGGAACCAATACCCTTATCGTTCGTAAAATCACTATCACTAACAACGCCATCAACTCAACGCCGATTCTCTTCCCTCTCGGCACTTCCTCGCACCAAAATCAAGGCTGCATTTTGTGTTATACTGTTCAACTTTCAACAAAATGAAGTACGAGTTCAGTCAATTTGAAGCACGAGAGAGGGAATATTCCACTAGGATGGGATCTACAAAACATATTGCATAGTGATCCAATGATTGTTTTTAATAATAACCCAAGTAAAAATAAAACTTCCTCGAACTTCTCCATTTACAGATTACCACTCTCTCTAATTAGTACACCTATCAAACCAACACACCAATGAAATCAGTCAAAAACAACGACGAAGTAAACGAAATTCGTACCATCTGTATCCATATTTGCTCCCTCCTCCACTTCACTCTCGTCATCATCGTACGTATAATTGGGATCATGTTTCAGGAACTCGGAGATCACCTTTCCGATTTCGGGCACGAATGGTACGATATCCTTTGGACAACGGAATATAAACGACTCAAATGCCTGTGAAATAAGATACTTATCACTTCTTCCAACTTCCTGTTAAATGCCTTGACGTTTACTGGAACGGATACTAACCCATAACGGGCTAAGGGATATTCAATATGGGAATCATGCGAAAACTATCCCAACATCCAAATTGCGTCGCTCTCGTGAGATAATCTCAAAAAACTCTCACGAAGGGAACAGACAGAACAAGAAGGCTACCTGATATATTTACGATCTAAAAATTACTAATTTTTATTAAATAAAATGAGACGATATCAAGCATAGATGAACTTCAAAACCTTCACATCACCGCAACAATCTGCCACTGCCACGATCACTACAATTCCGAAAAGAAGATATTCCAATCAGTTCAAGAGAAGATTAGAATCTTGACCGTGACCGAGAAAGAAAACCTCCTTTCCTTCCAAATACAAAAAAAGACATAATAATAAATTTCAGCATTACTGCCCAAGCCGTGCAGCTTTTTAAAGAGAATTCTGTCGCAGTTCACTTTCACTTGAGTCGTTCATCGAACATACAATCAAAAGATCACTTTCATCGATTCACCAGCCCACTCGTCCTCGAGCTCTCAGACGACAGACGCATGAAGCATTCTGGTCGACAAGCAATAAAAGACCAGTCCTGGATATATTCCATGGGGACGAACCTTGATAATGAGATCACCTCACCACTACAAAATAACGAAGACTTCATTTTTCAAGATGAACCACCGCTTCATGACAGATGATGCGAATAGTCGGACAACTAGGAACAATTGTCCAGAACGAACGCTGAAAATATCAACGACAAGTACGACATATAGGATTCCAAAGGCGATAAACTTTCTCAGCAACAAAACTTGCCTGAATACACGACTCTCTGAGTTCATCGTCCTCGGTGGAAACGGCGAATGTGACAAGCAAAGGGACCACAAGTGGGAGATGTGGTGCGAATCTGCTTCCTGTACATTTGCACACACACTGTACCGTTTGTACCAGTGTACGTACCTGAGATACTGACGCCTAAAATATCTCTGCTTAACTCCACTGCAAACAACATGAGTAAAGAGAAAGCAACTATATAAATTCATTGAAAAAGTGAGAAAGCAGTAAAATTATCTGATGAATGAACTTTCTGACATTCCACCGATCTCCTAGTCTAGTCGACACCTCCCCACCCAGTTTCGATGAAAATTAAAAAGCTCTGCTACCCAGAGCTCGAATTCATGGAAATATCTAAAAGTAATGGGCCCAGAATGAAAGGAACGAAGAAGGATGAACCCAATCTCATAAGGTAGCGGAGTAGTGAGTGAGGGGGAGCAGAAGGCGGATATCTTTATCGAATTATACAAGAGCATGATGCTTCCCTTCTGAAACGCAGTTCCCAACTGTCTTCCTCGAATAAATAAATAAATAAATAAATAAATAAATAAAAGAAACAAACATTCGGCGTGGTCAGCTCCTTAATAAGCATTTTCATCGTGTATGCATAGAGTTGTGGTGGTGATACGGCCATCAGATTACCCAATGCTACCACCGAACGTTTACGTAACGCTTGACGCTCAGATGCAAGTTGCGTGAATAAAACTTCTTGCAACTGCAAATTACTTTTTCCCCTTAAACTTTACTTAATTCCAATTAAAAGTCCTTCAACTATTTAATTAAAACTCACACTTAATTAAAATCCGAAAATATTCAACACTGAAGAAAGAAAGAATAAATTCCCATAAATTCTAAAGCATTAAACTTCTTATTAGCTCGTAATTCGCAACCTATTTTAGCAATACGATCCACAAAGAAAAGTACCGTTGGCCATTCTTCCCTCTCAGCTTCCGCTATCTCACGCCAGTCGCAATCCCTCAATTCGCCATTCAACATCTTTCGATTAATATAACAAAAAACGTTAAATGCGCATAAAACCTTCGCATCTAGGGAACATTTAAAGAAGAAATCCCAATGAATCGACATCCTGTCATGAAAGCGAAATGCCGGTTTCTATTCGAGAATTGAGGAAAATACCTGCTCATGATGAGCTGCAATTGTGGATCCGTATCGTAGTAGAACGTCCGAAACTATGTCCAATACCTCAATACGTACTGATGCTTCCGTTGAAGCACTCTCTTCTGAAAAAGAACTTTCTTCTAAAAATCTTAAATAATTCCAATAATTGAAATCTACTGGAATATTTGATTATGAATAGCCGAAATGAGTAAAGAACGAGAAAACAAACTCAATGCTTTCATTCGATTAATTCTATCGGACGAGGATAATTTGCGGGTGAGTCATCGAATGTTTGCAAATCAAAGAAACGATAATGCCAAAAAAATATCGACATCATCTCATATCCCATCGATTTTGAGGTAATAAATGAGAGTAATTAAACAAATTTACTCAGCGCATCGGTTAGTTTCGGAACAACACGTTTGATCACATTGGACGTAAGTGATGCGTTTGAGGGCGGTAATTCGCTGATCACCGTTTTTAATGCAATCGATGAGACGTCACGCAACTGCTCACTTCCTGAGATCATATTCGAGCATAACGTATCCACTATCGATTCAGCCTGCAAAATTTTCAGCTTAAAAGATCTTCTTAAGAAGTCCCACTCATCACAAATAGATGTAAATTACAATCAACTTCATTTAATAAATCCCTAACAATATCTCAGGAATAACTCCCGAGGAGATGATGAAAATCAGGAGTGAGTAAATTCATCAGCGGATTCAGATTACATCATTGATAGATCAGAAAAGGCCAAAGGTGCCATCCCTCTTCACCCATTAAACTTGCTTGAATACAGCACTTATTCATCGCTAAAAATCAGGACAATTTCAGGTCTTCGTACCAACTATATAGGCTTATTTTTGAAACTAGTGAAGAAAATATGCCGTCTATTTATGTCTATTCAAACAGTTCGGCATAATCTGTTACGGCCAATAGAGAGAACGAAATGAATGCAAGGAAAATCAATGAACTATACGATGATAGATGGTGCCCTACCTGAGGTTCCTTAACCTTATGCACCAATGGTCCAAGGCATTTCACGGCGAGATTCTGCACTTCACCATTCTTATCCTCAAGTAGTCTTAAAAGCATGCGTACTACCTGCAACGTTATTCTTCGTTAAATTATCAAAGAGAAAAATTTTTTTTGCACCAATCATCTATCCTAATTACTTCGTAAATCATTCAATTAAGCTTAGTAGACCAACCTTTCCAATTTTACTTTTCTTCAGCCAATGATTGCATTCTATAATTTCGAAGTACCACACGAATATATACATGGATTCCCTATTATTCGGAGAGAACATATAAATCATTCGTCGCCTAATTGCAATTAATTAAATTAATAGGAGTACTTTGCGCTCCGAATCATCATCCAACTTGATCGAGTCGTTTTGCAATTCGGTCATGAGATCGTTGGTCGCCATGAAACGATAATCTTTATCACTTGAAGACATCTTCTCGAGTAATCCCGTTATTTGATATGCCATCGCTGACATCTCCCCCACTTCTCAATCCCTGCTAACTGAAATTTCTCTTCATTTCACCTAATCAACAGAATAGAACCATAGACAATTTGAAATGAGGCTATAAACGTGCGGATGAAATTTGTCTCGCATGAATCTTAGCTGCAATTTAGCTCAATCCAACGCTATCATATATATAAAAGATAAGATAAAGCCATAATATTTCACATGTATGAAACGGAAAATGAAAGCATTCTGAGAAAAGCAAAAAAATTCTGCGATCATTAGCGGGAATATCCACTGAATGAGAAGAGAACAACATTTGATAAGATGGAGAGAAATTTTATCTATTGAAAAATCCCGACCGAATTCTCATTTTCATATTCTTTGCCACGAATATTCTATGAGAGATTTTTTGAGGCGCTCGAATTAATTTAAATCGAAAAATTACTATTCTTCGAATATCACATTTTCATCTATTAATTCCATAATTTATTTTCAAAAATGAGAAGAAAAAAAATATTTAAAATAAGAGAAAAAATATTTTATTTGTTTATGAATTGGTGGAGTAGTCGATGTGCCGATTTCTCAATTAAACAGTTAACTTCACAGCTTTTTTTTAATAAAGAAAGTACAATTTCACGTATACCAATCAATGAAATATATCCTAAATAAGGACGAAACTCAAAAATATCCTAGTGCAACTTCAATCGTTGAGTGACCTCAGGTTCATTTATAGACTTAAAACAGAATACTCCCTAAAGAAATCACTTTAAAGAGGCACCTTAAAGAAGCGTTGAGAGAAGTTTTCTAATCGCTCTCCTCAACACACCAATCGCTTGAGGAAATTATCAGCAAATGAGAAAAATAAGCAACAATATATGCTAGTTTTAATTAATTTCATCGCTTATTAAAAACGAATGGAGAAATTGACCTTTACGATTGAGGAATGCAAAATATGCATTGATTAGTGAAAGAAAATGGGTGCCTTATGTTTCTTCTGTCATCCGCTTATTCCTGAAATTCGGGTGAAAAGCCCGAAAATTGGTACCAAAAACATGGATTACTCGGAAAGACGACATTCGAAATGTAGACGAATTCGATGATCGATAAGATTTATGGACTAATTCGAAAATTGATACGAGAGATGTAGATCGACCTGAAAGCTGCCGAATATCCACCCCCCATAAATGCCAACATCTCAATCCCTCATGTCGATCGCATATCATCTATGCGTTGGATTATTTGACGAACTTCACAATGTAAGCCTTAGCGGCTAAGGATGAAACTACTAAATATGTGGATATATGAACACAGAAACACCGAAATAACGCCACCACTACACAACGAAACACCACCGATCATCCACAAGAGGCAAATCCACGAAACGAGAATGTGGAACCGATGCTTCCGACGATGAAACGATGGAAGCATAGCTGCTAAAGGCGACTTCCCTGAGGTTCAATTTGAACTTTATTCTCTAATAGCTCAAAATCCTTAAAGCATTAAAAAACTTGCTCAATTGAATTTAACAATTTTGTTGGCTGTGTTGGAAGGATATCCAGAAACGGGCAAAGGCTTGACATCCCAGGTGATTGGAAGAGTCAGGAAAGGTTTTCTGTGATCTGTACTACTATGAACGATAGTGGAGTATACGACAGTACACCGCGTTCAATGGGTTAAAGGTTAAGATGAGACTGGAGTCAGAGATCCGGTCTGGAATGTCAGACTGGAATCATCACCGCCACTTTTCTGACTTGGTGTTGGCTGGATTCATGTTTCTCAACGAGCCTAAAGAACATTATGTTGAAAAATTCAACCACAAAAGTCTTTCTTCATAGATGAATAAATTGAAGATGAGTGAATTACTTCCCATATAATTTTCCATAATCATTGTTTTTTTTTTTTCTGGACGTAGTAAATAATATAAATTAATAAGTTATGGAAATAAATCTATACATAAAAAAGTACCTTCAAGTCAATGGATAGCTCTATAGAGTAAAACGAATTTCGAGGAAATATATTTTATTTTATCGAAGAATATTTCTTCAAGAAGTATTTCTTTTCATCTCTGAGTAAATGCACTTAGAAGATTTTAAAATGAGAATATTTGGGGAAAAGAAGCGATTCCTTAATTTTCGGGAAGTTTTTCGGGAATTTTTGGGAAGGCAATTGTTTTTCTCTCATAAAATGCCCATCTTATTGGTTATTAAGACGATGTGATACTGATTACTGATGATCTGATCAGATTGTGGATAAAGTTGCTTTCATTGATCATGAAAAGAGCGAATAATCACTTCTGATTACCTCAAAAAACAAAGAAAAAAAAAATGATAACCTCATTTCAAATTCACTTGAATTCTATAGAAAATATGCTGTTTCTTGGCGTGAATTGTCTGGATATGAAAGATTTGGAAAAGAAGGAAAAACATGAAATATTCCAGTTTCTAAATAAGAGTTCCTTCGAAAACTTCTTTCCATGAAAATAATCATGGACTCATGATCAAATTCAACATTTCACATTCTTATTGGACAGTTTATCAACTTCCTGAAATATATGCTATTCTTCACTAAAGACCCATCCATTGTTGCCAACATGATAGGCGCCCTCAATTCACATATTAAATTGAACCATAAAGCTAAATACTATTGTAAATGATAGTACTTTTCGAATAAATTTATCTTATCATAGATGCAAAAACGATCGACACAGGACCAATAGAAAATGACTTACTTTTTCAATTACCATTGCAATAAATTCCATTTAGTTAGCAATATCCATCTCCAGTCAATTATCAAAAATCTCTTTTCGTACAACACCTTTTACCTGTTCAGCAGGTTGTTCTCTCACAATAGTATCAGGTGGAAGGTAGAAGCTATCGGACAGGTAGGATTTGTCGTCTCAGTAATATCAGTCATATGAGCAGCAATTTCCTTCATGGCATCCGCTTTCTGAGACCAAAAACATTTCAAAGCAGTACCCCTCGTCCAAAAATATTTAGTCTATACAATCAATGAATGTAATTCTTCATTATGTAACTGCATCAGAGCATCAAACGATGCCAGCTGTATCACAGCAGCAACAACTTCAAGAAATGCACGTGGCTAGATCATATCAACAAATAGGGAGCCAAACAAACTCCTATCAGCGGAACAGTCTCCAAACCTCTCATCAGTCCAACAATCCACAAGCCTCTGCTAACAATCCACAAGTCTCCTACCAGCTTATCCAGCGTGTTCAGTTGCTGAATACCGAAATCCTGTTAGCAAAACTGTCGATTTTGTCCACAAAGCCATCCGCCAACTGCAGTTCCTCTACTGACGTTAACTTAGTAAGTTCATGTCATAATAGCCGCATTATGTGTTTGCGCTATCCGTCGTCAATTAGATGCCGTCCTAGCAGTTGAGCGGTGAACTTATTTGTGGATAAAGTGGGAATTTTTAAGGATCTTTGAAATGACGTCTTTCATATATTTCGATATTTGTGCTAAGCTGTCTTTTAATTAAGAGATCTGATATATTGCATATAATCATATTTTATTATTGTTAAACCACAATTTGATTACTAATTTCAAGTTGTATTATGAACGTCGAGCGTTGCCGAAATTCTAGCACCTCAGAAAATAGTGAATATTATTGAGGCTTTATTATGAACCTGAAAATTACGATCTATAATATCACTGATAGACTGGAAATTAAAATAACTGAAAGAGACAGATTTGTAACGATTTTTAAGCATTCCGAAGGTATCTATTCAAGGAAAATATGTAAGTAAGGAAGAAGGAAACGTAATGATCAATATTAGCATTTAAAGTATTACGAAAACTATATTGCGGTGTGTGAGTACTGCTCATTGCTGCCAATCTCGTGCTCATTTTATAGCAATGCACAATCCCGAAATATTTCATCAAAAGGTGTTTGCATTGTGTACTGAATTCTTCGATATAGCAATAAGTATATTTCACAAATTTCGATAAAACTTCACAGATATATATTTCAGAAGTTTCCCCTTCAAAATGCAAGTAGACCAGTTCTGAAGTCTTCATGATAAGAGTAGAATAGAGGCGAAATACGGATCACTGACGAATCAAAAGTGCTCTTTCATATAGCCTGATAGGTTAGATGTACTTTTCATAGCTTTTAGCTTATAGAATTGTTATTTCGTTGAAGAAGCTAAAATTACATATTTGAGATATTAGGTAATTGCCGTGAAATATGGTCTTGCAATGATAAGCGACGAAATAAACTATTTGATGCGTATTGTTTGCAAATTGCAATTTCTCATTGCATAATATTTCGTTTTCAAAATGCAATTTTATTTTCCATTGTATTTTATTTGCAAAATGCAAATTCCTTTATTATATTATTAACTATAGAATTTGCAATCGTTGCAATTAACGTTTATACGTTAAAATTCAATTGGATTTTTCCTCGCAAACAAATTTTTCAACATTTTTCGTGGAATTCTCTTCGAAAGAGTTTTCTGCTTTTTTGCAAAAACTTTTTTCCTCATAAAGTCGTCATTGTCACTTAATGCGCGTCGTTTCGATGTACTTCTCAACTCTCCTTTCTTCCTAACCGTTCGCTTATAGGTTTTCACTATACACCGAATCCGCTTTTGTGCTTTTATCATTGCGCTTCAAGCTTGCAATCTCCATATGTCTATATTGATACATATGTACATATACATATGTATACACACCTATGTATATATATGCATACGTATACATATATGAACATAAGCACATATGTGTATATATTAGTGATAGTTTCTGCAACTGCTTGTCACTAAATTTGCAGCGCTAAGCCTTTCAAAATTGCTTTTCAGCAAAGTACACGTAAGTGGCTTGCGAACAATCCGCCAAAATGGCTGTCTTCAGTGTGCGTTTTGTTTATAAGTTCGAAATTTGCATCGATTTTCAAAGTATTTAGGTTCAACATATAATGAAAATATTACCCTTAAATACTTGAATATACACTAAATGATTAACAATCGTTTAAGTGGAATGATAATATAATAATGGTCAACAGAATTCTCATATGAGATCAGACTGCTTATTAATAGCATTAAGTTATTTACTGCTTAAAAATATAATTGAATAATATCTTTACTTGCAATATTCTTTAGTGGAATGCCCATAGAGATATGCTTATAGATAGCAGTGTCGGTCATCAAATAGCGGAAGTCTAAGATTGATGTTACAAATGAGAGGAAAAGCGATTTTTAGATGCGTACACGTCTCCTCTCATTCATACTCATTGTTTAACATACTCCATCTTATAGTTTACTTGCAGTGAGTGTTTGAATTTCGTGTATACTTAACGTATTTATGCATTTTTCCTCTCTTCTAAAAACTTCTCCTCATGAGAAAATTAATCTTTTAAATATGGCGAAATTTTAACCATTCAATATCACTCGCAAAGTTTCCAGGAAATCGTATAAACTTATAATGGATTATGATTTATATCAGTTTTAAGAATCATTTATGATTTAGTTGAATACGAAAGAATAATTCATTTTTCTTGTAAATTCAAAGGATTCTCAATTAGTTTCATCATATATCTATAATGTAGCAATTGAATTTCTATGGAAATTTTGAAGACTGAAATTCGAAGAAATTATTCAGAAAGTAATTTCGATCAATGCAATATATAGGTATTACTTTTTCAAGCGAGTAATTATATAACGAATTAGTTGCATTTGCGTTTACAATTAAATCAAATAATCTAAGAAAACCGCTTTTTCTCGGAGGATATAAACTTTGGAGCAAAAGAATTCCGAAATATTAATAAAATTTGAGAAAGATAACGAGAAATAACATTTCTATAACATTTACTGTCATTTTGTTATTGAGAAATTTTCCTACTTTTTGTTTAAAGAGTGGAAATTTGCGACATTACAAATTAGGTAAAATACTCAGCGATCGACAATGATCGTAATGGCGGATCGCCGTCGCGTATCGCTTTGTGGTTTAATGCGAAGTGCACAACACAACTCATCGTTTAGTGTTAATCTCTTTCGTGGATTTTTTTTTTGTTTTTTTGAATTCGAACATTTCGTTGAGTCTTTTTACGTTCACTCTCCCATTCCTCCATTCCGACTTCCGAACATCGTTGCTATCGAGAAGGTTGAAATAAATCGTGCAGTAATTCTCGGGGAAAGATAGTATTCTATACTGTAATAATCTTCGATGTTCTAGTTCCTATGAACGGTATAGGTCGATGAATGGCGAAGAAGGTGGCCGGAAAGTGGATGAGAAATAACAGAATTTCAAGATTTATGCATTTAGCACTAGTAGCAAATGGATTTCATCGCTTTTCTTGACTTAATAATCCTTTTTTCAATTGCTTTTAAGCCGTGTCAACTAGTTTACACTCATTTTTTTCTGATAATCTCGAAAAAGAATATCCGTTTTCAGTCATTTCCGATCACAGTAAAGATTTAAATGCATTAGAGATCGATGAAATAATGCATCATAAAATAGGGGTCAAGCCTCTTATAGATGAATAAATTTCAACATTACGCAATATTCTATAAAATAGACTGGAAAATTATTTCTGAGCTGTTGAATCATACTAAACAAATTGCTTGTGGATTGTTCCTTCGTCACTTTCTATGCGTTGCGCAATTCGTTAGACTCACCAATGCTTCAATTTTCGATTAACTGAAATTCAATTTCAAAATTTCATTGCGGTCGTCAAATTTTTGAAATAATTTCAAAATTTTCCGCTTATTTTACTAAATATTTTCTTCTTGTGTATTTTTCCTATTAAATTTCTATAATAACAATTTTTTTAAATTGCTCATCTAATATCGAATTCGGAAAAGAATTAATTTTTCACTCATATGTTAAAAATTCCAACCATTTTTCTTTCTTCGCAGACTATTATTGAAGCATATTCGATTTATTTGATTTTTATGTGGGATTTTCACGTCATACAATTCATTCGCCTGAATCATCTGAGTATATTGCTCTAGAAATGGTTGAATATATGGGAAATTTATTGTCCGATCAGGTGATCCTATCAAAATTCATCGAATAGGTTGACGACACTTTAGAGGCGATAAATCCTGCCTGAATCATCCTATATTGATAAAAACGTCACCAGTCAACTTTTTGGTTTTTTCCCCAATTCATTCCATATTCGCCTCTCCTCTGTCTTATTTTCTTTTAATTGTACTATTCAACAATTCAGATGCAATTGTACTGTCGAATGCTTATTTTTAGTAATGTAATGCAGAAAATGATTCTCAGGTAACCGTTCAAAAATAAATAATTTAGGTAGAGAGCATCTTCAACAAATATCTACATAAATGTGCCAAAATAAATCCACACTAAAGAAGAAAATGAATTAACCGACATATGAAAAGGCCAGCAATAATTGTAAGTAATATTTAAAACTTTTGAAGGCATAAAATGTGAAGAAAAATGATTTCATAGGTAAGTGGTGCTTTTAGGCGAAGCCGGAATGTGCTCGATGGTTGTGTGCCAACAGAGCGTTTCGCTTCTTTTTTTTGCGGTGAGTCGCCGCCTGCTGAAATACCTTCGGATCGTTGCTCGCCGATGTCACAGATAATCTTTTCTGTGCTCGCGTTTTCCTGCTAACTTTTGCCATCACATGCCATTTCTAAACTTTGTGGAATTATACAGTGATTCCACACAGTGTATAATTCCACAGAATTAGGTATAAATATGTTCATATATATATATATATATATATATATATATATATATATATATCAATAATAACAATAATAATGCTGATTATTATGATTGCAATTATTCAGGCTATTGTTATAGTAATTTTAATTAACATTATCGTTAATGCTATTATCATCACTGCCATCACTGATTTAAGTTATCAGCACTATCGTAAGTTTGAGATAGATGTTTTAGAGTATCATAATATTTTATTTGCGGCTTTATCACAATCGATGGCGATCCTCGTCATTATCACATCGTACGGCAACATTCCATGTGATAGCTCCTTTCACTTCAGGGTTGAATCAATCCCTGCAGCGCAACTTAAATGCATCCTTTTGACCAGGCATATATTATTTATACTCAGTTTACGCACATTTTTTTAATTTATATCTTTATCTCTACTTTTTTCGCCGCTTCATTTTTTTTAAAGTAAAGATGCTTACTATCTGAGTTGGTTGATGAGCAAAGCAATCTTATAAATCATTTCGCCTTTCAAGCTAGGATAGAGATTCGATTCACAGCCACTTCAAATGCTCGTTTTATTACTAACTTGCATATTACTATAAAAGCACTCGCAAAAATTATTTCAAAATAAATTTAATAATTCATTGCATATGAAGGAAATCAGTTGGATATGTAAGAGCATTCTCAATCATTTATGAGAGATTCGTGAACCTCCTGTCAGGATATGCCTCATTTTTTCCTATGAAAGAAAAATGAGAGAATATGAGCAAAAAAAGTAAAACTTTTTCATTGTACTGCACTAAATCACTCTGTCTCTGTCTTCGCCCCCCTCTCTCTCTCTCTCTATATGTATGTATATATATATATATATATATATATATATATATATATATATATATATATATATATATATATATATATATATATATATATATATATATATATATATATATATATATATATATATATAATATTTGCGCTTCCACTGTCAGCAGTTGAAAATGCTTCAGTATATTAATTATCTATGAAAAAAGTTTTCAATCAATTTTTCAATCACAATTTCGAATTATAATTTGTTAAAGTAGACTAACGAGTTTATGAGATTAGAGATAACTTCGAAAATGAGAAAAAAAAACTTCAATCTCGAATTTTGATTTAATTATTTGAGGTGAAAAAAATTGCCGAAAGAACAGGAAACCATTGTCTATCGCTTTGGAAATTAAGGAAATTTTATGAGCGTCTATTGATAAACTGGACAAAATTCCACTGACTCATAACTTGTATATCCGTCTTTCATTTTTTCCTTAGAATTTTCATGAATCTCTCAAAATTTCAAAATTCACTGGTTCTTAATTAATTAATTGGTTAATTAATTAATTTCAGTCAACAGGTTACAGGACGAAATATCTCATCACATCACTTCCACCACCCAGATTCAATCTTTCTCTTTTGCGAATAGAAAGACCTCAGCATAAATATTTATTATACACTAAGAATAAATTCTTCCAAATTTTTAACTTAATCTGTTATCTCTTAAGCACAAATTAATATGCAAATATATTCTCCTATAAAATTCCATAACTATTAAATTATTTCTCCACTTATTCACTAAGGCATACAAAATGAATTGATAATCTCATCAGAGGGAGGAAAATATTTCCTACAATTTTATACGAATTGATTGTATTTTCAACATCAAATCTACTTAGTAAAAAAATTCGGCGCAATCGTCGAATGAGAGATATCAGTCATTTTTTATTGGTCAATTTCCAGTTATCGATGTGGTGATGAACACTTTTGCGACCTCATCTCAATCATTGTTCAATTATATCGTGCTCATGTCCGTACCTGCGACAGCCTTCTTCGGTTAGAACTTCGATAAATCTAGGTAGCAATGATGAAGCCTCAATGATGCAGTTAGTGAAAGAATTGAATTATAAATAATATAGATAAATTACTTCTGTATTATACAAATTGTCCACCTTAAATATAAATCAGTAAAAATGTAAATTATAGTAGTACAACAGTATAGGTGACATAATATAAATAATATCTGAATTACAACATAAAAATAAACCATTTTTTTGTTGTTATTTCTGTTAAATTAATCTGTTTATTAATTCAAAAAAATGACGATTTTTCAGATGAACAAACAAGAAATTATAATTTTGAGTGTTTCATCGAAGATTTTAGTTAATTTACGACTTTCCCGAGGTGATTTTTGAATGAAAAGCAACTTTCAATTGCCAAGGAAATGAACTAAATTATTATTGCTAGAAGGACATTGTAATTTCAATGAGTCAGTTGTAAAGTTTTACTCCATAGAATGTGTGATTCATGAATTATTCATTTCTCTTTCACCCCACTATTGTGATTAGTTCATTGGGTGTGGTGCTATTTGACGGTTAAACTGCTTTTATTACAATGATCATTTGCTGCATAGCGCTTAAATAAACGCAGCTGCAATTGTAGATTATGAGTACTTGTGAGTTGAAGAAATAAAAAAGTAGAACTGAGGAGACTATAAAGGGATAAAGGAGAGAGAGAGATAGAGAGAGAGAGAGAGAGAGGTAGTATGTAAAGTAGATGATTAGCGAAAAATACCTATATTTTGAATTTATTTGTGCTGTATTGTACTTGGAAATTTTATATTTCTAAGTAGTTTTCGAATTACTAAGTTCTTAATGCAATTAGTGAATTTCAACTTATTGAGAATAGTTCTTCTTGAACGATCATAGATAGCAAATTTCACTGAGGCCATTTGAATCTTTCTTTTTGCTTAATATATTCGATATATATGAATTTTCACTAAAACAAACATTGAGATCGTTGAATTTTTCGGTACTTTTATATATTCGCCTATAAAAAGAACATTTCCGTGTAATTTTTACTTTCCAATCATTGATACCTTAGAAGGAAAATTTTTCAGTCTTTGATGCCTTAGAAGCAAAATTTTTCACTGATATTTTTTACTACAGTTCATTGGCTATAGAAACGCATATTATTGGATGTGTTTTAATCAATGTTTCTGCAATCGGTTGGTTTGATCGATGAAGAAAAATGCATACTCTCCCATCTCTCGAATGTGTTTTACTGATTGTTTCGCTTTAAGTTGCGAAAAATATCCCTTCAAAGTGGTTATTTTGGTTGCTTCATTTAATTTAACTCGAGTAGGAATTATAAATTTAAGTGTATCATATTTAAATGGTACAAAAATTGTTCGTTCAGGTTGAGTGCAAACTTCAGTATTTCTAAAAAAAGCCGCAGTACTAGGGGAATTAATAAATGGTATAGGACGATGAACAGAGCAAATACGATTGATAATATTCTAATCAGTAACGATCGATAGAGTGATCAGTAGCAGTCAATATTGACTAGTTCGTTATCGTTTCTCATTTGCAAATCATAAGCGTTTGGATTGCATATTTGAGGAGCACACATTGTGGTGCACAAATGAGGTTTACACGTCTAAATTGATATTTCGTCGATTATATCGGGTGTATATTATTCTTGAGCAGAGGCAGTCATTTGTTGCCATGTGGAAAACGCTTTCTGACATTTTAACCGAATACGATTTGGAGGCTTCCTGTCAATTATTGTAATGCGCATTCTTTCTTTGTTTGGTTCTCTATGTTTTTTTCTTCCAACACTAACTGCAAAGAAATGTTTGAATAAATTTCGTTCTCTCTATTTTATTAAATTTTCTTTTTATACAGATTTTTGTATTTTCTATGAAGTTTCATAGGCGCTATATTTTATGCAACTTTTTGGGGAAAAATGCTGATAATAAACGCAAAAATTAAACAAACAAATAACGGAACAGTATATATTTGACACTAAAGTTTGAAGTATTTAAGCATAGTTCAGTTCTTCATTCCTCTAAGTGAATTCCTTCGATTACAGCTCAGTTGTGCTCAAAAATAAATTAATTTCTTCTATTACTTCCATGTTTGAGATGCCGATTATGAAGAGGTTGGGTACAGTGTGGATAAAATTATCGAAGAGCGATACTACTTCACTAATTTCAAAGTTATTACGGATAATGCAACTAATTATCCCGATAAACCTGCATTAATTTCATTATAGAAATTTTTAAACTTTACAGCTGTCTATTATGGGAAATGTGTTAATTCACTGAATGAATCATTAAGTGAGTGAATCATAGAGGCAGGTTGCCCAAATTATCCTGTAAATTATATCATTTAAGATGAATAATAGAATATATTCATTTAAAGTCCAGTAAACTGATGTGATAGTAAGTGACGTGATGAAAAATGCAACAAACAGTATAATTAACAATCAATGAATTTGCTAGTATTTATTAATGTAGCTGATAATTGCAATTACAATAAACAAAATTAAATATAATCAATAGTAATTAATGCATTAATTGAAAATATTTTGGATTCTAGAGCCGATCTTTGTTAGAAGTATAAAAGACCTTGTTATTCAGGCGTTCTAAAATTCAGTATGTATAATGTAGGATTCTGGACTAAGAAACAGAAATTCAGTAACATCCTCATCCTACGAGAAAAAAAAAATAAAGTTTTCCTTGCTTAGACCCCATAAGTTTTTAATCTTTCCTAATTTTCCTCGATACTAGTTTATTACATTGCACATATGAAGAAACATTGTTTATCATTTTATTACGTTTTTTGATTTAAACGATTTATTTTGTGTTTTTTTAATTTTGCATTTTATAAAACTTTTAAATCATTATTTGCAATAAAATATTGCAATGATGTTATAATTTTTTGTACTTTCTATATTTCTCTATGCGATCGTTTCATAGAAGCAAAAGTTTAAAAGATTTTTACGTATCTTTGCAATTTCTGCTGAAGGGATTTTGCAAATTTGCAAATGCATTTCGATATGTTTATTTTTTGCAAAAGTATATTATAATATCATCTATATGCACACATACATATCATTGCATTTTGCTTTTTGAATAGTTTCAATGTGTGAATCATTGAAAGTGAAGATAGGCGATTTGTTGATTGCAATGCGCATTAAATAAACATATCTCGCATCGTATTTCATAGTAATCGATCAACTTCAAAATATTTCCAATTAAACGTTGAACGCAGTTAAAATAGATTTAATTTTTACGCTATTTACGAGAGTGGTTGTTAAATGCGCATATCGTGCCAACTTCATTGGCGCGTTTTCCCACTTTTTTCCATTTAAATTTTCGTAAAGTAAATAACCACATTGGCGGAAATAATTATAGCATTATATTTATTTTTTCCTCTTTTCGTATCTTTTTTTTTCAACTCGAAAATTTCCAAAATCGATTAGTTTGATTGACTGAACATTGCTGAAACGAAATGTCCATACCTCAATCTCGTTGAAATATTTCTTCATCTATATATTTGAGCAGATAGATGGATTGTTGAATTCGAATGAAAAAGAAGAACACATACCGCGCAAAGCTTCGTGGCGTGTTTCGCCTCTTTTTTTCAGTCGAACTTGCCTACGTTGAAGCTTAATCAGTATTCTTTACACATCGTATCTGCAGAACCTATTATTTCTCGTTGTTTCTAAGCAATCGTTGCTATAAATGACGAACGAATAGGGAAAAATATCGGTGAAGGCAATACGGAGCGTGTTTATCAAAGAAACTTTAGCGCTATGTACTTGTAAATAACAGAGAATTTGCAGTCATATCGCATAGTGAATGAAAGAAATTAATCCATTAATTTAAGCGTTGAGTGAATATTTCATTGCACGATGAAACCGCATTGAAATACACCTGACATAGGATGGAAAACACGATAATCCATCTATCCATTATATATATATATATATATATATATATATATATATATATATATATATATATATATATATATATATATAATGGAGAGGAAGAAAAGTCGGAAAAATGATATTTATATGTGAGAAATTTCGAAATTTTGTATGAGATGAAAAAAAACTTCACATCGAGAACAAGAACTATCGATTCTGACTTATAAAGAGCATTTCTCAAATATTCTTCAATATGCTCTCCAAATTCGATGCTTCTCTATTTTCTGCTCATTTGTCTATGGAATATTTTCATAGTTTAATGCTAATAAAATGAATTTCCTATATAGTTTAAATCATCGTTTGACTATTTCTAAATTCAAAAGAACGAAAAATAGACAATATAATTCTCTGCTATTCATTTAAATACACTAAAAAAAATGATCGCTTGATCATTTTTTAAGATCACTTGATCAATAGAGATCAAAAATATGGAAAATTATAAATTTTATATGAAATTTTTTAAATACATGATTAAGTAAAAACATATATTTTTTCAAATATTGCAATAATGTAATTGATATTATAAGAACATAGGTATTTTATGGAGCAAATTATAGTCGTCATATTCCTCAGTAATGTCTTCGTTAATTCTTGAGTTTCATAGCAATGGTTTGCCAGATAAACAGACAGATAATGGGCTGACCTAGAAATATGCGCAACTTTACCGTCATTATAGTCCGCTTACTGCTGCTAATATATGAAACATTAATAAAAACTCAGTTGTTTGTATTATGCAATATTGACATATAGAAATACGGAACGCAGATGTTCGAAATTGATTGTGGTCGTTGAAAGAAATCCAAAATGCCTTTCGCTATTTTTATTGTGCGAAAAAAGAAATTAGCAAAAAATCTAATAATATTTATGCTAAACATTTGTCGAGCGATATTTTCATCGTTATCTTTTCTTTTCTCTTATTTTACTCTCTCTTCTTTCAACGATAACTATCGAAAATGATTAAATAGCGAATTGTTTCATTTTTTTTTTCTTACTAATTGAGAATTCTTCGCATCGATTATGATAAATGATTTTTCGTTTATTAATTTCGTAAATCATCGCAAAAAAAGTTTTTTAGATATGAAATATGGGCATTTTTCAGATTCTCACCTAAACGAAATTAATAATGTTCATCTCTCATTTGAGGAAATCAAAATTCTCCTCTTTGTAGGAAAAAAAATCACTGTGGAAATCGATCTCTCGAAAATAAAGGAGTAAAAATAATAATATCAATTTTTGGAAGCACATATAAAGTTGTTTGGATTACTGATGAACGAAATGCTAAGCGCAGTGTGGATTATACATCTTCCATATGCGTATTTGCTTCGAACACCTTCTACTTCCTTTAGCACCTATATTTTATGTGTCGAAATTTAAGAAATACTCTTTAGGCGCTATTTAGAAATAATCAATGTCGATAATTTATTTTATGTTCATTTCTCGCTATATAAACTATTAAAATTACTTTCGTATATTCTGATCAAGGAGAGAAAACTTAAGGATAATAGTAGGCGAAGAAAATACACAAAGCAAAGCGATCTCTTTATTCTTTCATTTTTACTCATCAGTTCTTTTTCACTTCATTTTTTTTATTGGCTATAATTTGAGTTCTCATTCAACGGAGATCAATGTTGCTCTATAGCAGAAGCTGAAATGCGACTGAAGTGAACGAGGCGATAGCTTTTGCCGCTTTATTTCCGCCAATGGCCACCTGCACCAAATGACTTAGATATCGATAACTTCATCCGAACATATGTACTGCTTCCGTGCTTAATGCCCAGAAATGAAAAAAATCAACACAACCGTGTTCGATACTGGTTGAAGCAAGCCACCGTCTCCTCCCCACAAACTCGACCGCGTCCCCTACCTCCTATCTCAGGCGGAATTTATGAGAGCGGAAAACTCGATACAGAGATGATGCGGTGCGCTTTAGAAACGTATTGTGTACTCGCGAAATGTTAACGAAAAAACGTCGAAAGTTGTAACACTTCGTTGGTACATTAAAAAAGAAACTTATCACTGATAAGAACTGATAAGAATTTTCAGCAACGCACTACATAAAAGTCAGAGAGGGATATACGATCAGAGTGTAAAAGAGTCAAGCCTAGTGCACTGAGTACGTGTTTTCTACAAGTGACGTATTATTGAGCTGCATCAAAAAAAAAAAAAACGCTCAAAATATGCGACGTCCAGCAGCATCTCAGAGGCAATCAAACGCAATGAATGGTTGGCGAGCTCGACACAACGAACAGAGGCGAAGCTTGTTGCATACACGACCCCTCTCCACCACCACTATGGTCTCTATACCGTTGTGCCAGATTTGGGTTAGTCTACTTAATTTTTCATCATTTGCATACTTCGTATTTTGTTTCGAAAAAATTCAGATGAATTAATTCAGATAGTAATAGTAATATGAAAATAATGAATTCATCGAGAATATTTTTTATTTCCTTTAATATATGCTAATTTTGAAGAAGTTTTGAAAGCGAAACAGGTTAAAGAAGGAAGCAAATACTCAAATTCCAAAAAAAAGAAAGATGAAATATTGATTATGATGATTCAATAACTTCCGCAAAAATCAACTTTTCAACTTCGGCGGCAACTTTTCTCGTCGAATTTTGAAGATTTCAATAAAATCCTTGAAATTTTTTAGACATTTTCGAGGTCATAATTCGACGAATTCGTTGAGATGACTATTGAAAAAAGGCAAGTCGATAAAAATCGACTTTAGCGTGAATGCGAATAAAATGTTCACGCTTGGTTGTTTATTTTCTAAGAAATTTGCGCCGATTATCTTTCAAGTTTCAAGAATTGCATTGCTCTCAAAGATGAGTAACAATAGTTGGCAAGCCTTAAAGAAAAAGCGTAAACGTTGGAGAAGAATTTATCTAAAGAGACTTTTGGGATTCCACATAAATTAAATTTATCTCACCTAATTGTAGCCTAAGAAAATCTAAATTACTATTGGGCGAAAAAAAAGAGCGATAGCTCGAGCAACCAAAATGGTACTAATTTTTTCTGTATGACTTTGCATTTTTTATTAAGTTATTTATTTATTAATACATCGTTTATATAGGTTTTTCACTTGGATACACTTCCAATATTAATTCGTCTACGAATTTTTGATGTTAAAATATATTGGGAATTTGTATAAAATTTGTTCAATTCAAGATTCGTTTCATTAAGATTAATTCTACGCTAATGGTTTCTTCGACGGTTATGTGAAAATGTTTCAGTATCGTTTATGAAATGATGGAATATTTAGTAACAGAGCAATAATTATTTTGTCAGTTTATTAATATTAAGCTAATTTAAAAGCAAAGAAATCAACATAGCGATATTTTTTTCCATTGCAAATCGTTCTTTGATTCCAATGTCTTTGATTGATTTTAATGTCTCACTCTTTGATTGCACTAAAATACTTAACAGGCGGTAAACTAATAGATATATCGTTGTTTTTTTCGGGCAATTCTAAAAATCAATCATTTATTCAGATACTTCGGAAAAAGAGTGTTTTAATTTATGCTTCATAAATTTCAATAATAAATCGAGTCTACGGATGCATCTCATCCACATAAATATTGGTGTCCATCTATAGGGCGATCTCAATTTGAGAACTTTTGAAATTAGAAGATTAAAATTGATTAGTTCACTAATCTGTCCTCTCGAATAATCGCTTTACCATATTTCATCCCCATTTTATCCATTTCTGTAATATTTTCGTACGTTTAAATGTTGCGAAAAATTCGCGTTAAATTTTCGATGCAACACATCTCACATCAATTAGACTTCAATTTTTCAATCATTAGGAGCGGAAAAATTAGAGCCTATCTGAGCAGTTCTCTCTGTAAAAATATCAGTATTAATCAGACATATTTTAATGGTCTGCGGGCAATTTGTTGAACTAGTTAGTTGCTCGGATAGGCACTGTTGATAAGGCGTTTAACGAGTGTAACTTATCTTATGTAACTTATTTCAAGCTGTCAATAATAACACCTCTCGATAGCCGTTCGACTGCTATTTGCTTTCCTGCTTGGATAATTAAGTTAGTAATTATTGAGAGGTGACACATCAAATATGTAACCATAATTTTCAAGATAATTAATTAAAAAATATCGAATACGACTTCGTTTTTCAAAATAAATGGAAAATTTCTGTCAAAGGTGGAAACTGATGTTTTTAAATTCCCGATAAACGTTTAATTTAATAGCAACAAGCAAGAATCTCCAAAAAAGACGTTTATTTCCTTAACTAGAAAATAGTACATTGGTGTTTGAATTTGTTTTATCAATCTTTTTAATTGATTGAGGATTATATTCATTGATCTCATATCGTTAGTCTTATGCATTTTAGTTGAACATTTCTCCATTTAACACTAAACAATATAACTGAAAAAGTAAATCGATAAATGTCGGAATTTATTCGATGTGATTTTCAAAGTCTCATTAAGAATGATTAGTATTGATTAAAGATTTCGTTTAAGGAAACCATAAATATATTTGAAATCTTTGAATTTCTGCGTTGAAATGCAAATTTCAATTTGAAAAAATGTTCCGCCCGCATTCAGCCATCATGTAGCACATACATCTCATGCATTTTTTCCCACTCGTTAAGCTGCACTCCACATCATTCTATGTGCCAAGCGAATGCGTTTCGCGTGCGTTTGTTGCCGAATTACATAGATGTCTCTTTAGCTAAGCCGGAATCAATAAGCGATATAATGGTTCATGATAGCTTAACTCTCTAGCAAATTCTTACTTCTTTATTTCCGCTCAACGATTCATAAAATGTAGGTTGCCGAGTTAGCGACAAATTTTCGCCAAAAGTTATTCTTCAAAATCTTTTTTTTTTTTTCATTTCACCACTGTAGAGTCCCTCTTTCACAGATGGTGAAGATGGGTTTTATTTATGACTGATGATTCACCTCTCTACCTGACGGAGTTTCAACATAATATTCATCCAGTGCGTTATTCCTTTCGTATTTTTTCCTGGCTTTCCGCATTTTCCTTTCCTAGAAGGGATTAAATACATATTCAGTGATATGAACTAATTAAATTATTGGATTAGAAAATGAGATATACGATTGCTTTACATTATCACTGCAAATTAGGAGCAGAAAAGATGCGCATTTCTGATTCGACTAGGGGCGAGTCGTTCGAATTTCAATTTTTTTGCAGTTGAATATTCGCATCGAGAGAGCAGGAAAAAAAGAAGCCGATCCATCCATCATCAATAAAATTTCGTCGTTTTCTCATTGGGAATAGAAGTGTTCCTGGAAGGTGCTGCACATTTAATGATGATGGTGATCACCCGACATAATCAGTAAATCTGGATTATTTTAGGAATGCATACAAACAATATTATACATTTACCTTTGTCATTTTTACAAGTACTTATTATTATCTCGTCATTTTCTCAGGGATATTAGAAAGAATGCCGCTTATATGTGCACTGAATGACATCTCTGAATTTCAAATAAATAAAAATAACCATAAATGCGAGATTAGATGACGATAAATGATTTACATTATGATGGCAGTTGGAGAGAAACTTGTAAACGCCTACTGATTTGCATTACTGATAAGTTATCTTTCACTTTATAGATATAGAAAGTATTATGGTTATTCGACAATGTCACAAAATGTAGGATGTCGTTGATCCATAAAATTCACTTCACGGCTAAATATTGGCTAATTCGATTGTAGAAAAATTTCTCGACGAATCAGAATGATCGATGAAGCTATCATTTATTTCTTCTCAATTTCTACTTTTTCAAGTTAATTAGACGATGCATTATCGAAATTTTTAAAGCATCTTAAGGGTATTTATCGTTTCTCAGATTCATAGACTGTCCTTCTTGTTATTTTGTTTGTGTTGATTACTTCGCAACATTCTTTGCTACTGAAATATTTCTTTTCATGCGGCGTTTATTGGTAGAATATAAATTTTAAGTACTAAAATGAAAGCTATATTATAGTGAAGAAATATAGCCACAATAACTGTTTCTATGCAAACTCATCAATATGGAAATATAACTATACTGATAAATTGAGAAGAAAATTCTTATGAGATGAAAAAAATGAAGTTCTTTTTCATGGTGATGATGCTCGAATGACTGGAACACCGATAAGAAATTACAATATACGAAAATTATTTGGATATTTATTAGTTCTAATTCGTATATGTTAGCAAATATGTATTTTTTAAGTAAAGCATTTCAATGAATAAGGGAAATTGAGATTTAGCAATATGCAATACGTCGGCGAAAAGTTTTTCTCTTTATTTTACTTTAAGTGCTTTTTTCCTTTAGCAAACAAAATATTCGTTGTGGGTATGAAATGGTGTGTTTTTCAAAGCAGCCGAACTGTGAGAGTGCATTTCGGGGCAACCGGCTGCCTCGAATCCTTTCAATTGAAATATGCTTTTGACAACGCTGAATGTATAGCTCAGCTACACAATAGATCATGTATTCAATCACTATTTCACATCAATGTTTCATCAGAAAGAAGATCAATGCTGCGGTTTTCATTTGAAAGTTAAGTGTAAAAAATCTTATGTCATAAGTTCAACGGGTACTTATTTAACTGTATTTTCATTACTCTCATTTCTAATTACTGTTTGATATCGTAGGTGAAGAGTTGCGGTTATTATCCATTGGCTAGTAACTGATGAAAGAAGGGGATGGTAAGCGTAGGAGTGAGGGACGTATAATAGCATCTCCTCCTAACCCCCTCCCCCCAAAAATATTGAAAAGTTTCTCCTCAAACATGCCACGATTTAAATAAGAATTTAGCGGTAGAGAGATTTGTGAATATGAAAGAACAAAGCATGAGGAGAGAATATTACAGCCGTAGAAAGTAAGCTGCCCGAGAGAAAATCGTTCTTAGAAACGAAAAATTTCCCACCAGTTTACCCACCACTTCCTCCTCCGCCCCCTCCTCCGTCCCTCCAAAGAAAAGGAAAATTTCAGTTCACTTCAACTCAAATGACGAAAAACGCAAACGAATGCACTAATAAATTGCACTAACACAACTCGTATGATAGATGAATAGAAAACGAAAGCAGCAGCAATAAAAGAGCGACAAAACGTTCGAGTTGCTCATTTGAATATTCATAAATGTAGATGATCATGTCTCATAATAAGAGTTCATATTCCGCTTTCTCTCACTCTCTCTTATTACAAATCCTCCCATCCTACACTCAATTCCTATCAATAACGTTTCATGAATTGTCTTCAACGAATATCTTTTATACTCTAAAATTCGTTTCTAATTTTTTTATAGAATCTGAAATTTCGTTGAGAAAATCTATGAGTTCATTTATATATTGATGTTTAACCTCATAATGCTGCTATGAATTTGAATTTTAGCGATATATTCGTTAGATTCATTAATTTTGATAGTCAATATGTGTTGGCTTTTTTCAAAGTATACGCTGAGGAGGTGTGTGTAATGTGCACAGCCAAATTTCAACGTTTCTGTTTAGGAGTAGTGAATGCATCGATTCTCAACGTGCGTCGTTTTTCTCAGCTTCTGGAAATTTATTGCTCGCATATTTTTTATTTCTCTTTAAGGACACTATCATTCCCATACTTCAAAAAATACTCTTCTAGAATATTTGAGGAGTCATCTTCATTTCATTCTTTACTCATAGTGACATGGTTACCTTATTCGATTAGTGTAAACATGAATAAATTCGCCGTAAATATTTTTGCTGAAACGATTTTTCGCTTTACATCCAGCGTTATTAGATTGGCGTGGAAATTGCCCGATAATATATTGGTAAAATCGGTTAATAGAAAATGGCGAGAGGGAGGGCGAAGGAAAATATGAGAGGATCGAGGGGGAGAGCTTGGAAAAGATGATATCTCTTAAGTCGAAAACAGTTAAGGAAACGAAAATATTTTATGGGGTTTGTGGATGAGAAAGTTTGATGCCAATGGCGTTTGTTTTAATTCCTATTTTTTTTCAGATAATTTTCATGGAAAATTTGCTCAAGATAATTCCTTTTTCTCAAAGGTGAATGCTAAGACCGAACGAAAGAATTCGTATAGCGGACGTTTTTTAATATTTTTCTCCTCTTTCTGTCCTCCCATTCTCCCGCTCCCCTCCCTTCTCCCTCTTCTCTTCCCACTTTCCTCCTCCCCCTTCTCTCCTTCACCAAACAGATTATCCTTTTTCATAAACGATCTACAAAGAACAAAATATTTAAGACTGAATGGTTGGTGTGTTAATTTGCTTAACCACTAACAGTAATTATTAAACGACTCGTTTTCCTGAATAGACCAATTTAAGCTTATAATCTACATCGTTAGTACACCTAACTGACTGTTACTATTTTCGAAATTGATATGTAAATGAAATTACTCACAAATTTAGTCAGTAATTTGTCAGGTGAAACAGTTGAATGTACACAAAGGATCCTAATATACACGTTTGTCAGCATGACACGACAATTTGTATATGCAAATTACCAAAATCCCCTACGAGGAGAATATGCGTTTTCGGCGATTGTTTTTGTTTTCAGTTACTAAATGCGGTAGTGTAATTCGAAATTCGTACGACGGAGTTTTTTTTTTTCTTCGATATTTGCTGATATTATTGATTGGCTTTGATCTGGTCTTCGATCGTATGAAAAAGATTGGGGGATATTTGATTCGTGTCAATTGTTATAGTTGGCATTATGTGTACACAATTACAACTAGCAGCCATTCATACGAATATCCTTAGTTGTGTTGGTTGATTCGTTTCTGCTGCAGAGTGTTTCGACGGTTATTGCGGTTATGTATCGTTTTTTTTGTTTTTTTTTTGTTGCATATTCTTAGAAATAGTTTTATAATTATTATTAATTTTAATTAATTAAATTAATTTAAATTATAATTTAATCAATATAAATCACAAATCGAAACTTCGAATCATATTTCGTCTAAAAAAACATAAATTTGTAATTGTTGAATAAATGATCTGCTAGTGGTAATATTTAGTTAGAAAAGATAACTTACCCAATTGATTAGATATATTATATTATTTAATTTGACTTAATATAATATTACTTAATTATATTCATTTCTGAAATAGTTATATTAATATCTATAATATTGCATTATTTAGATTTCAGTAATTTTCGATTCTCATTAGAAATTCCAATCAAAATTTAAATTTTCTGAGGAATCAAAAGAACTTTTTAGTTATAAAACACTTTGCAGTAATTTTTTTATTAAGTTATTTTCTCTCATTTGCTCATCGAAAGTTAATAGTTAAATTTTTCTTAAAGCAATTTTTCTCCACTAAATGTAGTATATGAATCGTTAAATTAGTTGTTAATGATGAACATTAAAGTTTTTCATTTTATGCAACGAAATGAATGCATGTTGAATTGAATTGTTTCATTTGAAGTGAATTAAATTGAACTGAATTGTTTAGTTCATCAGCAGTATAGTGCAATTGCTCTATTCATTGCTGGCAGCTTAGTTGAGAAAGTACCATAAGTTATGGCTAAAAACTCACTGAATTGTTTAGTTTATCAGCAGTATAGTGCAATTGCTCTACTCATTGCTGGCAGCTTAGTTGAGAAAGTACCATAAGTTATGGTTAAAAACTCACTGTATTTATTACTCGATCAGTGGAATGTGCTCAGTTTCCATATTTAAATTTGGCGTTGTAACTAGGGAGGTCTGAACTTTCAGCTTTACCATTCTCAAATGTGAATTCAATGAAGCCAGGCGAGAATTTTCACATATTTGAGTTGTTTTATATTTTGCGAAAAATTCAGATTAAGAGGCTGAAAAATCCTACAGTTTCATATAAATTAATTTATCTATGATACAATAATGATTCTTTTTTGTCTCACTTCATTATGCGTTAATTGTTTGATTATAATCGCTCATTCAGATTATTCAAATTACTGGGAAAATTTAGCTTCGATAAGTAAATGCAAGAAATAGAGAAAACTATGCCACAAAATGTCGTAGTTGTTTCGCAAACTCGATTAATTGAAACTGATTTATGAAAGAGCTATGATATTTTATAATGTGATGCTGGTTTATATGTACAAATTAAAGTTAGTAAGCTTTATTGAGTCGTTGAGCTGTTCGCTGAATTTTTCGCTTATCGTTTGCAATTTTGCGACCTCGAAGTGCTCTTCTCTTCGCAGGCAACAAATGAAAGGGCAAACGATGCGCAACTGATTGTCTATACTGCTTTCCCTTCACTTGGTTAACATTAGCTCATTTTACCACTTCACTTTTACTTCACCTTTTGGATATTGGTCTACTAGCTTTTTCGCCGAAAATTCCCCTACTTCCACTAGTTCTATAAGGTAGAACAACTTCTGGAGAAATACTTTCAACATTGCAGGATTTAAAAAATAAAAGTAATTTTTACAAAATACATTCAATGAAAATTCGACTCTCACGTTGTGGAATTATATTCGGAATGACAAATAATTTTCATATATTATGGAATAATTATGAAATTATATTTGTACTACGCCATTCTTTAAACCCCGTATTTTTTGCGTCTTTTCTGCCTATCGTCCATATTGTGTTCATATTGTTTAGAATCCGTTACACTATCACAAATTGCCATTAATATCGCATTATCAAAGTATCATAGAGGAGAAATTTCACTAAAAATGTTTTTCATTAATTTAAGAAGCTCTTGTGTTCAATTATCATTGATCAAGCTTCAGATGGGCATTTAAATTGCTCTCTTATATCTTCTTATTTCGTTATTTTCGTTGAGATTAAGTCTCACTATCAAAAAATGTTTCGAAGCGATTCTCCGCTTCATATGATCGTGGAATTTCTGTTATTAATGGCCCCTACGGAAATAATTCCTACTATTTAAAAATAATTTTTTGATATATTATCTGATAAAATTATTCCATAATTTTTAATATTCTATTTTTTTCATTTTTATTCTATTTAAATTAAGGAAAAAATTGAAATTTTCAAATTTCTCTATTCGATTTTCGTTGAGGGAATTTTTGCAAAAGGAAAATGAAAAAGGAAAGATGTTCTTGGTTAAATGAATGCAGTTTTGTTAATGCGAATTAGACGCAAATATATAGAATTATTTATTACGTCGCATTTGAGAAAACATAATGGTGATGTTTTGCGATAATGGAAACATAATTCACTCATATTGTTTGTTCGATGATCAAATTGTCGATTTTACTAAAATTGTTGAAATTCTCATGAAAAAGAAAATTCTTTTCTCATTTTTTTCTCGAGAAATTGTCTTAAACATCGATTTTATTCGGAAATAATTGGTATGTCGAATCTTCTTAGTTATTCATTTCATTGATTTCCACTCATCGTATCGACGGTTATCATTATTTTTATCGATTTTATGAAGAAATTAATCGAAAATGAAGATATTCTTATGCATTAAAAGCAATGATAAGTTTCTATGCCTTTTTTAAAGCACTTAAAGCAATGATATACCGTTTACGCACGAAAACTTTGAGAATTTTCAACTATATATGTATATTTTTTCAAAAATTACATATGCCACTAGTCGTTTTTATGAGCGCAATAAGTTGCCGATGGGAGAGTCAGATACCGAACGCATCGCTTTTCTCGTTGACTGTTTTTGCGCATTTTAAAGAATTCGCTTTCAATTGTGGCTGAAATAGCATTCAAAGTTGCCAGCGATTTTCCTTCTCAGAAACAAACCACTTCATTCTTTAATCATTCTGTAGTCTACTAGACGCTAAATGGGTGAAATAGGTGTTGAAATTTGTCAGAAAAAATGCTAAAATTATTCACTTTCGAGTGTAGTTCATTGATATGAACGCTTCATAGGGTGCTAATCGTTCAAAACATTAAAAAAAAACTAAATGCTTTTTCGAATATGACGGCATTCTTGATTTTAGATCTTTGAGAGAAGTGAACTAGGTCGGAATTTCTGATTGTAATCAATTGATTGTAACTAATGACAAATCCGCCTAATTCACAAATCCACCTAGTTCGATGGTAGCATGGAATTCGGACATTTCGTTATACAAAATGAGTGATATCGATAAAAAAGTGCATTCAATGGGTGCAAAAATTTAAATGAACATTCCTCTCCCCTTCCTCTGCTCTATTCTCCTTGTTTCACCTTATCCTATCTTCTCCGCCGTCCTCTTGCTTCTGCTCAGTTTTATCTCTCACTACTCCAGTAATAACAGGATGATGTTTTAGGCAACGAGCTTTTGTTGTAAGTCGTTATTGCAATTAAGTCTAGACGATAGCGGAAAACTAGTTTTAAACCTGAAAATTCTGCAATTTCGTTGGCAGCGGTCTTAAGTGATTGATGTAAAAATGTGCAGCCAAATAAGCTGACGATAGAGGTGACATCATAGTTCATTAAACTTTGTTTGCTTTGTTTTGTCAATTTCTCAAATATCAAGAAATATGAGGTAAAATTGCAATAGAATATTGTTTAAGAAAAAATGTTTCCGGAAAAATGTCAGTTTTTAATGAAATTTTTATGAATAAAATATCGAAAATATTTGTAGAAAGAAAGAAAAATTCAGAGCAAATAAATATTTGTGGTCACTCCGCATCTTTATAGGCTAAGTTTTGTTTTTACGTATTAGTTTAATAGGTCTGTTGGCAACGATTTTTGTGTTTGAGTCTATTAGAATATAAATTGTAAAGTTTACGCCTTATTTCCGGGAATATACCTGAGATTTTGGGGAGAAAAAATGAACTGATGCATAGAGATTGCCCGAAACATCCAGTTGGTATGATCTGTATCCAAAGAAAATCATCGTGAGCCAAACTATGTAAGATATTTTGTATTCGATGCCATTTTTGCTAAGAAAATCTGGAAGGACGAAGGATTTTTGACCGACTAATTTTGTCTAGTTAAAAATAGTCGTATCTGATGGTTCCGTCTAAAAAAAGCGTCGGATAAAATTTTGCAGCAATCGACTGAGAGGGGAAACTTTTTTGTACATTAGGAAAAAATCAAAAGAAATGAATAATTGCATAAATCAGTGCGAAATGAATGCATTTAGAAGCGAGTTTCACATTGTATAGCGACTTTTCCGATTGAGCTAAAAGGTCATTGAAAGAAGTTTTTGCAACGATTTTCGAGTATAAGATGTTCATTCAATAAGCGTTCATCTCGTATGTAATTTACTCTTCGAATTTTACACTAACTCTTTTCTGAATTGCATTAAATAATTGAGCGAAATTTTGCAAAAACGTTGAACTATAAGAAGCTATTCGATCGATATATGGAGGAGATGAATTTCATCTTCAGTAATGAGAAAATCTGTCAGCAAAGAACCATATCGAATTGTGGTGCGGTGTTCATTGCAAGAAGGCGTTTATTCGATTTGACAATTGCAATAATAAAAAGTTCTTCGAATGTATAAAGCAGAAAAAATTTCTCCCCTCCTATGAAATTATTTCTGAGCGAATATTCTCGTAGACTAAATGAAACTTTAAAAAGTCTAAATGAAATTTCTTCACTAATATTTGACATTTGGAAAAAAGCCGAATTGTAATTTCAATCGTATTCGATATGGTGGGATTTTATTTCCTAATAAGTAGTCTTCTTCTTTCTTTTTGTTGTTAATTATGGGAATAAAGTACCTTTTTCCCGTTTATTTATTGCCCAGCCTATATTTTTTACCCATCCGATTTTCTGCCGTTAGCCGTTTACTGGTAAGATTTTTGAAACGTTCATAAGGGTTATATTTTCATAGGTATTTTCATCTTATCGCTGATTTCAACAAACATTGTGCTATGATCGCCAATTCGTTGAGTATTTTTTTCGATTGCTATACACATAAGAATTTCTGTATAATTTCAGAGCTTTACCACATTTACCATATTTTTTGATACTTCTTTGTGATTATATGAGGAAACCTCCTGCACTTCTTTTTTTCGACCTGAGGTTTTTCTGAGGTCTGTGGATTATTCGCTCTATTTTTCATATTTTTCTCATTCAGCTTCAGTGTTTAGGTATTTTCTTTGGTATTTCATTTTTAGACTTGAATAAGATGAATTTTTTCAAACAGTTGGTGATTTAAGGCGAGTATGGGAAAAAGTTCGGACTTATGGGAAAAAACCAAAAATACTCTGAAAATAATCAGTGTTTACAAATGAGAATAAATTAATTGCTGCAACTTTTAGTTGAAGTATTCAACGAAAATATTCAAGAGAAATGAAAAAATTCAAATCGCATTTAACAAATTTTGCGAGTCTTTGGCAAAATTTTTGACTCCTGTTGAAAAAGCAAATAGGAAATTTGTTGACGGCGTTAACTTTATGCATAATTTTAGCGTCGAGGGAATATTTTTCATATAACACGCTTTTTGGTTAAATATAACACATTGATGCAATATTTCGTATTTCTTCTGAATAAAAAAAACGAATTTCTATTGGAAACAAAGGGAATAAAAAATAGCGTCGAAATCATTTCCTAAAGTTGGGATAATAAGAGAGGAAATCTTCGAAAATATTTGTAAATTTCATAAAAACGAATTTATAAATGAGGTAAATTAAAAATTCGATCAATCCTCATTAATAGATTTCTCCTCTTCATTTTTCGTCTCAGTCATTTCCGTTTTTTCTAATCCAAGGATACTGCAGCGCGCTAATGTTCGACCTTAGCGGAGCATAAAATTGGTTTGTCCTTTCACAGTGGGCGTCTGCGTATATTTGCTTCTTTTATTACGGACAGCCAAACGAAATGCCTCGCAAAGCTTGTCGATTCGCTTGGCGTCTTAAATTCGAATGTTGCCGCGTAAAATTATCTGCATTTTGATTTGCTTTTGCGAATTTGCACTCATCATCCGCATATCTATATTTTTCTGGATCAACATAGGTCTCTCTGTTTGCCTTTATTATTTCTATACTATTCTTCCGGTTGTTTTAATTCGATATCGAGCATCGTTATTTGTTCACAAAGATCTTTTGTAGGCGCTTAAAATTGCGGTACGCTTTCTATCAAATCTGTAATCGCTCGTGTGTTATTTTGCATCGTTAATCCGCAGCAATGAAAAACCGATCCTCCAAAGAGGATTTACGAATTGTTGAAGAAAAAATTTATGTAAGCAATCGTCCAATCACTTGAAAAGTGGATTTACTATTTCCCATATCTGAAATTTTTTTTCGAAATTAATTGATCAGAGCATTGAGAATTTTATATCCTTTCCATTCACTGAGTAGGTTTCAGCATTGTTTTATGAGAACTTCAATTACTATGATCATATGATCACTTACCTATTGTTCAAAGAACATTTCTGTGCTTTGTTCAAATCGTGGTGTGTGTTTTTTTCTTGGCAACAGTAGCTTGAAGTAATATTTATTTACCCTTACGCTATTTCCTCTTCAATGTCTTATTGTTTCGCCAGCATCAAAAGCCAAGCTACGAGAGTATATTCTGATCTCGAATTAGATTGTATTTAGCAATTTGAAAAGAGAAGATGAAAAAGATGAATAAAATCATAAAAGACCGCTGATAAGTTGAACGATGAAGTGAAAAATTTTTTCTTTATACTTAGATGTTGTTAAGAAATTACGGAGCTACCGTGTTGTTACCAGACGGTCTCATATTTGGCGAAGTGGAATTGCAGATCGCTCCACATGACTAGGGCAATTATTATTTGAAAATATGAAAGGAGGCTTATAAAAGCTCCATTTAAACAATCCATTTTAGGAATCTCGTCATTTTCTGCTTACAGTTATTTTCATTTTATCTAAATTAATTTTTTGGACGTTTTCGTACTAAGTTTTTCCAAATAGATCGTTAGAAATGGATATTAATAAGCATCAGTCTACTTAAAAGACCGTTCAAGTTTTATTCTCATATGCCTATCGGATGATCCATATGTGTACACTAATGAAGTTTTCTCAGTGCCCCCAAATATCCGCACATTGTAATGTGATGTGGACATAAATTAGGTAAATATATCCATTCAAAACATTCGCAAATTATTCTACAGACGTATCTTTTTTCGTTATGTGGATCAAGTATATTAAAGGAACAGATAAGTATCATTTTCGGGATATTTTCATATATTGATAAGGAGATTAGTACCCTCTTCAGTGATGACCCAGAGTGATAATAATTTGCCATGCTGTAAATTATTATCACACAGTAGTGGGCTCCGATTTGAGCGTTCAAGTAATACTTAAACCAAAAATACACTTCAGAGTCCTCTTTTTTGCCTTTAGCGTCCATTTACCGCTCCGTTTTTCTCAATTTTCTTTATGTTCTTCACTTTTCCTTATTAATCGAATGTAAATATTTTCCACTGAAAAAGTAGCGGGAAAGCATTTTTCATTATCGGATGTTGATGAAGGGGCAAGAAGAGCGTTGGATAAAATCGTATAAAAATCATTGTCATCAATAGAAGCCATCAAATTCTCGTTCCATTGAATTCATGAGGCAAGATAATTAGTTGATCGTGTTTGCTTTTTGTTACCTTACGATAATGAAATGTTTTTATAACCAATTTGATGAGCATTATTTACTGGGTTTTTCGATTTTTCTATCTATCACTTTAGATAGAATATTATTCATCTTCAAATTCCATCTCTTTAGTGAGTTTCTTCGATTAGAATTTATGATTTCCTCATAAAATATTCTTTGCATTTGATAGTTTTCTTAGGTTTTTTGTAGAATTTTTGGAAAATTTGTAAATTCAAAAAGTTCAAAGAAATTTTTTCAAGTTTTTATTCATTTAGGCTCATTTCATTAGACTTTAGCGTTTTAAAGTGAACCGACGACAGGAGAAATATGATGATGCGCCATCTAAGTTCCCATGCTCATATCCTGCGAAAATACACTTGCTGTTGGAAAATTTGAGTGAGTGCAGATGTTTCATCAGTTGTCCTCTATACTCATAGGTGACCGTATAGGTTATAGCATCTGTTTACGCCGAAGCCGTAAAATGTTTGTGATCACGATGTTGTTGAATTTGGATGAACCCTTTACCATATATAAGAAACGCCCTCTTCATTGTGTAGTAGGTAAGCAAGCACGCCAATAAATGGTAGAAGGAAAGCTCTATGTCAGCGGAAGCAGTCTTAGCATAGTGTCTTTCACTGTTATTCACCCCTCACCTCTGTCAATATCAACCTTTGTTCACCTTTACCTGGCTATTGTTCCCGATGCAAACAAAACATCATCTACTTCCACAGCTCGCCGATATTTACACCTCAAATACTTCCACGTGATTTGAGTGTAACGATTGATAAATTTCCATTTAGTACGTTAGAGTACAATTTATCAGCGTTCTTTCATTCACCTCGTGAAAAGTATTCGAAATGCCGAATGTTTCGATAGGATTTTGCACGTATTCAGATGAAAGTGGACAAAGTTTTTTAATGAAAGAATGCCCCAATCTCCTCTTATTCGTTAAAGAATCTCTCTTCCTTCTTGGTAAAGATTCTTTTATTACTTTAAATGATGAGAAGATTACCATATGCGAACACTAAGGAATATTTGAATAAGCGTAGGGATTGTATCTCTGAGTGTTTCGCACTCATAATTATGATTTCTTAAAGTACTTGATGGTGAGCGAAATTCATCTCATTACGATTCCGAAATGAATATTTCAAGCAATATAGATCGATGGAGGGAAATTCAGTGAACTTGTTTTTTCATAAGTTGGGGTTCAGTTCCGTTTCAAGTTTATTTTTAAGAAATTCATGCATAACTGAGTTTTTTGTTGAATGAAATGGGAAAAGCATTATTTTTTATGAAGATGATTTTATTTTTCATATATAATCACAAATCTTTATACAGCGTGATGAATTTTCTCGTTGTATTTTTCCATTGGACGAAAACGATGTATTTGTTTATTTGGGGACTTTAAATTATATCTGTGCCTTGCATTTTTTTTCTAAGTAATCTCTTATTGTAAAAAAAAAATCTCTGAAAAACTGAAGTCTGTTACGATTCATTGAACCATCTTTGTCCAAAGATATTACTGATGATAGGGAATTTACGATGAACTGAAGGAACGCCTAAGTTTAGAATAAAAAAATACTGAAAGCGTCTAAAATAAACGGTGGCGGGAAGTTTCGATGATTGTGTTGTTAAGTTGAAATCAGTTATACGGCACTCGGTAGCTGTCAGTTTGTTCTCCACGAAACGTTGCAACCGGTTTCTGATCACGACGGTCGTAACGTTTGAAATGATGCATTGCTGTGCAGCGGGTGCATTCGCTATCGATAAAATTATGTTGAAGTTTCGTATTTATGTACTCTAAGAAAGTTTGAAATAAATAAAAACTTATTATTTATTATTACTTACTGTGTTTACAATATTCAAAATATATAGTATCTCATGGTAGTATTTCCATTTGTTCATTGTTACCCAAGCCGATGTTTTTGTGATGTCGATCATCAGTATACAAAAATAAATAAGGCAGCAGTCGATGAGCGAATATTACACGTTGAATCTATGATTTTTTCTCTGGAAAAAATGTTTCTTGAATTTCAGCTGAAACCTTACACAATCATTTTTCTTCCTTCTGACTTACATTTGATAGGTTTATTGAGACGACAGTCTGCACTGCGCCTATATAAACATTACTATGGACAATATTGATGTTCCATCGTTGTACTAATTGAGCGCTCAATATTCCTAGCAAATACAAGGTGTCAACTAATATTTTACTGTCATTTCGCGTGTATAATATTTTCTTTTCGAGATACAATGACTATGCAAAACTAATTATAGCGCTAAACTCAGCGCATTTCATAACAGAGATTATATCCTGTGATTTTAGTGCAATGTTCGAATTAAAACAGTGAATTATTTATTTAGGCCATTCGTGAGAATGATCAGAGCATGATTGCGATACTGTAAAATTAGGGACTTCATTAATGTTCACTAATTCTAATGCACTCATAATTTATTTCTGGGAATATGTACTAAAGTAAATTTCCGCACAGACCTAAGTAACTACTTGCAAGTAAAGGTAAAACTTCGGTTTATTTCATTGATGTTACAGCCCCTAAATGTTCGGTCTTGATTTGATGCACTAAAATTTATATATTTATGCAAGAAAATGAATGTTATTGACGGATTTAAAAATAAGCGAGTGTAACTCATGAAATTCTCCTCTGAAACAAATTATTTTTGATTGATGAATTGGTGAGGAAATGTTCTAAACGGAACCTTAATTAATAACGTATAATTAAATACCAGACATCAGCGATCATATTTTTATTGCGGTGTTTTCTCTTGTTCAATTTGAGAGTGTCGCAATATTTTTTTCCCCGTCTAGTAGAGGGAGGGTTGGTTGATCATCGAAATGACCTCACGCAATGTGGCCACCATTTAGCGACCTTGTTGACAAATGCTTGAAGTGTACACGATGAGTGCTCAACGTTTCACTTTTATTGCTGAAAAATTTCGACGAACTATTGAAATCATTTCATCGAAAATCCAATTGATTCTTATTTTGTAATTTTCTTCATATTTAATTTCATTAATATGCTCATTTAATTATCATATCATTGCATATGGGTAATTTTTTGCATAAATTTATGTGAAATCGGAGAATTTTTAATTTTCCACTTAATAGTAACGATTAGTTTTCTTATCTTTTTTTTATTCAATGAGTTATTGTGTTACTTTACTGCGATAATAGAATTTAGAACCGTATGCAATTTACAGCTTCTTTTCCACGTGTTATTTTATTTATTTTATACTTTTAACTTTAGAGAACAAAGTGTAAAGGATAATGGAATATTTGCCCCAAACTGATTTATGATATGGAAATCAGTTGCCGTCAACGGAGATAAGCCAATAAAGGATGAAAGTAACAAAATCGTTTACAATCAGAAGATCTATTTTTATAGGGAGTTATTTTCTATTCTTCTATTTTCCACTGTATTTTTTTGCTCATATTATTTTCATAATTTCGAAAAAATTTCTAATGACTAAGTGGAGAACATCAAAGACGTTTCATCCTGAAAAATTTTCGTTCCACAGCTCACTGTACTGTTTAATAACTTCTTAGGATATATAAAACGAATCCATAAAGGTAATCCATAAAATGTATTGTACGGTGCAAGCAAAACGACCCGAAAGAGAGCCTAAAAAAGTATTCTGTCCGGGAAATTGAGTGTATTCAATAAATGGTTGGTTTAGAAAGAAAAAAATTAGCATTTCCGGAAGGCTAACGACAAAAAACCAATTTTCTATAAGAGATATGGGAGGGTGAAGCTTTAGTAAAAACATGAATCTATTGTTCCAAATGTTTTGTTGTGTGTGAGGTGTTCGATAAATTGGTTAATTTAGTAAACAAAATATGAATGTATGTATTATGCCACTTCATTATACAATATCTCTTTTCCAGTACGATTAATTCCTCAAAAGCCAAAAAAGAGTGAGGAAAAAGAATCAATGCTTTTTATTGATGATTCAATTTCGACATCATGAGAACTTATTCAACTAGCACTCAACGAAGAGTCTCAAAAAATTCTTTTAAATGAACTTTCATTTGCAAATATTCTTATTTTGGTTGAGATTTTTTATTGCCCAGCTGTGAATTGCTCTCAATCGTTGCTCTTCAACAGTTTTTTTTCTATCCTACACCTGACGTCTGTTTCTGTTAGAATGTATGCGATCATGTGCAGCTGTTCACTTCAAGATAACCCAAAAAGAGTGAGCGACTTCTACGATTGCTATTAGAGTGAGCAATTCAAATCGGGCAGTATGAAAGTCGCCTATGTGAGTCTTTTCCATCAACTCGCTCAATCCTCAAAATTTTCAATATTTGATATGATTTTTGGAAGAGGAACAAACAGATATCCTTTAATGAAGTAGTAAACTGTAAATTTGAACTATTTAATTACATTGTCAACGAATAGACTAAGTTGAAGACGATAAATTGTGCTATTTTTATTTTGGAAATTTTGCCAAACTGTTTTTTCGAATTCGCTCAATCACTGAGTAACAAAAATTATTTTTAATTACATTTATAATCGAAAAATTTGAAGTCAGTCAGTCATTTTCGAAGTGTCCTTGTTAAACTTGTTTCTTAACATAGAGTGATGTTAATTAAGCGCCTCTATGAATTTCTTCTCCGCCAGCTGAATTTGGAAATTCTCCAAATAGATCGTCGTCGAGATCAAATACTTTCATTTTTCTTATTCAGAAAAAAAATCAAATCAAATTCTATGATAGCAAAAATTGTCTACGTTTTTATCTAATATTATGTCCTCGTTCGCATTCAGTCAAACTATGAAAAAGAAATACGTTCAGTTTATTTATTTATTTGTTTATTTGTTTATTTTTTTATTTATTTGTTCATTTATTTATTTATTCGTTTATTTATTTATTTGTTTATTTATTTATTTATTTGTTTATTTTTTTATTTATTCATTTAGCTGTTTATTTTTTGTTTCATTAATGGTAGAATGAGCGCAGTCAACTCATATTTTAAAAAAAAGTTGAAATTTTATAATCTATTCGATGAATATCTATATCACCCACCATTACGTTTAAATTACATTTATATTGTTCGATTAACATTTAATCCGACCACGCGAATATGCGTTGAAATGTGATGATAACTAAAATTCACTGTGAATCTTGTTTTTACCTTTTGTAATAATTTCGAAGAGACGCATGAGGATTCGATATTTGGCCTAGATGATAAGTGTTTTGTCCGCATAACTGAATGATGAAAATTCAAGTCCTCTTTATTTCTTACATAAGCTACCTCTCTATGTTTTTTTTTGTGCCCAATCCGTATTCGATTCCAATCGTTCCTCAAAGTCAGAGTGATGCGCCATATTGAGCGGCGTCGGAACCCTGTGAAAGAATTTCGATGGGGATGTGACTGAGATATATGCGCTCGTTTTCATGTGCTCATTGCTGTAACGAACGAACGATTCAGCAAAATGAAGTGCATTTGTGCGAGGAAAATTCAGCCTTTTTTTGCAGCCCAGTGATATGACAAATGAGCATTTTGATCAGACAAAATGACTTAAGAGTTTCGCTGTTTCGTGGCGGTTTTTTATTGTTCAAATGCGGGATACTTTCCAATTCCCATAAAATGTTAGACGGATATTATCATAAAATGGGAGCTGACACAATGAAGTGCCAATCGTCTTGAGCCGCTCTAATATGCTTCATTCGTCTAGTGCGGTATTTTACAAAGAATCAGCGCAAAGAGCCGTCGAATCTCTAAATTATGAATTGCAGTAATTTAATTGATGCATTAGATGTGCCATTCAGTTTAACTTTCAGATTTAATCTTGAAGGAATTTTTTTGAGAGAAGCATTTTCATACGAAATTTGCGCTTTTTTAAATCACAATGCTTTGAGACGTTGAAATTTCTAAAAGATAAAGTCACTTGAAATTAGTTAATTAGTTGAAACTTTGAAGAAGTCTGAGAAGCTCACACTTTTATAGGCAGAACTTAATAGTACTGGGATAAGGAGGGTCACTTTTAAAGCATTCGGCGATTCAACTGGTGGGAGAACGAGTGCAAAAAGTCAGGAAAAATGACTTTCGAATGGGTAGATTTCAGTTGCTGGCCACTTGAATGACCATTGAATAACACAGGTCGCATTTATTGTTATATCATATATCGGCCGTCTTTGGGCGACGTGTATCTGCGTTCGATTTTCAATTGCTCAGTGTCTTTGTAGCGTTTGTTGACGTTGAGAAGTATGTATTGGCCATCTTGGAAAATTTGCTCGGTTTCTTTTGCAAAATTTTTGGTTGAGGTCTTATCCCCTTTTCTTGCCCATACTTGTTTGGTGACCATTGAAAGTGAGCAAGAAAGACTGGAAATATTGATGAAAATTGTATTGAAATTTTGCTCGTTATCATTGGCATTGCAAATGCCCAGTGTTGCTACTTTCTTCCAGAATTTCCTCGACATCGTCAGTTATATTGATTACTAAATGCTACATAAGAATTATAGGGAGCATGCATGCTGCTAGTGGATATTCATTGAAGGGATAGGGTTAAGAAAGACGCGTTTCAGCAGGGACGTAATGTCTGTAAAGTTTAGGCCTAAATTTTAGCTTTTCTCTCATAAGGCTTGAATATGTTGGGGTTGTGGTAATTTCAAAAAATTAGCCATCACATTTAAGAGTAAGCGACTGGCAAAATCTTCTTGGGATGTATTAGCTTCTGCTCACCTTTTTGCCCTCCTTCGCTGTTTCTGTTCTTTTTGTTGCCAGTATTCATGAGAAGTTATTTTCTCACGTGTATGCATTTCATTTTGAGGCATCTGCAGTCATCTATAGCTAGTGGCAGTGTTTTTATTGATTACAGCTTTTTTTTGAATTGCACTGTTTATTCATTCAAATTGGTGAGATTTTGGTTTTCTAATTATGGAATGATGTGATGATTTAGTTTTTCGGGTTTTAGTTGCGAGATGAGCGCTGTTCGCGGATTTGTTTGATAGAAAAGCTGACAGTAACACAAGTCTACATCCTCTATGAAACACTCTCTGTCTCTTTATGAGAATAAAAATCTTACATCATTGATGGGCGGTGTTTTGTTTAGACAAATCTCTGCTCACAACACAACTCTTCACTCTTAGCGCTCCGGTCATAAGACATCATCAGGTGATGCCTTTACAAAATATCCCAAATATCTGTTTCCACACTGATTCATAAATAAATAAATAAATAAATAAATAAATAATATAATATATATATATATATATATATCACTCAAATGTGCAAGTTAAATTTGTTGCATAGTCGGCTCACTCAAGCGCAAGAACGAAAAAATTCGTTGCACTTTCCGCAAGACGAAACAAGTCATAGATAATTTAATATTTTTCAGTGTTGATGCACCATGCTATTTCAGTAAATGAAGTTTCGCAAAAATAGATTGCAGTTTCCGGCCCCATTTTCCCATTGACTTCTTTCGTACGATGAGAACCCCAAATGAAATAATATTACCTTCGCGCTGCAATACGTGAAGTTCTTCGCTGTTTATGTATTTAAATGGGCAGTCGGTAAGCTCATTCAAAATGACCTATGTGAATCGCATTCCCATCGTGAACGTCTTTAAAAAGTGAAAAACGATCACCACATTCTCATCGTATGGATACTTAGCCGCATTTCGAAGTGTTTGGCCGTATAAAATGGATCAATATTTCTATAACCGATAGTTCTTAAATCGGGCATATTCTTATTTATGCATATTACTGATTTGATAGCCAACAGTAACAACAAACGATCATTTGCCTATTTGTATATCACAGTTTCTTAATTACACTTAATTATGGCAGTTTTATTTTCTATGAATATGTTGATTTGCTATGATTATTGGTGATTTTTTTTCTCCATCAATATATCAACATTATTGGTTAAAATACGACTTTCTATGTTAGTTTCCATTTTTAATGCTGTTATTGTTGATTACTTATCGACTCACTGAACTTGCAAGCTGAGTACATAAAATTTATACTTTTCTTTGGATCTGCACTATTGTTTAATGGTCTTAGCGCAATTTGTTTCAACTTTCCGATCCGTATAGATACGATGTTGCGTTTATCGACTTGTTTATATTCGCAAAGCCGCTTTTCTATCCTCGAATATGCTTAATGTGGTTTCTAAAATTTTTACTTAATAAGGCTTTTATGCAGTATTAAATAGTATATATAATGTAGAATTCAAACGATTGAGTTAAATGAAATCATTTTTCGAAGAAAGAACTTTCGCTTTAAAATTGATAAACGGCTTATTTCAGTTTTCTTTTTTCTTTTTTAAATTGAGCATTACGTTTTTTTTCAGTTGTCACCTAACGACTTTCTTCACTGAATTTGTAGCTGAAATTGTTCAGCCCCTTTCAGAGAGGTTGCCGCTTGTCCATTAATTTATCTTCTGGCGGGTAGTTTGCGTTAAGTGATGTGTGATCGTATGACAATATTCCAATTTTTGTGTGTTTTTAATGCGCTTTGATACCATTATGAAGGGAATTTCCAAGAAGAGGGGACCTCCATAGGGAATAAGCTCAAGTCATAAATTCTTGAAGGTGATGACCGATATTTCGAAGTGTTTGGAAAATGAAGAAACAAATTAGCGAGAAAATCGATGAGCTCACATATGTGAGCACTTTTGTACGGAAAAAAGTGCTGTAATCTTTTATGGATTCAAAATTGAGGAATTTTTTCTCATTCGCGTGTTCCTTCTCATTTTTCAAAACGATACCTTAAACTATTGATTAATTAATTATTTGCTGAATATTCTGCATTATTGATATGGTTGGAAAATCTGGCATTTTTGATTGCATTTTACGATATACTTGTCTAGATATTTCTACCAATTTCCTGCTGAAATGCATTATTAATTATGTTTTTTTCTTAGGCATTTGAATCCATTAATCACTTTCAAAGCGGAAGTTGAATTATGGAAAATACTGGAAAACTCACTAAAAATATTCCATCTGACAACGGATAATTTCATTTTTTGAAGTGTTCTCATTCTATTTTTCACTAAATAACATCATTTATTGTCGCGAAAATCGTCTTTATTTTCAGTTTTTGAGAGAATTTTGTCAGTTTCCATTTTTAAATATTCGGAAATTTTGTGTTTTATTTTACAAAAATTAGGCAAAATCGTTAGCTGACGGACGAAAATTGCCTCACATAACATAAATAAATGAAAGCTCCCAATAATCTGCAATTTTTTCTTTTCGTTTTTACATTATTTTATATCAGCTGCTGATCTATGCTTCGCTGTTTGCCACTGAGAAGGCGATCGAAACTAGAGCGCTGATTTTACTGGTCTGATTTCTTTTCGTGTTATAGTTGTTTCGTATCTTCATATCTATATTTTGGACAATACTTGTATATGAAGTTTACACTTAAGCGATAGATTTCGATTGGTTTATTTGACTGTAAAAATAGTGGCATATCTGAAACCAATCGTATTCAATTGCAACGCCATTTGAAATTAGCCTTTTTAATCAGATTTTAATTAAACAACTGCCCACATAATTATCTCGTTGACTATTTCTACCGAACTAGCATATTTAAACATACAGCTTTAGTTGCATCATTTTTGACGCATTTCTGAGTCTTGGTTAGAAATATTTATGCGAATATATGAGAGAATGTTGCAAAATGGGTGTGCCCACAGTTTCAGATTTCGTCTAAATCGTTATTTCTTTAAAGTTAATAATATTTAAGTAAACGGATTTTGTCATAATTCTTTTATAGAATATAACTTTTAGTGCAAAAATGTCAACTGCATTTGCCGCGAAGTAATAAATTAATGTAAATTTTACTATGATGAACTGGGCTAGAAATACCTAGTTTGCGTTGGTGAAATTGTTCAACTTTTCTGTTGAATTGTGTATTTATTAATAATTAGAGGGATCATTTATCGCTGCTCAGTTATTTCCCACTTGCTGTTGGTCGCATTTGACTTTAAGCAGTTCTCGAAATAGTCTAATTAGTGACATTCTGCATTTCACAAAGACTCTTGTACTTGTCGTGAAAAATATATACTGGCGCATTTACGCGAATTTTCAGACAAAGACCAGGAATCATGAATTTTTTGAGATTTTAGAGGGAGTCGATTACTCAATTATACCTTTTATATATATATCAAATTTCTGATTTCTGATCCGTATTACATGAATTGTCGATTAGTTGAGTCATTGCAGTCGATGAATGAAATATGTGGCTGTCGAAGACGTAGAGGTTTTCTTACACTACGCGGAGAAAAAAGTGAAATTCGACTAATAGAGGAAAAATATTATTTTCTATATTTTTCTAAGGAAAAATAAATAGAGAACGCTGGGGATGTGCTCGTGATCAGAATTTCCTTCATAGAATTTAAATTCGGGTTCTTCTATAGATTTTTCTTTTTTTCGATATGCCTAAACAAAATTTAATTCCCTCTGTTTATAATCCTTTATGTTACTTATACTTCGTATGTAATTAAGACCAATTATCGTATATTTTATTTTTGACCTAATAAACATTATTCTTCGGTTTTCGCTGTAACCCTTGGCGAAAAAAAAAAAGAGAACGTCTCGATGAGCGTTGAAATTTATAGGTACCTCATTAATTGCTCTTTAGGCAAAACCACTGCGTTATTCGGTTCTTATAATCGCTCTCATCCATCAAGTCACGTTCGGCTTGGATAAGCTGCTTCACCTTCTCCAACTTGCTAGAATCATCGTCTTTACAGAAAACCTTCTTGGAAAGCTTTATTCATTACATATTTGTCTATGTAAATGTAAATAAAAACGCAAATAAGTGAGGAACTGAACAAATAATGAATTAACATACGTATAATAAATATAAATATAAATATATATGAATATATAAATATAAATATAAATCAATAAATATGTAATTCGCTGAGTTTCCTCTAAAATCGATCGTTAAAAATTTTCTGTAGTTATTATAGCCGTTGATGTTAGCTGGTGTTCTTTTCGATGAGGATTAGCGGTGTAGTATAATTTCATTTTGACCTATAAGGTGAAAATTCGGATGCTGTTTTCGTCTCGAAAATTCTTCATCAATCAACTAGGATTTTTTTTGCGGATAGCAGTAACACTCGCAGGGAGTTGGGAAGATTTGAGGAGAGCGCTGAAGTTGAAACCATTATGAATAGATTTCCTATTTTTGTGCTCAGTTATTTTCTTAATTTGTCCTTTCAATACGCCACTAATCGCGATTTTTGCCGTTACGTGGTTGTTCCTACGCGTGTTTCATTATATCCATCCAAATTTTATGCGCTTATAGTCTACAGGTACTAAAAAAATGTAAATACTTGTTGCATGTAAGAAATAGATGTGATGTTTTTGATGTTTTTTTTAGTATTCTGAATGATAAAATTATCGTTACTCCGATAGCTGTGTGAAAGTAAAATTGTGATAAAATTAAACAAATATATATTTATGTATAAATATATATTTATATATACTGTTTAATAAATATTTGAGTTATGACCAGCACGCTATGAACATAAATCGATTAGCAAATAAATTTTTACAGATGGTATCGGCAGATGATACAGGAAAATTATTTCTTAAAGTTGAACGAGGGACGAAACCTCGGCTGAAGTTATTCGACGATAGTCGTAAAGCACTGGTGAGTGTTATTTGTTCCATTGCTTTCCTCTTTCTTCATATTGTTTCTTTTGTTGTTTTTTTTTTTTTTTTTTGAATTATTAAGCCTTATGCGTTTCAAGTTGAATTACGAATTATGAAGGGATTTGTAAAGTGCTAAAATAAATTTTAAACCCTTCATGGTTCTCTCCCTTTCCTCCCCGAGGTTCTTTTTACAGTACACCATACCTTAGGGGAGACGTTTGCACCTTTTTCGTATGGAAGTTTCCTGGATAAATGTGAAGTACCTGGAAACTTATATCTATCGGAGTTTGCTCAAGGTTAATTTCTGAATAACCTCATTGGCTCGCTAAAAGGGACGTCATTTATTTTCGTTGAGTTAAATTTCTAATTAGAGGCGTTCCGAGGGGGAAGGTGGCGATGAGAGGAGAAGCAGTTTGGCATCATGAAAGTTTCTAAGCAAACACGTCTACAGCCTGTGATTATGAGCTTATCTCCATGTCCAAAAATACGCTTCTGCGATAATGTAATAAATTGGTGAATATGAAATTCTCATCGATGGAGTTAACTCTTTGAAATGTCGTGTATGGGGTATTTTCCTCGTATAGCAGATATGACCAATGGTTTCAGGTGTAAATGTTTCAGGTAACAATACCAACAAATCATTTCACAAAATGGCCAGCACTTAAAGCTCAAATGAGCGGTGGTTTGACTATTGTGGTGCAGAGGCTCGAACAACAATATAAGATCATTGTACAACACGTTGTAAGGATTTTAGTTGACTAAATTTTCAGTCCATAATTGATAATATCACCGACATTGGAGAAATAGGCGAAGTAGAAAAAAACATTCATTATTAATTCGATGGCAGTCTCGTTCCGGTTGAATAAGAGTATGAGGGAATCACTTCAAATGTGCATTATAGTCTATGAGAATATCTCTGTTTTGAATCATTTAATTTCGAGTAAATATGTAATCTCGAGTATGGTGGTTACTGAATTTGTCCCGAATTTTCTACTCTCTGACATAAATAATTATCTTCTAAATGTGTTGAGGAGAGTATTGAATAAACTACGAATCAAGTTTTGAATAAATTTTAGCAATAATTCTCAAAAAAAAAAAGAATAGGTAAAACAATCTTGAAAAACTTAAGTTTAATTAAAAAATCGAAAGATTCATTCCAGATTTTTGGTCATAAAAACAGTACAACCATTTCAGTGCTCAAAATATTTTAAGTCATCTAGAATGCGCAATTATAATTTCATTAGTTACAAGAAGTAATAGTTAAGTTGGAGCGCAAGCCAGACGTGTGTGTATATGTTAATGCTATGGCTCATGAACGTGATGTGAAAACAAGCGTTCGAGAGATGAACACTCAACTTACGCATATCGGTGTTGCGGGTCCTAATTTAGAGGTTAGAAGAATTTTCATATTCTTATGGTACTTTTTTTAGAAGTTTATATAACACTTTTCAGCTTGGATTTTTTATATCGTTTTTTTCGCAAATATTTCTCTAGTTGTCATTTTTTATTTCGAAGATTTATTTCTCATATTTGATCATTAAAAGCCATACATAGTTACTATTATTGAATATTGTAAAAAATGCCTCCGGACAAATCCATCCAACTATGTGTAATTAAAAATAACCCTCTAAAAATGATTTGAATTGCGAAAGTATAGAATGTCAATCAGAACAATGAAAAAAGTGTTTTTCTTTGGATATTTCAGAGCAAACTTAATCTCCGCTTAAGGCTTTTATGAATTTTCTCCTAAATCTTTTCTTAGTTGCTTCTTTATTTTCCTTTCAGTGTTGTTTGTTATCATCAGAAAGCATCAGTGATACTCTTTGATGCAGAAAGTTTTTTCCCCCCATATTCGTTGTTTTTGTATCTAAACTGTTTCTTCGATAAATGCTTCAAAGGACACCCACTAAGGTGATGATAGGTTTAAATCTTTCATAGGTTTTTTCTTTTCGACGTTATCTCTGTTTTTCATTTCAATTTTTTAGATCTCTAAAATTATGTTACTTTTTAAAGATCGATTTTGAAATATATTTGTCTTCAGGATAGCAGATAATATTCATAAGAAATGAAGTAAAAGAGGTTTTTTCGATAGTTTTTCGTGCAGAATATCTCACAATTTTTTGTCAACTTTGCCTGGAGAAGTGGACTGTAGATGGTTATTTCTAAGCAAAACTCGCACTCAATCTCTTGAATCTATAGCTCTAGAGGTCCCAAACTTAGCCTGTATCTTTGACCAGTATAAGCTATCTGCTCTGACCACTATCTATTTAGAGGAACTAATGTTTCGATACAACACCTCTGTGATGTTCACTGGAAAATCTAAATTCCCACATATATCCATTTTTTAACTTATTTTAAAAAGTAGATAACTGTTTGAATGCTAAGAGTTTCTGTTGTTATAACAATTATAATGAATAGGTAACGGGTCGTATACGAGCAATGCGAGTAACGTTTGAATCAACAGTAGGCGCGTTGCATACGAATGCGAAACTATTCGCAAGGAGTGTCACTCTGAACGCTCAACACATCTTCATTAAGCCTGAGGCGCTCTATTCTTGCGCTAAAATACGAGTTTGTTTTTTTTTTTTTGATTTCCTCAGTTAAGTAAAAACACTTCATTTTGGCAAACGTTAGAATCCTGATTGGTTTAATGCAATATTCAAATACTTAATTCGCATCCTTATGGGAATGAGTTTTTCTTAGCGTTATGTTTTGCCCGTTTTTTTGTTCGTAGTTTTGATTTTTATAGTGTTTCTTTCCTAACAATGATTTTTTCATTTCCACTTTGTTTTGAATCGATATTATCTACTTATAACTATCTGAATCGATATTATAGATGATGTCGAGGCGAGTGCAAATCGACGGAAAGATTTATCCGTGGGACGGTCAACCGGATCGTATGATTGTTAGCGTCGATTCAGCACTTCTACATATCGGTATCGATGGAGCTGTCGGTTCACTCAAATCCTCCAAAGAGAAATCGGTAGGTGATCGGTCATTCGTCAGCGAATATGTTCGACTCAGTTTGAACTGAAATTTTATATTTCATTTTCTCTTTAAAAAATCTGATATGCGATAAATTTTCGTTATCCAAACGAATGAATATTTTTGTATTCGACTTAAAATTTTAGCATTTTATGATTGAATGAATTTTCATATTATTGTTTTCTACGAAACATATTTTCGTTGCTCCTATTGCCGCATTTGCCTCTTTTTCGCAAAATTCTCCATTGTTTTTTTCTGCAAATCACAAAAGTTATTTCAAAAATTTGCATTGAGTTCATTATTCCTTCTCTTTTCACATATTTGTTAGACGTTATTATGGTCATTTCTGGAATATAGTAAACGTCCAGGTTAAAGAATACGTGTCCTGAATGAAATTTCGACAATGCACATATGAGGTTCATCGTTGTTTTTAGCTTCAGTTTATTTAAGTTGAATTCAATTTTTCTAATTTATTGCTCAGCAGTTCCCTCTACAGCTCGCATATTTGTAGTTTAAGTTAACCTCTTCACACAAAAAGTTTCATTTCTTTTAGTTACGCTTTTATTTTTGCACTCGAGAATCATATATGAACGAATAATTTCATAGCATCTTTCCTAAATTTTAGCCGAATTCCTTCGACGTTTCCTCCAATATTCTTCCGTCTTAATTTTTCTTCGAATATTGTTTCACCGAACTCGTTCATTTTCAAAATATTTCAATGAACTTTCGTTGAGATTTCAGACATCGAAATCGCCCGACTCATTAGTTGATGTATTAACGTTTCGCCTTAGTGGCTCTTTGGCTAACTTTGGCAGGATTGCATCTCAAAGTGAAATTGAGATGCGCATCGATGGAAGCCTTCTATCATTGAAGGATGGACGAATAGATAGTGCCGCTAGAGGGTTATTTTTTTTTTCTATGAAAAGGTTCATAAGCCGCATGATCGCGCAAATTGATGTTTACTGACTGTTTAAATAAAGATTAGTTGTTACAGCTAATGAAAAATATTGAAATATTAAAATAAATTCATTATTTATCTACTTTTCCAATTATTGGCGATATTCTGCCCTCCCCCTCCCCCCCCCCCCCCCCGGCAAAAAAAGTGTTGCAGCAAAACTGCGGGTATATAAATCTCAATTTTGCGATGGTAATGGATACCACTGAAAATATTTTAAGATTAGATTACCGTTCGGATAGTAAATCTACAACCGTCATATTTATATGGTAAGCAGTAGTGAAACTGCATAGAAATGAACATAAGTCATATCATTAAAGCAGCTGTTAGTCTCCAAAATTCCATTCATTTAAAATGATGTTGATATTCATCAGTTGTATGTGATATAAGTGATTTAAGTGGAAATATTTTCAGATATGAAGCGTTGAAGCAAATCAAAGGGATCGTTAGCGAAAGTTCTGTATCCTTACCGACGAGCAGTACACTTAGCACTGCGATTGTATGTCAAAATCCGGATACGGTCGCACAATTGCTGGAGGATGGCGTCGATCCGAATGATTCAGTCGTAGTAAGTGGCTTTTTTAAATGCTTAACTTCAACTGTTATTGTACAGGTGATTGAGAGTAGAAGATTTAGAAAGGGAAATTTGCTGCATGTGAAGTTTTTTATTTTTATTCAGCTCTGTTCTTTCTGCAATTCTAAATTTGTTTAATTTAATGATTTGTTTGGTGGGATACTTGTCTGATTGGTTTTTCAGGTCCAATACTTTTCATTTCTTTTTCATTCAGATTTAAATCTAAAGGCATTTCATTTATATACTATAATCAAAAACTCGAAATATCTGAGAGAGACTATGCAAGTTTAGCGTAGAAAAATTAAATTAGATGATATATTCCAAGCAATTTTTATTAATTACAGGAATTAGAGTTTTTATCATCTCTTTCAATTTGTCGATGAAGTAATTTTTTGCACGAATTTTTGTCGAGAAATATTTTAGAATGATTCAACAGCATTTACACCACGAAGAATTGCTGCCAAAAAATATAGAGAGATCAGAATTGGTGAACGAAGAAATAAACTGCGTGAAAAGATCACTCTTATTCAAGCGCTTATGAGTACACATGATTGGAAACGAGGACTCATCACTTCAAATGTGATCGTCGCAAAGGTAGACGTTTCTTTCGATCTTTGTTTTCTGGATAATGACATAGCCAAGATTATCTTAAAGCTAACACTGTGGCCAACTTTTTCTGAAATCCACCAAGAGTATTTGCTTTATTATTGTATTCTTTTTACTGAAAAGTTTAGCACTTTCATTCTAGGCGACGTTTTGAATATTACAACATTGCTACGATAGTATCCTCGTTTATTTTAGTTTACTGTTTTAAATTCTGGCTGACAGCTTCTTTCATGTTAGGTGAAGGTGATCAAAAGAGTTTCTCATCTTTTCCGGCTCTCTTCTTTCATTTTCATTATTCTTCGTTTTCTTCTTGATATTTGATAAATGTTTCTCATGAATTGAGGTAAAATCGAATGTTGGTTCGGTTGATTCATTTTACATCGCCATTTTCTGTTTCGAACGTTATAGTAGCTTACTTGTAATGCTTCCGAAAACTGAAGAATTGCCGAGTGCAATTTTGGTTAATGCGTATCGAATTGTTAACTAATTTTCCGTTTGTTTTTCTATTTTCCTTACGTTATAATTTGAGCAGCGGTTCAGTAGTTACGTCTAATGAATACTTTTAAAAATGTTGTGATTTGCAGATAGGACGTGATTGTGGAGACTGTGCTCAGTTTCGTGCTTCAACGCTGATCTTGACAACTCGAGGTAGTGCTAAGTGTGAAGCTGATTCGATTTGGTCAAGTGGCTCGGTCACTCTCACTATTGGCAATGACCTTAATTTTGAGGGTGACTTTTTGTCTTCATATCACCTCCTTCGTGTTAACTATATATAAAAATTGATATATGCATAAGTCTTTTATAAATTTCGATAAATCTTTTGTAAAATTCCATCTCAATGAAGCCTTAGGAGTAGTGTTTAACATTATTTAGCGAAATCTATGCTTAATCGCAGCGATCAAGCATAACGGAGAGATGAGTTGCTATTCAACACGAGTACGTTATCTGCAGTGTCCATTTATTAGTGGTGCTTTTAATTCTAGACTGATATATTTTCCACTAAATTGCGGTATAAATGGGAGGTACAGTTGAGTTTAATTAGCTGTTAACGTTACAGCATGGCTTTCTATTCTAGCTTATTTAGCGTTCAACGTTGTGGAGTGATTTGCTATTTCAGGTCAAGTAAAGCATCGTCACTTAGAAGTGACCTGTGGTGGCAACATAACAACCACGGAAGATGCAATCATTAGCGAAGAGAATTGGGCAAAGGTTAGCCTTTTAGAGATTCTGACGGTTTATTTGACATTTTTTTACTGAAAATTTTATTTCTATTTCTGTATCATTATCATTCATGATTTCATTCAAGGCGTGATAGTTTTTTCTCATCAAACTCCTCAAAAGTTATTATTCTATGTAAATATCCGCTAAATAATAATTATTATTAGTTTTTATTATTTTTTATTATTATCCAGTTTTCTTATTATTCGTTCCCAAATTCCTTTAAAAGGCTTCACGCTCGAAATCATAGTGCACTAAAAACATAAAAAACATTAAAATCTACAAATTAACTTCGAGTATACTTCTTTCTTTATCTGCAGGAAGGCTACTATGAAATCATTATCATAACATCCATGTTTATTAAGCGCCATTAATATGCATCAGTGACTCTATTTTAGAAGATAATTGAATAACTCATCTGTCAAGAGCTAAACATTCTGTTCATAAATCTGATTGTAGATATCGTGCACATCATTCAACTGTGCTGGAATTTGGTCTGTGGGTGAACAGCTCAGTATTGAAGCTCGTTCGGCGGAATTCAGTACCAACACATATGTGGAAGTCGATCTTTTTGATGCTAAAATTGAAGGAAATTGTTGTAATGCAGGTGAGTGTTCATCTCGATCAGTGAAAAAATTCTCTCTATCATATGAGAGAATTTTATATCAGACTATATAAAAAACTCATCGAAGCATTGAGTTTCTCGAAAATAAGGGAAAAACGTTTAAAATTCTGAAGTAAATGGCGCACGATGACTAATATGCGTTATGTTGCCCAATATGTCTATGAAAAAAGTTCTGATGTTTGAGGAAACGAAAGGATAGGTAAAGAAACAATTTTCAGTAGAATGTCAGAACTCGTGTAATGAAGTTAACGTTTCAGCATTCTGTCATCTAAATGTAAAGTCAGATGAATAGATTTCTGCTCAAAATACCGTTGAAAAAAGGTAGGTTTTCAGGAAACTCACATTAACCTTAAACAACGGATAGGGAAGGGAATCTCCTTCATCCGTTTTACCACTCTTTGTTTGCCAGCTAACATAGGCGCGATTGATTTCATTTTGTATTTCTGTCGCTAGATCCGAATTTCTATGCTTAGTGGATCTCATTTAGAATGTTCTTTAGCGATTTATTCTCCTTCCTACACTCATTTTCGATGTTTTTGAAACCTGCGCTCGAAAAACTATCTTCTGTTTCGTTATTCTATTAGTTAAGTAACTGAAAACTTATTTTTTATTTCGTCGCAGATTTTATCAAAGGGATTTCAGATAATAAACGAGAAAGAATTGGTATGTTGCAATAAAATGAGAATTTGTTTCGAAATGTTTTTCAATTTTTTTAATGCAATACAAATTTCCCCACTATTTTCTAACAATAAATCCCCCTTTTCTCCTCAGAAATATGGGAAAAGCTTTGTTACTGCGATTGTTGTCTTCTAGAGAATTAGGTTACTTTAAACTGAAATATCTCCCAAATATTAGGATATCTTCTTTTTTTTCAGGAACCTGGCAAATGCGTTTCATTTCTTTATCTTTGGATGGGAATTTAATAACCTCGCCAAGTGGGAAAGTACTCATCGATGAGACAGCTGACGTGAGTGCCATCGCTTTCAACTGTAGCGGTGCTTGGAAAGTCAATGAATCAATTCAAATGAGTCTTCGCGGTCCAGTGAATTTCTTCTCATCGAGTCATATAAGTGCAAATTTATTGAAGATGATCGTCGAAGGCCACGGAACATTTGCTGGCCATTTAGTTATTGATAATTTATTGGCCTATATACGAAATGATCTTGTTACTGCACCAACAGCTAAGGTTGCAATCAGTAATAGTGGTACGGTTGCAACAGGTATGTTTCGAAATGATGCAAATTGGCTATCGGAAAGCAGTTTGCATTTTCATGTGGCTTGCTTTGAGCAGTCTGAAGATGCGATTATATTTGTCAAGGATACCTTTAATATGATCGTCTATGATGATTCAGAAGAGAATAGTCATGGTCGAATTGTGGCCAATTATTGTACTGTTCGTGCGAATCGCAAATTTCGATTCGATGGTTATTTACGTGTGAATCAAATTGAACTTAATGTTCCATATGTGAATGAATCGAAGATAACTATTGGTGGTCAACTTGAAGTGCTTACCGGAGCACTGGTCATTAAAGGTCACAGTGAGTTGACGGGTCCATCACAATCTCTATCACCGCATCAATGGCCTGCTTTCGTGTTGGAGGGTCAACTCAAAGCTGAGGCGGTCATTGCACCATTCCTGGCGATTCGTTTCGCTACATCCTCATATGCACTACTGTCCGGAATGAATTCTATTATGGAAGCTCCATGTCGTACATTAGTATCAGCCGGAGCTTTATATACAATGCATACAGCGCTTATCGATTCTGTCTCGAATGATACTTATCCAGAGGGTATAATGTGTGCAACCGTCTGGATTCATGAAGGGCAAATTCGTTTTCGTGGACAGTCGGCGTTCGTTATTGTGGATAGTTTCTTGAACAAAGGACGTCTTACAAATGAGGGAAAATTACAAAACCACATGAAGGAGATTTTCTTGACTATAGCGAATTATTTCTACAATGACGCGGTTCTTTCGGCCGATAAAATTCACATCAGCGGTAACGGTGAATTAGAAAATAAGAATCGAGTATACGCTAATGACGTTATGGACATACGTCTATCGAATTTCTCCACTGAAATTGAACGATTACAATCGGAAACAATGAAATTATTATCGGCGAATAAAGAAACGACAAAAATCAGTGGACGTTTCGACATGAGAAATACATCGGAGAATTCTTCATCAAAATTTTCAACAGTGACGAAAAATTTCGAGTCACAAAAGCAAGTTCGATTAAATACTCGAGCTCAGCTATTCGTCAGTAATGATATTAATGATGAATTTGGTAGTATAACTCTTACGGCGCGAGATGCGATTATTTTCGACGCAAATGTTCTATTGGATGGCATTGAATTAACATTGGGTACATCATATAAAGCCGAAATGATTATAAGTGAGCATAAAACGATTCGTGCGAATCATCTACGAATCGGTGGTAAATGTAAACATTTAACGATTATTATTGATGGATGCATTTCATGCGGCTCGATAATTATTGAAAATTCCCTACGACAAGTGAAAATTATTGGTAAAGGAACGATGCGATGTTTACGTTCAATGAATATAGCGGGTGAAGCGGTAATATTTACGATGAAAGAGTTATATGCAAATGAAATTTTAGCAACATCGGTAACATTCAGCGCGACTGGACATTCGAAAATTTCACCGACGGAAACTTCTCAGGCGTTGAGTGTATATTCTGATCGATGTTTTATACATGGTCGTCTACTTATAGAGGATAAATTATGCTTGAAAGCATCGAAAGGGATCGTTAAAATTGATGGTTATATAATGGGCACATCGATGAATAGTGAATTAAGCGTCGAATGTGATGATTTAATTCTGAGCGGTGATTTGGCGAATTTTGAATTTGTGGAAATTTACGCACGCAAACGTATCGAATTCTGTGAGACGGCAATCATAAAAAATTCACGAAATGCCGCAATGGAAGCGGAATTTATCGCTTTCGATGGAAAAGTAACGAATTGTGAAGTGCTACTGGCGACCGCTGATGAGGTCGCAATCGATGGATCACTTTATAATGAAAATTCCATTGGGACGTATTCCATTTTTGGAAAAATAATTCGATTTGATGGTAGCGCGAATGGTATGGCACATCTTGAATTGAATAGCGCTAACGATCTCATGTTAAATTGTTCAATGAATAATATCAATGAAATCGAAGTGGATAGCAAATGGATGAATTGGCATGCCAATATGTCCAATTGTAATAATGTGAATGTTACTGCTTATTCGGCTGTACTCGGTGGTACAATATCTTCTCAGTCGATATCGATTCATTGTTTGGGATCGATTTTCAACCGCTGTACTATTATTTCATCGAAATGTTCGATATGTGCACCATTTGTATTTGCATTTGGTCAAACATCTTCCCTACCGGAAAATACCGAAATGAGTGCATTCGTATTCTCAAACGATAGCAATGATTCGGACACAGGTCGAATCAAATCCGGAAACGCCTATCTGCATATTAAATTCGATGAGAATTGCGAGGAAACTGTTTCATCGAGACAATTCGAAATTTGGAAACAAGCGATACATCTACTCGGTGAAACATTTCATTCACCGTCGATTGTATTAGACGAATTTTTAGCAGTTTTAAAATATGTTGGTGAGATTCAACCAACTACTATAATATTACCTACCTCTTCACAACTCTATAAAGATATATCAAAAACGGCCGCTAAATTCGGTTTAGAGCACGTTAGCCTCTTCAGTCCACCGAAATTTATTGCCGCTCTTCGAAGTTACCAATCAAAACTTCTTATCAACAATCAAAACAGCATCAATGAACCAATCAATGTGACTCGGTAAGCCTCTTTTACTTGTTCAGAATTTTCTTTTGATCAATTTTCAGCCGAGTTCAAATTACTGTGGCAAAGTATGATCTGTGAACAAAGGAGAATATAACAAATGGAATATAAAAAATATTCCTGTTTCGTCATAGATTTATATTTTTTCATATTTCAATATCCTTTCACGTCTAAAATATTTTAGCTGTTTCATTTTTTTTCGGAATAGTGTTTCCTTTTTTAATACGTCAACATAACATTACAATACACCAATTTCCGTTCATTTCCATTATTACTTGGTTATTGCACAACTTTCATAAATATCCCATTGGTTTTCTTTCGTAAAGGCTTATCGTTTATTCCATAAATCCTATAACAATCTTAGATTTCATTTTTCATTGAAATTTCTTTAAATTTGTACGAAAATTTGAAGATTCGCTGCTGAGTCAATGTACGAATTGGCGAATCGATTCCGTATTCGATCTAAAAAATATGTTCCAAATTCTTTACGATACTCAGCTGAAGACGGTGGTTATGCAAGTCGGAGCTCAAGTGAAGATATGGACGAGAAAAAGATAATCGTGGAGAGGTGAATTTTCTTCGTTTTTATGATAACGTCCGAAATTTCAATTTCTTTCGCAGTAATTTTTTCTACTCATCGTAAATTTTTGTTTTTAATGTAGAGTTCACTCGATCAGTAAAAATTATCTTCCATTAACTCATCGCAATACTCTACGTTTTGCTTCATGCAGTACTCCTCTTCTCTCTTGTTTACGGTCGATTAAATTGATCAATTCATTAAACGCCATGATATCAATGTCTACTTTAACTGATAGAATTTCTCACAAATCATAACTGAATTTGCGCTATTTCTGAGAAAACTGGTTCTCCGACATTTATTGCAAACTATTTGTTTATTTACTTATTTATCTATTTATTTTGTAGTTGCAGCGTGCTTAGGTGGGGGAACATTCAAAAATTCATGAGCATAAAGAGCAAGAATGAACTAAGCTTCCTCAACGGTGCAGTTTAAACGAATGGACATTTAATACATAAGAGAAGCAATATTGTCTAAGTAGAAGCGACTGAGCAGCCAGCTTAAAAGGTGAAGAAGTGGGTGCATATCGATGGGAAGCTGATTCGAAACACGTACAACGCGGAGTTTGACAATGTGCAGAACACGGACTGTGCTACAACATTTTGTTGGCGAACTGAAACTGATGCGCATGTCAACAACGGGGTGGGGCAATCCGAAATATTTTTAAGATAATGGATCGGAAGAATTGGGCACAGTTTTGCAATAAAAAGAAATGTAAATTTAAGTCTATGATATTTCGGTGATTTGAGGTTAAAAATTTTTTGCCTGGTAATGTAATTAGGCTTATATATGAATCACGAAAGTTATGTGGGAAGAAATGCGATCGAAGCGTTTATGTTGATCCTTTAGCAGTCTGAAATCATAGACAAATAAGGAGATCACAGAAGAGTGCAGCATTCGAAAATGGGTCGGCAGTTGGCGATGGAGGCTTTTGGTAATGCTCAACATATTTGCGCTATGAAGCGCGTGGAGTACAAATTACAATTTCCGCCAACTTTCCAATCATAAATGGAACACTGTAACATCAAGTTAAGTTTAGAATGTAGAAATAACAATGATTATGAATTGTGAGTTGTGTCGACTAAGTGTAATATGAAAGTCATGAAAAGAATTTCATAAAGAATTTATAGGAGGATCTCAGAAATGAATAATTGAGTAATAATTTTTTTTTCATTCCATACTGAAATGTAAGTTAATCTGATTTTTAAAATACTCTTCAACAATTCGTATTTTATAGGGCATTTCACGTCAGTCTTCATCCCAAGATGAATTTCAGTAAAATTTAATTCGCACTAAAAATATGACCTCATATACTTTTCAAATTCCTATACAGATGAATTATTGTTGCTAAAAATTAGGACTACTAAAAAGTCTCTTTCAGCCCAACAGTTTGTTATGATAACGAGGTCGCTGCATCATCGTTCAAGGTGATCAATGAAGGCGTCGATGATGTGCAGCGAGATTTGGATAGTGAACCATCAGCTATAACATCACGTTCTATTGGCGTTATAACACATGATGAGTATGCCACTTCCAATGCGCTTCAGTTATTGCAATACTGCCTTACATTCATGCTAGGATTTATTAGTATCAATAGTTTCATAGGAAAGATTTAGGATCAGTTGATATGATTAATGGCTTCTGATCAAATTAATCCTTTTAATACTCCATTTCTTGCATTCTTCTTCACTCACCCAGTGCAAAACCCTCGCACTAAGAATTATGGTGCATTTCTAAATGATATATTCTTTGGGAAAATGGAGATTTCTTCGCTCAAAACTTCTGAAGGTTTCTGTTAATTTTGGGATGATCTATATGATCGATTTTAGTATTTTCGAGTTCTCACGTTTTCATGAATATTATAAGCATGCAGAGTATTTTCCCCGGGTACAATGATGCGCCACCGACAATACCTTTTATTGTCTAATAACACGTTCATATTTGTGTGCGACTTGACTGCTAAAGAAAGTTATTTTTAGTGCTTAAAAACAGTTCACTGGTGATAACCTTCCCCAGCATACTTCTTTCATATCTCCCGGTTTCGCTCTGAATTGTGGTCTGTAACATCCAATCGAAAACTTGGAACTGATAAAGTTTGCGGCTCTGAAGGGGGAATTTTGGCACAGCTGTACTTCATATCCTGATCAGTCAATCAAAATTTCAGCTCAAACAAATATGCACTGGTAATTCATGTGTTATGAACGAGCGCTTGTCAACTTCAGGTTTGCTGAATTGTCAGGCGACGAGAGTACATCATACAGAGAAAACTCTACTAGGTATGTAATGAATGGAGAACATCGGATAGCAATCGACTATGTTGATTTCAAGAAGCTCGATATTGTAATTTCGAAGCCACGTTTAGAGATGCCTCGTCGTGCACCCTCAACTACTGATTTAGCAATGAAGAAAATGAAGGTAATGTTTTAATCAAACTCCATACTGTGTAATTATTAACAGTTATACTGCATCATTATATTCTTGCTTTTTCGTATTCTATATCTTTTTATACTACTAGAATTTTACAAGTTAGTATTTCAGTTATAATTTCAATTAGAGAATAATTTATTTTTTATTTTATTTTTTCAAATAATTCGTTTCAAGTGCAAAATAAGGAATTCCACAGTTGAAAGCGTCGCATTTTTAAGTTGCTTCTTATTGAGATAGTTGCCGCTATGCTATCCATCAAGCTGATTTATCAGTTCCCCGTAGAGAATTTGTCTTCAGTTGGACTTTTTTTACTCTAACCTTTCTGTTTCATATTTCATGCATATATTTATTTATTGAAATTATTTATAGGTGGAAATGCTTTTGATTTATTGTATGAGATTTCATTTATATTGAGTTCGATGAGCTTTTCAGATCTTTCATAAAATTCTTTTAAAATTTTCCGAACGTTTATTAAAAGATACGTCAGTGAAAATAATTTAGGTAAAAATGGCGTTATCAAATTTGGATTTGCGCTCGTTTGGTAGCGAGTCTTCTCTCGCATCGTTCGATGCTGCAGAAGGCGGTACACCGATGAGGATGGTACCTTCCCCAGCAAAGCGATCTCTAATTCCGCGTTCATCCTTTAGGAGGGCACTTACTCCCATCGTTTAATTACTTATATTTTTTATTGTACATTTGTTGACCTGAATTCAAAATAACCCAACGTCAATTTTACTACCTTCTCTGTCTTTCCCTCTAGCACAAATTTTAATCTAAAATATCCTACGAATTGCATGGAAGGCAGATTGGGAAATTAGAGAGTTTGTATTGCGCCATGTCACATTTTACATATTTCAGCTCTGTTTAGCATAATATCCTCTTCTCATTAAGTTTAAGCGTTGACTGTACACTCGGCACCTCTTTTAATAAAACAGTTGATGAGATAGTCAAAAAGCAAGCTCGAAAAATTCATATCATTTTTTGCAGTATTCTTCTAAGTTTGCTATAACCTATTCCAGTAAAGAACAAGCTTTTTTGCGAGCAGTTTGTAATTTTGAATTTTCCCAAAATCTATGTTTTTCTTTGATTTTCACTGCGTTCTAGTCGATTGTTTTTCGTTCATCTGTGAAGTTTTTACAGCAATGAATAAAGTTATGAATGTCGGGACTTAGATATACACTAGGCTATTTACTGCAAAAGTGAATCATATCTGAGTTCTGAAACAAGTCTCAGCTTTATGCATGAAATGAAATCCCGACAATCAACGATATTTCATTTCTTGTGTATCTCATAAAGTGGGCAACTTTAGTAACGCATCGATAACGCTTGCATTCGATACTGATATATTTAGATTTTTAACTCACATGCATTATTTTTTTTTTAATTCATGCTTATTTATGATAACATTTTTCGGGATGCTTATGCCCTAGTGCATTGATGGTGGCATTAACAGTTGCGCTTAACAATAATTAATGTATGTATGCTTTTTTAACTATAGAACATCGTACTAAGCTTACGAGCTGTTTCTATCAGTTTGCTGTTTTACATAAACTTTTCGGTGCAGCCGAACGGCCAATTGCAAATCATTCTCCACTGAAATTTGAGAAAAATCAAAGATGAAACGCACAACGATGATTTACCAGAAGTGGACCACAGTTTTATTGAACGTGCTAAATGCTCTTTGGAATTTTTTGTTTTCCACTTTAGGGAATGTGAAAATTCAGAAAATCAAATCACTTTTTTCTTAGTTTTGTTGAATTTTCAGGAAAAAAAGAACGATTTTGATAATTACCTTTTTTCACTACTTCTGCTTCATCCCATTTTTGAGGCAATACTGTTCATTTTCTCGTTTTAGTTCTTTTCTATATTCACTTATTTTTAAATATAATTGTCATTGTTTGAAATTGGAGAACAATAATTTCCATTTCCACATTCCACTTTATGGTTCCTTCATAAGAAAAACGCCAGCTACCAGTGCTACTACATCATTCATTAATTTCTCTTCAATTTTAACAGTTATAAAAGCAACTTTCAATGATGCGCTGTTAGAATTTTCTCAAAAAACGAAGTTTAATATATCTTCTACAGCTTCAGCTACCTTTTTCGTGAGGTTGTGAATAAGGTCGTGTATTCTCATCGATGTAAGGCATCTCGGCTGGCATAGTGCTTGGTAAGAAAATTCAACAAGGGAAGTTATATTCTCTCTTTCGATCCTTGCAAATAACAAAATATAAAAATTTGTAAAGCGTTGCATCTTTTATGCAAAAAGCGTTCGGATAAAAGTGAAGACACGACCGTTGATATATTAGGAAAGAAAATTTCTTTCCCTTCCCCCCGGTTCCCTCATCCTTGTGCTAAAATTATCAAGACTAATGTTGTTGTTGCATTTGCAGTCGTTGTATTTCTGTGTTTTGCATACTCGCTGCTTCCTCCTTTTTATCCTTTCTATGTTAACTTTACTTAATTGTGATGTTCTGCCGTCACTTAACATTGTTTTATTGCTGAATTAGTTTAAAAGGCTGAAGTGATTGTCACAACGTTGTTGCACATCCACCTTTTGCACGGGTATAACTGTAAGATGTTCGCATATAAAGCCTTCAATGCGACTCTTTCTATAACACAGTTTTGTGTTGCAATATCAACCCATTTAAGAAAAAAGAAAAATTTCTTTACAACACCTCATTAATTGTTTATTGGAGGTCTATTATGCATATTTTTGTTCTTATGATTGCTGGTATGATCGTCTTATATTTGTTTCATTTTTGTTCTAAGTTTTCCTAATAACCTTTATTAACAAATAATTTCACATTGAATATTTAATAATTTCACTAATTTTACTATGATACAATATTGAATTCGCTCAGTAGCAATTTCGATACTATATTATTGGCATAAAACACATTTAGAGTGTCTTCATCTGAGAATTTAGAAAAGACGAGTTTTGCTACATAAGAATTTCGTTATGTTAGCCTCGATCAACTGCTAATTACTTATTTCTATTGAGCGAATTTGAACAATCTTTTTGCTTGATCGTTTTATTCGAAATTGTGGAAGACCTGAAATTATGCAAATTAACCAAATAATCATAGGGATTTTTGAGGTGAAACAATAGAACATATGAGAGAACATATGCTTTTACGTTTTCAAATGCATACTGTTGAAAAAATATCCGAGTTTCGTGTTCTTTACTGGAACAGGTTCGTTGCGTTTTTTTGCCTCATTTTCATTTCTCATTTTATTTTTTGCATATTTTTCACTGGAGTAAACATTTAGGTTTTTTTGTTCACATAGTTATCTCGGGAATAAAAGACAATTCAGCTTACTTGATTTAAACCAACGCTGAGTTTGTGAGCAGCTTAAAGTTTTGAATGCACCAGTAGTGTGGCGCAGTTATCGAAGGTTATAATCTCATATGGTGAACAGTGATACAAACTGTCGTAGGATGTGACGTCAAATTCAAATTCATTAGCAGTAAAATTCTAAGAACTATTAATATCTATTGCAATTATCGAGGAAGCAATCGTTTTATCCGCTTGCTGTTTCCTAAGTCACTTGCTCAAGAACAGAATTTGCCTCATTCTGTTCTCAGAAATGGCACTATTCTGTTTTTGAGCCTTCTGATAATTTCCCAGTCTGCATAAATTAACACTTGTTCTGTTCTCGTAACTTCGGTTTTCTCAAATATAAATCGAAAACAGGTAGATAAATAAATGTGGTGAAATTGACGTTGAGTTGTATGTGTAATACTTGCAGCTGATGTGTTGTTTCTTCATCACTGTTAGTTGTCACGGGTCATCGATTATATGTACATTTCTCTTTCTTTCGAGTAAATAATTATTTCTACTTTGTTAATCGGAATCTTCCAGTTGATTTATTGCATTAATTTTTTGCATAAATTGTTTTGTAAAACTCGACGTTGTTACATTTATTACTCAATTAAATGATGACGAATTATCAGCTGCTTGAAAATGTCTGCATACTTATGCATTTGTTGTCGAATCGTTGTTGATATATTCCTTAAAGCAGCAGGTTTGTTGGTCGTATCTGGGATAGGTCGTTGAGAACAGCTAACTACGGAGATAATTAATCATTTGTCGGGATTTGTAGCAGTTCTCGCATCGAAGAAACGTTCGTTTTTCATCGACTCTGATAACGTTGAAGAAACCGAAGGTGTTAGTTAGAGAATGGTTGGTACGACAAGTTTGTTTTCATTTCATAATTCGGGCTAGCTGCATAGCCGATTCTCCACCATCTTGTTCAGCTTCTCTTGACAGTCGCACAGCACTAGGACTACAGATATAACGAACATATGAAAAATTATGAAGCTACATGCCCTAGGTCATCCTTAAGGTTAACGTATTTATTTGGAAGCAAAGTTTAGAAATTCTGTATCCGGCTATGCGCACCGGTGTTTCTTCCTCAAAGACTCCTTTAATATTTCAATCATAGCCGCCGTCTGAAATAAATTGCGCTCCAATGCGATCGTATGTTAAGCGCCGCCACTTTCCGAATATCAATTAATCCACAATGGTTTATATGAAAGTAATGTAGCTCAATTATGAAGATGGTAGAAGAACGGTGTTATAATAAAACGTTTTCCTACCGCGTAACCCATAAAGCCATAGCGTTCCAGATGAAGTATGCAGTGGTGCTAACATAGCGGAAAAATAAACTTGACGCTTTCGAAAACGCATTGTAAGATTGCATAACACATTTAGTGTAATTATTCAATAGTTCATAAACAGCTTCACCTAATCCTTCTGGGTTAATGAGGGGGATGGGTTAGTTTCATAGTTGAAATGTGTTGTCTGCGTAGCTGTCAGTAATTAGCGCGTTGAAAATATTGAGCATACAGAAAACAAATGCACCCCACGAACATAATATTGCAGTGATAGTTGGTTTTTTTCTACAGAATTTGATGGAAGTTGCAAAGGCGCTGGACAAATTTGCTTATGAGCTCCTCAAACATGTTGTAATAAATATTGCTTGTAAAACATTGCCAGCAACGTTCAGTTTACATTATCATTGTTGTTGCTGGGTGGCTGTCACATCGCTGCTGTCACATCAAAGGTGAGTGAAGCGAATTGAAGATACATGCATTAGATATGGGAAATTCTATTAGTTGTTAATCATGTTATGACATTTGCGCTTACCGTTTCACAGGAGATAGGAAGAAAGAGGGTAGAGGACAAGTTTTTTTTAGGGAATAATATAGTGCTATAATTTTCCATTGAGCAATCATCCTTTCCTCCGGTTCTCTTCCTTCCCTTCCTTACGAAAACTTTCATGTGCTAATTTTCGCCGTGCCATTCACTCAACACCAGTGACGTTGATATAGCGGACATTTGGGTTTATGTTGTTGAATATCAACGATTGCAGTTTTCAACGACCACGAAGAAAAGCGTCGTTTGCACAGGCCATTTTCCCTTACAAATTGGTCACTTCGTTTCACAGATATTTAGAACAACTCAGGAGTAGAGTGATGGTGAGGATGTAGTGAAACATTGAAACTGTAGAAGAATTTGTAATTTTACATTTATTTTGCAGAGAATAGTTCTACATTTATCCTTCTTAGAGTTTTTCTGTGGCAATTTTTTTAGGTTTCTGGACGAAATATTCGAAAAGTTTATTGAACGTCGACAAAATGTTGAAAGAAGTTAAGAAAGTGAATGAGTAAAATTGTTTTTCTTTTCCATAATATAATTCTATAAAAACGTGAATTTAATGACAATTTTAAATCGAAGTGAATGCGCATTTATAAGAGAGGAAACCAAAGCCCCAAAAGTCCTGGAAGAGCAAACGCTATTAGGAGTTACCCATATTTACTGAAATATTCTATCGTATGTTTATTTGAATAACGTGAAAAGGCTAAATATGAAACGATAATAAAACTGCTGTTCAGATGACCGTAAGTAAAGAAATTAGCTATAAATTGGCAACTACATTTGAATTGCTTAGAGGACCTGATTTTTCATCCGTTGTGGTACGTGCGCTTTTGATGAATTTCTTTATGGTATGCATTAAGGCTTTTTCATCATTTGAAGTTTTTTATGATTGACCATTATTTGTTTATTTCTTTACATATATGCTAATTATTATAGAGCACTTCTCGTATATCACAAGCACACATCGATCGAAATGATTATCGAATTATCACAAAAATTTACATCCGTGGTTATGGTGGAATTCCAATCATTAAGGGAGATATGAAGATTTTACCTGTTAAAGCACAGGTGACGAATTGTATTATGAAATAACAAATGCATGGCTTCGATGAATGAAAACACTCTCATCAAAAGGATCCTTTTATAACCACCTAGCATTACTAATTCTAGGTTATCACCTTTGATATGCTGCCTATCCTCATGTCCATTCTGTCAACGAATAGATTCACTTGTATAGATTTTACCAGCTTGTCTGTATTCTATTCACTTGTACTTTTCACTTATGCAGCGAACAAATAAGGTGGAATGATCAATTCAAGTGTAAGAAATACATGACCGCTAATTATAATACTACTTCATTAGTAGAGAATAAAATAATAGTGCGTATTGTTTTCAAAAAATTTCTTAATGTTAGAGAGAAGCAGATAAGTTAAGAATAAATTGATAGAGTGATCAATCGCATGCTTCAGACGTCATGATATTAGCATCGTGGAGAAAGCAACTATCTCTTGATTTATAGCGCAAGCGTTTAAACTTTAAGGTACTGTCGTTAAAATATTTCACATGCAGATGTTTGTCGCTGAAAAGGCACGGTTATTGCGACCACGAGCAATTTATATTTGCGATGGTTGTCATTTGGAAAGGGAGAACCTCATTAAGAAGTTGAGACAAACGGGTGCTGCAGTACCACTATCCGCACTTAGTGACAGTTATCTGGTGACAACGGATCCACATGACGCATCGGCGATACCTATTGATCCAATCATCACCTCAGAGAGCAGAGAACACACCGAAACAAAGTACTTTTCCATTTTATTCATTGATTTCATAGTTTGTATTAGGCCATCAAAATATTTTATTGCCATTGTTTTCCGTGATATAGATTCTGATGAATTCCCGGAGAAGGTCAAGAAGGAGGAAAGAGGATGAGGAGGAAAGATGTGAATTTAACGCCGAATTGCAAGAGTTCTGAAATTTGATCGTTGCGGGAACATTCAATTATCTATTAAATCATCATAAATCGTCTACATATTACTATGGTGCTCTTTTAAGATTTTCTTTCTTCTCGAAACTGTATTCATTTTTAAAGCTTCAGCTATTTTGAATGATTTGTTTCTAATTCATTTGGTCAATTCTGTCTCATTTTAGATCAGACTATTGTCTTGGTAGCAATGGTATTTATTTCTACGTTGAATTCAAAAAATTTCTTTATTTTACAAGATTTTTATCCATCGAACTTCATCACTTTCTGAGCGTTTTGGTACTTTTTAAAAATTTTTTGTTCCACTTTCATATTTGAAGGAGAGAAAAAGTTGGAATTCGTTACTGCACGGAAAGTATCAGAAAATCTTTTTGAGCTAGGTTATATAATGGATAGTTGCTAATAGCATTCATTCTTCACAGGAGGCGAAAACCTTAAATTTTTATTTCAAAAATTACTGACAGCTGATCATTAAGGGAAAACTATCTCGACACTGTCAGTGTTCTTTACGTGGGCTGTCGGTCTATCACTACATTATTGCTACTAGTTAGTAACTGAACAAAATCGTTAAGTTGATTTATTTTGCAGTGAGCAATAAGCAAGTGCTTTATTGGTGATCATTTAACAAAATCAACCGTCATTTCGTGTTCAGAAGCTTCTGAATGTTCAGAAAATCTGACGTTATAGCGACTTGAGTGGAGCAGAACTCCACCCTCTCCCTCTCCCCTGCGCTCCTCCTTCCCCCCCCCCCCCCCCCCCACCTCCCAAAAAAACCCCGTTGACCTCGAAGTCTGCAAAAGAAGAAGAAAAATTATGTGATTTCTGTGCCGCTGAAAACTAAAATTAAAATTCAGTCTTCGAAAGTATAGGCAGTTGTCGATTTCTTATTTGCCCACATTTTGTCGCTTATGATCATTTTCTGATCGCTTCTTAAAGATGAAATTGAGTAGTTTTGCAGTTGGAAACGAAAAAGGGGAAATTTGAGAAAATCGAATATTTCAGCGTGCCAGAAATGAGGAAATAGTGAATTGACCTATAAATCACCTTTACTCAAGCTTTAATTCAGAATTTACCTATTGATAAAAAAGTTAAGTAATTGAATAATTTGAATTTTTTTTTGAATTTTCCTAATATTTCTATTGAAGAAGCTGCGCACTATAAATTGTTATTGTTTGATGCATATAGGCGTATTTTAAATAGTGAAATTGAAGACGATTTTTGAAGAACTATTTTTATGAAATAAAGTTAAGTTTTAGTCAGTCGGATGGGAAATCATTATTCGCTAAATGGTCATCTGCTTTCACAATGGGTGTTGAGCTCGATGAACGTTTTCCTGCCGCAATGGCTGGTTTCTTTTTGCATTTCTCAGCATTATTTCTATTGTTTACTTTAGAAGCGATAACATTTCTTTGCCATTTAATAGTTCGACGACATAATTAAGAATACGCTCATCTCTGGTGTGGGAGAGAAACGACAAAAATTTTCGACCTCTTCGAATTTGAAAAAAATATTTACTGCAATCGAGTTTAGAGGTTAAAATGTAAAAGTGATATGATTTCAACTCATATGTTTGCCGAAGAAAAGGAGATATTTTAGCAAAAGTATAGCATTATTTGTTTTAGAATATAGAGTGTGATCGTCTCTTGTCCTATCCCTATGAACTAATTTATTTCCGCGCATTTTTATTAATTATCTTCTTAAAATTTCGTTAAAGCACTCATAATTTCCACATTGATTTGAATTCCTAAAATGCGAGACGGAACTTGTTTGTAATCACGGTTTCCTCAATCAGTTTTTTTCTTTCAGGTCGAGTGATGTACGTGGTTCCCTTTTCGTTGGGTCCAATTGGCAGTCGTTACGCTATCAACGGCATTCAATTGACCGACAGTACGTTTGTCGCTCTCATGACTGGAATTTGTGCAAGGTCGATTTTCTTTATTTGTTAGGATTGCATTTTGTGCCTTGTACAGAATATTTTTTCAAACAAAAATTTAGTGATTTCATTTCTCGTATTCTTACTGGCGGTGAAGGTGAATCAGTGAAATGAGCATGGTTTTTTGACCAGCGCACTATGCTCACTTTGATACTTCATCGATGAATGCTATGATTGATTTAAACGCATCCGTTGCATACTGATATCTTCGTTTTCAGTCACTTTGAAAAGCACTCTCATTAACCACTAAAATCACCTGTGGGAAGCCATATCGTTAACCAATTATTATATTATGATGTTATGACAGGCAAGATAATTCTTACTTAGATGTATACATGAATGACTAGGAGCCAGGATCCTGAAGTTCTTCTGGAACGATCCTTGTCCTGTACAAAGATGGTGCCGGCAGAAAAGGTAGGGTTGATCTGACTGCTGATTTGGCCATAATGAAGTTAGCAATCGAATGATGCAGTCGATTAGAGGTGACAGCATTGCTCTGCCCTACATTTTTAGACATACTTTTGAGTAAATATCACATAATCTGTGCACCACCATAATTTAATCGTTGACTTCGGTATTTCTTGCAGAGTATCACCCGCAGTATGGGATTGCATTGAAGACAGAAATTTTATTCGTTGCATTCATTCGGTTGGCGTACAACGACCCGTCACATATAAGCTTACTAGTAATGTTGGCATTTTTATTTGTTTGCTTATTTATTTGTTTGTTTTTTTTTTAATTTATTTATCTGCTTATTTGTTCATCTGTTTATTTATCGATTTAGTCGTTTTATCAGCATTCCACACTAAATTTAACAAATTGAATTTGTTTTGCATTAATTTTGCACTCACTTTCAGTCAGTATATGTGAAAATTCTTCAGTCGTCTGATTATAACGTTCGACTATCAGCTATTTGTGATTGTCAGTCTTCATAGTTTATTCCTCACCCAAGTTGTTCGCTTATTTCATGCGCGATTCTTGAATTTTTCTTTTTTCCTCATCTCGAATCGGTGAAACTGCAATGGTAATGTAATCAATACGTCTGATATAGTTAGGTTAATTCTATTATCGTCATCACAATGATAATTCTTTATTTTATTTTAGATTTTGATTGTTTCTCTTATGTAAGTATTTTTAGTGCATTCACACTGTCTTTATGTTATTCGATAATTTAGTAACTTCGAAGTTTTTTCGCATACAATAACGATAAGCTCTTTAGCAGTTTCTTGTTATGCTTAAATTATATACTCGAGGATCATTGCTCATTCACGCTGTGTTGAACGCCGATTCTATCGGATGAATCATTTTCCTTATATTCAGGTTTAATCAATATACGATTCGTATTTAAATGATTTTCTAGTGGCCATGTGTACCCGAATTGGCTCTTTTGGCAATGAATCCTGATAAGCAAGAAATTTGGTCATACGGAATTGGAGGTGAGAGTGCGGTGTTATGCAAGAACGAGGCATCTCTAAGGCTTGCTTCAGTAGTCGCCAAACGAGAAGGATGGTTAGCTGAACATATGGCCATCATTGCAGTTACAGGTATTGATTAAATATTTTCTTTTTAATTGCTCTTATCGATATGCTCTCCGAATATTTCAACATTTTCGACATTAGATTGATTCACTATTATAGCATTATTATTTCCGTTGTGCTGGGTAAAAGAAGCACTTATCGATTGTGATCAATGTTGCAAGGTCTAACGCCTTTACAGCTTCCATAGAATGCGCTGCGGTACGGTACTCGCGTTGCATACATTTACGTATATTTCTGTGACCATATGAATTCCATCTGGATTAATTTCGGACGTTACTTTGAACTTTTCTGTGAACGAATACAATTTTTTCATCACTATAGTTAGTTCGAAAGGGGAGTATGGGAGAAAATAGTACTAGAGGAATTCATTGTTTCAATCAAACCCTTCGGTCGAGACTGAAGCAATTCTTGAAATTACTTTATGACCGACAGAACATAGAAATCGGTCTCGCGCACTTTGTACTCCAAAGTTTCAATCATATTTGATTACATTTAATTATTCCATTCAGTATACTCCAATGGTCTAAGTACCTTAGTCACTTTCAAGTGTCTTTAATTATACGCTCTCTTAGCGTCATTAACCGCAAATTTCGTCCATTATATTCATTACACCTGCCATTGTTCTAAATATACATGGTTCCACCCATCCCGTGCAAAATTCACTAATGGAAGATTCTTGATTTCTCATACCATCACTATTCTGTTATCAGTATTATAGTGATTTTATTTTTTATATGTCAATTTCAGGTCCAGATAACAAGGAATATTTCATTGGTATAGCGGGACCATGTGGGGCCGGCAAAACATGTATGGCATTTTTGCAGCCTGCATCAAGCGATTGGAAGGTAATAAATGTGATCAGCAAGTCACATATCCTAAATCCAAGCACCTATTAATTTTTTGCATTGTTTTACGAGAGTAAAACAATGCAAAAAGTTTTAGGTTCTTTTCTAGCGATATTTGATCAGAATAAGATAATAATTTCTCTCTCTTCCTTCAGCCGAAGTGATAATGTGAGGTTGCAGATATCCATTATCAGTGTCTGGAATAATGGTGCTATGATCAACTCATATCGTTAACGATGATGTCATAATGCAGATAGCTTATTTCCTTTCTGTGCTTTCACTTATTTTAGTTCCATTCTTCGTCTCTACGGTTTTAATGAGCGGACAACAAGTTTATAGAGATTCACGAGATCAACATGCTTCTTTTTCATGTGTTTTTCATCGTAACCTATCTCTCTGTGATAGTAACTACTATAATGGTATATTGAAGATTGCTAATAATGTGAACAATGGATAATTGTTTATCATATTGGATTTTATTCTTATAGATAGAAGTAATTGGTGAGGAAGTTGCATGGATAAGAGTTGAGGCTGATGGTCGATTATATGCGTCGAATCCGCATAATGGATTTTTCCTTCACATTAGTGGATTTAAACCAACGTTAGTGAAAAACCATTTCTGCACTTTTTTTAATCATTAGTTGAATTTCCTGAAATTAATGAAGATCGGTAGTTTATTATCAGCAAGGATCTTTTTTAGCTGCCTTTAATTTTCTGAAAAGTTACTTTAAACGCCGTCTCCAAATTTTACTGAATTTGTTCTTTCCATATTTTTTTCGAATGAATGGGAAATTTTCGAAGAAGATGAAGTTGCTCTCCCTATAAAATATCAGCCTTATTAAAAAGCTGTGAATTTTTTGAACTGTTGAATAGTATTGCCATTCATTTATTTCAGTTACTTGTCTTAGAATATTCTTTCAAAACTCTTAAAATAGCACTCAAATTTCGTTAAATTTAAAATAAACATCAAAACGTAGGCAGACTATTTTTTAGTTTCGTTCCCAACTGCACATAGACAAACCACCAACACTAGTGGTATATCCCTCAAGAATTGATTAATTAACTTAGAAAAGGTGTTTTCAGCAAGAATTTCTTGTTGAAGAATGAAATCTTCTTGAATGTCGGTCGAACAAAAAGTGGTAAACCATATTGGGGATCATATGATATGCAAAACACTTCCAATGAACTCATTTATGACTGGCGTGGAGATCCGTGGATTAACGCAAGTGGGAAGTTCGTGTTGTTCTACTTTCTTAAATTTTACCTCATTACTTGATTATCAGTAAACCTCGACTCGAGAAGTGGTAATTTAATTAAATATCTGTCAAATGAGTGCTCGTAGTTTTTCTTAAAGTACCATAATCTCTTTTTGTGGTACTTTTTCATTTTTTCAATCACAAGATTTTCTCTTTAATTTATGCAAGACTCACGCTTTGATTAAGCTTAATCTCAACTACTTCCCATCCATCACCCCTCTCCGCTTTCCTGTTTCCTCACCAACACATAACTAAGTCGAAGTTTTTTCGTACCGTGTTGACCAGTTCCTTTCTAAAGAATAAAAACTATCGTCTAATCAGACAGCGATGCTTTAGTGGATGTTTGCAAATGATGAAGTGGCATTATCTACTTACTCATGGACTTCAATGCGATATTTCAGAACGATCGAACATACAAATGCCTCAGTAGCGATACGCTGCGAAGATTACCCGACAATGTATTCACAGTGGGAATCAGGTAAAGGAGTTCCACTTAGTGCGATAATCTTCTGCACCCGTCGGAAATGGGGAATCCCACTCATCTTTGAAGCATTCTCATGGCAACATGGCATCTTCCATGCATCGATCATTCGTACCGATCCAATTGATCTTGCGCACATTGAAACACGTACGGTTTTTTAAACTTTTTACAAAACTCGAATGGTTAACTTGTAAAAGACAAAAATATTTTAAATTAATGTATTGCAATATTTCAGGAAGTTATTGTTATTTAGAGCATAGCAAAAAAACACCTGCAAAACACAAGGGAAGGGAAGGCGGAGGAGAGGGGTGGAGGTTACTTCCACTCCGTGAATGGGCTTAACCTATTTGTTGCAAAAAAACCTCCTAAACCGCTCGTTCTTAAGTATTAGGTCTGTGTTGAAATCCTGATTAAACCTCTCTATATTTCAGCATCCAATGATTCCTTGTCAATTTTTGGTTACCTCTACCTCTAGTTACTTTTTCAATTAATTTCATTATATTTGGCAGAGTGATCTCGAGTTTATGTGGGTAGACGATAGCAGTGAGGACTTAAATAATGTGCTTTAGCGAAGACCATATGGATATCTGGAAAACAATGGTAGAAAATTCATTAATTATAAAACGAAGGGTAATTTATAGACGTTTTCAAATAATGCACTTATTTAGCAACGGCAACCATCATTTTAATGTAGATAGGCGTTCAGTAATTTCCATATTTTCTCTCAATATATTATCAGTTTCAAAGAAATGGAATTTGAATGATTTTTGTTGGATGAAATGTCGTCGTCAAATTATTTCTATATTTTTCATATTTCGTTGTTTAAAAGACGCACTCCATTAGAAGTATCAAATTCGAAATATTTGAAAGACGTACTCAAAAAAATGTTTCAAAAGTGAAGAGATATAAAAATTGAGGGTAATGAAAGTAAAAATATGTGAAAAATCAGGACGCTACTTCGGTGTGGATAAAGAGATGCGGTGAAAACTTGCGGAAGAAGTTTTATCCGCTTTCATTTTGGTAAAAATATTTGTGATTTCGTTGGAGAATTTCGTATTGGTACAATAATTATCCTTATCGTTCGAAATGAAAAAATCCACTTTTCAGGTGAACAAGCAGCATTCGATCCGATGGGTATGGCTCGGTTCCTTGGTTATTGCTTAGGAGATTATATAACGCATTGGCTTAGCTTCGATAAACCCACCAATAAGGTCGGTGACCTTTTTCGACGATTTTCATCAGTATATTGCTCGTTTTCTTATACGTCTTAAGAGCACTTATAGGAATTTTTATAAATTTTTTGACGTTGCAGAGTATAGACAAACTTAAAGAAAAAACTTCACAAAGGATTGAAATCATTGTAATACTCGTGGAAAAATACAACTGTGGAATTATTTCCAACTTAATTTTTCAGCTTCCAAAATTATTCTTCTTAAATGTTTTTCTACGAGGATCTAATAACGAGTTCGAATGGCCTGGTTTTGGTGAAAATATACGTATTTTGGCATGGATTATTCGACGACTATCGGCTGAGGCCGGTGATGCTGCAACGAATTCACCGATTGGCCTCATTCCTCAACAAGAATCAGTCGATCTACAAGTAAGCTTTTATTAACAAATTTACTTGTTCAATGAATATCTTGCATGTGCTGTTAGCAGTTTGTTTTCATCATTGCAGTGAGTTCCAAATTTTACGATTGTATAATGAAAATTTTCCGATATACTGTAGCTTGGACTTATTTCAGTGGAACATCGCGGATGCGGAAATTACATTTAGCGACCATAAAGGCCACAACATTTGTGTTCAGCTGCTGGTCATTTTCTAGTCTGTTTTTTCCGAGAGGGTTGTAGATGAGTATCAATAAGAACTGCATGCACTCAAGGTTTGCGATCTGTGCTTGAATGACTGGTAATCGCTTGCGCTGCACTAGAATAAGCCAAATAAAAAAAGTTCTCTTATGGATTTCTTCAACACCGGGATCTGATATTCCTAATTTCTCTGTCCATACGAGGAAAACAGAACAGTTATTGATCAGATGCGTCCAAATTTTTGGTCGCGCAACGATAATGCTATAAATTCACGGTTTATTATTTTTGCGTAACCAATTTGCAGATATCACACAAAATTTCCTTACTGGTTTGACTTGCAAGTAAAAAATGGACTTAAAAAATCAAGTCTGTTTCAACCACTTTGGTATAGAATGTTTTCCGGCATTGAAGGATTATAGAAAAAAAAAATCTCATGGCAAGCTTCATTCGTCACCTACACTCGATTAAGGCCACGTTGGAATTTTTATGCCCATATTAGCGAATGATCTCACTGATTTCACCAGTTTTGTAGAACACACCGGCTTGCACATTTAGAAATGTACATACTTTCATTAGTGCCCAAACTCGTTCAAAGACTTTAGAAATTCAAGAGAAGACCTCAAAAATAGGCCAGTAAAATAATCATATCTGAAAATATGCTTGTTGGAAAGGTTTCGGAAGAAAGTACACTTGACGAAAAAATATTCATCCTGCGAGAGTTATTTTCAAGTGTCAAATCCTTATTCGTTTTTTTTGAAGATTTGGTAGAATGGTCGTCTCTAGAGTTCAACTCATATTTCGATAGCCATTACATATTAGTGCTTCTGTTGGCTCGATTTTGAATTATTTTCTATTTTAGTTTATTCTTTTACAATGGCGGAACTTTTTCAAAATAATACTTCGCTGTGCTATTTCTGAAATTAAACGGTCCTTGATTATACAAGTGATTTTTTCATTTTGAAGATTTTTCCTAAAGATGTTCAATTTTGTAGTGATTTTATTATCGTCATTTGGATGCATTCCGGTTCTTCGCGGCAATCTCTTTGTGGTATATCAATATATTTGCTTGGACTGCAATCTGATTCTGATTTATAGTGAAGAGGAATTCCCCTTGGTACGCATCTAATTAATGAGATAACAAAATTCATTGGTTGCGCGTTTGACGAATTCAAAACATTTTTTCTCTCTCCTCTCCTATCTCTGTTTCCTTCGCTCTTCCCCTTTATGTTACTGATCTCCTATTGTTCAGCATAATAGGTCATCTCTTCGTTTATATGAATTTTTCCTCATTAATTGTATGATTTCATATCAATCTCCCTTGAGATTACACGTTCTTTATTGTTATTTATAGACAATTTAAGCGTAATTTAGGCGTAAACATTCCTCAGTCACTTTTTCTGAAAATATTTTATTTTGCCTCAATTTAGATGGGCAAATCACCAAAATCCACAGATTTATTTATTTATTTTATTTTGTTGCAGTAATGAAATGTGATAAAATAATTTTCTGGATATTGACCCTTAATGATACATTATTAAGCGTGTTTTACATAGTCTATTGAAGCCCATATATTTATGAAAATAGTGTGTAAATCAATGAGTAGATAGACTGATGTTGGATGAGGACAGTTCCTGAGAGACAGTTGATTTTAATGCCATAAGATTATTTGCTGCTTTTCTTTCACAAATGTGCCAAAAATACAAAAATTCGAGGAATCAACAAACTCTGTTGAGGAGTAATTTTCCGAGTAACTAAAGATGGCGAATATTTCACAGCTCAAAAATTTTAGAATAAAATTCAAAAACCTATCGATATCGTCTGCTTCACTTCAACTTGATCAAAAGTTTACATTCCAACATTCACTGTGGACCGTTGAATCTCACTTGCGACCTTACGTTTTGGATTTTTTCGAAAATATATTTAAACAGTATTTTTGCTATATATTTATTACTAGTGTAGGATACTACTGTAAAGAAGTACAATTTGTGCATTACATAACTGAGTTTTCCCATCAAGTGTGATTTATTTCGAATGCATCTATAGATTATGGCTCAATGTTCATCTGACTGTTAACACGATTTTAAAGGCATTTTAGCATATCTTACGCTTCATTAAATTGTTACGTTCGTTCAATTCCCTTTAAAAAGCTATTGATTGCAATAAGCTTTCGTTTATGGAAAAAAGCAAAAAGTTATTCAGTATTATAAGGCGAATGCGAAATGTAACATGCAGTAGATGCCTTATAGTAATAGTATATATGTGTATAATGGCGTTTTTGTAGTTATTACAATATAACAGTAGCATGAAAGGTCCTTTTTGAAAACGTTAGTACTTTAACTTGAGCGCCTATCTAAATTCAGTCGCTTGTATAATGAAAGCCTAACCACATGTATTAAAAGCTTTGTGTTTGACAAGTCATTGATTTAATTATTGGTGACTGATAGAGAAAAATTTAGTTTATCGTTGCTATTATCTTACGGTTGAGGAAGTCAATATAACTGGCCGGAAGGTTTTCCATTATTTAAAAGCTGTAATTCACTGGAGATATTGAATATGAGCTCCACCCCTGCTTATTCAAATTTAAGTGCCTTTCGAACACGTAGTCGTAGAATTGTAACTATGTTGTAAAGCTTGTTATATCGAATTCAACGTATTTTTCACTTTAAGCATGTGTGAAAAAGCTATAGTAAAGATTAATCACTATTTGTTAAAATGAGTGGTATTATGTGTCTAAATAGGGGATGCAGATATATCGGAAGGATCCATCGTCCACTATTGTGCAACAAACATTTGTGTGTGGATACATTTTCCCAAGTTTAATGAACTAATTTTTGGTGTAAAAATTGCAGGGTTTAAACGTAAAATGGAATGAACTGACTGCAGTACCGAAGACCTTCTGGCAAAATGAAATTAAAGCAGTGCGCAAAATTTACGATACGATTCTTGGTGTAAATATTCCAAAGCAAATTATTGATGAATTCAATGAATTGGAGAAAAGATTAACACGTGCTTAATGAAATAAACCCTTCAATTATTATTGCCTTCTTTTCTCTTGAAATATTTCAGGCTGATTCTCAAAATGTGCAATCATTCATTTATGCTGTTTATAAAAGATATAAATGCATACTTGCATCATATTTGCATTTCTCATTTATCGTCTACATAGCATAAAGCTTTCGAGTGATTTCTTCCAAAATCGGATGATGAAATCGATAGAAAAGAACTTTTAAACTTTTAATGCTTTTAAGCATTATATCAATGAAAATTTGGGCGAAAAATTCCATATGAGGTTCCTATGGGAATTTTTACAATTTTAGATGTAGTTCATGAACTGTATAAAGTTTGAAAACGATAGCAAAATTCGAATTCACTAAAAGTACAAATTGAAAGTCAACATGAAACACTATCTTTAAGAGTTCGCATTTTATGCAATGGAAGACGGTGGTATTGTAAAGCTTGAAATATCGAATTCAATAGCGTAGCAGTTCCATTGGCTGAGAAAGTCTAAAAGGAAATTTTGTCTCATTTTCAGCAGTCAAATTTTTCATTTTTATTCTTTAATTTATACATTCCGCTTTCTTCAGTATTTTCCATCAATGCATACATCGGTTCAATAAGTTTCATTTCATTACTTGTGGCGATCGTTATGTTGCATTATCAGAGAATGGATTGTCTTTCAATGATCTGTTAATGATAATGGAAAATAGATTTGATTATCGTGCAAAGAAAACCGTTTACATTTGACGAGAACAACCACCATAAATCATTCGTAGGGAAAATCGCTTTGAACATGCAAAACAATCGATTTCTTGTGCGAGCATGTACACCACCTTGTTAATGACGATGTTAGGTAAATGCAGTTGCATCCGGTTGTTTCGCGTTATATCAACGTGTAAGTGCAGATGCATCAATAATGCAGACGAAATTTTGTGCCTCATAGTGTAAATGAAATTATAGTTCCCATCGAAGGGCCAAAAAAATTGTGCGAATGTTCCATATCTTAAATCTTATTTTCGCACGCTGAATGACTTTAAGCGAACGAGTTATCTAATGAAAAATTTATGCAAGTGATCGAGCCAGTTGAAATGCGAACGCATTTGTTATTATTTGTTGCCTTTTTTTAGAGGTTCGTGAAAAGGTCGATCATATGGCCGTAATGTGACAGCACAGATGACATGGGCTGTTACTCCTCTTCCGATCCAGCCGGTTGTCAAGACATTCCAATTGCCTCCTTCTCAAAGTAATGAGTACTGAAAGTTTCGTGAGCAATTATCGTAAATTTTTGCTAATGAAGACTCATGCTGATGCGCGGAGTCGGGCATGAAGCCAAATGTTGACTGATTTCTGTGTCCATGTTTATTCAAGTTTTTTGCATTATTCGGTGGATGTTTACGGGTGCAACGAAAATTGTTTATTTGTCTTTATATTTCCTCTCCAGCATTTCGATTCCGAAATTATAAACTCGTTACGACTTAAACTCATAATTTATGCTTCAATGCCTGAGTTGTAATTTTTCCATTTTGATCCATCAAATTTCATAATGAACTATAAGCAGATGGAGACATTTGAAATTCACATATTCAAAATTCGGCACTCGATTTTGCAGTCGATCTTTTGCCTAAGAAGTGGGCAATTCCCATGAAGAATTTATTGCGTCCCTCTAAGTTCATTATTGAAATGAAAATGAAATTCTTTCGTTGGAATTGTAATATTTTTAGGCAAGAGATTATTTGAAATGGAAACTAAGTTTTTGTTCATTTTTTTATTTTTATTGTGCAAAAACTCCATCAGATAACAAAACATCGATCTTGCAGAGTTCATCTAACTTAATCAAATGAATGAATTAGGTGTCATTTATATATTTGAGTATATTGTTTAATTTCATATATACAACAGGTGATATGAGGATTTGTTGAAATTTTTGGATACATTAAAGAGCGAATCTGTGACGATGCAATGATATTACTCGTTTAGAATTTGTTTCACTCATCATTTTATCATCATATAAAGAATTAGCTTCTTCTTGTTTTCTCTCTCCGTGTTTCTGCCTTACCATCTATTTCCTTGCCTCTCTTCCTCCCTTCGTTCCTCTCTATTTCGCCTATATAGAACTATGCGCAAAAGACGTTTATCAGACGAGGCTCTTTCATATAACAATAATGGCCAATATTTTTCTATTTTTTATAAAATCTTTAAAAATTTCGTCGTAATTAGTCATCAATTTCTGAAGTACGGTTATTTTACCATATATCTTTCTACGAGTAGATTGCATCTCTTTTATGTCCTCTATAAAATGTTTTTTTTTTGAATTAAATTTTATGATAGTGCAATTTAATTGGTTTCTAATTTTCTCAATTGTAAAATAAATTCCCACCGTGAATCAAAATTTTAAATTTTCATAGACCGAATTCGTCCTTTTCTAAGTGCCATTTTTCGATTTCATCTCGTAATTCCAGTTGAGCTTACTTCAGCAGAATCTCCTCAGCTCTTTTTCCGCACACCGATCGCAGTGTTAGGAAAAAGAGTCAGAAAGGGATAGTTTATGATTCGTTGATTGCCACGCGATAAATAATTCCAAGCACTCGTCTCATACAATTTCTTAACCTCTGAAAACTGCTAGCTAAATCTTTCTAAGCAAATTATAGATTCTTGGATTTCATTAGTGCTCATTTTGGAATCTATTGGGTTTGTCATCATGGCTACTTTCTGTTTGGGACAGAATATCTCCTTCCGTCTTGGCCACGCAGAGGCCTCCTTGCCGATCCGTGATAGCCTCGTCCACCGTAAAGGATGATACATCAGGTCTCTGGGCGAGCATCCTCTTGAAGCTATGTCAACTGGACTATCATCACTATTGGGATCATATCGGCATGTTATCTTACTACCTCTGATTTCGCTAACTCGTGTACCGATGACTGACCGTGACCGTTGGGGTTAGCGATCCACTGTAGTACCGTCTGAGAGTCACTCCATAGTGTTCGTGGACAGTTTTCGAATTTTTGAGTGGGCAGGAAGTGCTCATGAACACGCGCGATAGGTACAGAAACTGTGAGATTACAACCGAGAAATCATCGTTCTCTTGATTGGAAATGGCCTCGACCTAGCAAAGATTATTCACGCTTGGCCGGTTTGGCAATGTACCAAGTACATAGCCAAGTAAACCACTGCAGCATAAGCCGGATCGCTTGTATCAACAAAAGCATGGAGCTCTTATTGTTCTATGATCAAATTTACTCTTCGGAAAATTACGAAATCAGTTGTGTCACGTTTTTCTACTATAAAGTACCAATCCTTCTCATCTTCCTGCCTCAGTTCATCGTCCCGGTCATGTTGGTTTTTTCAGAGGTTTTGGAGGAAGGCTTTTATTATAAATAAAATTGGAGTTAGCAATCATAGCGGGTCGAATATGGCCTGAACTGCTGAAGATGTATTCCGTTTTGTGTGTTGATTCGTGGGAAGGGATTGCAGTTTGATGTGCATGTTATCCAGCATTGCGTTCCACGATAATCCGAGTATTTTCGTTATCCCCTGCTTGCGTTTGTCCGCATCTGGGATTAGTGCGTTCACTTCGTCGCTGTTTGTCAGTAACTGTCTCAGGCTCATTTGAGGGAAGCAAAGCACTCTTTTGGCTTGCTATACTGTTGGAGCACTTCGTCTATGCTCTTTGCTTCCAGGAAAACGTTATCAGCGTAAGTATTGCCTATGATTTCTTCAGCCAGTGGTTCCTCGATGCCCCTTTATATGTCTAATTGATTCTGCGAGTAGATAACGTGAAGACACTAGTCCGGAGGACGCTCTTATATGCTGATATTGGTATCCTCAGCAGGCGTCTCGATGTCTTCTAGCCGCAGAAACTTCGTCACTTCTCGGTGTTGTGGGCGCAGACAACTAAAAAATCCTTTTCCTGAATCTGCTGTGGTTGAGATTAAATGATTGCTCCAAAATAATAGAAGGACGTCGAGATCTGGCAATATGATTGGCTTCTAAAAAGGTGTTCACTGAGATCTGCGGTCCCTCGTAACTTGTACTGGCATCGAGGACGATAGAATTTTCGCTATATTTTTCTCGGGGTTTAGTACCACCTAATGGGAAATGAAGCATTCCAAACGTTCAGGATCTCTTTTTGCGTTCTCGCCGATCCCTTTTTTGTAATGCTCTCGAAAGGCTGCGTGATACTTCTGAAGTAGGTCTGGATTCTTCTGCAACCGGATGCAAATTGACCTCACTCTACCATAGCACAACCCATAATTATTTGATAAAGGCTTGTGTAGGTGAGGATTCTATGGCCATGGGACGCACATTCTAGTATCTGATTCTCGACTAATCATTTTTTGAAAGGCAAGTTGGGCTATCTCGTGATCTTCCTACTCGTTTGTACCTTTGATGCACATAGCTTCCAACTCCCGGAACAATGAGTGATACAGCGTCTGTCTTGTGAATCGATAAAACTGCCTCGGCGTTATTGACCGTATGAATAATTTCGGTTGATGGAATGACGTATTTGACCATTGCCGGCAGTGGCTTGTCCAAGTTTGGTTTCGTAAATCAAGAATCCACTTTTCATAGGTTTCGACGATGAAATTTTTATAATTTTCGATAGTTGATCCATGCCGATGAAAACTGGAGCTTACCCGGTGAACGGAACAGGGACCTCTCGCACTGAAGCGAGAATTTAACCATTAGACCACCGCCTAAATTCGATTTGCGTATACAAGTCTGTGGCTGCTCCCTGTCGTCATTCCGCCAACTTCACTTCGAATAATCACACTGTAGGAAAATAACACTTGCCGGTGGTTTCTGTGATGCATTTAATCCGACAGTACTATAAAACGTCTAATTGGATCTTATTTCATCTATTTATCTTTTCTCCAAGTTAGGGATATCATCACTTCGTTTTTCAATGCAAAACATCGCAATAGAAAAAAACGTATGGAAACACATGCTACAGCGGCTGACGTCAAGTATGTCGACTGTAGCTTTCCTGTTGCTATAGTGTTTTGCTTTAATTGTACGGCAGGTACTTTGATTCGAGTGTTTTAGCCATGCAAAATTGTCTATAGTGAAGCTCTCATTTATCTATAACCTTTTCAAAAGCTAATTTATCTTCCAAATAGAGCCAAACTTCCGCTCAGAATTTAGGCATGCAGTCAGTTTATTTCATAACAATATGTGGGCTGTATTTCTCATAATTGTTGTCCATTGTTATCTAATGAAATCGGTTGTTGAGGCAAGTGGACTGTAAAAGCTCGTATTGTGCCTGTTGCTACAGTATAATTCTCCATTCGAGTTCTTGAATAACTTTTAAAAGCGCTCTGTAGTGAAGATTAATCTATTTTCAATAATTTTTTTTCTAATGCGCTTTTTAACGATGCGCATTCAAGTTTTCTTTTTTTCAGAAATAAGAAAGTAGCTCATTGAAAAGTTTTATCTCTCAGTAATGTGCAATTCGAACAGTCAGTCCAAGTTTTTATGTGGTCAGTCGTTGAAAGGTATGCGTTAGTTTTGAGTTTGATTGCGCTTTCTAAGCTAACAAGAACGAAGGCTTACTCTGTTGGAGAATTTCTTTCTCTTCCTACGTTGTTAGGATAAATATGTAGTACTCAGTAAGAATATGAATTAAGTTTTCTTCAAAATTTGCTAAGGAATCCGAGTTAATGTCCACAGTGAATTCTATACGAACTTTTGCGATAGAGAAATTTATCGAACGTTTTTTTGAAAGCACTTTTGGTGTTAATTTATCGGTATTATGCATCTCTGTTTTATCTATATTCATTTAAAATTCTTCCTTTATCGGCAGTTCAACAGATGAAACCTAATAAATAATTTATAAGCTCGTGTAAAATTATACTTTAGTTGATTAAGGTGAAGTTTTAACAACAGCGCCAAAAAAAGAGTTGAATAAAGTTGCTCATAGGCCTCGAAGAACACAAATCACTTTTTCTTATGACAAATTAATCAACGGGCATCTCTGTAATTACAATAGAGCCTCAAATATGTTAAATTAGCATAATATTTATGATTGTCATAATCCACAATTCGTTAACGAACTTCTGCAGCATATATTCCCTAGTGATTTTGGTTAAAATTCAGTCATGCACTTTCAGGATTGTTTTTTAAAAAGGCGCAAAGTTCAGACTCATCACTAATGAACATCCACTTTCTATTACGAGGAGTCGGTGCAGTCCTTGAATAGGTTAATTCAACAGACTGCTCGAACTGAGCACTTCGGGATTGGTAACGTTAGGACTTTCCCGTTCGCTAAACGTCGTGTTAGAAGTGTTTTTCGTAATGAGTTCTATAAAGGGGAGATCGGTATATGCCATTTTTTAAATTACAGTAGAGATAAATTATTTACGCGTGGGCAATCTAGATTTATCATTGCGCTCGTGGATAAAGTAACCAGTAATTGTGCGTTCATATGTGCAAACTCTCATTTTCAAAGCCTATGTAAGGAGCATGAAATTGTGAATGGCAAATTTACTAGTAACTATACGTATGAGTACGTTAAAAATACAACCACACTAGACATTAATATGCATGATAAATTCACCGGAAGGTATTTTCTGCAATTGATGAGGACAAAGCAACCTTACCTGAAATGTTTACTATTTCTAAACTGCACAAAATCCCTACAAATTTAGATATGTAGCAGGAGCTAGAGAAAGTTCCCTTAGACTCATTATCTTATTTTTGCATAGTATTTTATAATTTTTAAATAAAGCCATTCACGTAACTATTGTGGTATTGCAGGTGAAACAAGTGAGATCAATGTCGTAACTATTGTGGTATACAGTGTAAAAAATTTTTGTGATATAATCAGTGAGCGATAAGCACATTATAATGGTTTTTCTGTGGATTTTTTCTCTTTGTTTACGACACCACCGCATGATATTATCGTTAAAACGAAGGATTTTTTAACGCATTTGTGCTCTGAAAGTTCGAAAAAGAAAACTTAAAGTTTCTAGCAATAAAACCTTGTTCTGCATGGACAGTTACGAGCCAAGGCGCATTCTCTTTCTTCGGATAAGACACAGGCCATGGAAATATTAAGTTTGTTTTTAAATGAACGCTATTTTAGCTTAGTTGGTTTTATTTTCAGACAGTCTAAAGCAGTACCCATGAGAGATAATGCTAATTCCGATGTAAACGATCCCACCTTGTTTGCTATGCAATACAAGTATGACATGATTTCACGTTTTAATGCTATTTATCGTAGGTACGTTGATGATTTATTGATATTTAATACTTAAAGCTTTCAATGCATTGCTAAATTAGTTTATGAAGATTCGTTGTTAAATGAGGTTATCTACGCTCATAAAACAGCTAATTTTTTGACTTACCCTTTTTTATTATCTGTATAGGTGTCGTTTCTAAAATGTAAGATAAGACGGATCGATTTAATTTTTCCATGAATAAATTTGCTCAAGTGGACAATATCATCCTACTATTCACACAAAAACATTTGATTTTACAGGTCTTTAGATGTAATAAATTGTACTCATTCAAGACGTTATCACCAAATGTAAAGGAGTGCTTAAAAAATAAGGAGAGAAAGATCGTAGTGCGGCGTTATTGGAAAAGTAAGTGCATAATGCATTAATGAGTAAATTAGAAATGTGTATAAGTTCGTTTATCCTAACAGATGATGTATTAAAAGTTTAGTTAACGAAATTTTTTATGGATTTTAGTATTTTTCACTTAATTACTTCACAAACCAAAGGGATTGATTTGTGTGCGTTGCGCCTTTTCATGATAGATATACACAGTGGTTTACTGATTATTGCTTCCTAGCAGTTACCTAATAGTGCATTTGCAAATTATTTGCACACAGTGCATTAAAATAGCTTTTATTGTGTATAGTTGGCATGGGACATCGTGGGGTTAGTTTCGCTAATTTAATAAATTATTGTTACAGTAGCACATCTTTGCTAGTGTCTTACATTGAACCGTGAATGCCGTTTATTTTGGTCAACATACTAAAATAAAAATAGCATAGTACATATAAACGTTGCTGTACCCTCACTGCCATCGTTCAGTGTCGATGACCTCAACATCGACTTTCACGCTTATCGATCTCTAATCACTGTTGCCATTGCCTTCGCTTGGCTATCGTTGCCTCATTTTTACTCATGCGAACTTTTATTTTAGAATTTTCGGATGTGCTTCACCTCCTAACTATAGTTTGAAGGTACTCCAGTTGTTAGTTTAATATACAGTGCAGTGCGTTTTCGAATTTAGTATTCTTTATTATTACCTACTTCTACGGTTTGTATAATTCCTCGCTGCTATATTTTATTATAACTCTGTGCATTATTCTCCGCTTATTATGTGTCACATCGTCATTAAAATCTTTAATTTCCTCTGTTTGAATTTAGTGACAATTTTCATGAATATTATCGACATAACTATTTTCCTAAGTTTCAAATTTTGTTTCAATTCAAGTTTCTTTTTTTAGTGATATCTCAGTACATCGACGTTGGTTCCCACTATTTACAACTCTATTATTTTATAAAGACTTTTGGCGGTCATTATTTTTACGCTTAGAAATTTTTATTAAAATTGTGTTTTTATATGATCTCCTACCTTTTAGGGCAATATCTTTACAAGTACACAGATTTATGTATATAAAGTTTATTTGCCATAATAAATTTAATAATCGTTAGTTGCATTTATCTTTATCCCACAATGGCCTTCAATGCCTTGTTATGCTCTTCGCAAGTAGCTTGCTTTTCGGGGTCTGGGGTTAAAACACTGCTCGTAGATGATGGAGACTGATCCCAAAAAAAGAGCAAGTTCCAATTCTAAAAGGGCTATTATCGATAAAAGAATGAAGCAGTCTTTGACGATAAGGTGGTGCGACAGGTTGTAATTTACGACTGCAATTTGTATTTTTAATAGATATTTCAACTGCAGTTTTTTCTATTTCTTTTTCGCTATACGCAGTGAAATTACCCATTCTAACAGGATTGTGCATATCGTTCCAACGACGGCCCTCCCGTAATGCAGGTGCACATGTCAATGGATAAGAACCGGAGGGTGGTCACCATTTATTCTGATAGGTTATTTACCCACGTCTTACTTCTGCATTTTTAACATCCAGTCTTCTATCCGCAGTGTGTTGGCTGTATGCTTGAACTCGTGAAACGCTTTTTTTCCGAGAAATATTTCTTTAATTTTGTTTCACTCATACTGATATTTAGCGTTTGGTTTCTACGGAAGTTATATATATATAACTTGTATAGATTTATTGAAGTATTCATGTTTACCTATTTAATTACTGGTTTACCGGCTCACCTACTATCGCATTTCCATAACATTTTGGATAGGTTTTGTTATTTTTATAAGTTTCAGTTAATTAGATGCAAATACTACAAATACTGTTAGGCACACCTTCATTTGTTTCCTGTTAGAGATAATCCGACGATTTCTAAGGTCTACTTAATCATTTCTATTTCAAGAATATAATATCTCATCGAACACACTCATACCCTTTTTTATCAGCATAAAATGTTTAAATATTTTACAGACCTCCTTTGCGTTTCTTATGCTTTGTTCTTTTTGTTTTACAAAAGTTCAGAAATTCTTAATTATATTCGGAATTATCGATATTCATCAAAATAAGTTAAGTCGTTGTTTTTATTTGCATATATTGAGTGACTATTGCGTTAATAATGCTGAGCGTTCACAACTGCAAATGCAAAAATGATGTGCATACTTTTTGACCTAGTAATTCGGCGTTACTTTTGCATTATATCCTAAGCGTTCAAGGTTTCACTGCAAATTAAGTTTTACATTTAGCTAGGTAGGTTTGAATGAAAAGTAAGAAATATCACTATAGAGAGTGTTTAGGAGGGGAAGGGAGAATACGAACGAGGTTAGCATAATATATGTTTTTATGTTTTTTTGTAACTCCGATGGGCAGCCTTGCCATTGAGCAGATATTCCAAGTGCGCAGTGCCAGTGGTTAGTAACGCCGGAGGTGGATTTCGTCGAAAAGTGCAGTCAAATATCTGTTTAGAATAAAGAGCACAGTCATTTTCCTTTTTCAACAACTGAAATATGTCAACAGATCGTAGAACTCGGATCGGATCTATGAATCATCATGGAGGAATATGATTTAGAATCTTCAGCCAATTTAATTTTCGATGAACGTCGATGTGCAAATTCATCATTTTTTAATGCACATAACCCACAAAAATAACCGCATCAGATCGAAGTAAACTTTAAAAGGTGGCGAGAATGTTTATTATATATTTCGAATTTTTTCGTCATACTTTGTCTGTTAGATGAATATAGCTGATGAACGAATACATGAACATCTCCGTGCGTTCATTTAAATATGACGCTTTCAGAATCGACAATTTACAACAAGCACTTTATAAAAATGTTTTGTTTACTAGTAATGTCATACTTCATAGGAAAACATCTTACCGTATGTTGATGTTTCAACTATTCCAACAACCGGTTGGTCCGATCGGCTCGCCTTTATGAAGTATCGGTATATTCTGCAAGCTTTTCTGATATGCCTTCTCTGCCCATTTAATATAACGTCATTGTATTTAGTGCATAATTCACATTGTAATTATTAAGCATCAATTATATAGAATTTTAGAAACATGTTACTTAAAATGTAATTACTTTTTTCCTCATCAAAACATATATTTAGACAGCATAGTAATTCAAAGTGCATGTCATCATATTTTTTCATTTATCATCTCAATTCATTCATCTGAATTATTCAAAAATTCACTCATCTTGCCTATTTTTTATTCACTTTGAGAGGAAAAACATCACTTCTCCTATCTCTGTTCTTGTTCCATTTTACTTCTCTTGAATTTTTTCCCACTTCGTTCTCATTCGAGCACATTATACCAATATTGGCAGTTGAAATATGTGATCAGATATAGGTGGAATTTTCCGAGAATTTTCTTAGTGTCATGTAAATCCTCTATCAGTTCAAGTTTGTCTACGTTTCATTTGGGGTGAATATTCGAAATATCACTTACTTATTTTGATCGACATTTTCAATAGCTTTCATTTCTACTGACTAATTGGATTTTTCTGCCGATTTGGCCAACATTTTTCGGCAATTTTCATTTCCAACGAATAGTATTGAATTGCTTTTTGACGAAAAGCTATTTGCTTTCGACCAGCATTTTTCATTCAATCAGTCTGTCACTTTAAAACGCAACATTTTATTATTCGTTATGGGCGATTCGGATTTTCTCTTTTTTCTAGATACTTAAAAAAGTTTTATTTGCCTTTCGATTCTATTTGTCCATAGCGCAGTTATACGATCTTGTGGGTCTTTCATTCCTATCACTATATTTTTGATGCGTTTTTTCATCCAGAGTATAAAATTAGATGAAGGCTATTGATATTTAATTTCCGAGTATTTTTGACAGTTGTAATTTCATCGACTTGACTCTCTATCGGTGCGCCTGACGACCGTTCTTCAGTCCATCTCGGTCCTACTATTCCAGGTCAACACATAGGTGGCTCTCCCTGCCTCGAAAGTAACCTTTTCAATTTCTTCCCATTTCGTGGACACCATTCGACATTTCCTTCCTCCTAAGTTGTCGTTCAGTCTTGTTACGTGACCAACTCAGGTGTGCTTCCTGACTTGTATTGTTTCGATGGTGGTATACACATCGGAAAGAGATTTGGTTTCTTCATTGGGGATATTGTGCAGCTTGATGCTGCATATCATCGACCTTTCTATGTCATTTTGAGTATTACAAAATTCCGCTGTTTTTTAGTGGTTTATTGCTTTTTATATTGCTCACTTCAGATAGACATAGCCGCCTGCAAGCTCGATGTTTTGGTTTCCAAGCATCATACTCACTGTGCACTCTGTGCATCTAACAGTAGTGGATTTTAAGTTCACTTGCATTCGCATTGCTGTTGAGTTTATTCAACGAATTCTGCGAATTTTGTGGATTTTGGCATATAAGAGCATTTGAAGTACTTCATCATTCATAAGAAGTCCTTCTGCCCTTCTGCCATCCTCATTATTCCATCAGTAGATCGTCGAGTTCACGCAAGTGTGAGGGAAATGTTTCTTTACTTCATGCGTTCATCGACTGTTACTTTTATTATTTCATCAAACAAGATATTATCCTTTTGCAATTCTGTCACTTTTGTAATTCTGATGCACGCCTGATTAGTATCGTTCGTTGCTGCGTTATGCTATCTATCTCTTATTAAATGCCTTCTTGAAATTAACAAACAGTAAGTACAAAGGAATTTTTATTAAGCACATGTGTTTCAGTCAGCTGCTTTATTGCAAAATTGTTCTCAGTAGTGGAAAATCCGTCTCTTTCAGAAACCTGCCTTCTCTCCCTTTGAATTTCATTGACTCTAGTCTCCATCGAAGCATAAGCTCTTCGCATGAAAGTATATCGGAATGTTGTTGCTGAGCTTGCAGTCTTCTTTTTAGGAGTCGTTCTTGTTCTGGTTCTGTGCAGTTGTCTTAGTAGTTTCTTGATTTTGAACACCAGACTTTGCAGGCTACTCACTCCTGTTAAGTATTTCCTTCATCTGCACAGGGATTCGCTGCAGCAGCTTTCCTCAGTTTCATATTACACGCTGGTCTTTCAACTTCCATGGGAGGTCACGTTCTCGACATAGATGATAAAACGAAAAAAAGTTATCCGAATAAATTTTTAGCAGATTTATTCCGTTTTGCTGTCGATTAGTTGTCATGCGGTTAACGCTGTAAAAAAATGTCGCTTGGGTCATGCTTTGGTGCAAGTATATTTCATTCCAAGTTTTCCTTAAACTTGGTACGCCTTTCTTTGCTCCCATGCATCTGTTGCTTCAGGAAATTCCTGTAGTCTTCCGGCATCTCCTTTTTAGTATCCAACATGGGAGCTCCTCCTTTAAAGCTATGTTTCTTGCCGCTGCCATCGTCCATCTTCCTTGAAAAAGCCGCAAGCTTTTCTTGCCTAGGACGGCATCTAAGGTTTTCAGCCCGTTTAACTACTGTTGCTGCAGCGTTTTTTTTTCATTCCTACTAAGAAGGTAACGGAAATTGGCGTCATTAAAATCACTGTTTCCGGAACCGCAGCTTTCAGACCTAGCAGCTTGCAAAAAAAGGTATTTCGACACAGAGCACTTTACTTAGAATCGTTGCTTCCATCTCGAAATTGTCACCAGACGATGATTGGAATGTATGGGTACGGCTGATTCCGAGGCTGTGGATGCTTTCGCAACTATTCTCTGCTTTTCCTTGAGGATGAAGTTCATTTCTTCGCGAACCCAACTTTTTCCGGTCTCCTAATAGAAGTAGTCTAGATGGTTCATTTAAATCAACGTTTTGTTCCTCTTACTTCTAGCTGTTTTGTGTATCAACACTCAACCTCAGTCGTTTTTCGCCCTAACACTTTAGCATTCGACATTTTTTTCGTTCTTCTATTTTCCTAACCTCACGATGAAATTCTCGAGAATAATCTTCCAACTAGAATTTTATTGCATTGCCGCCTCAAGACTTCCATAAAATCAATGCCATTTTTTCGTTCTTCACATTCTGCTATTGAAATATGCACGTAAAGTGCAATGATTTTCATTACGAATTTCATATGAATCCTTAAAAAGAAGTACTTTCCTAAGCAAGGATTTCATATCGTCGGTGGTGATTTAATTCGTCGCTTGCGGGTGTGCACAGTATAAATTCAACAATTTCGAACACTTTTGTCGGCAATGCGAAGCAAAATTTGAGTGCTCTCTCACGATTTTGTGATTAATCTCGTTAAACGTTTTTGCTCGTATTGATTGCATTATTGTCGACTCGAAGAGTTTTCCTCAAAGAAAATAAGCAATGCTTATTTGCTGATAAGCGTCTGAACTTGGAACATTCTCACGCTTATATAAAGACATAATGACGATGAAAAACGCGGCGTATCTTTCTCCTTTGTCAACTGCGTTGTTCTGTTTTTGTGAAGGAAGGAGAAAGAGATTCTCCCACGAAAAACTCTTCCTTCTCGTGATTGTTGTAATTCCTTTTTCGTTCTTTGGAAAAAAATTATGAGATGGATCAGACTTCCTCCTTCGCTCATGTGGTCTTTTAACATAGCGGTCAACGACCCTCCATCGCTCACGTCATCCGTAGGATGAAATTTCTCAAGACTTGATCCCTCAAAAGTGTCCAAGGGTATGGACTCGCAGAAGAAAAGAGAAAAGACGACGTACGCAACTCTAGAAGACAATCACGAGACTCTTTGTCGATACATATATCCGAATTTGATAAGATTTGACGCCGTGTATCACATTAAAGAACGAAAGGTTTTTTTCAATACGTTTCGATAGATAGTTTTATTTATTTTCGATGGTTTTTTTTTCTTATTTTTACGTTGTTAAAATCGAAAATCGAAGAAAATTTCATTGTTACCCGGTCAAAATCCTTTATTTATTTAAACAATATCACCTTTTATCATTTTGCCAATATGCGAGTTGAGAATGCTTCACTTTAGCTTTATCCACCTCAAACATAGTTCTTAATTGCCGCAAAAATTGCCCATAAAACTTTATTCACCTCAAAAAATGTTTTGTTTGCAAAGAGAAATGAAAAATATCAAACAACCTCATAAAATGGTTGCTTAAGTGCGCTTTTATTGGGATATATTTTATTGGACGCCTTTTCGGCGCTCTAGATGCGATGCATTCGTGACACGTCATTTATTTATGTTCACCACTTGGCCATTACCATTCTGCTTGGAAAAATTTATATTGAGCTTAGCAAGTGGAATTTTTGCACTGTTTATTCTATAAAAAGTTTATCAAATTATGCATATATCATTTTATCATACGTCTGCATATATCATTTTCTTTTGATATTATATTCACTTGATCCTTTTTTTTTGCAAAAGTACCTCTGAGGACGAATAATTTCACATAATTTCATGACGATGAAACCGAATATTTAATTTTGTTACGTCGGAAGTATAGATGAATATAAGTTTTCTTTACTGACTGTAAATATTCGAAAATTTTTCGCTGTCCTTGTGGACCCGCTAAAAACTTTTAGAATTATAAGGCAAGTATTTTTGGGTAAATGATATGAGCTAACCGAAGTGCTAATGATATGACGAGACAATTATTTGTAATAGATGCTTCATCGATTAAAGTAGATGGAAAACAGAAAAAAAAAATTTTTACATAGGTGGGAAATGGATGAAGCATAAATCGTGGAATTTTTAGGAGGATAAAAAATCAGCTGGAAAAAAAAGCGAATATTGTGAGAATTTTATGATCGTTTAGTTGTTATTTGCAGTGAGAACGGATTATTAAAGCACCAACGTCGCAGCACGAAAATCTTCTCTCGTGTACGTTAATAATGAATTCATCACTGAGTAGTTTAGAAAGGTTAATGTGTTAAAAGTTTGGCGCATTTGCCAGCCACTTTATCCATATAACCTTGTGCAGTGTACCCTTTAACAATGTGCGAGGTGGGATGGCTATTTGGGCAGTTATTCTTATTCACTGCTCATGCAGGGTTCGTTCGTTACGATTCGATCATTGCACGCTTCTAACTTGCCTCGAACCGATACATTAATTAATGCTGCAGTTTTCTTTCGAAAGATGTCAGTTTAGCCTTCATCAATTCGTGTATTTTTTCATTCTCTGAATCCTCTATTCTTCCAACCGGATGCTTCAAAACTTTTTCAGGAAACAGCAGCACAGTATATATATATATTATATATATATATATATATATATATATATATATATATATATATATATATATATATATATACCCTGGTGAAATATATATAAGTTGAATGAATATTGTAGCTTGCTTTTTTTGATTAACTAATCGTGCGTGAACAACATTATGCATGAAACTTTTATAGCCAGTGTTTCTTCTAGCAACATCAAGCTGCATACCTTTTCATTCTGTTTAAAAAATCAATTCAAATAGCCGAGTTTTTCAAACTCATCCGTATCCTATTCTCCAGTTATGAATCATATTTCGTGCTGTAAACACAAGCTTGAGCAAATATGAGCGTTTCAATGTTGTATGAAATTCTTTTCAAGCGGATTCAGAACTTTACTTACTAATATGAACTCCGATTTTATTGATGCATTGCCTATATTATGATACGTGTTTCTGTTTCAGTGACGTTAGTAATGGAATCAAATATTCAACGTTTTTTTTTTTGAATTTAATAACACGTAAAGGTGGTTGTAGCCTGTTGCACAACAACACAATAATCATACTTCACTAATGATGAAACTGTGGGCATAAACAGTGAATTAAATAATTCGCTTTCAGAACAAATACTTTCAACTGTGGGATGAAATTCAGCTTGTGATTCCTCTCTCTAACCTCTCCTCCTCACCAGCATCAAGTCATTAAGATGTTGAGTATTCCTGAGAAATTTAGTAAAGACCATCATATGATGTAGATAATATCCAATAAGTTCCATCGTCACAATCCTTGTGTTTTGTGTATTTCAGTATTCGGAGAGACAGAAAGGCAGATGCATAACACAGACTGATATTTTCACAGAGCATTTTGGCAAAAATATTTAGCAAAACATGGGGTTTTTTTATCAAACTGATGCTCGGACCATATATCAGGAAGAATGGAAGTTACTTTTTCAAAAAGCACTGAAGAAGTGGGATCCTCTGCATAAAAGAGACGTTACTTCGCTGGGTAAGAAGAAATAACTGCAGCTGCAAGATCGAGTGCATCTTTTAGCTTGAAATTTTCTGATGATTTACGAAAGTTGTGTTTTTCAAATTTATTGCCACTATGCATTCTTTAGTGTAAATATCATGGAGCTCATAAATATTTTAACTTTATAACGCATTCATTCTCATTTACTTTCATATACTCACCTTTGTAAAGAGTGCTGTGATAAAGGCTTCGCTGCATATGCACTTGTCTCTTCATTTACATCGTCTTCTTTTGATGAATCAGCTTAGTAAGCCGTAGCCAACATCACAGTTTATGTAAATTGATGGAATTGCAAAACGCATATTGTACTTCCTACATTTAACGTGCTTCTCAACCGCATTAGTTGCTTTCCTGGAATAAAGAAGCAATATTAACCAACGACAGCAGTTATTAATAAGAGGAGGATTTTGCAGAAGGTAAGATTCACGCTTTGAGAAAATGCCATATTCGCAAGCGGGAGAAAAAAATTACAAAAAGAGCAATAACGAATCTTTCAAGAAATGTTTTCAATTTCACTAATGAAATAACATCTATGAGTATCAATCATAAATTAATTCCTCAGTTCATTTAGTTGACAACAATTCCATATTCGATAACAATTCCAGCATATCCATATCTTTTTAAATCACCATAGGATATCCCTCTCTTCTTACATTGAGAAAAGCTCTTCTTAAATTTCGTAAAATAATTAAAAATATTTTTATTTCCATAGTTAGTGATGAGTTGATTTTTCCTTTTATCGTATTAGGGCTGTAGAAATTTCGCAAGTAGAAAATTTTAAATGGGCAAATTTTTCCGATAGTGAATTACATAACTTCTTTTGAGATACGAATTATGCTTCTTTTTTCTGTAGAATTGGAAAACAACAAACTTTATGTATTCTATAATTTAGCACTAAATAACCAAAAACGAGCGCTATCAATCATCGAAATACTGCCATTTTTTGCATAGCGGCTATGAAAATGCCAAGAGTTTTAGGGAATGCTATGAAAAGTATATTTTTAAATCGCATGTCTTATTCCATATAAAAGGTTTGTCGTACAAACGAACATACAGACGATACGCGCAATAGGTTACTGAAATGCATGCATGTGCAAGATTTTCACATTTGAGATACTTTTTCAATACAGATGAAAAGGATGCCTCTCACATTTGAACATATCTTCAATGGAAATAGAAAGTACAAGCTTCTCACGATTGGACATCATTTTTTTCGACCATTCGGCGGTCGTCATGCACCCATCCATTCATTGACAGAAATCATAAATTCATCCATTCAGCGGAGGCTTTGAATCACATGCACTTTCGTCGCTCTTGCCATTTAGCCGTTCTCTGCCCATCCACTTATTCAGCTGAATACCTCTCACCATCACGATGCCGTAACACACAAAAAGCTGTGTTTCCTTTTTTAGAGGTGGTCATTAGCTGCTCCAAACTTGAATGACCACGTTCGCACCGTGTTAACGCGATGTTCGCGATATATACATTCAAGGATGATCTTCAAGCGATCAGCTGCTGTTTTACGCAAAATAATTAGCAATACCGAAAGACGTTTCACATTCGTTGTGAGATCTAGATAGAGCTTTATCTGCAAATTTGGACATGCGAATGAAATATCACCCCGTAGCTCAATAATTAGTTTTCTCATCAGCTTTTCGCCGCTTTATCTTCTCTCTCCATTATTTTCCTCCCTTTGGTTGGTCAGCTAATTGATTGTTGTCGCATATAGCGAATTATCAGAATAAGTAAATGCATCATCTTATATGGTGCTAAGAGATCGATACGATATGCAAAAAATGCTGGAGTTTATTGGTTTATTAGATTGCGTAAGTGTGTAGTACTGCTCAGTTGATATCGGGAAATTTCTGAGCGCTTTTATGTGCTCATTAGAGGCATCTAACAGCATCAATAACCATGTAAGTTATACATACAAAATGAAAACAAATAAATGAATTTACATATATGTACTGATGTATTTGCATATTTATATTTGCATATTAATTCATATTGATGATGGATTTATTTCAGAGTTAATCGGCGAATGGCTGATATCTACTGCACAAGGTTACCTATTTAGTTAACAGCTATTTAAACTGAAATTTTCAAACTCTTGAGAGATTATTAAAATTTCATCCACTATTACTTAGCATTTAGTCATCCAGAAAGCTATCGAATAGGTCAACACGCGAAAAAACTGCTCTTTATTCCTAGCTATTCTTACCTGAGTAAATATAAATTAACCAAACAATTGGCAAACAAAATAATCCACGCTTGTTGAAGAGATGTTTTTTATGATGATTGATTGATATACGTTGTATACGATTTGAATGTTCGTAGCATGAAAGTATGAGAAAAATTTAAAATCCCATCTTATAATGTATAGAAATATTGAATGAATTTTATTTCTTTTTTGCCGCTGAAACTCTTCTCGGGAATGATAAAGTAAACATAAATTAATGGTTACGAGCAAGCGTTCAATGGTATGAAAAGGCTAAAGATAAATTGAAATCAATGAAGAAATTATGCAAACTGCACATAAGTACATAAACATGTGTGTTGTTATGCACTTAGTATTCCCATCGATGAATATGCACATGAACTACAGACAAGTGATGGATTCGGCGCCTCCCTATTACATCCAGTCATGATAAACCGTGGCGTTTGGAATCTGATTTTTAGAAATGCAATTTTTTAAGCACTGACATTTTCTGTTTCTCTCTGTTTATAGCTGCTCTTCGAAGTCTGTCTATGTTATAACTTAGCGCTGTAAACCGTGCAAATCTAACTGTTTTTTTCCGATTTGAGCGTAAGGACTGTATTGTTATTTTAAATTTTTTAAGACGAATATATAGGACGAGTAATATGAAAATTACGAAATTGCCTGTTTTAATTTTTAAGCTTTAACTGAAATAGCACTTCGCAACGTTAAAGCACATTTGTTGAAGCGTTGAAAATGCGTAGCACTACGATAATGCCCATTTCTTTTTGGGCGAATTTTATCTCCTCATCCTCCTTCCTCTTTACACTGAATTATTGATAAATATCGTGTTTTTTCGCACGAACCAACACATTGTTTCCCGTATAATTTGTAAAACTTTGAATTATGGAATGCTAGGTGCACTCATCTGCACTTTGCTGTTGAAATATTGCGTTAATGATCTAAATGCGTTGATTAATTCTGTTCTTTCCTTTTTATCGAAATACATGTGACATACCTCCTCCCCTTCCTGCCCTCCGCTTCTTTTTTTATGTATCAATTATTAGTCTTTTCGCTCCCAATATTTAAACTTGCACTTCCAAACTGCCGTTTTGTCCGCTCCACCAGGAACATATTTTTTTTATACGTACAGGGCTTATCAGCAGATGGTTATGTAAACTTGGCGATTAACATACATTGCTGCTGGATACTTTATGCGGTGGACTTGATGCCTCATGCTGGAATCGAACCAGCGACCTTCTGTTTACTAGACAGACGCTCTGCCCCTGAGCCAATGAGGCACGCCAAGTTTCTCCGCTTCTGATCTATTACCGAGGCCGCATCGTAGTATGAGGATAGGTTGCTTTGCGAGTGGGCAGAATTTTATGGTCTTCGATGATATATGAAGATGGCAACGGGAGGAAACTGACGTAGATGGTAACCAAGAACGAACGAGATTTGTTCAACGTCATTTCTACAAAAATCCCAGCACTAATTATGGAAGCAGTTGAATTTCGTTGACGATGATTTTTTTTCAAATGTTAAATGCGACATTTTCAAGAATATGACATTTTCATAACTGAAGAAATATTCTAATGAATGCCCTATCATAGTATATCGAATATTATATGTGAAGCATCACTTTACGTTCTCATTCCAACGACCTCATTATTGTAATTTTTGTTTGATTTTGTTAAGAGCCTTATCTATGCAATATATATCATTACTTTTATTCATTGTTTTATGTAAAAGAGATTTTCCTTTTTCTATTTTCTTGTAGAAAATTCGACAATAATTTTATTGTCTCAAATTTCTATCAGTGTAATTCTGTGCAAAGCTTTAACGTTTCGTAAATGTAGATGATCACACATAATTTCCCAACGCTTATTTATTGGACCTTATTGTTTGTTCGGATTTTGCAGTCACAAATTTGCATAGAATACGCAATAAAGCCGACTAAATTTTCCCCATTGTAAACCCATCAATTTTTGTAGGTAAACCGAGAGAGAAGCCTAATTTAGTAATATTAGAAGCTATTATAGCTTTCAGTAGCTACTAATATATCTATAAATTCAAAATCAAACATCCCTATACGATTTTATGCAAAATTTTGTTTGCGGAGTTGCTCAACAGTGATGGACTACTGTACAATCATTTATATTTGACTGAAAGTCATTTGCATAGAGCTAATCCACTCATTGAATACGAATAAAGCGAATAAAATTTTTTCAACATTTCAACACCTACCTCTGCTCATTATGCGTAGTAATTAACTTACTTACAGGGCGATTTGTGAAGTTTAACCGTCTCAATCTCGAGTTACTCAGCCAGCTTTATTCAGGCCTTCGCCAGTGGCTAGCCTGGATTAATTAATATTCAACGAATGAAGTTTACACAACGCTAGCGATGACAAGATCTCAGTTAACGTTCCTCTCGACAATCAATAACTTTTATCTGCAATAGTCAGAATGTTCCTTCGTTTTTACGTTGAACAGCTCGTTGTTGAAATGAAGATTCCGCAAAGTTGCAGTAACGTAGAATGCTGTAATATAAACCACCGCCATTCATTTGTTGTAAGACCTGTTATCATTTGAATGCTTCGTTGAACATTGCGTGACTTTTATGCAGAAAATCGCGTGCTTTTGAGTATTTTCCACGGAAATCAATAAGCAGTTTAATTTACCATAAAAATAGCTTTAGTGTTTTAATAGATTGATTTGCTTTCATAAATTGCTAACCATAAAATAGATTTTACCAAAATAATAGATTCAATATTGCTTTCATATTATTTATTATTTATATATTTCATATGCTAATATGTAATACATATGTACATTTATTTATTCATATCTTTATTAATTTTTTTATTTACTTGTATTCTTATATTTATCAAACATACACGTGGTGAGACTAAATGCTTCGCACGCCACTTTAGCGGTCGCATTCAGTGTTCAACCAGCCCAGCGAAGGAATCACTGCTTGCGATCTTTTTTTCATATTTCCGACTCTCTCATGTATATTTTTCATCGCCTCGAATCTGGAGACCCCTGATGAGAAAATTCGCTGTTGCAACAAAGGAGAAAAATACTAGCATGCAAATTTGCCACTTTCTCATGCGAGGATGCTTTCTGCGCATGTGACTTTTTCAAATGCCATTCGTTGTGATTACAGTCGTCACTTCAATTAATGTAGTTTTTTCTCCTCGGCGGCCGCTCACTCCTTTTCCCTAAATGAGCTAAAAATCGACTAGAAGGAGCAAAAATTGTTGCCTCTTTTGCCTCTTAAGATTCCATTGCTTCCTTTTGTCGCCGAACATCTTTAACAAAATAAAATCTTTTCCTCTCAATTGCATGCATAGATTATTCAGTCTAGTCACATATGGATACCTATCGCATTATATCGCACATAATTAAGTGCAACTGCAAATTTTGGGATTTACGGATAATAGTCAAAATATGCGCTCTGAACTTTTTCAGTATCTTTTTTCTTTGCTCAGAAAACATAAGAGTCTATAAAAGAATTTCTACGAATGAAACATTCCTAAGTGTGAAATTTTCGATGTTTTTATTATATTTCCATCACTAACGACAACGCTTTACCGTTTAGAATCTGTTGTCGCAGAAAGAATAAGTAAGCTTTATATAATGGATCATTTTCTTCTTAAATTATTTGCCTTGCTCATACATCAGTGAGTGAAATTATTGGCTCGAAAATTTCGAAAGGGTGGAGAATGATTGCTGTCGCGTTGAAATTTCTGGAATTTTGCGGCACCAATTTATAATTTTCGGGGAAAAAGTCTTTTTAAATTTTAAAATTTCACCCAAACAATTAGGTAGGATGACATATAGTAAATTAATATTATAATGGATTTAATTTACATGCCCAGAATGCAACAAACAAATGACACATTTTATTTAATATGAATAGACTTCTTTACAGGTGAAATTTTAAAATTTAAACTATTAATGTTGGCGATGAACTCCTTTTTCCTTCGTTTTCTTTTCTTCTTTCATTTCCTTGAATTGTTAAACTTTTTTGTCTCCATAACGTCAGTAAAAAAGTGCTTAAAAAGTAATGGTGATGACCATTTTATGTCGACTTTTACGGTGTAAGGTTTCAAGTTTTCCTCACATTTCCCTCTCTAATCACTTTCAGAAACTCAGTTTTCTATGTAAATTCTCAGAGGAGTTCAATTTTGATAATAAATTTCCATATTGAATAATTTTTCAAATCGAGGAAAAAATTTTCCACACTATTATTTATTCATATGTAAGTCATATGCTCGACGTTTAGAGCATTGTAGTGTACTGCTAAATTGCCATCCTATGAGTAAGCGGTAGTAGAGACGTTTTAATAGATGTTGATGATGGTCAATATTTCACAAGTCAGAAAGAAATAATTCAAAAATTATAACGTGAAAAGTGAGATGAATACTAGTTCACTTATTGTATCTGAAAAATCACTCAACGTAGTACCTTTTGGCGAATGAGAAATTTCATAGCTGTTAAATAAGTGTCCAATGACTTTATTTTTCAAAACAAACAATTAGGTAGGATGATGTATCCAGAAAGAAAATGATGTCTCTTAAAATCCTTTAGTGATGATTTCTTATGTTGGTTGTTTTACCATCTTGTAATGAATTTGTTGATGGTTGATAATAATCTCATCGTGTGATAACTTTTATTGCTCTATATTGTAGTTGAAGAATGAAATGATGCAGTTTTCAAGCATAATAACGGATTAGTTAAAAGCGCGTGATTCCCAGAAAATATCAGTAATACATGTGTTGTTTCTCTTTCACGACGAGCTTTTCATTCCATTCACTTCGATAACGATTACATCAGACCAATAAATTTAGTAACTTAGATCGACACGAATATACTAAGAAGATGTTCTAAATACTCGAAGAATGGACATCTAAGGGATTCCGTTTGGATGAGCGACGTAATCGATTAAGTTCAAGAAAATTTGATGCTATTTTTAAGGGTGCATTAATGTAATAAGATTACTGCAACTACAATAAGTGCTATTTATTGCAACTGTTGCAATTGTAGTAAATATTGCAAAAACATATGAAATCGTATAACTCCAAAGTTGAGAAACTTCCCGATGCAGAGGGGTAATTTTCATACAAAAATGTTCATACGATTTTGTTTTTGATCTCGATGAGCAGAAGAATTTTAAGCATTTTCTATCTGAGCCAAGCTAAGATGTTGAAAATATTAGATAAATAAATAAAAATTTCTCTAATTGAATTTAGCTCAACATTTTGCTACTCTTCCAAAGAAAAATGGAGAATAAATTATAGAATTTCTCACTCAGCCACCGCGATCTACATTCATTGGAAGGTACCATAAGAAATAGTGCTTCCTTATTATTCTTTCAAACGAGAAATGAAGTATATGAGGAGTTCAGTTGAAGAAGATAAGTGAATGTTCCTCTGTACTGATTTATTTTTTCGTACAGAGGTTTGTTTCTGAACAATATCGTTGATAGGTGCTCTTCAACTAATAACTATTTATAATTTCTTTATCTTCACACTTATTAATTCAGTGGGTGTAAAGCTACTGTTGCAAATTGGCACGTACATCTGCCGCAAAAAGTTATGCATTGATTTTGTTTGCTAATAAAAGCTTTTTATATCACTTGTATATGACATATTTCATTTTGCAACGACTTTACTTGTGAAATACCAATAAAAGTATTTGGTATTAACCAAGTATGGGTAGATATTCCAGTGAATGGCATTCTCATGTGGAGATTATAATCTTCTGATTTCGTCATTTCCACATTGAAACTGTCAGAAGGATAGACCGGCTCAAACAAACATAAGTGCATGTACAAATGATCGCATATATGACGCCGACATAATGCACTATTGTAAGAAAAAAATAAAAAATAGAGTAACCAAATAAATCTCGCAGAAGACCGCTCATCGTTTCCGCCGGAATAGCCAAGCTTTATGCAAGCCTTTTATTATCGCAAACAATAGGGTATCCTTGGCATTGAATACAACCAACATTCTCCTCTCGCTCTCTATACCATCCTCTCATTTCGCTTATGAAATCACGAGTCACGAGTAACTTTTCGTGGGACATCAAGCATCAGTGATTTATCTTCTGTTCTAAAAAGTAATAAATGTACATTTATATGAATTCCTTAGTAAATTTATTTCTATTTATTGTAAGAAAATTTTTAACCTCAAGAAAAAGAAAAGCGAACAATTATGTTAAAAAAATTTCTTGAGGAAGAACACTGCAACACCAGGATTCCATGGTCAGAATTTAATGATCGTAGACATAGTTAGCATTTGATGGCCGCGCAGAATCGAATAAATTCAATTTGAAATGAGCGGCCATTTTCTGAACACATTTGCTATAGTGTACATCATTTGGCGCATGTAAATTAGTGCTTCGTCAATTTATGTGTACAAATTGCATTGAGTTTTAACTTGCTCGTTTGAAATTCAATGAGAGTAGAAACAGAATGCAGCTCTCATACTAATGAATATCTATACTGATATGAAATTTCCGCGTCATATCGCTTGAATTTATGGAATTTTAAAAGTTTTCCGAGAATTGTGCGTAACTGAAGGATAGTTGTGTATATTTTTCAATCAAACGGAAATTTCAGCCACAAATATCGTCAGACAATTTTTTCATCATCAGCCGTCACTCGAATACATGATGGTTGCTCCACTTTTTGCAAAGAAGTAGTAACTTCTCATCTTTCAGTGTCATTCACTATTTCGATGAATTAGCGTACTTATTCGAAAAATGCAACATTTACAATAGCGTCGGTTTCTGTTTCCATGCCCTCTCTTTTAAAAAATTTTGTTGTCACTTTCATCACCTGTCTCGAATTTCTGACACGGCAGTCATATTCGGTGATATTAGTTGAATGTCTTCGTTCATCCAGACCAGTTAGTGCATTTCAAGGACAAAAATTCTATGCCTCTTTGAAGAAAGTGTTTGACAATTTGCAAAGTGTGTTTTTATTGCAACGTCCGTAGTTGCTGAAAGTATGAAGTAGAGTAAATGAGCTATTATATTTTAGTATTCTGTGATGAGCCGTCTTTCGATGATGAAATGAAAGCCTCAGCTACCTGGCCATGCTTAATTTCATGCTTTAAACGTTTTCGGTTTCCGATTAAAATGGTCCATGCCTTTAGCTGATGATGGTGCAATTTTTAGCTATATCATTTTTCAATTCAAGCATTTATATCCACTCCGTGCTTAGTAGTATTAGGATGGGACTTATTTTTGCCTCACTTGAAGCTTTCCTTGGCTGATGACATTTTGCATTGAAATAGGCAAGATCGAACCAGCTGGTTTCATTGAATTAAAGTCGTTTTTGCCAATAAAGGCTCGTGAAAAATGGCACTGGCTTCTGAATTCTTGATTAATCGAACATCTTAGAGGCAACGCTTTTACAGCATTCACTTTCAGAAATCAATCGAAGGATTTCCAATACGTGTAAAGATTACATCGTTAAACGTTGGAAAATTTTTTTCTCAAAAATTCGATGGAATTCATTAGTCATATACTGTCGGTCTATTTTATGCCAACTTAGAGATTATTTCCAGAAAAGAATTTTTTCCATGGACCATAGTAGAGAGTGATAAGTAAGTTGCTGAAATACGTTAGAGGTGTATTTAATGCCTAAAAAGTTAGATTTCTACAAAACGAAAGGAATGTATGTGAAATGAATATATCTCTTCTATTCTTTTTTTCATTTCCATCCCATCCTAATCATAGCAAAACGCCTCGAATATTTGCATACTTTAGTAATTTTCATGAATAAGCATGAGAATCTTTTGCAAATCCTTGGCCGATATTTGCACCATCCATACTTTAGAAAAAGGTTGATAGAATAAAAAGGCATACAGCATATTCGTAATATCATATATTGGGATTACTGCCCTAGAAAGGTGGAACTTATCTTTGCTGCGTCCTCTTCCTCATAAAAATTCGGAAGGCACAAGTGTCGTAGCGCGAAATACCTTATTTTTTCTCTAATCGGCTTGTAAAATAAGTGGAAATGAGATATCTTAACTATTATGCATGAGAAATTATCGCCGATTGAGCATCAGTTAGTTCCATAAATTCGGCAACCATCTTGCCGATGAAGAAAAGTGTTGGCTTTGATGAACTATTAATTTTCAAATGGGATGAAATCGGCAGTGGCAACAGCCGATGATTTTTGATCTTTTTACGGCTGATTACTCTAAAAATAATTTGCTTTTTCATTCTCATTCCGCTTTTTTCTTGAGGCGCTTATTCACTCTTATCCATTTTTCGTTGTCAGTTGGTGAGGAATTTTCGTATAACAAATCTTTTTTATCTTACAGGAAGTGATAAGAGCACTGATTAGGTGAAAAGTGATAAGAAATGATAAGGAATAAGAAGTAATGATCAAATAGAATTAGTTAACAAGTGACTAAAGGCAACGCCTATTCACGCTGGTTTCGCCAATTTTGTTCCATATTTTGTGCTTATTTACAATTCTTGTCTTCTCAGACTGCAAGTGCTTTTTTAAGGAACACACATATATACTGAGGTTTATAATTCGTTTTAAACGTTCAGAATTAATCAGCCGAGTCATACTTGTTTCTAGGAGAATTATTCTTGTGAGATTTTTAATGAAAATTTTTCATTTTTTGGCTAGAAACTTTTTAGTTGGAAAACATCAAAGATCAACTTACATGCAGTTTTCTTAGGATTCTAGTAAATTCCATGCCCGTAGGAACGTATTATGGGAACATTCAACCCCGTAATGTATAATATGTATCATTTTATATTCGCATATTTAGTGAGTTTCACTTTAAAAATCACTCACTAATGCTTAAGTTTCGAAATTTGATGGAAATAATTGCATATATCTTACATCTATTAATTTTTTGGGTATATTCCTTATTAGTGAAAGAAACTATAAACATTCAAGAGCCAAAAAAAACTTTTTTGTCTATAATGATCATTTTTTTATTTATATTTCCTCATTTCCCAATAAATGAGAATACTCTATCAACGATTATCTTCTCTTAAATGCTAAATAAATCAGTATGTGAGAGTCAATAAATCAATAATAAATTATTTTCTACATCTATTATTTGTTGGTATTTTATGGAACTGATCGATTAGATGGGCGGAGTTTAAAAGCGATTCCACGCCTATCGAGCCCGAGAAATTTATTTCTCTCTATTTGTTTCACATTCCTTCTCATTTGCCTAGAAATTGGGCAAATAATGCATACCCGTATCACCGTTAATAATTGAATTTTTCATAACTGTTAGGTGTCATTTAGTAATAATGCTTTAATCGATTCAGTAGGAATTGTTCTTTTCACAGAATGAGAAATTACTACCCATATTTCCTTCGAAATAACGTCCACTGTTCTGTTTGCTCTTTCCGCTTATATGCTTATTTAGAACTTTAAAATTTCATACTTGTTTGGTCATTTATCTACTTATTTACTTATTTATTTATTTGCTTATTTATTTTCTCTATTTATTTATTTATTCCTTTACTTATTCATTCGTTCGTTCATTTAACTATTTTTCTATGAATTTACCTATATTTTTTATTATTCATATATGAAAATCTCAAAGCGGTTTTAAAAAGTATTTGAGCATAATTACTGAGTATTTTTAAAGTCGCCTAAGGAACAGCTTCTATCACATATATGTCTCAAACTTCAAAGTAATAAATAAAAATTATAATGAAAATAAACTTTGATGGATAATATTGAGATATTTTATGTATTTTACAAATTAATTCTCTCCTATCTGATTCTCTTACTCATATTTCTTAAACGCCCAGAATCACATTCAATTGCTTAACTAACTTCACTACTATAGAATTTCTTAATACATGCATATTTTTTCAAAAAAAAGGGTCTAAATGTTTCTATGCTCGAAAGAAAATATCTTAAATTCATTGAGAGAAGAAAAGGATTCAAAATATAAGAATTTATTACAGTGGATTATGTTCGACGAACATACTCATATACTCTAATAAGCTTGTTTTGTTGTTCAGCATGTATTCGATAATGGTCTTCGACTTGTGTTGTGTGTCATTCGTCAATGCACTCAATTTTGAGCTCCTTTTAATTGCATCATTAAGGCGGAATTATAGCCATTCGACAAAGCTTCCTGTACTTTTTTGCCTTTCAACAACAACATATCACAATGCAACTGCATCCACGAAGCAATCATTTTTTTCATCCCATAGGATTGTTAATTTATTTTCTGTCAACGTTTTATTACAACGAAACGATCTGTAACCTATAATTACAGCACAAGTGAATAGATGAATGAGTATGTCGATCTGCTATTACATTTAATTGAATTAATTAACCAATCCTAGTTAGTGTAACCTATTCAAATTTTATTTTTCGAATTATTTTAATAATTACCAATCTATAATTGATGTCATAGGTGGAAGATTAGAATAAGTATTGTTTCCTCTCTTCTGTGCTTACTTGGAAATGTTCTTGTGAAGCCCGCCTCTTTTTTTCCTCTTCTTCTTTAGCTACATCAATTCTCATCTTCCATAATATGATACATTTTAATGTAAATATATGCTGACATATACACAGATTTACTCATGGAATGTTACGTTACATATTCCGTATTCCATATTATCATTCCTACGCTCACTTGTCAATTAACAAAGTAGGATAAGCACTGAAATGCAGTAGCTGCTATCCAGTAGCAAAAGGAGAGTGCGTAAATTATGACCGAAGTTATTACTATTATACTATAGAGTCGATATACTGTCATCGGTGCCCTACTAGCAATGCAGACAATTTGTTTGAGTGCACCATCTAAAGTTCGTTACTATTGAGCAAACAGAGCTTATCGACCGTGGATGCATTCTTTCTCCTAGTATTTTGCAAGAGACCGAAGTTAGTTGAACTATGGCGCTGATAATCGACGGACAACCTCAACAATTCCACTAGAATTCCATTGGTCTATAATATAGCAGGACTATCTATTTTTTATGATAGTATTCGTGTTGTACATGTGAATTTTGATCAAAGGATTAATTTGAGAATTTGTCGATTTCACTGATTAAAAATGGCATTCAAATTTTCTGCTCGATTTCGATAGACTGAAACAATTTTATCTATTCCCAATCATTTTCTAATACAGCACCCTAACTTTTTTTCGTTTGCATTAGCGACGACAATAGTACAACGAAGAGATTAGGTGATTGGATTTAACGTGAATCTAATTTTAAAATGAAGGAAAATTTGTTAGCGTTTGATGTTGAATGTCCTATAACAGCGACGAATTAGGCGACGTTCTTGGTCGATTGTGGTGCTCAGATAGCCAATATTCAACGGCAATCAATGGAATATTTCTGAACTGTTGAGGTGCTATTATGTTCTTGAACTTATTATCGTTTTATTTCATTTTTTCTAACGTAGCAGTCAATTTATCGCATTAATAAATCATAAATTATGCATCCAACAATTCAGTGATGCTTAAAATGGCGATAAGATTAATTGCTGATTGAGTATTAAGTTATTCAAATATTTCGTGATAAGATGATAAGTTACGAACTTATAAATATTTCCATTTGAATAAACTTGAAGCAGCAATTCAACAAATTTAGGCTGTATATTTGATATGCCTAGCTTTTTGAGCGGAAAATTTGTGTAGTCGATTAGAGATATATTTTTTATTCAGTACCACCGAAAAGCTGATAAAAGCTTTTATCAGCAAAGCTGAGGCGACTTTATAGTTTATACTCCTAAAATATCATAACCGCTATATTACTGATGACTTTCACTATTATTTCGTTCGAGTAAAATAGCACTCAGTGATTTGCAAAAGGTCACTATTAATATGCTGCCAGAAAAGAAAAAGATGAAATAAGAAAAAAAGACATGAAATGTTGCTTACATTAAAAAAGATAAGAAATTTAATTTTTCAAGTCTATATTGGGATGAGGAAATTTGATCTCTGTGGAGATATTCTTCATTAAAGAATATTCCCAATCATGGTCATATCCTTATCTTTGATCATTTGAATAAGAAAGAGAAATGTTATACCTAATTTCCAAACGTTTGTATAAATGATATCGATATTTAGGGTAATATTTCTCCTCATAATTTTCAATTTTTCCCTTAATATGAAAATTATTTTAGTGAAAAAGTTCGGAACTTTTTTCTTCATCTTTACAAAATTCTTTCAAACATTTTAAGGTTAATTTTTGATTTTGCATTTTTATCAATAGATTCGAAAAGATTATTTTCGATGCTCTTCTAACATTTCATTGTAAACATTTTTCAAGTAAATAAGATAACATTTCATTTATACAATTCAAATTTTCATTGATATTTTTTTGCTCATTTAGCGAATTTCTTTCCAATAATTATTTCGGCTATCATATTCATTTCAGTGGCGATATGTTGGCGATATCCCACAATACTCATATCTGACAGCTGAAAAAGAAATAAGAGAGAAAAATAATTCTAATTATAGTAAAGTATAATTTATTCATATGGAAATTAAATTTTGCATAGAGCAATGAAATTAATTTATTTCAATCCGTCAAGCTCAATTATCATTGATTTAATGCAGTTTCAAATTCACTATCATTTTTAAAGTAGGATTTAGAAAGAAGTTATTTCTTGACGAATAATAACCGTAAAACGAAGGGTGATCTATTTTTTATCACTTTAGGTTCATCGTTTTTTCGAAACATATTGTTATCATTGATGTTGAACATCAGTTGCATACACTTCCTATTATCATATTTTTCCAACCAACGTCCTCCCCCCTCCGCCCTCGAGTCCGTGTTAATCACGATTTTTCAATGAGTCCTTCGTTCAGGATGAAAGCTTGATTTCCATAAATGAAACTGAGCCTTTAGTAATTACTGAATTAATCTTTAAAAAAGTACGGCTCCCTCGGAAATTGTTCGCCTTGAAAGTCCATGTTCTTGATTACGATTCTCCCTATGGGCTATGGATGATCGGAATTGTTTTAGTTTCACCTCACAGAATTAAATCTTAGCGATATTTCCTAGTAGCTTTATGTACATATATAAACAATATTAAACTATATATATATATATATATATATATATATATATATATATATATGTAATTTAATATTGTTTATATTTATTTACTTCTTATTATTTATCACTTATTATTTAGTATTGTTTAGATTTATTACTTATTTATTATTTATTATTTGTTATTTATTGTTTATTGTTCATTATTTATTATTATTTATATTTGTTATTTATTATTTGTTTAATATTTTTTATTTATTATTAGCATCGTTTATTATTTATTATTTGTATTTACATTTTTCATTAATGTTTAATACCAATAATGATATTAATATTTATTATTTCTATTTATATTTATATGGCTCATTTTCACCTATATTTTATGTAAAATCAAGTTCTGAGTGAGTCAAAATGTTTTGATGAAAATTTGAGGAATCATCATATTTTAACAATTCTTTCGTCTGATATTGAACTCAGTTGTATTGCTCGAAACTTTAGCATCTCTAGAGAATAAGTCAAGATATAATTTTTCATGGTGCCTTTTTTCTTAGTTCATTCTTCCTGACTCGGCTCAACAAAAAAGTTGAAAATGAAGAGCAAAATTGGCGAAAACAACATGAAGCCACCTGCTTACATAGCGATGCGCACAGTTTATTCAGTTCACGTTCATGTTTGCGCCAATAGCTGTCATTGAACTACTACCATTCAGCGAGTACATTTGCTATTAAAACCATTCAGTGAATATTTCTCGCTTTTTTGCGTTTAGAAAATGAAATCCGCAATTAATCTTGAAATCTTTCATATGAAATCCGAACGTCATATAAATTTTGCAAGTTATTTTCTCTATTATCTACATTTAATAAAGAGAAACAAGGGCAATTTAGAGATTATTTTAAAGGTACGAAATCAGAAGAAATTTCAAAAAAAAAGTTCATTGAACAGTCTAAGAAAATTTTCCAAATTCATTCATCTAATCGTGTCAAGTTCCTTTACTGTTTTATGTGTTTGATTGTTTTGACAGCTTTTTTTTCGAGTTACTTAGTACTCACATTTAAACTTCGCTTTTTTCTTCTCGCCCTTTTTTAACGAAATGTCTATGTGATTGTTTCTATTATATTTCAATGTACTGATTAATTACTTCATTACTTTAATATCGAATGATAGTTTCTTTCTTTTCTAGAACATCTGATCACGTCAACACCTAAAGATTTGTCTGAAGTGATGGACTGGCGTGAACGGCACCAATATTACAAATAAAGCTGCTACAAAAAGAAAATATGAGAAAATATAGTAATATAATCGAATTAGCACGAATTTCAAGAGGATTTTTCTCCTTTGATTTCAGATAATAATGTTCATTGAATTATTTATAATATTTAAAAAAATTGTTGATTACGTACTATATGAGGGTAATGTAATTGAATAATTCTTGAAAAGATCATGAAGAAAGCTTTCAGTTAATAATGAATGATCGTATCATATGCAGCAATGAATCATGCTTGGCATCGCAAGAGTCTGACGAACAAAGTTTCGATCCGGTTAATCGGCTCACCGCTGATTTGGTTGGCGCTAATACTTATTCGTTCTCATTCATTCCATTCAGTTTACCGATTAGTGGCACTTCATTTCAGATTACAATTACCTGATAAACTAAATTTCTTTTCAGATTCCAACCATCTAATCAGGATTATTTAATTCCAAGTTTCAGACCCTTAATAAATAGCATATTTTATCAAGTGATTTTGATTAACTTCACTTTTATAGTAATTTTATTTTTTTCAAATGTTTAAATGATTTTTTTAGTGCTATTGAAATGATTTTCTCTATTATCTTCTTTTTCTTGGTTTATTTCATCGATTTCGTCGAGAAGCGTTTAAAAATTGTCAAATATATCGCTCATTAATTTATTTTTTCATATCATTCTAAAATATCAAATATTTGTTTCAAATGCTAAATGAAACACATTTTAGATTCAAAATAATTGAGAAGCATTTAAAATGATTTCTTTCGCAATTATCAGTTATCTTTGATAAATTTCACGATTATTTAAATTCTAGGCAAATCTTGAGGTCTTTGATGTTGTCGTTCAATTTTTTTCTTTCTCATCTCTCAGGTCATGACCATTTTGCATTCCACTAATTATCTACGATAATTATGAAGCAATATGTAAATTTCCTATTAGAGTATTATTTTACTCTTAAGAAATATTACATTATAGACAAGTGAGAAAATGGTCGCCCCTATGTGAGGATAACATTTAAATATTCTGAATGCTTTTGAAACCGTTCTAAAACGACGTTAAAACTTGAAATGCTTACATGTAGTTGAATCGAATTTAACTTTTAATTGAATTTAAATTAAAGTCTACGGAATCAGTCGAGGATTCAAGGACAAAAATGACAGAATTAAGTAGAAATCTAAAAACCAAAGTATGTAAGTTTGAAATGATAGGAAACTTGAAGTTCAATATCCATAAATTGAAAGCACTTCAAGATTCAAAGTTTCTTCTCTCTTATTCAATAGGTGTATATGATTTATAGGTATAACTTACCTCGAGGTCATAATATCTGCTGATTTCTTCGGTTCAGAGCATTTTTTTTCGGGTTTGTGGTTATCTTAATTCTCCACTTATAGTAAGTGATACTTGAGAGTTGCAACGCCGGAGAGGTACCCAAAACGGTCGAAATTGCTTATTCTTTAGAGCAGTTCACTGTGCTAAATTTTTTTTGTCCTCTGAATACATAGAGAAAGAAAAGAAAAATCATCAAACTGCATTTCAAGGACAGGAAATCATTATTTTCTATGACCTTCAACTTATTGGCAATTTTCATTTTCTCGAAATTATACGGTCAATGCCATAACTGCTAATCAGCTCGGAGAGAAAAGTGCGGTTGTCACATGCTTTCGGTCTTTTCTTTTCCTTAGTTTTTCTCTTAATCACCTAATTTCAACTTACCTAAGTTGTTAAATTGCCTGAGACTTACCTACTACATCCCTTATATAAGCATCATAATGACATGAAAAATCTTTATCAAATATGTCTTTCACTCATAATCGTTATTTTCCCTGTTAACATTTTATGACTTCCATTACTGTATTCATCTTTTCGATATGATTAAAAGCGCACAATTTTTCTTCGATGCATCTTTTCTTTAACGAATTTAGCGAATAGTGCTTAGGATCGAAATTTTTGGAAAATTGTATTATAGAAATTTTATTACGAGATATTTGGTAATTTCCAACTCTCGTTCGAAGGTCATCAGACTTCCTCAATGATGTTCTTTCTTTTATCACTTCGATCTTCTAGGCTCTAAATTTTGAGCTTTAGCCTTCACTGAAACAATCAAAGTTTCGATCGAAATCCTTGAATCTACAAGTTCAGACTTCTTTGCTTGTTTGCTTGAAAATTTCAACTCCCAAAATTATGCAGTTCGCTTTAAAACATATAATGGAAAACTTGTTTCAGCATACTGAAAAGTATAGCTTGTAATTTGAAATTAAATTTCTTCTTATTATAGTCAAGATGGTTACATGGTTAACATGAACATTATTTACTTAGTGGTTTTTTGGCCTTTGTTTTAAAGACATAAAACTAGTGCGTTATGAAGAGGAAATCTCAAAAAATCGAGAGATATTTATTGGTGAGGTATTCTTCGACGTCAACTCACTGCTGTAGATATGATAAATGCTTAGCAGTTGTACTCATCGTTTGTAATTTGAACTCCTCGAAATCTTTCATGTTCTTCTTACCCCCTCCCCACTCCTCTAATGAATTTGACTTCGAGAGTCTTGACAACGAGTCTCTGAAGTTCAGCTTTTAAAGCCTTGAATACCAACACCATTATTGTCTTCTAGGTTTTTTTTCTGCTTCTGCAATAAACTCAGGCAGAGTGGCTGATAAAAAAGCCACCTAATAATCTGAGTGGTTTTTTTTTCACGGCTAAAGATTACTGTGTACTCTCAGAAAATTTAGTAAGAGACTACGTTAACTTGCATATCGATGGCATACATTTTAAAAAAGAATGAAGAAGAAAAAGAGGACAGCATTATTAATTCTGTGAGCGTTGCGCAGTTATATTGCAAATAAAGCTAAAATTATGCGCCTATTGAGAAATAAAGAGAAAGAGATAACCGAGTCATGAATTTTAGGTTTGATGAAGCCAGTAAAGAGGAAATAAGGGTGAAAAATATCAATAAAATGTGTAACGCTAGCAATAATAAGCTTTTTAGCAATTCCAAAAATATCTTGTCTTGTTTGATGCGTAATGACAGGCTCAACTTTAATTATCTATTCACTCATCGTTGAAGTTCATTTCGTACTAATTAGCTCAATTTTTGATAAAACTTGCATTAAAAAATGGTTATTTGGTGAGCTGAAAAAGTTCATTAATGGTACCTTCTGTTGAAAACCTAATTTCTTGATGCAATGAAAATCTATCATTTGAAATGAAAATAGTACTTATCCAATGGATATGTTTGAAATTCCATTGCTTAAAGAATATGCTATTGATATGCAAATTGCATTATCATATTAAATATTGAGTAATGCGCTTTTAAAATCTCTAATATGCACCATCAAAAATGTAGTTATTTTTCGACTGAGATAGTTAAGCTTACCGTTGTGGAAAATTACTTTTTGTATAGCTTTATAAGAATGCTTATTTTTAAGGAACTTTGGTGAGTTATGTTCTGTAGAATAGTAGTCGTTCAAATTTTTATTTAAAATAAAACCATCATGATAGAAATATTCCAAGAAAAAAAAAACAAATTCCGCATTCATATAGGCAAATTCTCGAAGATTCCCTGCAATATGAGAAACAAATTAGGCGTCAAATTTGCATGATAATCGTTAACAAATACATAGTAGAATATGTAATTTATAGGTGGAAATATCGATATATATTTTATGTCTATGTACGGGTGGTCCACTTAATATTATCTCATTTATACGTTCCACCCGTCTATACAGAAGTGACCAACGAAATCGGAGTCAAATTTTGCAACTTCGTATTCATCTGAATATAGCTGATCTTCTGACGATGTTTATTTACACACCAACACAGATCATTTGGATGACTACGTTTCAGGTATGCCATATTTACCTTTAATAACTTCTAAGGATATTTCGAAATTAATTTTTCTTTTAAATCTCGGCACATCAGACAAGTGCGCTGAGCAGTTTATGACTGAAGTGATAACCAGCGTGTCATTCTTCTTGAAGGATCCTGGGAAAAAGCACTTTCAGGATAGTGGTTGCATGAATTCCACTCCCTTAAAAAACCTTCAAAAAATTTGTTTTTTTAAAAATCTAGTCGATAATTAGCAATTTATTCTTCTTTTTCGGGGAATTTTCATTTCATAGAAATTTACACCCATTTCTTTTCCACATCTTTTCTTCCCTGGTACGTTATCTGCATATTGTGAATCACCTATAAAGTTCTTTTTAAAAATTAAAAAAAAAAACGAATTTCCTTTCTCTATATTTGCAACAATTAGTCTCATTATTTGCAGTAGGATGGATCTCTTTTGATTTGAAAAAGTAATTTATTTATCAAAAAATGCCTTAAAGGTCGTTTGAATTGCAAATAAATGACGCTAATGTTGTATTATCTCTATTGCAGTTAATTGAAAGACTGTTGACCACTGATAACGGTCATTTGGAAATGGTCACTTTAACTGACTTATCTGCTGGTCATTTCAATCCGATCAAAAATCTCCTGTTGAAATTGTAACGTACAGTGCTGTAACACCATCTACCATATTCACAACTGCATTGAGAGATGTTATGCCTGAGTTATAGGCCCTTCAATAAACTAATTAATCACGTCAGTAGTGTGTCTAACGATAATTTTTTAAGTTTAATTATTTATAAAAATATTAATTTGTCTGGAACGGTATAGCACTAAATGCTTCTTTCATTCGAGAGAGCAGTAAGTGGAAACGGACGCTACGGCTAAGTCTACGGGGAAAAATTCCACTTAGAAGGATTTCATTAGAATGTACGAAAGTAAATTTTTACTGTGGTCATTTAAAAAGTAATTTTTCAACCTTTCTGATAGCGTTCACCTTAAATGACTCCATAATTATAGAATTCCTAATGAAATTTTTGCTAAAATTCATTGAACCTATTTTGAGATAAATTGAAAATAACAATTTTGCTGTGTTGATATTCCGATAAATTGAAAAATTTGCTGCTCAAGCTATTTGGTTTACTCCATGATGTTGATATGATGAGTTCAGAATAAAACTTCCTACTGAATCACAGTAGTGGTAACTGCAGTCTCAACTGCTTTAAAAAAGCGTCTTAAAATTATACACATTTACACATTTGATGGAAGCAAGTAGAATAAGAGAGGAGAAGTAAGGAAATTTTCTAGGTGAAAAAAAACTTTCGGCTCATTCATTTTCGATTTCTACCGTTGAACTGAAACATTGCATTGACTTATTTGCAACATTTCGTCTCCGTATGACCTTTGACCTCAATTGATTCTTTCTTTTTTACTGTGCAGTAATAAATTGTCATGTTTCATTTCAATTTTTCTTTATTTACATTATAGCTTCTATTTTTGCTAAGTAGTTTGTTTTCAGATGAATTATGATTGGTTTAATGGTTACCTGGTAGCGTAATCTTGCGAAAATTATTGTTTATACTCACGTGTATGTTTCTCTATTAATTGCCGCTAAATATTTTCAGTGGTATGGCGGAGATATTTTATGTCGTGTATGCAAATTCTTTTACACGTTCAGTTTTTACTTAAATTCATTCGTTATAGCGGGTATTGCGATCGATCGAGCCTGTAGCGCTTATAGGATTAAGTAAGTACTTCACGTTTGACACTGTTTTGGCAGTTTTCCGCTTTTGCTTCGTGAATATAAGTTATTTTCTATCATGTTATTGTATTCGATTTATATTTGAATTTATATTTTATTTATACTTATAGTTATATTCATATTTACATTCACATCTAAATTCGATTTGTTATTTATGTTCACATTTATGTTTACGTTTGCTTATATTTATATTTATAGATTCACATTTTTACATATTTATATGCATTTCTTATGCCTCTTCCAATTGGTTGAGTTTTCTCTGATTTTCAGCTCTTTAAAAGGTTTCGAAAGTGCGAATCGACGAGTACGTCGTACATTGATTGCTGCATATATGGGTGCAACAATATTCTCTATTCCACAGCTTTTCATCTTTCGTGTCTTCCAACCGGCTGAGATGGCAGAATTCAGGTGTCAAATTTCTTTTCAATTAGTTGTTTCAGTGTAAAATTTTCAGTCATTATGAGAACTTCGATAAAAGACCTATATTCTAATTAATCAATTTGAAATTATATGGAAAAGTATTTTCATCCGTAGTTCGTTCTCATTTGGTCAGTATCAATGTATCAATATCTACATCACCCATATCGATATCTATATCTGTATCCACACCTAGATCCATATTCCATATCTACAGAGCTCTCTGTCTACTTATCTCTGAACATGGACCAAAACTACAAAGGTATAAATGTCGTCGACTTCCGCTGAAAGAGGAATAGGAATTTTTTTATATGATAGGAACGGAGGGTTTTAAAGATAACTCGTGATTTTCTTTATAGTCGATAAATTCATTTAATAATTTCTCTTTTCTCTCATTATTTCCATCTTTCAGCATTACAGAGTGATAATATTTTCGTGGTTATATATTTAATATTATTTTGACAACATTTTCGCTATAGTTATTTGAATTTTTAAAATTTGTGCAACAAAAATGTTAAATTATTAGGCAGTGCACTCCTGTATGGACGATATTCGCATATGAATATGATTTGCGAATTCAATCGCCAAGAACGACCGAAAGAGAAAAGCAGATACTAGCTGCAAGCTATATGCAGGTAATAAAGCTTTAATAGCGTTTTTAAGACTAAAATTGCATTTTTACTTAGAATGATTTAATTGTTTTTGGTTTTTGACATATCAGTTATTCTGATTTTTTAATCATTTTCCCCAACATTTCTCTTATCATTTACATCACATCCTATCATAGCATATCACGTTGTTATATCACATATCATTTAAGCTGATTTCACGTAGCATAGGCACATTGCAAAAGAATGATGCAACAAATCAGAACCGGATAAGACCATCATCATTTCCTCTTAGGCTCTAAAGTACTTCCTATGTATGATTCTTTGGGGATTTATAGGGTCTTTTCTCTAACAAATACGTCCCTGTGAATAATTGTATCCTTTTTGAAATTTGCGTTCTACAATAAATGCAGAATTTTGCAATACGTTCATTGGTGGCATTGTATTTTTATTGTTGTAAACCTATAAGGATCGGATGTAATTGAAGGTGCATCGATGGGAAAAAGTCTATAATATGGCTCATTTATTGCTTCTCTTTTGGATACCATCGCTCATAATTGCGTTTTCTTATGTTTTAATTATTTGCAAGCTCAACTCGCTTAAACGGGAAAAATGTGAGTTTCTTGTTGTTGCTGCCAACTTTGGTCTGATTCATACTTCTGTGATAGCCAGGATAACCATTATTCGATAGCGATTGGAAATGCCAACGGGCAAAAGCAATCGCGATCCTCGACCTACTCCTTCGCAAGCAAATGCTCTAAATTGCCACTTTTTGTACTTCCAGCTGCCGAAGCTCTACGTTGAATTATGTGTGCAGTTAAATTATTTAATGTTAAGCTACGGATATTTGCGAATAAAAGTATAAGTAATGGAGGAGCGGATAGAGTATCGCCTTGGAAGCCGAACGTTTGGGCTCGAATCCGGTCTGGTGATGGTGTTTTCATCGACATCAAACAATGTCGTCATCTACACTAAGTCACAGCAGTGGCTGTATCTCCCCTATAAATTACTTTTGTTTATGAATCAAATCTCATAGGCATAACCGAATTTCAGAATTATTTTCACTGACAATCAATAGCAAATTCACAACGAATGTTTGAATTAAAAAAAGCTCCCTAAGGGTCTTGTTTTAAGCTGCTGCTTCGTTGAATCATTTTTTTTTTTCTTCATTTTTGATCATTCTTCATTCGATTCACGTATACTACTGTGTAGCTCTCTTCTGGAATATTTCTCTGATTGAAAGAGTTTAAAAAAAGAAGTGCAATATTCCACCTACTTTGTTTGCTGAAGGGCTTCCAATAAATTCTCGGTCAGTTGAAATTCCAGAAGCTTAAAAAAATTTATTTTCTAGAATTCCAAAAGTTCTAAAGAGTCCTAAATCCAAGAAAAAAGCGCAATTTTTGGTTGTGACCGAATAACTTCATGATTCGCTTTCATAGTTCTATTGAAATACGAATTAAACGTTGACTAGTGAATTAAAATTACGAAAATAATGTTACTTAATACTTCTTTTACTCAGATAGTAATACTTATTTTAGTTAGACATGAAGATATCGAGAAAATAGTATTCGTGAATGTCACCATAAACTTTGCCTATGATGATGTTCACTTATGGCGTATTAGATGATCTGAAGACAATAATAACAGCAGAATTGGTTGTACGAACGATATATTAATGGTAAAATATGGAATTTTCTTGTTAATTTAGCTGCTCCATCATCTCAGTTGAGAGCACTTCTTCCGCCATCGTATATGCAGGAGAGACGCTATCCGCTCAATGGAGGCGTCGCCATGTAAGCTTCTGTTTTGTTATTAAATTCTTGCAAAAAAGGATCCTGACGAAGAGCACTGAAGAGAAAAAAGGATGCCTCTCTTGAAAACTGTACGAAATTACCTTTTGCAACCCAAGTAATTTCAAGTGAATTTGCGTAATCAATAAAAGGTGACAAATCGTTGAGGATGTGAATCTAGTTCATTTCATATATATAGTCCATTCTCCTTCTATCTTGCTCACCATTTTCTGGTTGAGGATGAGCTAATAATGAGAGGATTGATATCTGCTTATGATTCGTACTGTCTCATAGATTGTCGCATCAGTGGATCTCAACTATAGCTGATAACTTGTTTATCTGATTATATCCAAGTACATATAATTGCTGCACATAGTGATTGATGAAAAGTAGTTTTTTGATGCCGAATGCTGCTTGTATTAGCCGGCATTTAATCCGAAAGAGGGATTACGCAATGGCACTCAGTCGCCTAAAGTAACCAGAAATAATCCCTTCTAGATGGCAAATTATGGCTTTTCATGAGAAAAACGTCGTGAAATATTGGCTGTTTTGAAGACTGCTTAAGACTCTGTGTTAGTAGCATGATGGCAATGATGAAAATAGCAGCATTACTGTTGTATAGGGTAGAAACTCTTTTTGAGATATAAAAAAAGCTCCTTATTGACTTCGTTGGTCCGAAAATATCGTGGACGGGTAAATGGATCTTTATATATGAGTCGTTAGATTTCCCATTTCCTTGCATCACAGCCTCAACCTTTCTTTTCTACTTACATCCTTCTCACATTTGAAAAAGAGCAGCATTAGCGAATAGTGCGACATTACACATTCGATGTTTGGCTTTTTCGAAATTCAAGAGAACCAATCAACACTTTAATTTTCCACCCAAAACAATGAAAAAAAAATAGGCTGGAGGTTGCAATCGCAGATATTCTCCCTTTCAGGTACTTCAAGAAATATCTTCTGACGTTCCTATTTTAAAAAATAACTTGAGGATATCGTCCCATTCCAAGTCCCTGTTATTCAACTTTCTGACTCGATTTTCCTTTTTCTTTCATTATAAAGATCAACTCGTAGAACTCAGTGGGTTTCTCTTTTAAAATGATTTTATTTGCATAATTATTGAAATTTTAGTATGCCGAATATGCAAACATCTTGTGAGGAGTCATGTTTGGAAAATGTCGTACTAAATACGCCTACGAGCCGTTCACATGTTGGGTCAATCGCTCGGCAGACCATTCATAAGGCCACCAAGGTGAGCCGCATTCGTTTCCGGCCAATTATTCGATAATCAGCAATTTCGAAACTAACTGCTTTTTGCAGTCTTATGCATTACAAACAATCCTTAAAGACGTCGTTTATGCATCGTAAAGTTCGATTAGTGGTTATGATTCGATCCTGAGTGTTTGTGTTTACTACGTATTTCAACATAATAAAGATGGATAATCTATAGCTACGTTAGAGGGATCTGTAGGAATGTAATCGTAACCAAGAAATCCTTAACGTCGAAAATAAAGCAATCAAATAGGCTGAACTAGACTAATTTTGCAGATTCTTCGGTTAAAATAAAAAGTAACGTGAGTATTGTGAGGAACGAAATTTATTATGTGATCGATTCCAAACTCAACAAATAAAGACCAATTTTTTCACGTCTGCGTTTATATGAAATTCAAAGTTTTTCATATTATCTGCATAGAGTAGTTTCATTTTTAGTCTGAGAAGAACTGCTTTTGTTTGCCGAAAATATTTCACTCCTTATATTTATGAGATGAACTCTTGTTTTCTATTTTATTAATTCTGAGTTTTTGCTTGTAGAAAGCATTACTTGCCGTAGTTTTCTCTCGATACAAAACTTGAACTGCAAAATTCCGCTCTCCACTCTTGTACTTCATAAGTTTATATAACAAGTCATCTCGACTCGAAATGTGACCGCCTATAAGTTTTGATGAAAATATCGATTTTACGCCACCACGATCTTTTCACAAATCGAGAGGAGCGAGAGTGAAGGGTGGAGGGTGGTGGGGGACAATAAAAAGCTTAATTATGGAGTATAAAGATGTAGAGTAAAATTTTTCATCGATGTTCCTTGGAACATCTTATATACTATGCTTAAAAACTCGTCGACTTTTTGTGCGGTCTATTAATTGAAGAAATTATTTGGTTTCACCGTGAAATATATATATTTCAGAATGCAAAAAGACAAGCAGCTTTGATTCTGATTGCTTATTTAACACTATGGTCGCCTTACAATGTTATGGCTGTTATGAATACATTTGCAACATCATCTGAAGGTCGTGAAATGGTTCTCGTTACGTTACCATTTCTTAATGCATTGATTGTCGTAAATCCGGTTGTTAATCCATTAATTTATGGACTCAGTCAAAATCATGCTAAATAGCGCATAAATGTACCTTTTATATCGTTGCAAGGCGTGTTTTCCAGTTATAATTCTCATTTATTCTTCAACACATGCAAAAAGGAAAAGGGAGAGGCGGACGAGGGGAGGAAGTTATTCAAAATGGATGTTTATTCCGTATGATGCGTCTCCCTACTAGCATATTGTATAACGGTGACAAAATGGGAAATTTTTTCTGATTATATCGCATTTAATTTCTAAAATATGTAGCAATATTCTACCCTCGTACCCCTGTATCCTCACTTTTCCGATAGTTTGTAAGCTTTTTACACTGACCATAACTTAAATCGTTGTTGTAGAACGCTATTTTTTAATGTTTGTCTGTATTTATCTGTTTGTCTGCTACTGCAATATACTGAATTGATCTTTTTTGTTCACTATATATTGCAAACTTAATGTAATGAATTTGTTCATTGTACGTAACACTCTTATTTCCATTAGAATAATATTTATGTCTTTAAATGCTCTCATAATGTATGAGAGAAATTAGTTCAAGATCTACAAAAAATGATATATTGACTGTTCGTAATTTTCGCTAATTTCAATATATTTGATTTTCTTACTTAATAATCGTTGGGAATTTATTTTAAAAAAAAGTAATTATATCAAAATCTCAGTGCACAAATTTCTAAGAGCTATTTATGATGGCATCCGATTAGCTTGCGTCGATTTTAACTAATGATATAAAATTCTTTGCTCTATGCAATGTTATCTGTTGAATTTGCAATAGTAAAAGAGTTTTGCTTTTCAAAAAAACTTAACCATAAGCGCAATTAGTAGAAATGTTTAAATTTCGGACTAGGAATTCTCGTCCAAACACGATATCGACTCAAAGAATTCCGAATGATAACCATAACCATGAAAGTCAAAGAATTATAGGAACTTCGCATTTTAGCAAATGTAAATTTCTAAGCAATTCAACGAAGCATCCCGCTTTAATTTGATTTAGGCATATATAAAATTTAAAAGTCAAGTTACCTTCCGTAACAAAAATTGATATTCAGTAAATGAAAAAATCCAATCAAAGAAGCAGTCGTTACTATTAGTCGATATAGTAACGCCAATAATTTCCTTTCATTTTGCAAAAATCTCGACCCCTGTTGCTTCACCACCGCGCTAATGCAGAATTTGAAACAAGCGTTAGCGATGTGACACATGAAGCGATTCATTAAATCCCAGTAATAGTCATTCGCTTAGTCATTCTGGATCTCACATTTCATTTCTTAACTCCAAATTCCGTATTTAATTATTACGTTATTGAATGCACTGCTTATTTTGTGCTATGTTGTATTTGTCGTTTCTTTGCAAACGTTTCTTCGCAAATAGCTGCCCACTAACCTTAATTGTACTATTTTTTTTCTACTGCAATTTAAAGGAGACGAGTTCATTTCATAGCAAATTTATATTACGCCATATTAAAAAGAATATTTTTATTTTTTGCAGGTTTTCACAAAACAAAGAATTTTGCAGGGAGCGCATATTTTTACGTTAAACTAGTCGGCTATAGATTAAATGGGAATAATGCGTCATACAAATAAGATCAAAAGAGATGGGCAAATCAAATGTCTACTCAGGATGTGTCTGAGATCAGCTCAGGATGTGTCTGAGGATGTGTGTCTGAGAATGTGTCTGAGACCTGAGGCAGTATCGGGAGGATATAGAAGAGGTTGTCGCGCTCACTTATTCATTCTAGTTCCTACACTGGCCTTAAGGCCAAATGGGAACACGTGCTACCGTTGGAGTACGCTAGATGACCGGCGGCAACTTAAAGTTCGTCTGCGGGATCATCCTGGCTACTCAAGTTGCTGTAGTTTCCCTTCTTGTTTGTCGCCACCTTGTACTCAATCGTTCGTCCTTTAAACGATTGTCGTTTCGCAGTTTACCCAACCACATCTCGATGTAAGGTTTAGATCCTCGAGGAGGCCTCGACGACTAAGAAAGCCAAGGGGAACTGACCTTTACAATTTCACAAAATTACTTTTTTTACTAAAGCACATTTTCTGCAAAGTTACGCTATTCCAGGATATTGTTTTTGCGTAGGTATATATGTGCGAACTAGCTATGATTATGAATTTTGCTAACTTTACTGCTGTTTTGAGTTCATCACCTTCCCAACCCCTTCGTCTGCAGTGATCTTTGCACAAAGGTAACTCATAAACTTTGGACCACGAGGTCGGGACTTCGCGCCCAAAAACCTTTTTACATTCGGGAGATTTTCTAGGACAGAGTTCCCCGCTGAAGCCTGGTGGCCTCACGTCTCTGTGAAGGATGTTAGAAAACTGGGTCTTACTTTCGCGGAGTTAAAAAATTCTCCATGAAGCTCCGGAAATTTGTTAAGCACTATGATCGAACAGCTGAATGGATGTTAGTAAAGAAACAATTTATCGCCAAAGAATACTGCAGGCATAGTACACATATGAGGAAAGAGTGAAAAATGGGAGAAGCTGAAGTTGGACAAGATCGCTCTCAATGTTTCTAAAACACATTCGGTCCGTATGAAGTTGAAAAAATATTGGGATTTGAAAAGTTATAAAGGAAGCACACTGGAAGTGATGAAAAAAATCAGATCACATAAGAATTACGCTCTTTTTATCTTCAACGGGAAAATTCCAAGTGTGAAAGCAAATGTGTTTACTGAGCACACCTATATGCGTGCGATGTGCATGTGAGTTTAGTTTTGAAGTCATTATGAATCTCTCTTCTACGGTAATTTATATTGCTCGGTTGAACGTTTCGATGCCTTACGAACGGTATACTCCATCACCTCGGCAGTTTCCTTACCTTTACACACACTATCGTATATGTCCTAAGAATTTCAAAAATTATGCAACAACATAGTTTTTTTGGCTTTAAACTTTTATGTACTTCAGTATTAAAAAAAAATTCTTAGAATGTACTATAATATGTCTTAGTAGCCTGGAAAATCGACGAGCCCTAATTTCCCACTCAACGATAAAAATATGGGTAAAGTGGTGACGTATTATATCGAATTTTGACTTCCAGAGCTTTGTTCCTCATCGGCATTCATATTTGCTCCCTCGCCATCTCCTTTCCGCATTATTTTAGCTTACTTTTGGAAAATAAAATAATATTACTATAGACACTTCTTGGCAGTGCGTTCAACGAAACCTCTTCACTCGGAGCCACACACGTCCTAAAGACCCCTCTAGCAGCCACCACCTACACTGATCCATGCATACAAATATGTCTAATATAGACATACTTTTTAGGACTTAAGCCGCAACTTTTGTTTCAAACTAACACATGTTACACTTGTTTACGCATCACACTTTACCATATCTTAAGCGTGCCGGGTTTGGCATATGATAGAGGAGAAATTAGGAAAGCGCACAACAACGTGCGCCCCCCTCCGCCATCTCCCTCATTTTTTTCTCGCAGACCACATCATTCACCATGTCAGAGAAATGCAGTAGGCGAAGTAATACACAACAGACGCATATCTTCGGCGCTTGGACAAAAAAAGGCGAAGATATGGATAACAAACTCACGCCTTGGGCACGATAATGTGGACGAGAGGGTAAAATAGCTTATGACCTTTGTTTTAAATAGATTCCGATAAACTTTCTAAATGTTCAAAAGGAAATGAACATCATTCGAAAAATTTATGGGTGAAGGGGGCTATGGGGCTCCTTGAACCCCGCTGCCTTCTCCCACGTGCAGTTGGTGTTACATGAAGAGAGCGAAATCATTCCCGTCACCCTCTCATATTTCCTTTTATTCAATCGCGTAATGACATTTTCGAAAATTACTGAAAAACTCCCCCTCCCCCCCTCCCTACACGTTATGGACCCTTCCAAAGGATTTGCCTGGTTTGTCGAACGGTACAATATTTTCAGGAAAAATTTTAATATTAAGGATTTTATTTCTCACTCGGCATATAGCCGACAACATACGCGACATGATTACACAGATGATGCAAAAATGATCAAAGCATTGAAGCAGATCAAGATATGAAGAAAGATCAAAGTAAATCAAAATATGAAGGTCGACCAAAGTAGATCCGAAGAGGAATGCAAGTCAAAGAAAATCAAAAGGTGGAGTTAGACCATGTACGGAGGTGGATCAAAGTATCAGTGCAGATCGGAAAGTGAACGTAGAACAAAGTACGAAGGTAGACCGAAGTGTGAATGTAGGTCAAGATATCAAAGTAGATCAAAATATAAAAGTAGATCGGAGTAGACCGCAATATAAAGTCAGATCAAAGTATTAAGGCAGATTAAAATGTGGAGGTAGACCAAAATATCGAGACAGATCCACATGGAGCAAGACTTGCAGGTACGTCAGAATATGAAGGTAGATCAAAATAGATCAAAACATCGGGGTAGATTATAAAGGTAAATGAAAATAGAATAAAATGTGATGATATGTCAAAATGTGAAGGTGGATCGAAGTAGAACAAAATGTGAAGATGGATTAGAATATGAAGGTAGAAAGAAGTACGGCGTAGATCAAAGTATCAGAGTAGACCAAAATCAGGGATAGATCAAAATTCAAACCAGATCAAGATATGAAGATAGATAGAAGTACGAGGGTTGACGAAGATATAAAAGCAGATAAAAACGCGATTATTGAACAAAGCGCACCAAAATGTGAGTAGATCAAAATATAAAGATAAATTAAAGTAGGTCAAAATATAAGGATCGATCGACGCAAATTAGAATGTGACGGTAGATCAAAGCGTAAAGAGGAGCCAGAGTAGATCAAAACACGAGGGCTGTCTAAACTAGATAAAGATGCAATGGTCGACGAAATTCTGGAAGCGAATGGAACTAGGTCAAAAAATGAGGTGGGCCAAAGTATAGAGGCGGATTAAACTATCAAACTAGATGAAAATTTGACGATTTATCAGAACTAATCAAAATGTGAGGATAGATCTGCAGTTTTCCAGAATTTTTTTTCCGGCTTCTACTGAACTTATGGGATACTACATATGCCATTGGAGAGATCTCGTTGAGTTTATCACAAATCAGGAAACCGTTCACGTAATATCGATATCCATTGAGAACGAAAACCCCAAAAACGCAAAAATCGAAATTTCAGGAATCCTTCCGGTGAAATATCCTTTTCCTCGTAACTGAAATAATTTATACACCATTCGATACAGCTTTTACCTTTTCATTATAAAAATGGAATCACAACTCCTTACGCCTATCCGTTGACGAGATAAAAAAGCCGAATTATCTACAGTAGTACATTTTTTTTTTCATATAGATTCATAGATTCTCTAGAAAATTCATATAAATTAATTTTTATTATGAACGTACTCATGTCAAACAATAAAAATGACACCTATTATTAAAGAACAGTGCACATAGTATTGAAAACTAGAACATCCGGGAAGCAGAGATAAATCGAAACTATACTGGTCGCAGGTAGAACTGAAGACACGAACCCATCACCTATATTTTCGAATTCAGTGCTAAATATCAAGGTTAGGAGAGCGATGTCCTTCGATCCTCATTCCATCGGAGTGAAGTTGTTGGCATGAAAAACCGGATTTTATGGAGCAGAACAACGGAAAAAAGTTGCAATCCGAAATGTTAACCAACGCACTCCACGACGCCCCCATCATATTTCAACGCACTAACCACTCGGTTATACACGCACCTGGGCGAGGTAACATCTTCAAGCGAGGATAATTTTGCAGATGCAACTACCACAGCAACTAAATCATCATTATAGGAAATCACCATTTCTAGCTTTTTTCTCCCATGTTTATCGTAGCTTTCTACCATATTCGGCATAGAAGTGAATGCTGATTGCAATAAAAAAGCGCCATCCATATCCGTCCGAAATTGGAGCACTTATGAAGGCACAATGTGATTTGTCTGTCTCCCCCACTTTCGCGTACTGCATCGTCGCCAAATGCAAATTTCAGGAATTGCGCCAGAGATAGCCATGCATGTCGTAGACTTGTAAAAAGGGAATTGCATGGGACGTCGGATAGCGCAGTGCGCGCACACCTCCGATTATGCGCGAAAGAGTTATGTGACCGGAAATAGAAAGAGTCCAAGATATCCTGAAAGTGCAGGAGCGGACTGCAAAGAAATATCTTCTCCTGCAATACTCTTGACGGGGTGTAGAAAAATTTAGTTGATGAGGAAACGGTGGAATGAAGACGAGAAAAGTTGCAAAAAATGAAGTCGACAAAATTGATAATTTTTTCATCGCATTGGGAAAGCTCTCAAGCATTCCACTATCCCAAAGGAGGCGATCCACGGCAGAAGACTTCCAGCATAATTCATCCAAAGCGTGCAGAGATATGATGAAAAAGGTATTCTCAGGATCCTCTATGGATATCTCACCAAGATCACTAAATATTCTGCAGCACCTATGGTCTCTCACTGCAAGGGGACGCTAAAGAAATCGCGAAAAAAATTCAAAATTTGTAAAGATATAAAAGTTCCTGGATTGATTTCCATACATTTCAAGCATTTTCCGGAAAAGTCTTCCTATCTGGAATTTTTTTCGTAATTTCACATATAACTGACAACATGCGCCACTTGATTGCACACATAATGCAAAAAACGTGAACATAGCGCGACAAACACACAAAATGATTCGGCAAAAATGGCTAACTATGAGAAATTCATACTATCCAGAGCACCTCAACCGGAAGCGCAATACATCCATCAAAAACGATTTGTCCCATGAGCCTGAAGTTTCTGACATTTTAATGAAAAAACGATCCGAATCGGGCGAAGCGCTCTTGAGATAACGTGAACGAAAGGGTTATAATTATATAGCAATGGATTCTGATTCCTGGATTATTGTTGAAAAAATGTTGACGAAAAATTAGCGATCTTCCGTTTTATATTGTATGAAATAGATTCAACGAGTTGCATTAAAGTAATATGAAGAGAGTGAAAACAGTTTTCCGATGAACGAGATGTTTTCCAGTTCTTCGTTCCTCGATCTCTCATCCCGTGAGTCGTTTCCTATTTTGCGCTTGTTGAGATCCCAAGAATGGAAAGTCCGCGGGTGTGAAAAGTTCCTCCCGCGGAGCCGGTCCACCACAAGAGCGGCCTTCAAGGCAGGGTCACCTTGGAAGCCCACGTTCAAAGATGCCCTTTCCGTCCACTAAATTGCACTCAACATTTCTCGATGATTACCTATTGCTAATTCGTTAACATGCACTGTGTTCTTTGACTTTCTATTGACTAAAAAAATTACTTTGTTTCTTAAATGAAAAAAATAAATAAATAAATAAACGCATTATTGATGTTTTGATGAAATTAATTCAGAATTATTTTTTACATATTTAGAAATGTTTTAGAATGCAATGCTAAAGCGTATAGGAGAATATGATATGATCAACGAGCTATATCTGATAAGCTTTTTTTCGTTCATTCGTTTAAATGATACGCTAAGATTATTGGCTCCGAAGATGAGAGACGACGGCAGATGATGGTGATGTGAGTGATGTATTATTATACTGAATTCTATTATGACTGGAAAAATTAACAACATTATCGACTTCGGCACTCATTTATGAGGCGCTTATATATATATTGTAACGCTTTCTGGCACATGGAAAGAAATTTAATCGTTGCTTAACTATGAAGAATTTATACATGAATTAAATCATCGTCAAAAAAAATTCTTTTCAATCAATGAAAATGAAAAAAAAAAAGAAATAAATTAAAGAATCCGACTGCAATCCGTAATATATATGCTAATAATATTACATTAAAAGAGGAAATATTTTCGTCCAATTTATATCGATTAATAGAAAATTTAATAATTAATCAAAATAGTTACGAAAATGCATTGAAATGTCGAAATAATGAGAAAATTCTTTTGTTATAGTTTAATTGTAGATTCGTCGTAAAACCTCTTTCTTTTTTCTTCTTTTTTATACTGATATGATTACTTAAATAAGAATTACTATTAAGTACTTAAAGTTGTAATGGTAACGGTCAATTAAAAAATCGAATGCAATAATGACGGAATATTTGAGATCTAATCGCATTAATTAACTTTCAAAAAACTGATTCATTTTAGGAAATCTCACAGGTACGCTCAGCTCTAAATGAACGACAGATTTGCCGATGCAAGAGGAGGGACTAAGGGAAGATCTGAGGAGGGGATAGTTGAGGGAAAACTGGAGGAGGAGATTAAGAGGAATCCGATAGGAGTTGTAGTAGGGCGGGCAGGGAGGCAAAGATGAGAATTGGGTATCGGACAAAAAATCTCCTTAACCATAACTTATTCATGCACAGTGAAACGAAATCTGCAACCTTTTTGTGTTTTTCCGATGGTTGGACCATGATTGCATTTAAAAAGATTGGTTCAAAGAAGTGTTATTGAGCAACAATCAACTTTCAGAGATGGACGAGAAGGGGCGAAATCCGGAAAGCCCGAAATGTGCAAGGAAACTCTTGATCCTAAGGATACAGTGGACCTCAGGACGACTCACTTTTGTAGTCACAGTGCTATTCCTGCGGATCTGAGTTTAGAGTCGCCGTTTTTGCTGAACGCTGTTTGCATTACGGTCGAATTCCACTCCATTAAAAAGAAAAAAAACGAGTTGATAGATCGACCTGTTAATATTTAAATCTTACACAAAGAAGAATACAATGAAAAGTGAATTTTTATCCAGGATCGAAATTCACAGATGTTAAAATTTGTCATTTATAGCTTGATCATATAAACATATTGCTTTTCCTAAATTCTCGATCGCATAATCGGATCTCATCTATAAATGATATTCAGTCCCTCAACTATTGCGTATTGTGCTTCACTTTACTTTAATCAATAAAACTTCCATTACGAACAAATATCACCTCCACTTTCGCACAGCTAAGATTGTTAAGGTGACGTTAAGGTTACGATTTATGCTGACCTCCTGCCCGCTGGATGCTGATTAGCCGATTCACCACTGGTCAACATGACAGGAAAGTCCGATTTATTGCCTTAGCCTCGTCGACGATGCTCATCAGATGGCTTAAATAGAACGGATTCAAAATTCTCATCGAAACCTTCGTACAATCAATAGCGCAATAACCAACACACAGTAGTGTATCGTATGGTGTCTGCGGACCATTTAATACTATTATAGAATATTACAGTTCTAAATCATATAATTTATACCAATGGGATGTTGGTTTACATCAATGATATATTTGATGAATTGAAAGTTAAACTCTTAAATCGGAAATTCGAATTTTTAAAAATATAATCGGCATTTAAAAGTAGCGAAATTTTCTACATTCAAGTATACTTACAATTATCGCAATTCTGTTACATTTCGAGACATTAAACTATATATTATATCTGAATTTGATAACAGTTTCTGGATTTGATAATAGTTTCTGGATTTGATAAAATAGCTTGATAATTTCTCGAAATATATATAAAAAATAAAGTGGTGCAGAAAATATCATTACTATGCACTAATAGATCTATTACTTGTTATCTTGAAAAACTTTGAAGTGATTCACGATTGCGGTGGTAGTGCTTAATCATACCAGGGAGAATTTGTTGTATCGCAATCCACAGATAGAGAATAAACAAGCGAAGAGCGCTAAGAATGAGAGTATAAAAATAGGGTTAAAGCTAGCTAACCGAGCTATATCGAATCTTCTAACCGATAGACTAACCAATAGAACCTTCCCAAAAAATGGCGGTTTTTCTTTTCTTCAGTTATTTTTCGAATTCCTTCATTGAAAAATATGAAATAACACAAAGAACAAATCGAATGTATGGAAATCAATTTCAACTATGCATTTAAACACTGAAAATCGGTAAAGCTGAATTATTTAAATTAAAGATGAAATCCTTTCATAGGAAATAAATCTATTGATTGTTTTGAGTTATTACGAGAGCGGTTTGAAAGGTAAGAAGGAGAAAGCTTTACATTAATGATGATAGACGAAATAGTGCATTTAAAGTTACCCACAATCTTGATTTCACTTTATGAATTAATAAGGCTACGTGAATTTTGTACTTAAGTGATTTCCCATTTTGGGTAATTTCCCCATCCAAACCAATTTTTCCTCTTCAATATTCAGATGAGGTATCGATGAGTACGCGTATTTCATTTCAATGAGCAGATAATGCTCCCCTCCTCACCAGCAAAAAACGGTTCCGTTGGGAAGTCTGATGATGAAGGTTCTAATAAATGGTGGACTGCAAATTATAGAAACGAATATTATTCAAGGCGGGAGGGAGGCTTATTTGAGGAGAGGGAATTACCAAGGATTGGGAAAATGAGAGGAAAGGTGAATGACTGATTTAGGTCGCGATTTTTATATAGCCACAAAGGATGCACACTCAACAAGAGAGCACTTTTGTTCTTCTTCGAGAATTTCCTATCTTTTATTGATATATCGATGTCAACACGAGTATCATACACAATATATTATATACTCGATGATAATACATTGGATTATTGCTGCAAATCAAATAAAACATAGGCTATAAAATCCGAACTAGTGCACTCACTCTCACAGTTGAGACCGTCAATTAGCTTCTGTCGCTCTTAAATCCGAGATTTTTCTCATTAATTTCATCTCGTTTACTTGAGTCACTTGCCTATAATGGTTTTCCGTTTTCTATGATATATGTAAATGTGATAATTTCACGCGAATGGAAATTATTCATTAAAATGAAATAGAATTTGCATAAACATCTGAAACTCTTAAGGGAATGACAGTAAAGAATTAACGAAACGTTTTTCATGAATTTTTATCAGATATCGCGATCGTTGGTACCCTAGCGATGTGGTCACCCATTAAACGTATGGTTTAGACTTAAATGGCGATCATTAGAACAGTAGGGATGTTCTCACCCATTAAATAAACGTGTATGGTTCAGACTTAAATGGCGATCATAAGTACACTAGGGATGTTCTCACCCATTAAATAAAATTATGGTTTAGACTTAAATGGCGATCATTAGTACACTAGGGATGTTCTCACCCATTAAATAAAATTATGGTTTAGACTTAAATGGCGATCATTAGTACACTAGGGATGTTCTCACCCGTTAAATAAAATTATGGTTTAGACTTAAACGGCGATCATTAGTACACTAGGGATGTTCTCACCCATTAAATAAAATTATGGTTTAGACTTAAATGGCGATCATTAGTACACTAGGGATGTTCTCACCCATTAAATAAAATTATGGTTTAGACTTAAATGGCGATCATTAGTACACTAGGGATGTTCTCACCCATTAAATAAACGTATGGTTTAGACTTAAATGGCGATCATTAGTACACTAGGGATGTTCTCACCCATTAAATAAAATTATGGTTTAGACTTAAATGGCGATCATTAGTACACTAGGGATGTTCTCACCCATTAAATAAAATTATGGTTTAGACTTAAACGGCGATCATTAGTACACTAGGGATGTTCTCACCCATTAAATAAACGTATGGTTTAGACTTAAATGGCGATCATTAGTACACTAGGGATGTTCTCACCCATTAAATAAAATTATGGTTTAGACTTAAATGGCGATCATTAGTACACTAGGGATGTTCTCACCCATTAAATAAAATTATGGTTTAGACTTAAATGGCGATCATTAGTACACTAGGGATGTTCTCACCCATTAAATAAAATTATGGTTTAGACTTAAACGGCGATCATTAGTACACTAGGGATGTTCTCACCCATTAAATAAACGTATGGTTTAGACTTAAATGGCGATCATTAGTACACTAGGGATGTTCTCACCCATTAAATAAACGTATGGTTTAGACTTAAATGGCGATCATTAGTACACTAGGGATGTTCTCACCCATTAAATAAAATTATGGTTTAGACTTAAATGGCGATCATTAGTACACTAGGGATGTTCTCACCCATTAAATAAAATTATGGTTTAGACTTAAATGGCGATCATTAGTACACTAGGGATGTTCTCACCCATTAAATAAAATATGGTTTAGACTTAAATGGCGATCATTAGTACACTAGGGATGTTCTCACCCATTAAATAAAATTATGGTTTAGACTTAAATGGCGATCATTAGTACACTAGGGATGTTCTCACCCATTAAATAAAATTATGGTTTAGACTTAAATGGCGATCATTAGTACACTAGGGATGTTCTCACCCATTAAATAAAATTATGGTTTAGACTTAAATGGCGATCATTAGTACACTAGGGATGTTCTCACCCATTAAATAAAATTATGGTTTAGACTTAAATGGCGATCATTAGTACACTAGGGATGTTCTCACCCATTAAATAAACGTATGGTTTAGACTTAAATGGCGATCATTAGTACACTAGGGATGTTCTCACCCATTAAATAAACGTATGGTTTAGACTTAAATGGCGATCATTAGTACACTAGGGATGTTCTCACCCATTAAATAAAATTATGGTTTAGACTTAAATGGCGATCATTAGTACACTAGGGATGTTCTCACCCATTAAATAAAATTATGGTTTAGACTTAAATGGCGATCATTAGTACACTAGGGATGTTCTCACCCATTAAATAAAATTATGGTTTAGACTTAAATGGCGATCATTAGTACACTAGGGATGTTCTCACCCATTAAATAAAATTATGGTTTAGACTTAAATGGCGATCATTAGTACACTAGGGATGTTCTCACCCATTAAATAAACGTATGGTTTAGACTTAAATGGCGATCATTAGTACACTAGGGATGTTCTCACCCATTAAATAAACGTATGGTTTAGACTTAAATGGCGATCATTAGTACACTAGGGATGTTCTCACCCATTAAATAAAATTATGGTTTAGACTTAAATGGCGATCATTAGTACACTAGGGATGTTCTCACCCATTAAATAAAATTATGGTTTAGACTTAAATGGCGATCATTAGTACACTAGGGATGTTCTCACCCATTAAATAAAATTATGGTTTAGACTTAAATGGCGATCATTAGTACACTAGGGATGTTCTCACCCATTAAATAAAATTATGGTTTAGACTTAAATGGCGATCATTAGTACACTAGGGATGTTCTCACCCATTAAATAAAATTATGGTTTAGACTTAAATGGCGATCATTAGTACACTAGGGATGTTCTCACCCATTAAATAAAATTATGGTTTAGACTTAAATGGCGATCATTAGTACACTAGGGATGTTCTCACCCATTAAATAAAATTATGGTTTAGACTTAAATGGCGATCATTAGTACACTAGGGATGTTCTCACCCATTAAATAAAATTATGGTTTAGACTTAAATGGCGATCATTAGTACACTAGGGATGTTCTCACCCATTAAATAAAATTATGGTTTAGACTTAAATGGCGATCATTAGTACACTAGGGATGTTCTCACCCATTAAATAAAATTATGGTTTAGACTTAAATGGCGATCATTAGTACACTAGGGATGTTCTCACCCATTAAATAAAATTATGGTTTAGACTTAAATGGCGATCATTAGTACACTAGGGATGTTCTCACCCATTAAATAAAATATGGTTTAGACTTAAATGGCGATCATTAGTACACTAGGGATGTTCTCACCCATTAAATAAAATTATGGTTTAGACTTAAATGGCGATCATTAGTACACTAGGGATGTTCTCACCCATTAAATAAAATTATGGTTTAGACTTAAATGGCGATCATTAGTACACTAGGGATGTTCTCACCCATTAAATAAAATTATGGTTTAGACTTAAATGGCGATCATTAGTACACTAGGGATGTTCTCACCCATTAAATAAAATTATGGTTTAGACTTAAATGGCGATCATTAGTACACTAGGGATGTTCTCACCCATTAAATAAAATTATGGTTTAGACTTAAATGGCGATCATTAGTACACTAGGGATGTTCTCACCCATTAAATAAAATTATGGTTTAGACTTAAATGGCGATCATTAGTACACTAGGGATGTTCTCACCCATTAAATAAAATTATGGTTTAGACTTAAATGGCGATCATTAGTACACTAGGGATGTTCTCACCCATTAAATAAACGTTATGGTTTAGACTTAAATGGCGATCATTAGTACACTAGGGATGTTCTCACCCATTAAATAAAATTATGGTTTAGACTTAAATGGCGATCATTAGTACACTAGGGATGTTCTCACCCATTAAATAAAATTATGGTTTAGACTTAAATGGCGATCATTAGTACACTAGGGATGTTCTCACCCATTAAATAAAATTATGGTTTAGACTTAAATGGCGATCATTAGTACACTAGGGATGTTCTCACCCATTAAATAAAATTATGGTTTAGACTTAAATGGCGATCATTAGTACACTAGGGATGTTCTCACCCATTAAATAAAATTATGGTTTAGACTTAAATGGCGATCATTAGTACACTAGGGATGTTCTCACCCATTAAATAAAATTATGGTTTAGACTTAAATGGCGATCATTAGTACACTAGGGATGTTCTCACCCATTAAATAAAATTATGGTTTAGACTTAAATGGCGATCATTAGTACACTAGGGATGTTCTCACCCATTAAATAAAATTATGGTTTAGACTTAAATGGCGATCATTAGTACACTAGGGATGTTCTCACCCATTAAATAAACGTTATGGTTTAGACTTAAATGGCGATCATTAGTACACTAGGGATGTTCTCACCCATTAAATAAAATTATGGTTTAGACTTAAATGGCGATCATTAGTACACTAGGGATGTTCTCACCCATTAAATAAACGTTATGGTTTAGACTTAAATGGCGATCATTAGTACACTAGGGATGTTCTCACCCATTAAATAAAATTATGGTTTAGACTTAAATGGCGATCATTAGTACACTAGGGATGTTCTCACCCATTAAATAAAATTATGGTTTAGACTTAAATGGCGATCATTAGTACACTAGGGATGTTCTCACCCATTAAATAAAATTATGGTTTAGACTTAAATGGCGATCATTAGTACACTAGGGATGTTCTCACCCATTAAATAAAATTATGGTTTAGACTTAAATGGCGATCATTAGTACACTAGGGATGTTCTCACCCATTAAATAAAATTATGGTTTAGACTTAAATGGCGATCATTAGTACACTAGGGATGTTCTCACCCATTAAATAAAATTATGGTTTAGACTTAAATGGCGATCATTAGTACACTAGGGATGTTCTCACCCATTAAATAAACGTATGGTTTAGACTTAAATGGCGATCATTAGTACACTAGGGATGTTCTCACCCATTAAATAAAATTATGGTTTAGACTTAAATGGCGATCATTAGTACACTAGGGATGTTCTCACCCATTAAATAAAATTATGGTTTAGACTTAAATGGCGATCATTAGTACACTAGGGATGTTCTCACCCATTAAATAAAATTATGGTTTAGACTTAAATGGCGATCATTAGTACACTAGGGATGTTCTCACCCATTAAATAAACGTATGGTTTAGACTTAAATGGCGATCATTAGTACACTAGGGATGTTCTCACCCATTAAATAAAATTATGGTTTAGACTTAAATGGCGATCATTAGTACACTAGGGATGTTCTCACCCATTAAATAAAATTATGGTTTAGACTTAAATGGCGATCATTAGTACACTAGGGATGTTCTCACCCATTAAATAAAATTATGGTTTAGACTTAAATGGCGATCATTAGTACACTAGGGATGTTCTCACCCATTAAATAAAATTATGGTTTAGACTTAAATGGCGATCATTAGTACACTAGGGATGTTCTCACCCATTAAATAAAATTATGGTTTAGACTTAAATGGCGATCATTAGTACACTAGGGATGTTCTCACCCATTAAATAAAATTATGGTTTAGACTTAAATGGCGATCATTAGTACACTAGGGATGTTCTCACCCATTAAATAAAATTATGGTTTAGACTTAAATGGCGATCATTAGTACACTAGGGATGTTCTCACCCATTAAATAAACGTTATGGTTTAGACTTAAATGGCGATCATTAGTACACTAGGGATGTTCTCACCCATTAAATAAAATTATGGTTTAGACTTAAATGGCGATCATTAGTACACTAGGGATGTTCTCACCCATTAAATAAAATTATGGTTTAGACTTAAATGGCGATCATTAGTACACTAGGGATGTTCTCACCCATTAAATAAAATTATGGTTTAGACTTAAATGGCGATCATTAGTACACTAGGGATGTTCTCACCCATTAAATAAAATTATGGTTTAGACTTAAATGGCGATCATTAGTACACTAGGGATGTTCTCACCCATTAAATAAAATTATGGTTTAGACTTAAATGGCGATCATTAGTACACTAGGGATGTTCTCACCCATTAAATAAAATTATGGTTTAGACTTAAATGGCGATCATTAGTACACTAGGGATGTTCTCACCCATTAAATAAACGTTATGGTTTAGACTTAAATGGCGATCATTAGTACACTAGGGATGTTCTCACCCATTAAATAAAATTATGGTTTAGACTTAAATGGCGATCATTAGTACACTAGGGATGTTCTCACCCATTAAATAAAATTATGGTTTAGACTTAAATGGCGATCATTAGTACACTAGGGATGTTCTCACCCATTAAATAAAATTATGGTTTAGACTTAAATGGCGATCATTAGTACACTAGGGATGTTCTCACCCATTAAATAAAATTATGGTTTAGACTTAAATGGCGATCATTAGTACACTAGGGATGTTCTCACCCATTAAATAAAATTATGGTTTAGACTTAAATGGCGATCATTAGTACACTAGGGATGTTCTCACCCATTAAATAAAATTATGGTTTAGACTTAAATGGCGATCATTAGTACACTAGGGATGTTCTCACCCATTAAATAAAATTATGGTTTAGACTTAAATGGCGATCATTAGTACACTAGGGATGTTCTCACCCATTAAATAAAATTATGGTTTAGACTTAAATGGCGATCATTAGTACACTAGGGATGTTCTCACCCATTAAATAAACGTATGGTTTAGACTTAAATGGCGATCATTAGTACACTAGGGATGTTCTCACCCATTAAATAAAATTATGGTTTAGACTTAAATGGCGATCATTAGTACACTAGGGATGTTCTCACCCATTAAATAAAATTATGGTTTAGACTTAAATGGCGATCATTAGTACACTAGGGATGTTCTCACCCATTAAATAAAATTATGGTTTAGACTTAAATGGCGATCATTAGTACACTAGGGATGTTCTCACCCATTAAATAAAATTATGGTTTAGACTTAAATGGCGATCATTAGTACACTAGGGATGTTCTCACCCATTAAATAAAATTATGGTTTAGACTTAAATGGCGATCATTAGTACACTAGGGATGTTCTCACCCATTAAATAAAATTATGGTTTAGACTTAAATGGCGATCATTAGTACACTAGGGATGTTCTCACCCATTAAATAAAATTATGGTTTAGACTTAAATGGCGATCATTAGTACACTAGGGATGTTCTCACCCATTAAATAAAATTATGGTTTAGACTTAAATGGCGATCATTAGTACACTAGGGATGTTCTCACCCATTAAATAAAATTATGGTTTAGACTTAAATGGCGATCATTAGTACACTAGGGATGTTCTCACCCATTAAATAAAATTATGGTTTAGACTTAAATGGCGATCATTAGTACACTAGGGATGTTCTCACCCATTAAATAAAATTATGGTTTAGACTTAAATGGCGATCATTAGTACACTAGGGATGTTCTCACCCATTAAATAAAATTATGGTTTAGACTTAAATGGCGATCATTAGTACACTAGGGATGTTCTCACCCATTAAATAAAATTATGGTTTAGACTTAAATGGCGATCATTAGTACACTAGGGATGTTCTCACCCATTAAATAAAATTATGGTTTAGACTTAAATGGCGATCATTAGTACACTAGGGATGTTCTCACCCATTAAATAAAATTATGGTTTAGACTTAAATGGCGATCATTAGTACACTAGGGATGTTCTCACCCATTAAATAAACGTATGGTTTAGACTTAAATGGCGATCATTAGTACACTAGGGATGTTCTCACCCATTAAATAAAATTATGGTTTAGACTTAAATGGCGATCATTAGTACACTAGGGATGTTCTCACCCATTAAATAAAATTATGGTTTAGACTTAAATGGCGATCATTAGTACACTAGGGATGTTCTCACGGTTTAGACTTAAATGGCGATCATTAGTACACTAGGGATGTTCTCACCCATTAAATAAAATTATGGTTTAGACTTAAATGGCGATCATTAGTACACTAGGGATGTTCTCACCCATTAAATAAAATTATGGTTTAGACTTAAATGGCGATCATTAGTACACTAGGGATGTTCTCACCCATTAAATAAAATTATGGTTTAGACTTAAATGGCGATCATTAGTACACTAGGGATGTTCTCACCCATTAAATAAAATTATGGTTTAGACTTAAATGGCGATCATTAGTACACTAGGGATGTTCTCACCCATTAAATAAAATTATGGTTTAGACTTAAATGGCGATCATTAGTACACTAGGGATGTTCTCACCCATTAAATAAAATTATGGTTTAGACTTAAATGGCGATCATTAGTACACTAGGGATGTTCTCACCCATTAAATAAAATTATGGTTTAGACTTAAATGGCGATCATTAGTACACTAGGGATGTTCTCACCCATTAAATAAAATTATGGTTTAGACTTAAATGGCGATCATTAGTACACTAGGGATGTTCTCACCCATTAAATAAAATTATGGTTTAGACTTAAATGGCGATCATTAGTACACTAGGGATGTTCTCACCCATTAAATAAAATTATGGTTTAGACTTAAATGGCGATCATTAGTACACTAGGGATGTTCTCACCCATTAAATAAACGTATATGGTTTAGACTTAAATGGCGATCATTAGTACACTAGGGATGTTCTCACCCATTAAATAAAATTATGGTTTAGACTTAAATGGCGATCATTAGTACACTAGGGATGTTCTCACCCATTAAATAAAATTATGGTTTAGACTTAAATGGCGATCATTAGTACACTAGGGATGTTCTCACCCATTAAATAAAATTATGGTTTAGACTTAAATGGCGATCATTAGTACACTAGGGATGTTCTCACCCATTAAATAAAATTATGGTTTAGACTTAAATGGCGATCATTAGTACACTAGGGATGTTCTCACCCATTAAATAAAATTATGGTTTAGACTTAAATGGCGATCATTAGTACACTAGGGATGTTCTCACCCATTAAATAAAATTATGGTTTAGACTTAAATGGCGATCATTAGTACACTAGGGATGTTCTCACCCATTAAATAAAATTATGGTTTAGACTTAAATGGCGATCATTAGTACACTAGGGATGTTCTCACCCATTAAATAAAATTATGGTTTAGACTTAAATGGCGATCATTAGTACACTAGGGATGTTCTCACCCATTAAATAAAATTATGGTTTAGACTTAAATGGCGATCATTAGTACACTAGGGATGTTCTCACCCATTAAATAAAATTATGGTTTAGACTTAAATGGCGATCATTAGTACACTAGGGATGTTCTCACCCATTAAATAAAATTATGGTTTAGACTTAAATGGCGATCATTAGTACACTAGGGATGTTCTCACCCATTAAATAAAATTATGGTTTAGACTTAAATGGCGATCATTAGTACACTAGGGATGTTCTCACCCATTAAATAAAATTATGGTTTAGACTTAAATGGCGATCATTAGTACACTAGGGATGTTCTCACCCATTAAATAAAATTATGGTTTAGACTTAAATGGCGATCATTAGTACACTAGGGATGTTCTCACCCATTAAATAAAATTATGGTTTAGACTTAAATGGCGATCATTAGTACACTAGGGATGTTCTCACCCATTAAATAAAATTATGGTTTAGACTTAAATGGCGATCATTAGTACACTAGGGATGTTCTCACCCATTAAATAAAATTATGGTTTAGACTTAAATGGCGATCATTAGTACACTAGGGATGTTCTCACCCATTAAATAAAATTATGGTTTAGACTTAAATGGCGATCATTAGTACACTAGGGATGTTCTCACCCATTAAATAAAATTATGGTTTAGACTTAAATGGCGATCATTAGTACACTAGGGATGTTCTCACCCATTAAATAAAATTATGGTTTAGACTTAAATGGCGATCATTAGTACACTAGGGATGTTCTCACCCATTAAATAAAATTATGGTTTAGACTTAAATGGCGATCATTAGTACACTAGGGATGTTCTCACCCATTAAATAAAATTATGGTTTAGACTTAAATGGCGATCATTAGTACACTAGGGATGTTCTCACCCATTAAATAAAATTATGGTTTAGACTTAAATGGCGATCATTAGTACACTAGGGATGTTCTCACCCATTAAATAAAATTATGGTTTAGACTTAAATGGCGATCATTAGTACACTAGGGATGTTCTCACCCATTAAATAAAATTATGGTTTAGACTTAAATGGCGATCATTAGTACACTAGGGATGTTCTCACCCATTAAATAAAATTATGGTTTAGACTTAAATGGCGATCATTAGTACACTAGGGATGTTCTCACCCATTAAATAAAATTATGGTTTAGACTTAAATGGCGATCATTAGTACACTAGGGATGTTCTCACCCATTAAATAAAATTATGGTTTAGACTTAAATGGCGATCATTAGTACACTAGGGATGTTCTCACCCATTAAATAAAATTATGGTTTAGACTTAAATGGCGATCATTAGTACACTAGGGATGTTCTCACCCATTAAATAAAATTATGGTTTAGACTTAAATGGCGATCATTAGTACACTAGGGATGTTCTCACCCATTAAATAAAATTATGGTTTAGACTTAAATGGCGATCATTAGTACACTAGGGATGTTCTCACCCATTAAATAAAATTATGGTTTAGACTTAAATGGCGATCATTAGTACACTAGGGATGTTCTCACCCATTAAATAAAATTATGGTTTAGACTTAAATGGCGATCATTAGTACACTAGGGATGTTCTCACCCATTAAATAAAATTATGGTTTAGACTTAAATGGCGATCATTAGTACACTAGGGATGTTCTCACCCATTAAATAAAATTATGGTTTAGACTTAAATGGCGATCATTAGTACACTAGGGATGTTCTCACCCATTAAATAAAATTATGGTTTAGACTTAAATGGCGATCATTAGTACACTAGGGATGTTCTCACCCATTAAATAAAATTATGGTTTAGACTTAAATGGCGATCATTAGTACACTAGGGATGTTCTCACCCATTAAATAAAATTATGGTTTAGACTTAAATGGCGATCATTAGTACACTAGGGATGTTCTCACCCATTAAATAAAATTATGGTTTAGACTTAAATGGCGATCATTAGTACACTAGGGATGTTCTCACCCATTAAATAAAATTATGGTTTAGACTTAAATGGCGATCATTAGTACACTAGGGATGTTCTCACCCATTAAATAAAATTATGGTTTAGACTTAAATGGCGATCATTAGTACACTAGGGATGTTCTCACCCATTAAATAAAATTATGGTTTAGACTTAAATGGCGATCATTAGTACACTAGGGATGTTCTCACCCATTAAATAAAATTATGGTTTAGACTTAAATGGCGATCATTAGTACACTAGGGATGTTCTCACCCATTAAATAAAATTATGGTTTAGACTTAAATGGCGATCATTAGTACACTAGGGATGTTCTCACCCATTAAATAAAATTATGGTTTAGACTTAAATGGCGATCATTAGTACACTAGGGATGTTCTCACCCATTAAATAAAATTATGGTTTAGACTTAAATGGCGATCATTAGTACACTAGGGATGTTCTCACCCATTAAATAAAATTATGGTTTAGACTTAAATGGCGATCATTAGTACACTAGGGATGTTCTCACCCATTAAATAAAATTATGGTTTAGACTTAAATGGCGATCATTAGTACACTAGGGATGTTCTCACCCATTAAATAAAATTATGGTTTAGACTTAAATGGCGATCATTAGTACACTAGGGATGTTCTCACCCATTAAATAAAATTATGGTTTAGACTTAAATGGCGATCATTAGTACACTAGGGATGTTCTCACCCATTAAATAAAATTATGGTTTAGACTTAAATGGCGATCATTAGTACACTAGGGATGTTCTCACCCATTAAATAAAATTATGGTTTAGACTTAAATGGCGATCATTAGTACACTAGGGATGTTCTCACCCATTAAATAAAATTATGGTTTAGACTTAAATGGCGATCATTAGTACACTAGGGATGTTCTCACCCATTAAATAAAATTATGGTTTAGACTTAAATGGCGATCATTAGTACACTAGGGATGTTCTCACCCATTAAATAAAATTATGGTTTAGACTTAAATGGCGATCATTAGTACACTAGGGATGTTCTCACCCATTAAATAAAATTATGGTTTAGACTTAAATGGCGATCATTAGTACACTAGGGATGTTCTCACCCATTAAATAAAATTATGGTTTAGACTTAAATGGCGATCATTAGTACACTAGGGATGTTCTCACCCATTAAATAAAATTATGGTTTAGACTTAAATGGCGATCATTAGTACACTAGGGATGTTCTCACCCATTAAATAAAATTATGGTTTAGACTTAAATGGCGATCATTAGTACACTAGGGATGTTCTCACCCATTAAATAAAATTATGGTTTAGACTTAAATGGCGATCATTAGTACACTAGGGATGTTCTCACCCATTAAATAAAATTATGGTTTAGACTTAAATGGCGATCATTAGTACACTAGGGATGTTCTCACCCATTAAATAAAATTATGGTTTAGACTTAAATGGCGATCATTAGTACACTAGGGATGTTCTCACCCATTAAATAAAATTATGGTTTAGACTTAAATGGCGATCATTAGTACACTAGGGATGTTCTCACCCATTAAATAAAATTATGGTTTAGACTTAAATGGCGATCATTAGTACACTAGGGATGTTCTCACCCATTAAATAAAATTATGGTTTAGACTTAAATGGCGATCATTAGTACACTAGGGATGTTCTCACCCATTAAATAAAATTATGGTTTAGACTTAAATGGCGATCATTAGTACACTAGGGATGTTCTCACCCATTAAATAAAATTATGGTTTAGACTTAAATGGCGATCATTAGTACACTAGGGATGTTCTCACCCATTAAATAAAATTATGGTTTAGACTTAAATGGCGATCATTAGTACACTAGGGATGTTCTCACCCATTAAATAAAATTATGGTTTAGACTTAAATGGCGATCATTAGTACACTAGGGATGTTCTCACCCATTAAATAAAATTATGGTTTAGACTTAAATGGCGATCATTAGTACACTAGGGATGTTCTCACCCATTAAATAAAATTATGGTTTAGACTTAAATGGCGATCATTAGTACACTAGGGATGTTCTCACCCATTAAATAAAATTATGGTTTAGACTTAAATGGCGATCATTAGTACACTAGGGATGTTCTCACCCATTAAATAAAATTATGGTTTAGACTTAAATGGCGATCATTAGTACACTAGGGATGTTCTCACCCATTAAATAAAATTATGGTTTAGACTTAAATGGCGATCATTAGTACACTAGGGATGTTCTCACCCATTAAATAAAATTATGGTTTAGACTTAAATGGCGATCATTAGTACACTAGGGATGTTCTCACCCATTAAATAAAATTATGGTTTAGACTTAAATGGCGATCATTAGTACACTAGGGATGTTCTCACCCATTAAATAAAATTATGGTTTAGACTTAAATGGCGATCATTAGTACACTAGGGATGTTCTCACCCATTAAATAAAATTATGGTTTAGACTTAAATGGCGATCATTAGTACACTAGGGATGTTCTCACCCATTAAATAAAATTATGGTTTAGACTTAAATGGCGATCATTAGTACACTAGGGATGTTCTCACCCATTAAATAAAATTATGGTTTAGACTTAAATGGCGATCATTAGTACACTAGGGATGTTCTCACCCATTAAATAAAATTATGGTTTAGACTTAAATGGCGATCATTAGTACACTAGGGATGTTCTCACCCATTAAATAAAATTATGGTTTAGACTTAAATGGCGATCATTAGTACACTAGGGATGTTCTCACCCATTAAATAAAATTATGGTTTAGACTTAAATGGCGATCATTAGTACACTAGGGATGTTCTCACCCATTAAATAAAATTATGGTTTAGACTTAAATGGCGATCATTAGTACACTAGGGATGTTCTCACCCATTAAATAAAATTATGGTTTAGACTTAAATGGCGATCATTAGTACACTAGGGATGTTCTCACCCATTAAATAAAATTATGGTTTAGACTTAAATGGCGATCATTAGTACACTAGGGATGTTCTCACCCATTAAATAAAATTATGGTTTAGACTTAAATGGCGATCATTAGTACACTAGGGATGTTCTCACCCATTAAATAAAATTATGGTTTAGACTTAAATGGCGATCATTAGTACACTAGGGATGTTCTCACCCATTAAATAAAATTATGGTTTAGACTTAAATGGCGATCATTAGTACACTAGGGATGTTCTCACCCATTAAATAAAATTATGGTTTAGACTTAAATGGCGATCATTAGTACACTAGGGATGTTCTCACCCATTAAATAAAATTATGGTTTAGACTTAAATGGCGATCATTAGTACACTAGGGATGTTCTCACCCATTAAATAAAATTATGGTTTAGACTTAAATGGCGATCATTAGTACACTAGGGATGTTCTCACCCATTAAATAAAATTATGGTTTAGACTTAAATGGCGATCATTAGTACACTAGGGATGTTCTCACCCATTAAATAAAATTATGGTTTAGACTTAAATGGCGATCATTAGTACACTAGGGATGTTCTCACCCATTAAATAAAATTATGGTTTAGACTTAAATGGCGATCATTAGTACACTAGGGATGTTCTCACCCATTAAATAAAATTATGGTTTAGACTTAAATGGCGATCATTAGTACACTAGGGATGTTCTCACCCATTAAATAAAATTATGGTTTAGACTTAAATGGCGATCATTAGTACACTAGGGATGTTCTCACCCATTAAATAAAATTATGGTTTAGACTTAAATGGCGATCATTAGTACACTAGGGATGTTCTCACCCATTAAATAAAATTATGGTTTAGACTTAAATGGCGATCATTAGTACACTAGGGATGTTCTCACCCATTAAATAAAATTATGGTTTAGACTTAAATGGCGATCATTAGTACACTAGGGATGTTCTCACCCATTAAATAAAATTATGGTTTAGACTTAAATGGCGATCATTAGTACACTAGGGATGTTCTCACCCATTAAATAAAATTATGGTTTAGACTTAAATGGCGATCATTAGTACACTAGGGATGTTCTCACCCATTAAATAAAATTATGGTTTAGACTTAAATGGCGATCATTAGTACACTAGGGATGTTCTCACCCATTAAATAAAATTATGGTTTAGACTTAAATGGCGATCATTAGTACACTAGGGATGTTCTCACCCATTAAATAAAATTATGGTTTAGACTTAAATGGCGATCATTAGTACACTAGGGATGTTCTCACCCATTAAATAAAATTATGGTTTAGACTTAAATGGCGATCATTAGTACACTAGGGATGTTCTCACCCATTAAATAAAATTATGGTTTAGACTTAAATGGCGATCATTAGTACACTAGGGATGTTCTCACCCATTAAATAAAATTATGGTTTAGACTTAAATGGCGATCATTAGTACACTAGGGATGTTCTCACCCATTAAATAAAATTATGGTTTAGACTTAAATGGCGATCATTAGTACACTAGGGATGTTCTCACCCATTAAATAAAATTATGGTTTAGACTTAAATGGCGATCATTAGTACACTAGGGATGTTCTCACCCATTAAATAAAATTATGGTTTAGACTTAAATGGCGATCATTAGTACACTAGGGATGTTCTCACCCATTAAATAAAATTATGGTTTAGACTTAAATGGCGATCATTAGTACACTAGGGATGTTCTCACCCATTAAATAAAATTATGGTTTAGACTTAAATGGCGATCATTAGTACACTAGGGATGTTCTCACCCATTAAATAAAATTATGGTTTAGACTTAAATGGCGATCATTAGTACACTAGGGATGTTCTCACCCATTAAATAAAATTATGGTTTAGACTTAAATGGCGATCATTAGTACACTAGGGATGTTCTCACCCATTAAATAAAATTATGGTTTAGACTTAAATGGCGATCATTAGTACACTAGGGATGTTCTCACCCATTAAATAAAATTATGGTTTAGACTTAAATGGCGATCATTAGTACACTAGGGATGTTCTCACCCATTAAATAAAATTATGGTTTAGACTTAAATGGCGATCATTAGTACACTAGGGATGTTCTCACCCATTAAATAAAATTATGGTTTAGACTTAAATGGCGATCATTAGTACACTAGGGATGTTCTCACCCATTAAATAAAATTATGGTTTAGACTTAAATGGCGATCATTAGTACACTAGGGATGTTCTCACCCATTAAATAAAATTATGGTTTAGACTTAAATGGCGATCATTAGTACACTAGGGATGTTCTCACCCATTAAATAAAATTATGGTTTAGACTTAAATGGCGATCATTAGTACACTAGGGATGTTCTCACCCATTAAATAAAATTATGGTTTAGACTTAAATGGCGATCATTAGTACACTAGGGATGTTCTCACCCATTAAATAAAATTATGGTTTAGACTTAAATGGCGATCATTAGTACACTAGGGATGTTCTCACCCATTAAATAAAATTATGGTTTAGACTTAAATGGCGATCATTAGTACACTAGGGATGTTCTCACCCATTAAATAAAATTATGGTTTAGACTTAAATGGCGATCATTAGTACACTAGGGATGTTCTCACCCATTAAATAAAATTATGGTTTAGACTTAAATGGCGATCATTAGTACACTAGGGATGTTCTCACCCATTAAATAAAATTATGGTTTAGACTTAAATGGCGATCATTAGTACACTAGGGATGTTCTCACCCATTAAATAAAATTATGGTTTAGACTTAAATGGCGATCATTTGTACACTAGGGATGTTCTCACCCATTAAATAAAATTATGGTTTAGACTTAAATGGCGATCATTAGTACACTAGGGATGTTCTCACCCATTAAATAAAATTATGGTTTAGACTTAAATGGCGATCATTAGTACACTAGGGATGTTCTCACCCATTAAATAAAATATGGTTTAGACTTAAATGGCGATCATTGTACACTAGGGATGTTCTCACCCATTAAATAAAATTATGGTTTAGACTTAAATGGCGATCATTAGTACACTAGGGATGTTCTCACCCATTAAATAAAATTATGGTTTAGACTTAAATGGCGATCATTAGTACACTAGGGATGTTCTCACCCATTAAATAAAATTATGGTTTAGACTTAAATGGCGATCATTAGTACACTAGGGATGTTCTCACCCATTAAATAAAATTATGGTTTAGACTTAAATGGCGATCATTAGTACACTAGGGATGTTCTCACCCATTAAATAAAATTATGGTTTAGACTTAAATGGCGATCATTAGTACACTAGGGATGTTCTCACCCATTAAATAAAATTATGGTTTAGACTTAAATGGCGATCATTAGTACACTAGGGATGTTCTCACCCATTAAATAAAATTATGGTTTAGACTTAAATGGCGATCATTAGTACACTAGGGATGTTCTCACCCATTAAATAAAATTATGGTTTAGACTTAAATGGCGATCATTAGTACACTAGGGATGTTCTCACCCATTAAATAAAATTATGGTTTAGACTTAAATGGCGATCATTTGTACACTAGGGATGTTCTCACCCATTAAATAAAATTATGGTTTAGACTTAAATGGCGATCATTAGTACACTAGGGATGTTCTCACCCATTAAATAAAATTATGGTTTAGACTTAAATGGCGATCATTAGTACACTAGGGATGTTCTCACCCATTAAATAAACGTATGGTTTAGACTTAAATGGCGATCATTAGTACACTAGGGATGTTCTCACCCATTAAATAAAATTATGGTTTAGACTTAAATGGCGATCATTAGTACACTAGGGATGTTCTCACCCATTAAATAAAATTATGGTTTAGACTTAAATGGCGATCATTAGTACACTAGGGATGTTCTCACCCATTAAATAAAATTATGGTTTAGACTTAAATGGCGATCATTAGTACACTAGGGATGTTCTCACCCATTAAATAAAATTATGGTTTAGACTTAAATGGCGATCATTAGTACACTAGGGATGTTCTCACCCATTAAATAAAATTATGGTTTAGACTTAAATGGCGATCATTAGTACACTAGGGATGTTCTCACCCATTAAATAAAATATGGTTTAGACTTAAATGGCGATCATTAGTACACTAGGGATGTTCTCACCCATTAAATAAAATTATGGTTTAGACTTAAATGGCGATCATTAGTACACTAGGGATGTTCTCACCCATTAAATAAAATTATGGTTTAGACTTAAATGGCGATCATTAGTACACTAGGGATGTTCTCACCCATTAAATAAAATTATGGTTTAGACTTAAATGGCGATCATTAGTACACTAGGGATGTTCTCACCCATTAAATAAAATTATGGTTTAGACTTAAATGGCGATCATTAGTACACTAGGGATGTTCTCACCCATTAAATAAAATTATGGTTTAGACTTAAATGGCGATCATTAGTACACTAGGGATGTTCTCACCCACTAAATAAAATTATGGTTTAGACTTAAATGGCGATCATTAGTACACTAGGGATGTTCTCACCCACTAAATAAAATTATGGTTTAGACTTAAATGGCGATCATTAGTACACTAGGGATGTTCTCACCCATTAAATAAAATTATGGTTTAGACTTAAATGGCGATCATTAGTACACTAGGGATGTTCTCACCCATTAAATAAAATTATGGTTTAGACTTAAATGGCGATCATTAGTACACTAGGGATGTTCTCACCCATTAAATAAAACGTATGGTTTAGACTTAAATGGCGATCATTAGTACACTAGGGATGTTCTCACCCATTAAATAAAATTATGGTTTAGACTTAAATGGCGATCATTAGTACACTAGGGATGTTCTCACCCATTAAATAAAATTATGGTTTAGACTTAAATGGCGATCATTAGTACACTAGGGATGTTCTCACCCATTAAATAAAATTATGGTTTAGACTTAAATGGCGATCATTAGTACACTAGGGATGTTCTCACCCATTAAATAAAATTATGGTTTAGACTTAAATGGCGATCATTAGTACACTAGGGATGTTCTCACCCATTAAATAAACGTATGGTTTAGACTTAAATGGCGATCATTAGTACACTAGGGATGTTCTCACCCATTAAATAAAATTATGGTTTAGACTTAAATGGCGATCATTAGTACACTAGGGATGTTCTCACCCATTAAATAAATTATGGTTTAGACTTAAATGGCGATCATTAGTACACTAGGGATGTTCTCACCCATTAAATAAAATTATGGTTTAGACTTAAATGGCGATCATTAGTACACTAGGGATGTTCTCACCCATTAAATAAAATTATGGTTTAGACTTAAATGGCGATCATTAGTACACTAGGGATGTTCTCACCCACTTAAATAAAATTATGGTTTAGACTTAAATGGCGATCATTAGTACACTAGGGATGTTCTCACCCATTAAATAAAATTATGGTTTAGACTTAAATGGCGATCATTAGTACACTAGGGATGTTCTCACCCATTAAATAAACGTATGGTTTAGACTTAAATGGCGATCATTAGTACACTAGGGATGTTCTCACCCATTAAATAAAATTATGGTTTAGACTTAAATGGCGATCATTAGTACACTAGGGATGTTCTCACCCATTAAATAAAATTATGGTTTAGACTTAAATGGCGATCATTAGTACACTAGGGATGTTCTCACCCATTAAATAAAATTATGGTTTAGACTTAAATGGCGATCATTAGTACACTAGGGATGTTCTCACCCATTAAATAAAATTATGGTTTAGACTTAAATGGCGATCATTAGTACACTAGGGATGTTCTCACCCATTAAATAAAATTATGGTTTAGACTTAAATGGCGATCATTAGTACACTAGGGATGTTCTCACCCATTAAATAAAATTATGGTTTAGACTTAAATGGCGATCATTAGTACACTAGGGATGTTCTCACCCATTAAATAAAATTATGGTTTAGACTTAAATGGCGATCATTAGTACACTAGGGATGTTCTCACCCATTAAATAAAATTATGGTTTAGACTTAAATGGCGATCATTAGTACACTAGGGATGTTCTCACCCATTAAATAAACGTATGGTTTAGACTTAAATGGCGATCATTAGTACACTAGGGATGTTCTCACCCATTAAATAAAATTATGGTTTAGACTTAAATGGCGATCATTAGTACACTAGGGATGTTCTCACCCATTAAATAAAATATGGTTTAGACTTAAATGGCGATCATTAGTACACTAGGGATGTTCTCACCCATTAAATAAAATTATGGTTTAGACTTAAATGGCGATCATTAGTACACTAGGGATGTTCTCACCCATTAAATAAAATTATGGTTTAGACTTAAATGGCGATCATTAGTACACTAGGGATGTTCTCACCCATTAAATAAACGTATGGTTTAGACTTAAATGGCGATCATTAGTACACTAGGGATGTTCTCACCCATTAAATAAAATTATGGTTTAGACTTAAATGGCGATCATTAGTACACTAGGGATGTTCTCACCCATTAAATAAAATTATGGTTTAGACTTAAATGGCGATCATTAGTACACTAGGGATGTTCTCACCCATTAAATAAATTATGGTTTAGACTTAAATGGCGATCATTAGTACACTAGGGATGTTCTCACCCATTAAATAAATTATGGTTTAGACTTAAATGGCGATCATTAGTACACTAGGGATGTTCTCACCCATTAAATAAAATTATGGTTTAGACTTAAATGGCGATCATTAGTACACTAGGGATGTTCTCACCCATTAAAAAAATTATGGTTTAGACTTAAATGGCGATCATTAGTACACTAGGGATGTTCTCACCCATTAAATAAACGTATGGTTTAGACTTAAATGGCGATCATTAGTACACTAGGGATGTTCTCACCCATAAATAAAATTATGGTTTAGACTTAAATGGCGATCATTAGTACACTAGGGATGTTCTCACCCATTAAATAAAATATGGTTTAGACTTAAATGGCGATCATTAGTACACTAGGGATGTTCTCACCCACTAAATAAACGTATGGTTTAGACTTAAATGGCGATCATTAGTACACTAGGGATGTTCTCACCCATTAAATAAAATTATGGTTTAGACTTAAATGGCGATCATTAGTACACTAGGGATGTTCTCACCCATTAAATAAAATTATGTTTAGACTTAAATGGCGATCATTAGTACACTAGGGATGTTCTCACCCATTAAATAAAATTATGGTTTAGACTTAAATGGCGATCATTAGTACACTAGGATGTTCTCACCCATTAAATAAACGTATGGTTTAGACTTAAATGGCGATCATTAGTACACTAGGGATGTTCTCACCCATTAAATAAAATTATGGTTTAGACTTAAATGGCGATCATTAGTACACTAGGGATGTTCTCACCCATTAAATAAAATTATGGTTTAGACTTAAATGGCGATCATTAGTACACTAGGGATGTTCTCACCCATTAAATAAAATTATGGTTTAGACTTAAATGGCGATCATTAGTACACTAGGGATGTTCTCACCCATTAAATAAAATTATGGTTTAGACTTAAATGGCGATCATTAGTACACTAGGGATGTTCTCACCCATTAAATAAAATATGGTTTAGACTTAAATGGCGATCATTAGTACACTAGGGATGTTCTCACCCATTAAATAAAATTATGGTTTAGACTTAAATGGCGATCATTAGTACACTAGGGATGTTCTCACCCATTAAATAAAATTGGGTTTAGACTTAAATGGCGATCATTAGTACACTAGGGATGTTCTCACCCATTAAATAAAATTATGGTTTAGACTTAAATGGCGATCATTAGTACACTAGGGATGTTCTCACCCATTAAATAAAATTATGGTTTAGACTTAAATGGCGATCATTAGTACACTAGGGATGTTCTCACCCATTAAATAAAATTATGGTTTAGACTTAAATGGCGATCATTAGTACACTAGGGATGTTCTCACCCATTAAATAAAATTATGGTTTAGACTTAAATGGCGATCATTAGTACACTAGGGATGTTCTCACCCATTAAATAAAATTATGGTTTAGACTTAAATGGCGATCATTAGTACACTAGGGATGTTCTCACCCATTAAATAAAATTATGGTTTAGACTTAAATGGCGATCATTAGTACACTAGGGATGTTCTCACCCACTTAAACGTATGGTTTAGACTTAAATGCGGATTTAAACCACCTTTTAAGATTGTACTCAAATTCCAACTCATGACTAGCAATCTAACATATTATCCGTCGTTTTTCTCATCGCATAAATATTTCTAATCTTACTCAAAACTAACTGTATTGAGGGATTATTTGTCGAGGTGCTAGAGGAAATAAAGCTATGGGATCTCTTTCGGAGGAGCTGGTATGCGAGAGTAGGATGCGGTAGAAAGAGATTGGATAAGGGAGATGAGAGGAAGGGAAGGGGAGGAGAGAATAAAGCAATTATCACAGATTAATTATTGAAAAAATTAAAGAAAAGCAAAAAACTTAGCGTCGATTTCATATGTTGAATATGGATAATTCAACGCTAGCAAAATTTTTTGCGCAAATATCCAATTGACCAATAGATTTGCTAATCAACTGACCAATGGTCATCCTGTCTCTCGCTTAGACGCTAACCAATAGACTTACTAATCAGCTGACCAATGTCATCCTCCCTCTCTCTTAGACGCTAACCAGTAGACTTACTAATCAACTGACCAATGGTCATCCTCTCTCTCTCTCTTTAGACGCTAGTGTTATTTTCGAAAATGATCGCTAAATGAAGTGACCATCAAAAATAGAAGAATTCTCTTCGATATGCATATCGAACATGTTGCATAGATGACATAAATACTTGAAACTATCGGTCATCGATGCGTCTAATATTCCTTTAGCCATCCGAAGTAATTCTATTCGGAGATAGCCGCCATCGCTGCTTAACTTTCGAAGCAATAACGCATTTATCGGTTTGAATTTTTCTCTTCGCACTCCATCCACTACGGTATCTCATAGCGCAATAATACGTGAGAATTTCAATTTTCGATCAATTTTTGATAGCGTTTTAAAACGTTTCGAATTTTTCATTTACTAAATAGAAATTATTTCGAATTATTTAATTCAAAAAATAAAATTATATTTTATTAATTAAATAAAATAAAATAATACTATAAAGCTATTATAAAGATAGCATATGATAAAACTATGAAAAATTGAATTTTTTCCTTTTTTTTTAAGAGGAAATTTCCGCTATTTCTTTTTATATATTTATATTTATTAGAAGGGAATTTCATATATTTTTATCATTTAGTGATTTTATTAGATTAATATTAAAGTTATGAATTATTCGATGGGTTTTTCGTTTTGCTTTCAAAGTTAATTTTATTTAAGTAATAGGAGAAAAGAGTTACTTTGAATTTTTGCTTCTCATATATTTGGAGCAAAACGAGAGCGGATAGGTGGCGAAGATGGGAAGGGGAATGATGGGGGACAGAGGAGTTGGAACATAACGAGATGGGATAGGTGGGGGGGATGGAAGGGGAGTGATGGGGGGAAGAGGAGTTGGAACATAACGAGATGGGATAGGTGGGGGGGATGGAAGGGGAGTGATGGAGGGAAGAGGAGTTGGGACGTAACGCGAGGGGATAGGTGGCGGAGATGGAAAGGGAGTGACCGAGGACGGAGAAGTTGGAATATAACGAGAGGGATTATCTGGAGGGGATGGAAGGGGAGTGATGGGGGACAAAGGAGGAGTGAAGCTGTCATAAAGAAATAGCACTATTTAACGATATAGGACCGTCTCACAGACTTATAAATAATCGAGAAAATCGATCATTTCGATATAAATTACACATATAACCGAAAAATTAGCTGTCGTTATAATATAAAACTCATCTGAACATTAACGGGTGATCGATGTTTGCAATAATACCGATCGATGATCCGGACCGTCATCTATGCGAGTTGACGATTCATTTTAATATCGATCGATGATCCGGACCGTCATCTATGCGAGTTGACGATTCATTTTAATATCAATCGATGATCCGATGATCCGTCATCTATACGAGTTGACGATTCATTTAATCGATTTTTAATGAGCACAACTAAAACGTCGAGTTAACGATGTATTTTAGTGCAAATTTTGCGATATTTTTTCATATTCATTATGAGATCGTATACCTTTTTCTCCACGTCGATTATTATCTTGTGGTATTTTGTTAATGGAGGGGGGGGGGGGGGGGGAGGGGGGGGGGGGTGATCCTTGGGGGGGTGGATTTTGATCCTTGCTAGGGTATTTTCTATGAGGAGGAAGAGGTGGATGGATTGTGATCCTTGATATTTTCCATGAGGGAGGAAAAGGTTTCCTTGCTAGGGTATTTTCTATGAGGGAGGAAGAGGTGGATGGATTATCCTTGCTGAGGTATTTTCTATGAGGGAGGGGAAGGTGGATGGATCATGATCCTTGAGGGTATTTTCTATGAATTGTGATCCTTGCTGAGGTATTTTCCATGATGTTTATGATCTTGCTAGGGTATATTTTAATGAGGGAGGAAGATTTGGATGGATTGTGATATTTGTTGGGATTTTATGAGGGAGGAAGAGGTGGATGGATTGTGATCCTTGCTAGGGTATTTTCTATGAGGGAGGAAGAGGTGGATGGATTGTGATCCTTGCTGAGGTATTTTCTATGAGGGGAAGAGGTGGATGGATTGTGATCCTTGCTGAGGGTATTTTCCATGAGGGAGGGAAGGTGGATGGATTGTGATCCTTGCTGAGGTATTTTCTATGAGGGAGGGAAGGTGGATGGATTATGATCCTTGCTGAGGTATTTTCTATGAGGGAGGGAAGAGTGGATGGATTGTGATCCTTGCTAGGGTATTTTCTATGAGGGAGGAAGAGGTGGATGGATTGTGATCCTTGCTGAGGTATTTTCTATGAGGAGGAAGAGGTGGATGGATGATCCTTGCTAGGTATTTTCTATGAGGGAGGGAAGGTGGATGGATTGTGATCCTTGCTAGGTATTTTCTATGAGGGAGGAAAAGGTGGATGGATTATGATCCTTGCTAGGGTATTTTCTATGAGGGAGGAAGAGGTGGATGGATTATGATCCTTGCTAGGGTATTTTCTATGAGGGAGGTGGAGAGGTGGATGGATGGATGATCCTTGCTGAGGTATTTTCTATGAGGGAGGAAGAGGTGGATGGATCATGATCCTTGCTAGGGTATTTTCTATGAGGGAGGAAGAGGTGGATGGATTGTGATCCTTGCTGAGGTATTTTCTATGAGGGAGGGGAAGGTGGATGGATTGTGATCCTTGCTAGGGTATTTTCTATGAGGGAGGAAAGGGTGGATGAATTATGATCCTTGCTGAGGTATTTTCTATGAGGGAGGGGAAGGTGGATGGATTGTGATCCTTGCTAGGGTATTTTCTATGAGGGAGGAAGAGGTGGATGGATTGTGATCCTTGCTAGGGTATTTTCTATGAGGGAGGGGAAGGTGGATGGATCATGATCCTTGCTAGGGTATTTTCTATGAGGGAGGAAGAGGTGGATGGATTGTGATCCTTGCTGAGGTATTTTCTATGAGGGAGGGGAGGTGGATGGATTGTGATCCTTGCTGGGTATTTTCCATGAGGAGGAAAGGTGGATGGATTATGATCCTTGCTAGGGTATTTTCTATGAGGGAGGGGAAGGTGGATGGATTGTGATCCTTGCTGAGGTATTTTCCATGAAGGAGGAAAAGGTGGATGGATTGGGAGGATCACAGTCGTTTCTGGATCGTATAAATTGGGATTTTTTTTGTTTTTATATTAATATATTTCATCAATGTGAAAATGAGTATAATGGAGAAGTTGGCTTCAATATCAGTTCGTTTTGGAGTAATTTTTGGAAATATATATATAATTTTTGGTTTAATTTGCTTTGTATTTTATATTGAGATATAATCACTGTTGTATTTCTCGTTAACGGTTTATTAATTTACCTCAAAAAACGATATTTAACGTGGAATTTTTTGCCGAAATCTTAGGTGAAAGGTATGCTTAACCTCAATTATTAATTATAAATTAATTAGTTATTAATAGTTAGTGAGATGGATAGGGGAGGAGAAAGGACGTGAGGAGGGAGACATGTCGTCTCGAACGTTCCGATGCTATTATTTAGTTCCGTAAATCAATGAGGGATACCTTAGAGGCTATATGTCCAATATCCTTATGGTGTCGAATTTCCGTCGGTTTTTTGTTTTTTTCTTCAAGATTCGGAGATTTAAACAATTAACGACACGTGACAAAAGCGCCGTTTTCGGTTTTTAATCTTTTCTAATTAGATTATTTCTTAATTATTGAGAGCATAAATATCGATAGTTTTTTTTGATGGAATTTTTTCATTTCCATTGGATTTTCCAAATTTTAGTTATTAATCGTTGATAGAAACAATACAATAAGATTATCAGTTGTGATTGGCGAGAGTGAGAAATTGTCGAAGCTTAATTATGCCTTAGTATAGATTTTACTGTTCAGTTTTTTCTTTTAACTAGTATTTTGGCCTCGTTTTCTTATCGTAATATCCGGTATCCTGAAGAGGGGTTACATTCTTCATGGATCAGTTTCCGTTGACGAAATGATCCTATACGTTTAATCGATGACTGCTGATCGATGACTGCTGTAATAGTTGAAAAACTTCAGATCATGAATCACTGATCCATAGATTTTTACCCGTCTATAGTTGTTAAGAATCGATGAATCATACGCTAGTTATTACTACATCCGTATTTCCTCCGAATAGTCGAGGATCTAAGGCCCAAGAATCAGTTATCCGATAGATAAGTGCTGGCTATGATAATTGGGGATCTATGGCTCATGAATAGATTATTGGAGGGTTGATTCGCTCAAATAATTAGTGAAATATGAGCCATGAAGCAGTAATTAATAGACGGATAACCCTGTAAGAGTCGAAGATCTATAGTCTAACAAAAGTGCATAGTGGACTTGTTACAGACGTTCCTATTTCAACGGCTCAACTCGGAGATCGGAGAATATATATAGAAATATTAATTTGTATAGTCTCAAATATGATTAATTATAGTGAAATGTATTGTTAGAGGACTAATTAGAGCGGGGTCGGAGTTCGGAGTTGTTTATTCATATCGGAGTCGATCGGATAGGCGGATTTTTTGCGAAAATCTCAGAAGTATGATTGAAATGGAGTTCCACTAAGGAGCTTTTTTGTGCTTTTTGGTTCTTTCGCCAAGGAAGTGGAGCATTTGAAAGAATCAGGATCATTCGACGGAAGAGTTCATTGCTTGTGATTCAATAGATTTAATCATTTCGATGGTTAAAAGTCGACAATTCGATGAATAAAGATTGCTTCTTAAGGCTTTCTTATTAAGTAATAAAATATTTTTTAAATCTTTCGAATTTAGTGCAGAAATTCGAATTTAATTCGAATATAATTGGAAATAATTGTATAATAACGATTTGTTTGTTGATTGTCGCATTAATAGTCGATTTTCTTTAATTAATAAAGTTATGAATAATTAAGTTAATTTACAGGTAAAGCCTTAATTAGTGGAATTTATTTGCAGGTAAAGCCATAAAAACTTTTTTTTTTGGGAGGTTATGATGGCTGATAAAGGTGGAATAAATGTAGCTCAGCATCATATTCCTCCACCAAAAACACAAGGTGCTGCTACAGGTGGGCAACAACTATCGGCTACTGCTGGACAATTTATCGATAAAATCGATCCGTTTTCTAAAAGGTATAGTTGAATTTTTTTGAGGATATTGAAATCTAAAGTATTAATATATATAGGAGGGAATTCTATGGTTACAGTTTTGAGATTATTAGGATTTAGGCACGTAATTATTATAGAATATAAATGTGGATATAGATTTTATAGTATTGAGGTTAGAAAAGTTTATTTCGTTGTTTTGTTTTGTTGTTTTTTTTTTTTTTTTTTTCTTAAGGGGATATTTGTTGATTTACGAATAAATTCACTTTTTCTTTAATCTTTCATGCGTAAATATTTTTGCGCATAGAATTTTGATTAGCAATGAGAAAATTGTCTAAAGCCATTGGTAAACGCAGAAATTGTCTTATTTCGGCGAGCGGAAACCTCAGCGATTCGTTATTGATGTTCATTTCTCGGAGGGGATAGGAGGAGGAGGAAGATGGAGGATGGAGGATAGAAAGGCTAAAATATAGTTGATAAGCAATATCGTATAAAAAATGACCCTTTTTTGCCGATAAAAATTCCCAATCAGCGAACAGCTAGTAATTTTCTTTTTTAAATCTACTGAAGTAAGCTAGAAACGATCAACGTGGTCATGAAAGAGAGCGAAGTATATTAATCGGAGGGAATGATAAGGTAGCTGACGAGGGAAAGGCATCGAAAGCGATCTGTCGGCCGTCCGGTTCTGAGAGAATTACCTGGATTTACCGGCGCTGGTAGCTCTTGCTTAGTAAAATTCTTAAACGTAATAATGTGGTACACTTAATTACTTGATATGAAGATTTCTTTGGGATAGCAATCGAAAGGAATTTAAGTACGCTTGAATAGGCCTTGGTGGGTCTAAGACTTTGAAATATTTGATTTGAGGGGAGAGGGAGAGTGGAGGGGAAGGAGGGGGTAGAGCTTTAATGTTGGCATGGAAGTCGTTTGTTTCAGTTTTTGTTTTATTTCTAATTAGGATTATTTTCAGAGGAACGAGCAAAAGACGTCGTAGATTGGTGAACAGTAGCAGGTATCATCCAGAGAATGAGCCTGAATTGATACAGTTGCCTCTAATCAAAGGTTAGCATCACTGGTGGAAACCCTTTAAAGAGTTTTTTCCAGCGAAGTTTTTTTTTCAGTGGAAAGAATGGGAGAGGGGGAGGGGTAATTTCACCGATTATTACTGAAAAGGGATCCTATAAAGTTATAGTAAATTCCCCTCACTGATTTTCAATATATTCGATTATATTTTCTAATTAAAATGATGGTTTTAGGGAAATATTTCATTTTGGATGGATTTAAGGAAATTCTCTAATTGAATTTTCATATTTATTGAGTTATTATCGTTTGTTGAAAGATGATTGTGTTCACTTTGTTCTTTCAGATACACCTTTCGCAGATCAGCCAGCCCTTGTAATCCAAAAGTTGCAACAATGCCAGAAAATTTTCGACTTCTACGATCCAGTTGCTCAACTCAAAAGCAAAGAGGTCCTCAATTCATTAAGAAATAATTAGCAGTTGTCTAATTAACATAAACGAGTTTCGTAAAATATTTCATTTTATTATATAAGATGATGGTTGAGATTGATTTGTAAGTGGATTGAGGTAGCACTTCTGGTACTCTTGGATAGATCAAAATTCCAGCTCTTTTCAGTTTGTTTTTGATGAATGAAGAGGGCTAAATTGTCTGAGCTTCCAATAGTTCCTTGATGGGGGAGGGGGAGGGGACAAGGGGAGATGAAGTTGCAGTCTGATTTCAGAATATGTTCGCAAACGGATCCAGAGAACTATCCGGACAGAAAGACCAGGAAGAGAAGAAGAAAACTGCAGGAAATAGGAAAATACGCATTAGTTCCAATGAAAAGGCGGATTTTTGTGTCAAATTGTAATTCAAAGTTGAGATTGCATTGCGTTTTCCATTGAAAGTTCTGTTACTGCAGTGATCATAAGACTTTTCCGGCCTTAAACCGTGTTGGCGAAGGAGGGAGGTCGCTAGAGGATTCGGCGTATCCTTCTATGGCTGCGATATTGATGGGAAATGCGCATACAGCGTTTTTTTTTAAGATCAAACGTGCAGCGTTGAACGAGCTAATCGACCATATAACGACTGTGAAAGGCGCTATAACGGAGCCGGTTTATCCGGAAGTTATAAAGATGGTGTCGAAGAATATATTTCGCGTTCTACCGCCGTCTGATAACTCCGAGTTCGATCCGGAAGAAGATGAGCCGACGCTGGAGGTGTCATGGCCTCATTTACAGGTGCACCTTTACGTTAATAGGTGCTTATTTTCAAGAAAACAGAATTGTGATGACATCGTTGCTTCACTGAGGGTTTTTTTTTGTTGATCGAGGTCGAGTTGAAGTGATACTTCATATTTTGTGTTAATGAAAGGTAGAGAGTCGTTTTTAATGAAACAAAAGCTCCGCTTAAGTAGTTTAGATTTTGTTGATTTTCTGTCGATAACAGTATTTGCGGAAGTTCATTCATCGTTGCGAATTTTGAGGTTATTTGTCGCTTCAGCTGAGGATAATTAATTAATTTTATTTTAGCTTGTTTATGAGCTGTTTCTTCGCTTTTTGGAATCTCCCGACTTCCAAGCGGCTACTGGAAAAAAATACATTGATCAACGTTTCGTCCTTAACGTAAGTAATAGAGAAACCGATTATCTGCTAGTGAGTGATAATTAATCTTTAAGTAAACGTTTTTGTAAGATTGATAGCGAATTTCATTTTGCAATCTGCTGTTAATAATTATCGGATAGGCTAGCCTTAGGTTGATTTTTCTTGTCATGGTTCAAACGCGGTCTCTGTAGAGCTAGAAGAGAGGGGACGAAGAGATATTTCGGGAGATTTGATCGGTAACTGCTGGTGTAAATGTCCCGATCGAATCGGCGAAGGTACAGCACCATTCTATCACCGACGTGTAGATGATGCATGTTCAGATGTGTGGGTAGTGCCGTCTTCTGGAAAGCGATGGCATGGTAGAGTTGTGGGCAGAGTGCATAATCGCTAATGGGGTGTAATGTAGGATCATCCTACGCTATGACGGGGTTGGCTGTGAATGAGAACTGCTGTCTTTAAGAATTGTGTGATGGAATACTTGGATATGCTTTTAAGCTTTTAATTCGACTTGAAAATCACCGCAGAATTTAAATCTCGTGAAATGGCAGCGGTCTTTGCCTTTTCTTCCGATCCAGTAACAAGATTTTTGTTGTAATGAAAAGTAGAGGGAGGGTGGTGAATTCAATTAACGATAATTTATGGTCAAAATATATTATTTGTATTTAATATAAGCAGCAATATTTATAAATAAAATTTAAAGTTTAGTTGCTTGATCTATTCGATTCGGAAGATCCACGAGAGCGAGATTTCCTCAAAACGGTACTGCATAGAATCTATGGCAAATTTCTTGGTCTGAGAGCTTTTATCAGGAAGCAGATCAACAATATGTTTTTATCGTAAGTTATTACCTCTATTGTTTAGCGGATAGGCTTCTTTGATTGGTCTCAAATCGGGAAATAGATGGAGTTTCTTGTAATTAGATGTATTGGATAGAAGTGTGGGTATGGATATCGAAAAATGAAAGGATCGAGTAAAGAAGTAGAAAGCGGCGATTATTTCTACTTCCTAGTTTTTCGCAAAAGAAACTGTCAACCTTTAGTAGAAGTGACGTTTTTTTTGAATATTTCGATACAATATTGTATTTTTAATATTTCGATATTTTGTGGAAGGTAATGGAAAAAATGATATTATATTAAGGCTTTCTATCATGAAGGGATTGATGAAGGTATCGGTAGCAGATCGGTTGAGAAATGAGGGAAACAGTGGGATAGAGTGGGTGGCAGTGATTAAGAGGGTTCTCGAAATAGAGTAGTAGCCGTGCCATTTGGTGGATTATCACATGGTATGGAGAAAAAATTGATCGGTGCTCTGAAATAAGTGGGAGATTGTTACTACGTATAGGCAGCTGACGTTGTTAAAGAGAGAAATTATTATCGCAGAAGGATTTTAAGCACTTACATATATGATTGGCTGTCGATGACGATCCGTTTGATCCTCTCTGAATGAGCTTTATGAGGGTAGGTTTGTACTTTTAGAATAACGAGAGGGGAGGGGGTGAGGTCGATGTTGCTGATATTAAGTGCTAACTGAAGCGGCCTGGTTGTAGAGAAGGGATTTGTTGCTTATTAGGCTGAGATAAGAGACAGATCAAGGATGAAATGGTCGAATATTGCTGTCGTTGAAAATGTTGACTTATTTCGCTGACGTTGAAAAATGCATTGATATTGTTGTAACAGATTTCAGCTGTACGTTCTTCGAAAGAAAAGGACGTGGAAACAGAGGGGAGGAGGATGTTAATGTTAGGTACAGTAGGCTATGTATCTAATGGTAGTTGCTACGAACTGGATGCACTAGACAACGGTGGTGAAGTTTTTTCAGTGAGGAGTCCAGGTTGAATGCTGCTTCGGTCAAAGCTGTAGTAGAGTGGCAGGTATAAACCAGTTTCCTCCTTAAAGTGCTGTTGCGAATTCGATTTCGTGATTGCGATTCGTATAGTAGCTTCAAGTTGAGCTGTATGAAAGGTATCTGACCTTGTTGAACACTTCGCATCCAGTCGTTGCTCTTTGCGCCGTTCGTTCTTTCTTTTTTTAAACAGATAGCAACTGGATGAGATTATTCGACATATTTGGTTATTTAGGATACAAGGTGGCTGAAGATCTGGTATCCCGGGGAACTCTGCGAATTTTCAGTACAAAGTCTTTTTTCTTTCTTTTTAGCTTTGCGTAGTTGCGAGATTTTTTCTCGTATTATAAATATATCATGTTCATATATATATATATATATATATATATATATATATATATATATATATATATATATATATATATATATATATATATATATATATATACATATATATATATATATATATATATATATATATATGTATATATAGCGTATATACACGTCGAGCCTTTATATGTGTTTGGTTAAATAATTTTTTCGTAGCATTCGTTTTACAGCTTTGTATTCGAAACGGATTCGTTCAATGGGGTCGGCGAATTGCTCGAAATTCTTGGAAGGTAAATTGTGATTTGTTTCTTTAGCACGCATATTAGCATTATATGAAGCGTTATTGTATCCGGAAAAGTTTTCCGGAGATGCGGAAAAAGGAGCGATGTATGCGGAAAGGGTCGTTTCTGTATTTCGATACTATGTGGTATGAGCAAATCATAGGATTTTGGAGTCGAAACGTTGAGATTTGGAAGCTGCTCCGATGTTGCGAATGCGATGTGATTGTAGAGTTTGTTATATATCAGCACTTGATCGTTGCTGCGTATTTGCCTTCGATAATGTTTCGATCAAAAGGCACAAAAATGATGATCCCACTTTACTTGAGTTTAATGGCAAATTATTTTTGCAGTATAATAAATGGTTTCGCTTTGCCGTTGAAGCAAGAGCATAAAGTTTTCTTGGTGAAGGTACTGCTACCGCTCCATAAGCCTCGATGCCTTAGCCTATATCATGCTCAGGTTTGCCCGCTTGTTTATTACATCAGTTTCTAATCTGATGGTGAAGTTTCTAAAAACTTTCAGAGTGCTTAAGTCGATATTGTTTGAGATCCCACCTAGCGATCTAAGAAGAAGTGGAGAATTAGAGTTTCGTGAATATTCTCCGAAAATAACATTCGAGAGGAATGCAATATTTCAAGCAAGTGTAGCAGTGGGAGCGAGGAATCTTGTATCTTGTGGAACTCTAAGTGGAGCTGATTATAGACAGCAGTATAAAGTGTGGTGCATTTCGAGGAATCCTGTCCAACTGATAGCTGAATTCTTTTACTCTCCAAATATTTGAGGAATATCTCGTAGATGAAGAAGAGTGCTAGGGAAGAGGGCACAATATGGGCCTTCTATGATTCGTTTTGCAAGGCAAATCAGTTTAATGGTTCCCGAGCAGTTGCTGCGGTACTCGCATGCATCCGCGTTTTCAAGTTTCCATGAGTTAATGTGAATTTTTGTGATTCGGCTAATTATATGACGAAAACTCGTTTGATGGAAAAATGCATACGAATTTTTAGACGCATTTAAGTGGCTATAACTTCCTTCGACGTTGATGAATCAAGTTGAATATTGGTGTGGGAGATGGGATAGTTTTTACTATGTATTGTTCTCAGCAAATTCCATGCTAAATTTTGCATTTTGGGGAAAAAAGGACTTCATCGTATTTGTTGGTCGATATCTGCATTTTTGAGGAGAAGTCCGATACACGTATATCCTTCGTTGTGCCGTTACAAGCTATAATTATTGCTCGTATTTTGGTTATTTCTTTTCCCATATTCATTCTTTGCTTCTCTATGAAATAGTGAAATGTTCGAAGTGGAATGGAGAAGGATTTAGATTTTTTATTTCTTTGTAGTTGGCATATTGCGTGGTGCAGTTTATTGAAAAGGATTCAACGTTAACGCCACAAGTTTTCGATGCGTTACTCAAATTTTGGCCGAAGACTTGCAGTTCGAAGGAGGTATTTTTACGATTACTTTCAATCCTTTTTTCTTTTTTTCCTTTGTTTTTCTTAAGGAGAACGATCGAATAGGAAGGATTTTATTTGATAAACGAAAGTGACTAGTAGTTGTATTTCATTTGGTCAGGTAGGTGGTCATCGACTACGAATATCTCAGTGGTAATCGATCAGTTTAGGGTGTTTGATGGTTATTTTCACAGTTCCATTAAATCAAAAGGGAATATAGCAGTCGACTTGTTTGCTTATAGTGTTTTTGATTGATTGATTGAAGTGTTGGCAGGATCGATGAAAAGGTTAATAGTATTTAGTAGCGTAGTTGTGGATTATTTTTTCTTCTTTTTTTGATGATTTAGTATGAATTTGGGAATCGAAATATGCTTATTTGGGAATATGTCAGTGGCGGTGAATATATGATGTTGTTGGTCGACGAGTGTCACCTTTTGGGATGCAGTATTGATAGACTGATGACAGATGTTGGAACTTTAAGTTGGATTTATGCACCCGATTTGTGCTTTAAGTTGGCGTGTCAAAGGCATAAATTTTCGCATATTTGGGCTCATCGTTTCTCATCTCAATTTGCACTCCTAGTATCGATGGAAATGTTCCGCAGGGTTGTGTTGGAAGAGAAGGCTTCACATGTAACCTCGTCCCGTCCATACCTCTTTCTGCATTCAGGAGGAAGGGGAGTACTGGATGAGGAGGGTTTAGTAGGTTGCTAAATTATCGACACACTGCTCATCCCCATTTTTGAGATAACAGGTATAAGATCATAGGTAGTGGGATTTGAGTTGAAGCATTTTTCTAAGTATCGACTTTCAGGTGATGTTTTTGGGAGAAGTAGAGGAGATCCTCGATATAATCGAACCGGAACAATTTAAGAAGGTGATCGATCCGTTGTTTAAACAGCTCGCCAAATGTGTCTCAAGCCCACATTTCCAGGTGAAGAGCTCTTAAGTTTGGCCATTTTTTAGTTTATTGGAAGACGAAAGCGTCTTCACGAGTGCGGATTTTTCAAGTAGATGTATAGTGAAAATTATGAAAAAATGCGGAAAGTAAGCACAAGAGAGGACTTATTAGAAAAAAAGATACGGGGAATGAGAAGTGAAAACGAGGGGCAAATTCTAGTTTTTTTGCAGGATGCGGTTTCTAGAGGGAGGAAACAACGGTCTGTTTATTGAGAAATAAACGACGAAAGCCGACTTTTTCCCATAGGTTTCTGTCGTCGTAGGCTCTCATAATATTTGCGGCCCTGAGAAATCAGTGAAGGAACATCACTGATTTATTACTTCAGTCGAACATTTATTACTGGAAAACGTTTATTACTCATTATTGAGAGAAATCTATCGAAGCCTTATGCTGCCCCAATTGCTACGTTTCTTGAGGGGGTGTTTATCGTCAGTATTTTTTTTTCGACCCATTTAGTCAAGAACTGAAACTATTGGTGCATCTCCAAGATTCCAAGGATACTTCCGATCTTCATTCGAAATAGAGCAACAGACTTTATCCTTACTTTTGTGGTATTTGAATGAAGTGTGTAGGACGTTTATTCCGTGTTTGATAGCTTCAAAGAAGGGAGATTATTGCCTCAGAGATCTTCCTATGTAGAGGTGAAGAAATAGGTAATGCTCTGTGTGGAATCATTAGAAGATCGTTTTTGAGGTGGCTGAACGGGCGCTTTATTTTTGGAACAACGAGTATATTCTTTCGTTGATTGAGGAGACGAGTGCTCAGGTCTGATTTTCATTGCTTGTTACGGTGTTTTTTTTTTCGCTTTGGCTGGTTTAACCTTTTATTTATTGTTTATATATTTAAAAAAGGCTGCATTGCTCCGATTTTTTGAAATTTTGCTAGAAGATGAGGTCGCCGACTTCTTAACAAAATGAGATGCTACGTTTGAAAAGTTGGAAACTGCCGTAAGCTCTCCTTCGCGAATGCACCCTCTTTAAATTAAAAGAAACCTGAAATCCTGGGAATGATACTGGAAGTTTCCCTTTATATTACATATTAGTTTAGTCATTAGGTTGACGTGAAGAGGGTCTTGAAGAGCAATGATGGTAAAATATTTCCGAACCGTTAAATTACAGCGAGTGTTTTATTTATTTTGGTGGAAATCGATGATGTTTATGGCGAGAGTACATTATGCTTATTCATTTTAATTCAGAAGGTCAAATATGGAATTGTTTTTGTCGTTGTCATGTCCGACGACATCATGCATCGACCATGTAAAAGCCGATATCGGGATGAGATATTATTGCTGATATATGAGCGATATTTGCCATATTTTAACGTATATATGTTCGGTTTGTGGTCGAAAATGATATCCCGTACGTCGTGAATGCATAACCTCATCGAAGTGATCAGTGATGGTGATCAGAAAGAATGATTTAGGTGATGCCAATAATGTTTCCTGCATTATATCGGATAAGCAAAGAACATTGGAATCAGACAATCGTCGCGTTGGTTTATAACGTCTTAAAAACGTTTATGGAAATGAATGGGAAATTGTTCGACGAGCTTACCGCTAACTATAAAATGGAAAGGCAAAAGTAAGTTCCACTAGTACTGAGAGGATTTGAAGTAATTTTAGCTGAAGCTCTTTATATATATTATTTTTTTCTGTTTAATATTTTTTTTTGTTTTTTTTCCGAAGTTTGTGATTTCTTTGCAGCGAACACTCCGTAGCCGTATATTGTGTGCAGCAAATGAACAAATCAAAAGTTCGAGGTATTTAAGTTATGATTATATTTTGTCGATAGAAGTAAGATTTGTATTGCGTTCGTAGTCTGCCGTCACCGGGATCGTACTTATCTCATCGCTTATCCACTTCCCCACCGCCTCTCCAGCTATGGAAGAAGAAATGCGAATTTGTTGATGAAGTTCGATGGATATTTCGCTTGAAAACTTCGAAATATTTTCAGGGAAAAGAAGCGTGAAAAAGATCGAGAAGACTTATGGAAACGATTGGCAGCAGTAGAGCTTGATCCGCCGAAAGACAAAGATCCACAAATATTGAGCAAAACGCCACTCACTAGTTTCATAGTGAAACGAGAAAATCCTGGTATCGGTATTGTGCCAGGTGGTGAAAAATCGCCAAATTCTGCGAAAAGGTGAATTTTATTTTTGTAGATACTTTGTGTATTTTTCTTCCTGATTTTTCTAGAATTTAATGTGAAATTTATTTCGTTTTTTTTTCTTAAGAGAATTATTAGTATCTTTTGTCAATTTGTGCGTTTAGCTGTTGAAAAACGGTCTTTTCCAAGTGGAATTTTGCGGATTTATGTTAAAAAACCCTCATGCCAGTTCATTGACAGTGTCCATCTTTTGAGATAAGATTGAAGATGGGATATTTATGTGGAAGATAATTTTGAGTGAATTTAGGTTGGGCTCAAGTTCGGGCGGTTCGGCGTCAAAGAAGCCCTAATGTAAGAAGGAGCAAACCGCGACGCCCGCTTTGCCCAAAGAGTCGACTGTCGTGACGTGATTTTGTGATTTTTTTTTTGTACTGCTTACTGTTTTTTTTTTTCGCCAGCGAGAGAAGCCGTTCAGTGATCAGCTGTAGAATTATTGAAATGAATCACTGCTTTCATTGCTCGTTCATCAGACCGCGTGATTCATAGTGGGACAGTATGTAATGCAGTGAGGTGAGTAACTTCCCACTAAGACACTTCCGCCGCGGCGCAAATGTCATTGCAGTAACAATTCGACGCCGCTTTGCTCTCTTCATTCGGTGGTCGAAGCTAAGAAAAGATATTTGTGTAGCGATGTCTTTTTGTAGTTGTGGATCGTTTCAGTGAGGGATCATTTACACATTCATGGTCTTCCTTTCTTCCAACATTTTCTCGGCTGTTGATGGAGGAATTTCTAGATTTATTTCGTGAAAGTTCTCCTCTCTCCTTTGTATTTTTACTCTTTTGTTCATTTAGAGCAATCGATTCATTGAAATTGAAATTGCTCAAAAAATATATATATATATATAAAAATGAAATAGATTTTCAACACTGAATGAGGTGAATGGGTGTTGTCTTGTTAGATAAATGGAGAGAGAAGAATGTCAACGTAGATCGTCACAACGAGCGATTAAATTATTTGTTATTTTGAAGCGAAATTTCTGAAAAAAAAATTTCCGCTAATTTCGAATTTTTATTTCATCAAATATATAGAAGAACGCAAACGTCTCAATTTCTTTGAAACGTTTATGAAAAATATTGGAAAATTTTTATGATTTATGGAAACGTATTTTCATAGTGGTGGAATCGAAATTTAATAGCGTTGAAATTATTAATTAAATATATGTTTTTTCTTTTTTTTTTTTATTTTTATTTTTTTTTTTTTTAGCGTTTCTCTCGTTATTTTAGTTGCTCGTTTTTGTTGAATAGTTTGTAGTGGTGGCTATTGGTCATTCAGCTAATATGACCTGTCATCTCGTTGAGTGAAGAGATTTTCTTTCGTTTTTTTTAAGCGTTGTTCGATGATTTAATATGAGCGCATTTGTCGTTTCAGAGTAGTCGTTTTGTTGATTGATAAGGGTGTGTTTCTTTGTTCGTTTTCTTCTCTCTCTCTCTCGTTCCCGTGCCCTTTGCCCTCCCTCCCTCCTTCGGTCTCTATTCATTTTTGTTTTGTAAAGCAAATTTGTCTCGAATTCCCCCCCCCCCCCCCTTATATTGTGATGATCAGCAAATTTTTGCCTATAAGCTCCGATGAACACTATTTTGATCTTTTATTCGACATTTTCGATATATTATATCGTTTCTCTTTTGTATTTCTTTTTTTTTTTAAATAACACTCATTGTTTTTGACCCATTTTGATGCCCTTTTGGTTAATGAAGCGAAAAAAAAAGAAAAGTGGTTTCTATCGTTAATGCTTCTTTCAAATTCTTTTTATAATATACGATATCGATAGGAGAAATGAAGTTTCATCTATGAGAACTTATTGAAAATGGGAGCATATCAGATATCACTTCATAGATAACCGATATCCGTCATATGATTTGATTAAGAAATAGCGGACATCGCTGAATGGTTTATGATAAATTGCATCGGAAATGGCAATATGATAGGAGAGATGGGACAAATTTGGAAACAAAGGGACGAGATCTTCTGAGATTATAAAAGAAATATAAATTCAAAGAGGAAAAAAAAGAGGAAAACTTAATATTGAAATTTGCCGAATGGGTAGAAGATATGAGGAAGATAAAAGAATACTAACGATTCGAGAACCATCGCTTTTTTTTTATTTCTTTAAAAAAGGTTTTAAATCTTCTCTTAATCAAATTTTCCTCTCATTTAATGCGCTATGTGCTGATTTTGCTGTTCTTTTTCTTTGAAAAAAAAATACGTCCGGTCGTTGTATATTTTCGATTTTTAATGTACCTATGGAGTACTTCAATTAGAAAAGCAAATTTTTCTTGTTTGTTGCCGTTGTTTGTTTACAGTCGCACTTTAAAATCTTAACGTCAAACTTCGAGTAGTGGTTGAGAAGTTCGAGCTGAATCTGCGGGAAGGAAAGACAGGATCATGAGGGGTTTGGAAGAGGATTAGAGGAATTAGGAGAAAGATATGGAAGTAAGAAAAGTGGACAAAGAGTAGACTTTGTTCGATGATTTGCATTTGTTTGCATTTTTCATTAATCAGTATAAAATAAGGCCAAGGCGTAGTCGAAAATAAGCCAGATGGAGGAAGGGAGAGGGGGGATTTGTTCGGTTCTAGTAATGGTTTCGCTGCTATCGAGAGAGAATATGTTTAACATCCGAGGACTATCGATGGGAAGGAATACGTTGAATGATTCTTGACTGCAGAATGTAGGTCTTATGCGGGAGTAGAAAAGCAATTTAAAGTACTGCAGAAAATTTATGGCTCGAGGAGTCGGAGGAAATGGGAAGGAAGAAGAGGGTCGCTTCCCTATGAAGAAGTGGCGTTTCTTGAGGGTCACTGTGATCAGCATAAAAGAATGACGCTGTTTTCAATTAGTATCCATTTACTTGCCTGAATAAACCGTATGCAATGCGGTGATGTCCTTGAAGGTTTTTCTCATAGATATGTGAGGAACTAGTACGAGGTGGGTCATTGAACTATGAGGATGGAGCTGAGGGGGATTGGTTGGCGAGTTGAGACAACTCGCCAATCTCTTCTTAGGAATATCCTGGGGGTCATTTACATTGTTCGGAGCAGTCCCACAATTATCGAAGAGAACGTGGAATAGGATACTCAAATTTGCGATAGATGGGCTCAACAAGAGTAAATAGTCATCGATCGATGGCAAATATTATCTCGTTTCGATTCGATGCTTGTGAAAGATATTTGCAATGCACTTGAAATATTACTGCATCCATCGTTATCCGTTCTATGAACATAATGAGCCGACTGTCTACTCACCAATAAGTTGCAATTACGTTGATCTAAGCAAGACTTCAATAATTCATACAACCGTTATCGTCGAAATATGCTACATCATCGTTTAATCCAACAATTATATCAAAAGCCTAACAATGATGGAAACCGTATGCTGAAGTTAAATAGTGCCAATTATTATCAGTTGATCGATCACCTTCATGTCGACGAAAGATGAACAAATGAACAACATTTGAATAGCCACTACACTTTGAAGCGATCACCTTGAACTCGAATTCGTCGAACTTATTAGTTAATCTTTATTTCATTAGTAGGAATGACGCCTTACCTCGTCGTATACGCGTAATTCTTTCACCTGTTAATATTCGATAAACTACACCCCACTTCATTTAATAATCGACTGTATGCAACAATTGGCAGCAATATGTAGCCAACCGTAAACTTCATGATGAGGCCTATTTAATCAGTTTAAGGTTACTGCATAATAAACACCACGGCGGAACTATTTAATTAAGTGTTTAATTAATTAATAAAACAGAAATAATTAGTGCGCTTTTCTAAGTGAAGTGATTAAATCACATTTTCACAAGATCGATCGACGAAAAGACGGGAGCTGCACAACCATATTGACCAACGACTGAGGCAATTACCATTATTGATCGAGCATAGGCGATATTCAGTTAGAATAACATTGTCAACGTGGAGGAAATCATTTTCGCATTGAGGAAAGAGTCGTTTGAAGAGCTAAGTCGCTATGGATGCGATGTGTGGAGAACTTTGCAGCGCTCTTCCCTTCTTTAAAGCTTAAGCTGGAATCCGGAAAGTTCAGGATGAATTATATTTCCATCTTAGTGGCCTCCTCGCGTTTACCTCACTAATAGTGCAACTAAAAATACCCCACAAATTGAAAAGCCTATTGAAGATTGCTGGAAACGTCCTAAATTGCCTTACGAGTTGTTTCGTTGCAATCACATTTTTGATCCTGCAAAATCCTCCAGCTTTCATTCCCTCACCTCAGGTCAATTTCCATCTCATCACCGTGGTTATCTTTTTTTTTTGGAATAACACTTTTCAGATGCTCTAAAAGTCTGCATTCTTTGATGGTCTATTGGAATTTTTCCCGAACGCTGCGAAAACTTCTCGAAGTGTCCAGCATTTTGCTTTCAGAAAATTCAGAAAAACCTCTAAATTCCCTCAACTCGAAAGAAATGTCTCTGAAGTTTATGCTTTAAAATTCCCATACTGTATCACTTAGCTTTATTTAGCATTTTCTCTCTATTTCATTCCCCACTGAGTAATTTTCTTTCCTTAATTCATTCGATGAACGCGTTTATTTTAAATATTAATTGCTTATATTTGCTCGAAATGAACATATAAGATGTTTTAGACAATAAATATGATTGGCGTAACTTGAATGTTACGCCGATTGCAGATAATTTCGTGAAGTTTGTATGAGCAATAAAAAGTTCAGCCGAAGTTGGTGAATTCCAACTTGTGAGGGTATGCTTGAAGATAATACGCTAAATCCCATAAATACGATTCCATTACTCCAGAAATTCAATTTCTCAACATCAGTAATCACTATACGAAACCAAATATTTTAAAAAATATACAAACAACTAATTTAATACAACTTTCGTAATCGTTGTGGAACATTTTTCAGCGGAATAATATATATACATTATATATATTATATATATATATATATATACATAATAATATATATATTATATAATTATATATTATATAATAATATATTATATTATATAATTATATACATATGCGAAACTGTGAGAAGATATAACGACTGTTTGATCGGAAATTAATGAATAATTAAATAACACAATACCCGATGATAAGAGCAAAAACATTTACAACTATTTAAGAGAAAGTAATCTCATTACACCTTAACAATTGAATAGATCCTAACTAGGTTTAGTCCAATTTCGAAAAAAAAATATTTCAACTCACAAACGGTATCATATCTTAAGCACTTAATAAATTCGTTACCTCATATGTGCATAAATTTCTCATCAAGAAATATTCAATATATTGGTACGAATATAGATTTCTTTGTAGATAGCAGGCAAGTTTCTCCGGTTTGCCTGTAGGTCTTATCAAGAATTTTTAAGTTTTATCATTGCATATCACTAGAAATAAGCTTATTTCATAGGCGACTATGGGGCCGATATCAAAGGTGCCTTTAAACGCAGCAAAATTAATTACTCTTCCCACTTCGCCATCAAAGATATTTTCAGATTACCGCATCTCAGTTTAATATACTATATTCCATAGCGTGAAAAGTGTCTACATATAACGGCATAGAATTGCTAGTAATTCTTAATTTGCTCAATATTAATCTCTTCATCATTATCATTAAAGAAATCATAATTTCAATTAATAATAATTCCTCAACCATAACGTCCACTTTAAAAAGACGGCAATAGAAAATACCACGAAAATAATTCACCTATCAAAGCGAATCTTATCTAAAGATCCTTCAATGGGTGGCACCGAAGAGATTTTCTCAAAAGGAGATTCCGCTGTCTTGATAATAATTACTCCACTATCATTTGCGATGTAAATGCTCCAGGATATATAAACTGAGATAAACTTCTCTTTAAGATTTAACCTCATTATATCGAAGAAATTGGTGTGGGAATTTTGTTGAAATCATTATTTGATGCGTCCATTTTTCTCGAATATGAAATTCACTCTTAACGGCAATGAGCGCCGCAATCTTAACCAGTAGAATTATAACGAAAACAAAACGTCTCACTTTAACGCTTAAAAGCGATCATTTGAAAGAACTTTAAATAGTAATCATCTATCGATTCCATAGTGATGAAAATTTGAAAATACTTCTAAATAATAAATACGCAAACCTGTTGATTTCCGAAACTCTCATACAACTTCGTTTCATTCCTTTATCATTTCGTTCTCAGTTACGATGAAACTCATATCTAATCGCTTTAAGCAATAAATCGTTGAGCATTTCAACTAATAAACGCAATTTTACATAAGTAAAAATCGAAAACGATCAAAGCAAATAATGAAAGATGGCGAATAATTTAATCTTTTTCACTCTCCTCGCCTCTTTCTGATAAAATCTATTATCTTAGAATTAAAACGTTCAAATATATGAGATATTCATCCTGAATTTAGCAGATTTTAATACGATTTACATTGTAAAATCTTCAATCGTGCATTATCATTTCTCTCTTTTTTTTCCATGCACGATATCCACAAATTGTCCACAAATCCTGATGATTTTCCAATATTTCAAATTGCATTCGTTGAAAAAAATACTTTTTTTTCTTTTTCACTTTTGTCGAAAAGAAAAAAAAAGGAAAGAAAAGAAATCGAAATGTAAAATTAGTGGAAAAATCAATACGATTGAAATATTTCATCAAATATCTCAAAATTATACTATTGCATTTTTCAATTATTTCTTATTTTAGAACAAAAAAAAATATATTTATATGAATATAAAAACAAAATATAACAATAATCAACACACAACACGAATAAATGAGAAAAAGAAAAAACGCAACAATGATTGCAGCAAAAAAAAAGAAACTATAAGGAGATCGCACTTAACGAAAATAAAAAATATAAAAAATGAAATTTTTAAGCTCAAAAAATTCCCGAGAAAGCCATTCCACCGATAAACCGTTGTTCCCTACGGCAAAAACCCCCTATTAGGAATATCAGCTTTCGAATTTGTTAGCTTCACCTCGTGCTATCTCTTCTAAAGAAGTATTTCGAAGTTCGAGCAAAATGCATCAAAGCTGAGGATGAATTCAGCGATTCTCATCCATAAAAGTACCATCAATTGCCACGAATTCGATAGATTCTCTCGTTCAATGAAACCACCATATTCAATAAATTTTAATTAACGATATCAACAAACGAAAATAATACAAAATTTAGCGAAAAAAATGAAGAAAAATTCATATCGTTGCAAAACACGAGGTACGCAAGAATAAAATATAACTTACGAAAGACGATCGCTTCCGTTTAATTGCTTTTTTTTAATGTGCCTAATTTGAAGGAGGATTTATCCTCTAACATTTCATCTCTCCTCTCCTTCTATGAGAAATCTTTTATTTCCATTTATTTCTAACAAGCTATCAATCTCTAAACTAATAACCCTCTTCCTCTTCAACGCTCTCTAAGGCATCGATAATCCTCTTCAAATGGAATCTCCATATGGTCGGAGAATGATCGGAACACATGAAAACATTGATCGCTTATAATACACCAAAAAAATGCAATAAAACATTCACAACGAAATATAAATGTAAAGAAACGATTTATATTTATTTAATTTAAATGCATAAAACTTCTCAACATCATCAAGAAAATCTTTGCAATCAGAACTAAACAATAACAAAAAATAAGCTAAAGCAAATGCGCCACATCCATATCCCAATACGCTAAAGTATAGACGCCTTCACCCCGTAACAAATTAAGTAATATGAAGGCTTTGCTTCAAACTAATATCTCTGTTCACCCTCCTATTTATCTTTTACCTCGTCGTCCCTCTGTGTGATTCTATCCCGCTGTTTGTTGACGAATAAAAGAAGCAATTTTAATATCCGATTCATCTAGTTCTTCTTTTATTTCCCATACCCCCCCCCCCCCCCGAAATAATATCACGGAGTCCTCTCCAACTTCGACAAAAAATGCCTCTTACATCATATTACTAAAATCTAACTTCAATTCATTCCATTGTGATATCATTCTCTTGTGAGCAAGAAACCGTCCCGTTCGCAAGAAAAGTTGCTGGTGGCGCAGAGCTTGATCGATAGTCGAATGAATGCGACCGTTTAATGCGGCTACTATTCGCCGCTAATGAATATTCGCCTTTCACATCCGTTAATTTCTTCTTCAATTCGTTCACCTCTGCTGCCACCGTCTCCAATTTATCCTCATAAAATGTGCGCATATCCTCGACTGCCTTCTTTATTACCTCCTTAAAAGAAAACATATTTCATTTACATACTTTTATGCATACCAGAATATCAATTACTGATTTAACAGAAGCACTGACAAAAGTAGAGTATCCATTTTTGGATAATTCTCTCGCACCGCCCAAAAAATCTACTGCGTTTAGAATATCAGCAATAATTCATTTCTCTATGCTTAAAAACTACTTCATCCTACAAGCCATATTATTCCGTCTTTATCCGTTTTCGGCATCATTTCATTTATTATCCTTCTATGGCTATTATATATCCTCGCACTAATTTTCCACAGACATCATACACTTCGAGAACGATGCCCTCTAGCGCGTACATAGAACTTACAGCGTCAAGTGCTTTCGCTATTTCCGGTTCTGCGAGTTTCACCTTCCTCTCGAGTTCAGCTTTCTCGGCTAAATTACGCTTCTTCCACTCATCATGATTCTTGCGCTCCGCAGTTGCCATTGCATCTTTAATTTCGATTCTCTTCTCAAGGTCCGACTTCTCCTAAATTATAAGATAAATGAAGATATAACCGAAAGGATTTTCTTGCATTCCACTCACTAATCACTCACTATTAAAACAACAACAATTTGGATTAAGTAAGAGTTCAGCTTTTAACTTACCTAACCACTCCTATTAAGCTGTAAAAATTCGGTTCTCTGCTAATTAACCGAAAGAGAAATCTAAATCCAGCCACAAAAATCTAAATGCACAGGTTTCTTGCGTCTATTATCCACAAATATTTCTTAATTCTAGCTTTACCGGTTGTTCGGTAACAATCAAAGAGAAACATGCCTACTTGACAATTCGGCATTACAACAATGAAATTTACATATGCAAATTCACGATATACTTTATGAAAAATAGAAACATAAAATTTCCTATTCTCTGCTCTTCACTTTCAATTACCTGCTTATAATGAAGGTGAAATTCTTGCTTGTATCTAAGCACGCTTACCTTGAATGAATAATTAATATTCACCTCGAATTTGAATGAAATTAAATCCATGATAAATTCAAGTAAATAGATTCAATAAATCTCTCGCATTCTAATTCAAAAAATATATATAATAAACAACTCACTAAATATTTCAACTTTTATAATCACTTTTCGTCTTTCACCCTCTCCATCTGAATGCGTACCGAACAACAACCCCAACCATCAAAACAAATTAAGGCCCAGGATCCTCTACAGGTCAGTCAAATATTCTCGGATATTTGCATCAAATTAAGTCAAACTGTCTATTTTACAGATGCAACTTCACTGCTTCAACTATCCATTTCACTTAAAAAATTCAAAAAAAACTTACTTTTTTCCATATTCGCTCTTTCTCTTCATAACTACGTAACTGTGCCAACATTTTCCTAAATAAAAATCACTTATTAAAGAGAAATTTTCCTCTCATAAGTCTGAAATTCACTAAGAAAATGAAACAAAAATTGAAACATTTCCGGGCGCGGAAGACGGACAACTTCCTGATGGCATTGCTTACCGCAAAAAAACAAAGAAATAAGAAAAAAAAAAGAGTAAAAGATAAAGAAAATATAAATACAACTTTCAGCTAGCAAACAAAGGAAAACAAAATAAGAAGAACCAAATATGACCAATTTCCAATGACTGGTCGCGCATTCGAAAATCATCTATGACAAATCCCTTAGCGGGGCGAATTCCAAACAGTATATCCTGGATATCAAACCCCATAGGGGAAGGAAAAAACATCCAAACATATTCACCAATAATTCCATAAAGTTCGCATACTACTCAGTACTTTCAGATATTTAGTTGAATATTTATAGCACTATAATTCGATCATTCTAAACGACGATCGAAGATGATTAATGACGATGATTTTTTGGATTTCAAAAACCAATTTTGAAGAACCTTCAATGATAACAATTAAAATCGAAAATAGAGGAACGATATACACAATCTAAAATAAACCACAGATTACTTGGAATAAGCCGATGCATACCTCCCCTCTTCAACCCTTTGACGCAGCTCCATTTGCAGATTATCGATGCGAGGACGCATTTCAGCCAATTCTTTTGCTGATTCATCACGTCTGGAACATCAGACAAAATTTATGAACTGTTACGAGTTAGAGCTTATCAATTTCTCAAGAATCAAACCCATCACACGAATCTTCCATGCTCGAGATCATCGGTTCCTTAAGCATAAAATCACTCTTATGAGTCTTCTTTGTTCCAAAGTAACAGTTTCTCAACAGCTGAATGCATCACATAATTATTCCGAGCTAAAACCTAACAGTTCTTTACGAATCAAATCTACCACAGCTTGGGTTTTCTAAGCTCGATCTTATTATTTCTTCAAAAAAATAACTGAATCTATGACGAGCAAGAATAATTTCTTCCAATAAAACGGCAACAATCCAAAATCACCCCAATAAAATTTTCAAACCCACTATATTTTTCAAAAAAATTATTTTTCGATTATAAGAAAGCAATAACTTTCAAAAAATTTCTCAACTTCAGTTCCCTCACCTCTTCAAAAATGTCTCTCAATTATCGTTTCATAACAGTAAATAATATTAATCAACAACAACGATAACTAATTAATTTATTTAATGAATGAGTTCTCTACCTAAAAAAAACAATAAAGATAACTACAAAAAGCAATAAAAATATGTACCAATAGTAACGATGCGATCGATCAAACTTAGAAGAAAAACCTCTATATGAGAATATTTCGAAATGGAATTCTTTCCGAATATACATATGAAATAAGATACGATTCAATATCGATGAACAATATTTAATAATGATTAATAAAGATGTAAAATGCCTCCACCCCTCCCCCCTCTCTAAAAAAAAAAGAAAAATAATAAATAGCATAATTATCTACCTATTATGAATGGTCTTATTTTCTTCGCAAAGTTCTTCACATTTTTTCACTAATTTCATATTACGTTCATTGAGGAAATTATTCTGCTCTTTGCACGATGAAATCGTTTTCTCCGCATTTTCGAAGTCACGTCTTCGTCGATCATTCTCCGATTTGAGACCATTGCACGTCTTTTGTAATTCTTCAACGGCACGTTCCAATGTTTTCATCACCTATAATTAATTATAAATCGACATATTTTTAGAGATATTTCGAATTTTTAGAGTTTCGATGATTTCTATTTTATTCCAATAAAATTTTCATTTATAGAAAAATCCTTATGAAATTTCTATCTGAACCGCTAAAAAATTCTCTCCTATAAATTAGATTGATTAAAGAATTTTCTTTTTGGAAAAATTTAAAACGATATTTTATTAATTTGAAAATTTAATTAATTAATTATTGCTTAAATTCATTTAAGAAAAACAAAAAGATTTCCTAAAATCGACACGACTATTATCTCAATTTTCTATTCGTTGTGAATCGTAGAAAATCTTCTCCTTTACTTTCTTCTAATATAAAGCCAACACGACTACATCATAAAGAATAAAAGCTTACCAAATAAACAATCATTTATAGGCTTTGCGCTTATCTTTCGTCTATTGACAATAGAAATAAATTCTTTCAATCTCTGAGGTAATTAATTTCACCTTGAAATACCTTGATGAGGTGAGTAGCGCCGATACCTTGCTACCTGAATGAGCCGAACACAGTCGCATCTTTGACCTCATTGAGTTTCATCCTCTCGTTTTACTTTATTTCAATAAATGACTATCATTTTCTGCCGTATTATATTATTATTATTCTTTGTGACTTTAAAATGTTACAAATGCAGCATAATGATCGAAACAACATAATGGCAATAGTCACTACTGTCCACCTCGACAGCAACACTCTCTGATCTTAAATGTAAAACTTAGCCGCTCATCTCAACTTACAAAGTGAAACATAGAACGCCAATCTCATGCTTTTTGTTGACCGTTATCATATTATCACTACATAGGAAAAAAAACTCCCATAGAAATAATTTAAGAAATATTTTAATTTCATTTGCTCTTTCCTCGAATTTTTGAGTGAAAAGTATGAAATTGCAAATCTCAAGTAATATATAAATCTTCTCCATTCGATTTCATCGATGCGAGAATAACAAAATAACAATGATCACTCTTGTTAACAATGGAAATCAAATTCTATCGAACAATGAAATAAGCCAACCGGATTATTCGATCAGAATCGAATAAAATAAATTATCAGTTTCTATGAGAATTAATGATAAACCAAATTTCTATGAACCATAAACGATTCGCATTAACTAGTAGAACAAGTTGATGATTTGCGTTGTGTAACGAGAAAATTGCCGCAAATCATTTGTTGTCGTAAATTAATTATCGCTTAATTAGCCGTAGAAATACAGTGGATATCCCTAAAATCTACGATTATGGATCTAACTAAAGGAATTTCTAATGAGCCAAATACCACAAAAAACGAAAAACGCCAGAACAATTATTATATTTTTATGTTTATCACATAATATAACTGCACTTCAATATCAACCAACTTCAAATCGTTGCATCAAGCAAAATCGGTAGAAGAGTATCTGCAATAGATTCCCCAAAAAATCCTCGCTTAAAGTTCCCAAATTTGCAAAAAAAAAAAAACTTTTAAAATTATTGCACCTTGCCAAGCACCAATAAGGAGCTCTACTCACTATTATTGCAAAAAATGAAAAAAAAAAGAAACAAACCAATAAAAACACAATAATGCGAAATGCAACAGTACTCAGAATGCATAACTCTCTTCTGGAATTAGAATTAAATTACAAAAATCTCCTTGATAGATATGAACCTTAATTTAGAACCTTATAGATTTTATACATTTATTGGCACAAAGCAGAAAATCAATCAGAGTGCAAATTTCGTGAGGAAAAGATAAAGAGAGGATGAGGAGATGAGAATAGAGAAGTTAAAGGAAGTGACTGAAGTATACCCCCAACACACACCTACAAACGAATGCAGTATTTTTTAGCTGAAAATTGCGTAAAACATAACGAATTTGCTCCGCAAGAATTAATTATTTCTCTCCATATTTATTCAACATTTAACAAATAATCCATTAAGCTAATTTTTTCCAAATTCTGCTGATTTTGTCCCCACAGATCTCACCACTCTATCAAATAAAATCATTAGTATTCCTTTCAATAAATCGATTTTATTTCTACAAAGAGAAATATTCTCATATTTCTTCAATTCTCTTTTCACATAATATTTTAAATAAAAGATAAAATATTATTAAAAATAATATAATCAATGCTATTTTATAATATCATTTCGATAATAAGCATCATACGAATAAAACCACTAACGAAAAAATAAATAAATAAAGCAATATATTTTAAATATATGAAAACCAATCCGTACAATTTCTTATGGCTCCATATTTTAACGCATAATTTAGCATTGCGTCAGTTCAACATTATTAGCGTTTTCCTCTCATCTACACTAAACTGTTCTTATAATTCTTCCGGCAATTTTGCATTTAACGATGTTAGAGTGAACGGAGCTCAGCTCCTATTCATAAAACTACGCAAGTACGACTAACGTGCTCACCCACTTTGCTTACCAATAATGACGCCTATACAGCTGAATGCTCGGTCACCAAGCAAGTGCATTTCACCTACATTAAACGAGCTGAAATTCTGGATCGATACTTCAATTGATATCCTGAATTCAATAGATGGAAAGAAAAAAAAAACGTTTGCTTCTGGATAAAGAAAATCCATATTGCTAGTAGAAATTTCGTAGTCGATACATAGAGTGTGGAGTACACCAATCGTACGTAGTTGTTGTGCCGAGAACTCAACTCCACAAGTGGGTTATCATCGTTGAAATGTATGAGTGCAATTTTTTCGTTACTTTCATTGAGTTATCATCATTTTTGAATCTAAAGAAGAGAGAGAAAAAAAACTATTTCCGCTATGATTCAAAATATAACATTCAAAAATAATCAAAAAAACCAATACAATCATTTCTATATATTTTTAATTAAGCAATTAGAAAAAAATTCGAATTTTTTAAAAGAAATTTTACATTATTTTTCTTCTTAATTGATTTCTATAAAATTTAATAACAAATATTAAATAATAAAATAATTTATATAAGCAAAATTAAATTCGCATCATTGAAATATTATTCGAAAGAAGTATTTTCATAATATATGATGATAGATGGCCAAATAATTAATATCTCAAATTTTTCTCATCATAAAAAATCTAAAGATAGAAAAGATGAAAAAAAGAGATGAAAATGTTAAGAAAACAAGAAGAATCCCCTTTTATGGCATTTTTTTTATTTTCCTCTGTCATTTTCAACATCAAAAATGATTTGAATCAAATAATATACAAAACATAGAGATCATTTAGTCAAATTGATCAACAAAAGTCTACTAGAAACGCAACGAAAAGATCCCTCCCCCCTCCTTCCCTCCTTTAAATAACCGACATTCGTTATCTCATATCGATGATAATTATTTCTTTTTCCCCTTTACTCGTTGAAAATAGAAATAATAATCGCATATTTTAATTCGAATGGAAATCGCTTTCAAATTATCTTATTGAGAAGCTCATATCAGCATCACCCATATACCACGTTGACGTGCCATGAAATTATCATTATCTGTATTCCTAGAGGGGGAAAATTAGCTGAAATCGATATATTCTCCGCTATTTTGCATTTTCCCAACAAACAACAATAAATGAAAAAACGTTCAATCATCAGTCTAAACATGAAATACAACGGTAAAATAGCTTGTCATCTTCTAGTTCTCTATGAACGAAAACGCCAATATTCTCGTTTTTCTATGTACATTGATTTTCTCGAAAAACCTAAAAAATTCACTGATCATATACCGTTATTCACTTAATCGAACATTATTTGAACATTAAGCTCAAATATGGACAACCGCCTAATACCTTTATGCCCCTCTTTTTCGCTTCATTTTAAACGAGTCGATAGCCTCTATCAATAGACAAATCTATATGCTTACGTAGATTGAAGCAAAAAAACAAAACGCCCGTTAAAGATAAATAACTATCTGTCTGGATCCACAACTGGATTCGTATTACCACCCATCTCGCATCGCATTTTGCTACTTCAGCTGCTCATTCCGAATATGACGGAACAATCAACAATTTCAGCGCTCTACAAGCTTTTCAACCTGGCTCCCACCCGCACGAATCAGAATACTTTCTTTCCTCTCGCCTTTATTGACATCAAGAGCCAACAAAAGAAAAAATCGCAGCTCTAAAATATTCCTCTATAATATTTTATATTTCGGCAAAAACGAATATTCCACTCGTCGAGTGATGCGATTATGCAATTCTCATTTCTCATTTCAAACAACTAACTTCAATCAAAAAACGACAACACAACGTTAACAAAAAAACAATCGAATAAATAAAACGCTGCGAAATTTTAAACTGAAAGTATTTAGGGAAATATTTCCACATAACCAAGTTTATAGCCTTTCTCCCCACCCCCACACACATAAAATTTCAAGTCTCAGCTCCTTCGTCTTCAGAAATATTCAAGTAAACAATATTCATGATAGCTTATAATTACCTGAGTTTATTATATATCTGTTAAAAACCTCAACGACTTTGCCGCTCGTTTGTAAAAATAAGGATTAAGCAAAGGATATGACCGATTCTAATCGAATCCTTGAAAAACCGTCGGCCGGAAACTGATTCCAAAGTACGCCGGAAGGGAAACAGGTTAAAGAAAACCAATACAGCCATAAATGCAAAGTAAACACCTATCAACGTATAGAAATTTCTAAATTCTCGAGGTAAGCGGTAGGAATGGGAAGTGTTAGCACTTATAAAAACTTTCGTGAGAGTATTTGTCCTAATATCGGAGTTTCTTTGCATATAGAACAAGGCCCTCATCAATTCCCATCCCGACCTTTCCTTCTGCCAGAACACTTCTGAATATCACAACTTTCTAAACATGAGCAAATTATTAGAATTCGTCTTTGAGATATTCATTATGCGCATATAGCAAAATAACAATATACAATACCAAGGCAACAGCCACTGATATCAACACTACAATATATTTCTTAATTAGCTACCCAAACCTAAACCGGTTCATATGAGCACAAAATAATGAAAATAAGGGAAGAAAAAATAGTAATAAAAAATTTTTCAATGTAAAATTTGGAAATTTTGTTTTTCATCATATTTTTTATGTTTCAGAAACTTAAAATACTATTGAATGGGAAAGTTGGATTTGAAATTAAGAAATGATCATTTCAAATCAACAACCCCCGCTACGTTCACCTCAATATCAGTGGCTCTTCACTGCTGCGGATAATTCACATCGAGCAAAACTTCCCAAACATGTCGAACTATCGTTGCATTTATAACACCTTATCAACTCCAACCTGACTGCATCCTCAGATAACCAAGCGTCAGGATATCCTATGAATAAGTGACATTAACATCAGCGCGAAGACTCAGCTATCGACCCCGTTGCTCTTTGAAACCACAATGATGACGACGCTCTTTAATCCTTCACTATGAACGTCATCAATCAGTTTTCATGACCTCAAGCTCAAGGTCACGCCTGTCTGAGTTGAAGAAATGTGGAAACTTAACCGACTGGAGCACAACTTTGTGCCATTTTATCTTGCCACGAGTTTCTGTGGCAAACCTCCATCACCATACGTGCGTGATACAAACACGCACCAAATCAACATAAAAACAATAAAAAGTCTGATGCCACCACCCGGGATATTTCCCTTCCACGCCATCAAACATTAGAGAAACAATCAACGTGGCCGTAAAGAGTTCTGCTTAAAGCTCGAACAACCTCAATTTAAACTTTAAAAGCCATTATACAGCAGCGTGAAGACGCAACTTTCATGCGTATTTCACCAGCCGTTCGTCCCGTCACACGCTACTCGAAAAAACATCAATGTTACATCAGCGACGCCGAGAGTTCCTAAGGTAAATTCATACATTTTCCAACTTCTCGCAGGTTTTCCTCCTTCATTCTTAGCCTATATTCCTCTATCTCCGACCACAACCACGAAGTTATGATCGTTTAACCGAACATCGAAATAAGTACCGATAATAAACATCTTAAAATTCATCGCTAACAATCACACTCAGCTATCGAAGGCTCTCGGCACCGCGATTGTCATTTAGCTCACGAACATAAAACAAAATTTGTAATTTAGAACCTGCACAATCTCAGCGTTGTGGGATTCCAGCCGCAATTTCTCCGCGTTCACCTCGAAAACGGTTTGTTCGGCACGACCTCGAGCCAACTGCGCCGCCCTCAGCTCCGACTCAAGCGAGCTTATACGCTGCTCACATGCCGACAACTGTGTAACCAATGTCGAGCGTAATTCCATATCCGCTTGCGACGGCACTGTTTGTACCCCATAGATTGGTCTGAAAATGAAACACTTTCATAACGACGATGGCCGTTGAGGGGACCAAACTTCCATCTTCTCCTATTTGCTCTTATAAGAATGGCAACTGAACGCAAAAAAAAAACGACATCATTGCTTTCAACATTCGACCAACACCAAAAATACTACCAACATTGGTAGAAAAATTGGAAGACGGTCAGCGTACCAATATGTGGGTCACCATACACTGAGCTCCCTTTCCAGTGATCCACTCAAGGCATAGCAACCATCAACTACACAAAAGTAAATTTATTACTCAAATAACCTAACTTATAACGGTGCGACCTGTAGGAATTTCCAGATCTCTCACACGTGCATATATCAGCAGTGATGCAACAATTGAGCTAACAAATGCGAACTTTCAGAACAAAATAACAGCAGAGAGAAAAGGCTGAGGGTGATGGGAAACAGGTGATTCGGAGAGAACAGTGATTTGTTTCGACACAAAAACCGTCATCCTAGCCATCAATCAGATACTTATCGCGAACTGGCTTCCTTACTCTTGAAATCACCTGTAACCTGAAGTATCTCAATACAAGTCTTCCTACAGCAAAAAGCCTTTTCACATACGAAAATATGTAAAGATGCAACCGCAATCAGCCTAAGTTTAACTGCCCACCGACTAATTACTCATATAAATCAAAACTACGCGACTTCGGGGCAGAAAATATGTTCAGCAGTACGAAATGAAAGAAACAAAAGAATCAAACGATGATAGGTTTATGACGATTTAATAGTAGAAACTCCGAAGTTATAAATACTGCCCGTCGTCCATTTGTCTTAGACTTTTCAAGGAAAGCAATATGCAACGCTCACTGAAATGCCGGATTCATATATACAACCGGAGGCTTCCTTTCATTCCCAGACACAGATCCGGAACGACTGCGGCTTCCTGAACGCGACCGATGACGCCGATGTTTATGCGATTTGCGACGCCGACGTTGAGAACGGTCATCTTCTCTTGATGCCGATCCACGCTGAAATATTCCACGATTACTCTTCATCATTCCTTAAAGCATGAAATACAACTAACAAAAGACAGAATTCCGGCAAGAAGTGAACAGAAAAAAGATTTCGCAAAGAAGCAACCTTTAACCTTAATAAATGGTTAGACAAGAAAAAAACGCTAGTAAACGCATCAAATATCACTTTATACAAATTTCGCCTCAGCTATTAATCAGATGTCGATGGTCATATCTAGTATCTAAAGTATGCCTGATGGGGACACGAATGGATCCAGACGATAAGTCTAGGACGGTAATAGCAGAACTGGAAGATGAGAGTAGCCACTTAATCACCTGTGGCATTAGCGATCATTCTTCAGATTAGCCAGCTTTCGCAGCTGACGACAGCACAGTTTCCAATTATAGCCCAACAAAATAACTGAACAACTACCTCGGATCATGATCTTTAAAGCTGGCGAAGTTCAATCTCAAAATTCGAGGACTAAAGACCTATCTGATCGCTACCTGAGCTATACTGAGCTCAAGTGAATAAATATGCCACGGAAGTGAATTTCAAATGAAAAAAAATGTGAAAAGAAAGCTAAAGCTTAGCAAGATCACGCTATACCGAATATCTTAAGCCGAACCATTGCATGACTTCCGAGCACCGATCGACTCCACTTTCACAAGACTGCATAGAGCGAAACAACGGAAAAATATCAAAAATCAATGTAAAAACGAATTCTTTTTTTTTTAATGAATAAAAAAGAAATATTTAAAAACCTGCCGAACTATGCCGATGTCGCGCACCATTTGACGATCGTTTACGACGTGAAGATGAGAGCTTCTCTCGATCCATCTTATTAAGGCGATTTAGAACAAAATATCCAAATTTCACGTGAAATTCGCTTAATAACAACACAAATCGCTGAAATAATTCAAATCGTATTTATTAAACAAACTAAAGTAATAATGTCATGATTCAATTGTAGTTGTGGCATTCAATTGTGTTTGATTCGAGTCAATGCTAACCGAATATCTCAATTATAATGCAATTGTTGACTAAAGATAAGATTCATCAAAGTCCTTCAAAGTCGAATTTCTGAAACAAATCCACGAATAGATTGAATTTTAAGAAATAATAATTTAATCATATGAGCACGAAATAATTTCCTAGAAAAAAAAAAGATTCTCTTATTATATAAAAAAGCAAATAACTAAAAAAAAAAAAAAAAACAACAACAACAATAACAACCAACCTAAAAAAAAAGTTCACTAAGGGGGCTAAAAATCACCAATGAGTCGATCTCTACTCACTAGTTCATCCAAATCGCCGGCCTCGAATGCCAAAAAAAGAAGATGCAAATTGCCATTAGATGCATAAATGTCCAATTAGTATCCTCCATATGACCTATTCATCCCTTTTTCCCCTAAAAAATGCAATCATTCTATTGTGCTTTAATTAATTTATCTTATGAAGTTATTCCCAAGCATATTCGGAAATAAACCAACGATGGTTTCCTCTTGCGAGGAAATATTTCCGCCACTATGCGAAGCAAATTTATTTCTTAATATTCCATAAAAGTTATTTTCAAATTAATAAAAATTAGATTCAATTTATTCAATAAGTGTTTCTTTTGAAACTTCCATATAATCCTTACCATAATGACCGATCAATATTACGACTACATTTGTGAGAATGCTTCTTTGAGAGTAACTATAGGCCATCAAAGAAATTGATCACCTTATCGTCTATTAAATGAGAAAAACGCTAATCCCATATATCTAACATCATCGATTCAACTAAATATTTTGCACTAAATCCAAAAAAAAAAATTAGCGTCATACTTCTAAAATAGGAAAACGCAGCTGGGGTAAAACTGCACCGCTATGTGCTTTATATATTTACACTCCTAATTAATTACTGCATAAATTTAAAAAAAGAAATAATTAAAACGTCTTCTCAACGATTAACTTTTTCATAGAAATCTTCAATTAAAAAAATTATCTTTTTTCGTATTTTTTAATCATCAAAATAACAAAAAAACAACAAACAACAAACAAAAAAAAAGAATAAACACATAATCAATCGTCGAGAACTTTCATCACAAGTGAAAGCATTAGAAATATACGTCGTATAGAAACGAATTTAACGTCTCATTCACATATATACACTCATACAATAAAACGCATTGAAAATTTGCTCAATCTCAATAATGAGACTAACAAATTGGCAATAAAATTCCCTCCCCCAAGTGGTAAAACGGCTAAAAAATCGACTATTGTTGGTCAATTCTTCTACGATCCACATAACTTCCACTCATTTACGGAAACATTTATTTGCGACCACAAATTAGACCTCTCTAACATTCAAACACCAATTAATTCGCTAGAACAAGAAATCGATCGCTAGATCGATCCGATCCCACCGATCTCGAGCGCCGAATCCCCCCTCGGCTACGACGACTCGAGCGCCGAATCCCCCGCCGATACGAGACAAGTCGGCGACGTTCACTCGTCATCTGAGAAGGCAAAAAAAAAAAGCGCTGTAATAAATGTCGACGGAACTCTTTCGTCAGGAAATGGTGGGAAATTTGAAATTATTGGGGCTGTTACGCAGTTTTAATGAAATTCTTAAGTGAAAAATTTTTTTTTTTGAAAAATAAAGATTTTTTTTTCTGAAAGTGAATTAATTAAATTATAAAAAAATTTAATTTGAAAAATATAAATTTTAAAAATAATAAAAAAATGAAATATCGAATAAAAAAGGGAAATTTATTGCCGTCGTTGTAACGTTTTCATTGGCAACTTGTCATCTGTCACCATTGTAACATTTCCATTGGCAACTTGTCATCTGTCACCATTACCGAATTTACCGATCGGCAACTCGCCGTCTCATTTGTCGGCGTTCTCAATCGACGTGTGGAATTAAGATCGGTGAGGTATCGCTCTACGAAAACGTCGCTTAAATTAGAGCCGAACGAGATGGTGATGGCTGTAAGTTATGATTTTATTATCGTCCATATTTCATCCAGATATTTTAGGATCTAGAACATTGATGGTACTCTTTTAGATACTAGGACATTGATGGTACTCTTTTAGATACTAGGACATTGATGGTACTCTATGAATAAACATTATGGTTTCGATTTATTGCAATAATCATAGTTCGAATAAAAAAAGACTTATGGACGTTCTGATTCTACCCAATAATAGTAAAGCAGCTTGAAATTGTGCTCTCGTTTCGAGTTTCTTCGATATGTTTCATCGATAAACGATATATGGAAAAAGGGGAACACAAAGTGGAAAAGGGGGAGAGCTGTATTAAGTGTCGAACTCTATTTTACCATCTATGTTGGCAATTTTACGATCGTTGATGTCACATATTCATACGACAATCAACTATTGAAGCATTTATCAACTTTATTCGCTTGAATTCCGATCGTTGAGCGAAAATGATGGAAATTCTCTTAATTAGTATCGAAATATTCTTATTTCCGCAATTTTTATTCTCATAGAAAACGCTACAAGTGGCGAAATGAAATCTTCTATCATTCACTTGTACACTTAGAATTCCGAACTTTTCGACATTTCATTAATAGCCGAGCGCTTTTCACTAATTAATTAAGACAATAATCTATAGAAGTTACGATCGGTATATTATTGAGCTAAAGAACTTTGACCTTTTTTTGCCCATCAGTTAGATCGACCACTTATGAGCGTTGAAGTTCTCGAGGTTTTTGATTAGAGACACATGCAACCATCTCATTTCATCAGTTTAAAATGAGCTTTATTTTTTCTTTTGCAGAAAGTCTATGGTTCGGAAAAAAGCTTTCGCACTCAAAAAGTGCTCATTGCGGCGAAGCTAGCAAATACGGAGATCACGCTTATCACCGATACACCACCAATTGATAAATTCCCACTTGGCGTGGTTAGTGTTATGTGTCTATTCTCATCGTCGAATAGAGTGGATTAATTAAGCGGAAACGATTTACCTGGACAGGTAGTCGTAATGAGTTCATAGAATCGGTGCTAATGAGTTCATAGGATCGCCGCATGTTGCCTACCTTTTTGATGATTCGTTTATTGCCGACGAAGTTGCTTTTCTTCCATAGTTTCAATGAAGTTTGAGGTTGAAATTGCCGAGATTCAATTTATTTTTTTAGCTCTTCGATCTTACTGTATATGTTGTTTCTCGATTTTATTATTTCTTCAGAGGAAATTATTATCCGATCAATGCTTTAGGAAAATTTATGCTTAGCTTGAATGTTGTGTTTTTTTTCCGATTCTGAACATTAAGGAGGATTTTTGAAAATTTTTCTGATAGTGCGTTTTTCTTTTTATTCTTTTAGACACCCGCATATGAGGATGGCAATATATTGATCTTTGGAGCCGAATCGATCGCACTTCATTTAGTTGGACAAACGCTGACACATAATAATGTAAAGATATTTTTATTATCCATTTTTAATCTTTAAAGTACAATTTTTATCATATATTCTCGTTTGATTTGACAAGTTATCAAATACGGATAGAGTCAACGATACGAATCTCATAGGGTGATATCCGTTGATAACCAAAGTAATCGAGTAGGTCATTCTAGAATTATCAATCTCATCTTCACTCGAACTCTAGTTCATATTTCGATCATCTGATCCATGCCTTACCCCCATCTCCCTTTACAGTTTCGCGCTAATGAGTCCCACCTTAATTCGTCTCATTTCCTCGTTTCATGTTTCTAAACTTCTTGTGGTTACCCTTTAAAATTGATAGTATACATCGGCTGATATCTCTAAATATTGAGGAGAGGCAAGAATGGTTGAGAGGGCTTAGTTAGAGGTTCGCAGAAAAGTGTATCTGTGGCCATAGTAATGAAATATTCATAGAAGTTATTTTATGATTAAGCGTTCTGATATATTGTTTCAGAAAATTTTTCAAAGCAAATCTTCTTTTTAGTGCACAGAAGTAGTCCAATGGCTTCAATGGGCTGAAGGCAGTCTCCTCCCCAATGTGCTTGGCTTTGTCCTTCCGAGTGTGTCAGCGGCTCATGTCGACAATAAGGTAAACGTCTTGATAGCCTTGGTATATCGCATTAAGACTGATCGTGATCGAGAAGAGGGTGATCTCGCATCCTGCTTATCATGTTATTGCGAACGGAGGGAAGAGGCAAAAGTGCTAATTTTTTAGTTTACTAAGAAGTGGGTTGTTATCAATGATTATGCGATATATGCGTACTGATAATATCAGTGTTTCAGGTTATAGATGCAGCCAAGAACGAACTGCTTGCACAGTTGAAACGTCTCGACACTGTGCTTCTCACTCGAACTTTTCTTGTCGGTGAGCGTTTATCGGTGGCGGATATTTCGTTGGCTCTCGATTTGCTTCCCGCTTATCAGGTGTTGAGTGTTTATTAATGATTTCTTATTAAAGAATATGATCCATAATTAATAATGAAGTAAGATTATTAAGATTTGAATCTAAGTCACTGGATGAAGGTGAAGCTTAGATTTGATTTTATTTTCATTAAGTTCATAGTTTCTTTCCTCTTTTTTTTTGTTTGTTTTTTGAATGTAACGCAATTTGAAGCAGATATATCGGCTTGGCTAATGTTTGTGCCGTTCAGAAAATAAAAGATGGACCCCTTGCTTCATACTACTTTTGCTGATATTTGTACGGCCTGTAAGATGAAAGTTGGGCGCTTTGTTTCATGAGGTAATCGGGGAAAATATCGGTGTGCCCACAGAAAAAAGTCTTCAGTGATAGGATTCTGTCAGTGGAATTTGTTCTCTTTGAGGGTGTTTAATGAAGATTTTTTGCTTTATTAACATTTTAAATTTAATTATCTATATTGTTTTTTTTTGCTGACAGCTGTCATTAATTAATTCGCAGCTAGCTGATAATAGAGAAAGGAAGTGGTTACCTTCTTGTGTTCATGAAGTTTTTTTCTCGTTCTTATCCGCTCCAGCATAAGAATTGTTCAGCTTATTAGGCATTATTACTAATGTTAGTGTTAAAGTATTCTAGTGAGATTTTTACATTCTGAAGGCAGATATGGTCCACTGAGGGAGAGAAAAAACATTGCTTATTGACTCTTATGATTTTGAAAAACACGTCACGAATCCGTTGTTACAACTGGTGGTAGATGCGAATCATACATTTTGCTTTGAGTACGTCTTGGACAGCGCAATACGTGCTCCATTGACGAACGTTAACCGTTGGTTCAACACTATAATCAATCAGTCTTGCGTCAAAGAGATCCTCGGCGAGGTTTCATTCGCCACACAGACCGCCAAGTTCGATCGTAAGTAGATCGTGACTCTTTAATTCTACCGGTCATTGATCTGTTTTTATGGAGATGAATCGATTAAAAGGAATGGGCGTTAAAAAGTGCGAAGCATGGAGCTGAAGCCGTTTCGAACGTCTTTTTCTTTTGTGGATATAAATGGTTTTTGGGTTCATTTTTCATATTTTTTGAGCTTAGAGTCTACTAATTTTTTAATTAACAGAAATATTTTCTTTGCTGACCAAGTGGAGCTAAGTGACCCGCGTTGATGAGTTTCCATGTTTTTCCTTAATTCGTTCAGTACCGGTAGGATTTTTGCAGGATTGTTGATGTGACAGCATGCCAAACGGCGTTATGAGATATTAATGTGAGATTATTGTGATGGCATTGTTCATTGAATATAAATTATGGCTGCCAGGAATATATTCTTGATTTCCTCATCAAGTATCTGTCGAAGTTTTCCTTTTCAGTCATCTGTTGACGATGAAATCAGTCATTTCAAATGATTATTTTAGTTATAGCAGCATTTCTTTATTGGCATTTATGGGAATGTATGAACCAGTTTTATGTGAATTGTATAATTTTAGAGGCGAAATTTAAAGAATTGTCGGCTAAACTTCACAAAGAGCGCCCATCATCGGCACATAAAGAGGGTAACGATGAATAATTCCTATTCAGAGTTCTGTTTATGGTTTTTTTTTTCGATTTCCATATTTTACAGATTTTCTTGCTATAAGGAACTGCGAGGTTTTCATATTCTAGCAGTAGAAGGAAGATCCTCAATTATGGTTAGGAGGTAAGAGCTCGTGAGTTTCGTTTCGGTAACTAGGACATTCTGAATTTCTTTGCTTTATAGGTCTCCCAGATTGTGTAGGAGAAGCGGGGAATGTGGTTTCTATCATTGAAGAGTTGTTCTGTGCGGCATAATTTATAGCGTGAAGTTGCGCTAGTTGGGTGGTCGATCCGGCAAGTCGACTCATGATGCCGAAATTCCTTTTCACACCGATATTCTGAGTGAGAACGAAAAGCGATTTGAATTGACAGTGAAGGAGCTTATATTAACCAGTTGGATGGAAAGAGCTAAAGTATGTAAATTGGGTTAATTCAGCAAAGAAAGCTAAAGGAAATGAGAAGAAGGAACAGGCGCAAGCCAAGCAAGAACCTGCCGAAGAGATGGATGCGACGGAAGAGGCACTTGCTAGTGAACCTAAAGCCACGGATCCATTTGCAAGCATGCCTAAAGGGTGTGTATTCCTGTTTTTGGGAAATGCTCGTTATCATGAATATTTCGCGAGGATTCTATAATAAACTTTTTTCTTTTCGACCCTATGACTTTAAAGTTTCCAATTTTTATCTATTGTTTTCAGGAAACGGTTTTATCTCTTCTTTTGTTTTGTCTATGAGTTTGAAAAGTTTAATCAGCTCTAATTTCAAGTCTATCGAGTCGATTTTTTCTTTTAAGGTTTATCTCATCTCATTTTTTAATGCTTGTGTGTTTTCGTTGAAATTTTAGTCTGCTCAAAAAAGGTCCATTTTTCTGGCTGGGATTCTCCTTTTATGTATCCTAGGCAGAAATATCGTGGAGGTTTTTTTTTTAAGCAGATGAAGGTGGATTGGAAATTCGTTCTTAAGTTGTCTGCATCTCACTATTGCCAATAAGGATTATTCGGAGTTCAGTGGACTAGATACCCGTCGAAAAGATTTAATTAATTTGAACGAGATTGACGATCGGTGCGTTGATTTGTCACATTAATTGGGAAATTTGTGAAATTTTATATTTTATAGAACATTTGTGATGGATAGTTTCAAGCGGGTCTATTCGAATGAAGATACGGCAACAAAAGCGATCCCATATTTTTGGGAGAATTTCGATGCGGCGAATTATTCAATTTGGTATGCGGAATATAAATATCCGGAAGAATTAACGCTAACATTTATGAGTTGTAATCTTATCGGAGGTTAGTTGATTCTTTGATTTGAATTTTATCGTTGAGAAAAATGAGAGAATCGATTAACATATATAAAATTGTAAAGGCGAATTTATATCGTAAATTAAGGCGAATATTCGACTTGGATAATTTTTTTTAATGAATAAATTGTGTTTATTATTAGATTGAAATGTTTTTTTAAATTTATTTTTAATTTTTTATTAACGAAATAATTTTTTATTCAGTTAACGTAGTTGATGGTGTCGGCAACATATATAGCATATTTGGAGTTTAGCTATGCGATTGCATTTACATAATTTGGCTGATATTGGAGCTGGCGATCGTCAGCATTATTCGTAGTAGTGATATTGGAAATTTCTTAGTGGAGTCGGTTAACTGATGAATTAACTTAAATTGATCATCTCTAGATTTTTATAGGCACATTTATTGTCAGGTAGCTTCTACGGAGGGGGATTAGCGTTGCTCAATTGGTTGTTTTGTTTGTGATGTTTTTATTGGAGTAAGACCCTACTTGATTAGGAATGAGCAGCTTTTCTGGTCGATACGGACACCTACGAGCTGGCGATCCTTTAAAATATAGGTTCGTTATAACGCGAAGTGGGACTCACAATTTATAGTCACAGAAGTTAATTTCCTACTTAATAGATGGATAATTATAGGGACGCCAGGGTGTGCCCGTAGAAATTATCGGACAGTAGGGTGAGGTCGATAGTAGTGAATGTCTTTTTTGTTATTTTCTGTGATGGCGTTCCACCCCTAATGTGAAATGATTTCTATGAGTGGTAATGAGCGGTTTCTCCTTTGCAGGAATGTTCCAAAGACTGGAGAAGCTCAAGAAGAATGCATTTGCCTCGGTTTGCCTCTTTGGAACCGATAATAATTCGACAATTTCTGGTATTTGGATATGGCGTGGGCATGAGTTAGCGTTCACGCTGTGTCCCGATTGGCAGGTCGGTTTATCTTCATTTTCGCTTTTTTTCGATATTTCGTCATTTTTTCTTTTTCTACGTGCCGAAAAATTAGTAGAATTTGTGAAGTTTGACGAGTGGTGCTGGCAGAAGATAGGACATTGCACGAGTGGTACTTTTGACTGACGGAAGACCTAGTGATACATGAAGGGTATAAGGTTTGTTTTTTTCTGTTTATTGAAATGAAGAATAAATTAAGTCGCGTTCTGTTGTTTTTAAGGTTAAAGGTGATTGTGTTTGAAAAATGAACTCCCTATCCAGCTTCCTAACTGTCTTCGTGGAATCTCTTATAGTCCAGTTTCGAGGAGGTGGTTAGGAAGTTGAATAGGAGCATTTTTGCAGCCAGAGTAAGCTGATTTTTTGGAGCACTGTAATGCTAAAGTTTAAGGGGAGTAGGACTCGGGAAGACTTAGAGGTGCGCTTGGTGAACCTGGCATGGTATTTTTCTTGGCGGATTTGATATAGTATCTTGATGCTGTTTGTATCATTTAAGTTGATCGCTGAATAGTGTTCATAGAAATCGTTGCAGCAATTAATTAGTATTGTTTATAGGTTGATTATGAAAGTTATGAATGGAAGAAGTTGGACCCGGCGGATGAAGGTACAAAGAAGTTGGTGAACGAATATCTAATGTGGGAAGGTGAATTCGGTGGGAAGAAATTCAATCAAGGCAAAATCTTCAAGTGAACTGCAAGTAGTTATAGTGGCTGCTGTTTTGGCTCATTCATTGTTGGTTTCTTGTTGGAGCTAAATAAATTTAAAGATTTTCTTGTTTGTGTTTAATTGTGGTGCAACATTTCGAATGGTGATATCATAATGCAACGGTAAATGATTCAAGCGCCATTGTAAGGTTCCCGACATTTGCGCCACGATTTTCTCTTCAAATAGTTCTAAGAACATTGATGATAGTCGTAAAATATATCCTTGACTGAAATCTAAGTAGTCGGAGAGTGTTATGACGTCGTGATGTAATAAAGAAAATGAGGAAAAAATGAGGACACAATGTAGTGGAAATGCTTTCGCTGGGTATTATTAGAGAGCACATTAGAAGGTGAAATACCTTAATTGTACGATTTGTTCGTTCGATGAGAGAGAGAGGGAGGGGGGAGATTGGTGATTTCGATGGGTACTATTCCCTTCTTCTATCTTCTGCTCTCACCATCAATAGAAGTAAGTTTAGGCTCGATTTAGGCGTTCATTTTGTGTTTGTTGCCTTCAGCTTACATCCGTCGTCTATTTTTTTGCATGACATTTTGACATAAGACTGTTCGTTGAGATTTCTTCCTTTTTTTTTGTGAGGATACTCTTGAGGATACATAAACTCTGAAAAAAAAAGGAGAAAAAAAGAGGTGAAAAAACTGAGAATCATTGAATATTCTCTATTCCGGCAAACAGATGTGCACTAGCCAATAATCTCTTTTCGTTGTCAGTTTCGAGTGCTACGAATTGTTTCCACTATTTCCGGAAAATTAGTGCAATTTCTTCCGATTTATTCAAAGATTTCCGGATTTTATGTCTTTTTTAGCGCTTCAATGATTTCCGGATTTTATGCCTTTTTTAGCGCTTCAATGATTTCCGGATTTTATGTCTTTTTTAGCGCTTCAATGAGTTCCGCCTAATTTATTCAGAACTTTTAGCTTTAATGGACTCATATACTCATTAGCATATATCATTGCAAATAGTGATGATAATTCTTAATGAAATGAAAAGAATTTTTTCTTTAATTGAATATCATATAGAATCGAACCGCGAACACATTTCAAATGGAAGATTTTTAAAGAGACGATTATTGTTTGAGAAATTTATGCTAAAGAATATCGATTATTAGTAGTGATATTGAATTTGAAAATTAGCTAAAGAATATGGTTTATTCTGGTTTATTCTGCTTTATTGTGGTTTATTCTGGTTTATTAATATTCTTTAGCTGATTTATAATAAATGATTAAACGAGAAAATGATTTTCATTTTCAGCTTTCTGATTGAAAGAGAGAAAAAAACGTTTATTAGGCAGGCAGGCGAAGGTGAGGAAGGAGGAGGAGGTGAGAAGATGGACGGTTTATTCAGATGCTAATTATCTTTTCCATGAAAATACGCGTCGATGGTGAGGCTGTTCGTCGAAATAACTCAGTTAGGACTCTTGAATCAATTCCTTTATGATGCTGCATAGTTTAGCTAAAAGATAAATAATTCATTTTAAGAGATGGAGAGAGAGACGAAGAAGTTTTATAGTAAAATATCTAACTGGAAGCGTAGAGCGAATTTTGAGTTAATTCAATGGAGAAATTACACGAATATTGATTGATTTCTACAGAGGAAAATTGATATGATAATAAAAATTTTTCAAATTATATATAACAATAAACTAATAAAATTATTATTATATTATTAATTAATAATTAATTAATAATTTTAAATTATTACATCAAAGTGAATAAATTCATTTTAATACTTAATTTATAAATTAAAATATTAAAATTTCACTTATAATATACCAAATTTTAATTTGATTTTCAAAAAAGGAAAAGGAGTTTTTGTTGCATTTTATTTTTTCAACTTTTAATAATATAAACGAATATTTATAATGATTATTTATTGCATTGTTTTAAACGATATTGCTTCATTATAGTGGAGAATAGATCGACTTATTTGGAATTAATTTGGAAATTTTCTCAATTAATTTTGATGATTAAGTCATTTGAATGCGAATATTAATTTAGCCTTGAAAGAATTGTCGTTGATGTCGGCAAATCGAACGCTCGAAATAAGTCCATCAGTTTCCATAAAATTCTTTTCTTTTTAAAGGAGGAAGTGGGCAAAGGAGTAGAGGAACGGGAGGAAAGAGGTTAGGGAAGACGTGATGTGGGCAAGAGCGGATGATAAGGAAAGCGATCGGTTTTGCATAATCTTATGAACATCATTTTAAAATTAAAGGAAAATGTGTTTATAAATTCAACTAAATTTTAAATTTTGAAATTATTACATGAAATTTGAAAAAAAAAATTAAATAAATTACTTTAAAAAAAGTTGAAATTTTAGATTGAATTTTAATAGTTGAATAAAAGAAAAATAAATTAATATTATCACTTTTATAGAAATTTAGTAAAATTATATTTAATAACATATTTTTTTTCAAATAATAAATTGAATAAAATTAAATAATACTGACGAAATATGTATGATAAGCGATAAAAATGATAAACGATGACAAAATATGCGCAAAAATCTCAAACGAATATTCGAAAATATATGCCTTTTAGAAATAAGAAAAATTTAATAGAAGTTCGACGACGGAGAAGGATTCAATTGTTTCTCATTTAAGAACACTTCTGATTCACGTGTACTCTCCTGAATGTCTAAGAAAAGCTCAAAGAGATGAATATACATTCATATTGGCTATCATTTTAACCTCATTGAGAATCTTTTTTTTTTTTTAAGGTCTTCTATGATTCTCAACTATGGAATTTTTAGACCTCTTTGATTTTAATGCTATAATATTGACTTTTTGTCTCTCTTCAAGGAGATTTTCACTTGTTTATTTAATCAAAAGATTAATAATTGATTAAAATAACGATGATAAAGTATGTTAAAAATGATAAACGATGACAAAATATGATAAGTGAAAATGAAATAAAACTAATAATTAAAAAAAAACTTAATTAAAACAAATAATAATTAAAACTGGAACGTTCGATTAGTTAATATCGGTCGAATTATGTAAAGACTTATGAGATTAGATCAATTTTTGCTAACATTATTTCCTGAAATTAAGTGATCTTCGATAAATATCTCTTTCTATTGTTCGACGCTATAATAAACTAATTTCTTTACGCGTTCAACGTTAAGCTTTTTTTTTACTTCGTTTTTTCTCTTTCCGAAAAGTGTCAGCTGTGTTGCAATCTCATCTGTTGATCCTTTAACAGCTCGACACCTGATTGACTGACTATTCCGTTCATTCATCGAATCTCTTCGCCGAGCGAAGAAGCATCGTATGCTTATCTTACAAATATCGCAACACGCTTTCGCTGATGATTAAAATTCATATTTTATACTTTTCATTCGACTTATTTAAGTGTTTACTTGACATTTATTTATTGTAGTAATATTGGTATGTAATTTTTATTGTACAATATGAAACATCAATAATATTAACCAATATAGTAGAACTATTGTTACTTTTATCGAGTGATAAAATAACCACTGCTTATTATAGAAATATAATAAGTTCGACTTAATTAGCTTAAGAAATTGCTCGCAATTAATGAATCTATCAAGAGAATGTCGTTATTTGCTAAATGAAATTTCTTTAAGTTTATTGCCCTATGTTTGAGCTGAAAAAATTTGAGCCGCAAGGAACAAAATTACTGAAAAAGCGTAAAAGAAAACTTCAACTGAATAAATGTTCGAAAACTGAAGGTAAAGAAGTATTCGCTAACTGAATAAAATACTATTCAGTGCAAATTTTTTATTTCCATCTGTTTTCTACTCTTTTCACTACTTGCAGTAGTAGTTCAATTAGATTGTGTAAATATTAATGACTGTGGGGTAATGGTTGGAATTTTGCTCCACTCAAATGTAAAGTTTCTCATATTAAACGTTTAGTGAAATTTCTCAGTATTTTCGAATTTATTCCTATATATATAACATATATAAACATATATATATATATATATATATATATATATATATATATATATATATATATGAATGTGACCAATATAAATCGATTTGTGGAGTAAAAATTTCCATGAAAAGAAAGAAAATTGTCGCCTATAAATTATCGATGTTGAGCGACTTTTAAAAAATCCTATTAAATTGCAGGGAAATATTTTCCGAAATATATATTGTCGGGAAAATACATGATTTATAATTTCAATGTTTAAAGTGAAAAAAGAAAAGTTTGGGAAATTTTCATTAAAAAGAATGCAACTTCCGTCATATATTCTATAGAATATTATTGGAAATTATTGAAATGTGCGAATATCGAAATCATCAATGATATATTAAAAAATATTCTTTAGCATATTTCGAGGCGATCACTCTTTTCATATTTCGAGTAAACTTCTATTTTTAAACTTCTCTTCAAATAATTGAAAATTAAAAGTGAGGGAAAAAATATTTGTTTTATTCGATTTCACTAAGCCGTTCATTGGATCTATTATAGCTTAACGTTGGTCTTTAAAAAGTTATATTCTTTAAGCTTTTTTTACAGCATTCGTTTAACAACATTGTTACCAGAACTTTAAATTGTAGCACATAGTTTATGAAGAGAGCGAAAAGCAAAGTGAAAGCAATGAAAGCAGAAATTTCTCCGAAAAAAACATAACATTTTTCTTTTTTATCGGCAATTTTTCATGACAGCCGCTAATATCGATCAACTTTGAAGTGAAAATGATAGCCTCAATGTTTTTCAAGGTTTCCAATTTTTTCCCCATCTTTCCAGTCAAAGATTGGCTAATAAATCTACTAAAAGCTATTTCGAGATGCTTGAATCATTTTTTCCCCTCCAGAGAATGATTACAAAATGTAGAATCATTAATATTTCTGAGAGCACTGTTTAAAGAAACTTGCTGACAGACATGTGTCATCCAACGATAGCAAAACTTCACTCAATAGTTATTTCAAACAACAAATCAATGCAAATCGCTTGAGATTATAATTGTAGTGAATTATGAATTCGACTACGTTGGATGACTGATAGCACTTTGTAGAGTTCATTTTGAAAGAAATTGCGTATCACTGATATGGACTGATTTTATCATTAATAAAAATCATTGGTATTTCTTCATATTTTTTTTGTTATGCAACTCCGAAAATTTCGTCGAATTCATTCAATTGTGCACTTCTTTTCCCAATAGAAAAGCCTTATTTCAAAGCAAAATATATTTGAAATTTATAACTTTCTTCTTTTCTCTGTTTATTTTTCTATCTTATCTTAATTTTCAATATTCCCTCGTCGTAGTTTTTTCATAAAATGTCTCTTTATTAGCTGTGCAATATTTGATAAATTAAATTCATATATTAAATAAGCTAATAAATATTTCAATTTTTATACTAATCCCTTCTTTTTGCTAAAATTAATTTCTATGGAAATCGTCCATAGAAGTTGGATTTCTATGGATTCGAAAATATTGTTGTTATGAAGAGAAATTCTTTGTGTAAAAATGTTCGTTGGAAATCATTCAAGCATTTAACACTTTTCCGCTTAGTATCTTCAAATTTTGTTACTATTTAAGTTTTTACTGCAATTAAAAGTGAAAACCAAATCGCTAATCTATAGGTTTTTCTTTACAAATGTAGGATTTTTATGCCCTGAGAATTGATAATTCTGAACGAAGTTCAGCTTTGAGGTCATTTCAGATCGGAATCATTTTCGGGTTCGGATTAATTCCACGATCAAAACTGTTTGAGTATTTTCCTTTGAAAACTATTACCTTCGCGTTATTGAGTAGAAAATGAAGATGCACAATAAATGCATAATGCTATATCAACAATAGGAGTAGGATGTGAATGATGCTCATTAATAAAGTGCAAGAATGTCGTACACAGAATTTCCTCATCTTTCGCATTATGGAGCACTCATTTGAATGTTGCTAATACAACCATAAATTGGAAAATGACTGAAGCGGTAGGAACGCAAACGTTGAAATCATTTAGTGTGGTAGTGAAAACATCTGGTAATATATCCACACCGTTCGGTAAAACTACAGAAACAGTTCGTAGAGAACCGAAACTGCTCGGTGAAATATTGAACAGTACGGAACTGTTCGGTAAAACATTCAACCCTACTGGAACTGTTCGATAAGATATCAATACTGTTCGGCAAGCTACTGAAATCGTTCGGCAAGATATCGAAATCGTTCGGTGAAGTATCGTATGTATATTTATGAAAGTCGTGAGTATATTATGATTTTCACATGCTAGCCAAAGGTTGTCGTTCTTCGTAGACCTTTGTATAACGTCATTTGCTCGCCCGCTCTAATACATTTTGATCGCATTCATTCGTGAGCACTGAGGCAATTTGTTAATGTAAAAGCGTCAACGATTTTTCATCGAAAAAATTGCCGTCCAAAAATGTATCGAAGTTGTGGTCGTTTCCTGAGGCTCCATTTCCTCTTTCCTCTCCTTTGCATCCCCCGTTGCATCGAAAGCATAGAAGAATATGTGTTTCTTAGAGTTATGTTCCTTTACATCTATCGAGTATTTTCTGCTATTCCACAACGACATGACTGCTTCATATCTATTCCTAGCGATCAAGTATGCATCAAATTATCTATGGAAATTTGATAAGATTTTTGAATCAATAAAAATGAATCCAAATGATTAATGAATGAATCCAATAAAAATGAATCAAACGCTTGAATAAACCTGAATAAACCGGAATAAACCAGTATAAACCAGAATAAACCGGAATAAACCAGTATAAACCAGAATAAACCGGAATAAACCAGAAATTACACGCATAATTACATTCTACGATCTAAATTCTCAATTCTATTTTTAATTTTCTTTATTTCTTTCGCTTTTAAAATCTGTGGAAAAAAAATTACGAATCATTTTTTCGACTCTCGTTAGCAGTAGCGTTTAGCGAGTGCTGAAGAGAAGTTTCGGATGAGTGCGAATGCAAAAAAAAACGGAATCAGCAGGTGATCACTATTTATTTTTAGCTATCATTAAGTGTATGTAGTACGAAACTAAATGCAATGCGAAACATATTAATGAAATGTGAACACGTGTGAATATATTTGTCCTATACGATAGTAAATGAAATATATAAAACGCATTAGCGATGAATTTTTGAATACTGAAATGAAATCGCTAAGATGAAACAGTAATTTTATTCTTGTTATATATATATATATATATATATATATATATATATATATATCTAAATATATGTATTAACATTTTCTCGTTAACAATTCAGAAACGTTGAAAATTTGAAATTTTTGAAGTAATTTTTCGATCATTTGAATATCAATGAAGTCAAAATTGGTTGATTCACTGTATATTAGAAGTAATTTTTGAATATAATAGAATATTTCTCAAATTATAAAATTATTTTATCCCCTATAATGAAAAATTGGAATATTTTATCTTCGAATAAAAATATGCACTTCATCGAATTGAAAGAAATAAATGTGTAACTTTATCGCAATTAATATCATAAGTGTATTCAATATTACGATCGTATTTATCATCGAAACAACAATTTAAAGTATTCAGTAATAAAATATACTAATAATTAATTTAATTCAATTTATTCATATATAAATGTATCGATTTTCATATTTCATCTTTATAAAATGAAATAATCTCCAATGCATCTCTTTTATTCCAATCGATTTTCATTATTTTCATTTCAATTAAGTGAAGTTATCTTTACACATTTCTAAACTATTCGTATATGATCTGTGAATTTTTATTATCATTTCTATTTCAAGTTTTGAAGAAAAAGCTGTATTTCATAATAGCCACGTGATGATACCAAATTAGATATTCGTTGAAATGCTCGAAATCATTTTTCATCGTCAAAAATCCACACCAGAATAAACCGGAATAAACCAGAATAAACCAGAATAAACCGCAATAAACCAGAGTAAACCACAATAAACCACAATAAGCCGCAATAAACCACAATAAACCAGAATAAACCACAATGAACCAGAATAAACCAGAATAAACCAGAATAAACTACAGTAAACCACAGTAAGCCACAACAAACCACAGTAAACCAGAATAAACCACAATGAGCCAGAATAAACCGGTATTTCAAGTTTTGAAGAAAAAGCTATATTTCATAACGGCCACTTGATGACACTAAATTAGATATTCGTTGAAATGCTCGAAATCATTTTCCATAATGAAAAATCCACACTTGTGCACTAGGCATATCGCCGAATTTAGTTTATATATGCAGTTACAAATCCTTCAAATTGGCTATGAGAATAAAGAACCTCTAAGATTTATCGCTTGTAGGTAAACGGTTTGAATAATTAACGAGTAGAACTCATCCATTGAAATATCCTAGTAATTTCTATAATCATATACATGTAAATTAAAGCTTATTTAATAATAATCAGCAACTAATGTATTAAAATGTGCAAAAGGAAAACAATTTTTTATTTTCGCCGAATGCTTAAACTATGAAATTATTTCTCACTAAAATTAACCTATAGAAATATTTTTTCCATAAGAAGATCGGGTGATTGGACGAAATGTCAACATTCTTGTTAATGAAACATAAAATTTCTAAATTTTAATTTTTCTCGTTTTGAATTGATGATACTCTTTGTTTTATTGTATTTTATTTTATTTTATTTTTATTTTATTTTATTTTTATTTTTATTTTATTCTAATTTCATTTTATCCTATATTATATTATATTATATTATATTATTTTACTTTATTTTTATTATTTTTATTTTTATTTTTTTTATTTTTATTTTATTTTGTTTTATTTTATTTTATTATTATCTTCGCTAACGATAAATCACTAATGCTAAATAGTTGATCGTGGAGTTGAAGTAACATCGAACCTGACGTCATAATTGCGAAGTACTTCGCAATAAAATGATAGAGTGGACAAAATTGGCCGGAAAAAAAAAGACGGATTGCATTTAGGCAGCGACAAAATCGATCAGCGAACTTCTATCGAAGCTAAAAGATGTTGAATGAAAGAATTTTGCCGAATTCTCTCCGCTAAATGCGACATTCGAATTTGTACCTTTTTCTTTTTCGCCTTATATAGTTAAGAGTTTTTTTCGATTACTTTAATACGCATTTAATTGTATAAAAAAGAAGGAAATATTGAAATTAATGGCGAAAATTACAAATTTTTATTCAGTAATCGTTTATTAATTGCATAAAATTGGTCAAAAAAAGAGAGAGAGAATATCATTAATGTGACATTCAATAAACGCTCTCCGTAAATGTCACTTAACATTTTCATATATTATTTTTGTCTTAAAAGAAATAGAACGCATACCCATAAGCAGAGAGGAACTTATCAGTTAATCGATAATATGATATTAAAAATGAAATTTTCTCCTACTTCAGGATGATATTTTAGATTATTAATTAATTGCGTTCTATAACGACTACGAGAATCACACCTCATAATCGTTTATAGTTGCGCTTTCTATGTAAGATGTATTGTCGTCTCACAAAGTTTTACTTTATCACCTCACAATCAGCTACTTATCATAGTATGCCGATAGCTATCAGTAATCGCTTCTTTGAGAGTTTATTCATTGTTAATACTCTTATGAATATTTTCACTATAGAAGCTTTTTGAGAGAAAAATTAAATTTCTGATGTTGAGTCTATATACTTTAAGATGTGAACATAAATATTTTGCATAATGATCGCATCTTTATTTATTTTCCTATTGATTTCTATCATATTGTGTGTAATCAGAATGAATTTAATGGCGAAAATTATGAAAGCAGTAAGAATATTTTGTGTCATAAAAGATATTCTAAAATCATTTATACGATTAATAGCTCAATCGTTAGGCAAATTTAGATTTATTCTCACTAAGAAGATTGTAAGCATTTTTGATATCGCCTTTGAAGAAACTCTCAATTTTAGCACCTATTTAAGTGCCATTAGCATCTGAATTGAATATATGACGATTAGCAGCTGCAATATTAACGAATTATGATTTGAACATTATAATTTCCAACCACCCTTCAATATATTTTCATAATATCAATAGTTAAGTATGTTAGCTGAAGCGTTTTATACGATATTACTCATTGAGGCCGGTAAGAATTTTCTCCAAATTGACATATATACATATTCATTTATTTAAATTCATATTTATAAATTTATATATAGCGTCTAATATGCACATGAGGTCTTCCAGGCAAAAATTCACTTTGATCGATGAATTTTCGAAACGAGTTGCGCCTGAAATTGCGGTCTTATTAAGAAGGGAATTTTTGAGTGTGCGATCTATTCAAATGCATTCCCATACAGATATCAATGATAAACGTTTTATTTTTCATCGATGAATTATTAATAGTGTGTATGCAAATTCTTCAGCGATTTCTTTCCGCATCATTGCAATTTTTCGTTTCTCTCCTTAGTGGCTAGCTATTTTAAATGTCTAAGCACAAAAGGGCACTAGGCCACCACCATCACACTAATTCCTATAGCAACGAATAGCTCTGCACCCTCTCTCGCTTCCGTTCCAACGAATATTTCAGCATGCGAAATATGTTCACTCGAAAGAGACTATCTGGAAAGAGAATTTATATGGCTGTCGATTTTTTTTCCAACGTTTATAGAATTTTGATAATTAATGAATGAGATTAAATAAACTTTCCAAGGTATATTATCTTAATTGTTTTACTGCTTTATTATTTATTGTTCATAAAATAATTTGATTTAATTTCATCCGTTCCATGCAGCTATATTCGTAATGAAAAATTCTTTTCAACTGCTTCCATCTGGCTTGTAATATATAATTTTTTTATCCGCTAGAATAATATTCTGCTAGGGGTTTCTCTATTGGAACGCTGAGAGTGGCCATTTATCTCTAGCAACGAGGAGTATAGTTATTTTCACTTATTGTTTTTCCATCGAAAATTAGATTAGCGATAGGTTTTTCCACCTTAGAATTTATGTGATCTTATATTGTCATCAGTTTTGATCCATGAAATCCATCGAAGTTACCGTCGTTTTATGCTCTTCTGTCTTCTCGATTCGCGTTCTTTCATCATCATTTAGACCAAACAAAACAAACGAGACGACTTCTACACAACTTCGGATTCCTTTTCTTGTCACATTCAACTTCTGCAGTTTCTGCTTAAGATGTGGGGAAGAAGGGAAGGTCCAACGTAGCGCATGGGGGAGAAACCTAAAAACGATTAATTGTTAAACAAGGGAAGCTTGGTAAATGCTCAGCATTACTCGACTTGTGGAAATCAATACACCCCACATCATTGTGCTCTGGAAATGGTTAATAACTAATTGGCTATTCTTTAACACAACGGCTTTCTTTTATTGCGTAAGGGACACTGAGACTGCAAATAATGTAATTAGCTATATCGACGATCCCGATTTTGAAAGCTGTTTGGGACGAATGAAGTCGGTTATTTAAGGATTTGGACAAGGAACTCCCACGGGAATCAGAATGGCTTTTTCGCGCACGTTATGTGCTAACTGAAAAAAAAGCACTTATCATTGTTCATTTTATACCCTTGGTAATTCTTTTAGGGGATTAACGTCGATGAACTCTCTCAAGTTGAAAGTTTCTCCATCGTTCGAGTGCCTTCATGAATCGTCACCTGAAATGTAGAAACGGTTTTTTTGTACCAGATTAGGTCTCAGTTTCAGTTCCGCTATTAGTATTGGATTTCCCATATACGATTCCCTGTTCACTTTCATAGCTTTTTCGCTTGAAAGTTGTCTTCTGCCATAACTACAGTGTTGAGTAAATCTGTTTCCGTGACGGCAACTTTATAATTCTATAGTTTGAGGTATGTTTATCATTTCATACTACACTGAAGTGATAAGCCAAATAATCACACGATGCTAACGATGCCTAGTTAGCAATGATATATATTAAATTTTGGAGGAAATAAAGAGCAATCTAAAGCTCTCATCTTGAAATACTTCTCTGAGCTTCAAATCTTGATTAGATCAGACAAAATCTTTAGGGAAATATTTGAATTCATCAGCGATATTCATTTCTCGTAAAATTCGACCAGTATCATTTCAGTTAGTGAATGCGAAACTCATTTTAGAAACTTCACGATAAATTAAACGATAAAAACTTCGATTCGAATAAATGTTCAGATCTATATACTGTATATAATGGATCCATTATATTGCATGATTCATTTTACTTGCAAGTATTTTCTCTCTTAAGCTTAAAAAATGAAATCGATGAATAACTTAATGCATAGCGGTGAAAAATTTGATTTTTATATTTTTCTAAATTGATTGCCATAGGCTTTAGGCATTTTCTAATATTTCGAATATAATAATTGCGAGGCTTTTTTTGCTGATTTTAGCAGTTTTGTTACTAAAAATGAATACGAAAAAATGAAAATTGTACTATATTATACGGCTATGTGGAGGATATTTTGAATTACCTATGTTAATGATGAGGCAACATCGAAATTAGGAGACTCTTTTTCAGGATGATCCTGAAAATAGAAAATTTAAAGGCAAAAAATAAGCATTCTTCGTTGAAATAATGAAATAATTTAGCTGAATTAAGAATTCACAATGAAAAAACATTAAGCACATTCTATTGCTATCGAATTATCGCATTAACATAAATGAAAAAATAGAAATAAAATTTGAACGATAGAGTCGACTTAAATTTTTAATTTTTTCCACTTTTTTTAGTATGCTATGGCTATTAAAAATCTTTGATTATGGGTATTATTTGGTGAATTCTTGTTGGGCATATGACTAATACTCGAGTAAACAGACTTTTTGTGGATTCACGATTTTCGCACCACCACCTTTCGCGTATCAACGAATGGAATCGTCGAGGAGTAAAAGAAGCATAACGTTGATTATTACAAGTACTAACATAAAAGTCGAAAAGTTTCAGTATTCACCTCTATTTTGTTTATTTAATTTTCATCTTTACTTTCTATTTTTGGTTTTGTTGCTTTTTGTAGTCTAAAGAAGTGATTTGAGGCAAAAACTTGAAATTAGGATTGAATGGAAATAGAAAAAGCTCACTGATTCTCGAAGCTCACTGAATGTTGGAGACCCTTAACTGCAAAAGAAACAAAATGATATCATTCAACAACAATCGCCGTAACTCATATATAAATATGCGGCCAACATTAATAAGTTTATCTTGTTAGACAGCAAGCAGCCAGTTTAATTTGATATTCCCTTTTTTTGACGTTAATTTAATTTACTACTCTCTTGTATTAAGTTCACTAGTGTTGTGTATGCATCAATATATGCATAACATATCACTTAACTTCTGGATGCATATTGCTTAGGATATATAGCTCTGGAAATTTATGTAATAATTTTGATCATTAAAGGACAATGAACATCGCAATAGAGAGATATCTTTGCTTTTTTAACGCCTGATGTCTTAACTTTCAACTATCGCCCACCATGAAATATTATAATACTTGGAAGCTAATCTATGAATAGAAACTCATTGGGACTAAAAACTTCCTTCCTTCCGTATCTCATTATTCCCTTTATCTCATTTTCTTTCCGTCACATCACTCGAAAAAGAAATTGAGAAGAATCGATATGTTCGCCTTCGGGGATAATTTTTTCATTGCGATGGAAAAATTTCTTAGCATTATATTCTATTTTCAAGTGGAGCAATAAAGTAATATAAAACTGTTTGCTATTCTGATGGTCTAACGATTCGATTTTTCATTTTTATTTCAATATTCACTAAGGGATTTGCATTTTTACACAATCGCACTAACAGTCGTCACTGTGCAGTTCTCCCATTTTATTTCAGAATGTATCCTGCGCGAGCTCCTGCCTATATGTTTATGACTTTGAAATGGGTATAACTGTTGAAAGTGGCTAATAAATATGGCGTGCATAATTTGCATCCCATTATCGTTATTTCCCACATGAATAAAGTACTAACTAGTTAATATTTTCATCAATGTCGATTAATTGCGATTCAATTTATGGCCTCTATTTGCATTCCACTAGTAAATATGTTTCTTGCAAAAATGCGATTATAATGTTACAGAAAAAAATATATTTTAATAAATGAATTACCAGGAATTTACAATTACGCTTCTCATATCAACCACTTTTATTAAAGCATGCGCAAGAATGCATTCATATTTCGACTCAGCCGATCCACCAGGCCAATCTCGAAAGATTTATTTTTCTAATTTTATCAGCTGCGAAGATAATCTGGTAGATGTAAATTTGCATGCACTTGATCGATATGTGCAAAGTTTAGTCATATTGCTCTATGTGCAGCTGCCTTTATTCTCTTTTATTTTCAATGAAATGACTTAGGAAATGCTGTAAAAGGATCATCGTGTATTCAGACTCTACCTATCAAATTTCATAACGTCAAAACTTCGCCAAATCCAAACCATCCGAATATGCAAAAATATATTTGCAAAAAAGTAATTTCATCGTAATGTGCTTTGCTAATATAATTTTATAAAAAACGCATAGTCGTTTATGGTGGATTGTTTCCTCCGATTCGTTTAGCGTCATCGTTGAAACAATAAACTAGAATGCTTTCGTTCTGTTGTTCGATAAAAATATACGTTTGAGTTATTCAAAACGGATAGAAGAAAATAGAATAAGTGGATTTTAATGCAGTAATTTATCACTGAATTATTTCAATAGTACATCGGTTTCAATGTTAATTTCCAAAAGATGAAAACGTTGCTGTTGAAAGCGCAGTAGGTACCTTGCCATCGAAACTGTTCTAATTATCAAATATGACAACAAAGCACACATGACTATAAAATTGACAACATTTAATTCTAAACAATGAGCCTTTCTCTTAAATGTTGTGCTAACTTTTCTATAAATATCATAGTTAGCCACCTATGCATGAGTGTGCATTCCTGGGAACCATCAACTGAAATCACGAAATATAAGTACTGAGTGTGTAAAATTTCGAGAAAAAAGGGATTTTATAATTAACTCACTAAGAAAAAAAAAGAAAACTAAAAGAATAAGAAAGAAAAAAAGCACAGAAGTCGAAAACAACGTTAGATATTGCATTATTTTTATTAATTGATATCAAGATCACCATATATAATCGTTTTTAATCTATCTTTATATATCGTTTTCATTGATTTTAATTTCTCATATAATAAATTTTAAAGCACTCATATATTTATTTACTAAATTACCCAATTTATTAAATTCTTAAGAATTAAATAAACGAAATTTTGAATTAAGTGCATCTACATTTGCCTCAAATTCATAGACTTTTATTATCTTTTCTAGTTTCTAAACCTTTACAATCATTAAGATGTGAACATTAAAGAATATACTCACTTATAATTACTTAAGAATATACTTACATCATATTTTTAGAGTTTTTTCGAACATTATAGTTGATTTTCGTTTTTTAATTTTTCACTTTTGGAATTTTAGTCGTAAAATTTCACGTCATAGAATAATGTCTGAAAATATTAGTTTCACCTTTGTTGCAAAAATTGATTTCCAAACAAAATCGGGTAAAGTACACTATGAGAAGTTGAATTTAAATGTGCGGAGAGAGTTTCGAAATAACAAAACCCAAATAAACGTTTAACAAAACAACGAATATATTTTCCTCATTGCGGAACGTGTCCATAATTTTTTCCTGCTTTCACGTTTAATTTAACGAATTCATAAAAAATCAAATGAAAGAATTTTTCGTTTTTATGGAAAATCGACAAAATCATCCCAACATCGTAATATTTTCTTTATCAAATCCAAAATCTTCATAGGCAAGTAATCTTCTGTGTCAATAAAGTTCCTTCATTCTGTTCACTTAAGTGATGAATAGCAGCGATTAGTTGATTTTATATACAAAACTGCTTCCACAATAAGTAAATAAATATAAAGTAATGCTGTGGTAATTTTATTAGTTTGAACGTAGCGATTCGATGAATTCCACTATGAATTTATCTTTATTCTAATTTTCGCATTATTTATTTATTCAATCTTTTGCATTTTCCATGAGCGACAAGATTTTCGCAATTACAGGGATCTACAAAAATCAGTGATGGTTTCCACAAGCATCTAAAATAGCGACGTTGCTTAGTTCATTGCATCAGAAAATGAAAAACACCCAGTTCGAATCATAACTGCGGATAATAAAAATTTATTATGCATACCTCATTTAGTGATTCAAAAACAAGCTGTTGAGCATAATTTCAACAATACTTAATAAGTTAAAGAAATGAATATCTACTTGACACATGAGATTAAAAGTAAGACTTTACTTGATGTTCACTGCGACGTTTTTGCGTTCTCAAATTCTCTTGTCATTGACGTGGCGGTTCTCGCACGCGCACGCTTGATGAATGTTAGAGAATGTTAGAAATAAATATTAATATGACGCACTTATTCGTCATTGCATATCCTCAGCATAGCTGAGTGGGGATAACAAAATTTTTTTTTGGATTTTACAAATTTCTCTGCAATCAAAACGTTAACATTTATTTATTTGTATGATAAATGATATGTTCATGAAAAAGTAATTATTCTAATTTAATTATAACAATACAATGAGTTCTTAGCGATAAAATAGCCAAAAGGAAAAACGTTAAGACTAACTCTTCGATAAATAGTGCAGTTGTTTATAAACGATGCAAATTTTGAGAATATTTTTTATTGGACGAATTTTTATATGCATCATTTTAAATTTCCATATCAATAAATTCTTTATGGAGTAATTGTGAATGTTTAAAATTAAAATATTTCGAACGTTATTTGAAGTTCAATAGTGGTGATATTTTATATTATTTCATTTTTTTAATATTCTCTATTTAAAAGAGTTTCTGGAAAAGTAATTCTTATTGGGTTAATTCGGTAAACTACTACTCGGTAGAAGTTTTCTTCTGATATATAGTTGAATCGAGAATAAAAATATTAAGTGAATGTCACAGGTGCTCATATAATTTTAAATAATTCGGAAAAGTGCCTAGGAATGTGTGTTGATTAGCTCTCTTTTACTGTTAGGGCTGTTGGCAAACGTCGAAAAAATTCACTTAGATATTATTCAATCAGATAGATTATTCGACTATATTAGCGATGATTATCGTCTAAGAAGAATGAGAGAAAATAAAAGATTATAATTAATTTGAAGAAAATTTTTTCTATTAATTTTATTGCTGAAGAAATAAATTTCTCTAAAAGAGTTACTCATTGAGTTTGCTCTATTTTAGAGCAAAAAATAAGCTCAATTTTCTTCCACAACCATTTCTTTTCCACGCAACAATTACGCGAAAGAGAGCATTACTTTTCCCAACTTCTCTTTACATGTCAGTTACTAAGCGTCTCATTATCCTTGAAGGCTCTAACTCATGTTGACGATCAACGGCAATCCAAAACGATACCATAGAATCAATATTTGCAATCTTTCGTTTAGAGAATACGAAAGTCGGACCCTTGTGATTTTCAGGACTCGAAATTTCAAAGCGTCCGATCAAATCGGGTAATGAGTATGATCTTCTTATGAATGAACAGAGCAGTGACCATATATTTAGTAAGACAGATTCACAATCACACGAAAACAAAGTGGAAAACGAAAATAATGTACATAAATTAATTGCTTATAGGCGAGAGGTAGATTTATCCTTCATCTGAAATCTATCGCCTTCCTTTCCCCTCCCATCAATTTTAGTATGGCCACCCACGATCACACTGCACTTTCAAATTTCTCGAGTAGATGCTGTTTTATCGACGAGAGAAAAACTTTCTTTCATCGCATGCTTCGAAGTAGTTAATCTCTATTCGCTTTCCTCTCTTCGCTCGAGAGATAGCAGCACATTAGCGTTGTCGCATAATTCACATTGACTGCCGATGTGTGATTTTTTTCACCATTAAGTTCTTAACGATTATCAAAGGTGAACAGGTTGGCGAGTTAACTGATTTTTCGATTGTTTTCTTCGAGTTATGAGGGAACAACGTGACCTTTATAGTAGAATATATTAGAGCATTGCGAAAAATTCTTCAATTAATTTTGAGGTTATCTTTCGAATATATATATATATATTTTTTTTTTCCGCGGAATATCTATTTGCCTTTCCGTTTAATATTTTGGCACCGAAAAGCATTTAAGTTGCAGTAATGTAATTTGTCAAATATAATCTGCACTTCCGAATAACCTCTCGTATCATATTTCATATCGATCCATTTATATTGAAACTTATTAAAGCTGTATATAAAACTGATTTATAAATCAATTTATTGATTTCAAAAATACTTCTCATCGATAGAAGAATCAAAAAGCAGAAAATATGAAAAATTTAAGAGAACGATTAGCAAGTAAAAAATGAAAGACCTATTCTTATAATATGTGTTACTGCACTATTGCACTACTTACATTAATACCACCGATAGAAGGGCTCCTTACAGATTGGAAAGGCGGTCGAAAAACTACTTAAGAAAGTCGATCGATCCTAACTCCAACTTTAATTGATGCGCCGCCACTTAGGCGCACAGCTTTAGCTCTTCATCGCAGTTGTCGTTTTTTTGCACAGGTTCTCATTATATATATAAATATAAATAAATAAATAAATGAATATATATATAAATATATATATATATATATATATATATATATATATATATAAAGGCATTTGTTGCGAGACTTGCATCTATATTTGCAGTTTAGAATAGCCGAGCAGCCGTCTATAGCCGAGCAGTTTAGAATAAGCTTGTGGCGGCTGTGCTTTCGCTGCCTTTAAAATGTCATACTCTGCTTCACCTCTTGAAGCATTCATCTTTTTGCTGAGCTGTTCATTGAATGCTTGAATGTTCACCTGTCGAATCGACCTTAATATCTAGTTGGGCTTTTTCTTAAAACAAAATATCAACAATGTATACATTAAACAAACTTCGAAATCTTTCTGCTAAACAAATAATATGTGTAAGTATTCAGTGAACAATATTTCCAACCTTACATCTCCATATTTTCACGTCCGCTTTTGGTTTATAGGTGAGAAATTGTTGCGTGTTTGAATAATCGCACTCTTCAATTTGTATTTTTATTTCTTCCGTTTTCTTAGCGCAAATAAACTAAAAATTTCTTTGTTTTAATGAAGTAATTTTTATTCATTATGTTATAAAAAGTATTTTGCGGAATTCGTGGAATCTTATTCATTTAGTGTGAAAATTTTTAACGAAAATAACGTTTTATTGATGTAATAGCGCAATCGTTTTGTCACTCCGTTAGGTTGTTTTCTCGACACTGCAATAGCTCCACTGGCAGCTAGCACACTTCTTCCAACGCATCCGGTCCATAATGTCCTGTTGTCATGCGGCTCCGAGTAGTTTCGGCAGATAATCACGTCATCTTCTTGGTGCTCTGTCGAACAAATACTTCATTTTCCTAAGCATGTATCACTTCTTATCCCTTAGATTCACCTGTCTGTTTAACCCGATAGAATTGAGGTAGAACTTCGAAAGTGAATGCAATTGTAGTTGCCCTTATTATCTCTAAAAATAACGAAGTGACTTTATCCGAAATTTACAACGCCTGTTTGACGTCTGAGTTCTACGAGATTTGATTTCCTCACGATTGATGCGTGCCGTTCATTCTTTTTCCTTGAAGAAATAAAATTGCGTTAACACATGACATAACGTTTTGCGTTATTTCCTTCACTGATTGAATATATTTATCATATGAATTTGTAGAAATTTGTAAATTTTAAAGAAAGCGACCACAATAATAGAGTGATTGAAATATGTCGTCAACATTGTACGAGTAATTATAGCTGAGGGCCTAGGAAGTAATTCAAAAGGTTGGCAAACAACCACCGAAAAGATCTTATTTAGTTTTGCATCGAAAGAATAACTCCATGAGACTAATTATTTAACAAGTAAACGTAATGTTCATCGATTCAGTTTTATTCGAATAAATTACAATATTGATGTATGATGGAATAATTTAATATTAAATTAGATTAAGATAACAGATAAAGATAAATTAATATTTTATGAGCATATCCTTAGAAGATTTCCTTACTGTAAGCATATTTGACTTGGAAATAGTTTATAATTTTTGTTTAGTGTTTTTTTTTTCTTTTTAAAATTCTATTGTTTATTTGTTTGTATCATTGGAATTAAATTTCCTTCAATTTTAAGTGTCATTTAATTGAAGTGAGAAAATTTCCTTGCGATTTTCCATCGTTCTGTTTTCCATATAAAAAAAACTTCTAACATAATGATCATTAATGAGCAAATGCATCGACTCATTATTCATCATAATAAGGAGATGTTAAGAAATGAGCCGTATGTCCAATATTGTATATGCGACATCTCAATGGTGAACATTTTAACGAAAAATAACGAAGTAAACTCTATGTAGGGCAAAGTTTTTCTTATAGTTTCACCTAAGAAGAGATATCGATCGTGGAAAAATGTGAACCGAATCTATGAGTACTTAATTTCAACCATCTGGGATCTTTCTATTTTTGTGCGTTAATCCAGCCCCTTTTAATTGTCGTTTTTACATCGGGATGAAAAAATGAGCATACCTATTTTTATTAACTTTTTCCCATCATTTGAAAGGAATATTTAAGGAAAAAAAAGTACCGACCGCAAAGATGAACTTTTCAAATTTCTTCAAGAAATTCTTTTGAATCAGCTGTGAAGTTTGCTCGACATCAGTTTTCCAATAACTTTTGAAGTTATCATTCTTTTAAAGTTTATCTTATGAGTGCAATCGCTTCGTTGAACAAAAAAATAAAATGTAAAAATGCAGTGACTTAAGCAGCGTTGTTGCATATATTGTTGAAAATTAACAGTGATCAGTGATCAGAAGCGGAAAAAAAACAACTGTAGTACATAAGGCTTAATTAAATTTCATAGTTTCAGCCATTTAGAGTGATGGCAATGATTGGTGAAGAGAATATTTCTAAATTATTTCCATATGGTTCAATCCTATGAAAGTTCAAAATTTCTTTGAAATTACTAGGACACGTCCAACAATCATTTTTTCAATCATATCTTTTCACTTCAACTTGAATTGTTTACGCTCTTTATAGGGTATGATGTTATTGAATTATGTGAGAATTAATTAAATTATTTTATTATTAAGTAAAAAAGTAAAATAACTTCAAAAAATCTTATATGATAAAGATAAAGAATAGCCTCAAATATCGTTCATAAGGCAGTGCTCTCAACTCATATTATTATTTCATGGCTAGAAATACTTATCGAGATTAACGAATGTTTTATTTCCGTTTTTAGCGTAGAAAAAAAGCAATGAGCGCTGCAACGCCGTCCAACTCGGATGTCGACGTTGATGTTGTAGAAAATGATGATTCCTCTATCGCAACGCTTGCAATATTTTATTATTTCTATATGTTACTGTGTATAGTTATTGGTCTTACCGGTAACAGCATGGTTTGGATTCTCATAAGGTAATCGTTATTTTCGTTAAAATATTTTTTATGAAGGCGTTCTTTTTTTTGAAATTTCACATTAACTATCGATTTTATTGCAAATATATTTTATACTGTGTAATAAATTGTTATTTATATTAAAGTCGAAGTATTTTTAGACGTATTAATTCACTAATCTTGCTTATTTTATACTTTTTTAACACAAGAACACACTAACTATTGAATTACTATAAAATTAAACATTTAATCCAAATCTTTAGTCGAAAATTTGAATTTGTACTTGAAATGAATAAAAATGGAGGAAAATTTCGCTTTTGAGGTGAATTTTCTAGAGGAAGAAATCATCACAAACGAATGGTTTATGAAAAATCGTATCATTTTCGAGAAATATGAAGAGTTTTTTTAATGACCGATAGATGACAAAAATTATTTCCTTTAACAAAACGGAAACAAAAAACAATTCTAAATTTGCTTCGTTCATTTTTAAGAGTGAAAATATTCGAATTTAATCTCGTCAAAAATTCTCCTCTCTTTTGTGAAACGATCGGAAAGCGAATGACTAATTTTACATTAATTCAAATGCGTTTTGATCAAAGATCGCTGCCGAAGAGATGTGAAACTCGTAAACATCCCCCCTAACATCGTAGCTCGAAGTGATTACTCATATGATAACGGAATTTTTCTTTTTTATTGTTTAGAGCGGAATGATCTTTCAATTTGCAAGTTTTCCAAGAAATTCAATTACACTTCAAAAATTCAACGAAAAAAACACCTATATTATATCTCATATTTGTTTCTCTAAACAGGAAGAAGCACTCAACAAAATACGTCTAAGTGAACCCTCTCTCCCCTATTCCCCCTGTATTCATACGGTGAAGAATTCGCACTCATTATGCTAAATCAATTCGGAACATTATAGAATATATTTGACTAATTCTTGATGATTTTTTCAGTGCATTTCATAATAAATGAACATATAACTTTGTAATTCAGAGGTGTATATTTTGTAGTATCATCCATATATTCCCTTTTATATTTGAATTTTTATATATAAAAACAAAGAAAAATTTTAAAATTTCCATACGATCAATGCAATCGCATAATTTAGATAGTGCAAATGAGGAGAAATTGAAAATTCGCTCTGTCTGAGTTGCTTATTTTAGTACAGAATTTTTTTCGACGAATACTTAAAGGCCACGATGATCCTAAAATGTTTCATTGATTGTGAACGTATAATAGAGCAGCCGATCATATATTTTGTGGAAATTTCACAGCAAATTATTCTCTCTATGCGAAGGCATTTTTATTTTTCACTATTTTTTAATCCAGAAATTAGCTGAAATACTCGAAAATTTAGTGGAAATTTTCGAATTTTTTTTTTTTTGAAAATTAGCGAAAAAAATTCTGAGTTGATTTTCTACTTATCGATATATAAAGTTATTGCCACAAATTGTTCAATCCAAATGATTTCTACGCGTAATCCATCGACGTGCCGTTTGTAGAAAAAATAAACGCATTGAAAATAATTGCACATAATTAAATTCATTTTACTTTCTCAACTGAAGAAATAAATAAACGAATTAAATTGTGTTTTCATATCACTAGGAAGTGATCAATTGATTTAATGGTGTGGGTACTTTGAGGTTTTTTTGTTGCAAAAATGAGTGGTGGATCATACGACTATTGCCATGTCTATATGCCCGTCGGTTCATATTTTCACATATTCCAAGCCGAATTCCTAACAATTTCGCTACGAAATTCATATTAAACCTGTTGGAGCGAACATATCATTGGAAAGCTTGTCCATTTCCCATATATATTCAATGTAGTCATCGCAGTTGAAAGCAAATTTTTTTTATCGGAAGATATTTTCCACTCATCATCAGTTTCGGAATTAAGCTAGAACTGGAAATTTTTTAAATCTCCAGCAAAATGTTTCAATTTGTATCAAATGCTTTCGCCAGTAAAATGCCAGATTTGACTGCTTCAGAAGCTAAAATGCTTGGGAATGGATACATTATCAGTATTTATACTGATAATGTATCCAATGGACATATATGAGCTTTTTGACACTAACGTCTCAGAATTTTACGATCATTATGAATTTAAAAAAAAAAAAAACTTTGCGACCTTTATTCCAACATTCAAATCTATAAGAAGGAACCAAATATAAATATAAGTGAATATATTAATATATTAATATTAAGATAAATATATTAATAGATTTCACTACTTAGATAAGTGAAATCTATTAATTGCTGAGAACATTTCAAAAGTTGCTGAAAATAATCGATTCGAATTTATGGTGAAATTAATTCGGTCATTATTCGCAAAGGATTTTTTCATTTTTTCCAAAAACGACGAAAATTTGAGTCCACTGAAAGATATTCATAACTTTCTATTATTCTCATAATCACAGTTCAAAAAGTGCTCTATATTTTAAAATTAATACTTTGAAAACAGTTAAAAGGTTTTTGATTAGGATAATTTTAGTTATTGCTGTAAACTTTAATGAAATTCGAAAGAATTACTTAAGAAGCAGAAGGCAGGAAAATATCAGTTTCTTGTTAAAGACGGTCTCTTATGACTTTTCAATCTCCTCGTCATAGCTGAAAGAATTTTACGAAAATTCTTTCAACCTGATTTAATTTCACTTTCAATTTCGATTGAATTATCATCGTTGTAGACATTCACCTTCGAACTTATTTCTTCTTTGGAGACTGCTATGACTATGGGAGAGGAATGCGGCTTTAGCTCAATATGAAAATGATTAGAATATGTTATAACGCGTAAAAAAGTCTAAAAACCGAGAACTTTTCAGCAAATATAGTTCCTCATTTATCTTCAGAAAAGAAAGAAAATTTTTCCCGGAATTGCCTTGGTTTCTCTTTTTTCCAGGCTCTAAGAAAATTTTCTTACTGACTTTTATTCTTTTCAAGCCTTATAAATGCAATTTGATTGCATTTTTTCTTTTCACTGAATTCAACCATATTAGTCTGTTATTCATCCAGCAGCCCATTCACATTGTTAAGTTTCACTGAATTCATCTTCATACATCAGCCCATAATCGTTTAGCTGATTGATACACTCCATTATATAAATTTTTCTGGATGACTTTTGGTTTAGAATTGGAAAAATTTGAAACCTTTTTTTTAGCAAATAAGTTGGAGAAATCCTTTTAGCAGCAAGGAACGTTCTTAACGCTTTAACAACTAAGGTGGAGAAGTTCTTCTCCTCTTTTTTTAAGGCGAAAATCAATATGGAATATTTTATTAGAATTTTTATTCATCCAACAACTAGTGCTTATTTAGGAGATTTCGATCAAAATTTTTTTCCATATTTCCCAAGGCGCTTAACACTGCTTACACATCGCAGGCAGTATGCTGTTGCAAGAAAAATAACTTCACGTCATCTTATTAGGTCTATTGAAATGTATGGTCTAATCTGTCTTTATAGATGGCAATAGAGCTAAATTTATCTTTTTTCCCCCATTTTTTTCTACTTTCCCATCGCAAAAGTTCCACAAACTTCACATACTTTTTCATTGATTCTATTTGGAAAAAAGAAGCAGTGATACTTAAATTTGAAGTAAAACTTTGAAGATGCAAAAATTTTTTTTAAATTCAGAAATAAGATCCGTTCTTTTATATCACTACTTACTAGAGTAATATTTTCATAGTTAAGCAACATTTCTCAGTGGACGTTGCCTCTTTGCTCCCATTATTAAGGCGTTTTTGCATCTTCATTTGCACTCCTCAACGAATATTTCATGAATAGTTCAGAAGCTTACGCTCTCTTTCTGCATATCTGGAGCGATAATGAATTAATTAATGAAGTTAGCAGTCTTTCTTTAATTCTCTTGCAGTCTATTCTCTTCATTCGATTTCTTTTTCCATGCGATATTAGTAGCAACGAACAGATGATGGTCGATTATATTTTCCGACGGAGACTAAACTAATCCCCAATTGAAAGCATCCTATAAATGTGCTCAACGTTAAAAAGAAAAGCGTGACACGAAGGCTACATTGTGCAGGCTATATATACTTTTTGCATTTTTACTTAGCCAACAACTTGGATATATGAATACTCGAAAACTCCGGAACAAAGTTCCATAATAAATAGTGAATTCTCTACTTGAACAGTTAACCAAACTGGAATTTTTATATTTCATAAATTAAATCTGTCACTATAATTTTCACTTCTAGATTACAAAACCTCAGTAAGTCCAACTAGTTAGCTTCTAGTTTATTCTTGTGTCAGTGGTACATGAAATTCCAAAATTTCCAGATCCTCTCTTTTCAAAGTAGATTTTTCGGAGAGGCCAACAAGCAGACAGTGGCAAATTTGAGATCTCAGATAGACAGAGAGACACTTGAAACCTCAAACATTTGGAAAAACCGACGGACAGACGTTCTCAAACTTGATTTTTTAGAGGGAGGAAGAGCAGATAATAGTGCATAATTTGTGTTCATTGATGTATTTCAACATTCGCTGATGATATCTACGAGATATTTTCTTGGATTGAAAGACATTGATGAAATTATTGGGAATCAAAATTTTACCGCCACTGTTATTCTCTTCGAATTAAGTAAGGAAGAGACAGTATTAGTTTTAAGTATTTTCATTAGTTCATTAGTTCATTAGTTCATTAGACAGTATTAGTTTAAGTAGAGACAGTAGTATTAATTAAGAGATCGGCAGTATTAGTTTTCTCCCCATTCCTCTCTCTTCGCCCCCCCCCCCTCCTCCCACCCCTCCCCCCCCCCCCCCCCCCCCACCTTTTCTATGTGTTCCATTTTGATAGAATGTAGAAAATACCATTTTCATCTTGAGTGAAAATTTTCTTTTATTCTTTCATTCAACTTCAGAATTTTTGTCTCAATAATATTGAATTTACCGGTCGACCTCTCCTTTTTTCAGTCCGTGGTATTTCTACTGTTCTTTTCATCCAACAATCATCTGTCAGTGCGGATATCTTCGCCGGCAATCAAAATTTCCCTCATTCCGACCTCATTCATCCAACCTTCATCTTCGTTGGCTTTCCTCCACACCAATTTAATTCCTGTTACGACTCTTCCACTGCAAGTAGTTTGCGCACTTTCTTTAGTGGAACTAAAGTCTCAAAACTGTACAGAACTGCTGGCAGCGCGCTTTTTTCAAACGGTTCCGCTTGAGACCTGTCGTTACTTTTTTTAACAATAGAAGTCGTTATTCTTTAAAAAAAATATCTTCCAGTCCTGTTTTTTCGTGCGTCATACATCCGTTTCCGTTCCTTCGCTCATTTTTACACATCTGCCCGTGCAGATGAATTCATTAACGTCCTCAATATTCTTACCTCTTACGATAACCGTCGTTTTCTGCTCTCGATTGCTCCTTAGTTTCGTTTTGGGAGTTGTTTAATCGTCAACGAACTATCGCACTTCTTAACTCGAGTTCCCTCATAGTTTTGTTTATTCGGTTGAAGCTATGAAATATCGATGTAACAAGACATATCTGGCCTATAGGAATCAAAGCAAGTGATTCATATAGGCAAGGAATGGTTGAGAACATTGCAGCACTTCTAATAACGATGAAAATAACTTGGAAATATTGAGGTAGCCAGTTCAATTTGATCATTTCGAATAAATTATAAGAGAAGAGCGAAAGTAGAGGAAGTGAAAAAAAATTGAAATGAAAAGTGCAGCGGGTTTAGCATTATGTTCTAGGGCCTATGGTTTCATTTATATTATTTAAATAGCATATTAATCCGTCATTTATGTAATTTGTACACATTTTCATTTTTGTGTATAAAAAATTATACTTTTTAATGAATATGGAAATAATTTTCCAACTTGAAAAAAATTTATTCAGCAAAAATATTCTAATCTATTCAATTTGTGAAATAAATAAATAATTCGATAATTGAGATTAATTAACAGTTATTTATCGATTATTGTTTCATTTCAGGTCTAATCGCAATCTTCGAAAATTGCCATCGAATGTTTATTTATTAACTCTTTCGGCGATGAGTAGTCTTTTTCTCATATCATTATTCACATTCTGGTTGGAAGAGGTGAACAACTTTAAAATAGTTTTCCAGAAAATATATTTTTTAAAGTTAGAAACTTCAACGAAATTGATCAGATCGAAAAACGTTTCACTTAGGACGATTGAATTTTGAAATTTTTTCTTTTTTTAATGAAAATATGAAAATATTTTCATATTTTCCCATTTCTTTTTTCCGTAGTTATTAAAGATTTTTTGCAGTAAACCTAAGATTAGTAGAAAAAAGACATTATATCGCAATTTTTATTTATTCTTCAAGAAATATTAACTATTTAAATAGGTAACATTTATTCTTGAAGTAACTATTTAACCCAAAAATGCAGTATTCACATTACAGGGCAATAGAGCAAATATAATGCGAAAAAATGCGCATTGAGAAAATTCATAATTGCTTAATAGTCCATCATCGTTTATATATTCGTCGATCTTCATTTACTGACGTTTTTTTTTGAAACTTCGAAATAAAACTCTTCCCAAAAAAATTCGAATAAAATCACAAATTTTAACGTTTTAATATATATTTCCCATTTTTTTAGTACATCTCTTCTCTTTTTTCTTCTTAAAATTCACTGAAATTTTTCTTGAGGGGAAGGATTAGAAAGAATATCTTACTTTGAATGCTAAAAAAAAAAAACTTTTTTATTCAAAATGGCAAATAAAAATCTCAAAAGCAAGTAATTGCAATGATATTGTCTCAAAAATTCTATCGAATTAATGAGAAATTGGGATATTTTTATTTTAATAGTTCTTATCAGTTCTTAAACATTCGTTATTTATTCTAATCAGCGATAAATAGAGATGATAGATGAACAATGGAGAATAATGAGGCAAGAAATAGCTTTAGATTCTTCGCCAGTCGACTTTTTTCAATTACAAGTTTTCTTTAATTTCTAATGATTTCTACTTGCTAAGTTGCTATTTAGTTAAGCCGATCTTTATTTGTTCAGAAAACGTTGTTTTTAATTTTTAAAGATATTTAAATGAAAGTTCTGTAAAGTTGATATTTAATTAACTTAGTCATCAAATAAAAGAGCCAACTTAATTAATAACGATAATTGCAACGTTGAAATGAGAAGAAATTTTTGAAGAAATAGAATTTTCCATATCGGAATGACGTGAAATTTTTTAATGGGAATTTGGTTTGTCTGAAATTAATTTTGAAATTATTGTTGGGATGAAATTTTTGAAATTTCTTCGCTACGGCCGATTTATAGTGATGGAAACAAGGCCTCCATTCGAGAGATTATATAGGCAACCAGTTGTTTGTGATTTTTTTTCGAGACAGAGTATTTCAGATTTATAGGAAAAGAACTTTTCAACAGTAATCAGCATTTTTAAAGAGCAGCTTTGTTTTTTGCATAACTTCATTTTGCAATGAAAAATATTCTGTTCATTGATTATTTCGGAAAATGGAGAAAATGAAGTGATAAACTAGTTCTTCCGTTAGTTTAAATAAGTATTTTTATAGAGTAAGTGATATGACGGCATAAAATGCAGTTAAACGATTTGAAAAAATCTCCGCAATTCTTTTTTATCCCCTAGGTGTTTTGAAATGCAGCTGAAGGGCATCCTAAAAGTCTGCATAGGAAGCGACTCTAGGATGCGGATTATCCCCAATAAAATGACTTAACTCTAATCTCAATGATTTTTCGTGCTGAATCTAGCATAGAAAACTATAATCGAAATATATTTGTTCTTTTTTTTTTCACATATATGCAAACGAAAAATACAAAATTTCAAAGACACAATTTGTAAATGCAATTTTATCTGTTAGTAATCTGAAAAATAGACTATATATTACTTTAAAAATTTGCTTCATTTATTCTTTAGTTAGCAATGTAATTTCGAATCAATCGGCAGCCACTGATGAATTCTGCAATAATTAAATACACAACACTGATAAGCCTTCTTGTCACTCCTAATATTCACCTTACTTTATCATTCAGATCCACTGAAAAAAAAGAAAGTCATTCTCAAATTTTTCAGATAGGAAGCAAATTATGGAAGTGGAAGAATTTTTTGAGCATTGCAAATGATAAACATAAATTCGTTGCAAATTTTACAATTATAGGAAGGTATACTAAGGCATCCATCAGCAATTCTTTGCAAGTTATTAACGTTCGTTGCGCATTTTTGTGATTTCTCATCCGTTTGGTTGATCGTGTTGGTTGGATTCGAACGGCTTGTCCTTCTTTATAGAGCATCGTTAGTTATTTGCTGATTTATTTGCCTTCTTATATCGGTAACAAATGTGAACGAAATAATATTAGGTAAAGTATACTCTTTGAACAGAGCGAAATGGATATGGCAGCGGTTACTCATTGGACAGAATAGCCATAATATGACCATAGAATGGACAAAATCATATGTTGCACAAATGGAGAGAAGGTTAAGCAAATATTCATATCGCAGGGGAGATTAAAGACGAAGAAGCATTGATCATATTTTCAAGGAGAATGCGATGATCACGAATCTAGCGAATTTTATAAGCGAATAAGTCTGCTGAGCTTAATTCAGAAAAGGATGATGTGTAATGCATTCGTGATCAACGATTCGTCCACCATATTTCCTAGTAAGCTCCCTTGAATGGTGGATATGTCGATTTCTGGAACACAGGAGCAACATAGGTTGCATTAGTAACATAAAACCGCTGTTGAATTTTATCTCCTCCATCCGTCCCTCCCTACTTGAAATGTAAATCCCTTTTGTGTGGAGTTCATTAGAATTATTGTCCGCAATCACTTTGAAAGTAGCCAAATTTTGAGATTTATTATATTTGTGTCATCTAGACACTAAATTAAAATAAACGCTCAAATCAACACATTTGCACTGCATTGAATGGAATGAAACATGGAGTACTTTTTGTGAACGGAATCGTTTTCAGTTGTTCTTTATAGGATTCAAAACATGCAATAATCAGTCGCATCTCGTTTGTGCGATCCATACACTACTTCTCGTTTACTCTCTAATTTCAGTAATTCTAAAATCGGACCTGTATCATCTGTGCTGCATTTACGACTTTTGATTAGGAGAAACAATAAAATACGCATTTGTGCTTTTGAAGTCTATGCAAGATCAACTTGCGTTCAGAGTTAGATGAAGTAACAGCAAAGAGATCTCATTAGTGCATGATGATGTTATGTACTGAAATTAATCTGGAAATATTCTTTACCTATCATTACTCCATCCTCGAAATAGTTAGTATTTAAGGATTTGATAAGAGATACAGATCAAAAGAGCATCAAATGAAACTTTCAAGAGTCCAGTTTCAAGAGTCGGGAGATAAATTATATATACATATATTTTTTTTTTCAGACAAAAATTTATATATATATATATATATATTTTCCAGAGGAAACGTTTTATAATAGAATACAATAAATTAAATTCAACAAATTTCAGGAGAGCGATGAATAAAGCAAAAGCACAATTACATTGTGGAATACTTCTCGTAGCTTCATTTATCTTCAATTCATGGATTCTCTGGGTGGCGAATGTTAACGAAATGGGCGATTGTGATATTCTTCCAGAATACGAATTTCTCTATGCGGTTATATTTTTTAAATTATTCTTTCCAAATCTTTTTTTTTCCGCAGAATGTCAGTCAATGTTTACATAAATTAAAGCAAGTTAGTTCCACTAGTAAAAGCCATGAGGTTTAAAATTCCGAATATTTTACTTGGGAAAGTCGAATATAAAGGGTTCGCTTAGCAATATTGTTGTTGAATGATGAAGATCATATATAGACTTAAAATTTGTCACTTATTTAAATAAAATATTTCGACGATCACTTAGATCATTTTCAATTTGTAAACAGAACTCATCGATAGGAATAAAACAAAAAATTTATCACATTTATTCCATAAATTTCCGAAAGTTAAAAATGAACAATTTTCAGGAAAGTTTTTCTCTTCAATTTCCTTTTTCATGGATTTTTTAATTTCCTCAGGAAAATAATCCAAGTGATGAATATGGCAGAGATAAAATGCATTATTTAGGTGATGAATACGGTTGAGACGGTTTTCTGTATGGGATTACCATCTGGTATAATTCTCATTTCAAATCTATTCGTTGTTCTACGTTTACAGTCACATTTAAAGCGAATTCCATCTTCACCTACCGTTTCTTTTAATACAGCAGATTTGATTACCAATCCAGCACCACCATCAACTATACTAAAACCAGCAAGTGTGGCAAGGTATAAATTAACTTTTACCTTATCCTCTCTTCATAAACTTTTTACTTCACACTTATAATTCAATAGATAATGAATTTTCCGGCCATCTATACGATATATCGATTAGTCGACTCGAAAACTGCTGGTAAATATTTACTTCAAAAGAGGTTTTTTTATACATATCAAAAAGGTTTATTATTGCATTAAATCCTGATAGTAGACGGTGAAATAAAATTACCTTGTACTCCTATAATAGCTTTCAAATTCATTTCTTGCTTCTCTATCATCAATAAGATAGATTACTGAAAACTCCTTTAATAAAGTTTGAGTGTATGTCAATTCCCTTCAAGTGTTCTTTTAGAGATCACCTTAATATATGTATGGGTTATTTAAATCATATGAGATGGAAACGTCGACAATTTTATATATAACTATGAATATGTAAGGAAAAGCGTAATTTTTGCAAAATTAATTATTTAAAGTAGAGGGAGAAAAGCGCAGATCTCTTTCGGGAATCATCGAGGAAGAATTGCAATTCTGAAGCGAAAAAGTCTTAACGGAATAGGAAAAAATAAGCGGCAAAAAAGTAAGGAAAGAGCGTCTTTCATCAGAAAGAAAAAAACAAAATTTATAAGCTTTACTCTTCAATTGCTGCAAGAATAATAATACTGAAGCATTATAAACGGTTCATCCGCGATAATATTGAAGTTACCGGAGAAAGTTAATATTGCTTTCAAAAGAGGATCGATCGTATCTTATAAAACCTTTGCTGTTCCTTCATTATTAATCCACATTGTACATAAAGATGTAGATATTTTAGTAAACAAGATGATTTCATAGCAATAATATCGAATCATTTTTCTTAGAAAATCAATTTGATACTTATAGGTTTACATTTTTTTAAAAATTATCTACCCTCTCCTAAAGATACATGAATCGTTTAGATCAAGTATTTGTCGTCTCAGCAATCGTTTTTCGTTATCATCTGGTACGGCAAATAATCGCAAAAGACGTAAAAGTCTTCGTTATGCGGATCTTCAACTTACCAGAAGTCTTTTGGTAGTAACATGGGTATTTATTGTGCTCAATTTACCAAATTATATCTATCGCATTTTTACACATGTTATTGAAATCGATAATCAGGTATTGCTGCCAGTTAAAGTAAACGAATGCTGATTGACTATATCATCGAATTGCGGGCCTTTTTTCTCTAATATATTCCATCGTCATATAAAGTTTACTCTAATTTAGATTTTAGTGGCAACTATATAATATGTGAAAAATTTCGCCACGATAGTTAGAATCTGAGATTATCGACTCTCGCAAAGAAATACGCTAAGTGAAAATGCTTAGTGAAATGCTATTTCTGTTTATTCATAGCGAGAAGTTAGCACGTTATCATGCGCGGAAAGTAACATTACAAATTTTGATCACTAAATTGTTGTGTAATTAGTTACTGAAATGACGCAAAAAAAAAATTCCGGTGATTTTTCCACTTTTTGAGAAGTGCAAAAAACTTATGAAAGGGAATTTTCAATTACTAAAAATTTATCGGTTAAGGTTTGTAATCATAACGCATTGATATTTTCTTTCAAAACGTAGAGATTCTTTTCAATATATGAATCCCTATTTCTTGAATAATTCATCAGTCGACGATATTGGAAAAAAAATGTGGGTAGAAGGAATGAATAAAGACAATCTTGGAGGAATTCGAAGAGAAAATCTAATAATCAATTATGATTTGTAATTTTGCTTCCTTTATGGTATTCTTTCGATGATTTCAAATAATTTGCGCATTTCTGTTGTTAATTAATTGAATTTCCAAATACAACTTAGATGTGTTACCTAATTTCTCAAAATGGAAACCAATTTCAATTTCTAAAATTATCACAATGTCTTCTAAAAATTAGCAGCGTTACTTTTTTGAAATTATTCTTAAATGTACTCTCCTTTTTTAGAGTGTCGGAATGCGTCAAATTAGCCTATTTGTTCATGTGCTGTTATATACACATCACGCACTACTATTTTATTTGTATATTTTCTATAGTCCTCAAATGAAGAAACGACTCTTACCAACAGCATTGAAACTACTCGAATGTTATTGTCTAAAGCAACCGGCCGAACTCTCTGATCATACATAGTAATATTTTTAGAGCATTTGCAAATGTTACTGCTTCCATATTTCATTTGTTGATAGATACGTCAGCAAGTTTGCATTTTATAACGATATGATGCAAGATAGGTTCAAGTTGAAAATTACAAAAGCTGGAGCCAGAAAACTTGGTGATTGTTTTCCTTCTTTTAAAAACTTGAAGAGAGCTCATATTATTATAAGTAACTTTGATTTATCAACTTTAAAGGAGTATAGAGAGTTGATAGGGAAGTTACAGAATTTAGAAACGCAACTTGGTGCAAATTCTTGAAAAATGACAGTGGAATAAAGAAAAAAACAGAGGAAAATATTGAGAATGAAAATGAAATAATGTAAATTTCGGATGCATTTCGTAATAATGTGATGTATATGTTGTGGAGTATATCCCTTTCAAATTTTTATAGCTAACAGGAATGGAGGATGGAACTGATGTGTGATGTGTGCACATGTGGTGCTAATCGCTTCTTTTCGTTAACTTTTTTTGTGTTTGTTTGCATGCAAAATTTGAAAGTAAAAAAAGAAATTATGACGGATCGAATAAATCTAATCAAAGAAAAGCCATAACTGATGCTTTATTCATAGAAACCATGAAGGCATAGCTTAGCCCACTGAGACTTTCGTTTCTCTCTCTGGCGATTATGTAGGCAAAGGCAAACTGAGCGGCTCCTAGTCGCAATCACATCCCACATGTAAATTTAACGACTTTTTTCAATTAGAAGAAGGCGTTTCCCGGAAAAGTTGCATTAATTATGTCATAAAATATTAATGAATATCGAAAGACCAACTGATATGCAAAAAAGAATCCTTCATTTTGCAATTTTTGCGGGCCATTTTTGCAATATTTCATTGTAAACTTGTTTATTCGGGAAGGCATAATAAAATTTAGCAGTAGATTTCAGTAACGTTTATTAACTATTGGAAAACGTTTAACTATCAATTAAATATGTGAAATTTCATCGATTTTGTTTGTTAGCAATTTAAATTAACTCTAATTTGCAATACACATCGAAAAATTTGAGAGTATAAATGTTTACGAATTGTATGCGCATTTTATATGCTAATATGTATTCCATTAATTCATTTTCTTTCTCATGATCTCAAAGTGCAAATTTATATTTAGTGCCTTGTAATTATTCTGATATTTCTCATTGCATGAATTTCAAGAAAAAAATTTGCTCATTTTAATATGAATCTAAGTGTAAAAATTATTGCAATAATTCATCCCATGAATGAAAAGAAAATTACCAAAAGAATAATTATTCGAGGCTCAGTTAGAATCGTTGTGATCGTTTTTATTTTATCGTTTATTTCTTGAAATATGATTTGCTAAATGATCGTTGAATGAGGAGAAATTTCATTTTAATCATTTCTTATATTCACAGATAAATTTTGGTGGATTTCGCTAGGAAAGAAACCCTCTCAAATAAACTCGTGTGAATCTTAATGCATTGAGTTCATATTCCATTTCGTATATCATTTTGCAATGGTGAAGGTTTTTGCGATGGAATGGATCAATTTTTGAGCTCTCACTTATTAAAAGAAATTATTTCTAAGACGATTAAGACTGCGATAAATGTTTGTGATTTCTGTATATTTTTTGCAATGCAATCATTAAGTTAAAAATGTGATATTTGCGATATTTGTAATATAAGTAACTGCGCTTTTTTTATTGCAGCTTGCAATTTCAGATTCAGCAACTGAAGATTCCATTTAGTGATAAGCGATATGGCACTAAATCATCTCATAAAACCTATTATGCAATTTTGCAAAATTATACGAAAGCCGATCAGTGGCTTTTCATATTGGAAAAATTAAATCTGTGCGACACCCACTTACCGCTCACTACCATTAAAAATCTAACTGCCTTTCGTTCTTGCTAATGTCTCTTAATCAGCGTCCATAATTTCGTATGTTGAGAATTTTCGTTAAGTGGTGTTAAAAAATCATTCCTCATGGGATAACGCATTTCCCATCGCTCTTCCGTTGGTACTGACTTGAGAGTTTGATAGATCATCTAACGGCAGTGTGTGTTTGTGCAGTGAGGGGACGCCGGGTAAAGTCGCTGCCATTTTTGACAGCTTATTTTAAAAGCATAATTCACGAATAACGCATAGCACATTCTGTGCAGCATATTAGGAAATCCATCGTATAGTTTTCATCGTCACAATTTGTCCGTCTTTGACCAAAACGTCCATTGACAAAATACCGTCAATCACAGTTTAGTAATAAAAATTCAACCACGTAATAACGAAAGTGCAGTAGACTGAGTATGTCTTAATATATTCATTCGAGTGACATTCAAGTGATGCACAAATATAATGGGACAACACTCGATTCATGGTTGTACAAAACGGATATACAGAATTCACCTTATATGGATGGCTGGCTACCTATACGGAGTCCGATTATCCGAAAGCAACAATTGATATTTTCACCTTTAATAAGCGGACGTCCTAACTGACGTTTGGCCGGAATTTTTTACTGAAGCAAAAAGAGAGAAATCTCAAAAAGATTATGCGAAAGAATGTATTAATGCATGTGGGACATATGTGCCAAACAAACTTCACTAATGGAATTGTTCAACAAATCTCTCAGTTATGCCCAATTATTAAAGAAGTGCCCACTTATGCCCAACCCGATGAAAACCTCCGTAACGATCTCTACTCATATTGAATAGCAAATAAGAAACCTAGAGATATTTTAAACATTCAGTAAAATGTGGTGTTTAATGAAGCAAAGAGAGGAAATAGCGACGAAAAAAAAATGAGAAAGAAAGGAACAAAACAGAAGAAATACAAGAATTATCGGTGAAATAAAATATATGTGAATTTGCAAATTGCATGCAAAGTTAATTTGCAACTTGCATTTAGCGCAAAGATTTTCTTGCATAAATAATGCCTATTTGATGTAATATTGCAGTATTAAATTGCATAATTTCATTTAACTAATATAATTTATCAATGAAATATTAACGAATAACTTGTATATTAGACTTCGGAATAATTTTGAGAATTAGCAGAGAAACACTTAAATTTCTGATGTAAAATATAGTGAATAGGAAAATAAATTCATCGATAAAAAGCTGAGATTACTGCAGTTGTCCGCTTCTCCCCACTTCTTTTTTTTCTTATTTATTCATTTATTTACTTACTTACTTACTTACTTGTGCTTTCTAAGATATGAAAGTAGAAATTCTTTTAGCGTTTTTTTCCGTTGTTGCTCAAGTATTCGATCGACTGTCGTATATTTGTCAAATAAAAACTGGCATTGATACTCGTTCTCTAATTGTTCATGCAAAGAGAAACGTAGGCTAATAAAGTTTTACAGATAGGCGATTTTGACTGCTTTACATTACCTCAATTTAGTGAAATATATTTAGCACTTATTCTCCAAAAATACTATTCATTTAAAGTGGATTAATAATTTTTTTCTTACAGCCTTATGATGTACTAAATTTAACGCAAGGGACTCAATTTTACAAAGCAAAACGAAAGAATAAAGAGGATGGATGGGGGGATAGAGAGGATTCGAGAGTGCAGAAAGGATTGTTTTATTTATCCCAGTATAATTCTAATTATGACTGTTGTTCGGTTGAGTATTCGATTCATCAAATTTTAGCGATGCCGTATCATAATTGGGAGTAATTTTTGTAAGAAAATAAGGAGCATATATGGGGAATGAGGAAGGTGTGAAAAGAAACGACTTGCAATGAACCAACGCCACAACGCAGTTGATGAGAAATTTTCCGTAACTGATTTCGCGCATTATGCGCGTATTAATTAAAATTTCAGCATCAGTAAGAATTGGTACATATCGTATTAGTCAATCAGTAGATTTTTAATTCTACTCGAGAAGAACACATAAGTTTTTTCATGGAAGAGTTTAAGCTCCGCCTGAACCAGCCTGAGCTCTAATTAAATAGCTTAAGCTCTAGTTGAACAGCTCAAGTTCTATTTCAATGGCTCAAAATCTAATCGAGCAGCTTAAGTTTCACTTATTTCGAAACAATTTGAAACTTGATGGGATGGAACTGATGTTAAACGATAGAATGCAACAAAATTGAAAAATTCCGTGAGAAAGACAAATTTCATTGAGCATTTTGATATGCACATCGCGTATGTACCATTATCAAACAATGACAAAGCAATGAATGAATGAAACATACAACAAGAACAAATCTAAACACCTGAAAACTTGAAAACGTGAGTATTTCTTTTCCGCGATTTCCAAATATGTCGTAAAAATTTCTTGAAAACTTCCAATAAAAATAAATAATTTTTGAGTAAGCAGTGAATTAATCTATCAAACTTCCAAAACTGCAAAATATGGAAATAATTTCTATTCATATTGTAATCGTATAAAACCATATCGGAAATACACTTAAATCACACCAATACCATATATTTTGAATGGAAAATCAAATTATCCCATCATTACATTTACTATTCAATGAAATTGTTAATTTGCTTTTTTAGTGCTTGATATAAATTTCCAGATATGGTTTTCCAGTTTCCAGAGTTGGTATCCAATATGATGATGGCTGATAATGGAGGAAGTCGATAATATTATGTGAGTGGTGGGTGATAAGATGAGAATTGGTGATGAGGACTAATGATGTGATAAGTACTCGTTTTATTTCAGTTATCCAGCATGCTTTAATTAATTATTTGCTGTGTTAACCTGCTTCATTGTTCACATACCAAAAACAAATTTTTAAAAAATACTTTAAACAATAATGGCAACAAAATTTCACACACGACTGACCCTTGCAGGTCGAACAAAAATCGAAGGACTATCCTGCGGTGATTGACTGTTCGATGATGACGGTGGTGAGGTTGACGATGAATTGCGTTCGGTGATAATCGGTGGTGGTAATGACGCCGCCGGTGATTTAATTCGTTCCGCTGATCGTGTGGTATTTATTCGCCTTGTTGGTGTTTCTAAAATCCACATACTATAAGATAAAATGGTTAAATCATCTTCAATTATTTACAAAAATATCCCCGGCTAAATATGCAGCATCTTTCACAGCTTTCGTCTATCCTGCACTGAGAATTATTTTTGGGTGTATTTCAGGATGAAAATATAATATTTTGAGAAGGATAACGAAAAATTCTGATTTTCCACTATAGCTTAACTTTGCGCAGCATCATTGCACATCTCCCTTTTCGATACCCGACAGCTGAAAACATGAAAAAGGTGAGAGAAAGCATATGCAAAAGTGGTCTCTCAAATGAGGATATGTTATTTGAAAAAAAAAAAAAAAAATTAATTGCAAAGCTAAATCGATGAAAGTGTTTAATCGCAAATTTTTCAAGAAATACGAAGCGTGGTTTGAAAAATAAAAGAAACAACGCATATAAGATATGCTCGATGATATCAAAACTGTACAAATCCGTTCATCAATACTATAAACCCAATTACTTTAATATACGTTACTGTGCTCAATTAGCTCAATTGTAACATATGGAAATAATTTCTATTCATATTGTAATCGTATAAAACCATATCGGAAATACATTTAAGTGGGCCTCATAATAATTAGATAGCTCAAAATAGGATCACTTACTAACCGTAATAATCACTTGAAATAAATCCTTCGTTATCGATACCTTTACCACTCATCGTATAATCTAAGCGGATAATTCATTATTAAAGACAGTCAATAGGAAATTTATACGATCAACATCGTTATCAATAAATTCGCTCTAGACGAGGAGAAAATAGGAACAGAGATAAAGGGATAAAGGCCTAGGAGAGGAAAGCTGGTTGTAGCTTGTTGCACTTTTAAAAAGTTCCCTGCTTGTGGATTAAAGTCTAAGTTCTTTCCTCGCTTCAAAAATTTCTGAATTCGGTATTAAAAATCTGAGTGATTATGACCTACTTCATTCATAAACGGCAAATTCTTGACGAAAAATTGAGAAGGTTATTCAGAAGGAATGATTCTTTTAGATATGATGCATTCGATGAGTTTTCTACGATTAATTGTAATCACCATTCCGTAGAAATAATTTTTCGGTTCGATTTAATTTTCGAAATTTTTCACAAACTTTTGAACGAAACTTAAATATGAGAATAGATTAGTTCAAAATTCAATAATAAGGCGGTAGGGGCTTATTTTACCGATAATTTTTACAAAAAATTCTACAGTAGTATCGAAAAAAATATCACCACTCTCAAGAGCCGTTGAAAGTGTTTCATTGGATATAACACTGATCGCACGCGATGATGTTGTTCTGCCTTCAAGTTCCTCACGACTTGGCTGAAATAAATTGCACGTTCTTTTCGTTCAGTATACATCATTCATGCTCAAATTAGTTTCATTATAAGCTTCAGCAAACGCTCTATGTTTCTAATTAGATTTGTATATACTTATATGTACGCATGTAGACTGGACCGAAGGTATTCAATGGGAAACCATTTGAGTTGGCTCGCCATAACGTTTATATTCTTCAACCCCGCCATAACGTTCTACATTTGTTATTAAGCAGCTCCGATCCATCAGCCTGACACTAGTATGTCAATTTCGGGAATAAGTTATTTCGGGAACATCGCAAGGTGGATGAAAATTTGCAAAACAAACAAGAAAGACGGCTTTACGCAGAAAATTTATAGCCAACTTGATTAGGAGATGATAACATTATTTATCATATTCATCAGCTATTTGTAAAATATAAAAGTACTTAATTTGGGAATAAAAAATCCTAAACTATCAATATAACTACAAAGCACGACCAGTGAATATAACTTTTTTTTTGTAAAAAATTTTCCTTAAAAAACAGCGTAAAATTTTCCCAGTAATCTTTTTTTGGCCGTATTTCACCTTTCTGAAACAAAATTTACCTCGTTTTATCAAAATTTTCTCTAATTCATCGAAAATCTAATAGAACTCACCTGCAATTCACCTCCCCCAACCTCTAAAATGGAGAAATACAAAAGATTATTGCATTAGATTCGATAAGTGAAGTATCTGAAAAGTTGCAAAAGAGGCGAACCAACAAACTTTTATTTCAGATGATTGCTTTTTGTGACTGTTGAAGAAATAGAAGTGAAAGAAGGGAAAAGTAAGGATTTCAATGAGTGACCAGTATCCCCAACTTAGGTTTTTCAGGATGTTATAAGTTTAAAAATATGCGAAAAATATGTGATGAAAAAAAGGACTTACCGGCGGCTTTGGTCGTTCTTTTCTTAAGGAACGAAGTATCGAAGGGCGACCTTGCTTTTTAGTGGAAGGATTATCTGAAAATTTTGTACACCTGCAACCACCTTTGTTAGACCAACCGCTTACATAAATTGTGGGGGAAATGTTAAATTATGCACAACAGTGAATTCAAATTTTGGATGATCCGACTATGCATATAAATCTTTCATTAAAGAATCGTTGTTTTTTTTTCTTTTAATCTCACAGTGAATGAGAAATCTTATTGGTTTCAAAATCCATGAATATTTTTTTCGCTTTCAAAGATATTCTATAGAGGACTTCAAAAAGGCAATTTTACAAAAATGAGAGATTTAAATATGAGAGAGATTTAAATGAGAGAATAACTTACTTGGAAATATAACTGGAAAAAAAATAATATGCTAAGCACCATAGTAGAGAAAAAATAGCGAAAAAAAACAGTTGCAGGTGGTTAACTTACCGCTCTTATCGAAACGTATACTTCCACTTCGTTCAGCACTTTCCGTTACGCTAATATTCGAATCGATCGACAAATCGAAATTCGAAGCAGCAACCAACATGCATAACGGAGGAAATGCGGAATCGTCCTATAAACAAAAATGGCGAAATTTTTTGAGAAATTTTGGTATCGTATCGTTTCGAATATGCAAATTGACCGATGTATTCTGGGATGTTCAACTTATTTATCTCTAGTCAAATAAATAGTTCCTACCTAGCTCTCCCCACCTTTTCACCTCCACCAGTGACAGTTAACAGGTGAGCTAACCAAGTTTACTTCAGATCCGAATAAAAAAATCGTTTTTTAAATCTCCAGAAGACAAAGTAATATTGTATCTGGCCAAATGGGCATTATTTCTAAACTTCAGCCGCCCCGAAGTTGCAGTTGCCGAACGGACAAAAGTTCGACAACTGCAACTTGTACGCATCTCTCACAAACGTCATTTCTGCAAGTCGAAATTCGCTGCATACGAAAACTTGTGGGAACCTGGTAAGCCGGATTGCCACGAAGAGCTTCCAATTCAGGAAGAAGATCGGCGAATCCAGGGCGCTTTTCAGGATCGTAGATCCACGCACGCTCGACAATATTGAAACTGTAAATCACATGATAAAATTAATTCGTGCGTTGAGTAAAAGTTTACATCGAAAACTCCTTGACTTTTGAGCTTTACGAAACAGTTAAGCTACTGAGTAGTCGTCGTAAAGAACTCTCAGGTTGTGAAGAACTCGAAGAATTAAATAAAACAGATTTTGTTGAACTATGAAGAAAACAACATACATTTCATCTGGACAATAAGGTGGTTTTTCCGGTCGGCCTCCACCTTTCACGAACGACATTACCTACAACAAGGCATATATTTCAATTCAGACTAAAAGAATATCAGTAATATAGTAAAAAAACCTAACGTTGTTACAAGATTAAGCAGCAGCACTATAAGAAAGTTAACTTACTTTTTAAGTCTAATGTAAATTCATGCAACTAAAGAGTAGCAGCTTCTTCGTTTTTTTTTTTCAATAAATAGCGGTCATTATGTTTGAAAATAAAACAAGGCTAAAACTAACTAATAGCATTGCTCTTTGATTTCCACTATGAAGTGATTAAAAGCTGATGTCGAACTTCGTTTCAAAAAAAATACAAAAATGGTGTTTTAATTATACTTTATATAAGACACTATTTGATAAAATAGAAATCAAAAATATTGTTCGGTTTGCCGCAAGAGTACCCTATAAGATTGACGATGGATTTTCTAATACCATCAAAAACCCTTCTGAATTAAGGTGTCAATTCGCTTAGTTAAATGAATTTCATTAGTGCCGAAACCATTCTAAAGCATCAAAATGGATTCGAGAAAATTATCAAAATGAATAAAATAAAAAACTGGCTATAAAAAATTTAATTTGTATCCTACCTGTACGTTATGTTTGCCAATATATGGTTGTTGACCCAATGTTAAAATTTCCCATAGTAATACACCAAATGACCACACATCACTTTTCGACGTGAAAACGCCATCGGTGATCGATTCAGGTGCAAGCCAACGTAGAGGCAGAAAATCCTCACCATGTACACGATAATAGTCATTCGTATAGACATCTCTTGCTAATCCAAAATCAGCTATAAATATTTTCCCATATATATATATATATTGTTGCTCAACTATGGGGTGTTCGATTATTTTAAAAAAATTAATGCATAATTTCGATCAAAACAATTGTATTTTTGCATATTAATTAGCTGTAATTACCTCCACTATCTTTCCAATTTAAAAAACAAAATTGATACTTTATTATCTTTTTAATGAGACAATTAACACCATTCAGTGCCGAAAACATCTTCAAACATCTCTTTGTATAGTTTCTGCATCCACTATGAAGGGAAAAATTATTGATACCGCCCACACTTTACTCCTATTTCTAATTACAGCACTCCCTTCCTACAGGAAAACAACGAGCATAGCTCTATAGAATGATGTATTACTATCGAGCAGTTGGTCACTGCTTGAAAATCAATCACTATAACAGCAATAAATGAAAGTATCGTGAAATGCTTACGTAAAAAATTTAACAAACGCCAAATTTCTCCTATCCTCTTTGCCAAAACCCAAATTAATCAAAATTTTATGCGCACTTAAGTTTCTATAATGGTTGAATTCTATCGCAACTATTACGTCATCAATAGCGCATCTATTCCATACACGTTTTAAATGAATAAACAGAAACCAATATGATTTACCAATTTTAGTTACTCTTGTGTAGGAATTTCTTGATGAGATTAGACAATTTCTAGCAGCAAGATCACGATGCACATGTCGATTCGCTTCGAGATAAGTACCTCCACGTCCAACATCGACCATCATATCGATCAGTTCACATAACGATAATTGTGATGGAAGACAGTCGGATGGACGACTGAAAATAAGATTTTATTATTCCACTAATCGATCCTGAAAACATTCCACAAAATAATAACCTTTAATTCAATGAATTATTGGCAATGAGACAGAATGCGGAATAGTTTGAAAAAATTACAAAACGCTTAGAAGATGAACATATCGGAAAAAAATGAATAAGAAGCCACAAAAGAAATTTAAATAAACTTTTCCCAAAAAGATGAATGTTTGAACGAAATTCATTAGGAGGAAATTGTCACTCTTTATGGAATCATATAAAATTTAATTGTATTTCCACAAATTCGCATAAAGTTCTCAAAACATTTTGCCATTTTGATAGCTTAAATCAAGTAATCGACTTCAGTTTGCTAATGCAATTTTTGATCGAGAAATTTCATGACAGCTGCATGGCGAACGTGGAAACAATATAGCGAACGTTTGGATCAATATCAAAACACACCCTGAGAGTCGTTATCCACTAACATTAACATTAAAATAGCTAAACGATGTGGATGGGAATGACGGACCAAGAGATACAAGCTAAGCTGCCGTTCAATCGAGTAAGGATAAGAGGATCTTAGTCGCTACTCTTCTAGGCTTCCGGGCCCCTACGCTTCATCCCCTCTATGTTTCCATATCTCTCGGCTCCGCAGTGGAAACGTAGAGGAGACGAAGCGTGAAGGAACCGCAATGAACATCCGTCACTGAAGGAATAAGTTTTTTGCAAAAACAAGAACAACTGTGCAAAGTATGAAAAATGTTCAACTATACTTTCCAAAAAAGTTATTTCAGTAATTCTCCCCTAACTCTCGAATGATACGAAAAAGCTTTTGTATCATGAAAAGCATCATAAACAGCTATGCAACAATGAATGCTTACCTAGATCGAAGAAATCCAAGGAGATCACCACCTTCCATTAGTTCAATAATCAGATAATATGGTTCACTTTCTAATGAGACGCCCATCAATTTCACAATATTCGGATGATCAAAATTGCTGCAAAAATTAATCACTTAATTACCTGTACAAATTACCTGCACTAAAAATCTTACTGACTTGTCACATTTAATATCTTAGTGATAAATTTAACAAATGAATGAACATTCAGTAGCAAAAAAACGCTCAAATAAAATAAGATCCAATATTAACTATTACTCATTATACGAAAACCTAAAATAAATCATAAATAAATCAATTTTGAATATCCCTTTTTTGAATAAAAAATTTTGAATAAAAAATAAATCAATTTTTGAATATCCTTTCTCTAAGATTGATTTTCCATTGTTAAGCAAAAAGGTGCTAATTTTTCGGAAAATTGTCGACTTCAGTATATTTTATGTCGCATGATAACACAATATTTTAAAAGTTTAAGAAACATTTGTTTCATAGGTATATTATTAAATTAAGATTTTACTGTAAATGAGAAAATTGCAAGAAATAAATGGAAAATTGAAAGAAAAAGGAAATTGCCAACTTCATAAGAATTGCTTCTTTGAGAAATTTCAATCGATCGTTTTCCGAATAGCCACTCTTTAATGTCTGCAAATGAAATAATGCCATTCATTCATTCATTAACTGAAAATAAATTCAAGAAAAATTAATTTCTCATGAATCATTCATTTTTTTCAAGAATCTTATATTTAGCCAAAGAATAGCCAATTTTTTTTTTCGGAGCATTTCAAAGACAACCTTTATAGCGACTCGTACTCCTTTTGTCGGTGATTGTGGAAGACCACAAGCAACACCTTCGAAGACCTCACCAAAACTTCCTTTACCAATCATCCGAGAAAGATTCACAAATTTTTTCTCAACTCTTGGAATACCTGAAAAGGACAACATGAAATAAAATACCATCATCGTTTGGCGAAATTTGAGCACTTCGTTTCTTTGATTTAATGATTCAACAAAAAAGGTTCTTTTCTTTACTCTTAATAGTTGTTCCTTAACCATTCAATTGCTTGCACTGCAACAATATACACTAGTACCGATTTAATATTTTCAATGGTTTTTAAATATTTAATGGACACTTGAATAATCCAATAGATTCAAATCAAAAAAAAATCACGATTCAAATGGGGTGAATTTAAGTAACGATTTATTTGGCACTTAGCTCAAAGAATCCTAAAACTTGTTCGGTCACATAAATCGTTAAAAGCGCATTAGCGCAATAAATTTTAGCAATTTTCGCATACGAATTGGTCTCTCCTTGACAATTTTTTTACGCTCTCTACTTCCGCATTTAATAAATGCAACCAACACTGTCTTCTTAGGGAAGAGGGGAAGGTGGGGAAATCAACTTTAACGTAAATTCACACTGAAATCTGAAAAAAAGGTTTTTTTATTTACCAAATCTGAAAATGACTTCAATAAATTTCATTATAGTGATTTCAAACTTCATTATAGAAATTAGTGATCTGAAAAAAAAATTGCCATCATAAAGTCTAATGACTGTAGGAGTTTTAAAAATTTACTTCTTTTGCAGTAATTGCTTCCAATCTTTCCGCATTATTTTTCAATAAATTTCATTCAACTCACTTTTAAGATCATTTGATATTTGCGGCGGTAGAGCACCGTTTTGGGTTCCATTTTTGAAGGTTTGAAGACCAATATCTCGTGATTTCGTTTTTGGTTCTTTTTTTGCAACATATTGATAATAGACTGAAATCTGAGATTGCTGATGAACTAAATGAGAAACCAGATATTCTAACTATGAGCTCAGGTTAAAGTTAAACTTAAACTTAATACTCTAAAATTTCAAGGAAACGAAACGAGTTTCATCCATTTGAGGGTCTATCAGCTCTCACCTTCCCCATCCCCTCTCCTATTTTTCTTTCCAGATCAAGTAAGAAACCGGTTGAAGCTAACAGATTGATTTACATATCATGAAATGAGTAAGCTAACAAGCCTAATTTACAATTCATTGCTACTCATTTAAGCATCATAATCGCAAGCTCTATTTCAGTAGATTTCTTTGACTATCCTAATCGTCAACACACCACATACCTCAAATAAACGCCCTCTAAAATTAAACAAGAGAGGAAATTAGATCCACTTTTCAGTTAAATTATATCCTCGATTAACTCAACCCATCAACAATTGCTTCTCAAACAAATACTCGTTTCCTAAAATTTGAAAAAATTTTTACGGGAAACCATACTCGAAATAGCATTGCATACTTCTTTATTTATCAATATATTATATTACCAAACAAAATTATTAACTCCACATTAACTTCACATATTTATTTTAATTCTGTACTCTTTTCCTTCCCAACCCCTCCCTTCCCCTCACACACATTAAAAAAAATTAGCTCGACAACCTATTCAACTGAAATTTGCATATTTGATGAACTTAATGGTACACTCATATATGTTAGAGCTCATTGAGGTGAAAAAAGCTTTCAAATTTCAACTAAAGGAATGACCTACAATCGAAACTCATCGCCTAGTCATCAGACCTTCCAATAAGATTTACATAAGGCCTGAAAAAGCGAGGAATGGGAAATAGAGGAAAACGCAGCGCTTAAAATTCTTACAGAACAGTGCACCAATAACGGCGATTAGCAAGACTATAGCGATAAATAAAACAATGACAATCGTCCATATCGACGATGAAGTTTCCGTTCCATCAGATGAACCTTCAAACAATAATTCATTGAGCATAAATACGTTTTTGAAAGATGTAAGCAATTATTTACCGTAAAATTCACGCCTCAATGCAGCAAATTTTTTTGGAACTGATTTCCGGGGTAATATTCGATCACTGTGGTAAGTTTTGTTGGGTCTTCATGTCCAATTTGTGGATAGGGAGGAAATTTTCTGGTTACTGCTATCAAATCTTCACAGCATTTGTACTTCGAACCTATTTCAAAGTAAATTACTGGTGAGAACGTGGAAGAAGGAATCTTCAGATAAGAGTTTGAGAACAGAAATTTAGCAAATTTTAACGAACAAAAAACCAGTGAAATAAACCTTCATGCTGTTTTGAATAGGCGTATGCGCCGAAACCTTCTGAGTTTGCAGCACGTATACGGAATTCCGCACCATCAGAAACGAAATCAGCTCTCGGTGGTTTCCACCACAAGCTGTTCCCTTCAATACCTCGCTCAGCGATCTCCCATTCAGCATTCTCCTTTGGCCTAAATATGCGTTAACATCTCCTTTCAATCTAAAAAATATTCTTAAATATTTGCATTTCACGCGATCGAAAATTGAAATGTAATACTAAAATTTGCATTGCTAAATTTGTTGTTTGCAATGATGACTTCCCAAATGTCATACGGAAAACACTTTGGAAGGAGTTTTCACACTCTAAGACATATTAAATTATACTCTTATGTATATATTTTCTGCAACAACTTAAAAATAATTTTACTTCATCAAATCTGCATGCTTCTAACTATATCGAATAACAACTGATTATTACCAATATTAATTGTAAGACCGCATATTAACGAAGATGCATCAATGCGTTATGAAAATTTTTTCTAACATCGAAAGGCTTTCTAATAGTCATTCAATACCACAACCTGTATTCGAGTGCATACGACATAATTGGAGAGCCACCATCATTGAGTGGCTTTTGCCAACGTACAATCCACTGATCATTCTCATGAACAAGGAGTACACTAGCTGGTGCAGATGGTGTGCCGGCTAAAATATAGCACAATTAGTTAATGTTAATTTAGTAGTTCAATATTGAATAACTTTAAAAAAAGTTGTGCAAACAAAGCTTAAAACTTGAACGCTAAGCAACCTATATTTAAAAAAGAAAGAAAAGAAATACAGCTGAATTTAAAGATTATTTAACTATGAATGGAGTGGGAAATTATGAACATATACATAAAATGAATGAAATTAAAGTATCCAAAAAGTTAGTCTCATATGTTTCCTGTTGCGCAGTCGAACTTACGGTATTCTACGTTATATGGCGTTCGCTGACTTATTTTGAATTTCACGAACAGACTCTACGATAATAAGGAATCTGAAGCAAAGATAATCGAAAACGAAGAACAGATGAGAACAGGTAATGAGGTAATTAAATGAAAGTAAAGAAAAAGCAAAATGAAGACAACGTAATTTTAAAAACTCTTCACTTGTTCAAAATGATAGGATGAAATGTGCGCCAACAGTTTTATTTAAAAAAAAGGAGAACTAAAATAATAAGGTATAAAATAAATTCATTAAAAAATTAGCACTAACGCTTTGTTTTAATTTGCTGCGCACTTTGATAATAGGTCTCAACAAATGGATACATTCGATTTCCATAATGATACGACTGTGAATATTCGGCTACGAATCGATAATCGTATGAGGTAGCCGAACGCAGAGCACTAATTACGATCGCTATCGATTTATCCGACCAATCAAATGTTGCGTTATATGGTGATTTCCATACCGCATCAGCACCACTCTGTAATAATGAAACTGGCTGGTGGGATAATGAAAGTGTTGGTTGTGGCACTAAAGATCCAACCTAAGATATCTATTTGTGATGTAACAGTGACCGTTTTGCTTTTATAGCGTTATTTTTCGCTCTGTGTCACTGTTCATGTCCACGCAGTGTCACTGATGAACTTCTGCTTTCGATCTGCTCGAAGCCTATACAAGGCTGACTTCAGCTCATCGGAGTCGGTCTTCTCCCATCGACGGCTCTCCAACCGACAGCTCTCATGGGACATCTCGCCTTCTCTTGTTTGCACTTGACCAGTGGCGTCCCTCGATAAACCACTTCGACTATCTCCGTCTCCTTACGTCCCATACGAGCTCTTCTTAACGTTATCGCTGCCTGAGATACAACAGAAAGAATCGAATGACCTGGAAGGAGCTAGGACCTTTCTGGAACGACGATCCCGAATTTTTCATCTCTTAGACTTGACATCGGGGACTGTCTCAAACTGTTCTTGTTAAATGCACACTTATTTCAACGTGGGAATGAGGAGATTATTGTGACGACTCGGGTCGAAAAAACTTCGCAAACAAAAAAATCTCAAATTTACCTGAGTTTTTAGTCTATATAAAAAATTTTCCGTCCATAAAAATTCATACAACAGAATATTTCAACAAGAAAAAAATGATTATCGAACCTGAATCTGCCCTGTAAGAGATTCTCGAGTTGAGAGCAGATTACGGCCAAGCAAAAACTAATTTCAGTTGTCCTCTTTCGGCTATCCAAGTCTTCAGTTAAAAACAAATGATTTCTAAAATATTACAATGCGATATTGGATGGATATTTTCGATGGTGGACTTTCAGGTTGAAGTGAATTCCACCGAAGCACAAGCGATGTACCGGTCACATTATCCGGCCTTAATGTACCACAAATATCTTTCGTTCTTGTCGATGTTTCCATCGAAACCGCGTCCGAATCCTCCGAGAACTGAGTGTTAAGATGACTCTCATGAACTGCTCGTACCTGAAAAAAAATTTTTTTTTCAAGAGTGTCTCAATAACGAAAATTATAAGCGTTTGCTTATTTTTCAAATACGAATATTTGCTTCGATATTCTTGCTATAATAAACCAAAGTGCTGGTAAAAAATGGCCTTCATAATTACGGCAATAAATTGATTTCATTGATTAAATATGTTGAAATTGGCTAATCTTCAAATGTCGGTATACTCGATATTTATCCAACAATCCCCTGCTCCGCAATATTTTATTACTGAGTATTAACACCTCATATGTTTTTTGTTAATACATGAGGTTTCATTCCGTTATTGCCTTAATTTGCATAAAACGTGCATTTTTACATTAGCGATAATTTACATATCACGAAATGCTTTCTATTGGTACAACTTCGTTGCTATATACTCATTATTGAGTTATCACTGAAATATTCCATTGATAAATGTTTATTTTTCATTTCATTATTAGTTGATATCTGCTTTATTGACTATTTACCATTACTTGTTACATCAAGTGATATCCTGACTATTTACCTTATAAGTACGTTTAAAAAATAATAATTTAGCAATTAATGAAGGAATATGCAAATGAAAGATGCAGTGCACTAAGTATTTTATACTTATAAAATAACAAAGGAAAGCAATCGAAATAAAAAATAGAAAGCAACAAAGCATTTACTGTTTACTGTTTACTCATAAAGATGGCAGTCATTTCACCCTTTCCACTATCTCCTCGGAAATTATGGATCTATAACAATTGAGTAGATGGACACAATGATGTAGTATGAAAGATGAAGTATGAAAATAACGCAAAAATAAGTGCTAAATTAATAATAAGAGACAATAAGTAGACCTACCCAAAATTTGTAATCAGTTGATGGGCGTAAATTAGATATTTTTGCAGAGCATGGATTATTTAAGCAAGAGACAACATCGGTTGGTGATGCCGAATAACGAGCACCTTCGAATTGTTGCGCTCCAATTGTCGCGGGTGCTGTTAGTGATGTACTCAGTTGACTAATCTGAAATGCAAAAAAAATCATATTTGAACTCTTCTCCCAACTGGAAAAGGAAATTTTATGAATTTTATTATTTCATGGTCTTAGATCACTACTTACTCTAAGTCTATTAAACCAGTTGTTAAGTAATCAAGTACATGTGAAGTACTTTGATAAATGGCTAAGAAATACATTAGAAAGCAGCTACTACAAAATGCAAAATTGCCACAAATGCGATTAATTTATTATTTTTCAAGGTATGTGTTTTCAGATAAGGTTACCTGCATTTTTGCAATCATTTTTCCATTTCAGACAATCACAGGAGATGCTTTCAGAACTCCAAAAGGCGAACTAGCTCACCGACTTTGTTTCTAAGCAATCTTCGTCAATGCTTAAGTCTAGCGCTAGGTCGATTAACAGGTTTATTTTTCATCGTCCATGACTTACTACATCGAGCAGGCGAACGAATAGCTAGGTAAAAAATAAAGCAGCGACGGCGGCTTGACTGCTCGAGTTTTGCGCAGAAAATCGTGCAAAAGAATGCTGAATGCATTTTAAGAAATGTGAAATTGATGCAGAAAAGTATACTAGAGACCGGGTAAGAGAGACATCGAGTTCTAGCTTAAATATGGAGCTAAAGTTTAACAGATCGAGCTGAAGTTTAAAAATTCTAGTGAACAATTCCAGTGGGTGCACTACCTTCACCAATGAATCTATTACGTCCATAATAACAACTCCAAGGAGGTATTGAGTACTCGCTTGTAAAATATCTTACACGATATTTAATTTCAGGTAGAGGAGCATTCAATTTGAGTGGTAATTTCCAATAAAGCAGAACAGTATCGGGCGTAAGAGCAAATGCGGCCGGTTCCTGTGGCGATGACGGAAAACCATAACCAGTTCTTAATGTCTGGGGTTCACTTGGCGATGATGGTGGAGAAAATCGATTAAACCATGAAACAGTCACATCATAACTGAAATTAGAAACAAAAACTGCTAAAATATAATGATAGGAAAAATTAATTAATAAATAACGAAATAACATAGTAGAAATTAACAAATGAATAAAATCTCATCAATAAATGCTCGAGAAGATAATAATTATTCTACAGAAAATTTCAGCAAATATATCGATGGATATTCTAATGTAGGTGGCAATTATTTCGATAAAAATCTCTAATTCAGAAAGAAATTACGATCAATTTAATAGGATATATGAGTAATTTAATATCAAACCTTTTTTAAGTTTAACTTTAGTTTTTGAAAAGTTTACGGATGAATCCATTAATCTAGTTCAGCCTCAACGATAACCACTTCATTTCAGAAGTCTTATGAGAGTTTTCCAAATGAAAAGCGACGCGATTTGTTGCAATAGCCGATCACACAAACAATTATATTTTCGAAAAAATTTTACCACTATATTACTTGAAAATCCGTACTCATTAAAAATGGAAAATGATAATTAAATATGATTCAATAGTGTTCGCAAAAACCAAATGGCTTAATAATCAGAAATAAAAAAATTAGTAATTACTTACTCGGCTTCCTTATCAAGAATACCATCATCAATATGAACGATATGATTAATACTTCGAATATTACGAACCTTATCGCTACCTCGTCGTTTAAAATGTATTTCATATTGTGTTGGTGGTACCGATACTCCCTATAGAAGTAATGCTGCTATATTAATGCTTATAATTTGCAATAAAAAAGAACTTTGCTCAAAAATTTACACGCTATTTAACTATCGAAAAAATATTCGTTTCATTTGAGAATTTGTTAGATGTAAATTTTAGAGGAAATTTTAATTCACAAGTAGTTTAGCAATTATCTAAAATGCTCTCCCTATCATCTTCAAAGTTATTCGTTAACGGAAGCGATAAACACATAGAGAGAGATTTTTTCACCTGCGTTATTATCGTAATTTTTCAGCTCGGTTATTATCGACGGAGATTAGCTGATTTTATGGGTGAATTTTATACCCAAGCTCATCAAGCCGAGTCACATGACTGCCCAATTTAATCTGCCTATCTGTCCCTCACATTTCCCATACTTCTCTCCCCCCTCATCTTCTCTCCTAAAATTACATTTTGATTTTGACGGAAATATTCCTAAATTTTTAGCAAAAAAAATCAAATCATCCATACCGGACATGAATTAGGTAATGGCGGTTCGTTGATAGTTACAACTGCACCACTTCTCTCCTCATTTTCCACAGTGAATTTGATATCGGATGATTCAGGAAGTGCAAAACATGAGCGATCTAAATGAAATAGTTCAATAAATCAGCGAAAAATAATGAAGCTAAAGCTTTTTAAATAAGAAAAAATTAGTTTGAAATAAAATTGAAAAGCTCTGAATTTTCAGAGATAGAAAAAAAAGCCTTTTTTCATTAAAAAAACTTTGGAATTTTTTTTTCTCATCATTAACCGATAAGCTAGAAAAATGTTATGATCTTGAAACTTCGCCAAATTTAATGAAATGCGAAAGATCGAAATTAATACAAACCGGGATATGGTTGTGAGGACTGACTGACCGCTAGTATTTGCTTAAATGGAGCACCGGCAACAGGTACAGGAGTAGCTGATGAGGAGCTCAGTTCATAGACAATAAGCTCCGATGAAGTGACAAAAACGAATAACTTATCAGCGATTGCAAACGAAGATACCGATTTCAAACCTTTTTCTAAAATATTTCGAATTAAAACTTCATCTTTTATTCGATAAAAAACACTTTTCAAATATCTTTAGTTGATCGATAAAGCAACAGTTTGAGAGCAAATTCACACGAAAAGAGATTAAGTAAAACTTATCCTTCATATATTCTAATTTTTAAGCCAAAGTTAGCGTTGAAATAGAAATATTCGTATGCTGGAAATCAGTTAATGAAGGCATTTTTATTGTTGAAAACAAACTTATTTGGGATTTAAAAGAAATAATTTTCACCTATAAAATTGAAAAATTAGGAGAACAGAAATAAACTATATTGCTTCAGATGTTGCGGCTTTTCCTATATTTGAGTGAGCCTTTGTACACAATAAACATATCACAGAAATAATTAATTTAAAGTTTATAAGACGAGCAGTGAGTAGCAAATAGAAAAAATAACGATGAAAAAATGAGAATATAAAAAAGAGAGTATTATTTTTTAAAATATCGAACGACCTGCATCTTTATATGCAGCAATATTTATAGTTTTAAAAAGTCAGCCTAGAAAAAAACCACATTCACCTCCAAATTTTGCCCAATCGAAATGAATCTCTTCACATTTTGATGAAGTCGTATCAACACGGAGCATTCCATTCCACGTGAGAACATATATGGCAGGTGAGATGGCACGATTCCATGCAAATTCACTCATCATTGATGTGATTGTTTCCGATTTAAGACAATCGAGTCTAAAATTCGTTCGATGAATATTTCTCACAACTTTTTTTTCCTGTCAGAAAGCTCTAATTTTCTAAGATAGCTATTATAGGGACAAAATTTTTGAGAGAAAATTCTGAACTGATATTTTCCAAAAATTCAATCTTCAATGGAGAAATTGAGCCTTAACAAACTTTATTATTTCCGGTGAAATTAGAAATAAACATACAGCGCATACTCAAAAAAAGGAATTAATTTAATTATAAAGACTAGTAATATCACAAGAACTTCGTTTATCGAGTGATGTTAATGCTAGGAATAACAATAACAAATAAGATATGGTGTCATAGATGGAATCATATTGATATGTCATTGTATTATATTGATTCAAAAAAAGGAATTAATTTAATTATAAAGACTAGTAATATCACAAGAACTTCATTTATCGAGTGATGTTAATGCTAGGAATAACAATAACAAATAAGATATGGTGTCATAGATGGAATCATATTGATATGTCATTGTATTATATTGATTCGATCAATAATTGCAGTCGTCGACGTATTGTTGCTTATACATGAACGGATCACAACAGCATTCAGGTAATATTTCATTTCAAAGAAAGGGCGAACAATTCTCCTACCTTAGCGCTAGGTTTTCTTCCTCTCCTTTCGTCAAATATAGAGCAAATAATGAGCCATTTTTTGTTAGAAGATAGGCGGTACTGAAAATAATAAATTAGTCGAACACTTCAATGATCTCTTTTCAAATAAATGTGAAAAATCTAATTCATTCAAAACTGCTCCCAATAAAATAAACTCAACTCTTTTATAATCATCAACGATGTTACATTAGTCGACTGAAATAAAGTATATGCATTTAATAAAAGTACACATAGTTAAATGAAAGTATAAGTACTTGAACAAAATATAATACTTAAATAAAAACATAAAACTTAGGTGAAATTAAACACACTTTGTGAAGGGATCATAAAGAAGTTGCTTTGCATCGCCAGCTCCTGATGATAGATCCATCAAACGTCGAGGAGTTACAACAGTAAGACCCTATAAAAATATCGATTTTCTAATTCCACGAAGATATGCAGATCATTCAACGATCTCATGGACTATTCATCTAAATTATTCGAAAGTGGTTAAATATTTGAATTTTATAATAATGAAATATTGGACCTCAAAATTAACTTCAACCATGAGGAAATATGGATCTAAAAACTCACAAACTATATAGGCAAGCAGCATGCAGAGGAGAGGATATGCGCTATGAGATGTTTGCGTAATTTGACAGTTTCATCTTACCATAAGAGAATTTCAGAAATTAGCAAATCAATTATTACGACGGCTATTAATATTTAAATGGATCGCTCTTTCAAAAAATAAAACACAATATTTCAATTTTACAATATTTGAATACCAACTTGAACTCCATCAAGGCCAATTTGCATTAAATGGCCAGATGATACAAAAAGTAGCCGATTGCCTAGCCAATCGGAGATTACCGCATCTACAGCGCTCACTTCACCGCCAATAGATACCTAAATGATTTCATTTAGTTATAAAAACCCATACAACATACCGTTTCTTTAGAGTTGTGTTTATGTTGCAAGAAATAATATTATTTACGATAGATGACGGAGTTACTGAACCATTATGATAAACCTTTAGCAAACGCCGATTTTCGATAAAAGAAAAAAATGTCATTTTTTCTACGATTCAAAAAAATTATTAACATTATCGACTTCAAAAAACGATTTTCATTTCACAGAGATATTCATGATATTTTGATGTTTTCCTGAAAGTTTCCCAATTTTTTAAGTGATGAAAAGAAAATAATCAAATGCGAATAAGAAGTAATGATCATGATGATATAAAATGTGAAATATCTACCGATTACCTTATGCAGGATGGAATCTATTTTAGTCATATCCAAATGTAGAAGAAACGGTTGTGCGGAATCGCTATCCTTTCGAATTGAATACAGCTCACTACCGATAAATGCGATAACTTGTTGAACGATCTGAAATAGAAATCGAATTTCCGATACAGTTTCTTCTTGAGAATTTACTGTATTTTTGAAATCATTTATGTTTATTTTTTTATAAGTTCATCATAGTCAATTAAGGCATATACTATCAAAAATCCAGAATATCATTTACAGTTCCAGGAAAAAAACATCAAAAATCACTTGAATCACGATTAATGGGCTAAAATATTGCAAAATTGCTTGTTTTACAATCGATTCCTAATACTTGCAACAACTGATCAAAAGTCCAGTAACTAACCGTAGATGGAGGTGTATTTTGACGCTTCGAACGAATTCTATTCGTTGAAGACCAATTTGAAACAGCGATCACAGCAAACGATGAATTGACGGCAAAAAGACGAACAAGAGGCCGTAATTCTATGATTTCGTAGCTTTTAGTTATGGAAAATATAAACGATCATTTTGTAAAGAAATAAAAATTTTTTCTCATAAGTGGTAGTGCTCTATTGAAATATGCGAACTCCTATACTGCTATAAGAACTGATTGTTCGTTTATGCAAATGTTGATGAAAAGCACGCCTAATTTTTAAACGTGTATTTGCTTCCACACATTTTCAGTGAGTTCCTTGACTGCTATTTTTTGTTGAAAAAGCTTTTGGGGAAGCTGAAAAATTGCTGAAGTGACTCTAGCGTTTCAGGAATTTTTCTCTCACAACCGCTTAATTTTTTTCTCACTATAAAATAGTTCCTGCAGAGAATCTAGAAATTCTTTCAGCGAATTTATTACAACAGGTCGATGATTTTGAGAGAGATCAGAATTCAGGTTAACTAACCACTGCTATCAATTGTGATAGGTTCGGAGAAAGTCTCATGCGCAGGATCATTGCTTGCCGCCACTTCACAACTAACTCGGCCTGATTTAACGCTGAACGAATAGGTTCGTACAGATGGTGGCACCCTTTGCGATCGTTGATCTGTATTATCAACAGAGCAGTTCACTACATAACCAACTTGATCGCCATTCCATTCGGTTGGCCCGTCCCAGAATAAATCGATCAATGCTCTTGCACCATCCACCGTTTTCTGGAATTATTTATTTCGCTTCATTTTCATCGTTCAGCTTGATAAGCACTCAAAAAGATTTTCTCCACCTACTCTCACTTACCTACTACAGATTGCTCACTAAAAAATCTCAGAGTAATACAGACCCTCCTAATCGCATCACTCACAAAGTTTATGCTCATAAATATAAGGCGCACATGCAGTAAACATCCTAGAGCTGTCCACTCCTTTCCAACAGACTTTTGCGTATGTGAGGGGGATAAAATAAGAAAAATAAGGCATCCTTCTCACCTGTTGTGTAGCATATATTCTGAGATTGTTTGGTGGTAAAGGCGGTTTCGTTGGTGCATATAAACCTGTTTGATTAGCTGAGATAATATTCCATGCAGTAATTGCATCCACCTGCACATCGAATTTCTGACGTGAAGGCCACTGCTCCAAGAGTGTCGCACTCATTACGTAGTTTTGTTCCATTGAAATATCGACAAAACGTTCGCCACCCCAACGTTCTTTGAACATCGAAATCTATAAATTGAACACAACACACACGCTTAAGTTAGTAATCATTTATTTACTTTTTGGGAATTATGCAAAACTAATTTTGCAATACACTGAATATCAGCTACACCTCAGCTATAAGCCATCACGCACTTTTGCAGTTAATTAATATCAAAATCTTTTTTTTTGCACCACTTCACTATCAGTTATTTTCTTCAATATAAGAACATCGCATCGCATAAACGAAACGGAACGAGAAAATGGTTATTGCATTTTGGGGAAAAAAACTGCCATATAAAGCGGAAAAGCCGAAAGTAGGTGAAATTCGTCACTTGTTTTAAAGATTCGTCTCAGCTGTCAAGAAAGAGAAAATATTTTGCTCCTCATACGTGCAAAAACTCTTCTTCTTCCGAAAACGATCAAAGGCTAAGGCTGAGGCCGTCTAACTCTGCCTTAGAACATATTCGGTAACTTCAGGGACAAGGTACTGGTGTGACTGAGTCAGCATCTCAACAAATCAACCACACGAGTAGGAAGATAAATTACCTTGTAGATGGCCCTCCCATGTTGTAAAGTAGGATCTATACTCCAGCTTAGGTTACTTGGAGAGTCGTCAACAAAACCGATTTCACCAGTAAAATTGAACGCATTAACAGGTGCAGTGTTAGCAGCTGTCAATAATGAAACGCGTGCAAGTGCCATATTGAAATTGAGTGAGCCAAGCTTCTTGTCACAAACGCCCATATTACCCGACTTCGTGATAAATGCCAACTTCTCTTTCGCGACAACCAGCTGTCGTATTCTGAAAATTGAAAAAAAAAATTTCTCTCTGTGACGCTTTTTGAAAAGCTTCTGAGTTCATCGATTTGCGGGGAAGTTCTGCACCATAGCAAACTTCTCATTCAAAATTACGAAGACGGCACAGGACTCGAAGCCATTCGCACTTTATATGATCCTAAGCAGCATGAAATGCTGAAGTTTTTTTATTGCTGATATATATGCATTATGACAAATATGAGTATCCTCGTAATACCTAGTACCATCCTCTTAACAATGAAAAGAACAATAGAAAGAGACACTTGTAAGTTAAAATTAGAAATTGATCGTTCCTGAATATAGCCTCCACATATTTCAATTTTTAACTGGCGATTCAAATATAAATATTTAAAAAATTTTGACTAAAATTTATTTCGACCTCGGTTTACTCTGACCAAAGCATGTTCGATACTGATCGAAATCAGCAGTTGTTATTAGTTAAAATGATCAATAAAAGATTTCATAGAAATTATAACAATCAAATCACAATGATAACTCACGGTGGAAAATCAGTAGAGGAAGCGATGAGATAAGGAGTACGTATTTCTTGATTCAATCCAAAAAGACTCGTTGTACCGTTAAGGTTTTGAATAAGGAAGAAAATATCACCGCTCTGATCATCGGCTGCCACTCCAGCAACTTCACCACAATTATTTGCAGCTTCACATGAATAGATTCTAAACGTTGTTGCAACAATAATAGGAAATATGAACAAATATTAATTCTGAAGGGTGGCTAACTTGAGAAATACTCTCAGAAATAGACTAGCATTAATAAAGAAATATTTCTGTATCTATTTTTTACAGGTTATGACTACAACCTATTCCTTATCATAGGTAATTTAAAAGTTATGAAGCTCGAAAATGATGGTACTAGCCACCTCTCACATCAACTATTCAAAAAAATGAACTATTTCCGATGTTATTCAATATTTCAGCATTATAATTACGATAATTCTCAAATCACATACCCACATATCTGCATGAAAAACTCAGTAAAATTTTCCGCTATTTTAAGTGTTATTTCTTTCTAATGCACTCATCGTGAGATGTCTGCATTCAACATTCCACTAGCTGCATTCAGAATCTGTACAGTTATCAAAAAACCTAGCATTTCAATCTCTAAGGTATTCGATTAATTAACGTTCGTTCAGGTATTCTCAATGTTATTCAACTGAACAATATAGAGTGCACAAGACATTTATTCCCCTAATAATGCCGCAATATATCACATCATTTAGAAACGAAATTTGCCTACACTTGATCTAAAGATGATGTAAGACGATACGATAAAATCAGATAGTCCGATGCAACGATGATTAGCGCATATTTCGGCAATACAGCCAAGAAATGTACGGTAACAGTATCGAGGAAGCGTAATTTTGAACCATCTTTTCGTATTCGAAATATTGTGCTCTGTAAAAAGCAAAAGAAAATGCTTTACCTATAGAACCATTTGATGAAGAAAAAAATTATTCAATAAAATTAAACTGATAACTATATTATTATTCTGAGGCTTCGCTGATAAACAGTTGGTATGAGCAATAAAATGAGAGTAAAATAGTCATTTTTTACAAATAATTAGCCTCGCTGAAAGTTTTCGCCAATTTATAATTCATGGCCAGCTTCGCCAGCTTACCACCAGAAGCATTTTAAAATATGTCGTATCATCAGCAGCGAATAATGTCCAATGCTGTATAAGATAAAACCTACAGGAAATCGAAGTGCAAATATCAAATCTCCCCATTTATATCACCTACTATCATCAACTTAGCGTCCGAGAAAAAAAGCGAAACGAATAAGTTTGAACGCTTACAGGTATCGGGTTGATAAACCTAACCCGATAAAACATATGAAATTAGTGAAAAGAGCAAAATTTGTGCCATATACCTCATCAGTTTCGATAGCGTAAAGCCACTGTGTCGTTGGATCGATCGCAAACGGTGATGTCGGCTCAATTGGAAGTGGACTGCCTGAAATAAATTTTCGTTGGAAAATATTCTCCTAAATTAACACAGAATAATGAATAATTAATTATAGCGCTTTGTTGTTTACAATGATTCCTGATTAAGCTAATTTGAACGGCTCCACAGTATTCGATGGAGAATTTCCCATACGCTTACGGACCAATTCGGAAACAACTGCCTAGAGGTTTTGCATTGCTTTAATAATTCAAGAAGACATCAGAGCGCTTCTCTATAAAGCAACATTGAATTTCCACTGATCCGCATCAATCTCCTGTGAGAAAAGAACGTTTAACATAAACACGCTCCTTGGCTTCCTATAGAAAAAAAGTGCCTTCCTTTCGTCAAAGTCGGTTAAACTCTTTGATTTGTAAAGCAAAACAAAGCTAAGCAGCTAGCCACCGACCTTATGGGAAGATTATCCATCATTCTCTTATCGGGAATGCAACCATTATGCAGATCCATGAAATAGTTTTATAATTGATAATCAGACACGAAAAAATATCCGCGAGAATTTTCAACGAACCTATTTCATATTTATCGAGTGGAAGCCCAAGTGGATCAAAGAAGTCAACACCGGTATCAGTACGATTGAAAAGGACGAATGGCGGATCTGAACAATACTGTTTTTAAGTGAATGAGATGAGATAAACTTTTTTTTCTCTTTTAAAGTATAAAAAACAAAAAATCGCTGATCAAACTATAGTTTCGTCGTTTTCTTTCCTTTTTCACATAATCCAGTGAATATTTCAACCAAAAATTCGCTTTAGAATTTCATTTAATCGTTCTACTGAGATTAATTCATCAAATCCCTACAAGTTCAACCCACTTTTTCTACGGCCGTTAAATAAATCCATAGTTTAATTTCATGACAATGAAATGATATCATCACATATGCATATTTAGAGCGCATAAGAACCCTACATATGTACTCTATTCGCATTTTTTGTCACCATCATTGACATGTTTTTAAAGGAAAATTTGTAAAATATCATGTAGGAAAACTAGGATGATTTGGATCTTCTCAGCTAACTTCTTCGATGTTCTCGCTTCAGATTTGCAATAAATGATGGAAATATTTCGCTTCAAATTCCGATCGAATGCAGTAACAACTCTTAAAATAAGGCATGAAAATTTAATTCCTTGAATTTTAGAATCTAATGAAATCAGAAGATTTCAGAATCTAAATCAAAATCCAAGACTTTCTAAATCGCACATAAAACAATGGCGCAAATGTCTCATCTATGTTCTTAGCCATGTCTATCAAATAAACTATAAAAAACACAATAAGATTAATTTGAAAAATACAATGAACATAATAAGACGAACCACTGAATGGCGCAAATGCACTATTGATAGCACTCGCAAATGGTGAACATACAGACATAACACAAACACGAACAGTTGCGTGATATTGAACACCGGGCGACACGGTAACCGCGAATGAAGTACCATCCAAAGATGTTAATTCCGCCTTAGCGCTCTCTTCATCGTTCTCATTCATTACGCGGCATTCATAACGCAAATTACGCCATTCGACACCCTTAGCTTAAGAGATTAATGAAACATGAGAGCAAATAGGCTTTCATTTTAATCAAAAAATTCATTTAAAAAAAGCAGAAATGAAAAGATCAAACTGAAAGGTCGAGGTTTCAGTCATAGCAGAGAGAGGAGAAAGAAAGAGGAATAGGAAGAGGAGAATGCAATAGGGTGCATGAAAATGTGGACGAAAAAGAACGAATGAAAGATTCTAATTACACATAAGCGGAAACAATATTGGCTACATCGTCAAGAATGTTCTTCTCAACAAGTAAACGTATAAGCCAGCAGTTATCGGAAAGTTAGTTGAAAGTGAAGAGAAAAGAAAGTTTTACCCTCTCTGATGCTCAAAATTTTCCAGAGATTTCACAATTCGGAAGGCATTAAAAATATGCTTATATATATATATATATATATATATATATATATATATATATATATGGGAAATGTTGAAGAATTTCCAGAGGACCGCTTTTCAGCAAATTCAATATGGTTTAAATAATTCATATAAATGCATTAAAATATGCCATGGGTTTAAGTATCACTTCAAGCACAGAAGAAATACTTTGGAAGAAAGCACAACGCTATAGTCCATTTCTTTGTAACCTGATACACATAGGCACCCCACAGGCACACAAACATACACATACTCACAAAAACTTAAACACATATATGCATGGGCATCTATACGCCATCAGAAAACCGCTAGTGACTAGTCGTACATTTGTAAAACGTTTACATTATGTGATACAAAATGTTCAACCATTAAGGAGGATCTTTTTTTGATACAAAAAAGTAATATTTATTATTTTCATGAGATATCTCTCTCTCTCCTCTCATCTTCTCTCCTCTCTCTGTGAGCTCTCTGTAGATCTTAAAAAGTTATGTTTATAGATCGGCTAGGCGCTCTCATCATTTTTGTGGATCAGAAACAGTAAATAAAAAAGTCGAAATCAGACCTTGAAATGGCATTGAGATGGGTGCATCCCAAGTTACTAACGCAGAATCTGCGGACGTCATTAAGCCAATTGTGCTTGGAGGTAAAAGCGTCGGTGGCAGAGAACCATTACGAAGGAACGTGAAATCAACCACTCGACCCGCATAAAGATAACGATTGAGATGAATTTTCTACAAATATTCTCACTTATTCTATAAACACAAATAAAACCCCACTGAGCTATAATTTATTCTTAGTCCTCCTCTTACCTTCCTAGAAAAATTTCTAAGGCGGAAAAATAATCAACAAATCAAAAGCTGTCAGTAAATTGAGACAAAAACTAGCAAATTCGACGCAAATTGAACGCTTTTTCTCAGAAATTTTCTCAAATTATTCGGTTTCTTTTTCAAATCACACCAATGATCTTTGTTTCTTTGCAAAAAATTTTTTAATAAATAACTGACGACTTCAAAGATGAGAAATTTTATAATCATGGAATTTGCGAAATGAAATGGCCAAGGAAAATGCGCAATTTCTACATAGACTATTATTTCGCTAACCTTTTTCTCGCTATCCCATTCTTCACTATAGAGGCAACTATGCCAAGGATGCGATTCACCGCAACTCGACGACGTCCAAAACATGCGATTTTTTGCGAAATGTGCTTTTATAACGCTTTTATATTGGTCACTGAGCTCATATGAAGATCTCAAGTCAGATATCGATCGATTTATTGTGCTCATCGATAATACTGATCCATTTTGAGAGACGAATATCAACTGAGAGTTCTCCATATCGACTTCAAGAGCGAATGATGAGCTAGCATCGCTTATTTGTTCGGTGGTTGAAAAAGTAATCGTCGGTGGTGCATAGAGAGGGAAAAGTGGCGCCGAAAAAACTTCTCCACCATTTGTAATGCAATAAATAAATCTGAAAGTCCAGTCACTGCATAGTGAATTTTTGTTTTTGCACTAATTTGCATATCATTGCATTTTTGCATTTTTCATTTATCAACTGCATTTCAGTGCATACCAATTGTATATCAGAAAATTTACTCATCTAAGGATTGGGTTATTATTTCAGCAAGGATCTCGGAGATGGAAAAAGAGCCGAAAAGGAGAAAGACTGTTTCGAAATTGGAAAACAAAAGTGAAAGGAACTAGAAGAAATAATCTGTCCATAAAAGAAATTTTAAAATAATTTTATAATGCCGTATTTTCTCCCATAGTTGGCCCATGTAACATTATGTAGGGAGTTCGTTGAATGCGATCCTAACCGGAATATTTTTGAACTTAAGTAACTGGAGAATTTATCCGTGAATATTCCAATATTCTAAGTCATTTCTAAAATTCAGCACTTTAATCACCTCAATGATTTTTTGGGCGGAAACAGTGACAATATATTTCATTATTTTAAACACCTGTTAAAGTATCTTTAAAAAGAACAACTGCCAACTGAAAAACTTCATATTTACCTAAAAGGTGATTACGCTCAATCACTAGAAAGTTGCAAAGCTTGGAATAATGCTCATCGACCCTTTAGAACTTTAACGAGAGGATTAATGGTTAAAAAATAAGATGGACTATAAACATGCAAATATCAGTTACTTACCCATTCCACGAGTCCACCGATATATATTCAATAAAATTAATGGAATTTGTTGTTAAAGTGGTCGAATTATCACAATCGGTCAAATCACATCTGTAAGTTCTATTAATTGAAACTTATTCATGTTTGCCGATTTTCCAACATAACCTTATGACATTTTCGGGAGACAAAACTCTTTTTAAACGTTTGCAAAAACAAACCTTAAAAAAGCGTTAGTGCTCTCTAAAGTCTCAGTATTAAATAGTACCCTTCACAACAAATACAATCAACAAATCAATTGAAGAAATAAAACGAGACAAAGTTAGCACATTGCAGCAACTTTACACTTATTCTATAGTAACTTATTCTACATCAATACATGCTGAGGAAAATTTCACACTGATTGGCTTATAGCATTAATAAATATTCAAACTTCTTATATATATATATATATATATATATATATATATATATATATATATATATATATATATATATATATATATATATATATATATATATATATATATATATATATATATATAATGTAGTTGCAAATCAATTTTAAATCATTATAAAAATTTTACAGTTGCAATGACGATTGGTTGCAGTATTTGAAGCAATGAATTGCAAGCTGCCTCGATTGCTTACCTAACAATCCCCTTTTTATGCAATACAGCGTACACTTTTTGTTGTAAATGATCAACTTCTAAATGTGTGATTGCAATTCCATCCGGAGGCCTCACAAGACCATTTGTAGAATCGACTATTGATACCCAAAAAATTGAACCATCATCTAGTGCCACCAAAATGCGATCGATCGATATTGAACACAATGCTGCAATGAAATAACACCGTTTGATGGGGAACTTCTTTTTTCTCATTTAACAGAATTTCTCCTTAAATGAAGCCGGGGAAAAAAGAGAAAACAGAGGTGCAACTGAGCAATCGTATAGTCTCTACAAAGAAACAATGGTCAGAGGTACGTATAGTGGACACGCACAAGAAATAACAGCAAAGAGCATTTGAAAGTTGGGAGCGAATGAGTCGAAAAATTAGAACCGACTTTAAAATACGCATTTTTGCAGGTGCTATTCTATAGACATTCTAATAATATATGGCCATTAATCGATGAATTTTTTGCTAATTTTGAAACATTCCAGAAAAATTCCGACAAAAATATTCTCAAAGTTAAAGAAATTTCTCTCAAATGTTGCATCACTGCTAAATATATCTCTATGTAGCATTCGAAGTAATGACTGTCATATTTTGTCTTGTCGATTTGTCTATCAATTTGCAATTTTGTATAGAAAATGCAGCAATTAGATGTACCTGTGATAGTCCTCCCTGAATCAAGATCGAACGGTATCCTCTTTGGATCAGTTAAGACAACATAATCATCAACGTCATATAACTTTAAAATAGAAGTTCCATTCGTAAATACTAACTGCGGCACACCTTCTAAGCTTATGTCTAAAAATACCTGTTTTCTTTAATTGGCCAGCAAACCACCTATAATGATAAAATTCACACTTTTTCAGCTTAAAAAGTTCTATCGATAATGTTATTCGTAACTAATAACGGTTTTCTATGCCTATTTTCAGTAGTTATTTACCTATGATAACAAATATAATATGCTAATCGATTCAAGCAGAAACAAAATGAGTACGCTGATCATTGGAGTGGAAGCTCTACTTTCTTTATTTTTAAATCTTTTTCAGTTGAATGATAACGACGATACAATTCATCATCATTGCATAAATTGAAGCTAAAAAATCATTTCCTCATCTGCATAAGTTAACGCTCCCCATTGGACAATAAGAAATGAGTAGAAGAAAGTTACCGATGAGTATAAATAAGCATTACTTAATATAAAGCTAAAAACCACAACTAGACTGTTGCTTGTGCGTTAACCTATCAAATGCAATAACTCGATTACTTTTCCTTCATCAAAACGAACTTAAGCATCGAACTTTACACCACACCTTCCACCTATTGTTGTTCTATGCTTATTCAGGAATAGCAGCAATTCCTCAACCATGAGGAATCCCATTTCATTTATGTTTATGAATGTCATTTACGACGTGTATGGAACTTTAAATTATAAGGTTAGTATAAACCTCTCTGATATCATTTTCTCATCGGCTTTTCAAGATTTCACAAATTTGCACTCAAACAGTTACTTTCACACAAAGGAAAGGATCATTTAACATTTCAAATCGGAATTCTATTCAACTGTGGTCGATAAAAGTGCATCACCATCAACTCTAATATTGCTAGTAAGCTCGTTAAATTTAGCCTCAAAGTTTAGCATCTATTGGCGCTTATTGTTTCACTAGCAAAAATTATTATTTACTTTTTACTTGCTTAATTAATAAAAATGCGTATAGTAATTGAGCTTAAGGCGAATCAGGATTAAATCAAGAATGCATAATAAGTTCCGAACATTACCATTAGTGGTTGTAAGTTCGAGTTTAACCGCCACATCAAGTGACGCTTCATTAACTGACGCATAGCCGATATTTGCACGACAACAATTTTCTGTTGGAATATTTTTGAAGAGATAGCATGAATCGGTTGTCTCCGCAGAAGATACAAATGTACCGTCTAGCAAGTACAATGACACCTTGTAAACTCGTGGCAATGGACTGCTCCAACAAATCACATAGCTATTCAATGAGATCTGCAGCTGAGCGATCAATTTTGGCGCTCGAGCTCGTCCACCGGCACCAACAATCGATTGACGGATAGGACGTGAGACTACCATATTAGAACGCCAAAAAATACATAGTCTGACCTAAAATCTTTTGAGCATTTAAAAAATAGCGAGAGAAACAATAAAACAAAATTCAACTAATAAATCTATGAGCAATTCAAGACAACTGAAGAAACTATCAAAGTTTATTCCTATCGTTGCAAATTACTTTCATTTTTGCTGTTTAACGGCCGAATGTTAGTATGATTGGCAATAAAGCAGTAAAGAGATTTTTTTATGATTTCTTCAATTGTTCATTCGAAATTCATTATTTTCGCGTTTAAAAATTCAATAAAATTTAATATAATGCTAATTTATTAGTTTCTAGGCATATCTTGGAGGAGGATTTTTTCCGGTGAGCATTCCTTTTTCGTCATATCTTAAAGAGCCAAACTCTATTCCACTTAATAGCTTTTCAGTTGCTTCCTAATCGTTGAATTTGTTGTATGCCTAGTTAAATGTTGCATTAAAAGCATTCATTTACGTTCGATGGGTATTATCATATCACAGTAAATCGATAGGTCACTCAGACTTACCTCTATTTCACTAGCAAATTCACTTGGTACGACAATCTTTGATTGCATTGAATCCTCTTTAAATGCCTGAAAATATCAACTAATTAAATATTTGTCCGCATTAAATGTGCTGGCTCTTCAGTTACAAATCTTCAATGTTTTCAATGAACTCCAACCTCATTAGGCAAAACAGGTATATATTTGCTTCATCGTTTCTTCTATCATTAAGAGCGATGGAATAATTATGACTGGATTCTTTCAAAGCAACCCATATAGAGTTTAATTTCGTCGAAAAAAGTCACCTCTCGCCCCTCCCCAAACTGCCCTCCTCTTTTCCCGCATTAACATCCAGACAATACAGATTCCTTATCCATCTTATTCAAGAATAAGAAGACAACAAAAACATAGCGTGATTTTTCCGTTGAGCAAAATATCATACTTATTATCTAAACTTTCATGTGAAACCAACTGCAGTAAATTTACACCAATAAATCTATAGAGTCAAAATTTTCGATGAAATTAATCAAAAACAATGAAGAATTACCGCTAAAAAATAGATTTTTTTTTATTTTTTTAAAAATTCGAAAAATTCTCATATTTTCACCAATTGAATAATCGCTATACTAGGATAAGATATCAAAAAAATTGTTTTTTTTCTTCCAATAAATTGCATTCCTGCACCTTTTCTTCGAGTATCGTAATCTGCCAAGGTGATCCCGAACCGAATGGACGACTCTGCACAGCCCATTGAATATCGGTAGCTGAGATTTCACTAATTACCGTTCCATAGACTTCATCAAATTTCCATGTTGTACTGATACCTTGTGCATCTTCGCCATCAATCGATATCGAAACATGATAGAGGAGATCTTCAATAAACTACAATATAGAACGAACGATTGGTTTTTATTATTAGGTTTTTATTATTAGTTTTATGCATAAAATATTAGTGTTTCATATTTATGCAATCATATTTTTAAATGAAGCATCTCTAAATTAATGAATAGAAAAGGCTTTTCTATTCGTCATAAGTGAAAATGTGATCTTATATGCCAAATTCATCAATTTTTCATTACTATGTGAATAATGTATGATTGATATATGCATTATGATTTAAGATATTTTTGTTAGAAAGTGATTTCGATGAGCGTGTAATATCTTCGTGATAAAGAGTTATTTAGTCATGACTTCTTTGAGGATCTCGATTTGGGTGGAAAAATGAGGAAATTCATTCGCATCATATTTTATGCCTATAAAAATTATATCATAAAGAATATAACAATATATAGTTAAGATGGAAAATTATTTAACTATTTCGAACGCTTTAATTTTAAAGTATTATTTGTTGTGTAGTTTTTTTTCAAACGAGTAACTCATATTACTCTTATAATATGTATAAATCACTAGAGATAAGTTAGATTTTCTATCATACAATTAAAAGTACAATCAACTTTCGCCTGAAATTAACTCACTAATCGAAACTAGATTAATGGTAACTTTAAAAAATCAAAAAAAAAGAAAAGAATTTCACAAATAGCATAAAAATATGACGATAAAGAGATATGATGTGAACCGACCTCACCGACCTTGTATTTGATGGAGGAAGATATCAGAGACAGCACGACATCCTTGCATACAACTATCGATAGCCACTAAACGATTGCAACGTTCATCGCATGTTGAGTTCACTGATTCAAGATCTTGACAACCAATATGACACTGAAAAAGTCTTTTTGCCTTTAATTTATTTATTTTCTTCTGCTAATTTTATCTGCGGCATTAATTTCATTGGTACATTACTTTAATTCGCAGTAATACTTTTATAGGCCGTATTGCTTTAGTTTACCATGTCACTTCCATCATTCGCGTTACCATATTGCCAAAATACGTCAACTTCAGCATTTCATAATTTTTTAATCCCTCATAAGTTACTAAATATTGGTTTTGTTATCTTTTCTTAATTTTTTATGCAATATAGTTGAAGAATAATTGCAAAAGAATTGATGAATAAGTACGGTTTAATGTTAAAGTATGGGTAATTTTTGATTAAAAAGAGCGATATCGCTGGAAACTATTGATTATCCCATCTATTTGATGTGATATGACGAGAAATCTATCCACGACAAGAAATCTCTGTTAATAACCTTCAACTTTGGAGCCATCGCTTTCCAAATTACCTCCATAAAGTAGAAGCAAGGTTAAATATCATTTTCATTTTATATTCCAGAAAATCCCCAAGAGTGGTGATTTCCATTAAATTTTTAATGTTGAAAGAAGAACTTACTGCATTGGTGCGTTCGGATAAATTAGCAACGAGCAGTGGCTCATCCCAGTCGAGAGAACCTCGGCTTAGGGGTAAAACCTGCAAGCAGGTAAAGAAAAATTCAGTTGCCGTTAGGAAAAAAGGTTTGTGAAAACTGATAAGAAATTTTGCTGAAATCCTCCACTTCAGCAAACAATACCCTATGATGTGGTCACTCTCTAGCAGCAATAGGAGCTAGATTACGCAAACGATGAGGCTTGAGCTACCATAAACGTTTGATCTTTTTTTTCGCTAAGAGCATTACGGAAATAATTGCTTTTAGTATCATTTCGATAATATTACCAATATTACCAAAGTGATGTGGTTTCAAAACAATGTAAGATTTAGTGTTGAACAACTTAATAAACTATCATTGATGGTCATATAGAACTAATGAAAATCGATTGTCCATTGCATTTCATTTCGAAGGATCTTTGACCATTATTCACATCATAAGTTCATTAGTACAATGAAGTTAGTGAATTCTTTTGCTTAATGGCAATAATTGCAACAGGTTGCAAATAAGCCCAATGGATAATTGATCATTTCGAACCAAATATTCACGGCAGCACAAGTCGATCATCTATTTAAATTGCCTACACGAAAGATCTCGATGTAAAGGTTATATTTCATCGTTGACGGAATAAATTAATTGTAAAAAGAAACTACTATTATTTTTATAAGTTATTGAAAAGCTATGAGCACACTGAACCATTATTAAATTTAGAAAATGAGAAAAAATCTCTCTGAAAGAAAAATGAAAAGAAATTTTTTCAATCAATTAGCAGGTGGTAACAAAATATAACATTTTCACGGATTTTCCTAAAAATATTCATTAATTCCGTTGCATAAATTTAAACAAAACCCAGTTAAACATTATCGCCTTATGTTGGATAAACGTTCTCAAAACAGCAATAATTGAACAGCTATATATATAACTTACTATTACATATATATAACTTAAATAAAGTAAATTGTCTTTTCTTAATGAATGAATGAATTAATGAAATTAAACAATAAAAAATTTAAGTAAACGTAGAATAAATTTATATAAACTCCACTAAATTATGTTGCCTAATGAAATGAACAATTTGAGTGGAGATTACAACATCAATTTAATAAACGACTCAATTTTTAAAGTAAAAAGGACCATTGAGAAAAGGGGAAAAAACAAATCATACTCATTTTGTGAGGCATATTCATTGCCCACAATCACTGCTTATAGTTAAAATTACTATAGATGTTACAAAATAATAAAATTCCCTTTATATAATGAAGTTAGTTCTGCACATGGTATTACTTACTAACCAAATCTACGTCAAATATAAACTTTATTTCACTAAAAAAAAGTCCATACTTTATAAAGCAGTGAATCTGCCTGTAAAAACGATTCTCAACAATTCTATTAATCCATTCTTTTACAAAAATTTATCCTAGTCTACTCAATTAATCGCAACCAGCATCTCTATCATCCTAGAAATGTTAAATTTTCCGGGAACTTACTTACATTGAAAAATGACTTTTAAAAAAATTATCGCAATACAAAATCTTCTTCACTGCTTTATTCTGGTTTATTCTGGTTTACTGGTTTAAATCAGCATTTAAGAATTCTGCTTTCTTTTAGTGAACGCCGATGAATTATAATATAATTTACGATGAACATTTAAAAATGGATAAATTAAGAGGTGAAGAAATAGAGAAATTATGATTTAATCTGAAATGGGGAGAAATTTTTACTACACCTTCATAAAGAACGCAAAAAACTCATTATTGTTTTCTTAAAATGCGATCGTACGTCAAATTTCTCTTCTCATTTCATAGTTGAAATGAAATAACGAATTGAAAATGATTAATTATTTCTTCGTTCTTTTAAACGATTATTATCATCAATCGCCACAATCATTAACACAAAATGAAAAATTCTAAAGAAAAACTCCCACAGAAAATCGTCGAGAAAATATTCCCTCATACGATTGAACTTAATAAATATTTATGATTAATATAATTTTATATTCAAAAAATTTCTTTAAATATCATCATAGAAGTGTCGCATTCGTAAAGGAATATTGTATCATTTCTGGTATATTCGATAGTATAAATTATACTGGATATATCCTCTCCTCAATGCCGTGTCTCAGAATTTCTCTATAAAAATGCTATTAACAGTAAAGAAATTTTAAAAATTTACATGAAAAAAGGTCGAAAATTCATTGAACTGAGAAATTAAGCGTTAATAAATAATATACTGCGATTGAATATCGCTATCGATCCTTTAACTGTATTTAAGAGATATTTTAAAATATTATAATCCATATTTTAGGAAGTTCACAGTACGATAGAACTTATTTGATCATCCACCATTTATTGCAATTACTTTTTAATAGTAGATAAATGAGGATATTTGTTTACGTGATGGTTTAATACTGGCGAAATTCTAAATCGAACCCATAAAATTCCGATTATTACGACTAAAATCTGCAATGTCGTTTTGAGAGCGACAGTTTCATCAATTCATTGCTACTTAATATTAACCGATATTATTTCCATCTAAGACTATATGCATTCAACTCTTTTCGCTCATAAATGAACCATTTCCGGTTTTTTATTTGATCTATTTCACTCAATTCGACGTACTATTTATCTGGAACGACCTTCGATTTGTACTTCAGTGAATCACACGATCACACAGTCACGTTGATAAATCGAGTTGCTTTCATCACAAATACATTCAGGAATCAATGTGTCGTTTATCAGTACTCACTAATGAGCATTATGAACCCTCCTCATTCCCGTCCAAGAATTGGACCATTTCCCACGTATTCCCACTTTTTATTCCCTTTCACCCTCCACTTTAAAAATTAGTCTATCTCATCATCTACTCGTCATTGCTGACGAGAAGGAAACGATTTGGACTAACCGCTTCCCTGATGGTGAAAATATAATATGAAATAAAGACACATTCATTGGTTTTTTCGTCTTTTCGCTCTCCTAAACTAATGCTTTCAGTAAGCGGAGAGCGGTAGTCACAGATCTGCGGAAGAGGGCGATAGGAGAGTACAATGGTAAAATCTACTCCGTTATCTTTCAAATGTTAAATATGGAGGTGATAGTTAACTGGGTCAGATTCGGCGTTATCGAAACTTCTATAGCCCATGATGGAAGTTAAAGATCAAAGTTCTGAAATTTAAAAGAAGAGCAGATAATTCTTCACTGCAAAAAGAACTGTAAACTATGGTGAACACTTCAAAAAAAAATGCAGAAGCCTATCAGCTTCATAGTTTTTATGATACTACCGGATTCCCTCTCAACCATTTTCCGGTTAGAGGTTGCGGTTACATTACGAAATTTCGAGACTGATCCGAATCGACGATTGTTGGTGATCCAGGATTGTGGTTGCAGATCCAAGATTGTGGTTGCAATCTCAGATTTGCGTCAAAGTGAACAAATAAGTTCGAGGTTTTTTTTTAATCTCAAGTTGAGAAGTTTCATTTCTCCAACCTCAAGCTTCAGATCACTCAGAACTTGTTACTTAGATCCACAAAAATAGCTATGCATACTGTTTTCATCAATTGATATTATCACATCATTTTACACGATCACGAAGACTAATGGAATATTTGATATGATTAAGTGATAATAAGGTAAGCAGAAATATTACTCTATAGAAACGACTAAAAGAATATATTGGCGAAATTTTCGCAAAAAGTTAATGTTCTCAACTCACTCGGATTTTATAGTCTATCAAAAAAAAATTCAATTTGACGAAGACAATAATAAATCATAAAATGAAATAAACTTCAACATACCAAATTTCGATCGATGCATTGCTCTTGACATGTTTGCAACGATTTCGAAAAGATCGTCGCATTAGCTGATATAAAAATTATGAATAGAAAAGATAATGAGGTTGAGCTAAAGGTCACACTTGAATTCATGAAGATGCCATTAGTTCGACATAATATGAAGTATTCACATACACTCACAAATACACACCCAGAAATGAGAATCGCGCAAACGAGACACCCCTCACACTCGACGAAAAAGTGCCGTCTTGTCTGCCCTATGAAAGGGACCGGTTCTGAAAGCGTTTTCGTCGTTAATTCCTCCTTTTCATGTTTACTGTTTGTCGTTCATTTCTCATATCACTTTGATATCCTTTGCAATCTTTTATCGTCTAACTCTCTATTCGTTCACTACACTTTTTCTGGCTACAAATAATGTCATATCGAAAAGGTTAATTAACGGTAACATACGGTCAACAGGTATGTGAAGAATCTCTCCAATTGTGACACTCTCTCAAATATATATATTAGAATTTCTTTCGTTTCCTCCTCTTCGCATAAATAAAGTCGTTGCTTCGGCTATTCAATAAACATTTTTCGTTTCATTTGCTAAACCTTTCATCCATTTTTATGAATTTCAACGAAATCATCAACGTTTAAACCTGTTTTTATAAATTACAATTAGCAATTTTTCTGTGGTCGTCGTTTATTGCTGACTCCGATATTCCACATCAGTTTAGCTCCACGTTAACAGTGGTGATAAATAGGGATATACCGTATCCTGCTAAATATAGGCCCTCCGCCGTTGCTGTCCCACCATTTCAGGATGTTCTTTTCGCCGAATATTGGGAGGAAGTGTAGTGGAAAAAACACAATGCTGTCTTTATTGAACCACTATTTATACAAAAAGGTTAAACCATTATCAATTAAAACTTCAGCATTCCTAAAACGGCACTTCAGTGCACTCCACCTCTTCCTTAAAAAAACGGACTTAATTTGGATAAATTAAAAAAGAAATCTGCTTTAAGCCATACTTGAATCTTATCATTTTTCTCTTAATAATGGTCAATGGGTCCAACGCTCCTAAACTCTTCATTCATTAAATTGAACCCGTCGAAAAGTCTTGGATAATTCTCATTGATCATAATAAATTTGGATCATATTTAATCCCATAAAAGAATTTTATAAGTTTTATCTCACAATCAATGAAAATATTACTGATATTGAAGAAACCGTTGAATAATCAAATCTAAAATTTATTCTCCTTCAAAAAAAAAAAGACCATCGATCACCTATATCCCCAACTATGTCTCTATCAATGCTGATCGTTGTGAGATGCGCTCGCTTTGTTTAATTGAATGAAGACATTGCAATGGAATGCACGATAAGGTAACATTGTTCGCTACGCATCTTAGTTATACGTCCAACTAAGGGAAAGAAAATCACGATCCATACAACTGCCTTATTGAATCATCACATTCTTTACATATGACGGAATTTATTTTCAAAGTTTCCCCCTTAATTATTGATATATATCACTTATCATCTCAATCTGCTTATCAAATTCATTAACGATAATTTTTCTATAAAACTTATCTCGGCAAGCAGTTCTTATATTTATTCGTAATTTCCTTACCGAATATAAGAAATGATGAGTATTTAAAAGTTATAGGGCTCTCAAACCTACCACCGGACTGATAAAACGATAGAAAAAAAAGATGGCAAAAATTGAGAATTCTATTGACATCTAAAAATAATGTTGCTTTAGTTCTTTTTTTAAATGTAAACATTTTATTTTCCAAGAAAATATTCTACTCTCGAAATTCAAGCAATGACACGACAATAAGCATCGACAAAAATGCCATACAAAAACGAATTAAAAATACTTCGATGCAATGAGCTATGCCGCATAATCGGTGCTAAAATAAAATGCATCTTATTTGCATATTATTCGACAGCACTTCACGCTTCACACCCATGTATGTCTTCTCCCAAAAGGTCCACTTTATTAACTTACTGACCACCTGCCTGGGAATCTGTTTTTTCTGCACCTCGTTTATTAAGCATATCGTTCCTCCAAATCTAGTCTTTCAAAATATTCTAATGGGTACCGATCAATCATGGTGCAATATCTAACGTTTCCAACTTCATTAACCTGCAAAGCTTGGCGTCGAAGCCCTCACCTCATTATGCCTCTACCAAATTCCTATAAAGCACCTGCTCCCAATATGTTACGCTCGACGTTTCTTTTGCTGAAGCTGTCACCATATAGGGGCAATTACATACTTTCTAAATGCTCACTCCAGCATTAAATCTACATTAACTGCCACTTACAATCCTCCATTTTCACCTTCAACCCTCTAATAAACCGCAATCCTCCCTCCCTCGAAGCATCTAAAAATTAATTATCGATCTTCTGCATGAATAAAAGAATCGAGTTACGAATTTAAACCACAATAGTCGACGTTTACATTGGGGCAAACTTATTCACAAATACTTTCAATGAAATTCACATGGAATTCAAAAGAAAATACAAACAAATACCAATTTAAAGATTATAATGGCGACTAAAATTATAACGGCGAAAGAAAAAACAAATAAAATATTCATTGAATCAGGATGAAAAGGAGATTTCCTTCTTAGAAAAAAAGCCAAAAAAGCGAGGGGAAAACTCGGAAAATACAAATGGCCATCATAACTAAGAGATACAAGCTTTATCTCAGCAAATAATATTTTTTATAATTACAAAAACTACGTGCGAAAAAAGCACACACATCGACTTAAGATGACGAAGTAACTAAAGTATAGATCATTGCGTATAAATAATAGAAAAATGAGATGAGATAGAAACCAAGTTTGATCCATCCCTCTCTAAGTGCTCTCTGCAATTGATCGGCATTCATAATCGTTGTCGGATCGTATATACCCGGTCCCGTCATGACTGGACGATTCATATACCTGCAGTAACTGATGATTTAAACTAAATTAACTGCACCGCTTTTGACAAACTTTGATCGGATTCATCGCCGAGAAAAGCGCGTTTCTTATTTATAAGGCTGGAATGCAACAGAACAACAATCCACCTTTTACTTTTCGTTGAAGAATGAATTCACAACATCAAACCGACGACCGGAAATTGGAAATTTTATAGTTCGGGATATACCTCCTCTACATGGTGGAAACATCTCTGACTATAGTGGCGCAAATCTCCGATGACCGAGTATACGTATTTCACGTCAATCATCTTAATGAAATTTTTCGAAGCATTAGCTCATAAGAATAGCGCAAATTTGCATATTCCGATACTTGCATTTCTATCTTAACGCATGAGAATGATGAACACGACGTGGAAAATGCCAAAAAACCGAAATATGCAAAAATGGCCAACTCGCTAGCAGCGTCCTATCCGCCGATAAAAGACGGTAAGCGCTTGAAAGACACACATAGTGGGTGTCCTCATCGTTACTTTCTTAATTTGCTTACTTCCTCAAATCAATTCGTGGACGATCATCGGAAGCTGTTACCTGTTAAAATAGCCAGAGGTGGCTAATGAACGGGAAATGCAATATTAAATTAGAGAAATAAAATAAAAATTCCTTAAAAATCCTATCGATTTCTCACGTACATGATTCAAATAAGACCACTTTCATAATTCCTTCGAATATAATCGATGGGTATTCTTATCGCTTAGAATTCAATTCAAACTCATACGGAATATGGAAACGACGACGATGACGTGATTTTTTGCTATTCCCATGAAGCATTTTAACGCCTATAAAAGAGGAGGATTTGGGAGTAAGTGAAAGAAATCTTCCCTCTCTTGCTCTTTCCCCTTTTACAACATTATCCACTTAAATTGTTAAGGAATCCGAATACTGCGGTAGATTTATCCACATATTCGTAAGCGAACGAACAAATCATTCATAACTGATAAACAAACCTGTGAATGTGATAGGTAATTAAAGGTACATTCCAACAAACTGCTCCCCATTGCAATGAGAATACGAAGAGCAATGAGAAGAACAAATGCAACAAGTATTCGGGTAGAATTAACTGCAATATGTGATCGATTAATTGCTTTTCTTTTTAAATTAATGCTGAGAGATGCGCTTCAGAATTTAGCCTAAATGAACATCTTACAACAAAAAAATACTTTAGCAAATAAAAATAATCTGAAACACATTTTCAACTCTCAATAATGCCGAATCAATTCACTTAGAAATTCTGAGCTAAAATAAAAGAAAAGAAAGAAAACTAAAATATAGTTCTCCAATATCAAATTGGTGGAAATCTATAGAAAATTCGAATTTTCCGATTTTTAAACGATGATATTTTTAATGGAAAATTGTCGAATAAACATTTGGATGAGAATGCTTGAAATAATACCTGAATTACTTCAATATCCATTAGCTATGTAAATAATTTAAATAATAGCAATAATATGAGTTCTAATATATTCTATAGTACTCCTATCGCTTAGAATTCCATGTGGAAATGCAACGATGATGGAAGTTTTCTTTTCTTGCTATAACCGATGAAGTATTCCCATATCTGTCCTAGAAAGAATTCGAAAACTTTTGAGAAAGCGTTATTTTATGGATTTTATCAGCTGGATGAGTTCATTCATTGATCAATCGAAACGTTCAGCAAACCGACCAATCAATAATCAAACGGTGGACTTGAAATAAAGAACTGATCGATCGAACTGATTGAGTTGTTTGAATTCCTTAAGGCATCAGAGATAAAATCATGAAAAAGATAGCATACCTGATTGAGATTCTTGCACTGTTCAATTGGGTTTTTATAATCTGTCTTTAATTCATCAATACAGATCACCTGGAATTACCTCTTATTATGGATTCGTGAGGATCATACTTAACAATTACCAACTATGAAAGTTGCCTACAGATTAAAATTTACTATTTATGATCATCATTAATAGCACTAAATGCACCGAATTTGCAAAATTTGAACAATTAATATTAAAAGACGATGAATAATAGGAAAATATTGGCCACTGTTAATGTGTAGCTGAACATTCATCGATGATAAAACACCCCCCCCCCCCCCCTCCCCCCTACACACACTATTACTTACCTACTAATTAGTACTCATAGTTCATCGGCTAACGATGAAAACGGAAATTGCAATGTTGAGATTTTACATATTTATTTCATGCCTAAAATTTGAATAAAAATTAATTTGCACAAATCAAATATGTATAATTACCTAGCTGCTTTAGTATTAGGTAATCTAGTCCTGGAATTCTATTCCAGAAATTTTCCTCCAAATTTAGAGTGGAGTTTCCCTCCACTCTAAATTTCAATTTGCAAAATACTCACCGTGAAAATTGCGAAGAAAATGCAAAATGCAACAGCAATTAGTGCAAAAAGATAGCAGAACGCAGCGAACGTGAATGCCATCGTTGTCGATGCAGAACTCAAGCCGACCGGTGAAACTCCTAACGCACGTAAATAACTGCCATGAGGAGCAAACATCTTTTCAAGAATCGTTGTGAGACACAAATCCTCTATTACAACGCTAAATTTGATCCAACTAAGAGCTTCAGAGAAGCATTGATTGCGCTCGCTATGAGGAGGGAGGCGATGGAGCTAGGCAGCTTTCGAGATAGAACTATGAAGCTTTCGATGAAATTGCACTAATCGGCAACGTTCATTAATCAAGCACTAACCATCCAAAGGTGTCTATGTGCGTTTTTGCAGAAGAAATCGTGAAAAATTTCATCAGTACTTTAGAAGATTTCAACTTATATTCCGATGAATCCCGATGATAATAAAATATTAAAATATGATATTAAAATCATCAACTTCTATAAGCAATTCAAAAAATAAACAAAATTCCGCATTTTAACTCATCAATTTAACTCATTTTTACTGATAATATATAGTGATAACTCCTTTATCGATAAAGTTTTTCGCTTAAAATTAATTTGCATTTTAAAAATTAAAATGATTAAATTTCAAATAATTCAATTCACCGAATAAACTATTAGTTTATCAAATTCGATTAACTCAAAAAAACAAAACAAAAATTCTGGATGCCAGGAATTATCCCCAAACAAGGATCCTGGATGTCAGGAATTATCCTCAAACAAAAATTCAGGATGCCAAGAATTATCCTCATAATCGCTTAACATGAAAACGCTCTCAACTGATAAGGTTGTTTTCTTAAACAATTCGCCTATCAGTAAATATTTGAGTATGAGATTCCTTCACTGCCTTAGTGAATTATATCGAGTTATAGCCCCAATCCAACGATTGATGATTCACATAGATGATTTTTTAAATGAAAAATGAATTTGTGGTTTCAAACTCGAAATTTAATTTTAAACTTTCTTTATGAAATTAAAAGTCATATTGATAACTGATTTATGGAAATGGAAAAAATCTCTTAGTGTTTCAGTGAAAAATTCATTAAAGGCTTCTAAATATTTCTTAAAAATCAGAAAAAAATGCTATTTAAAGAAAAGCAAAAAATTCAACGATTCAAATGAGTCTACATATATTTTCTTACCACTATCAGTTTTTTTTTAATCACTTATCACTTTTTAAAACTTTTTAAAATCATTTCTTATCACTTATCACAATTAAACTTATTGTATTATAAACATATATTGCTTTCGAACAAATTGTGGAAATTATCGGTAATTCACTTTGAAAGAATATTTTGTCACTTTTTTTATCAGCTAATATTTCTTAAAAAAGAAAATTGCGGACGTAAAGCATAAATATTTCAGACGATCGAATAGTTTACGATGAATTTTCACTATCGAATTGCTTAATATATAGTTCATTATTCAACGTATAATTAAGTATTTTGGAGAAAATAAACCTGAAAAATAAAATTTGTTCATTAAATTAATCAAATTTTTTAATTCTTATTTTTAAATATTTCTAACATTAAGCAATATCAATTAATAAAACAAAAATAAAATTTACTGTTATTAGCATATTTGAGTAATCTGGATTTCCTGAGCAATCCTGGAATCAATTATATTTTCTGGATGAAAAAATCCGATAATCCTTAACTTAATTCGATGCTTCCTTGTTTTCAATAGTTAGAAATAAAGAGTAATTTTTCGTTTTGAATTTTTCTCATTAATATCTTCGCAAAAAATGTTCTGAACAAAATATAAAAATATTTTCATATATTATTTTAATTGCACTAATAATTTATCATATTCTAATATTATGATCTCAATGCACAATAAATTATAGTATTAAGATAAATAAATGAATATAAATAGATGAAATAAATGAACTTCAGCATAAATAACACACAACGATTGAGTGTGGGCTTAGTGGAAGTTAGCTCTGTTCGAGTGGTGGCTTCAAATCGATATTACTATGGCGCACACATATCGCATCCTTTTAGCTAACAACTGCAAATGCTGAGAAGTCAGCTTAGAATTGCAATTCGCATGAGTTCTGTCGCAATGCTAATTCGAAAAAAGCCGAATATTTACTGCAAAATGTACAATCAGTATGCACTAACAATGAAGATAAACGAAAATGCAATGCAGTTGAAGAGGCTAATCGAGAAATTAAATTCTGTAAAACTAATTTCGTTTTGCATTTCTATTCTCATTATTATCGTTGCAATCGCTGATATTGAAGGGTAAAATATTCTCGTTGTAGTAATTTATAGTACTGCATAAATGAGCGAAAATGTTATCAGATTAAATGTGAAAGCAATGCATAATCCATTTCAATATCACGCTATCGAACAATACTATGCATATGAAGATATGAGGAAAATGATGAATGAAATTGATACTTATGGTTCGCCAAAATAACTTGTTTACAGTATGTTAGGATTAGTTTATCTACAGTATATTCCATCTAGTCTAGTTACCGCACGTCAATGCTATCTGATGGCCACTTACGCTTAGAGGATTTTCCAAAGTGCTCTTGATGTTTTTACTATGTGAACATTATTATCCCTCGCTTTGTTCCGCACCATTTGTTCTTTTCTTATGTACAGCTCGTCCCCTCACCTGATGTACTATTGAACTGCAACCTCTGGGCCTATGCTTCACGCAAAACTGAATTGCTATCTTAGTCTATAAAAAGAATATCATTTCCTATGTGTCTAACAAAAATAGAGAGATTTTCTAAAAACCATTGGCGATTGGCTGCTTCAAGCGCGAACATTTTAGCTAGCTTTTGTGAAAACATCACAAATAGCCCTTTAAAAAATTTAGAAAATAAAATTACAGCTAATTTTCCTAGCACTGTATAAAATTACTTTCATAGGATGTCTCTCTTTCGGTTTTTTGGCTTCATAATAAAGTTGGAAGTAATTTTCAAATGCCTATTCCACTCATCACTAAGAACTACATCATTAAATTTAGAGGCAGTTTGCAGTATAGGCATTTCATCTATTGTGCGAGCATAAAAATTCCAAAGACCTTTACTGCACTGCATTGGTTACCACTGGTGTTGAAAGCATTTTTTTAGCCATAAAAGACCAAAATTGTTTTCCTGTGGAGGTCGAAGTCTTCGATCAGTACCCAAACAATTTTTCGAAATTTGATGGAATAAGTGATGGAGTTACATAATTCAGCATGCGAAAAGCATTTATACTACTAGCCTTATATTACTAGCTATATTATCTAATGTAAAATATTTCAGCGTCACTAAATTTATTTCACGTTTAAAAATGCAGATTTTCAACGGATGTGTAAAACTGAGTAGGGCGGTTGCATATTTCAAAGGAGATGTAAAAGAAATATTTTCCTTACAAATATATATTTTTTGAGTGTAAATTTTATATATGAGCCTCTTGGATGGAAATGTCAATAAAATACTCAAATGTGATTTTACTTTTTCCACAAAATATTTTATCGGCTAAGTGCCATGTCGAAAACGCCTTTCTATCATAAGTCTACTTCGTTCTCCCTCTCATCTCTACTTGTATCCGTGTCCGAAGTAGTAGTTCGATCTCCAGAATGTTTCTTGACTATCTCCAAGTTAGGTAGACGATCGACTCAGATCGAGATTAGGAAAATGGCACAATGAGGATAGTGTCCCATTTTTTTCGGTGGCTAGCCGTAAACTTAGATTCCCGTTGGACTATTTCGTCGATAGTGATTAAATCAGTTTCAAATGTCTTCATCTCTGAAGAAATTAAACAACTATCGATGGGTGATAGCTTGTATAAACAAAAAACTCTTAAATACAGTTTATTCAAGGAGTTATTTCAACAAAAAAATTGCTTATTACAATAAACTAATTCCATCAATAGAAAATGATTTTCTCAAAAATTATATATTGGCAGTGAGTTGAGGTGATCTGAACGATGATGTTTGACTATCGTTGTTATGTATGAAGTCATTTCCGTTAATAGCACTACTTAAGTTCACAGAAACGACTGTGGACTTCGACTTTATACGAGAGGATTTCGCCCATGGCTGAAAATAAAAAATAAGTTCGGCATATTGCTAATGCAGGTTTTTTCTCTCTTTGCTATTCTGCTCACTCAGAAACATTAAAACAGCAATACTTGAATGAATTTTTTCATAGGAACTTTTCATAATTTATCATATTTTCAACTATAGCTCACAAAGTTCACAAAAACTGATCAGTCGACAACGAAGTAATCAAAATGAAATAAAAGATGCGTATATTAGTTATAACTTCATTCAGTTTAATTTTTTGAAAACTACATTACAATTAAAATTGCATTATTATCTCTATATATCAAATATTAAATTAAAATAGACGTGCAAATAGGCGAAATATTCATATCATTTAAGTTAATTCTTTAAATTAAACCTAATTTCAAATAAAATTGACCTTCGTCAAATATATTAATAGCATTCATTATTGCAGCAATTTAAAAGAATTTCAATAATCTTCTAAATTATTATCTATTATGGGATTTGAATTTTATTTTCGAGTGCAAGAATGTTCGTTTGAAACTATTAAATGTTGTTTCAAAAACAATGAGATAAATTTTAAGAGATTCACCTGTACATCAGCAGATCCCCATATATTAAAAACAACAACTGGTACTAAGGCGACCAATGTTGAAATAAAGAACACTGTATTCCATTCTATACGTTTTCCATGCTAAAATTTTAAAACGTCACATTAGTGAGAGCGCTTAAATCGGATTCCATATTACTATTTTCATATAGATAAATTTCAAATGAATTAGTAAAAGTGACCGAGAACCGTCTAAAAAAATGGAATTTCCATGGATTTTTCCATTTATTGCCATTGTTGAGCGGATGAAGTTTGAAGAAAACGGAGAGTTGAACCATATTCTATTTGATGGCAGCATAACGTTGCCATTCTTGAGTGGAATAAAAGTATCAGTAAAATTTGAAATTATCGACTTGTTTAATACAAACACATTACCAGAATTGGCTTAATGTCACTTTTAGTGTCGCTTTATTTACTTATCCTATTTTCATGCTTAAGCATAGTGAACAAAACCGACGAAGATGCGATCTTTAGAGACGAACTTCATTTACCTTTTCGAGATTCTTCTTTTTTTCTTTGATTAATCATTATCATTATATCAGTCACGTAAAGCTGAGATATTTTGAATTTTTCTACTAATGAATAGATCGTTCATAAAGAAAGGCGAAAAAGATTTATTCAAATAAACGCTCAAAAAGCTTAAATCCATGTTAGATTTAGAAAATTTCCATAAAAGCCATTTTGTAATTTTTTTCTGGAAAATAAGGGAAAATCTCAGGATGCATCAGATATTTCCGACTGAGCTTTCCTCACTTGAAGAATTTTTCAATCTTACGAGCTCTCTAAAAGGGATAACTGAACAATAGAAACAATTATTCCAGTCAAAGACCGCTGTCATATTTTATTCTATTCGTTGAGTAATAATATTTGGATTTTCCACAAAGGTTTTTTCCGGAAATTTTGTGGAATAAATTGAATCAAAAGAAGATACAAATACTGTCAAATATCCAACCTGAACAATCCATTTCGTCAATAAAGGATTTATTATACCTGATGAGGCAACAAAAAAGAATGCGAGTCCAGTGATTGCACCCGAAAATGCTGGAGCCAATGAAACGAGTGCTGTTTGACAGCCTGGTGTATGAAGTCCTACGAATAGAAAAAACATTTTTTTTTTGATAATTTGTTCTGCTTATGATAATTTAAAATTGACATTGAAATCTTTTTAACAAAATCATTGTTCTTAATCTCTTTTTCGTTTCCAATTCCCAATAATTTCCACTCCAAGTTAGCGTGAAATTAAAGAAACTAGTGGAAAAGAAAAATCGTTACATTGATATCTGATGTTCTCGTGGAACCACCTGTTGAGTGGCTGTTTAAATTACAAAATTTGGCAAAAGAGTATTTAAGCGGAACGCTCATTAATGAAAGAAAGCTAAGTTTAAAGTACAAGTGAAGTAATGCAATATCAATCTTCGATTCGGTGCGGGTAACGGCATAGATTTCTTAGCGAATCGCTACACCACTTAAAATAATAGTTCTTTAAGTGGCTTTCGCGAAATGTTGCTTAAACCGCTCAAACACTTTAAAATATGCAGTTTAACTTAATGAACTTACTTGTCAGATTTAATGAACTTACATATTCAAAATTCATGAACTTATTGAAATGCAATGAAAATAAGGTTTATTAAAGGAGCCTAACCTGCTGATGCCATACTGGCACAAAGAAATACAACGGCTAATGAAGCATGAGAGGCATCGAGTGTTGTTGAAGCGAAAAGAAATATTGCTAATCCACAAGATGCAATTGTGTTTAGCAATTTGCATATATTTGTACGCCGAAGTTTTGTTCGTCGCTATAAAATATTATTTTTTAATTATCTTTTGAGATATTTTACTACAATGCTGAGAGAGTATAAACATAATAAACTTGCCGCTACTACTCGCAAATATCGTACGGATTTTTAATTTAATAAATAATTTAAGATGTACTGGCGTAAACATATGAGGGCAAAAGGAATGTGCATTCGCATGAAGACTAATGCATGCTGAAAGAAACATCGCAAAAACGCGTCGGGCAAGCGGTTTCTACAAGGGGAAGACACCGGAAACCTGGCGCCGCTCTCTTCATGAATAGGTAAAAAAATCATTCAAAACAGATTCGTCATGGAGCCATGATGGTGAAGAACGTACAGCCCCAAAGACCCTATAAAAGAGATGCTAGTGAGCTCATTGAGGAGCGACTTCAATGTGCAGTGAAAGCGCAGGTGCGCTTGTTACGACGAGTTTCTATTAGTAGAAATTTTACATGCTGTGTCCTGCTAGGATCGTGAAAGTACGAGGAAGGCTAAAATTGTAGGATTGGTAGGACATCCCAATCTTGCCATGTATTGGTGCGTTTTGCTAATTGTAATTGTGAATTGCCGTACATGCTGAATCGTAATTTGGTGTTGAGTATTCGATGCCGTTGGGCGTGATAACTGTGATGGTATTGTTCGGTATAGTATGCACTAATGAAGTGCAAGAGGTTTAATTACCCAAATTTGAGATTGGCTAAGGACGAACGTTTGGAAGAAGCGAGAAGGAAGCAGTTTTGTTCTACTAAGAAGGAATCGTCAAGGCAACAGAAGTGAGCGAACAGGCCAGTTAAGTTTTACGACCTTCAGAATATGTTGGCTACCGCGTCGGCGGAAGTCAAAACAAACCTTATAATTCTTAATCATTCAAATTACGCATATTTGAATTTCAACAAATTTTAAGCCGAATTTTTTTTTGTAACAAAAAAGTTGTATCTATTTTTTCGTTTACATTGAAATTTTTAGCTATAATCATTTTCTTATTCAACGCCATAACTGAAATGATATAACAGTGATTCGTTGATTTCAACGGTTTCTACACCTTTTCTATGTTGATCTATGAAGAGACAATTTTGAGATAGAAAACCCAACGAATCAGTTCATACGCAATCCAAAAAATTTAAGGATATCTCAGATAGTACTTGCGTAGATCTATAATGACAAGGAGTGATTATCCTAATCAGCTGGATTATCACTATAGAAATCACCTAATTACTATCTTATATTTCATTCTCATTATTAGTTACAAATAGGTGAGGAAATCAATTTTTATAAGTGTAAAATTGAGAATACCTGTAGGAAAGTGTTTAAATATGAGGAGAAAATTTTGCTAATCCATAATGACGCGGTCGGTAATGCCGATAGAATACCATTCTCAGTTGCCGTATAATGATGGACATCATGTAAATAGCTGCCAATATTTCGCATGAGTTTTTATTCATTTTCAATTGTTCTATTAATGTATCTTTTTTGATTCCAAAAAAGTAGTATCATTTTATGAAATATTAGGTTTTTAGTGCCTTGTGGAAATAATGAACGATAAAATTATCATATAATGGAAGATAATCGAACAGATTTTCAGCTATATGCAATGGAAACTAGCTTCAGCGTAACAGAGGAATTTGAAAAAAACATTCAAATATTAAAAAAAATCGAAGCAACCTATCAAAAATATCCTCCTTTTTCTTTCAAACCTCATATGATAATTCTTCAGCATAGTGGAAAATCAAAGGTTATTTTCGTAATTAACTTGAGAATATTTAGAAAGCCTCAATTTTGGAGCAAATTCTGAAGGCTTAATTATCGGTTGATTACATGAGTTAAAGTTCAAGAACTCCCTGAGGCGCTATCATCAATTTATCTTTGTTATCGTTGTTGATATTAGAGAACTGTTGTTGCTGTTTATCCGAAGAAGTTCAAAAAACAAACAAATTATGAAAATCAGGATACTTCAATCCAATTTCGCTAACGATAGCCTCGTTCATTTTTTTTCGCTCTGACACTAGAAATAGTTCGTGACGCGTCTTACGTGCTATAAAGCGAATCGTTTGCACGGCTAACGAAGCGTTTAAATGTTCGCTGTGAAATCATAAATCGGTTGCTCTCTGAAGCTTTTACATTTGCCCTCTAAATGCAGTAAATCATCAAAGTTCGGGCTGAATTTTGTTGGCCTTTATGAGGCTCTTTTTTGTTTCCACAATGCTAAACGAAAAATTTGTTGGGAAAATTTCATACAGCGGTGATCGAATTTTTGGAGATATTTCCAACTTTAAATCAGATCATTAAAAGACTGGTAAATCGTCATTGCTGATGATTTTAGTGAAGACTTCGTCAGCGTGAAATAAGAGGATTTGGTACCAAATTAATCTCTTATTACATTTTTAACCAGTAGCATTCGTGGAGGTGATTTTCTAGGCTAATTGTGAGATTCTAAGGTGCTATCAAAAGTGCTATCAACTGCATAACGAAGAAAAGAAAAATCGCAGATTTGCTTCAGTGTTTGAGAATAGATATTTTTTTCATTGACCATTATTGTTTACCGCTATCCATATTATTGGAGGTTTTATTGGATAAAACGAATGTAATCCTGCATTGCATAATCAGTACAAATTTGTATCCATATATTTTATGCGTTCATTATTTCCGATTTTCAAGTGGCCACCTATTTTCCCAAAAGTAATTGTCGTATGCATTTATTGTTACTATAACAGATTTGCAGTTTCACTTTATGAAATCTCTATGTATATAAATGTGCATTGTGATATAGGTAAGCATATTAAATATAATCAAATAATAGAATAAAATATTAATCAAATATATAACATATACATTCTTCGATGTAAATATGCAGATTAAACATCAGTGAACGTGGAATTTATAGTCGTGCTACCTAAACCTAAAAAAAACCTATACACTTAAGCTGAAGGTTCTTTAATGAATACCTTGGTAAAAACATTATCATTGTCATGAGTGGGAATTCATGACATATAACTGCGATTACGGCCGCCCATACAGGTGAAGATTTTAGAATCTCCATCCACGGTATTTTACGTTCGATGCGTTTCTTGCCGAATTCTTCGCTTGAATTCAACGATAAAATATATTTCAACTCTGCATCGGAAATGAAATTTTGTTTTGATGGCTTATCGGCTCCGATTGCTATATAGATGATAACAAATACGATTCCAGTAGTTGCCGATAGATAAAAAATCGACGGCCATCCACCAAAGAGGAAACTTTGACCACATAATGCTCCTGCTGTGGGTACGATCAACAGTGTTCCTGGAAAAATGTTTCGAAAATTATTGGAAAAAGAGGCTTAAAATATGGTAATTAATTTGAAATGTGAAATAAAATACACGAAAAGAAACTGTAAAAATAAATGAAAACATTAATTAATAATGCGGAAATGGATAAAATATTGAACGAAATTATTTAAGAAAATTTTTACATATATAACAAAATCATACCTAAAATTTATTATGACCTCCCTCCTCACCTTTCCCTTTTCTGTTCCCACACGAAATTCTCGAACCAACTCCACCCATATGTGGACCTTTCAACCATTTATAAGTGCGGTTATTATGATGATGTCATGCTTGTAGCAACAAAATAACTGAAGTGGTACAGTGTTGGTGCTATGCCTACAGCTTTTGAACAAAGAAATCTGACAGTCCTTTTCTCTCAGAAATGATATGAAAAGACTTACGTTTTGGAAGAATATACGCAACTTTAGAACTCTTCATTAAGATTATACATTTAACTGAAATTGGTGTTGTTTAGGGTTGCTAAAAACTAGATAACATGAAAAATATGTGGAACCAAGTTGTCGTCCTCCGGTCGCCAATCCGAGAGCGTAGCTTCGTTCAGCCGGTGGAAACCATCGAGTGATCAATGAGTTCACAGAAGGTTGCAGTAGTGCATCAGAAACACCCACCAATAATCTCCCGAATATTGTCATATATACACTGAAATTTTACTACTGCTATAGTTAGAGAATAATAGAAAACTTACCAGATAAAGTTTATAGTTGAGCTGCATGCTGCACTCTGCTATAACTTCCATGACTCTTTTCTATGAGCATTGTGTTCATTCTGAGTTTATGACTATTATTGGCATTTATTGCATCAAAAAAAAATTTCTTTTAATATACCGATAATCTTCATAGATATTAAGAAAATAGAGATATACAGTTAGTATTCGAATTTAAGAATTTAAAACAACTATAACGCACGAGAAAAGTGTTAACCTTATTGATGATGCAGCGGCGATAAGGAAGTTCGCAAAACTTGCGATGAGAACACTTGCTATGATTGCATATTTGGCGTTAAACTTATCGGCTAGAAAACCTGTGCCCAACATTGCCAAAAGACCAAGATTAAATGCGCTGAAAATATATCCTTGCTCTTCAGCGCTCCAATTTAATTTCGGCGCCCTATCCTCTTCCACATCGTCGGCCAAGCGGTCTGTAAGGGTGTCTGCGAACTCATCACCTTCCGCCAAACATATTGTCCGATTTTCTGTGTGACTTTCAGTGAAGTTGAGATCGATGAACTCCGTCGAATTGACCATGCAAACGATCGCCATACCCATGTTGCTATTCATCATATGCACACTGAATTTCAATTTTATTACAGTGAATGTAACTGTCTAATTCGTGTGGGATATTGTTAAAGACTGAAAATTTGAAAAAAAAATATTTGGTTATCAAGTAGCATTATTGATTCTTCCAACAAAGAAATAAAAATCTCTCAACCAATTTGAGCTTAATGCAATTTTAAAGATCCACTATTCGATAATCTCACATATGAACCATTTGAAATATGCGTAATTAATTAAACTTAATTAAATCGCATTTTAATAATCGTACTACGAAATATGCAATTTCCGAATGCTACTCTTCATAGCATTATATCGTTAACCAACGAATGAAATGTTCGTCTGTTCAATGAGACTATTATTCTCGAATGATAGAAGGAATTGTTAAGTCTCCAAAATGAATCTCTAGATTTAATGGTCTGTGCATGCTTATTTGCGGTGAAATTACTTAAAATTACGATTTCACAACCATATGTGCTAATTTTCCTTCAGCGTTTTTTCAGTGTATTTAGAATTTCAGGAATTAGAATTTCAGGATGAAACTTCAAATCGATTTATTATGTGGAAAGAATTTTATTAATTTTAATTAATCACAATCTTGAGATTGTGATTAACTAAAATGAAGACTCTCTTGAATTAATCCTTTTTTATTGGTACTTGCAATTTCAAAATTCGAAAAACAATATGCAAATGAGTAATTTGTTCATGGAATTTTCGATAGGTTAAATTACTGCTAAATAAAAGACTTTATTTTTCTCGATAGAGAACACATATGTCCATTTTTATAAAAATTTCTACATAATTTTTATGCCAATAGAAATTTAAATGCTCTAAATCAACTCTATACATTCAATGATCTAGTTAATAAATATTTTTTAAATACAAGAAAAGAATAATAATCGAAAAAGAAAGCGACTCGAATAGAATATCTCCATAATTTAGGAAGTTTCATGGCAGAACGTTTTTCATCTGGATAATAATGGTTGGGCAAATTCAAGCAGCATGTGGATTCAAATGTTCAGAAGGATTATTTCATGAAATTCTTTATATTTTATGGATTTCACTAATTATTGTTTATTCAACGAGATACATCATTGAATGAATTACTGTCGAACTTTACTGATAGCGCAATCGATATGATGTGATAAAAAATGATACGATTAAAAAAGAAGAAATGGAAACAAATACTGTCACATTCGATTTGATTGATGATACCTTGCAAAGCATAAGCAAAGAAGTGTTGCAGTCATCATACGAAATGATGGAAACCATCTATAGTTTAACTTTGTTGGTAATTTATCAATCACTGGATGTACAGTAGCCATTCGTAAAAGGAGCTCTGAAATCATTAGGTTTTTGCTTTGTGATCATTGATGAATTTCGATATAAAACAAGCGATCATTATGTGCCCATTCTCTCAGTCATTTCCACCCTCCCTCTTCATCGCTCAGTTTATGACAGATCTCATTTCACTTTGGGCAGAATTACCGATTTAGGCAAAAGTTGATTCGTTGACTATTGCAACGAATACATGAAGTGGGAAATATCACGGTAATAAGAGTCGGATAAGATTCTAAAAAATTAACTGATACGTGTAATCAGTACTATTAGATCACTAATCAATCACAATGCGAAATTCAATGGGCAACAATTTAACAAGGAGAATATTTTTTCTTTACTGGAGAGAATGGAATTGAAAAGGAAAATTTGTAAAATGTAATATTAGAGTGTTATATGAAATACGTTAGGGCTTTGAACGTCGTTTTTATTTAAACGCGGATTATCGATGGATCACAGTCTTATAATAATCATTTTCATTTATGGCTATTGTCAGAATATTGATAATATCAGTGATAATATGCATGAGATTGGCACTTAGGCTGTCGCATTAGAAGTTTTATTTTCTAGTGTTTGTTGCAGCAAACGTCGAATTGTTGCTGTTTCGAATTGCTTTATATCGAATTTTTATTACTTACATAATATCGAACGAACACTAAGTGGCACATTCAGTCATAATATATGGGAAAAAATGAATTATACTGCAAATAAGTGATAAATGACAAGTGATAAGTGATATGAGACGATCACTTAAGTTATTAAATTGATAACGTTTATATATTTTTCAGTTACGCATTCAGTTTCGACTAATATTTCTATCAAATGCATAAGTTTCATCGAATATTTTTTGCCAGTTCAGCCCACAGAAAAAATATCGATGATGAAGGCTGAATTGATAAGAAAGTTTATTTTTTAATTTAGTATTTAAGAATTGCTGATAAATGATTTTTTTTTTGTAGAGGTGAAAAAAAAAATTCTGCAGACTCGCTAGAGGCGATCTCTTAGAACTTCTTCGATTGGCAAATCGATCGCAATAACTTTACACACATATATATACGCACAATACGTGCAAATCAAATTAATTGACTGTGGTTTGCAGAAATTTTCCTCTGCGTATAATTCAATCTTCGTGGATTAGATTGCACAAACTAGATGTGGCGCCATACTTAAGCTCGAGCTAGACTGATCTCGAAGTTAGAGCTCAAATATAGCAGACGAAAATCTTATCCATTGTCATTAATCGTCAGATTCATTGGTGGGGTGAATTATAGCGCTGCACTTTACTGCAATCGCAGTTCTAGACTCGCCGCAGAAATCAATCGTAATTCAACTCAATCGCTCGATCTATCAGTTGCTAGTACTCCTTTAAGTTGGATCATTCAACGGAAGTATTGGCTATTGATGAAAAAAAAATGTACATATATTGAAAGTGTTGAGTTTCTAAGAAAATATTCACCGGTTATATATATAATTTCTGAAAATAAGAAAGATTTAAAGCAAAATAATTAAAGATGAAATATTTATTTCAATTTCATCCCAATTTTATACATTTTTATTGCCATTCTTTTTCAGTAATATTTAAAATTTCCATTAAATATTAATCTATCAATGTGCTGCAAATATGGACAGTAAATTTTTAAAATAGTCTTTATAAACGAACTTTTTCAAGCTTATTTCAAGTTACTTTCATTATCATATGCGGTGATTAATCATTCTTCTGATAAAAAGAATATAATAAAGGGAACATATCTGAAGGAAGAATAATAAATATGATCAAAAGAATTGAGTTGAAAAATAGAGAAATGCATTGTTTGCAAAAGTTCTTCAAATTCACTACGAGGAGAGAGACAATGAAATAACAAAACGAAAAGCCTCCATAAATGTGAGCCTCTCTATTTGTTCGTCGTGATATTAACGCACGTAACTTTTTGAAAGTCTTTTTTTCAGTCTCCTGCCTAATAAATCCTTAAAAATTCTGTACTTAAATAATTTCTACTTACTTATTTTGAAATTTCAATTTTCTGCACAAAAATAAATTTTCATTTTTCGATTTTTTTTTTCAAAATATTTGATTTAGAAATTTTTCGAAAATTTAGAAATTTTTTCATGCGTATTTCAATTTTTTTTCAAATTAATCTATTATTGTATAACTATAATTGCATAATTATTGCTTTATATTATTTAATCATATTATTATTTAATTATTATTATATATTTAATTATTTTTTATTATTATATAACACTCTTAGTATAAGAGTGTAATTAACTTAGCGTTCCATCTTATTTCACTTTATTCATATTCGATTTTTTCACTTTCTATTAGAAAACAAGCATTAAAAGAATGAGATTATTAGTTGAAGAGCAATTTGAAACAAAATAAATAAAATGAATTTATAAATGAATACTCTTAAATATTATTTAACATATATAATTGAATTGAATATTATAAATCCGTACTGTGCTACTAGTACTTTATTTTTATTGGGTAGTATTATCTTAACGTTACTTATATTTACTCCACAGTATAATTCTCATACTATATAATATTTAATGATGGAATCATTAAGGAATGAATTGATTGACCAGCAACATTTGGCGACAATTACATGAATGTGACGCATCTGTTGCTTTAAATTTGTTTCATCTATGGGATAAAAAACATGATTTCGTTAAACCGATATACGGACTGTATCATTGTTCAATGATAAGTGGTTAGTCAGGTTTCTTTGATTTACTCAACAAAATAAATTTACTCAACAGTGAACTATTGTTTACCAAACGTATGTAGTGTTGGATTGCATTGTTTTATTTCGATGAGTTTAATTTTACAATAATAAACTTTCATTTTTCTTATTTTTAGAATGAAATAAAGGCGCAAAAATTTTTTCATAAATTTTTATTTAAAAAAACAATTCGAAGTTATTTAATTTTTTAGGCGAAAACTTCCTCTAAAAAGTTATTTTATTCTTTCGTTTAGTGATTTTTTTTAGAATATATATATTTTTCAAAAAAATTGCCATATTATTTCTCTTTGTTCATTAAGTAAGCAGTAATTTTTCTCTCAGGAACCCGTTGAAATAATTGGCAGTAAATATATAATTTATAATTTAAATCTTTTTATCTCAAATCTTATTTCATTTATTAATTTTTCTATAATTTATTACTAATATTTTTATATATTGCAAAAATATATAAATCATTTTATTTCTTTCAAAATCGGTTTAAGGCGACTCGAAAAATTTATTTGCCTTTCGGCTTGAGAGCCTCTTTGATTAGAGATATATAGCTATATCTCAACGGTGGAGAAGAAAATCTTTCAAACTTTCAGCTGCTTCTAACTTTCAGCTTTATTCAGTGGATTGCTGTGAGCGAATTGAAACGACGAAAATGCAGAAATTTTATTTTTCAAATTTTCGACCATAAATATAGGAAAAATTTAATTTTTGTAACTAATTAAAGTGCGTTAACGAGCAAATTTTTCTTTTTTTTTTTCAACATTCAGCCGTCTGGGCAATGAAATAAAATATAGCGGTTTTTTGGAATTATATAATGAAAGAATTAGTTGAAGATTTACGGCTAGCTATTAGGGAAGTGATTAATTAATTGAATTCGCACAATTCGTTAGACATTAGTGTAAAATTGCAAATTAAGAAGGAGAAATTATTCGACTTGATCGATAAGAAATATGAATTACTTAATTGAAATATGAAAATTGAATAAAAATTTATTAAACATTTCGAATATTTGTAAGCATATTGATAAGCATTATTATATAGTTCAAATAACAGGATAGAAAAATTATCGTCGAATTGAATGATTTATGCTTTGCCAAAATATCGCATTTTCGCAATTATTCTACAAAGAGTTATTTGATCGTTTCATATGAAATCGATTTCTAAGATTTAGCTATTTGATAAATTATGTAGTAATATTTATTAAGTGAGATAAGTTATTTAAGGATAGAATTCGTGCAGATGTGTAGAAAATAAATATGCAGATTCTCAGACACACAGATACGTAGGTATAAATGCGCATATGTATATATATCCTTCCATTAATTAATTAATTAATTAATTTACATATATATACATATATATATATATACATACACATACATAGAAATATGCGTGCATATGATTACATAAACATAAAAAGCGGAATATTTACTGAGTTTTTTGAAAAGTGATTCTTGTAAACGAATATATTCATGTAACAATAACTAATTTTTTCGCTCCCCGATAGCAAATTCATTCTGATAAACTTGAACTTTTGATGATTAATGGTTTATATTTTTATTCATCGGATATTTTTACTGTTATCAGTCAAGACAAAGACTTTTATTCGTAAATGGATTTTGAAATTCGAACTTTATTTTCCACAAATAATTTTCCAAACTTGAAAGTATTACATCTCATCAAATTCAGTATGGATGAGGTTTCAAATTATTCGGATAAGTCCCATTTATTTAATTTTAAAAAAATCTATTTATTTATCTTCTGCATAATCTATGGTTTACCCTTATCATCTATCATTTTCTTCAAGGTTAGTAAATGAACAAATAAATCAATGAATAGGCAAATAAATAAATAAATAGATAAATAGAAGGAAATATAAATGAAATTCGATGTATTTCGTAAATAATTTTTTCATTAAAAATAACAATAGCTGACGTTTTTCGTGGTGTGAATGCAGTTCAAATGCTGAAATTATTTCAAATTATCAACATGAATTCGAAGTAGGTGAGTTTTTTGTTGAAAATGTCCTATTTGCTTAACTACAAAATATCCTATCTCTCTATTCTCTACATAATATACTGTTTACTCTCATCATCTACTATGAATTACATTTTCATAATCACCTGAAAGAATTAATTGACTGAATAAATGGATGAATAAATGAATAAATAAATAAATAAATAAATAAATAAATAAAAATAGATAAATAAACAAATAAATAAATAAAAATAGATAAATAAATAAATAAACAGGTAAAAATAAACAAATAAATAAATGAATAAACACAAAAAAGTAGAAATACAGATGAAATCGAAATGTATGAGTACATACACATATTTTTTCAGAAGTTTATGTTGGGACAACTAAATCTCGCAAAAATCTTTCATTATGGTCTCCCTATAGCTCATGTTTTAATATCTATCAGTATCTTCAAAGTTCAAAGACTACCTTCAAGCGTTATACTAGTTACTATTCTGTGCTTCATTTCACATTTATATTTCATACTTAAAGAATCATAAGCTGAATGTATCAGTATGAAATCCATATTCCTACACATCACTTCTGTAACTTCTTTTAGTGGAAGCAATTTAATCCTTCGGGAACTTTTTCATTTTCAGTCATTTCCACTATCATTAAAACATATCTTGACTCCTTAAATGAGTTTAGTTCACGTTGGTATTTCAGCGCATGTAAATTAGTAATGAATTAACATTTTTATTCTTCTTGTTTTCTAAGGAATCTTGCCATATTTATTGCCAATAAGTGTGCTAAAATATATTTTGTTACTGCTTGGGCTATTAAATCTTGCAGAGTAAGTTAAGTAAATCTTAGCCATTGTGTTTTTAGTAATTCGAACTAGCTGATAGAATGGGGAATATTTATTGAAAAAGGGAAATTACACATTCTCTCAAGACTGGTCATTATGAAATCCGAAAAGAACTCATTGACGAAATGAGCACAACTGAAGCGGAATGTGAAGAAAGTGACCAGTCATAGGTTAAACATGGCTGAGTTGAGTGACCGGTTGTGGACGACATGGGAAGATTTACACTGGAATACTGGTTCATTCAACGGATAGCGTAACTGCTTAACAACACCCGCCTTCACCGCAAAATGTTTTTGCTTTAAGGACCTATGCTTTCGGCTCATCTTCTCACTTTTTGCGCTATCTTCTTTCGTAGAATGTCCGTCTCTTAAAGAAAATTGTTTCACGTTCACATTACTTTAGTACATACGGTACTGTAAACTCCATAGATGATATGGGCCATGAGTTAGGTTGTGACGTATAGCAACGAAGCTGAAATTTCTTAGTGAATAGAAGTAGAATTTCGAGTAGCAGTTACCTCTTGTATCCATCGCCACAAATTCAGTAACGGGAGGCGGAAGAGAGCTAGAGGTGAAATAACGACACGAGATGAGATTTCTTGTAGTGCTTGTAGGACAATGACTGCTTCCGCAGCGATCGATTTGACTCCGCCTCTTGAGCAGGCTCGAGATCCTTGTAAGGACTGCAAGTATTGCACAACTAGTAGCGGCATAGGCCGTCTAAAAACGTGGGCGGAGTCAGCGACCTGTCTTAGCTGCAGCTAACCTTCTATATAGTGCCAGTATTGTAGCTCGAGCTTTGTTTCAGTGTGCTATTGAGTCCCCGCAAAATTGCGTTAGCAGCACACCCACACCCAATCAGCATCAGCAGCGGCCAACGATGTGCGGCATTTGGGCACTACTCGGCGAACAATTCACTCAAGAACACGAACGCGAATTTCTGAAAATCTCCGGTAGAGGTCCCGACTTAAGTGTTCTAGCCAATGTCCATCCAAATGTTTGGCTCGGATTTCATCGTCTCGCAATCGTTGAGGTTCGCTATCGAAGCATTTCTCCACGAATTTGCAAAAAAAAATGTTGCTAAAATTTCTCAAGCATTATTTGAGAAAAAGAAAATTTTTTTCCAATGAATATCACAGAAATATATATATATATATATATATAATGCATTCGAGTAATGTCCCTCGTAATTTATATGCTGAATATCTGTAATACAATCTATAATATCAGTTGGAATGCTATAAAATAATTTTAAACTGCATATTCAAATCAGAATTATTAGATGCTAACGATGAATTAATTCGTTCATTTTTTAAATTTCTATCACCATCGTAAAGCCACGTGATTGCCGAGACTGTGAGACCTAAGACGAAAGAAATGTATGTACCCGTCGTAGATGGATGCATCTATTAAACTCTAATCGACTGGAATTTTGCGAATTTTTCTCACTGTTTTTTTTATTGTTCTCTTTTTAGAACTTCAAAGCAATAATATAATATTTAAAAAAAGGAAATTGATAATTTCAGCCGGGAAATACTGCAAGTGAACAACCAATCGTTTATGAAAAACTCTCAGTGATATGTAATGGTGAAATCTATAATCATCATGAGTTAAAAATACGAAGTGGATTGAATGGTATACGCAATGGTGCATCGGATTGTGCGGCAATTGTGCATGCGTTCGTTATTTTCAACGGGGATCTGAGGAGAGTATGCGCATCGCTCGATGGTGTTTTCGCATTCGTTATCACTGATAATAAATTTATCTATATTGGTAGAGATCCGATTGGTATTCGACCACTTTTCTATGGCTTCACTTCTTCAGGTTGATTTTTCTTTCTTTTTTTGCAACTTTATTTTATCATTGAGTTGTGTTTATATGTATTTGCTTATGATTCAAGCATAGAGAATACAATAATATTTAACTACTTTTATTCGGTAAATTTAATTTCAGTTAGTGTAATTGAAAATGTTCAAAAATATTATCATCAGAAATTTGCTGCGAATAAATGAAATAATGGGAGATTTATTGAGATGTTTTCGTCATTTGAATTAGCAAATAGTAATTCTTTGTCAGAGAAATAGAGAGGGAGGAAATATAAATCTTTTATCCGTTATTTGATTAAATTAAAGTAAGATTGATGAAAGTTCTTAAACCATCATTTCCCGATGATATTTCCTCTTGAATTTTCATTTAGTTGTGATGTGATGATCGATTTCAATGATAAAAAATTCGATATTTTTCTTTTCCTTAAAAAAAATTTTTTTTTAAACGACGGCGGCTCATTCTTTACCTTTGTTTATTGAGAAATTTTTAGAGGGATTTCTTATTGGATCCGAATTAAAGTCGATCGAGAAATTATGTAATCGCGCTTTCATATTCCCACCTGGTTGTTGTGCTCGCATTCCAATTACACCTCATATTACCAATATTGATATTCATCGCTACTACGCTATACCATCGCTCGCTGACCGAATTGTACCTATAAATATTACACAGGTCAATTTTCAAGAACAATTAAAATTTTTCCCAATAATAGGCTAATTTATTAACCTTAGCGACTTCATTAATAGTTCGAGCAAATATTGGTGGATAGAGCAGGTATACAAATGTTTAAAGTAAGGTGGTCAGCTCGTCCTCCCGTTCTCTCCTTTCTGAAGGGAGAGGGTTTATATACAAGAAGGGATTGATAAACATTAACTTAGAGATTCACACCGATAAAAAATTAGTGTTAGTATTTGAAAAGAATACACTAGCCAAATATAAAAATTCTACCACCAAATAAAAATGATATCTCTTTGTAATATTTCCTCCCTTTTCACGCGTTCTATAGGCTTCATCTTTCCCACTTTCCCTAATAGAAACTGCTTGGAATGTTCATTCGATTTTTAGAGTTTAATTCGTCAAACGTTGATATGCGCCGTTCGAAAACGTCTAATGGGCAATCGTCAGTTCGGCTTTATGTTAAGCGGTGGTTTAGACAGTTCATTGATTGCTGCTATCGCATCGAAATTTCTTATCGAACAAAGACCAATTGCATTCAGTGTCGGTTTCGAGGATTCACCCGATATTGAAAATGCTCGTGCGGTAGCCAAATATTTGGATATCGAACATCGTATCCTTATTATTACACCTGAGGAATGTATCAAAATTGTACCAGGTATGGAATTATAAAATGATAATATTGTATAAATTGTTCATCTACTAAGGAGAATATGAGCAGTTCTATTTCCGCATTGATCGGCTGACTTACTGCTATTGGAGATAGAAAAAACTTAATGCAGAGGTACTTAATCCAAGAAAAAAAGAATATTTATATTACTGAATTTCAAATGTTCTAATAGAAGCAATAAATTATCTCCTTAAACTTTCGAAACAAATTCCAGAGATGCGGATATCTTCAAAAATTATCAGTGTGACGAATCTCTAATCACCTCGGCGTACAAATTCGAAAATTTTTATTGTATTTTAAACGGTAATAATTTCAGAAGTTATATATGCATTAGAAACATTCGAGCCATTAATTGTACGTTGTGGTGTGGCACATTATTTACTATGCAAGCATATCGCTGCTACATCTGATGTTAAGGTGCTTCTCTCAGGTAAGTGAAATTAATAGGTGCTTCAAAATGCTGTTAAGGTGCTTCAAAATCATCGTTATAAAACGCTTTAACTCGTCTCATGACAAATTAATAAGCTTCCCAGGTATCATTATTACTTGAAGATAATCAACAAATGTGCAATTCTCAAGTACCTGAGAAAGATCATTCATGTACGTTTTTCATTTCACCAGAAGTAGAGGAAAAGTTATTGAGTATATATATATATATACATATATACATATATATATATATACATATATATATATATATATATATATATATATATATATATATATACAAAAATTATTAATGTACGCTTTTCATTTCATCAGAAGTGGAAAAAAAGTATATATACTCATTATATATATGTATATATATATATATATATATATATGTATTTTACATCGATCGAAAAGATTTAATGAGATAATTTTCTTTTACTTCTGAAGGAGAGGGTGCCGATGAATTATTTGGTTCATATGCATATATGCAACGCGCACCTTCACCAACCCATCTCCATCGTGAGATCGTTCGACGTTTACGACTTCTTCATCACTACGATGTGCTACGATGTGATCGTGCAACATCATGTCATGGATTGGAAATTCGCGTACCATTCCTTGACAAAAAATTCGTCGATCTTGTTGTTCGACTGCCGCCTACCTATAAATTAATGGTCGGAAAATTGGAGAAATATATATTAAGAAGTGCGTTCGAAGGATGGCTTCCAGATGAGGTGCTATGGAGAAGTAAAGAAGGATTTTCTGAAGCTCTCGGTTTGTGGCTTCAGAATGCAAACATCTTTTATGAAATAGTTTAATATTCTGTTTCGAAAGTTTCAGTAACAACCATCTAAGCAAACAAATTACAAGCGTGTCGAAATTTTTTGGTATTAATATAGAGTCAACTTCAGTAGTTGTAGTTTACTCTGTTCATTTAATTGGCTAACAAAATCAGTTGAATTGAAGCACTGCCGGTTGCGGTTATATTAACGACCTCAGTGAAAGGGAATTACTTTACAGTTAACGTAACGTTACTTACTATAACTATAAATACAATAATGCGAACTATAGTATTTAGACCTTTGTGGACTTTTTGTTTACAAGCTGAATGTACTGTTTACATGTTGCATGGGCGTGAGCTGCAACTCTTCTTATCAGTTTAATTCTTACCGGAACACCTTATAGGCAAAATTGATCTCGGCGATATTATCTATGATCATGTAAATAAGATGATCTCGGATGAGCAATTTGATGACCGTCATCACTTATTCCCACAAAAAACACCTGATTCAAAAGAGGAACTATGGTATCGTATGCTATTCGAAGGGATCTTTGATATGTTCAAAATCGATTCTACTCTTCATACAAAAGTCTATCAGTGAGTACAATCGCATCATATTTACAAAATTTCAGGGTGCCAATTCTACAAACTTTAGGGACCTCAACAATTTTTTTCACATTTCATACAAATATTACATTTACTCTATAACATAAATGAATCTCAGCCGATAAAAGTCACATCTGTGAAATAATACTTCAGAAAGTACAACTAGATGGCAAAGACTATTTTTAATTCTGGTTATTGAACATTTCCTCATTATGATGATGCGGAAGTGATAGAAGTGGCTTTACTTTTCGTGCTAATAGTACCTATTCGCGAAAATATAAATTTTCAATGGCTACAGTTTATCTATATATATTCTTATGGCGGGATTCCAGAAGTACACTAATTTAATTATAGAACATAACCTACAATAATACATCTATCAGTTTTGTAAAAGCATTTCGATAAGTTGTTGCTCTTAAATATTTTCAAGTTCTTTTATTTTTCTCGTTGCCTGCGGCGAATATTCAATAATTATCAACATTTCAGAACAGCCGCTTGGCAGAACGCAGAGGAAAAAGAGAATCTACCATTATCGGAAACAAATCACAACGCAGTGCGTCTTCGAAGACGTTCAACTGGTAGTAGTACACTTATCGGTATCGCATAATATCTATTTCTGTATATATTTGTGAATGTTATTCGTTAAATAAACCTTATATTCTATTTCGAAATTTTCGTCGGATGCTATCAAATCATTCATTTTATACCTGCGTATTACACTTTATCTGCATATATATACCAGAGTTGTGTTACATACTGCGCATTACATAGTCAAGATCACTACCCTCAAGAAAATAGTTTGCAAGAAACCAAGCTCTTTCATATGGCCAATGCCAAAGAGGACCTTGATTTAAAGTTAGCGCAGTTGTCTATTTTAATTACATCTCGTGGTCATAATATCACCAAACACCCATCCATATTAAACGCATATTATTTTGCTTCTATAGGCATAAAATGGTTGAAGGTAAAAATTCAGCAATCTGCCTTTACCACTTAAATTTAAAAAGTAGTAGTTCAAAAACTGCGAGATGATAGATTTTTGTCTTTATTGGTTATGCAGTTCCATCTATAACCACACGAGTGAACGAATATATCGGATCGACTACATGCAAATTGATGAATATATCACATCGCAATACAAATTTCAGTCTACCCTTCAATAAGAATTTCAGCGAAATCTGCTTAGTTTTTGCATGAAAAGAATTAGGAGCTTTGAAAAGAAGGCTATATTAAAATAGAAGCCTTTCGCCGAAATGTCTATAAAAAATTAAAATTTTTCGCGAAAGAACACTCTAGTCGTTATTATAGAATGCAAGTTTTCAAACTTTTGCGCCAAGAATTCAACTATACACTTAGGAAACGTCAAACGCCTAATAAGACAAATATATTGCATTACAAATTCATAGCTTAACGCTGCATTTTACTAGGAAATAGTAGCATAATAAATAATATTAGTTGCAAGATAAATACGAGTCGGCCATAATGCACACAATATTTTCCGGTCGGACACCAAAAAGAATGAAAAGTATAATCCAGGTGTGTCTCGAACGAAGGCAATTTTCGTAAGATAGCCTTACTCGTCGAGAATTTTAAGAGAATTTCTACTGAATCTACTAATAGATTTGTGAGAACTTTTCTCAATTGAATCCCTCTCTTTTCTAACCACCCATTCTCTCCTCTGCTCTTTTGTCATCACTAAAATTCCTCCGCTGCCGTTTCGATAATATTTCGATAGTAATTTATATATATATATATACATATATATAAATTAATTATATATATATATATTTAATTCATTTATTCATTTATTTTATTTTATTTATTTATTTAATTATTTATTTACTAACATATATTCACTGTGGAGTGAAGAGACTTATTGTAGTGGAGGAACTGCGTTAGATAAACTCACTTATTCGTTGTTTCTCTTTCCTAAACTTTATATTTTCCGCTTGTATACTCTTAATTAATGTCTTATTACTTCATACATTCATTCTGTATTATTTAAAGTAAGACATACCTCATAAATTCAAAATTTTTCTTTGCTTTCTTTAATATTATTTCTTTTTTCTGCGGAATCCTATATTGTCGTCGTTGTTTTTTCTGCAGAAATCAAAGTCTCCACATATATATAAGTGAGTATTCGATCCTCATTTCTGTGTATATATAAACAGCGCGATCATTGTTGTGTAAATAAACGTACAGGTTCGCTAGACCGTGCTATTGTTTCGTCGCAAACATTAATTTTCCCACTGGAATGCTTTAGTATAGTTGCTGAGTGGTTAAGAGCTCTTCGAGAACCGGATACGGCAACCAGTCGAAGAGCGTATACATTGCAGTGCTATTCCCGTATCTCGAGAAAGAAAAACACTTATCTGCATATATATATATATATATATATATATATATATATATATATATATATATATATATATATATACATATATATATATATATATATACATATATATATATATATATATATATATATATATATATATATTAGCAAACTCAATATTATATATAATATGAAATTGTTCTATTAATTTCAAATATTATCAGAATGCGAATACAACGAGAAATAAATAGTATTTAGATAAATAAAGTTTTATTAAGAGAATGCTGGATTTCGAGGATAATCGCTCAAATCTCTCAAAAGCGCTATTGAACTTTTCAAGAGAGCCCATTAAGATTGATTAGGAACAGCAATGATCTTATGCGGTTATTTTGCTGAAAGTGCTTATGATAGCAACGGGATTCTGATAGCTATCTGCCTATTTCGAATCCGAAAGAGTGATCAATAAGGGAATCAATAGCGCTGTATTTATTTATTCATATGAAATAAGCGATCATAGCACGACATTTTCACCGTACATTTAAACGTCTCGCAAATAACATCGCTTTATGCTCATTGGTTAGGGAATTTTCTTCTCACTGCGGGAGGAGTAGATGAGAATATTATGTGCGTTGTGGCTTTATACCGCAGCCGTATGGTTGCTCTCATGGCGATCTCATTTATTTATTTGGTTTATTAATTTCTTAATTAATTAATTAATCTAATTCCTCCTTTCCCATTTTTTTTTTTTGAAGAAAGCAATCGGCAATTTAAAAAGTCATCATATTAATCAAAAAGTCAAAGCAATAATCGAAGCATCTCCAGTTGAGATGCTGCTGAACGTATTCGAACGAAGAAGTGACGAAAATTCGTGGAAACTCTCTCATAGAGTGACTAATATACGACCGGGATGGGGATTGAAGGAGGGGTAAGGGGAACCCAATCGTTTTGAGTTCTGTATGGGCCGAAGCCATGAGATGACGTTATCGGCCCATCGATCGTCATATTTTTTCCGGACATTTATTAGAATCAGTTTATCTTTATTAATGATAATTCAAATATTCAAGTGGAGAAATTAAAAAGAAAATATTTTTTTCGGTTTCACTAATAATATAATGATAAATGTGATCGCTCAAAGTTTCATTTAATTGTTTAATCATTTAGATTCATCAGTTTCTCTTGTGCCGAGCGGTTGTGTTTTCCGTTTCGTCTTATTTTATTAAAGGATTATTTAGCGCTCTCTTGCATTTAACGATGCTAGCCCACAAATTCTAATTGCAATATGTATCTTCTTTATACTGAAATATGTGGATTTTTTCCGGCAATTACACTCAGAACATCAAATCCACGCAAATTTCCAGCTCAATTAGTGCGGGCGACGTACACTTTTTGGATGACCGACCATTATTGGAGCGGGCAGTGCGCAGTTTTATATCTTTTAGATTTCTATCGATGTATATTTCGGATTTAAGGACACTCCATTGGTGGTAAGCCAAGTGATCCAAAGAATGCACGAAAGGGGCGAAAGAGCCGGACTGATACCAGATACGCTAAGATAAACGCGCGACACAGAGAGAAGCGCCATCTACCAAGTCCATCACTGTGGCCTAATAACTTTAACGAGAAAACTCTCTTGATTTTTAGGTTATATCTATACTAAAGTGTTTATGAGATGCATAATTTCGAAAGAAAAAAAAACCTCTGTAGATAAGCATTTCATACACTTATGTTCAGCTTTACCTTGCCCACTTTTTCGATGACAAAGTTGGGTCGAACTATTAGTAGAAAGGTTTCTAGAAACCTATGAGGTGAACCATCCTTTCCGTCCTCACCTTCTTCCGATCGTATGTTGGTCATTACTCACTCCGTGCACTGAGGCTTTCCTTGTTATCGACGGTATAGTTGCTTGTTTTCATTACAGTCAACGAGTACACTGTTTCGAACACCGCATATGTGTATTCGTTGCATACACATATATGCGTATATTTGAAGTTGTAGCTGAAATGTCGAAGTCGGGTGAAGGAGATCCACAGCAGATTGTGGAAAAGCGTCCTGATACAGTCAACGTCGAATTCCCGCCTCGGTAAAACGCTTTAGCAGCTTCGATTTTCTCTCTGTGAATGATTACAGCAAGGATTCCAAATAAAACGTAATAATTAAACGAGGGAAAAGAGGGTTACCGAGCTGTAATTCATGCATTGCAAGTATTAATTGGAGGGGATTCGAATTGCACTGCAATGCATGCATAAGAGCATATATGGCGGAGAAAGACGGTAATAATTTGATGGGCACCGTTTTCTTTCTTCTATTATAAGTCTTGAGGTTTGAGGATCTGTAAGAAAGTTCAGATATTATTCGAAGATTGGAACAGTGCAATATCTGGTAAAGATCCGCCATTTGCAGAGAAGGTTTTTCGATAGTAAGATAACCTCGAAATTTCCATCAATAATAGAAAATTATTCACGTTTTATGCAAATTTGTTTAGTCATATGCCATGTCGTTACATCAGGCTAATGGTGACTATGATATTGTAGGTTGCAAAGGGATGCCACTCCATGGTCAAAAGAACGGCTCAGAGAGTTGTTGGAAGGTGGAACAGTCGAGAAAGGACCAATCGTTGTAAAATTCACTAATTTCAAGAAGATCGATGGTGAGGCGACTGCGGAAAGTCGTGGAAGCGGCGCCATAGTTTTCCCGTTCAAGTGGAATATCGAATTAAAATTTACAGGTGGGCGGTTTTCAGGTTTCTGAGATGTATCTTTATGCATCTGTACATTTGTTGATTATTTTATTGATGCGGATTCTTTACTTTTGCTACTCATGTCCTCTTTTATAGGAAGGGGAATATAAGTATTTGCATGGTTGCTCTCCATGACCTTGATAAATAGCGCAACCGGCCGGTTTGCGTTCGAAAAGACAAATGCTAAATGTGAGGTGTGATATCCTGCTGATCAAAATGAAACAGAACCTAGAATGTTATGTCTTCGATGTCGTATGTGATCAAGCATAATTAGGGGTCCTTCATCGACTGAATGAAATCGTAATATTTTTATTGTTATTATTATTAGTATCAGTGATGTAATTACTTTTGGTGATCAGTTGTTATTGTTATTACCAATGTTACTATTACTATAACTATCACCACTGATTCATTATTGGTGAATAAAGCTGACCAGGATCGAGAGATCGAATCCATTGCTGCTGCTCGTCTCCGTCTTTCTTAGCTCGGTACTCGTATCATAGTAGCTTTCATTTCAGTGAAAGTAGCTGGATCAGATGTCGAATATGAAGGATATATTGAAATACCAAATTTGAGTGATGAGAATGAAGCCGATAACGTTGACGTAAGTGTTTCTTAATTGGAGTTTTAATATGGCTAGGGGATAGAGGAAGGGTAAGAGGTAGAGGTAGTATTATGGTCCCACCGAATGAGAATCATCGTCTAGGGGTCTGCTATTGGCAGTGGAGCCGCCAACGAACTTTCAGCTCTGCCGATGCTCTTTTTTGTTATTGTAATTCAAATTGCAACCCTTCAAAGTAATTTTTTTAGTGATTATATTTAATTAGCAAATTCATTATTTTTGGTAATTTCATCGGTTTATTAGTTCTGTTTCTAGTTATTCCTTTCCGGGATCTTTTTTTTGGCTTCATTGCCTCCATCTTCGTTCTCATTATCGCTTCTCCTATTTGTTTATGAACGTCCTCTTAGATCAAGTCGATGGATTCTCATTGTTTTTGCTTTTCTAGTCGTACTTAAGTCCATTTTAAAGAGATGATAAAGTGGGCCGAAGGCTCACGCTGAACGGAAAGGTAAAAACCAACTTAGTCGTTATTATTTTCGATATTTGAAGTTGATTTGAAAGATTTCAACCTTCTCTGATCGTTAATTTCACTGAATGTTGCAGGTAACGTTATCGTTAGAGACGATGGGACCATACGATGCTGAGATTCGTCATCTCTTCAATAACGAAGTGACGGCGTTCATTCGTAAACAGATGGCCGTTTACATTCGTGAATTGAAGGAGAAATTTAGTAAGGGTCTCATATTACCCACTGATCCTACTAGACGACAGGTGCTCAGTAAGGGGAAAACGAACATTGCACTTACAACAGTCGATAAAAAAACTTTCTAGAATCACGTAAGTTTATTTTTGGCTTATTTTTTCGGGGGGGGGGGGGGGGAGGGGCATCAAGGCATAAGTTAATGGGAGGTCATCCGTTAGTAGTATCGAAGGATAAGGGGAAAAGGGGAGTAGTGAAAGGCTCTACTGAATTTTTTAGAAGAGGAGGGATTAGCCAATAACTGGGCCGAAAATCTTTGGAGTGGTGAGGAGTGAAGGTGAGCGGTGAATTATTGGGCGAAAGGTTTTATTCTTGCAAGAATTGAATGCGTTCATGGTATTTTTTGATAGACTTTATTGGGTTGCTGTGCAAGAAGTGTGCCCAGAAATTATTTAAGGCTTCATTATCGTTTGGCGGTGGAGAGGTTTGTATGCTTCGATTATTTACTATTTGGTGAACTTTTCGTTTTCGTCCATCCTCTTTCACTTCTTGCCGCTTCACCTTCCACCCTCGGCTTGACGTTCCATCTATTTTCATGAACTGTTTGATTTCTTTTCTGCATCGACGGCATTCAATCATTCAAATCTGTTAAATTTCCGTAAATGAATGAGTGTTTGTGGAGTGTTGTGTTTTTATAATTGTCCTGTTAATGTCATTCCTTTCTTTTTCATCGAACTGACTTCAGTATCATTGAGGAATGAAGAGGTTTTTTATCGGAAACTCCATTCTACTTAGTTGAACGAATTTATATAAAATGCTGAGACATTTAACGTTCACCTGAAAAATGGTCAGTTTTGCGTTATGCTTATTGTATTCACATTTATATTTTGCATATAGCACTTAGTTTGCTCGAAATAGTTGCATAATTGCTACGATTTCATAGTGGATCGCCCGATAAACACATTTATTTAAGACTTTTCGATATTGGAAGGTGCAGGGAGGAGAGCGTCTGTTTATTGTTCATGAAATATAAAATACTGCAGAGAGTCACAATGTGCAATTTTTGCATTTTACTTACCTGATGAATTGGTTTTCCGGTTTACTGGTCAGGAAGACTCAATACCAGGAATGTCGGAAAGCTTTATATTTTCTCTGTTTTGAACATCGCTCGTAGAAGTCTGCGTAGGATGCTATAATCGTTAGCGTAGCATTTACTTTGATATTTATTATTTTTAAAATTTAAATATAAACCTTTGAAATCCAACGAAAGATCGCAAATAAGAGTTCAGACGGTATAGATTTTATGCTACATTTAAGTATCTGAGTGGTTTTCGAGTCGTTTATTGCGATGGTTCACAAATTACAACTATCACTGAGAAGGATATGAGCTATAGTTGTCGCATTTAGAGGAAGAGACAGGTAAATAACCTTGCAGGCAGGAATACCCGGTCGGAAACTTATTGTGCGACAACAAGAAAAACAAGGAACATAAACCAGAGTAAACCGGAATATACTGCAATAAACCTGAAGAAACCGGAATAAAGCGGAACAAACTTTCGAAACAAATTCAAGAGATGTTGAAATCTTTAAAAATTACCATGGTGACGAATCTCTAATCTCAAGTACCTGAGAAAAATTATTAATGTGCGCTTTTCATTTCATCAGAAGTAGAGAAAAAGTTATTGAGTATATATATATTTTACATCGATCGAAAAGATTCAATGAAATAATTTTCTTTTACTTCTGAAGGAGAGGGTGCCGATGAATTATTTGGTTGATATGCATATATGCAACGCGCACCATCGCCAACCTATCTCCATCGTGAGATCGTTCGACGTTTACGACTTCTTCATCACTACGATGTGCTACGATGTGATCGTGCAACATCATGTCATGGATTGGAAATTCGCGTACCATTCCTTGACAAAAAATTCGTCGATCTTGTTGTTCGGCTGCCGCCCACCTATAAATTAATGGTCGGAAAACTGGAGAAATATATATTAAGAAGTGCGTTCGAAGGATGGCTTCCAGATGAGGTGTTATGGAGAAGTAAAGAGGGATTTTCTGAAGCTCTCGGTTTGTGACTTCAGAATGCAAGCATCTTTTATGAAATCGTTTAATATTCTGTTTCGAAAGTTTCAGTCACCACCATCTAAGCAAACAAACTACAAGCGTGTCGAAATTTTTTGGTATTAATATAGAGTCAACTTCAGTAGTTGTAGTTTACTCTGTTGATTTAATTGGCTAACAAAATCAGTTGAATTGAAGCATTGCCAGTTGCGGTTATATTAACGACCTCAGTGAAAGGGTCACGGTACCTCTTCAAAGATCAAGCCTGCAACCGCTACTGTTGTAACGTGGCCAGTGCAAAGGACGAGCTAGAAAAGTTCTGGTCGCTTGAACTTGTAGGAGTTAGGGACCCCGCTTTACAAACGGATGATGAGCTCGCCATGAAAAGGTTCAACGAAAGCATTACCTTCAAAGATGAGCGCTACCATTGTGGCTGGCCATGGAAAGATGATGGAGGCAAACTCGACTGCAACTTATGCCTTTGTATGGGTCGTCTGAAAACATCGCTCAAACGCCTCCAAAGAGATCCCGAGCTGCACTGTGCTTAGGAGAAGACGTTCGATGAACAGTTAAAGAGGGGGATAATTGAAGATGTCACAGATACACAGCCCGAAGGCCCAGTGTACTACGTGCCCCACCAGGCTGTTGTTAGGCCAGGCAAGGCTACGACAAAAATCAGAATCGTGTATGACGCGTCGTCGAAAACGCGGAAAGAATCCCACTCATTAAATGATGTGCTACTCAGAGGACCACTACTCCTAGCAAACCTCTGTGGAGTTTTACGTCGAGTCCGACTAGCGCCAATACTCATAACAGCGGATGTCGACAAAGCCTTTCTACAGATGACCAACGAGACGCAGTACGCTTAATTTGGGTCAAAGACGTGACGGCAGCAGTCAGCTCGACGAACCTTAGAGTGTTCAGATTCACTCGAGTACCTATCGGCGTGATCTCCTCACCCTTCCTACTGAACGCCACTATTCAGTATCACCTCAAAAGGAAAATGACTGAGTTTCGAGAGGAGATACAGGACAACATCTATGTGGACAATGTGTTCTTGACCGCACACCAAGTACCTGCAACGATTGAGAAGGGTCAAGAAGCGAAGAGCGTCTTCAAAGAAGCTCATATGAATCTTCCAGAATTTCGAAGCAACAGTCGAGAAGTTCTTTCCACCTTAAATGAGGACTCAGAATCGGTGCAGCAAAGTGCAACATTGCTGGGAGTCGTATGGGACCTTCAGGAAGATACGATGGTCGTTAACACGAAGAAGTGTGACAACTGGCCCGCAACCAAACGACAGTTTCTCGCATATACAACAGAGTTCTATGACTTTTTAGGGCTGTTCACGCCTGCCACACTATCGTTGCCCCAGCATTTGTGGAAAAAGGAATACGACTGGAATCAACCATTCGACAACACGGATCGCCAAACTGCGGCAGCCCTACTTGAACGCTTTCAAGAGCAGTCGCTCAAATCGGACCGAAAACTAACGGCTGAGCTGGACAAAAAGTGCGCTGAAATCCACGTCTTCGTGGACGCCTGTAGAAGCGCATACTTTGCGGTGGCGTACCTCTGCTCTTACAGCCAGGACCGTTACGAAAACTCGTTACTGATGTCCAAGAGTAGAATGACCCCAATACGTGGCATTACCATTCCTCGGCTTGAACTAATGGCAGCGTTGATTGGAAGCAGGTCGCTGAACTTCGTAAAAGGGCAGTTGAAGCACACGGGTCCCACGTTCCTTTGGAGCGATTCACAGGCGACCTTGCACTGGATAGCGACGGCCACCACTGTAGACCGTTTCGTCGACAATCGACTCGCCGAAATACGCCGAAGCCCTACACAGTTCCGTTATGTTGACAGCGGTAATAACCCCGCGGACTTGGCAACACGTGATCTCACAATTGCGGAGCCTAGGCAATGCAGTCACTGGTGAGAAGAATCTTCATTTCTCCAGCAAGAAAGCCGGTATTGGCCTGAATGGACAGCTCCACAAAACCCAGTGGCCCTGGTAATTATCCCAAGTGCACCAGCGGTGGCTGATGTATTCGAATGCGAAAGATTCAGCACTCTCAATAAGCTTGAACGGACGACAGTTCACGTACTTAGAGTGATCAAGCGTGTGCTAAGAAGTACCCAAATTCATCTCGGACGAAGGTTATGGGAAACCGTCGAACTCGAAGGGCCCGTCACAGCGGGTGAACTAGGCTGGGCAGAGCTCATCCTTATCATAAAAGAACAAACCAAGATAAGCGAAGAATTCGAGAGAAATACTGACGCCAACTTGTATAAGGATGAACAAGGAATTATGAGATGTCTAGGAAGGCTGGAACATGCAGCGCTACCAGAAGAAACAGTTCATCCTGTCCTCCTCCCGAAATCATCAGCCCTCACCAGACTGATCGTATTAGCTCGACACAACGAGTCCGGACATGCTGGAGTGTCACAGACATTGGCTAACATGAGGAAACGCTACTGGATCCCCCAAGGAAGAGCAACGGTCAAGCGCATATTTCGACGACACTGCATGGCGTGTCGCAGATGGAACGCAAAAACATTGAAACTTCCAGCCTTCCCCCCACTGCCAAAAGAAAGGACATGGGCAACGCGAGCCTCCCAAAACGTCGGTCTCTACTACATGGGACCTACAACCGTGCGCGACCTTACTGGCCGTTGCAAAAAATGGATAGCCTTCTTCACTTGTCTAGCGACTAGAGCCATTCACTCGGAAGCAACAAAAAACTTGTCGGCAGAGCAGTTCTTACACGTCTTGAGACGATTCATCGCCAAGAACGCCTACCCTACTGGTATAGTGCTAGACAACGCGCCACAGTTCCAGCTGGTTAAACAAGTTATGCAAAACACACTCGCTGCACCTATAACTTGGCAGTTCATTACCCCCTTTGCATCATGGCAAGGAGGGATTTATGAAAGGATAGTCGGGCTGATCAAAACTGCGTTCCGCAATGCAATCGGGAGAAGGCTCTTGGACGAGGAAGAATTCAAAACGCTGGTAGTAGAATGCGACGCTATAGTGAATAGATGTAGACTCCGCCTCCAAAAGAATTTTAAGGCCAGTCGACTTCCTCCGACCACAGGCGATCATAGCAGCACAAGCGCCCAGTCCCGAAGATGATAAAGGCCTGCAGCATACAGCAGGCAGACGCGGCAAATTGCTCTGTCTATGGAAGGCAACAATCAGCAACCCAGAACGTTTCTGGAAAATTTGGACCCATGACTACCTGATGAGCCTAAGAGAACGGCACCGTATGGAACACCAGCAGCCCTCCCGAGTGACGCATCGCGCACGCCTCGAAAACGAAATCGTCGTAGTCGCCGAGGAGGGTCTACCCAAAGCGGAGTGGAAGCTGGGCAAAGTTGAAAAACTGCACAGAAACCATGGAGGGAAAACAAAAGCGGTCGATGTCAAAATGCCCAACGGTCACGTGCTAAAGAGGTCAGTGAATACGTTGTACGTTGTACCCTCAGTAGGAAGAATCCAACTACTGCAGCGCGAGTACTCCTCAGACCGATGGATATCGCCGCAGAAAATATCAGGGACTTGTTGAAAGTGTTCCCGTGCAAAAGGCTGGAAGTTTCTGAAGTTTCTGCGAACCTCGAAGTTCAAGGCAAATGCTATCGAGATCTCCCGGTATGATACAAGGACAAGATCCTATTCGTACACCCAAGGTCACGCGAAATCGAAGCAGTGTCAGAAGAACTTAGTTGCACAGAAATCAAGACGAAGCAGGACCGTGAAATCACTGAAGAATGGGCGCTAGAAGCCGAATAAAAGGAACCAGTCTTCGACGCACCACCATTTACAGATATTTCCGAAGAAAAGCTTCAGTGGGTGCTGAGCATGATCGACAAGAATCCATAAGCCTGGGAAAGATCCGCAGAAGAGCAGGGAAAGTCTACGGCCAACGCCATAAGAGACTATGTGGAAGAAATCATTCGAAGCGGCCAGCGATGCATTCCAAAAGTCGTCCGCAGCACTAGCAAGAGAACTCGAGGACGTCGCCTTCCGCTGGCGATGGATCTTCGGTGGAGCGATCGCGGCTGTACTAGCGGTTGGGTGCGCCGCTGCAGCAATATTTCTCTGTCCACAGTATTTACTATGCGCAGCACGATGCTGCTGTGTACGGTGTCGACGCCAGAAACGAAGCGCCAGCCTAACCTCGCCTCAAGGGACTGAGCCTCCGATGGAAATACGCAGTTTCGAGCCAATATGGATGCTCCCCACTTACGTCAGGGGCCGCCGGAGTGTCGCGAAACGCAAGATGCGTCATCGCGGCTCATTGCAGCCAGCGTGTAGCAAAAAAGGGCTAACCGCCTCAGCAGCTCCTATGACGACCAGAAACGACGAAACACATAGTGTAAAGGATGATGCACCCAGCGGAAACTGGGAGATAAAAACTAAACGTTTTAATGGGAAAATGAGCATGCTGCATACATCACAGAAAATGGTCAATGGGAAAAAGGCACGTTGATGCATAACCAGAAATGGAAGGTGGAGCTGGGCAGATCAGCGAAATCTGCCCTAGTAGAGGCTCGCCATTCGGACAGTTCTGACGACCAGGGGCAGGTTCCTGGTTGGTGAGCTCAGGAGAGCTCTGCTGATACGCCTTGCCCAAGTGACCCTCTCCCTCTTGTATTCTATCTGTACAATACTGATCTGCAGTGAGCTGGGCTGCATCGTCTCATCTAAATACTGAGCGTAAATCAGAACCTTCTAAACAGTTTTTCATTTCTTCGTTCAGTACAATCGTATTGTATTCTATTCGAAGGGATCTTTTATATGTTCAAAATTGATTCTACTCTTCATACAAAAGTCTATCAGTGAGTAGAATCGCATCATATTTACAAACTTTCAAGGTGCCAATTCTACAAACTTTAGGGACCTCAACAATTTTTTTTACATTTCATATAAATATTGCTCTTATTCTATAACATAAATGAACCTCAGCCGATAAAAGTCACATCTATGAAATAATACTTCAGAGAGTACAATTAGATGCCAAAGGCTTTTTATTTCTGGTTATTGAGCATTTCCTCATTATGATGATGCGGAAGTGATAGAAGTGGCTTTACTTTTCGTGCTAATAGTACCTATTCGCGAAAATATAAATTTTCAATGGCAATAATTTATCTATATATATACTTATAGCGGGATTTCAGAAGTATACTAATTTAGTTATAGAACATAACCTACAATAATACATCTATCAGTTTTGTAAAAGCTTTTCGATAAGTTGTTTCCCTTAAATATTTTCAAGTTCTTTTATTTTTCTCGTTGCCTGTGGCGAATATTCAATAATTATCAACATTTCAGGACAGCCGCTTGGCAGAATGCAGAGGAAAAAGAGAATCTACCATTATCGGAAACAAGTCACAATGCAGTACGTCTTCGAAGGCGTTCAACTGGCAGTAGTACACTTATCGGTATCGCATAATATCTATTTCTGTATATATTTGTGAATGTTATTCGTTAAATAAACGTTATATTCTATTTCGAAATTTTCATCGGATACTATCAAATCATTCATTTTATACCTGCGTATTACACTTTATCTGCACATATATACCAGAGTTGTGTTACATACTGCGCATTACATAGTCAAGATTACTACCCTCAAGAAAATAGTTTGCAAGAAACCAAGCTCTTTCATATGGCCAATGCCAAACAGGACCCTGATTTAAACTTAGGGTAGTTCTCTATTATGATTACATCTGGTGGTCATAATATCACCAAACACCCATCCATATTATAAGCATATTATTTTGCTTCTATAGGCATAAAATGATTGAAGGTAAAAATTCAGCAATCTGCCTCTACCACTTGAATTCAAAAAGTATTAATTCAAAAACTGCGAGATGATAGATTTTTGTCTTTATTGGTTATGCAGTTCCATCTATAATCACATGAATGAACGAATACATCGGATCGACTATATGCAAATTGATGAATATATTACATCGCAATAAAAATTTCAATGTACCCTTCAATAAGAATATTAGCGGAAATCTGCTTAGTTATTGCATGAAAAGAATTAGGAGCTTTAAAAAGAAGGCTATATTAAAATAGAAGCCTTTCGCCGAAATGTCTATAAAAAATTAAAATTTTTCGCGAAAGAACACTCTAGTCGTTATTATAGAATGCAAGTTTTCAAACTTTTGCGCCAAGAATTCAACTATACACTTAGGAAACGTCAAATACCTAATAAGACGAATATGCTGCATTACAAATTCATAGCTTAACGCTGCATTTTACAAGCAAATAGTAGCATAATAAACAATAAAAGTTGCAAGATAAATACGAGTCAGCCATAATGCACGCAATGTTTTCCGGTCGGACACCAAAAAGAATGAAGAATATAATCCAGGTGTGTCTGGAACGAAGGCAATTTTCGTAAGATAGCACCACTCGTCGAGAATTTTAAGAGAATTTCAGCTAAAGTCCTTTGTGCTCGCTGAGAGGATATTTATTTTTTACTGCTGCGTTACTGAATCTGCCAGTAGATTTGTGGAAACTTTTCTCGATTGAATCCCTCTCTTTCCTCACCACCCATTCTCTCCCCTGCTCTTTTATCATCATTAAAATTCCTCCGTTGCCGTATCGATAATATTTGATGAGCACGGCCTCTCCTCGAAGTCAATAACAACTGATTCGTAATAAAATGTCGGACGAATATAAAATAAAAAGGGAAAAATACTTCTCCATGAAAGAACAATACGACGAGGTAGAAGTGGAATTTTCGTAAATTTTCAGAGAAAATTAATGAAATCATAAAATTCGACCATTTTCAGCATACTTAGAGGTCAGCTTAATGGAGTTTCCTAATAAAACCTCAAATTTTAGACGAAAAAAACTGAGGAGAAGAAATAGACGAAAAAAACTGAGGAGAAATTTTTCATCACAAGCCAGCATTAGTTAATTAATGATTCTACTTACAATCCGAATAATAGTTTACACAAAAACGTAATTTTCCTCCGCTTCACCTCTCTTCAACTACTCGAATTTCAGGTGTACTAAAAAGTTGAACTGTTAAATTGATTTGATCAAGTTTCATTTGTCGATCGTTGACCCCATAACTGGTATTTTTGATTTACGCTCGATGATATCGTCGCTGATCCACTGGTGCGGCATTACTTACTACTATTAACAAATCTATCATTTGCCGCAACTGTCATTCTGTGATTCTGTGATATCACAGTCGATATATAAAATATTATGTATTTGTGTAAAATTGCCCATCACAATGTAATACTAAAAACAACAAATACATGACATTTGATGGTCCCGAATAGGAAAATATCATAATTAATGCAAAGCTTCTTATTAATATGGCATTATTTGCACATGAAGTTTTACTTGTATGTGAAACGATGTTATTAAGAATACTGAAAAAAAAGTCTTCAGCTATATACATCGGAGATATCTATGGCCTCATCAATATTTTTCTGGATTTTTGAGAACCTTCTTTCATTGAAACGTGAATTCGCTATAGGCTAATGTTGACCGTACGGCACTAAAATTGCAACACATACGGTGAAGGCTTCATTTTGTGTTAAAAATTGACATTGAAAAAGGACATATTCGGTGTCAATAACACTAAGAAATACACATTGCTTGTAACTATCACACCTGGCTTTGTTTATGCGAGAATTAATGTGAATTTATATATATATCTAACATATATATCTAATATATATCTTATATATATTAGATATGAATTAATATATATATATATATATATATATATATATATATATATATATCTAATATATTAGATATCATATATATATGAATTAATTAATTAATTTATTCATTTAATTCCGTCAGATAAACTCACTTATTCGTTGTTTCTCTTTCCTAAGCTTTATATTTTCCACTTGCGTACTCTTAATTAGTATCTTATTACTTCATATATTCAATTTGTATTATTTAAAGTAAGACTTATACCTCATAAATTCAAAATTTTTCTTTACAATCTTTAATATTATTTTTTTTTTTTGCAGAATCGTATATTGCCGTCGTTGTTTTTTCTGCAGAAATCAAAGTCTCCACATATATATAAGTGAGTATTCGATCCTCATTTTTGTGTATATATAAATAGCGCGATCATTGTTGTGTAAATAAACGTACAGGTTCGCTAGACCGTGCTATTGTTTCGTTGCAAACATTAATTTTCCCACTGAATGCTTTAGTATCGTTGCTGAGTGGTTAAGAGCTCTTCGAGAACCGGATACGGCAACCAATCGAAGAGCGTATACATTGCAGTGCTATTCCCCTGTCTCGAGAAAGAAAAAACACATCTGCATACATATATATATTAGCAAACTCAATATTATATACAATATGAAATTGTTCTATTAATTTCAAATATTATCAGAATGCGTATACAACTAGAAATAAATAGTATTTAGATAAATAAAATTTTATTAAGAGAATGTTGGATTTCAAGGATTATCGCTCAAATCTCTCAAAAGCGCTATTGAACTTTTCAGGAGAGCCCATCAAGATTGATTAGGAACAGCAACGATCTTATACGGTTATTTTGCTGAAATTGCTTATGATAGCAACGGGATTCTGATAGCTATCTGCCTATTTCGAATCCGAAAGAGTGATCAATAAGGGAATCAATAGCGCTGTATTTATTTATTCATATGAAATAAGCGAACATAGCACGACATTTTCACCGTACCTTTATACGTCTCGAAAATAATATCGCTTTGTGGTCATTGGTCAGGGAATTTTCTTCTCACTGAGGGAGGTACTTAGTAGATGAGATGTGCGTTGTGGCTTTATACCACAGCGGTATGGTTGATCTCATGGTGATCTCATTTATTTATTTCGTTTATTAATTTCTTAATTAATTAATTAATTTAATTCCTCCTTTCCCTTTTTTTTGAAGAAATCATTCGGCAATTTAAAAAATCATCATATTAATCAAAAAGTCACCGCAATAATCGAAGCATCTCGAGTTGATGTGCTGCTGAACGTATTCGAACGAAGAAGTGACGAAAATTCGTGGAAACTCTCTCATAGAGTGATTAATATACGACCGGGATGGGGATTGAAGGAGGGAAAGGGGAAGCCAATCGTTTTGAGTTCCGTATGGGCCGAAGCCATGAGATGACGTTATCGGCCCATCGATCCTCATATTTTTTCCGGACATTTATTAGAATCAATTCATCTTTATTAATGATAATTCAAATATTCAAGTGGAGAAATTAAAAAGAAAATATTTTTTTTCGACTTCACTAATAATATAATGATAAATGTGATCGCTCAGCTTCATTTAATTGTTTAATCATTTAGTTTCATCAGTTTTTCTTGTGCCGAACGGTTGTGTTTTCCGTTTCGTCTTATTTTATTAAAGGATTATTTAGCGCTCTCTTGCATTTAACGATGCTAGCCCACAAATTCTAATGGCAATATGTATCCTCTTTATCCTGAAATATGTGGATTTTTTCCGGCAATTACACTCAGAACATCAAATCCACGCAAATTTCCAGCTCAATTAGTGCGGACGACGTACACTTTTTGGATGACCGACCATTATTGGAGCGGGCAGTGCGCAATTTTATATCTTCTAGATTTCTATCGATGTATATTACAGATTTAAAGACACTCCACTGGTGGGTTCGAAAGCATTTTATTAGTTACATTGAGGTGGCTCAACGAACGTTTAGTAATGCAGACGGCAGTTAACAAAAAGCCATAGCTAATGTGGGAGAGAGAAGTGGTAGGGGAGGGAGGGGGAGCGTTGACAGATAGTACTTTTTATGAACGGCCTGAATTGTTCAAAAGTAGATCTATAGATTGAAGAGGAGGGAGGATGAAGGAGTAGGTTACTATAAGGAATTGGCTATTTCTTTTCTCCGGCCTACATTATACCCACTCACCTCCCCTTCCACCCCCCCCCCCCCCCAACCACCTCTTCTCACCCCTTTTCTCCTCTCTTTCGCAAAGTGGATGAGGAAAAGAAATGATAGCTGTTAATCTTTATTAATAAATATGTCTTGGTAGCTAGTTCTTGTGCGCTTTTTATTTTTTATAATCTAAGATTTATTCATCCGAACTTGACTAATGGCTATAAGCCAAGTGATCCAAAGAATGCACGAAAGGGGCGAAGAAGCCGGACTGATACCAGATACGCTAAGATAAACGCGCGACACAGAGAGAAGCGCCATCTACCAAGTCCATCACTGTGGCCTAATAACTTTAACGAGAAAACTCTCTTGATTTTTAGGTTATATCTATACTAAAGTGTTTATGAGATGCATAATTTCGAAAGAAAAAAAAACCTCTGTAGATAAGTATTTCATACACTTATGTTCAGCTTTACCTTGCCCACTTTTTCGATGACAAATGATTAATAGAAAGGTTTCTAGAAACCTATGAGGTGAACCATCCTTTCCGTCCTCACCTTCTTCCGATCGTATGTTGGTCTTTACTCACTCCGTGCACTGAGGCTTCCCTTGTTATCGACGGTATAGTTGCTTGTTTTCATTACAGTCAACGAGTACACTGTTTCGAACACCGCATATATGTATTCGTTGCATACACATATATGCGTATATTTGAAGTTGTAGCTGAAATGTCGCGGTCGGGTGAAGGAGATCCACATCAGATTGTGGAAAAGCGTCCTGATACTGTCGACGTCGAATACCCGCCTCGGTAAAACGCTTCAGGCGGTTTGATTTTCTCTCGTTGAATCATTACAGCAAGGATTCCAAATAAAACATAATAATTAAACAAGAGAAAAGAGGGTTACGGAGCTGTAATTCATACATGGCAAGTATTAATTGGAGGGGATTCGAATTGCAGTGCAGTGCATGCATAAGAGCATATATGGCGGAGAAAGACGGTAATAATTTGATGGGCACCGTTTTCTTTCTTCTATTATAAGTCTTGAGGTTTGAGGATCTGTAAGAAAGTTCAGATATTATTCGAAGATTGGAACAGTGCAATATCTGGTAAAGATCCGCCATTTGCAGAGGTTTTTCAATAGTAAGATAACCTCGAAATTTCCGTCAATAATAGAAAATTATTCACGTTCGAAGCAAATTTGTTTAGTCATATGCCATGTCGTTACATCAGGCTAATGGTGACTATGATATTGTAGGTTGCAAAGGATGCCACTCCATGGTCAAAAGAACGGCTCAGAGAGTTGTTGGAAGGTGGAACAGTCGAGAAAGGACCAATCGTTGTAAAATTCACTAATTTCAAGAAGATCGATGGTGAGGCGACTGCGGAAAGTCGTGGAAGCGGCTCCATAGTTTTCCCGTTCAAGTGGAATATCGAATTAAAATTTACAGGTGAGCATTTTTCAGATTTCTGAGATGTATCTTTATGCATCTGTACATTTGTTGATTATTTTATTGATGCGGATTCTTTACTTTTGCTACTCTGGTCCTCTTTTATAGGAAGGGAAATGTGAGTATTTGCATGGTTGCTCTCCATGACCTTGATAAATAGCGCAACCGGCCGGTTTGCGTTCGAAAAGACAAGTGCTAAATGTGAGGTGTGATATCCTGCTGATCAAAATGAAACAGAACCTAGAATGTAATGTCTTCGATGTCGTATGTGATCAGGCATAATTAGGGGTCCTTCATCGACTGAATGAAATCGTAATATTTTTATTGTTATTATTATTAGTATCAGTGCTGTAATTACTTTTGGTGATCAGTTGTTATTGTTATTACCAATATTACTATTACTATAACTATCACCACTGATTCATTATTGGTGAATAAAGCTGACCAGGATCGAGAGATCGAATCCATTGCTGCTGCTCGTCTCCGTCTTTCTTAGCTCGGTACTCGTATCATAGTAGCTTTCATTTCAGTGAAAGTAGCTGGATCAGATGTCGAATATGAAGGATATATTGAAATACCAAATTTGAGTGATGAGAATGAAGCCGATAAAGTTGACGTAAGTGTTTCTTAATTTAAGTTTTAATATGGCTAGGGGATAGAGGAAGGGTAGGAGGTAGAGGTAGTATTATGGTCCCACCGAATGAGAATCATCGTCTAGGGGTATGCTATTGGCAGTGGAGCCGCCAACGAACTTTCAGCTCTGCCGATGCTCTTTTTTGTTATTGTAATTCAAATTGCAACCCTTCAAAGTAATTTTTTTAGTGATTATATTTAATTAGCAAATTCATTATTTTTGGTAATTTCATCGGTTTATTAGTTCTATTTTTAGTTATTCCTTTCCGGGATCTTTTTTTTGGCTTCATTGCCTCCATCTTCGTTCTCATTATCGCTTCTCCTATTTGTTTATGAACGTCCTCTTAGATCAAGTCGATGGATTCTCATTGTTTTTGGTTTTCTAGTCGTACTTAAGTCCATTTTAAAGAGAGGATAAAGTGGGCCGAAGACTCACGCTGAACGGAAAGGTAAAAACCAACTTAGTCGTTATTATTTTCGATATTTGCAGTTGATTTGAAAGACATCAACCTTCTCTGATCGTTAATTTCACTGAATGTTGCAGGTAACGTTATCGTTAGAGACGATGGGACCACACGATGCTGAGATTCGTCATCTCTTCAATAACGAAGTGACGGCGTTCATTCGTAAACAGATGGCCGTTTACATTCGTGCCTTGAAAGACGATTTTTTAGACACTATTTACCCAATACCCGTTGGTCGTCATGCACGTGAGGTGCTCCTTACTGAGGAAAAAACGAACATTGCACTTACAACAGTCGATAAAAAAACTTTCTAGAATCACGTAAGTTTATTTTTGGCTTATTTTTTCGGGGGGGGGGGGGGGGGGAGGGGCATCAAGGCATAAGTTAATGGGAGGTCATCCGTTAGTAGTATCGAAGGATAAGGGGAAAAGGGGAGTAGTGAAAGGCTCTACTGAATTTTTTAGAAGAGGAGGTATTAGCCAATAACTGGGCCGAAAATCTTTGGAGTGGTGAGGAGTGAAGGCGAGCGGTGAATTATTGGGCGAAAGGTTTTATTCTTGCAAGAATTGAATGCGTTCATGGTATTTTTTGATAGACTTTATTGGGTTGCTGTGCAAGAAGTGTACCCAGAAATTATTTAAGGCTTCATTATCGTTTGACGGTGGAGAGGTTTGTATGCTTCGATTATTTACTATTTGGTGAACTTTTCGTTTTCGTCCATCCTCTTTCACTTCTTGCCGCTTCACCTTCCACCCTCGGCTTGATGTTCCATCTATTTTCATGAACTGTTTGATTTCTTTTCTGCATCGACGGCATTCAATCATTCAAATCTGTTAAATTTCCGTAAATGAATGAGTGTTTGTGGAGTGTTGTGTTTTTATAATTGTCCTTTTAATGTTATTCCTTTCTTTTTCATCGAACTGACTTCAGTATCATTGAGGAATGAAGAGGTTTTTTATCGGAAACTCCATTCTACTTAGTTGGACGAATTTATATAAAATGTTGAGACATTTAACGTTCACCTGAAAAATGGTCAGTTTTGCGTTATGCTTATTGTATTCACATTTATATTTTGCATATAGCACTTAGTTTGCTCGAAATAGTTGCATAATTGCTACGATTTCATAGTGGATCGCCCGATAAACACATTTATTTAAGACTTTTCGATATTGGAAGGTGCAGGGAGGAGAGCGTCTGTTTATTGTTCATGAAATATAAAATACTGCAGAGAGTCACAGTACGCAATTTTTGCATTTTACTTACCTGATGAATTGGTTTTCCGGTTTACTGGTCAGGAAGACTCAATACCAGGAATGTCGGAAAGCTTTATATTTTCTCTATTTTGAACATCGTTCGTAGAAGTCTGCGTAGGATGCTATAATCGTTAGCGTAGCATTTACTTTGATATTTATTATTTTTAAAATTTAAATATAAACCTTTGAAATCCAACGAAAGATCGCAAATAAGAGTTCAGACGGTATAGATTTTATGCTACATTTAAGTATCTGAGTGGTTTTCGAGTCGTTTATTGCGATGGTTCACAAATTACAACTATCACTGAGAAGGATATGAGCTATAGTTGTCGCATTTAGAGGAAGAGACAGGTAAATAACCTTGCAGGCAGGAATACCCGGTCGGAAACTTATTGTGCGACAACAAGAAAAACAAGGAACATAAACCAGAGTAAACCGGAATATACTGCAATAAACCGGAATAAACCGGAACAAACTTTCGAAACAAATTCAAGAGATGTTGAAATCTTTAAAAATTACCATGGTGACGAATCTCTAATCTCAAGTACCTGAGAAAAATTATTAATGTGCGCTTTTCATTTCATCAGAAGTAGAGAAAAAGTTATTGAGTATATATATATTTTACATCGATCGAAAAGATTCAATGAAATAATTTTCTTTTATTTCTGAAGGAGAGGGTGCCGATGAATTATTTGGTTGATATGCATATATGCAACGCGCACCATCGCCAACCTATCTCCATCGTGAGATCGTTCAACGTTTACTACTTCTTCATCACTACGATGTGCTACGATGTGATCGTGCAACATCATGTCACGGACTGGAAATTCGCGTACCATTCCTTGACAAAAAATTCGTCGATCTTGTTGTTCGGCTGCCGCCCACCTATAAATTAATGGTCGGAAAACTGGAGAAATATATATTAAGAAGTGCGTTCGAAGGATGGCTTCCAGATGAGGTGTTATGGAGAAGTAAAGAAGGATTTTCTGAAGCTCTCGGTTTGTGACTTCAGAATGCAAACATCTTTTACGAAATCGTTTAATATTCTGTTTCGAAAGTTTCAGTCACCACCATCTAAGCAAACAAAGTACAAGCGTGTCGAAATTTTTTGGTATTAATATAGCGTCAACTTCAGTAGTTGTAGTTTACTCTGTTGATTCAATTGGCTAACAAAATCAGTTGAATTGAAGCATTGCCAGTTGCGGTTATATTAACGACCTCAGTGAAAGGGTCACGGTACCTCTTCAAAGATCAAGCCTGCAACCGCTACTGTTGTAACGTGGCCAGTGCAAAGGACGAGCTAGAAAAGTTCTGGTCGCTTGAACTTGTAGGAGTTAGGGACCCCGCTTTACAAACGGATGATGAGCTCGCCATGAAAAGGTTCAACGAAAGCATTACCTTCAAAGATGAGCGCTACCATTGTGGCTGGCCATGGAAAGATGATGGAGGCAAACTCGACTGCAACTTATGCCTTTGTATGGGTCGTCTGAAAACATCGCTCAAACGCCTCCAAAGAGATCCCGAGCTGCACTGTGCTTAGGAGAAGACGTTCGATGAACAGTTAAAGAGGGGGATAATTGAAGATGTCACAGATACACAGCCCGAAGGCCCAGTGTACTACGTGCCCCACCAGGCTGTTGTTAGGCCAGGCAAGGCTACGACAAAAATCAGAATCGTGTATGACGCGTCGTCGAAAACGCGGAAAGAAGCCCACTCATTAAGTGATGTGCTACTCAGAGGACCACTACTCCTAGCAAACCTCTGTGGAGTTTTACGTCGAGTCCGACTAGCGCCAATACTCATAACAGCGGATGTCGACAAAGCCTTTCTAAAGATGACCAACGAGACGCAGTACGCTTAATTTGGGTCAAAGACGTGACGGCAGCAGTCAGCTCGACGAACCTTAGAGTGTTCAGATTCACTCGAGTACCTATCGGCGTGATCTCCTCACCCTTCCTACTGAACGCCACTATTCAGTATCACCTCAAAAGGAAAATGACTGGGTTTCGAGAGGAGATACAGGACAACATCTATGTGGACAATGTGTTCTTGGCCGCACACCAAGTACCTGCAACGATTGAGAAGGGTCAAGAAGCGAAGAGCGTCTTCAAAGAAGCTCATATGAATCTTCCAGAATTTCGAAGCAACAGTCGAGAAGTTCTTTCCACCTTAAATGAGGACTCAGAATCGGTGCAGCAAAGTGCAACATTGCTGGGAGTCGTATGGGACCTTCAGGAAGATACGATGGTCGTTAACACGAAGAAGTGTGACAACTGGCCCGCAACCAAACGACAGTTTCTCGCATATACAACAGAGTTCTATGACTTTTTAGGGCTGTTCACGCCTGCCACACTATCGTTGCCCCAGCATTTGTGGAAAAAGGAATACGACTGGAATCAACCATTCGACAACACGGATCGCCAAACTGCGGCAGCCCTACTTGAACGCTTTCAAGAGCAGTCGCTCAAATCGGACCGAAAACTAACGGCTGAGCTGGACAAAAAGTGCGCTGAAATCCACGTCTTCGTGGACGCCTCTAGAAGCGCATACTTTGCGGTGGCGTACCTCTGCTCCTACAGCCAGGACCGTTACGAAAACTCGTTACTGATGTCCAAGAGTAGAATGACCCCAATACGTGGCATTACCATTCCTCGGCTTGAACTAATGGCAGCGTTGATTGGAAGCAAATCGCTGAACTTCGTAAAAGGGCAGTTGAAGCACACGGGTCCCACGTTCCTTTGGAGCGATTCACAGGTGACCTTGCACTGGATAGCGACGGCCACCACTGTAGACCGTTTCGTCGACAATCGACTCGCCGAAATACGCCGAAGCCCTACACAGTTCCGTTATGTTGACAGCGGTAATAACCCCGCGGACTTGGCAACACGTGATCTCACAATTGCGGAGCCTAGGCAGTGCAGTCACTGGTGAGAAGAATCTTCATTTCTCCAGCAAGAAAGCCGGTATTGGCCTGAATGGACAGCTCCACATAACCCAGTGGCCCTGGTAATTATCCCAAGTGCACCAGCGGTGGCTGATGTATTCGAATGCGAAAGATTCAGCACTCTCAATAAGCTTGAACGGACGACAGTTCACGTACTTAGAGCGATCAAGCGTGTGCTAAGAAGTACCCAAATTCATCTCGGACGAAGGTTATGGGAAACCGTCGAACTCGAAGGGCCCGTCACAGCGGGTGAACTAGGCTGGGCAGAGGTCATCCTTATCATAAAAGAACAAACCAAGATAAGCGAAGAATTCGAGAGAAATACTGACGCCAACTTGTATAAGGATGAACAAGGAATTATGAGATGTCTAGGAAGGCTGGAACATGCAGCGCTACCAGAAGAAACAATTCATCCTGTTCTCCTCCCGAAATCATCAGCCCTCACCAGACTGATCGTATTAGCTCGACACAACGAGTCCGGACATGCTGGAGTGTCACAGACATTGGCTAACATGAGGAAACGCTACTGGATCCCCCAAGGAAGAGCAACGGTCAAGCGCATATTTCGACGACACTGCATGGCGTGTCGCAGATGGAACGCAAAAACATTGAAACTTCCAGCCTTCCCCCCACTGCCAAAAGAAAGGACATGGGCAACGCGAGCCTTCCAAAACGTCGGTCTCTACTACATGGGACCTATAACCGTGCGCGACCTTACTGGCCGTTGCAAAAAATGGATAGCCTTCTTCACTTGTCTAGCGGCTAGAGCCATTCACTCGGAAGCAACAAAAAACTTGTCGGCAGAGCAGTTCTTACACGTCTTGAGACGATTCATCGCCAGGAACGCTACCCTACTGGTATAGTGCTAGACAACGCGACACAGTTCCAGCTGGTTAAACAAGTTATGCAAAACACACTCGCTGCACCTATAACTTGGCAGTTCATTACCCCCTTTGCATCATGGCAAGGAGGGATTTATGAAAGGATAGTCGGGCTGATCAAAACTGCGTTCCGCAATGCAATCGGGAGAAGGCTCTTGGACGAGGAAGAATTCAAAACGCTGGTAGTAGAATGCGACGCTATAGTGAATAGATGTAGACTCCGCCTCCAAAAGAATTTTAAGGCCAGTCGACTTCCTTCGACCACAGGCGATCATAGCAGCACAAGCGCCCAGTTCCGAAGATGATAAAGGCCTGCAGCATACAGCAGGCAGACGCGGCAAACTGCTCTGTCTATGGAAGGCAACAATCAGCAACCCAGAACGTTTCTGGAAAATTTGGACCCATGACTACCTGATGAGCCTAAGAGAACGGCACCGTATGGAACACCAGCAGCCCTCCCGAGTGACGCACCGCGCACGCCTCGAAAACGAAATCGTCGTAGTCGCCGAGGAGGGTCTACCCAAAGCGGAGTGGAAGCTGGGCAAAGTTGAAAAACTCACAGAAACCATGGAGGGAAAACAAAAGCGGTCGATGTCAAAATGCCCAACGGTCACGTGCTAAAGAGGTCAGTGAATACGTTGTACCCTCTTGAAGTGTAGAAAGAAGAAAGGGAGAATTTGTGAAACACCTGGCAGACCAGAATCTGCAGGCAGAAGAAACCGAGGAAGAGGAAGAAAGCAGAACCAAGCCTAAAACCACCAGGACAATGTACGCGCACTCGCTACCAATCGTGCTGGTGATTCTATTCGCCACCTTTGTACTGGCAAGCAGCGCCGCGGCGAACTTACAGTTTCATGTGTGCGGAAAATATGGCCAAGGCTTGTACGGGAAGATACCAGATAAACTAAATTGCAAAGAGGTCCGTGAGAAAATGCACAGCTCCTCGCGAATCGAAGAAGTATTGAACAGAGCGTTCATTTCGGCACCGTCTGCACAAAGCGCTTCCTTCGATGGAGTCTAGCCGTTACGCGTGATGAAACAGCGGTCCAGAACATGACGGCGTCACAATGCATGAAATGCGGCGGTCACAAGAACTCAGTGGCATCCTCCTCGAACAAATCGACACAAACCGATGGTCGTCCAAACAGCCGACTGAATACAGCTACGGCTGGATCAGAACGCGATGTCATACAACCACTAATTATCGTATGGAGCAAGGAGTGATCAACTTCTACGACAGTTTAAGTCGCACATCGGGATGCAATAAAACTCTTGGAAAATGCATCACAGCCACGGAAACGATTCTGTGGGATCCGTCCGAATTGGCTGATCGGGGCCCATCCATATAGAACGCTGGGGAAAGCGAACGCTCAAATATCAGATCGGTTCGTCACGATTCCATCAATGCAAGCAGTATTCCTCTGAAGCAAGGAGATGCGGAATGATACGATCCTTGACACCGTGTGCAAGTTTCGGAGAACCGAAGTAATGAGAAACGGAGTAGTCATAGAATCCAGCCCCGAGGAGCAAGCCCCCAGAGAGACATCGAATCGAATCCTCAGTGGAAGAATATTGTTCGTTGAAGAATTTCCAGGAGAAATCAACAAGAAGAGTGATGCCTCCGTGAATGCTAAGCTGCAGTTTTTATGCAATAGCCTCAGCGAACTGGAACAACGAATAACTCAAGAGATTCGACATAGAATTTGCCAACAGCATAATCGTATTCTTTGGTTCATTGGAGCTCTCAGTAGGAAGAATCCAACTACTGCAGCGCGAGTACTCCTCAGACCGATGGATATCGCCGCAGAAAATATCAGGGACTTGTTGAAAGTGTTCCCGTGCAAAAGGCTGGAAGTTTCTGAAGTTTCTGCGAACCTCGAAGTTCAAGGCAAATGCTATCGAGATCTCCCGGTATGATACAAGGACAAGATCCTATTCGTACACCCAAGGTCACGTGAAATCGAAGCAGTGTCAGAAGAACTTAGTTGCACAGAAATCAAGAATAAGCAGGACCGTGAAATCACTGAAGAATGGGCGCTAGAAGCCGAATAAAAGGAACCAGTCTTCGACGCACCACCATTTACAGATATTTCCGAAGAAAAGCTTCAGTGGGTGCTGGGCATGATCGACAAGAATCCATAAGCCCGGGAAAGATCCGCAGAAGAGCAGGGAAAGTCTACGGCCAGCACCATAAGAGACTATGTGGAAGAAATCATTCGAAGCGGCCAGCGATGCATTCCAAAAGTCGTCCGCAGCACTAGCAAGAGAACTCGAGGACGTCGCCTTCCGCTGGCGATGGATCTTCGGTGGAGCGATCGCTGCTGTACTAGCGGTTGGGTGCGCCGCTGCAGCAATATTTCTCTGTCCACAGTATTTACTATGCGCAGTACGATGCTGCTGTGTACGGTGTCGACGCCAGAAACGAAGCGCCAGCCTAACCTCGCCCCAAGGGACTGAGCCTCCGATGGAAATACGCAGTTTCGAGCCAATATGGATGCTCCCCACTTACGTCAGGGGCCGCGGGAGTGTCGCGAAACGCAAGATGCGTCATCGCGGCTCATTGCAGCCAGCGTGTAGCAAAAAAGGGCTAACCGCCTCAGCAGCTCCTATGACGACCAGAAACGACGAAACACATAGTGTAAAGGATGATGCACCCAGCGGAAACTGGGAGATAAAAACTAAACGTTTCAATGGGAAAATGAGCATGCTGCATACATCACAGAAAATGGTCAATGGGAAAAAAGGCACGTTGATGCATAACCAGAAATGGAAGGTGGAGCTGGGCAGATCAGCGAAATCTGCCCTAGTAGAGGCTCGCCATTCGGACAGTTCTGACGACCAGGGGCAGGTTCCTGGTTGGTGAGCTCAGGAGAGCTCTGCTGATACGCCTTGCCCAAGTGACCCTCTCCCTCTTGTATTCTATCTGTACAATACTGATCTGCAGTGAGCTGGGCTGCATCGTCTCATCTAAATACTGAGCGTAAATCAGCACCTTCTAAACAGTTTTTCATTTCTTCGTTCAGTACAATCGTATTGTATTCTATTCGAAGGGATCTTTTATATATTCAATATCGATTCTACTCTTCATACAAAAGTCCATCAGTGAGTAGAATGGCATCATATTTACAAACTTTCAAGGTGCCATCCTACAAACTTTAGGGACCTCAACAATTTTTTTCACATTTCATATAAATATTGCTCTTATTCTATAACATAAATGAACCTCAGCCGATAAAAGTCACATCTATGAAATAATACTTCAGAAAGTACAACTAGATGGCAAAGACTATTTTTAATTCTGGTTATTGAGCATTTCCTCATTATGATGATGCGGAAGTGATAGAAGTGGCTTTACTTTTCGTGCTAATAGTACCTATTCGCGAAAATATAAATTTTCAATGGCTACAGTTTATCTATATATATTCTTATGGCGGGATTCCACAAGTACACTAATTTAATTATAGAACATAACCTACAATAATACATCTATCAGTTTTGTAAAAGCTTTTCGATAAGTTGTTGCTCTTAAATATTTTCAAGTTTTTTTTTATTTTTCTTGTTGCCTGTGGCGAATATTCAATAGTCATGAACATTTCAGAACAGCCGCTTGGCAGGATGGAGAGGAAAAAGAGACTCCACCATTATCGGAAACAAATCACAATGCAGTGCGTCTTCGAAGGCGTTCAACTGGCAGTAGTACACTTATCGGTATCGCATAATATCTATTTCTGTATATACTTGTAAATGTTATTCGTTAAATAAACGTTATATTCTATTTCGAAATTTTCATCGGATACTATCAAATCATTCATTCTATACCTGCGTATTACACTTTATCTGCACATATATACCAGAGTTGTGTTACATACTGCGCATTACATAGTCAAGATTACTACCCTCAAGAAAATAGTTTGCAAGAAACCAAGCTCTTTCATATGGCCAATGCCAAACAGGACCCTGATTTAAACTTAGGGTAGTTCTCTATTATGATTACATCTGGTGGTCATAATATCACCAAACACCCATCCATATTATAAGCATATTTTTTTGCTTCTATAGGCATAAAATGGTTGAAGGAAAAAATTCAGCAATCTGCCTTCACCGCTCAAATTTAAAAAGTAGTAGTTCAAAAACTGCGAGATGATAGATTTTTGTCTTTATTGGTTATGCAGTTCCATCTATAATGACATGATTGAACGAATATATCGGATCGACTATATGCAAATTGAGGAATATATCACATCGCAATAAAAATTTCAATGTACCCTTCAATAAGAATATTAGCGGAAATCTGCTTAGTTATTGCATGAAAAGAATTAGGAGCTTTAAAAAGAAGGCTATATTAAAATAGAAGCCTTTCGCCGAAATATCTATAAAAAATTAAAATTTTTCGCGAAAGAACACTAGTCGTTATTATAGAATGCAAGTTTTCAAACTTCTGCGCCAAGAATTCAACTATACACTTAGGAAACGTCAAACGCCTAATAAGACAAATATATTGCATTACAAATTCATAGCTTAACGCTGCATTTTACAAGGAAATAGTAGCATAATAAACAATAAAAGTTGCAAGATAAATACGAGTCAGCCATAATGCACACAATGTTTTCCGGTCGGACACCAAAAAGAATGAAGAGTATAATCCAGGTGTGTCTCGAACGAAGGCAATTTTCGTAAGATAGCACCACTCATCGAGAATTTTAAGAGAATTTCAGCTAAAGTCCTTTGTGCTCGCTGAGAGGATATTTATTTTTTCCTGCTGCGTTACTGAATCTGCCAGTAGATTTGTGGAAACTTTTCTCGATTGAATCCCTCTCTTTCCTCACCACCCATTCTCTCCCCTGCTCTTTTATCATCATTAAAATTCCTCCGTTGCCGTATCGATAATATTTGATGAGCACGGCCTCTCCTCGAAGTCAATAACAACTGATTCGTAATAAAATGTCGGACGAATATAAAATAAAAAGGGAAAAATACTTCTCCATGAAAGAACAATACGACGAGGTAGGAGTGGAATTTTCGTAAATTTTCAGAGAAAATTAATGAAATCATAAGATTCGACCATTTTCAGCATACTTAGAGGTCAGCTTAATGGAGTTTCCTAATAAAACCTCAAATTTTAGACGAAAAAAACTGAGGAGAAGAAATAGACGAAAAAACTGAGGAGAAATTTTTCATCACAAGCCAGCATTAGTTAATTAATGATTCTACTTACAATCCGAACAATAGTTTACACAAAAACGTAATTTTCCTCCACTTCACCTCTCTTCAACTACTCGAATTTCAGGTGTACTAAAAAGTTGAACTGTTAAATTGATTTGATCAAGTTTCATTTGTCGATCGTTGACCCCATAACTGGTATTTTTGATTTACGCTCGATGATATCGTCGCTGATCCACTGGTGCGGCATTACTTACTCCTATTAACAAATCTATCATTTGCCGCAACTGTCATTCTGTGATTCTGTGATATCACAGTCGATACGTGAAATATTATGTATTTGTGTAAAATTGCCCATCACAATGCAATACTAAAAACAACAAATACATGACATTTGATGGTCCCGAATAGGAAAATATCATAATTAATGCAAAGCTTCTTATTAATATGGCATTATTTGCACATGAAGTTTTACTTCTATGTGAAACGATGTTATTAAGAATACTGAAAAAAAAGTCTTCAGCTATATACATCGGAGATATCTATGGCCTCATCAATATTTTTCTGGATTTTTGAGAATCTTCTTTCATTCAAACGTGAATTCGCTATAGGCTAATGTTGACCGTACGGCACTAAAATTGCAACACATACGGTGAAGGCTTCATTTTGTGTTAAAAATTGACATTGAAAAAGGACATATTCGGTGTCAATAACACTAAGAAATACACATTGCTTGTAACTATCACACCTGGCTTTGTTTATGCGAGAATTAATGTGAATTTATATATATATCTAACATATATATCTAATATATATATATATATATATATATATATATATATATATATATATATATATATATATTAATTAATTAATTAATTTATTTGTTTAATTGCGTCATAAACTCACTTATTCGTTGTTTCTCTTTCCTAAGCTTTATATCTTCCACTTGCGTACTCTTAATTAGTATCTTATTACTTCATATATTCATTTTGTATTATTTAAAGTAAGACTTATACCTCATAAATTCAAAATTTTTCTTTACAATCTCTAATATTATTTTTTTTTTTGCAGAATCGTATATTGCCGTCGTAGTTTTTTCTGCAGAAATCAAAGTCTCCACATATATATAAGTGAGTATTCGATCCTCATTTTTGTGTATATATAAATAGCGCGATCATTGTTGTGTAAATAAACGTACAGGTTCGCTAGACCGTGCTATTGTTTCGTTGCAAACACTAATTTTCCCACTGAATGCTTTAGTATAGTTGCTGAGTGGTTAAGAGCTCTTCGAGAACCGGATACGGCAACCAATCGAAGAGCGTATACATTGCAGTGCTATTCCCCTGTCTCGAGAAAGAAAAAACACATCTGCATACATATATATATTAGCAAACTCAATATTATATACAATATGAAATTGTTCTATTAATTTCAAATATTATCAGAATGCGTATACAACTAGAAATAAATAGTATTTAGATAAATAAAGTTTTATTAAGAGAATGGTGGATTTCAAGGATTATCGCTCAAATCTCTCAAAAGCGCTATTGAACTTTTCAGGAGAGCCCATCAAGATTGATTAGGAACAGCAATGATCTTATACGGTTATTTTGCTGAAAGTGCTTATGATAGCAACGGGATTCTGATAGCTATCTGCCTATTTCGAATAGGAAAGAGTGATCGATCTGGGAATCAATAGCGCTGTATTTATTTATTCATATGAAATAAGCGAACATAGCACGACATTTTCACCGTAAATTTATACGTCTTGCAAATAATATCGCTTTGTGCTCATTGGTTAGGGAATTTTCTTCTCACTGAGGGAGGTACTTGGTAGATGAGATGTGCGTTGTGGCTTTATACCACAGCGGTATGGTTGCTCTCATGGTGATCTCTTTTATTTATTTGGTTTATTAATTTCTTAATTAATTAATTAATTTAATTCCTCCTTTCCCTTTTTTTTGAAGAAATCATTCGGCAATTTAAAAAATCATCATATTAATCAAAAAGTCACCGCAATAATCGAAGCATCTCGAGTTGATGTGCTGCTGAACGTATTCGAACGAAGAAGTGACGAAAATTCGTGGAAACTCTCTCATAGAGTGACTAATATACGACCGGGATGGGGATTGAAGGAGGGGTAAGGGGAAGCCAATCGTTTTGAGTTCCGTATGGGCCGAAGCCATGAGATGACGTTATCGGCCCATCGATCCTCATATTTTTTCCTGACATTTATTAGAATCAATTCATCTTTATTAATGATAATTCAAATATTCAAGTGGAGAAATTAAAAAGAAAATATTTTTTTTCGACTTCACTAATAATATAATGATAAATGTGATCGCTCAGCTTCATTTAATTGTTTAATCATTTAGTTTCATCAGTTTTTCTTGTGCCGAACGGTTGTGTTTTCCGTTTCGTCTTATTTTATTAAAGGATTATTTAGCGCTCTCTTGCATTTAACGATGCTAGCCCACAAATTCTAATGGCAATATGTATCCTCTTTATCCTGAAATATGTGGATTTTTTCCGGCAATTACACTCAGAACATCAAATCCACGCAAATTTCCAGCTCAATTAGTGCGGACGACGTACACTTTTTGGATGACCGACCATTATTGGAGCGGGCAGTGCGCAATTTTATATCTTCTAGATTTCTATCGATGTATATTACAGATTTAAAGACACTCCACTGGTGGGTTCGAAAGCATTTTATTAGTTACATTGCGGTGGCTCAACGAACGTTTAGTAATGCAGACGGCAGTTAACAAAAAACCATAGCTAATGTGGGAGAGAGAAGTGGTAGGGGAGGGAGGGGGAGCGTTGACAGATAGTACTTTTTATGAACGGCCTGAATTGTTCAAAAGTAGATCTATAGATTGAAGAGGAGGGAGGATGAAGGAGTAGGTTACTATAAGGAATTGGCTATTTCTTTTCTCCGGCCTACATTATACCCACCCACCTCCCCTTCCACCCCCCCCCCCCCCCAACCACCTCTTCTCACCCCTTCTGTCCTCTCTTTCGCAAAGTGGATGAGGAAAAGAAATGATATCTGTTAATCTTTATGAATAAATATGTCTTGGTAGCTAGTTGTTGTGCGTTTTTTATTTTTTATAATGTAAGATTTATTCATCCGAACTTGACTAATAGCTATAAGCCAAGTGATCCAAAGAATGCACGAAAGGGGCGAAGGAGCCGGATTGATATCAGATACGCTGAGATAAACGCGCGACACAGAGAGAAGCGCCATCTACCAAGTCCATCACTGTGGCCTAATAACTTTAACGAGAAAACTCTCTTGATTTTTAGGTTATATCTATACTAAAGTGTTTATGAGATGCATAATTTCGAAAGAAAATAAAACCTCTGTAGATAAGTATTTCATACACTTATGTTCAGCTTTACCTTGCCCACTTTTTCGATGACAAAGTTGGGTCGAATTTTTAGTAGAAAGATTTCTAGAAACCTATGAGGTGAACCATCCTTTCCGTCCTCATCTTCTTCCGATCGTATGTTGGTTATTACTCACTCCGTGCACTGAGGCTTTCCTTGTTGTCGATGGTATAGTTCGTTATTTTCGTTACAGTCACCGAGTACACTGTTTCGAACACCATATATATGTATTTGTCGCATGTATATATATATATATATATATATATATATATATATATATATATATATATATATATATATATATATATATATATATATATATATATATATATATATATATATATATATATATACTTGCAACAAATACATGCAATATATCTGTATGCGTATATTTGAAGTTATAGCTGAAATGGCGAAGTGGGGTGAAGGAGATCCACGTTGGATTGTGGAGGAGCGTCCTGATACCGTCAACGTCAACAACTGGCATTGGTAGAACGCTTTAGGAACTTTGATTTTGTCTCGTTGAATCATTACAGCAAGGATTCCAAATAAAACATAATAATTAAACGAGAGAAAAGAGGGTTACGGAGCTGTAATTCATACATGGCAAGTATTAATTGGAGGGGATTCGAATTGCAGTGCAGTGCATGCATAAGAGCATATATGGCGGAGAAAGACGGTAATAATTTGATGGGCACCGTTTTCTTTCTTCTATTATAAGTCTTGAGGTTTGAGGATCTGTAAGAAAGTTCAGATATTATTCGAAGATTGGAACAGTGCAATATCTGGTAAAGATCCGCCATTTGCAGAGAAGGTTTTTCGATAGTAAGATAACTTCGAAATTTCCATCAATAATAGAAAATTGTTCACGTTTTATGCAAATTTGTTTAGTCATATGCCATGTCGTTATATCAGGCTAATGGTGACTATGATATTTTAGGTGCGAAAAGAATGCCACTCCATGGTCAAAAGAACGGCTCAGAGAGTTGTTGGAAGGTGGAACAGTCGAGAAAGGACCGATCGTTGTAAAGTTCACTAAGTTGAAGAAGATCGATGGTGAGGCGACTGCAAATAACCGTAAAGCGAAGTTAATTTTCCTCTTCGAGTGGAACATCGAACTGAAATTTACAGGTGAGCGGTTTTCAGATTTCTGAGATGTATCTTTATGCATCTGTATATTTGTTGATTATTTTATTGATGCGGATTCTTTACTTTTGCTACTCTGGTCCTCTTTTATAGGAGGGGAAATATAAGTATTTGCATGGTTGCTCTCCATGACCCTGATAAATGCGCAACCGGCCGGTTTGCGTTCGAAAAGACAAGTGCTGAATGTGACGTGTGATATCTTGCTGATCAAGGTGAAACAGGGGCCAGAGCGTTATGTCTTCGATGTCGTATGTGATCAGGCATAATTAGGAGTCCTTCATCGACTGAATGAAGTCGTAATATTTTTATTGTTATTATTATTAGTAACAGTGCTGTAATTGGTATTGATGATCAATTGTTATTATTATCACTATAACTGTCACCACTGATTCATTGTTGGTGAATAAAGCTGGCCAGGATCGAGAGATCGAATCCATTGCTGCTGCTCATCTCCGTCTTTCTTAACTCGGTACACGTATCATAGTAGCTTTCATTTTAGTGAAAGTAGCTGGATCAGATGTCGAATATGAAGGATATATTGAAATACCAAATTTGAGTGACGAGAATGAAGCCGATGAAGTTGACGTAAGTGTTTCTTAATTGGAGTTTTAATATGGCTAGGGGGTAGAGGAAGGGTAAGAGGTAGAAGTAGTATTATGGTCCTACCGAATGAGAATCATCGTCTAAGGATCTGTTTATTGGCAGTGGAGCCGCCAATGAACTTTCACCTCTAGCGGTACTCTTTTTTGTTGTTGTAATTCAAATTGCAATCCTTCAAAGTAATTTTTTTACTGGTTTTATTTAATTAGCAAATCCATTGTTTTTAGTAATTCCATCGGTTTGTTAGTTCCATTTTCAGTTATTCCTTTTCTGTGATGTTTTTTTTGGCTTCATTGCCTCCATCTTCTTTCTCATTATCGCTTCTCCTATTTGTTCATGAACGTCCTCTTAGATCAAGTCGATGGATTCTCATTGTTTTTGCTTTTCTAGTCGTACTTAAGTCCATTTTAAAGAGAGGATAAAGTGGGCCGAAGACTCACGCTGAACGGAAAGGTAAAAACCAACTTAGTCGTTATTATTTTCGATATTTGAAGTTGATTTGAAAGACATCAACCTTCTCTGATCGTTAATTTCACTGAATGTTGCAGGTAACGTTATCGTTAGAGACGATGGGACCACACGATGCTGAGATTCGTCATCTCTTCAATAACGAAGTGACGGCGTTCATTCGTAAACAGATGGCCGTTTACATTCGTGAATTGAAAGAGGAATTTAGTAAGGGTCTCATATTACCCACTGATCCTACTAGACGACAGGTGCTCAGTAAGGGGAAAACGAATATTGCACATACAACGGTCGATAAAAAAACTTTCCAGAATCACGTAAGTTTATTGTTGGCTGATTATTTGTGGAAAGGTTCTTTCAGTTTTTCAGTTCAGCTTTTTCTGCTTCGTATTAATGAAGTGGAATATTTTGCAAACGATTTGAGGTGTTTATTCGATATTTTAAAATGGTTTATTGGATGGGCGATTTTTCAGGATTCGAGTGTTGTGAAAATTTAACTTCCGCCAATAGAGATTATGTTTGATGGAATTTTTTCACCGTCCTCCGTCGAGTTAGATGTGATGGTGGCCAATCTTTGGTTTAGATCTTAGTAGATTTGGATTTTAAAGAGATTTTCTTATGAGAATAAAGCAGTGCAAAAATGATGTTTTCGGCTTATTTACTAAGAGGTTATCGTTGTTTATAAGGACACTAGAGGTTATATGAATACTGGTCAAACCATTTGTATAATAACCACTTCAAGGCCACGTAGGTGATGTATGCACGGGTTTTTTTGGTGCCAATAGAGTTCAACGATTGAAAGGTTGAGTTCCTACTGGAAAATGCACCGACGTTACAATAATGTTGATGTCGAAATTGCTTTGAACAGTGTTAGGTATTTCCTTTACTTCCTACCTATGTCGATTAGACGCATACGTTCGTTGTAGGTGAGCCATAGGGCTTGTGTGTGAGTGCATCCGATTAGTGTGGGGTTTATTGGTTTGAAAAAAGCGGATAAAACCGAGAATTGTGTTACTGAAGTCATCAGCGGTGTGATGATGATTTTTTCAGTGCTAAGGTAACCTGAAGGAAAGGGTTAGGGGAGGGGAGTAATAGGAAAGGGAACGGAGTGACAGAAGGAGATAACAGCATTCTTTCGCCGCTCTGCTTCTTATTGGCAGGAATGCTGATAGATCCGTTCCTAATTACTTAGCCTCTTTTTCTGCGGTACTAGTAACAGTTTGGGTGCACTTTTGTCTAAACTAATAATTAAACTCTACGAAATGAGCTCTAAGTCTATGTGGCAATTAAGGGTGTCATCCGTGAGTTGCTTTTAAGCAACAAATTTTTGTCATTTGTTATCGTCAGTTATGCTTTTGATTGACATAACGAGGGGGTAAAAGGATGACGCAACAGGGCATATTTTGATGGCGGTGGAAGGGATCGATTCAATCATAGAGAGATGGTATATCCTCTTTAAAGGGGACAGAGGGACATTCTAGCTTTGCTTAAACAACTGGTTATACTAAATAGGACTGTTTTGGTCGCATGTGATATCAAGCAGCTATTTTGGTCTTTCCGGTGGCGAAATCCGGACCAGTGGCCACGGTGAGAGATTGAAGATTCAATGTACGCTGACTGTTTAAACTCCCGATTGGATAATTGCGAATATGGATGGTATAGTTGGCGAGGGGCTAGTTGATTTGGTCTCTGCCACTTTGACCGTAACTAAAAGGTGAAATAACGGACGGTTGTTCTACTAAACGATGCGAGGATGATGGGAATAATTTTGCGCAGTTCTTATCGGTGATAAGGATGAATTTTTTCAACGCGAAGATTTTTTAGGTGGTTACATCAAGCAAAAAGGAGACCGCAACTTCTCATATAGCCGGTAATTTTTCAATTCGTTATGATTTAAAAATATCGTTATTTAGAAATTTGGTTTCCATTTCCTTTGAAATATTTCAAGAGTAGCAATTGTGAGTTGAAGCGTTCTAATTGGAGAATTTAAAGTATCGTTGAAGGGGGAGATATTGGCTTTAGCGTTAGAGTATCGCTTGAAGATGATGTTAATTGATGTTTCGAGGACTGCTTCTTGCTAAGTTGCTATAGTGATCAGTTCTCGGTAGGTAAATGCGCGTACTTTGACTTTTGATAATCGGTGAAGTGGTCAGCCTTTGAGGACGTCTTTCTGTAAATTTTTCTGGCAAATATTCGCATCAGCATTGTTTTAAACTGAAATACAGTAAGAAGTTTTGACGTTTAACCTATCATTTGGTCATTCATGTCATGTGACATTTGCGCCGTGACGATATCTTTCGTCATGTTATAAAGCTTAAGGTGCGAATATCGATAAATGTAGCGCGAAGTAAGCTTGAGTTAACGAGAGTAGCATGTTCATTATTACCTATAATAAACGCTATTGCAGCGGGAGATGTTGAAGTGAAGTCCATTTCGCTGTCAGAGAACTTTAAAGTGCAACCCGATCGACTGTGGGAAGTTCTGACTGACCTTGAGGTTATTCATTTGCTTTCTTAGAGTTATAACGTGATATTTTAAGCGGCCGCCCGCAGAAATATAATAAGTATGAAGACTAGAGCAGCGACCGGAGAAGATGGAGTGGATTCATCGAAGAAAGGAGAGGGGTCTTAATTTAGGGAGGACGTTGGATGACTGTTCCGAAGAATCAACGGTAGTAGGAGGTCTTTCCGAGCGTGAAAGCAAATACTTAATTTTTATTTTCCTTGCAGTATCCTTCAAGCAAATTTGAAACGAAGAGATACTGAGAATTTCGTAATGTTTTAGTGCGGAGATGAAATGCATGACAAAATTCGTTTATAGTTACTTGCTGATGACGATATTAAATGGGCGTTGTGTTGGGTATTCTTTGAACATTTTCGTTATGTCTTTTGCAGAGGTTTATGCTGCTTTATTGTTATTTGTATGTTATGGTCTAGAAATGAGAGAAGTGGGAAGAGGTTTGAACATTTTACCAAAGGAAATATGAGGAAAAGTTGTAATTAGGCCTAAGAAGATTTATACCTCAGGTCTGTTGTCGATACGCAATTCTCCACAAGCTTGATCCGATAATATTTTGTTTCTTGCAGTTGGTGAAGAAGTGGTCCAATGGTAATGCTAGTTTTGATCTCCGTCCGGATGGTGAATTCGCGTTATTCAATTCGATGGTCACCGGATCGTTCCTTCGTGTTGTGAGTTTCGAATTTATTCCATCTTGTTGAAGTTAGTTTGCTGAAAAATATAATAAATGGTACCTTATGGGTAAATTTTAGAGATTAAAGTCTCTTCCTACGTATTGTCATTAAAGGTGAAGAATTTAAATTTAGTTAATATGCAATGGGATCTTATAGAATTAGCGATCCTTGTTTAAGCTTTTAAGTTGATTTTTTTGGGCACATACCATAATTTGTTCCTTATTTGATAGTTTTGCCTCCCATTCATGTCGCTTAGCTAAGATGTTAAATGTCTGCTTAAAAGAGCATTATATGGTGACAAACGTTCCGGATGACCATGAGCTGAGCCTTGAATCTGATTAAGAGGTCCGACGAGATTCGGGAAAAAGATGTGTGAGCTTAATGGATCACCGCGGTGAGAAGAGAGAGGGACTGGGAATGCTATAAATTGAGGAGTTCCGAAGCGGAGTTACCACCTGCTGTGTACCTAAAATTTTTTCGCAGATGTATTACCGAGGGCAGGGACTGATGGAGAAAATTTATATTTTGTCGGTTTCTTAGAACGATACGTGGCAACGATTGAGGCGTTTTCGAAGTTCGGCACTTTGAGTTATCATGTTCTTTTTTTTAAATCGACAGTTTCCTCCTCCAGCATATCTTCGTGTGGAGAGAGGTTGGGGGGAGGGGGGGGGGGGTGATGGCTGGGAGCTACAGAGAGAGAGAAAAGCTTGGTTTTATGCTATTTGCTTACAAGTCTCCCTTCCTACCGAAGACTAGCGAATGTTCTGACCGACCGCTGTGTAGAATTCAAAGGGTTCATGCCAGGATTGAAGAATATTTGTTAGCGAACTCTATGGATATTATTATAGATCTCTGTAAAGATGCAGCCGACAGTATTGGCAACATTCTTCGCCTTGTCATAGGGTTTACAGATTTTTTGCTCGTCGTAATGAAATCGGATGAGTTCCCCTTTTGCGATTGAATGATTCTTTTAAAAAAATCAAATCAGCTCCGTTTGAAGGAAGCGATCATTGCCTTCAAAGTTTCTAGTTGAGCATATTTGCAGAAGCAAAACAAAGAGCTTGATATGAAGTGGCGCTTGAAGAGCTATCCGTCTGAACATTATGCGAATGTACGCTTCATTCTTGAAGATGAGGTGAGTGAAAAAGCTGTGATGTTTTTTCCCTTAGATAAGATGGATTATTTGATAGGTGTTAGAATTTTCGTGATACAGTTTAATTGAAATCAGCAGCCGATATTGTTGTGCGCAGAAAACGATCGTCGATTATGAAGAGAAGATGGTCACAGCGTCCGTTATTATTGGGATAGCGAATATTTCCATTCGGGAATGTGACTAGTTTCTGTAAGGTAAAGAATTTGTCCCTTTTATATAATGTCGGAATATTGTTTTTCAAATTCTTTCTTTTTTAAATTCACTTTTGTGCAGAGATTTTTTGCAATGCCCTTTTCCGATTATTGTGAATATTTGGATGAACTATTTGTAGCTGGTTTATTTTCAGCAATAATTTCTTCACGAAGTGTTGAAGTTCTAAGATTTGGAAGGATGTGATATTTTTTAATAGTTAAGACGCTTATAATTGTGAGATTTTTCTAGGGTGATAGCACGAAGTTAAACGTTGAAGCTAGCGGTGTACCATGCGCTCAAGCTGATGATACCGAGAACGGCATTCGTCGATTCTATCTTCAAAGTATTAGCAGAACGTTCGGTTTTGGTGCACACATCTTCTAAATATGGAAACTTGAAAAGAGCTGTGTGCGTGCACTGGTAAACTCAATCTCGATTATGATATTCCTTCATCACAGGTGTTAAATTTTCCTCCAATAGATGAAATCCACCTTGCAAGAGAGAATTGTTATGGCTGCAAAGGCATAAGTTAATGAGAGGTCATCCGTTAGTAGTATCGAAGAATGAGGGGAAAAGGGAGTGATGAATGGCTCTACTGATTTTTTTAAAAGTTGAGGGAATAGCGAATAACTGGGCCGAATGTCTTCGGAAGGGTGAGGAGTGAAGGCGAGGGATGAATTATTGGGCAGAAGGTTTTATTCTTGCAAGAATTGAATGCGTTCATGGTGTTTTTTGATGGACTTTATTGGGTTGCTGTGCAAGAAGTGTACGCAGAAATTATTTAAGGCTTCATTATCGTTTGGCGGTGGAGAGGTTTGTATGCTTTGATTATTTACTATTTGGTGAACTTTTCGTTTTCGTCCATCCTCTTTCACTTCTCGCCGCTTCACCTTCCATCTCTCCTCCCTCGGCTTGACGTTCCATCTATTTTCATGAACTGTTTGATTTCTTTTCTGCATCGATGGCATTCAATCATGCAAATCTGTTGAATTTCCGTAAATGAATGAGTGTTTGTGGAGTGTTGTGTTTTTATAATTGTCCTGGTAATGTCATTCCTTTCTTTTTCATCGAACTGACTTCAGTATCATTGAGGAATGAAGAGGTTTTTTATCGGAAACTCCATTCTACTTAGTTGAACGAATTTATATAAAATGCTGAGACATTTAACGTTCACCTGAAAAATGGTCAGTTTTGCGTTATGCTTATTGTATTCACATTTATATTTTGCATATAGCACTTAGTTTGCTCGAAATAGTTGCATAATTGCTACGATTTCATAGTGGATCGCCCGATAAACACATTTATTTAAGACTTTTCGATACTGGAAGGTGCAGGGAGGAGAGCGTCTGTTTATTGTTCATGAAATAAAAAATACTGCAGAGAGTCACAGTGTGCAATTTTTGCATTTTAATTACCTGATGAATCGGTTTTCCGGTTTACTGGTCAGGAAGACTCAATAGCAGGAATGTCGGAAAGCTTTATATTTTCTCTATTTTGAACATCGTTCGTAGAAGTCTGCGTAGGATGCTATAATCGTTAGCGTAGCATTTACTTTGATATTTATTATTTTTAAAATTTAAATATAAACCTTTGAAATCCAACGAAAGATCGCAAATAAGAGTTAAGACGGTACAGATTTTACGCTACATTTAAGTATCTAAGTGGTTTTCGAGTCGTTTATTGCGATGGTTCACAAATTACAACTATCACTGAGAAGGGTATGAGCTATAGTTGTCGCATTTAGAAGAAAGACAGGTAGATAGACGTGCAGGCAAGAAAACGCAGTCGAAAACTTATTGTGCAACAATAAGAAAAACAAGGAACATTGCAAAAACAGGTGATGTCCTCGCAGCAGAGGTAATTAATTAATGCGATGGTTTCAAGAGAGGATAATAATGGAGTGCATATGAAGAAATAGTAAAAAGTATCATTTAAGGAGGTGAAAGTTCGTTTCAAATGGTTAACTTCTGTGACAATTACGCCGCCGTATAAAATATAGAAATGGCGTTCGAAAATCGATAGCTAAATATATCGAAGAAATCGACGACATAGCATGAATTTATGGGCATAGACGTAAGAAGAAAATTATGACAAAGGACAATAAGTAGTTTTTTTTTTCAGTGGATTATATAAATTTTTAACAAAAAAAAGGAAAAATCATGATATATATGAGTAAAGCATCAAATAAAGGGCGAAATTAGCCGGAAGTCATTGGATTGCGGTTGAAGATGACATGAAAATAACTAAATGGGTTGATTGTGACATAAGTACTCGTTGTTTTGGACGATATATTAAGGCTCATAAATTGAACAGGTTGGAATTTTATATGTTATCAGAAAGAAACTTCAAAGGCATCTCATCTTGAGCAGTTAAAAGTTCGAGTGTACAGTTCGAGTGTAAAAGTTCGAGTGTATAGTTCGAGTGTTTAGGTGTAGAGCAAGAAGAATGGCTACAGTATATAGTCGAAATAATAGATAAAATGAAATTTTGCAAATTGACCTCTAATATTCCCATAAACGATTTTAAATTTGGCGTTCATATTTATCTCAATTAGTCGCAACTCTATGGGCATTAGGTATGGCATATGGCACTCCTAATCGTATAGTATATGTCCTTCAACTCGACGATGAGTATCGCCGAAGCGCGATCATCCTTGACATTGCTCGCCTTTTAGCACTGCTCTATTTCTATAAATGTGTGAAGGTGAATGCCAGTGATTCGTTTTTATATTCTTTAAATTACGTCGGAAAATGTTTTCTACAAATTTTTCTTTATAATATTGCATTTATATATATACAATGCAGCATATTATAAATAAGTATATAATAAATATAATAAGTATATATGTACTTATTTTTGTATATTTATTTTCCGAATTTATTGTATTGTTTTGTTTATAGGTAACTGAACGGCAAATATAAAATGCAACTGAAAAATTTTGTTAGTTGCGTAACAGTGGCGAATATTTTAAAGGTAATTTTGTTATTTTCAGTTTTTCGATGGTAATATTTAACTCATAATGATGACCACAAAAAAGCACAATTGCATCTTTGATCTTTCTTTTAAAGAAAATTGCAAAATTTGGCTTCATTTATTAGTTAGGTGACATTTTTGAGCGATCAACTATCTTTTTCGTCTCTATCCTTATTTTTTATGTTCTATGAATATGGAATGCATCTATCGTATCACCTCAAATAGAAACCCATTTAAGTGGAGAAATTGAAGTATTAAATTTAATATAAATCAAATTAATTTCTAATAAAAATTAATAATTCAATAAATAAAAAGCTATAGAATAGAAAACAAATAGAACTCCTTTCAATAATCATCACAATTTTAATATATACGTATCGGTGATATATTCGAAAGGAAACGAGCGATATGCATCACTCGCCGCTGGAACGGTTGAAATTTTCCTCTTTTTTCTTTGGTAGAACTAAGAATTTATGATGAAAAAATTTCATATAGAGCTTGATTGATTCAAAGAGTTCCAAATTACTTCCGGTTATCCATGCTTATCTCTCCATTTTATCCTTTATCTTCTGGCTACATATATTATATATATTTGTAAATTGCTTAGTTATGTTGAGATATTTTAGAGTGGCGGATTCAATGATAAATATCGATTGATTGATTGCACCAGTCGAACAGGGCTAAGATCAAATCATAAAGAATATAAGGAACTATTTTATGGAAAATTCGATCAATTAATCGCCGCAGAGACCAGGTACTGTTTCAGTATGAACGGTGATTTGACTACCTAGAGGTGTTGAGAGGCGAATATAAACCAGATGAAAGCATTTACAGTTATTTCATTGCTGAACATTTGTGATCTTTGTTCGACTTTCACAGAACTCTGCTGTAAAAATGGTTTACTGATAAATGATCAAGGAAATGTTCAATTTTAGCATTTACCTGGATGTGTATTACCTGTCGAACCATTTATTCGCTAATGATCTGCGCCATGAACGGGAGCGAATTTAAAATCGAAAAAGAAAAATTAATGCAAAAAAATTGCTCGTTTATACGCTTGCAATATTCTTTTTTCTTTTATTATGACTAATAATAGTAATTGTTAGTGTTTATATTTGTTTGATGGTATCAAATAATGATGATATCAGATGATCTTTATTTGTTTTTTCCACACAGCTAATAGCTATGAGAGAGAAAGGGATAGAGTAAAGGTTACGGCCTACTTAATGACAAAAACGAAGCATGAACACCATTGTGCTTTAGCCGTGAAAGCAGTATCCGAGATTGAATGAATAGTTAATATTGGCTTTAGGCAGAAAAAAGAGTACATGAAATGTCATATTCCGGAAGCAGTACATATGGATTTTCATATTGCCACATATCCGAGTGAATATTCACCGTGTGCGCTCTATCCACCGAGAATTTTTCAACATTACGCTCGATTATTAGGTATAAATATTGATCATCATCTTATATTTTATGGACGTGGTGCACTTAGTGGTATGTTGGTGCCATCAGCAATCGCTTGGATTTTTAAAGTAAATTTTATTTTGTTTGTTTATTCGATGTTTTTTTTTTCAAACGTTTTCGAATATCTTTGATATAAAATTGAATTTATTTTGATGAATATAGTTATTTTTATTTTAGATTTGTAAGGGTTTCTTTTGAATTTCAGATTGTTGTACTTGGAAATTGCAATATTTATGAGAAAAGGACAAAGTTTTCAATCACATCTTAATTACTGTTCCCTATAAAACTTTTTCCCTCATTGTACCTCATCAGCCATTTTTCCACTTCATCTCATTAAACTCTTTCTACCTGTCCATTCTTTCCTGGTCGCAACTATTTCTTGCCTTCAAGCCATGTTTCCAATACGTCCAATAAGTCCAGCAATAGTCCTCGTTACGAACACAAAAGATGATCGATGGAGAGAACACGTGTATATGGAAATGAAATCGTATATGTTCAAAAATTAACGTATATATATGGCTAATTGTTCAGGAGTACCAATATATAATCGATTACGAAAACAGGTGTATTATATGAATACATTAGCTGCATATCCTTTTTTTCCTCGCCATCATTGATAACAGTAAATAACTTAAAATTACTCACTGTTGAATAGTGATATGCATTAATGAGTTTTTCATAATAGAATCAAACTTGAATTGTTGAGAAGTTTTTACTTCATTTATTTTTAATTAATGTTTATTTTTAGTGTTATGGTCATGATCGGGTGTCAGTGTTGGATGGTGGTTTTCGGTGTTGGGAGCATGAGATTGGTGAAGTTACCGATCGGCTTCCTACTATTAAGGTATATGAAGCTTTCATCTCACTTACTTGAAATTTATTATGAATGGTATGAGTGGTAAATTTTGTATTGGCGACTATCTCTAGAGGCTATATTAATTCTCAGTCACAGCTTAAAATTAGAGAAAATTAAACTATGTTTTATTTTTTAAAAAAATTAAATAAATATTCAATTTTTATAATATTTTAAGCATGGCAATTGGAAAGCATCTGATATCCGCAAAAATCGTGCTGTGACTTTCGATGAATTGATTGCAAGGGACGCTTCGGGGCTTAATTTGTTCGATAAAATCGATGCGGTAATTTTTGTTTCCTTGCAGGTTTTTTTTCCATTTCTCGATAGAGCTCAGTTGATGCTGTTTTATTGATAGGCTATAGTAGGAAGCGAAAGGTGGCGGATTTCAAATCAACGTAACTATAATTAGGCAGGTGCAGTGATTTCATGCTTTAAAATTCTAGTGAATCAAACGTAACTTTCCATATTTTCCTGGAAGGTACGCCTAATCTCTCTCTTCCGCACTTCCTCTCTCTGCTTCTATTCTTCAGTCAAGTTGAAGTTCACTATATACGATGATGTGGAATTGACGTCATTATATTAGTATGTTGAAAAAAAAAACAGTTGTGAGCCATTTAGTTTTTGAATTTTCAGGTGAACTTTCTTGATGCTCGAATAAGAGGTCAATTTGAGGGTACTGAACCTACGGGGCTTGACCATCATAGTGAGTTTCCAATTTCTTTTTCACACAATTTCTCGGTGATTTAATTTTTTATTGGCGAACTTATCGACCGGAATATAAATCCCTGAGACCATTGAGTACATAACGTTGAATGCGCTTTTCTGGATAACTATTATCTTACTAATTACGATGAAATCGAGGATAATTTAGAGATTTGCAAAAGGGCAAAAGTATTTTTTGATGCTTAAAGGCTCGTTAAGGTCTTTTGAGTAATATTAATGCAATTCATGGTATGAAAATCAAATTAACAATGATTAATTAGCTTAACGTAACGTTTGAACTAAAACAAAAAGTCTTTTTTTAGATTTTTATTATGTTTATTTCTAAGGTTTCATTTAATCTGATATTGATGGAAAAATTATTTCACAATATACATATTAAGGGGGAAATATGTGAATTTTATTTAAAGAATTTACTGCTATTTTCGATTATATTTCAGTAAAGTTATGGAACTTCTATGATAGTTATATAGAAAAATTAAAATGCACTACTAAAATAGAAAATTAACTTTAATAACGAAATAATATGAGAAAATTTTTTGTGAAAAATATTTCGAGTTTAATGATCGAATAATTAATATCATTTTTAATAATTGATAAAATTTAGTAGAAATTACTCGAGTTGGACAGTTGAAAATATGAGAGTTCTAGTTAATTTGGATAGTATATCGTGGAATGTATTATCGAGAATATCTACGGTTTTCGTCTTTCTCATTCATCGATACGTTTATTGCATTAAATAAATGTTTGAACTTATTAGGATAGGAGGATTTCGAACGGTTAAGTTGTCACATATGAGAAAATATCAAATAATTCAAGATATCACTCATTGTTGAGGATCGCTTAGATATTCGGAAAAATGCGCTTCTTGTCACCCCCCCCCCCCCCCCCCCCTCCCCTTTTCTTTTGTTGTTTTTTTAAACCTAAGCGAGATTTTACTTTATTTTCTTTGGAGTGAATTACATTCATTTTTAATCTTTTAGAGTATTAATAACAATTATTATAGTTAATATGTAATACTGCATAGGACGAACATTGATCAATATCTTGTCGGTAAACATGGGACGTTATTTATAGAGGTGAAAGGATCTCATATAGGAGGCGCACGCAACGCTCCAGTTGTAGAAGTAGTTTCCAACGAAGGTACTCTAAAACCGGCGAGTGAGATTCGAAAATGTAAGTTTTTTTTTTGTAATTTGACCGTTTTTTTAAAACTTTAATATTTATTTCTTCCAAGTTCGACATTAATAATTATTTATACACATATTGAGGGTGTTATGTATGTGCATATATATTTGTCTGTCTGTTATCCTGTCGATTCGACGAATTCATTTCGGGAACCACTAAAGCTTGAGTTATAATATTTAATATACATATTGCAGATCGTAGGGATGAGGCTTCTCACTTTGTGATTTATATTGTTTCATCACTTTAGAGGAGAATTTTGAGCGTTCAGAAACGAAAAGAAACTTTAATTTCCTTTGGTCTTTTTATCAATTTTACGTACATCCCGGCTAATAAAAAAACAAAGCTTTTGTGGGAGATTTTTATGAACGATCGAACTTATGGAAATATAAAGGCTTAATTTTACATGTTCGACTTTTTTACTCGTTCATTAGCGAAACTGTTGTTCGAGTGAATGGGGTACAAAAAAAGCGCAAATTGTGCCACCTAATCTGGCGCACTTCCCCACTTCTCTTCTTTTATTTTTTTATGAGATTGCTTGCTGTTGCAGTTTATAGTCGTAAGTGATTGATATTCTCTACTTATCGTATCAACACTATTTTAGGGATTGAAGAATGCGGCTTTGAGAAAGGAAAACCAATAATAACGTCATGCAACAGAGGTGTTCAAGCATCTTTATTAGCGATGGTGCTCGAATATGTTGATGAAACGCTGAAACCTCGTGTATATCATGGTTCGTTAAAAGAGCTCCAAGTGCGTGATCCAGAAAGAATTTCTTCAGGTCATGCTTTCATTCAATGAAGTTCATGCAATATTCTCCTCGCCAATTCGGAAAATATTAGCAGCCTTTGATACGCTAGTAAAATGTGGATTCTTTACAATACAATAACTCATCCGGAATTCGGTTTCATTGTTGTTTTTTTTTTTGAGAAATATTTTTCCTTATTTTGAAATTTTTTATGTTTACATATGGACCGTCATTAAAATTTACATTTTGCGAGGATTCTTACCTCTCAAATCTCTTCAGTTTTTTTACCTCGTTTCACCTTCAATCCATATTTCTCAGTTGTTTTTATACCTCACTTTCTTCAGTTTTTCATTCCTTTTTTATCTATTTTCGATAATACGATGAATGTATCAATAAAATACTAAAATGTTTTTTAATGTATTTGATGGGAAATTCGTTTTACATTACTATATTACTATAAATATTATTGAGTAAGGTGTGAAAATATTACTAAGCAGCGAAAATTAGTTTCATAATTTGCGACGTTTCCTATAAAATTATTCGCTTTCATCTCGAATGTATATGAAACATCTCACTATTATTCAGATCTTCTTTTTCATGGTATTTCTTTGTATCTGCAAAAAACATTTATTATCGTTGTTTATATCAGCGACTACCTTTGCAATGATAATGCTCCTCTATGTCCTAAGAAAGAAATAAATCCTCTTCATTTTCAATATTCCAGAATCCTTTTATATTTGCTATTTCATGTGGAAGGTGATATTCAGCTAACTGTGCTCTTCCTGTTTTTGTTCATGGAATGATTTTAGTTGATGAGAAGTTAGCCGAGAGTGGGGATATTTTGCATTTATGTATGCGAACGAAATTTCAACTTTCTGGATTATTTTCTGTTTAATGTACTATGGGAAATTTGAATTAAGAAATAGTCTTACAGAAGCTGCTGAGTTTTTCATTTTTAGATTCTATTTTCAGTTAGTACAGATAGAAGCGTCTATTGAATTAGCTCATTTAAACATCTCTTCAGCATCAATAATATTTTATCGAAAATTCAGCATTATTTGATAGTTTTGCTCCACTCGTTTAATTCTTTAAAGTGTTTTTATATCGCAGTACTTTTCTTCTCTAAATTTTATTTGCAATGTTTTGCTTTTTTTAAAGGTTTTATTTTGCTTGAGCGATATTATTTTAACTTATTGGCATGTCATACGTTGTATTTTCGATACTGTGAAATCTTTTTTTATCTTTTCCTTGAAATTAAACCATAGATGATTCAATTTGGAGAAACGTTCTTCAATGAGGGGCATTATTTTCAACGGAAAATATATTTCTTTATCATTTCATCTTCATCACCTTCAACGAAATCAACATTACCTTTACCTCTAATTTGCTATTGCTGTCGTCATTTTTCGTTTCATGTTCCATGAATTTATGTTTCAGATATATTTTAAAGTTCTAGAATATGAAAATATCAATTTCTTTGATTCGACGGAAGCGATTTCAATCGCTGATACTCGTTAGATTCATATATTTTTTATTCTATACTTATGCTTTCATATGTTTTTCTCCTTTATAAGCTATTTGAAGTTTCATTTATTTACTCTTTTTATTCATTCGTTTTCATATGGCCTTTTTTTCTCATTAAGAGGAAGGCCTTTTTTCTCTCATTTTTCTCTCGTTTTTTTCCCTTGGTGCTCATAAAATTTTTATTGAATGAATTTTTTGCTTGTTTTCTTTGTTTGAGAGTGCAATCACATATTTAGCATAACCTGAATAAGTTTTCCACCTAAGAAAACCACTTAATCATTCCCAGTCGGACTTCTGTAGCAGCAAATGGAAAATCCGATATATTTGAAGAGATCTAATGCTAGCTAGAATCCGGCCACAGGAAAATTAATTGAAAATTAATCGTTCGCTTATTGAATTTTTCTCTGCACGAAGAAATTTTTCCACATCGCTAATAATATTTTATACGACGATTGAGATATGGGAAAAATTCAAGGAGTTTATATACGATTATCGAACCTAATAAAAGGAATCATAAATTTGCATTTAATGCCAAGATAAGGCAGTTGGTAAGGCAGTTGGTTTAATTCGCACTTTGTCAAGTTCCATCGGGAGATAAGGCAGTTGGTTTAATTCGCACTTTGTCAAGTTCCATCGGGAGATAAGGCAGTTGGTTTAATTCGCACTTTGTCAAGTCGCAATTAAGGTGATTACGTTAATTAAAGATTCGAAATTACAAAGAAAACTCCAACAGTAATCCTTTCCCCTATAAGGTACGCTAGACTGGTACTAAATTTATTCGTATCGGGTGGGAACCGGGGAAGAGATTGCTAATATAGAATTCTTTTTATTACAGTATTTTATCTTTAGAAACACTGGAATTTCTTATCAAATAAAAATCTCGAAAATAAAAAGGAGGTTAAGGGGAACAGGAAGGACTTTATCGACAAGCTGCAGATTGTGAGTATTACGGAACGGATTCGGCGAAATGTGGTTTGTTTGTTTAAAGTGGTTGAAATTCTGTTGCACAGGAAGCAATGCAGCAATGACTTCCCATATTCTTTGATTAATTTCACTTAATGATTTAGTAATCTTTCTTTCTCATCATCAGATTGACTTCTGAGATGAGAATTTTCACATTTTTCAATGAAAATTTATTTCCCATTTCTTCTCCTTTCGGGAATTATTGCTTTATTTTCGTTAAATATATTCAGCTAAACTTTAATTCAGCTAAAAAGAAAATCAAAAAATATTAGCTGCGGGAATTTTATGTTAAATTTGCGGTTATTTTTCATTGCTATCGAATGCGTCAATAAAATAGATCGCTAGCTTCGTAAACGTTCCCGTAGTGAATTCCTTTCATGCGCTTATCGCGTAGCACGATGTGACACCAGCATACAGTCGGCTGTCACAGCATAACAAATGTTCGATACAGTTGATATTGCGTTTATTTGTTGAAATATTCGAAAATATTTACGTTTTCTGTTTGATAAGATGCAAATCGATTGAGGAATTATCTTTTCTGAAGTACTTTAGGTGATCGACTTCATGAAGGAAGTGGTTGTCGGAAATTACCGTGAGAAAAACAATCAAATTACAGGATAATTTGATGTTGTTAACTGCTAGTTCATCATATCTTGGCAGTGCAGACGTGATTAGATTGCTCGGATCTTCAGAAATAGTCCCATAAAGTCGCTTAAGTTAATCCATTAGAATATTTTTATTCACAAATTAGTTTTTCTTATTTTCCAGTAATTTGAAAAAGTATCGATTATTTAGATGAAATGTTTGCACCCAATTTCATGGATTTATTTTTTAAAAAGAACTGCTTTTTCAAATTTTATTTATAATGATTTCAAGAAGGAGGAGAAAACTTTTCGAGAAGTCGTTCATAATTTATTTCATTCTGAATATTTACTTGAATCGACGAAGCATTCGTCACCGATAAATGTCTTTTAATGTCATTACTACCCCCTTTTAGGCGAAGTTATGAGGTTGCATGAAGGTGAGGGCGTGCGCTCGCCTCCTGCCCATCGGATACTAACGAGTCGATTCATCATTGTTCCATGCTGCTTGCCCCACCGAAATAAATGAATAAATAGCCTCATATAAGCCTGATATATATATATATATATATATATATATATATATATATATATATATATATATATATATATATAACAGGGTTATATGAGCGCTTCAGTAGAATAACTTAAGCATTGCATTATGTGAAAGTTTGCTTCAGTAATCCGACGTTTCCTTTGAATGATATAAGCGGCGATCGCCTCGTTAATTCATATGTCAATAACGTTTTATGACTGCTAAACAAAATGTTATTCAGTGAACGTCGTTCCCACTAGAAGAAAGAAACTTTGAATGAACATTTCAGCTTTTCTCATCACAAAGTATTTTAGTTTAGAATAAATTTAAAATTCTAAAAGATAGACTACTTAACAAACTATTTTCACGTTCACTTTAAAGTATTCGTTTCACGAGAGTTTTTTTTTGTTGGCATATTAATCGCTAATTCCAAATGTATTATTGTTTACTTTTAAGGTTATTTATAATGTTTATACGCATTATCGGTTAGATTTTCTTCACTTCATAATTCTTTTAATGAAAAATTCATAGCATAAAGATTAAGAGATTTTTTACAGCTTACATAGATTTAGAATGGAGATCCACGTTGAGCTAATGTAAATTTTGAATATCTTCTTCAAAGTCTATCATATTGCTTTCACCTAAAAAACTTTCGATATTTTCCTTTTGCACTTTTGGATAGCGCCAAACTGACCATCTGAGATACAACGTGGTATGACTCCAATACCGCCCATTAGTACCGAGATCATACGAATATGCAATGCAGTGAACATCATCATTAAGTGTGCAAAAATTGCAGTTTTGGAGAGCCATAAACTGATCATCTGAGATACATTGCGGTATCATTCCAATACACTTCAATAGGATCAAAATCACAGGAATGAGTAATGCAGTGAACATCATTAAATGTGTACGAATTGCAGTTTTAAAGAGCCGCAAACTGGCCATCCTAGGACACATTGTGGTATCATTCCAATACCGACCAATAGTACCTTAAGCTTCTTTTTCTGTCAGTGAAACTTTATCGTTGAAAATTGTCTTATTTCATCAATAAACCGATTTTAAATTAAATTCAAATTAAATTCCGTTCGCTTGGTGCTATCATTTCATCTAAATAATATTCCCCATCCTCGTAATCGCAATAAACAAAGTTATCAAAACTGTGCTCACTTCCGTGCATCATTTCACACACGTTGTCGATGTTAAACCTTCAAATTACAGCATCGTACTCAATTCATAACGCATATGCAATAATAACACGTTGTGCATCATTGCATATAGGGGACAATTCCACTCATCGTTAATGTATTGGCAATAAATTTCTGCCCCAAAAATACATCACTCATTTTAATATCAAATTTTGCATTTTTTTAACAACTATGAAAAATATTGGATAGAAAAATAAATGAAATTGGTTCTCATTTATGATATCAGATAAATTGCCCATATACTAAAATCGAATGCGAATTAATTTATTATTCCAACTAATTGCCATATGTATATTTGAAATTTAAGGAAGAAAAATTAGGACTTCATCGAATAGTGGATAATAAAATACTTCAAGTTGAAAGCGTTTAAAATTTCAGTTTGAACTTTATCGTGATAATGATTTCAAAATACGATTCATTGCAATAGAATGTCAGATTTTTCTTGCACTAAATAGATGTTTACAATAGTAGATGATTATTAAGATAAGTGGACGCTAATGTTTGGCATATAAAATTCCCACAAAGATAGTTTAAGGTATATGTCTATCTATAGGAATCACACATGATAGAATAACGCTGAAAATTTCTTTATATCCAGAATAATTTATAGTTGAGGTGAATCTTATTACATGATTTTTTTACTACCGTAATAATGGTTTAATTCCCCCTCCCCCCTCAGCCGTTTATACTAGTTGCTCATGATACAATAACTGCTATGTCTTTAAGCAGTATTATTTCAGTGATTCGACCCATAATGGTTTATTGCAAGATCGCCTATTCAAATGCTTTATATTATTCAGTGGAAGTGCTCCAACATTTTTTAAAATCACTTTAAACTGAAATCTCCTTGTCATTTACGGATCGTCACACCAACATCCTTACCGAGTTGTCGAGTATGAAAATCGGCAGTAATTTTTGATGATATTGCCCAGTAAAGGAATTATGAGTGTCGTGAGGAAGTTGATGGCGCATATGTGCACTATGTCGCATCACTTCAACGTTTCTTGACTGTCGTCTCCGACGCTGACCCGATCGGTTCATGCTTGGATGTTTGTATCCGAATGATTCCCCACTCCATTAAACACATCTCAGTGAATAAGGCCGCATCGACACCTTGTTAGGAGATAACCTGTTTTATAGCAAGTTGAACGCATTTCTTCAAATAAAGGAAACGTGAAATATCGTCGTTCCGTTTGTGCCCGTTGGGTAAGTCATGTCAACGTGGAACAACAATCATTTCGATATTGTATAGCGTTAACGGAAGCTTATAGCTAACAATCGTTAAGATGCAATATATAAGACGACATTTTTGAATAGAGGAATTCCCAAATACTCATAATAAATAATATCGATATTTGGAAAAGTTTTCATTAAATTATATAATTGAATCGATTTTTAAATTTTTATAGTAAAAGAAATTGTAAATTTTTATACGCTCATAGAAAGAAGCGTCTTTGCGCGCGAAATTTCCTGTTCCTAAAGCATTTATTGCGCAATGACTCATTTAATGCTAATATGGCTTCCTCGTCGTCCTGGATAATCCTTTTTTGTGCGTTCATTATTCGGCTCTTTCAAGAATTACAAGTTCTTTTATGATCGTTTTTCTTGCATCATGTATCGTTGATCGGATACCTGGAAAGGAAATCCGTTATGTGAATGTTCGCCTCAAATCTTTTAAAATGAAGGCGTTTTATGATCTCGACATTTACCGATTTAATAAGAGGTAGTGCTTTTTATTGTCGATATAGAACGACTACTATTCGCCGATAAGCCCTCAACGTAGGTTTTTTTCTGGGAGATACTTGAGATCGTTGTTTTTATCTTTTGTTCTTTGTTTGCTCGATTTTCAAGTATTTCACTAATTCACTAATAATTCGACGATAAATTGCCTCAATTTGTTGTAATGTTTCAGCACAAACATTTTTGTGCTGAAATATTACAACATATCTCGTAAATTTTTCTCTTCAATTGTATTTTCTTATATTCCATTTCAATTCGAACTTTTCAATTTCTTTCATTTATATTTTATTTTTTGTTTATATTTTTTTCATAATATTCTTATTCAAAGCTATTTCATAAATATAAATTAAATTTTCTTGTTTTAATTAAAGCCTCGTTCACTTTTTCCTCATTCCTTCAAAATTTCCATTCAAAGAAGCTCTATTTTCGTCATTTAATAAAGCTTAATGTTTCGTTCTCAAAGAAACTAATCATTTAAACTTCAAAAAGTTATTCTCAAAAGCTAGAATGATGAATTAAAATATGATAGTACTTCATGCTAAATTCTTACGTCATTTATCACAAAAAGAAGTAATTCACCACAGCAAAATGAACGACAGCTCTCATATAATTTCCAAATGCTTTTTATATAATTTTGAAATTTTTCCAAATCAAAGGAATTTTCTCAATAATCATTATTTGAATTGCTCAATAATTCGGCAATATATCTGAAGCTAATAAAACGCATTAAATTCTATGGAGGTTTTGTTTCGTTGAGAAAAATGTTAGACGAGTAATATCGATGAATTTTTTTCGTTTTATGAGTGAATAAAAATGAAAGTTCTTATTGCATTCGTCATCATAAACACATCATCAACCGTTATAATGTATCGCTCCATTTGTCGATTGTACGATAGCGTACTGATATGTACTTGCTAACCGTTACAATGTTATTGACTGAAAATTCTACAGTTAAGTAAAAGAAAATGTTGAAATGTTATAATAGGAAAATAAGTTCAAAATAGAACTTATGCGGTAAAATTAACTCTTATTATCTTTACCTTTAAATTTCAGAGTAAATTTCCGGTTGAACGATTATTCTTTCAGTTGGAATTTGGGCTCCAGTTGTAATCCAGATCAAAAAAATTTAACGCCATATTTTTCTGCCCTAATAAATTACTGGAAAAGTTTTGCAGTGTACTTATCGAACTGACTACTTCAATGATTCAATGGAATTAATGCGACAAAATCAGCAAATAACTTAATACTTCACATTATTGAAATAATTCAGTAGGTAAAAATAATTATTGGAAAAATGAAAGATTATGAGTTCGAATTCTATGCTTCGCAGAAAAAAATCTTTCATTTCCATTAGCGATTATTTGCCGCTATAATTTCAGTATAATTTCAATCGAATTCATAGTCAATTTTAACTATATAAATGCTATTTTATTTACTTTTCATATTATTTTTAAACTTTGAAAATATCTGAAAAGATATTTCATTTCTTTGAATAAATAAATGATCTAAATTAGAGCATAAAATCTCATTCTATCCGCCTTGAACAATTTCAGTAGAAAATAACGAAATATATTAAAGGAGGTTTTTCCAAAGAATTTCATTGTATCGCTAAGTCTTGGTGGAATATTTTAGTCTAATTCCAATCGGTATTTACGCTTGAAATCTCGACAATTATCGAAAACTTTAATAATTTTTTTCAGTGAAACTTATTATTAATATTATACTATTCATTCCATTTAGGTGATCATCGGTGGATATTGATCGATGAGTATAAATCATTCTGAGCAGCAAATTGAGTATAGGTCTTCGCGTTCAATGTTAGGAGAATGGCTGCAGTTGTTATACTAAAATTTCTTTTATTAAAGATATCTCAATCAGGCGGGCTATAATTTTTGATGGGAAATTAAACACCTCATTATTACCTTCTCAAAAGTCCAATATTCGTTTACCCTAAATTGCTAAACATGACTGCTCATATATACATAACATCGAGAGCTGTTTACTCAAAAAAGGCCCCACGAATCCTTCTCGGATTTCGTCGGAAGTCGACATGCATAAATTATTACTATATTACCTTATTTTCTGTGGAATATCTGTTAGGAAACCGGTTTATTATTTCAAAAAGCTTCTATTATTTCACTTTATTTCGTTCGTTTTATGAAGCGGAAGCAATTCAACAGGTGAGAAATTTCGAACGAAAAGAAATCTAATAGTAAAAAAATATCGGACTTTTAAGCTTCTAAACTCTAAAAACAAAAATTTTCCTGGAAATATTTCTTTTTCAGATATTTTCAGTTCTTTTTCATGAAAAAAATAACCGACTATCATTATGAGAGATAAAAATCCCAACTAGCGCGTTATGCAAAGATCTTAAATGATAATTATTTATTGAAAAAAACTAATCGAAATTTCCTATAAATTTACTTCCATAATTATTTTTAAGTTACATATTTTGAAATATTTTTCCAACAGTCTACCTAAACGGAAATAAACCCATTGAGTTGACTGACTAATAGTTATGCAACGATAAAATCAGCAATTCTTTTGCCTTTTTTCTTCCGCTTTAATAGTCTTTGGGAAATATTTCCCACATAAAGTTTTTTTGGACCATGTCATAAAATTTTCTAAATAATTATCTATTCCACTTTAGTGATTCTATAATTACATTGGAGGGAAATGAGGATATCATTTTTTAAAACTGTAAAAGAATAAAGTTAAACTAAAATCTGACAAAAAAAACTGTAAAGAAATGGAAGAGAGCTAAATAAATTAACCATATGAAAGTTCTTTAGTAATTTCAAAGTCATTATATTGTTAAATGAAAAGCACTCATAAAATCACCGCAACAATAAGAGATCAATGCGAGGAAAAGGATCTGATGAAAAGAGGAAATAAACTGCTGTTGAAAATGAAAAAAAAAAGATCGAATTTAATGATTCATTATCGCAAAAAGAATTTCACGACCATTCCAATATTGTGAAAATATAAAACATTTCTATTGCTGAGATGAACGAAGAATGGATAAGCTTCGTTCCTATGGGTTTCATAGGAATTAATCTGCTTTATAGCATTTAAAACACTAATGATAAAAAATTAAATTTTTTCGATTACAATAAATGTCAATCCATCATCTTCATCATCGGGCAAACGAACGCTGCCGCAAATAAATCATAAAAATATCGTTGAAATTTAAGAAAAAAGTTTTTTTTTCCTTTAAGTGTGCATTTATTTCCGGTAACCTAATCGAAAAAATTTTTATGTAGCCAGAAAGCGCTGATCCTAGAGAAAATTTCCTTAAAAATTCACTATAGAATTAAATAATTGAATTATACTTCATCGTAATATTTACAATAAAATATTTGACTACAGCGGCTAAATTGTGTTTATTTAGTTATTAAGTAAGTCAAATAAGATCGTGCCTCTATGTAAACCATTTATGGGTACTGTTAGTCAGTGGGGGGCAATAAACTAAGTGAAAAAAAAGTGAACGTTGTAAACGGATATTTCGTCATCGTGGAGATTCTTTCTTGCGAAAAATCCATCTAAAACTTAAGGATTGAGTGGAAATATTTGAAAATTTTCATTTTTACAAAAAACAAATCTTTCAACCGACTTTTAGATAATTCAATAGGAAATATTCTTGCATTTGACATCATAAACATCACTAATTTCCTCAAAGATCCGCATTGAACTATTCTCGGATATTTTTAATTTTTTGAAATATTACGTTATTGAGGATTCTTCTCTTTCTTCTCTTTGGGAATATCTCATATATGTTTCAAATTATGATTTTTCCCATCATTTTTAATCATTTTATCAGCATAAATATTATTATAGTGTGAAATAAAATGAATTTGAGCGGACGAAACTTTTTGTCGATTTCATTGATGGCAAATGAATGTGAAAAAGCTTTCAACTGATCGCTATTTGCACGTTAAATAGCAGAATAATCAACAACATACAGCAATCAGAAAAATTGCATAATATAAAACCACCGCTATACATATATACATATAATATTTCATGTAATTTTGGGATAATCTCGCAAGTAAAACACAGATTTGTTTGCAAGAATTTTATACCGAGAATGTTAAGAGTGGTGCGGCGGTGGAGATTTATCACTTTCTTACCGTTATAGCCTACCGAACGATCATATAGCGCCTACGAATGAAATCTCTATAACTTACTATCATGTGACTTATAAATGGAAGCACTGACATCAGAGCTATCTTGGAGAACATTTTTTGAATTCTCTTTTTCTGGACAAAAATATCTCGAGATAATTAGCGAATATTTCAATGAGTTATATTCGTTTATTTCTTTTTATTTTTCATTTAATTATTTGCTTAGTTTTGTTTTCTTATTGAATCTTTCGCAGAGAAATTTACATACGAATTTTGATGTGTGCGAATGAAAGATATTTTATATGATTTCAATAGTTAAGTCATAAGAAGTGGTACAACAACGGCGATAGCTGTTGTAAACAAAAAATGAAGATCACTGATCACTGCTTAAAGATACGAAGCCATAAAATTTATTCGTCAAAAGCAATAAAAATTACCTAACAAATTACCTACTCGTTACTGTTTTGTTTTTTTTTGTGCTGTGCACTAAATTTTCCAGGAAATATTTCCAGAAAAAATATTATTTAGAGTGAAAAATTACGGAAAATTTGGAAAAATTTATCAAATATTTGAAATTAAATTGGTTTTCATTTTATTTCTACATTTTCGAGGATATCAAAAAAGCGATAGTGAGAGAATATACCCACAGAGAGGAAAAAGTTGAACATTAATTTACGAATACCTTCATTCGATGCTATTTTCAAAAAGAAATGTAACATCTTTTTCGAAATTTTATGGCTTCTCGAACATTATGTAAGGATTTTAGTAATGCTAATTAATCAAATATGCATCCAATTCGCTTATTCTTTTCCATTCGTTATTTCCGTTCAAATTTCGAATATTTCAACATTACGAATATATAAATGAATGAAATTTAATCAAATGAAGTTTAATCAAAAAAAACGTTCTCATAACTTTTCTTTTATGTTATCCGCATGGTGAAATTTTTTCGAAATTTTCTACATATATATTTTTCAAATTTATTAATTCATTTATTTGTATCGAGTGTATTTTTAGTAAATATACTCATATCGAATGTAGAGTACAATATTAGCCGATCAAATTTCATCTTCTTTAATCAGTTTTTAATAGTGCAAATGATTTATTTCTCATCTAAAAATAAGTGTTTAGCGCTGAATATTTTAAAATCCCTCCCCATCGTTTATGCAAATTAAATAAACCATTAATTAGCTCAAATTCTTATCGCAGGAGATAAACAAACTTGTAAGCAACTTTCTCGTTACAGACAACTTTGAGCACAAGCAGTTTATTCACTTATTGTCTTATATTAAGGTGCGTCTTCATCGCAAAACGGCTTATGATCTCTTCTTGCTCATGAACTGGAAAAATTAATGATTTTTCAATGTAAACTTTAAAAAAAAACGAAAAACGAAATGAAATTCAAAACGAATATTTTTGGAATTTAAATTTAAACTTGACAGAAAAGCGGCTTTTTTCTCTCAATTTCATGCAAGATTAATATCGGTGAGCTGCAATTGCAAAATCATCTTACCTGTTTCGTATATTTACTGCTGCCCTGCATCCCATATCGATCAATCAACTCATTTTCTTCGATAGGTTTTTTAAGGATCACAAGGTGCTTCAAGTTGTATTCTTGTTTCTACTGCCTATCAAGGTCACGGTACCACGAAGAAACCATATTCCAAAGAAAATGGCCTCTTAATGACATAAAAGCTCTCAACGAACACATTAAGATGGTGACTTCACTTTGCGAGGCCCAGAATCTCCATCCATTCTGGTATTTCTTTACAGCAGACGTGGAGGTGGCGAAGCAATAGGGGAGAGGGGAGGTAGTGTGAAAATACGCTTCATTTGAGCATAATTCCACTAACGTGAATAATCCTCTCGAAGAAAACAGTCCTAAAATCGCATGAACCATTAATATTTTCTTTTTTCCTCATCATTCTCGCAAAAAATAACCCTATAATTGATTCAGAAAGACTGAAAAATTATCCATATTAGTGGGAAATTTTATGACATTTTTCGGCAACCAAATTGTAGGAACTTTAAAAAAAATTAAACGAGCAGCGATCAATCAATAAATCTATTGATCGATTATCACGAAAATATATAAGAACAAAACCTGCTAATGTAATGAAAATTAATGCCGATTGTAATACAACTTGAAGTTTATTTTAAACACGTTTTCATTCTAACGCGACAATTTCTCGTATTTTCAAAAGAAAACGCTAAGTAATTCTTTCGCTGATGAGGAGATACGGCTTGCTCATATTTCTCCTTCATCTCTTCGTTCCTCCTCTTTTTCCCCACTCAGTCCTCTCTCTCAGTTCCAAATTATTCTGTCTGCGCTGATTGATGAAGGACGATATGAGAACTGAGATTCTTTGAATCCGTAATATTTGCGATCAAAAAAATGGAAAATCATTCACCAAGTATTCGATGAAAATTACAATCGAATTAGTTCGTTGTAAATAGCAGAGGATTACTTTATACATTCTCAATTGTTGGCACCTATCTGTAAATAAATTCGAATAAAATTGGATGTGTTGAACATTTCACAAAAATATCACCGCAAAATTGCATAGTACTCTATCAAACGCATCACCGCAAAATCCCATAGTACTGTATCAGACGTATCACCGCAAAATCGCATAGTACTGTTATCAGTAGCTTTTATTTCGAAAAAACAACAACTTTTATTACTAAAACAAACACCAAACGAGCATTAAAATCACCTTAAAATAGCAAAAAAAAAGACACGACGAGCCCAGACATATGACATTATAATAGACTGCAAAAGAAAACACCCTTATGAAGAATGAATATTTTCATGGAAAGTTAAACACAATTAACTGGAGTTTGAGATAAAATGATATTAAATGAAAAATTTACTCACAATAAAGGTGGGAATTTTTCTCAGAATAGAGACGTAAGTGAATTATACCAAATAATAAATATAATCGAATAAAAAATGAGCGATTATTTCCATTTGATCAATTCGACTATGAAACAACTTGAAAGATTATATTGCCGTGATGGTATTAACGTTTCTCATATCGAAGTCGAAACTATCGGATACGTAAACAGACAATCGATACGCATATAACGCCAAATATAACGTCCTCATATTTGCGAAAGAATATAAAACTTTGAAAAAATAAAGTTTTTATCTTCACTTCCCTTTACGATTTTTATGCAGTATTTTCGACAACCTTGAAGGTGACTCCAAATTTCTTCAGTCTTTCGTAGATGTTGGTCTTCTTGAATATTGCCGCTGTTGTGAACGCACCACCTCTATAAATAAAACGCAAATTGGACTATTTTTTAAAATTTTTTCTATTAATATTGCAAATGATCGAATAATTGCAACATCTGCAATAATACGAATATTGCAATTATATGAATGGTGTGGATTTTGTCCACGATGATAGCAGTTAGATGACAGTGATAATAGAGTGACTGCCAGTTTATATTGAGGCGATCACTTCGGAGATCATCGCTACGAGGCAACGATCAGTTCAGGGCATCATTATCAAGACCTTCGGATAAGGGAGATAAAGTGATCGGGAAGAAAATGATGACAACGAACCGACCGCTGATATTTGATGATCGATTCATAAGGATTCAAATATATAAATTGCATTCAAAAAAAGAATAAAAAATCAAAATTGATTTAAATTTTTGAACTTCATTCCGAGCAAAATAATCAATGCAGCAATTATCTCTACCGAAATTTTATTAGAAACTTTCAAAGGCAGCATAGCGAAATATTCCTTTACGAATTTATTTTTATTCCCATAAACAATTCCCTCTTTCTGATCATTCCCCCATCTCATAGCGCAGTGAAATTGAAGATTTTCCTGATAGGAGTTAACATAAAGATATCGCAGGGCTTTAGACGATAGAAATATGCCGATGATATGATACATTACGAGATGCTTTTTCCGATTCGGCAGTTGCAAATTTCCACAGCTGATAGTATAGAGAGACCTCAAAATGGCAACCAATTCATATGGCACCTTCCATCCAACTAACTCTCTTCAAAAAATATAACAATATATGAATTTTCTTGCCAAACAAATCAGAATTTTTTTGTTTATAAATGTTAGCTTAAAATGGCCGTATTTTCCTCACTTCACCTTTCCCCTTTGAGAAAAAAATTCGGAAAAAACCTCTCTCCTTTATTTTCATTCATCATCGATTGTATGCACAACTAGCCATCTCTAATGTATTTTATTTCCTTGCTCTGAATGTGATTATGAAGGACGTTGTTGAAAAGGGCTCTTGCAACGATAATCAGCCGCTCGACCTTGTAAAGAAGGACGTCATTCATAGCACAGCATATCTCTCCCATCCATCTTTTCCTTTCACTTAGTGACATCATTGGCTGCATCCTACTAAGTGACATCATTGCAGCAGGTGATCGTAAACAACGAATAACGTAAACATTACTGCATGCGATCAAATTTTATGCGACCTTTCACGAGCAGTTGTGCCGAATGAAAGAGTGATTACCACAAACGTTCTATGATCATTTTATGGTCGATTTATTTCCGGACTCAAATCGCTAAATTTGCAGCAATGTGATAAAAATAACTAAGATTATCAGCAAACAGATGAATATATTATTAATTATGTTAAGTAACAGTAATTTAATCAAATATATCCATATTGTAGCTACATATGAGTGCCTCCTCTTACAAGAGACGACTATTTATAAACGTTGCACGAAAATTCGTTCTGAAAATTTCCAATTTAACTAAAAGAATAGCAAAAAACAGCCGGCAATTGATAACTGATATGAAATCGTTGTGCAATTTGATTGGGGATGATAAAACACTGATAATATTGGTCCTATTAAACGATGTTTTTTCATAAAATTAAGTTACGAACATTATTCCACTAACCACGCATCACGCATTATTTCTGATTATATCCTGATATAATAAACATTTGCATTTATCATGTTAAAAAGAAAAATACTGTTAAGAATATTTGCATATTATATAAATTTATATAAATCATTTCCATAGCTTCATATATTATATCTCAGCATCGATAATAGTCAACAAATACTATAAAAATTGTCCTCGTAATATCGAAATTTGGTGCAATATCAGGTAGTACTAGTACCATGCTAAAGCAATAATTAAAGAGCTTAAACTGCCCTCCTAAACAGATCAATAATTATTTGCGGCCTAGAGAAAAAGAATCTCAATTCAAAAATAGCGAAAAAAGAGAAAAAGATACCATCATATGACTAGTGTATCGAAAGGACGAAAACTCAAAAATTACACACACACACACACACACAACGATCGCTCTCTTCAAGAACGTTTTCTTTTGATGAGGATACTGTATTAATTGCGCACCTGTCCCAACCGATCGCTCAGAACTTCCGGCTCTTTGTTGGCCTTTGATTTAATTCATGCTGATCAATAAAACAACACTGTTGAGATATCTTTTACCTACGAAATTAACGTTTACATATATTGGAAACTAAAACAGTAAATGAAATTTTGCCACTGAATCTGCTATAACCAATCGGTTTATTTAATTCTCTACATTTCGCTTCACATGGAACATAACTTATGAAGGATATCGCAAATGTCATTCATCGTTTAGGTTTGCTTAATGCGTGGTCGGTTTTAAGAGCGCTCCGAACAAACTCTTTAGCTTCATCCTACCGAGTCATTCCAATCAGTGGTCTTATTGAACGCGGGCGGTGAAGCAAGTCAAATGGAACAACGACGAATCGAGTCTTTAGTATCCGGTGGGAAGGCGACGAGTCTAACCCCACACTTTCACGCTACCTCACAACTTAGCTAAACGGAAGTGATGGTGATATGAAGAGAGACACATTTATTAGTAATGAATGCTTTGCCGATCAAGTAAACTATTCCAAATGTGGGATAATTTTTTCAAACAGACATAACAACCAACAAACGATCGACAAATAATCATGCGCAAAAACATTCGAGAAAACTTTAATGCATGAGTAAAAGCGAACGAAAAGAATTACCCAAGTGGGATTTTGTTGGATTCATGGAGAAGAGTAAGTGCCGCACTAATTGCACATGCCGAAGTGGTTATATAGCCAGCATCTGGTCCATCACAACGTACAATTACCTGAAGAAACAAAACATTCAAACCCTCTAGGAAAAAACGCAAATTTACTTCCAAGTTTCTGTACAATTTAGAAGAAGAAAACAGAAAAATTCAAAAAATAGGAAATTAAAGATTTTGCATCGAAAAAAAAAAAAAAAAAAACTGGAAATCTATATCAAAAATCTAACCAATTAATGAAAGCATAAATGATATTTAAAGAATATGGCAAAAGAAGATGAAATTTCTTAAACAAATACCACAGAATTCTCCGCTTTTGGTCATTTTTGATTTTAAAATAAAGTGTTCGCGGTCACTCGAAGAAGAAAATAAACATATTATAGCCTCAATAATAATGGCGCAAAATTCGGTCAACTGATGCAAAACAATAAAAATTCAGAAAAAGAAAAATCATTAGAAAAATTCCTCTAAATTCTTGAAGAAATTACTTTTACTCCAATTAACTATTTTTAGTTCATAGATATTATACATTATTGCATTTTTTAATTAAAAAGAAAGCTCTTTCGATAAATTTCTGTACCATTTTATCTGGCGATTTGTTGTGCTGTTCACCTGGTGGAAGTTTATCACTCCAACCTGAACCAAAGAACCAATATGTAAATGATGCTTGCTTTATCTGTAAATATAACACTTTTTCTTAGTTAAAAATTGCATATGCAAGAATCATTTATCGTTATAGCTGAAACTAAAGTTGTGAGTTGGAAATGAATCCACTCGAGAGGAAAATTAAACAAAAACATTTAATTTCATGCAGAAATTTAATCATCGTGTATTCTTAGCAATAGCAGCAAATTGAGACATCATAAAACAGCAAATCGTTTCTGAGAATTCAAATAAAAATTTCTGACTTCCCGTGCGATTATATTTTAATATTCAATTCTATATGCGGTAAAATAGCTGAAAATTTCATTCAAATTCTGCTTCTTTCCTCATTCCATATTTTGATATCATTATAAATATATCCTTATAGTAATTATTTTAATTTCACGACAGAAATGAACCTTTAGCCATGTGAAATTCCGCCAACCATTGTATAGTTTAGAATACTTTGAATATACTTTTTTTCGAAACTAATGTTCCTTAGAGGTTGCCCATCCTTCTAAATTTGTATATCGATCATAAATGGATGAAAAAAACCTGCTCTTCCGTTGGTCCAGATGTCTTAAACATGTTGAAACTGCAAATGTCTGGATATTTCTGGAGAATTTTCCTTGTCAATCCAAATTTCGACATTATGAAGAAAATTGCCAACCAAAGACTAAATAGGATTGTCCATAGCAATGATTTAATACGAAAGTATGTTTCCACATATGCCTGAAAGCATTATTATTCTAGTATATTATTAATCACTATTAAACTGCTGAAATACGAATTTAGTATTTACTAATTTACCTGAAATAATAGGTAAACAAGTGAAAGCAATACTAACGGAAAGCACTAATTATTGCAGTAATTCATATATGCAATGTAAATGATGAGTGCATTCAACGTGATCCCCTCTCCTCATCCATCACTTCTCCTCCCAGTATTGACCCTAAAAGAAAACTTATTTTTCGAATTGCACAAATACTTAGCAGAAATATACACACAAATAATTTTGATTCTATTTCCAGCGCAACCGGCCCTCCGTGGAAATCATGCGCTTTTACATCGAACATAACAAATGATTAAACATTTCAATACGTTCAACTTTCATGCTAAAAATATCGCGATGATTGCAATCAAATTCACATTCGCTTTTTTCCTTCGATCTATTCACACTAAATTCACATCCATCTATTCACTATTTCCATCGATCACTATTCACTATGAACTAAATTACAAATGTTCCTTATGCTGACGATGGAAAACAAAAACGAAAAGAAATTCTCCTCTCACTTATTTTCGAAAATTTGTGGATAACTTTTTAAAGAAAATAATCAACTATATTCATTATTCTCTAATCGGTAACGGATCGGGAAAGAGCAAATAAAATAGGATTCCAAATTCGAGGCAACGAAATGACAGTGGAATGAGATTATTGAAAAATTTAGGACGTGAGTACACTTCCGTCTACTCAGTCTCAAATTTAACTGAGTTCCCCTTTATTTTTGGGCATTTCACTTCCTGTTTCACTCTGCTCCATTTCCGTTTCGTCTCACCATTCACAAAACAAATTCCCCAAAAATAAATCGACTTTAAGCTTTCACTCTTTCATCGCACACAAACATGGTTTTACATTTTCTGCGTAACTGACAAAAAAAACTATAGTAAAATTTCTTGTGAGTTGACTGACTCATCGTTGAATTATTCAACGAATATAAACATTGACGACAAAGTTTCATAACGTGAAGGAAAAATTAGAGTAAATATCTGAGAAAAAAAGTATTGCCAATCGCGATTTATATAGTGTTAGTTGGAGGTTTGATTTCGAAAACTGAAATTGTTTCATTGAAACTGCTATACTGAAATACGTTGAATTAATGAAAATAACTGAAATTGACAGAAAAAATTTTGAAAAAAATCTCTAAATATTCAGTGTTTTATAGAAGAGAGGAAGGAAGGGGGAGGGGGTGGGGGGGGGGGGGTGGGCGGGGGGGAAATCACCGTTGAATGCAGAAATGAAATTAATAAAAATTCACAAGTGTCTAATTAATTTTATAGAAAAGATGCATTTCGATTTCTTAATTAAAAATTCCATATAATCACTTCAATTAATCAAACGTTAATATTATCTTCTGCCTATTATATATTACCCTCTTCTAAGCTCACTACCCCCTCCTTTTGCTAACATTTTCAGTGTTCGATGCACCAACAAGAACAGAATGTAATCTTGTCCACTCTCTTCCCTCAAAAGTAATCTATGCAACCCAATTTAAAGCATCCTATAACTTATTGAATGAGATATTCAATCACATCCTTACTGAGTATTTGCACCACCACAATAAAATCAAATCCTCGAATAATAAACTGCATCCAAGACAGATTTTCTTCATTTTTTTCCCACGAATGATAATTTCTTCTATTTATTATGTTCTCATCGAATGAAATCAATAATCCTGAACACTCTAATAGGGATGAAAGTCCGATCGATAGATCACTATTGAAAGACCGCGATCAGTGAATATACAATGGCGAAAAGGAAAATATGTCCCCTACGTTAGTCTCAAGATGATTCAATTTCACCTATGTTGATCTTACTGATCCTTTGGATATACAATATTTGAGGAATAATCCATGAAATATTAATTTCCTTCGATTATAAATGAGCGTTAAAATAATTTAATCATGCAGAAATAGATTCTAAAAATTGTCGAATATTTGAACATAAACGAAAATAGAAATGATATTTTAATTCTCAACAATTCTAAATAAAATATAACAATAAAATATTCTATTTATTTATTTCATTAATATTTATCTTATCTTTCCGATTGATTCTGTCGGCGGTTACATGCTTATTTCAAAGGCTAAGCCATGTATGTCTAAGTTCAAATGGCCTATGAAGGCGAAACCGCGAACGGCTCATTACAACAGCTATTAGATACTTGATCTTGATATCCTACGTGGATAACTGTTGTAACTCTAGAGCTAATACATGCACCAAAGCTCCGATTTTCTGACGAGCGCATCTATTAGATTAAAACCAATCGGGTTTCACCCCGTTAATTGGCAAATATCGAATTTCATCAAAATATTATCTGAAAAAATGAATAAAATAAAACGATTAGGAAATTTTTTCATCACAATAAACTTAGAATAAAAGAAGAAATTCAGTACAAATAAAATATTTCTACAGAAATTGAGGCAAAAAAAAATTAGTTTTCTTTACTTAACGAAAGATTAATTCTCATAAATTATCTGCTTTAGAAATACAAAAAGCAATTCCACCTTTGAAAAGTTTCTATGACAGTTTAACAAGAAAAAATGCACTACCCCCCTTTCATGTTTGCCCTCTACTCTCCCCTCCGCTTATATGATAATCGACGTTCCCTAAAAATTTACAACTATATAAATGTGTTAATTTTATCAGTTAAATGAGGGGAGGGCAGATAAGTGGGAAATGATTTGGAGTGGAAAGACATGGTGAGATGCCCCCTTCCAATATTGCTTAGTGGCGTTGTTGAATGGGGGTCGGCAATCGACGCTGCGAATCGACGATGCGATCGGGCACAGGACATACGCCCTGTGCGGTGCCGTGCGTCCCCCTCTTCTTTCATTATTTACATCGAAACGAGAAAGAGATGAAAAGAGAGAGACAGAGAGAAGGATGGAGAGAGAAAGAAAAGAGATCTTTTATCGCCTTCACTCTCTCGTATTGCATACGTACCATTTCACTACGATCCATAAAATTTGTTCCACTGAATAGACATTAAGACCTCATAAACCTCATTTTATTATAATAGAGACAGCGAATAAATAAGTGATTTCTAAATCTATATTTTAAAAAAATTTTTATATTATTTACTCAGTGGGCTTGTAAAATGAAAAGAGGAGAGAATGGATGGAGCCACAACCTGTCTCTTTTTTCGGATCAGAATGAGGATCTTCCATATTTCTGGTGGATTTTTCTTTCGAATATAAAGTGCATCCATTAACTGATGTAGTTATTCCCGAATTTTTTTGTTTTGGGGTTTTTTTGTTTTCTTCTTATCGGAATTTCTTTGCTAACTATCTTGAAAATTAAATATCCACTCTTTAGTGGGAAATTCTTGAAATACTAATGGATGCAGATGAGTTTTCAAATATACTCTATTACCAAGGTCAGTTCTAAATGGTCTATAGCTATTTTTGCTGAATATTAAAAGCCCTCTTCTCGTACAATTATCTTCTTCGAAGTAAACGCTACGTATATCAAAAATCCTTGAAATGAATATCCGAAGAACGCAAAATTCGTTCGAAAAATACCTGATGAGGAAAACATATGACCCATTAAATATATGATCCGGAATATATATAATCAGGAAAATATAAAATCCGGAAATATTCGCCTTTAAAATAGAATTTCTAATGAATAATAAATTTTTGCTCGTGGAAAATTTTCATTTACTCAGTCCCTCGATCACCTCCTCCTTGGCAAACACTGCCGACATCAATGAGGCGAACCGAATGCACGTGATTTTTTTCCTCACCGATATCGTTTACAAACAAGATGTGCACTTCATCGTCTGTTAGAGATCTCTCATCATTTCTATCGTCGTCGATTTCTATTCTCTGAAGTGAATGCTCACATACTGTGAAAATAATCTCTCATCGAAATGTTTAGTTTCTCTTCAACACTCCATTCGTTATATGTTCCCTAAAATTCTATGGAAACATCGATATGTTCGTGGTTGAAGAATAGTGCACAACGAATTGTGCGGAGTTTCTTTTTTTTTTTTCAATGACTATTCATTCTATGCCGCATTAATGGATAGACTGATTGGTGTGGTGAGAGAATATCACATATGGTAGGCGCTCATCACCCTACCTCATTTGCCCTTTTTACCTATAGGATTAGGTGAGATGATTTATCTTCATCGTGAAAGAAAAAATAGAGATGATAAAGAGAAGATCGGCATATGAACCTGAGAGAGACGGCGACGAACGGATGAAGGAAAAGAAGGAAGAGAAAAGATTATATTTTCTATCAGAAATATGTTTATATTACATTTAATTCATTTTTTAGCTATTTATATGCAAATCTTAATAATCGATATGCGCTAATATAGCCGAAAATAAAATTTCTAGGGCATCGTTTACCTTCGTCGTGTTTATATGGCAATCTTAAGGAGGAAAAGTATAAGAGGAAGGGGTGGACGTTTGAAACTGTATATATTTAGAGATAGATGTCACTCATAAGTGATGCTGATGACTCCCCATTATTCGCCCTCTCATTTAGACGTCTCAAATTGAACGTAAAATATTTGATCACAATATCGCTATAGTCGAATAGCGATTTTAATGATGAATATGACAATTATTTATGAATAAAATAAAATTCCACCATGTCGACGAAATTCTGATTTTTTCTAAAATTTAGACTTTTTTAATATGTTCATCCTGAAATTTCGGCAGTCCTAAATGAGGGAGAACATTTACGTCCAACTTCCCCTCTCCCCTTTTCTGAAAAGATTTTCTGAGAATTATTGGCCTCTCGTTCGCCATAACGCAACGCACGGTATTTCCACCCGATTTCCCTTCCTCGTTCGCGTTATTTACACATCCGACATAAAAAAATCGACCATAAAATACTGGAACTTCGCAATATTGCTTTCAAACTGGAAGTCTACTAGAATATTTTAGAATCGATCGACGTCAATTTCACTTTTTTCGCCACCTCTCAGATCGATTGATGGCGAAAGCAAAGTGATGCGTATACCTATCTAATCCCAACTGCTCATTTTAAGTGCTATTCGCCGTTCGCCTCACTGTACTAATCGAATAAATTTAATGCATCTTCCTCGCATAAGCAACACTGATACAATTTTGCTAATTTCAGATTAGAATTATCATTTAATGCATCTTCCTCATATCCTTCATCCCTCCCTCCTCTGCCGATCTCTTTCTTTTAGTTTATGAAAAATGTCTTATGCCAGTAATTTTCATTTCCTTGGCTGCTAAAATGACCGCCAGAGAAAGCACTAACTGCGGTCGAAGCAGGGATGGTGGGGACCACAAATAGAACCCCGGGGATTCAATTTCTCGTAATTTTAAAGACTTTACCCAGAATAAATTGAGTAGTATGGCATGTTTTTATTTAATTTAATACTCTATACTGAATGGAACAAATCAAAAACAATCCACGTAGAAAGAAGAATTAATGAAGTTACTAGCATCGCCATAGCATATAAACTTGGCAGACGTATTAATAAATGATCAAAGTGAATTCGAATTCACTTTAGGAGAAAAGAAAACAAACAGTGGTTCTTCGATAATTCTTGTAATTTTTTTAAAAGAAATATTCAATGACTATAGAAAATATTTTCCAACAAATTTTCTTTCACTGAAAAATATGAAAAACTAAGGCGGTTTTCCATCGTTAACTATGAAAATCACCATTCCTTCTTATCTCACGTCCTTTTTTTCTCACATTCTGCATCCTCCTACCGTCTTTGAAATCTTTTATAGATCGCAAAGTTCACTTACCGGAGGCTCATTATCGACTATATAGTTGAAATATTCGGAACGCGAGACGATACTTTTATCCGATCCAAGAAACGGCAAACACCAGCCATCTAATTTCTCGTTGTACCATATCTTTCCCCTGGAAAAACCAGCAACTGAATTCATATTGAACTCGAAAAAATTGCCATTTAATTCGCTCTTTAATTAATAATAAAGCAAATTTATCGTCATATATGATGGAAATAGTTGATCTAAATGAAATTTTGCTTTTTTAATTACTTTTTTTTCGACGACGATTTAAAAAAATTTATTTTCTATCTATATTAAATGAACATTTTCATTAAAATAGACTTAAATAATAGTAAAATATGGAAAATATCTAAAAACGAATATTCAACATAGTGGAATATTCGTCAGAAAACAAACCCGTACTGAAAAAATATATGAAAAAATGAAATAAACATTAAACAAATGAATTAAAATCATAAAATATCAATTGAACAACAATGCCCCATATTGTCCACTGAGATAGAGATCATCAGTGTTCTTTATTTCCTCTCAACAATAATACTTTTATATCCAATTTATAAATTCATAAAGCAAAACCATCACTAAATAGTTTTTGAATAGCCATATTGAATAGGAACTATTCTAACAGGAAATATTCTTGATATTAACTAATATTACACAGTAATATTGGTAACAGGTAACGACAATAGTACTGAATTTTCGAGAAAAAAAATAACAAAATTAAAAACCACAAACAATATCGAAAATCGTAGATGCATCAACGATAAAGCATAATAAGCAAATCTTCATAATCGAAATAAATTCGCTCTTCTATTTGATAGGCGCCGCCTACCTTTTAGGTGGACGATACTGACTTCGAGGTATTTTTTCGGGCATTATTGAGCGTCGAATTTTGCTAAGACCATCGTTTGCCATATTTGCAATTGCAAGGATTAATGTTTGATAGGTTCCCGCATTGAATGAATATCCCTTCAAAATAAAATAATAATAATAAAAATTACTTTTCTTTAATGAAATTAATAAATTTATAAAATTATTAAAATTTCTATTTTCAATTTTTTCAAATTTTTAAGTTCTCAAGCAAAGAAAAAGAAGAATTTATATTTATTATATTATAGTTTAAAGTTACTACGTTTGTTTATAGTAAAAAAAATGAGTGAAAACTATACTTACCGCTGGTCCTGTGTTTAACTGTACGAATGTTTCCGCATGATTTAATTGACCATTAAAATTGCGTTTAAGAAAATTGAAGCCAAGATCACAAGGAATACTATCCCATCCACATGCACCAACAATATAAACGCCTTTCTTTTTCGCCTCTTCATCATATTTCATTTGCATCGATTCGAGAAACTGAAATTTCCAATGCAAATATTGAATTCGATAGAATATTTATACAGTTTTGAATAAATTAATTTCTGAAAATACTATAAAAAAGAATAATAAATAAGTCGAATTAAACTCGAAAAATAACGATTAAAAAGAAAAAGAGAGAAATTTTTTTTTGTATAATTAACAAAATGACTTTTTTTCTTTAAATGGAAAAAAAACCTATTCGAATTTGAGAAGAATAAAACGAATAATTCAATCAAGCAATGGATTCGTGCATCTAACTTTAATTAATTGAACATTCAATGAACGTAAATGAATCAAAACCGACGATTATCGGAATCTTCAATTATGCACTGCAACTGATTGACTGTCTTAGATCAGTCATCAGACTTCGATCCACTACCCTCATCGTGTCCAATAATGATCTCTCGTTAATAAATGAGAAAAAAAAAACAATAAAAATTTATTTTCAATTAATATTTCACCTATCCTTTTCGCTTAAAATTTAAGTCCTATGAATGAATAGAGTGAAAAATTTTGAGTTTATGAAAAATATCTATAATCGAATCAATATCACATTTCATAGTTAAGGATATTCCTTAGCGAATGAATGAAAAAAGAAAATATACCGCTGGTTCACCGGAAACATCCACATGACTCGCACCATTCTCAACGGCTGCTTTCACCACTGCTTCGCCATACAAACGATACTAAAGAAGATTAATAAAATTAGATATGTTTAAAAAAAATCGAAAAGCTTTTTAATGAAACGAATTATAAATTAAGGATTAATTAAAATATAGAATAAAATCCTCTATTTAAATTTCAAAACAAAAAAAAATCGCTAAAATAATATACATAGTGAATAATTTACTCCTAAAAAAAGAAGAAACGAATAAAAAAGGAATAAAAAATAACTAAAAAATGGAAAATATAATTAGGCAAATTTTTTCCTCAATATATAAAAAATAATTTCCAATGAAGTGATTCTAACTTTAGTCATTCAATCCAAGTATCCTCTTTTATGATATTTCACCTTCCCACCCCTTCGTTTCCAAGAAAAATCAATGTATCTACTCGATAAATCATCATTTTAAGGGGAAAAATATCTCTTCAAAAAATAGCTGAATTATGAGGAGAATTCAGTATGAAATATTATCGAAATTAAAACACACGATATATTAATCCACTAATTAATGGCTCGAATAAACTAGTCAAATTTATCAATATAATCGAATGAGATGAGTGAAAAAAAATGCAGCGAATTATTATTGCCATAGGTGGAAATCAATTCCTCCCCTCCTCGTTCCTCTCCCTATACCTCCGTTTTCGCTCGTCACCTTCCCCATCTCTACAATTCTATCATTTCGAAAACATGATCCGTTTGTTTCATCGTTCACACTTACCGGACCGACTGTATTGATGATAACTTTCGCACATTTCGCCATTTCAGCAAGTGATTCCGCATTATCAATGTCCGCTATAATGATCGGAATATTGCGAATATCTTTACCTGAAAAATTTTTGTTTGTGCTAATTAAAATTCTCAATTGCAATTTTTTTAAATTAAGAAATTAAAAAAAAAAATGGAAAATTAACTTGAAAATAAATAGGGGAACCTTATCATATAGAAATTTCGATCTATATACTAGAGAAAATCGGATATTTGAAATATTTTCGAATAGACTATAGGAGAAAAATAGCATCGAAAAATTTATACAAAAGAAAGATGCTAATAGAATGGATAAAAAAAGTGGAGTTGGGCTAAAGTATTGACTATTATTGCCATTGAAAGATTAGATTTTATTATATAAGAGGAAAGATGAAAGGTGCAATTCTCACTCGCATCAACTAGAAATTGATAATAAAGAAATTACTTTCGAAATTCTCGAAAATCTCTTCCATATTAAAGGTAAACGGATCTACTTTTAGCACAACAATTAATATTACACTCATCGATAAATATTTTTATAATTTATATTATTATGAAGATAAAAATTACTTCAAAAATATATTAATTATTAATCATTGATAAATAATGATAATAAATAAATATTAAAAGAAAAACCTATTCGCTTTGAGATATCAGAAAGAATATTTTTTAGCTTTATTTCGTTACGACCCGCAATCGCAAAATCGATCTTTTCATCGCTTTTGAGAAGTAATTCGACAACTCGAATACCCGTAAAGCCAGTCGCACCAAAAATTACCAAATCATGACGACGCGACATCACGACCGCTCACTGGAAATATTTCCACACGAATGCATCTTTCATTCGACTATAAATCAACGAGAAATCTATCGCTTTAAAAGAAAATATATTGCATGATTGCATATTGAATAGAATCGATCGATTATCGATCGAATCGATCGAAAGGTGATCTTCAGCAAGGAAAGAATTCTCCTATAATAGCTAACAAAAGTAATTTAGGCGTTATTCAGTCAGGAAAATTTGCCATGATCAATTTAATTCAGTCAGGAAAATTTGCCACGATCAATCAATTTGCCATAACCGACAAACACAGACAGACAGATCGATCTTTTCGATCATCAGTTGGGAATCTAAATAAGATAACCTAATAATATTTATATAAGAGTTATAATATAATAATAATATTTTAATGATCGTTTAAAGCCGTCTTCATCATAGCGGAATGAAAAATTCGATTAAATTCCGCTTCATTGGTATTCCTGCAATTTCGGGGAACAAAATTGTTTTCTCAAAATAAAAAGTTCCTTCTTTACTTGTATAAAAGCGAATCAATACAGAGCCACATCGATAACCACTAAAGTTAATATGAAGCTTAGATAATCACGATAATTAAACACCTGAAGTGGTAAGCAGGTAAGCGGACAGAACACAAATATGTCAACTGGCAGAAAAATCGAGTGATTTTGCTTCACTGTTGAACGCTCTGAAAAACCCCTAATAAAGATTTGAAGGAGTAAACTGGTTTGGAAACTTCCCAGTGAGAATATTTTCCATTATAGTTATTAGACTGCTTCTTCATTTTTTTTGCAAATAATTCGAAAAATATTCGATGAGAATATCTTATGATAACATTTTCGATGCTATTTTCTCTTGTGGGAATATTTTGTCGAGTTCAACATTCATTCTTCAATTTTGGTCTCTCCCCTCATCTCGTAGTGATGAAGCTAAATTGAGTTCGTTTCCTCAAACGCTTCTCGTCGGTCTATTTATGTAGAGAGGCATAGAGAGACGGTTGAGAAAGAGTGAATGAGCGAGAGGGTCGGCCTCTTTAACATCAACGATAAATCGACTCCTCTGCGGGGGGGCATAGAACACTCAGCATCGATTCTGCGCACACAATGAACGTCAACTTTAGTTGGCCGATACACAGCTGTCAATCGCCGAGTGGTGCTCAACGCTACCGCACCGGCAACTACACTTTTTCCCCCCCACCACCACAAGCTATTCCTTTCGTTGGAAATCTTCTGAACAAAAAAAAATTCTACTGCTGAATTTTTCGATATGAATTAATGACAATAAAAAATATTTGCGCGATTACATGGGAATAATATCATTTATTTACTTACTATTTATTATATTACTGCATGAGTAGTAAACGTTTAGAGAATTCACTTTTTCAGCGCTGAAAGAGTCGCATTATCAGAATGTTCTTATCAGCAATTTTCCAGCTCCGTCTTTCCAGCCGTTTAGGTAACCGCTCGTTGAAGACGTTGAAGATCCAAAGACTTTTAAGGCAATGATCTTTTGCGATGATACTAGGAATGAAATTAAATTAAACCCTCTACTTTACTGATACGGGTATCCGCCTTCTCGATAGAGAGGTATCAAACAACACCATAGATCAGTATGTTCAAATGAAGTTCTACTTAGTTGGAATAGTGATTGAATTTTATTGATGAGAATTTCATCCACCTAAGAAAGATGAATAATAAAATAAAATTTCACATTAATAATCAAAAATTTAAAAAATTATTTTAATTATTTCGATATAATAATAATAATCTTCAGTTTTTTAAATTTAATTTAAACAAATCTCCACCTATAATTTATTGAATTAGGCGAAATTATCTCATTTATTAAATTCTTAAAAAGTCGAAATATGACTGAAGAGTTGAATGGTGAAACGATGATGACAGAAGACATGAACGAGCAAACACAGCTACTGGATAGCATCGAAAACGAAATCGAACCATATCTTATCAGTTAGGTAAATATGGCCATCAATGGGGCAATAAACACGCCACCCAGCGGAAACCAAGAACTACTATCAACGTAGAACTGTTTCTGAGAAATTAACTGGAACGGACGGAAAAGGCGAAGAGGTGATGAGGAGGACAAAGGGATGAACGTGTAGAGAATGCAAATGGAAAATGCGCTGGGAAAGTAAAAGAGGGGAAATGAGACGGGTAGAAGGTCGGATAAAGAATTTTTGATGTTAAACGAAGAAAAAGATGTTCGCTTGTAGGCAATTCCTTGAGCAAAAAAACGGAACCCCTTATAAGTAGAAATTTTGGATCTAATCAGCTTTCAAAAAGATATCAAATCTTATCATTTCCACTTACTTAACAATTATAACTTAATAAATATTTGTAATAATAAGCGATACACAAAAATCCCTTTCTATATCCAATCATTTCTAGTTAAACTCTAAAATATATTGTTATATGACCGATAAATTTCACCCCAATGAAGTCCACCATTGCAAAGATCACAATACGCTCTTATCAGCTGTGCAAAATTTCTTTTCTCGCCTGCTAACCAAGCTAACAATCACTGAATGGACGTATCGGACATTTAAGATTATGAGTGGCAATGTAGGTGACAGCTCGATTGATTGAATGTCACCCAAATGCATTTTGAGAAAATGGATGGCTATCCCACGTATCAACGAACACCGATCTTCATGCTCCATGCTCTCAATTGCCAATATTTCCGTTAATGTGGTACCATCGAATTAGTACTACATTCACTCGAATTAGTACCAATTAAATTAGAATAAAATATATTTTCGCCTAAAATTTCCTCGCCTATTTCCTTTTTGCTCTATAAATATAAACAACTGACTGAAATGAAAGCTTCGAATATTTCCTTCTAAATCGCTCGTTACTTTAATCCAATTCAGTAAGTTACTATTAGATAATCAACTAAACAGTAATAAATATATGTGAAAAAGAAAACAACATAAGAAATTATATTCAATGATTTTATTTCAAAAAGAGAAAATGGCAAATATTCTCATCTAATACAAATTTTTCGAAAATGGAATCATATGAATATGTAAATTAAAATAATAAAAAAAGAAAATTTACATATCAGCATATATATATATATATATATGATTAAATCACGATGAAGTTATAATATTGCAAATCGTCTATTGGCAAACACTCATTTGAGCCACTTTACTATATCAGATGATCGGCATGATCGAATAGTGTTTGTCCGTATAATGTGAGAATTTCTTATAGAATCGAAAATATATACATGAGAAACACCCTTAAAGATTATATACTATAATAATAATAATAATGATAGGCATAATGATAATAATAATAATGAAAAATAATAAATAATGCACCATAATAAAAAAACATTTAAAAAAACTCAATATATTAGAGGTCGAAAGGAGTCAAATCACATCGTCCGAAAGAACAAGCACAAAATAGGAAAATATACACACACCACAATATACAGCATTAGGATAAACAGCGTGCGCAGTTCATTGATAGAGGTTTTGTTGTGAGTTAACGTGAAATGAGTAGAATTGAATACCACTCAAGAAACACATTACTCATTTAAGAGATTCAAACGTTTCGAAGGCCGTTTAGCATTTAGCCCGTTCCAACATATCTATACAATATAAGATTCAATAACCGGCAAATTTCTTGTCCTATCTTAAATTACATATTTATATTTCCCTTCCTTTCCTTTAGTGATATTTATCATTAATTCGATATTAAAGTAACTCTTCCAATAACCTAATTACCTTATTCATCTATATTTCATATACATATACACAGAAAAAAGAAATTTCATCAAAAGTAAACCTTTTCGGATTTTCCTTTTAGCGATTAATGAATTCAATTGCTCTATTTGCCGGCGCTCATCGAAGTACAACTGCAAAGCTAATAAAAAAACATTCAAACACACACAAATGCAAACCAATATATAAGAAAAAGCATAAGAGAAAAGTCGACAAACCACAAATGAAAATGAGGAGCGATAGAAAATTTACGAGAGAGACCCGCAAAAATGATTGAAATAACTAAAAATTAAGATCCCGGCCGATTATAGAAAAGAATGTTGGTATGCGAATATGTGTGCATACATCAAAATTCATTCGCCTTAATCTTATATAAACGACTGAATTTTCGTTGAGAATATCGAATGAAACTGGCACAGCCAGAAATAAATCAAATCAAAGAAAAAGAAGAGAAAGTGGAAACCAATAAACGCAATAAGCGTTGCACCCGGTACTCTAGAATATGCAATATATATATAGCATATTCACATGAGAATAAATATGTGATATATATTACATATTCACTAAAGCACAAAGCACCACCATGAGTGAATTAAAAAAAAGAAAGAGGGGAAAAATATTCGGAAATAGACGATAAAATTAATCGATGTCGCCACAAATATGAACACATTATATACGACAAATTATATGATATTCGCATTTTAGTGAATAGTCTTATAATTCGCTATCAATGAGAGCCAAAGAAGTGCCAGAGGAAATAAATAAGCAAACCTGGGCGACAACGATCGAGAGTCGAGTGTAGCGAAACAAGAAACTTCAAATTGAAATCACTGAGAAAGAGAGAGGAGTGCTTATAGGCAGAAATACACAAACGAGCACAGCCGCCTAGCGATATTAAATGTAAAGCTGCACCAATAATTTCCGATGGAAAACAAACAAACAAACAAACATAAAAACAAAACAACAATACAATCGCATATATATATCGATGACAAAATCATAACTTTATGATGGATATATTCGTTTCTGAAATTTTTCTTCTTTAATTGGAAAAAAATTTCTAAAAAAAACATCACAACGAATAACAGCCGTAAATGAAGATTAGCGTCCTTAATATAAGCCCTGAATTTTGTGTAATATTCACACACACAACACATACACATTCTATTCAGATCAGGCACGAGATAAAATCATTCATAAATTGAAATTCAACATAATTATAATAATTAAATAAGAAAAGTGGTTCCCGCATGGCAAAAAATCGATTATATTATCTGATCTTAATCAAACGTGATCATTCAGAAGATGTGTTTCGATTCACAAAGGGGAAAATCAACACACCCAATTGGTCGTGGCAAAAAAAAGAAAGAGAGAGAAAGAGAAAAGAATGGGAGAGTGAAATAAAAACTGCTCACAACTATAGAAAATATTTATTCTAAGTCGTATGAAGGAAAAGAAGAAAAATGAGAGAATATCTGAGGGCTATTCTACAATAAATTCATATTCAACTAGGCATCATACTAAATATGATAGGCAATTTAGAATAAAAGAGAATAAAATGAAATAGAAGGGATCTATTGAAAATGATAGCTTGGAAGGACATTAAATAAAAGCAATTAAGAAAATCGATGTTACTGAGGACAAAAAAGAAAAATAACTGAGTAGTTCATAAGCAGCCAGCGAGACAGTTGATAACTATGAAAATATGAGGTGCAATAAATGTTTCTTCATTCTTGAGAACTTAGGAGAATGATGGCAACAAACAACACCAACACAACGAGTGGCAGATAGTCGGAAAAGCGGACAAATGCCTTTCGGTTTAGACAACAACAGCAAGAACCAATCAGACAACGCTGAAACTCCGCAAAACATATGGAAAGTTTTAACTGTTGACGGTGCTTATTCTAGACCAACAATGTGATTAACTCCTAGGTGAGGAAGAAGCTAACACATATCAGCTTCCGGAACCAATTCTCACATCATTTTGTGCTTCACCTCTCTTATAACCTGTTATGAGACTAATTTGAAATTCGCTCAAACAAGCAACCTATCCTCTTTTTGAAATTAAGTACCACAAATGAAGTTGGATGCTGAATTTGGAACTTATTTAGAAGCATTTTTTTCGATAATTCAACATAACTTTAAATTGCTGCATTAAATTTGATGTGAGATATGGTTACCAAATAGCAATAATAGAGGATATAATGCGTAGTGAATAAAATGATTGATGCTTAGGCCTGTGAGACCAATTGATTATTGAGAATATGATGTGTTGGAGGTCCAAACATGCGTAATATCTCCGATTGCGTTAGATTGCAGTTGTTGAGTGGATTATAGTCGTCATTTTCGCATGCTCCCCACATACCCAAATAGTCATCAATATATGGTGAAGCATTGCTATTGCCTGACCACAACGAATTCATACCCGCTGTTGTTGAATCAGTACTGCGCATCGACGTATTGTTATTACCGCTGTTGTTGTTGTTGGTCAATATGTCACCACACATTTCGAGATCCTACAATAAAAAATTAAATAAACTCCAGGAACATTTATTTTTATTCATTTAAGAATAATATATTCGTTCGGACGCTAAATATTCCAAGTTCATAAATCCACCCCGATTCATATAATAATTTCACTCTCCCATTATCATCATGGATTTCTTTTAATTAAAATTTTTTCGGGATTTTATAACAGCTTTACACGACGTTCTTATTCTCTTAAACATTACTAGATCTCAATCAGACGCTGCGATGAAAGAAAATAAAATTCGCTGCAATATAGATGCGAGAATTTTCGATGGATTGTGGATGGGAAGAGGGAACGCGATGGGAAGAGTGGAGGGTAGAAATATTTGGAAATATGGAGATAAAAAGTGAATATTAACTTGTTAAAATCATTTTTCCTTGCCTATTATGCATGTATTCTTCAATAAGTAAAATGTCTGGTTCAACGCCTACGTATCATCAACGTCACACAATTAGGTGCTCATATCGTGGAGTTGCAAGCGAATAAGCTTGCTTCCTTCCACTCTTCCTATCAATGAGACGATAAATATATGCTGATTGAATACGTGCTAGTATGTCTTCAATAATAAGTCAACTAACGCAAAAAGACAGATTGCTGCGAGCAGCAACTCTTTGCGTCTATAGAAACTTCCAGAAAAAAAAGTCATCCGACGTCATTCATTCCCCTCTTGCTTTCTCTCTCCCTTCATCGAGATATATGTATGGGTAAAATTTATGAGAGTAATTAAAATACAAAACGTTTATCGAAGCGAATCTCAGAAATCATCGTTTTTCGAATGTGGAAATTAATGCCGAAATAAATTTCAATTATTTAAATTCTCAAAAATTAAAGAATTACTCTCCTTCTTCTTTATTATTATTCCGCCTACTTCAGGCAAATAGTGAAAAGTAACGAATTAAATATCGACCTGAATAACGTTGATGCGAGAATCAAGAGACAGATTATCGTCGCTCCACGCCCAGCTATAGTTTTTACGTTGCTCGCGAGTTGGGAAAATATTCTGATCGATACCCTCATATTCCCACTCATCTTGTGGTCTTTGCCCATTTTCCTCGTTCATTGAATCCTCATCAGTTGATACCTCATTTCCCTCAATTAGACTCCCAAATACATCTTCGCCACTTTCTTCGAGATCTCGCTGCAATCAATCATTAAACTCTTAGAAATCTCAAGTAACATTAAAAATGATTACCATTCATTTAATGCGAAAACTTTTTTTGTATATAATTCTATCAATAAGTTTACCTCCACCACTCTTGGAGAGTATAAGAAAAAGAAAAAAGAGGATATACTACTGAAGTAATCTTTTTTAGAGTGAATCGTCAGTTTTACTTTAAAAGTTCTATTAAAGCAACTTTAAGAAAAAACTATTCTGCAAAGAATCTGCAAATAATTAAAATAAATTATACCGATAGCGTTTCATTCATTGGATATTCTCATCGAAAATATCCCTTCGTATTTTCTTTTATTTTCTCTTTCATAACCATTAAACTTATAAAAAAAGAATTCGAAAAGAGAGAATAATTCAGTCTCATTTTTAGCAATAAATATATAAAACGAGTATAAAAATGAACCTGCAACGACTTCATCGTATTATAGATGAGAAGTGATTTACGCAACGAAACATTAATATTCGATGCATTCATTGAATGAATTTTTGCGATTGAAAGTTGAAGCATCTCTCGTCGACGTTCGTTAAGACTATCCAATTCGTTCGCTAGCGAGCAAACTGAGCTGAAAATAACATTTTTTTTAGACAAAAAACTTCGAAAATCTATAAATATTCAATATTATTGGAATATTTTATGAATTTTTCAATGAATATTATTTAAATTCGAAAATATTTATTGACAGAGTCGATAAAATGACAAGAATCCATACTTCTGATTAGTTTATTGGAGCTCTAAAAACGTTTCATATTTATCAATCTTCCAATAAACATCAACGTTCAACGTTTCGCTATCGAATGAGAAAACGAATAACAATCGAATTTATAAAGGTAGACAACAATGGTATATTCTTGAGATAGCGTTACTTACCTAGAGTCGAAACTGGAGGCTCCATCCGAGGAGACAGAGGAGCTCTCAGAGCAATCATCATCCTCCGACTCCATTTCCGTCCCCAACTCATCCAACCTGTAAAATATTATTCAATTCATTTTGTACTTCCATAAATTAAAAGTATTTGGAATTTTGCGTTTTCCCAACAAATCGCTTTCAAATTCTGAAATCATTTTATTAAACGAAACAGTAAAATCACTACACATATGGCGTATGATAAGTGAATAGTAATATACTACAAAAGAAATTAGTGTATTATAAAATAGATTACAGCTAACGTACAATAACATCAGAACTATAAATTGAAGGTAAAACAGGTATTTCTTGAGGCTTACCGAAATTGGATAGGTAGAGAATGGTAGGGATATTGTGAAAGGTCATTAAGGGTAGGTACAACGGGGGCGGCGAATAGAGACTCGGACGACGGCAAAGGTGAGAATACAGAGGCCGTATCTTGTGGCCGCGTCTGTGACTGCGACGATGAACAACTCGAGGGAAACGACGACAATAGCAAAACCATTTTGAGCAACTACCAACGACAAGGCTGTCTGTACAAACTCTGTAATATACTTTTTTTTGGAATTAAATACTGTAATAGTAATAGTTGTTATGATATCATAACGGAATAAGTCGATACAACGCAAGAGAATCTGATTCTATGATAAGAGCCTCTTCAATGATACGATCAAGTTGCGGCGCTATTTTTAAGCAACGGCATCAATAAACGGGCGCTGTTTTAAACATAGCCATCAACAAATGGGCGCTGTTTTAAACATAGCCATCAACAAACGGGCGCTGTTTTAAATATAGCCATCACCTACAGGGCGCTATTTTAAACAGTTGACGGAGCCCTATGATCGAAGAACTACTGACGTTTCATTAATGAAAAGGATTCACACAAAAGCGCACCTATAGCGTCCATATTATATCTGACTAATGAGGCAACGCATCCGCACCGAATCGTTAAAATCCGTAAGGATCTTCTCATAAAGTGGGATATTTTATAGTCATCATACGATCCATTCTCAATAATGAAATGAGAGAAAGTTAATATTCAATAAGAAAAACGATATTAAAAAGCGCAAATAAAGCCGATATGAAGCCTATATTTTGAAAGCTACCTCAGAAATTATTTTGCCATAATATTAATATTTCCTTAATTAATTTAATTTATATCATTAATATTTAGAGATAAATACATAGCATAAAATAAATGGGAAAAAAATTATTCGTCAAAAAAATATCACTGAGAAAATCGATCAACAATGAATAAAATTTCAAAGAAATGATAATAATTAGACAAGAAAAACGAAATAATTAGCAAATAATCGAAATTAGAATACAGAATTATTACAAAGGATTCGAAAATTAAAGCGGAAAATTCTCAATATTCTTCCCAAAATTCCCAAAAAAACAATTTCCCAAGGAAGAATTCCCACTTAGCATTTCAGATAGCAAACGATAAGATAAAACTAATATTTAGCAGCATTTAGTATACTAAATAGCGAATAAATTTATTATTGTATGAAATTTTTGAAGTAATAAAATTGAATCTGATGGCGAAAATGCTGGCTATAGAAAAGAGATCATAAACGCTTTCTAGATATTTGCCTATGTTTAATTATGAAATTTCCCCTCCCTTCCCCACCCTTCCTAAGGACTAAAAAAACTAGAACGGTTTCCCCCCACCCCTTCCCTAGAATGGTTAGAGCCTACCCAAATTCACCTCTTCATTATCGGTTCTTTTTTCTCTCATTTAATGAGGTTTCGAAGACGTCGACGAATAGTTCATTCTAAGAAAGCGAGTTGACTAGCAAGCAATTCAGGTACTCTTCAATTGGATATAAACGTTTACGATTATTTAACTTTTCTTTTATTTATAGAAGCGGATAACTATGAATAAATAAAGTAAAAAAACCAATAATTACATTTCGAATAATAATATTAAAATAAATAGATACACATAAAAAGATACATGTGAAACGATAAAAATGAAGATAATAAAACCATTGAGATTAACGTCCTCCATAACAAGAGTGGTTAGCTCTTTTCATATCGCACTATGCAGTAGATCGCTTAAGAAATTCCAGTAATAGGACCCCATAGAATATCGTATTTTTAAAATCGTTTAGCAACTGATTCAACTCGAAACGACATACGAATACTTCCAGCAGATAATTTACCATCCTATATGGCTTACTATAAAAATCACCGAATTACAATGATCGTTTTGGGGACGATCGTTCGGCAAATATCGCTGATCGATGATTCCCGTCCTGTCCAGAAATGAAACCAATATATCCATGATTAGTCTATTCGTTCCATCAACGGAATATTCGAAAATCCCCCTTCCGAGATTTCTCCGCCTTTTCATACGCAAAGACCACCATCGAACGTAACATCAACAACATCAGAAGCTTTCATCACATGAAAGTATCGCTCGCAAAGGAGTGTGCGATGCAGAAATTAAAATCGACTTGTGAGGGGGTGACGCAGAGTGGCACATCGAAATCACGCACACACCACTCGTTTCAACCTACACAGAAGCCTGTTTAGATAGGTGTGCAATTCCCAGTGCTTTCCACTGCGTCCCCTCATCTTTTCGTTCGTCGCCGATCGTCCCATCGATGCCACTACCTGCCTCACCCACGCTCAACAAACGCCGACTCCACGGATCGCCTCGCCGGAGTGCAGCACCGAACACTGGCGCCCGCAGAGCGAGCATCGCAATCAAATGTATTTCCAACGCTCCGCCCATCACGGGAACAACGATGACGATGTATGACGGACGCCCACTTTGCTGGATACGAGAAATCAATAGAAGACTCGAGCGGAGGAGGGGGGAGCGACTTGTTTACATCGAAGCTCCGATAAATTTTAGCGATCAAAGAACACACGTAATGAAATATTTTGTACAATTTTCAGCTCAATGTATGTAATAAATAATATTCACATATAAATTAAATATATTATTTAAAATATATATAACATGAAATTATATTAAACAATTCATTCGCAAATATTTTATATTTCTACTCGATAAAATGGTAAGTAATTATAGTGGAAAATTTTAATACTTACTATTTTACTATTTACTTTTGAAGTTTTAGGAATGCAGAGCACTTAAATGCCTCAAATTACTTGGGGTATTTTTCAACTTCGCCCGAAAAAATGCCTCAATATACTTTGGGTAATTCTCAACTTCCCCAAAAAATTCATCAAAATTTATAGAAATTTATTTATTTAATTTATATATAAGTTTATTTTTTATATTTATAAATAGCATATTTCGACTTTTGTGCGTATATTCTCAATTATACGCTTTCCATTTTATCGTTGAAAAAGTAAAAAATAAAGGAAAGAAAGCAATTATTAAGTATAAATAATATTGATTGGCTCATAATTAATAAATAAATAAAGGTAATTTCATTAAAAAAAATATAAATATATATAAAAAATAAACAAATGAAGATCATTTCATTTAAAAAAATATAAATATATATAAAAAATAAATGAATAAAGATCATTTCTGGAATCGTAGTCGTCCATTTTTTTAAAAAGATTTCTACTATTTTTACCGCTCAATCACGAAACCTTCTTTGAGAAACAATTAATTCTATGAAATAAATGGGAAGTTTGTTGCGCCAATCGATGTATTTATGTGACGGTTTAATTTTTTTAGTCTAAACAGAAGGAATAGAGAAACGATAAACTCCCCCTCCCCTTCCATCCCCAATGATCCCTCACTTATGTTAATATTAGAATAAATTAAAGAAACCAACAAAAAAAACGCATATATTCTATTAATTCAATAATTTTAATATCTTCATATTCGGTCATTTCTTCATTTTTCCACATATACGATGCCATTGAATTCATTTGCCATTTGTGCAATTTTTCGTAAAATATTACAATGATTGTGTAATTCTTTACGAAAAAATGCAATGAATTTCATGATTATTCTTGTGAATCGTTTCGTTTCGATATAAAAATTAATCTTACAGTAATACTGAAAATAATCGAGTGATTTCATCGTCGATCTTTTATTTTCATTACAATCATTGAACGTATATCTAAATTATTAACACATATTTCCATAATTTAAATAATCATCCAGATCATCTAAATCGAAGTTTCTTTATCTGCTTAAGAGGATTATTGAGACTTAGAAAGAAAATCTCAACAAATTATCGCTCTCGATTTAGATTATTACGTCTATCGCCGCTTTATAAAATATCAAATTCACGCATATATTCTGCATATTTTGAGATAATTGTTTATAAATAACCATATAAGAAAAATGATAATAAAGATACATTCGTATTCACAATTATATTCTCTATAAATTAAACCCGTCGAACGTTGATTTGATGTGTAAAATTTATTTTTTTGAATATAATTGAAGTGAGCCTAACGTCTCGATCACTAAATATTACTTCGAAGTAATAAAAGGTATAAAAGTATAGGAAATAAATCAAATTCAATTCAGTATTTACATGAAGTGGAGTAATTTGTGCTGAAGACGAGTAAATCTCTCACTCAAATGGAGCAGTTTTTTCTCCACACAAATATCGATTACAAACAAATCTCCTCATACTACGACGATCAACGAAAAAAAAAACTTCCCATTCCGTTGATCGTAAAAAGACGAAAAAAAAAAGATCTTTAGTACAATTTTCAGGATACCATTTAGCTCATCAAATAGACGAGCGATATTTTGTGAAATTTTCCTTCCCACTGAAAAAAAAATCATTAAATTAATCGATAAAATAAGAATAAAAAGAAACCGAATCGAACTATATCGAAATATTAAGATATATTACTTTATGCTATTACGGAATTTCCCACTTTCGGCCCTCATTATTACTTATTACGATAACGTTTTATTTGATTATTGCTGCAGATATAGTTGCCTATATCTGTGTATATCTTCGTGATAGTTATGTTTTCATAATTATTTCTTAGAGAATATTTCAAGAAATTCGAAATTCTCGAAAATTTCCATCATTGAAATGATGAAAAATAAAAGAATTCTATAAAAGAGAAAGAAAAATTCTATTAAAAAAGAGAATCAGAAATAGAAAATATTATATGCGAAAAATTTGAGAAAAAAAATTATTTTTAATTTCATTGAATATATTTTCCACTCATTATTATTATAGAGATTTTTCGTTGCTTTATTAAGAGTTTATATAATCATTATATGTGATATATTAAAGAAAAACAAATTTATTTTTTGATGAATTCGCTTGAGAAATTGTTTTTCTTTTAATGTGCATCATTAATTTTCGATGAATGAAGAAATAAATTATAGAATGTAATATGGTTTGTTTCTGTTTATTCCGGTTTATTCTGGTTTATTCCGGTTCAATCTGGTTTATTCCGGTTTATTCCGTTTTATTCTGGTTTATTCCGGTTTAATCTGTTTTAACCGGGTTTATTCCGATTTATTTATTATGTATGATTTTTTTGTATTATATTCATTCAATTTAAGTAAATTTCGGAAATTATCAATAAAATAATAAATCTCTTAAAGTAATTTTTCATAATTTATTTCGCTAAATTGGTGCTAAGAAAGCTTTTTCAAGATTTGATAGGCATAAATCGGAAATCGATCAATGCAAAATTTTATAAAAATTCTATCATTATTTCAAATATTTCGAATTTTATTCGATGTTTATAGATCAATATAATTAATAGTCTAGATATATGAGGTCTTGCTATGATATATGCCTATATTTAACAATGTTTTAAAGGTTATCCGCAGTTATTACCGGATTAAAATTACTTAGGCGGATAGACATATGTAGACAGAGGCAGACATTTACGCATACAGATAAGACATCTTAACGCGAATCCAGAAAACATGTTTGTGAAAAAATGACGAAAAGCATTAGTCGTCTATCGTCGTATATCGTCCTGTATCCGGTCGCCGACACAATTTAATATGCAGGCGTTGAGGGTGGACGGTACTCATATTAAACCAAAATACCCTCATAGGAATCTTTAAATTTTACAGGGAAAATAAACTTACAATAATAGTAAACAATCATCCATCTCGCCGTTGTATCTCACTGCTCGAAAATTATTCACGAGAGCATTTTTTCAACACTCATTGATTTATGATGAGAGAAACTCCGCCTAATCCATCAATTTCAATAGTGAAAACCAATCCGCTCGTATACACAACAGTTTAATCTCTACACTGATAAAAAAAAGAACCCATTAAAGAGTGGGGGGCGAAGAGTGATAGAAGAATGTGAAAATAACGTTGGTCGATCGATGTTTAACAGAAAGAAGAATAGCCAAAAAAGGGCCAAATCTGTTGCACTAATGCTGGGCATTTTTCATTTCTCATATGTATATGTATGTATATTTAATATTATATTGTATATTATATATATATATATATATATATATATATATATATATATATATTATTACATAATATATAATATATAATATGTATATATTATATCTTTATGAATAATTGCTTATGAAATATTAGATTTTTTATCAGCTTTGAAAGATGTTCCTCTCCGGTGAAACAACCGATCACACTTGCTGCATTCGATTTAAAAAGTCAGATCATTTGGTCTTTGAATATTTCTCAAATATTCTAAAAATGCGATTCGATAATAACTACCGAAAGCGATTTTGAAATATTGATGTATTTTTTAAATAAAAAATTAAAAAATATATCCACATTTTGCCTGATCAGTTTGTTTGATCATACTATGTACTTTAGGTGATGCAATATGAGCCTAGAGGACATTTAATTTATTCATTCATCGATATTTTTTTCCCATCTTTTAATATTTAAGAAAAAGTTTATTAATTACAACTTATCTTTGTATATTCTTATAATTAAGGTAATTACCTAGATAGGATAATTAAGATAATTATCTAGTAATTACCTTGTTGAGAATTCAACTTGCGAATATTAATTACAAAAAATATTTTATAAAGAATTAAATTGATGCAACGATTACTTATATATTGTACAATTATGCATACTTCTCAGCAATGTAAAAATAATAGTTACTAGTAAATGTTGTACATAATAGTAACTAGTAAATAATAATAACCAGTGAATATTGCATAATAGTAAATAATAGTAATAATGGTAACTAGTAAATAATAGTAACCAGTAAATATTGTATTATAATAAATAATAGTAATAATAGTAACTAGTAAATATTGAACATTAATTATAATATATAACAATTATAGATGTAAAAAAACGTATAAATTTATAAATATCACCGTTGTATATCACTTTGAGAAAACAAAACTTTACTGCAAATTTATTTTTATCATAATTAAAATTAATGATAACGCCATCTGATGAATAGAGGGCAAAGAAAAGATATATTTTCTATAGCAATGAAATCTTGCATTTTTTATTATTTCATTCATTCATTCATTCACTCTTTTTTTTCTTATTTTCCTAAATAAAATTTTTTTATGTATTTTTTTTAAATTTAATTGCTTCTTCCTTTCCATTTTTATTTCTCACCTTTCTCATTTCCATTTACGGGAAAATTCGTTGAAGTAATTTAGATTTTTTAAAGATATTAATTTATTTCATCGAACCTTAAAAAATAATTAATTAAGAGTTTTAATAAAGAGCCTCTCCTCTCATTTCTATAAGAAATTATTTTCCAATTCAATCAGTCAGGAGAGTGAAGAAAATGGAAAGACAAGTAAGATCAACTCGAATGCTGCTGCTCATAACGATTGATCAACCCTAATTCCGCATGAAATGTTTAATTTATTCATATGTTCGAAAATACTAAATGGATGAATTCCTTTTAGAATATAATCTTATGGATAGTTGAACCCTTTCTTTTTTTTCTTAGTCTTTGAAAGTATTATTCATAAAAATTCTCATATTTTAATAGCAATATAAAAAACTTAAGGAATAATTGAATAATAATATCTGCAAATACTCATAATTTGTTGCAATATCATCAAATATATATGTGAGCCATAGAGACCACCTTTCCTATTAATTCATTGCGCTAATAAGCGTTAAGAGGTTGGCTCCGGAGTTCTGATTCGAGTCGTAAACAAATTCATATTATAAATGCAGTCATGAGTTCAAAATTTCAAGGTCGATCTTAATATAAGGCAAGCCATAATTAAACACAAAACTGGATTCATTGAATGGCAATCGATGAACGTACAGCATTTATTATTCCACTAGTTGAGCATATTTCGACTTTTGCATATCGCTGAATTGTGCTCAATCAATGCAAAGGCAAAAATTCCTCGAAAAAATTTTTATTTGCCGAATATAGCATAACCGAACATATTTATTCATTTAGGCTATATTCGATTGCACAAACGATGAGAAATATTAAACTATGGTAAATGATGTTATGAACAGTTAAAAAATAAACAATTGTTAGTCATTAAAGAAAGACAAAATCAATTTGAAAGATGCCATGCATCGTAGTATCAATAGTCATTAACGTCCTCATTAAACGAAAGTTCACCGCATAACCCCGTCGCTCACCCCTTTATTTCCCCTTCCTACCGACATTATGTTAGTGGTGCTAACATTAATTCAAAATTATATTATATCAGTGCAAAATAAATAACAATATTGCCATATTTGTTTGTAATAATTGCTATCGATTTCGAATTTTTAATTCCTTATATTGTTTATTATTATTTATTTTATGAAAATTATTTCTATTTCCCGCATAGAAATCGTTCATAAAGCGAAAAATTAAGAATATTTATAATTTAAAATACAATTTATATGAATATATAATAACTGCAAAGGAAAAGCTGAGAATATGGAAATCAATTAAAAAATCCATTTGAAACAACGAAAGAAACGAAAGAAAGAATCCGAAAAAATAGGAGAAAACAAAAAGTGAATATACGAAAAAATATAACGTTTACTTTAGAAGCTATATAAATCGTTACGATAAGCACAAAAAGGAAGGCGATTGCTTATCGATGCTAACAAATTCGACGTTAAACGATTGCTGATCGTCGTTAAATATCCGACATAGAATGAGAAATTACGAGAGAATTTCTTTATTCGAAAATAGATTTTTTTTTCTTCCATATTTTTAATTTTAATTTATATTTTCTTATTTTATGAAATAAAAATGTTAGTACTTTCCTTAGAAATGATTTTCACTTCATTTTTTTTCCTCTATAAATAGAAAATATTGAAGTAATAATTTTCATTAAAAGTAATAAAAGTATTGCGAAAAGTATTTCCTTTGAAGATAATTAATAAAATATGAATAGAGCCAAAAACGTTGAAAAATTAATTATTTCTATTAATTGGAAAATCGACGACTATTGCAAAAGTTTTACTAAAAATTGCAAAAATTGCAAAGAAATTATTGCAAATTGCAAATTGCAAATTCGGCATCAACACTGCAATGAAAAGAATATTTTTCTTTATTCAACAATGAATACAATTTTACACGAAATTCAATAGATCATAAACGTAATAAATAAATAAATAAATAAATAAATAAATAAATAAATAAATAAATAAATAAATAAATAAATAAATAAATAAACAAATAAATAAACAAATAAATAAATAAATGAATAAACAAATAAATAAATAAATAAATAAATAAATAAACAAACAAATGAATAAATAAATAAATACACTAAAAAAAAACAAATAAATAAATAAATGAATGAATAAATAAATAAATTTCGACGAAAAAATTAAATTTACTCATACGAACGCAGCAATAATCGCTCTCCAACTGAAACACCTGCTAGTTTAAAGTGTGTGCAAAACCAGTATTATTGTACCAATTTGTATATTTTTAAACCACTTCAATAAACTTAAATAATTAGTGAAATATATGAAATCGGAAATACATAATGCGTTTTTTTTTTGCAACTTTAATCTTCCACCTCTCATTAATGAATTAAATCTCAATTTTTAGTGCATAGATTTTCCCACTGCAATTCCATAAACCGCCAATCCAGAAAGGATATGTTTTGATCGTATATTTCATGCAAATAGAAAAAAAAATTAATTTTAAGGGAAGCACTTTCATTGATCGGGAATTTCATCGCCACTGTTAATAAGTGATTGCAAGTTTGAACAAACAACACAGATATAAATATATACATCAAGCAGACAACAGACGAACAAAGACATACATACAATAATATGCAAAGAAATGACGACATCTTTGCAGATTCCAAGTGATATCCTTGTAGGCTCCAAGTGACATATTTGTAGGCTCCGAATGATATCCTTGTAGGCTCCAAGTGACATCTTTGTAGGCTCCAAGTGACATCTTTGTAGGCTCCAAGTGACATCTTTGTAGGCTCCAAGTGACATTTTTGTAGGCTCCAAGTGACATCTTTGTAGGCTCCAAGTGACATTCTTGTAGGCTCCAAGTGACATTTTTGTAGGCTCCAAGTGACATCTTTGTAGGCTCCAAGTGACACCCTTGTAGGCTCCAAGTGACATCCTTGCATTCTAAAAGTGACATCCTTGTAGGCTCCAAATGATATCCTTGTAGGCTCCAAGTGACATCTTTGTAGGCTCCAAGTGACATCTTTGTAGGCTCCAAGTGACATCTTTGTAGGCTCCAAGTGACATCTGTGTAGGCTCAAGTGACATTTTGTAGGCTCCAAGTGACATCTTTGTAGGCTCCAAGTGACATTTTTGTAGGCTCCAAGTGACATCTTTGTAGGCTCCAAGTGACATTTTTGTAGGCTCCAAGTGACATCTTTGTAGGCTCCAAGTGACATTTTTGTAGGCTCCAAGTGACATCTTTGTAGGCTCCAAGTGACATTTTTGTAGGCTCCAAGTGACATCTTTGTAGGCTCCAAGTGACATTTTTGTAGGCTCCAAGTGACATCTTTGTAGGCTCCAAGTGACATCTTTGTAGGCTCCAAGTGACATTTTTGTAGGCTCCAAGTGACATCTTTGTAGGCTCCAAGTGACATTTTTGTAGGCTCCAAGTGACATCTTTGTAGGCTCCAAGTGACACCCTTGTAGGCTCCAAGTGACATCTTTGTAGGCTCCAGGTGACATTTTTGTAGGCTCCACGTGACACCCTTGTAGTCTCCAAACGACGTCCTTGTAGGCTCCGAGTGACATCCTTGCATTCTAAAAGTGACATCCTTGCAGGCTCCAAGTGACATTTTTGTAGGCTCCAAGTGACATCTTTGTAGGCTCCAAGTGACATTTTTGTAGGCTCCAAGTGACATCTTTGTAGGCTCCAAGTGACATCTTTGTAGGCTCCAAGTGACATTTTTGTAGGCTCCAAGTGACATCTTTGTAGGCTCCAAGTGACATTTTTGTAGGCTCCAAGTGACATCTTTGTAGGCTCCAAGTGACATTTTTGTAGGCTCCAAGTGACATCTTTGTAGGCTCCAAGTGACATTTTTGTAGGCTCCAAGTGACATCTTTGTAGGCTCCAAGTGACATTTTTGTAGGCTCCAAGTGACATCTTTGTAGGCTCCAAGTGACATTTTTGTAGGCTCCAAGTGACATCTTTGTAGGCTCCAAGTGACATTTTTGTAGGCTCCAAGTGACATCTTTGTAGGCTCCAAGTGACATTTTTGTAGGCTCCAAGTGACATCTTTGTAGGCTCCAAGTGACATTTTTGTAGGCTCCAAGTGACATTTTTGTAGGCTCCAAGTGACATCTTTGTAGGCTCCAAGTGACATTCTTGTAGGCTCCAAGTGACATTTTGTAGGCTCCAAGTGACATCTTTGTAGGCTCCAAGTGACATTGTAGGCTCCAAGTGACATCCTTGTATTCTAAAAGTGACATCCTTGTAGGCTCCAAATGATATCCTTGTAGGCTCCAAGTGACATCTTTGTAGGCTCCAAGTGACATCTTTGTAGGCTCCAAGTGACATCTGTGTAGGCTCAAGTGACATTTTGTAGGCTCCAAGTGACATCTTTGTAGGCTCCAAGTGACATTTTTGTAGGCTCCAAGTGACATCTTTGTAGGCTCCAAGTGACATTTTTGTAGGCTCCAAGTGACATCTTTGTAGGCTCCAAGCGACATTTTTGTAGGCTCCAAGTGACATCTTTGTAGGCTCCAAGTGACATTTTTGTAGGCTCCAAGTGACATCTTTGTAGGCTCCAAGTGACATTTTTGTAGGCTCCAAGTGACATCTTTGTAGGCTCCAAGTGACATCTTTGTAGGCTCCAAGTGACATTTTTGTAGGCTCCAAGTGACATCTTTGTAGGCTCCAAGTGACATTTTTGTAGGCTCCAAGTGACATCTTTGTAGGCTCCAAGTGACACCCTTGTAGGCTCCAAGTGACATCTTTGTAGGCTCCAGGTGACATTTTTGTAGGCTCCACGTGACACCCTTGTAGTCTCCAAACGACGTCCTTGTAGGCTCCGAGTGACATCCTTGCATTCTAAAAGTGACATCCTTGCAGGCTCCAAATGATATCCTTGTAGGCTCCAAGTGACATTTTTGTAGGCTCCAAGTGACATCTTTGTAGGCTCCAAGTGACATTTTTGTAGGCTCCAAGTGACATCTTTGTAGGCTCCAAGTGACATTTTTGTAGGCTCCAAATGATATCCTTGTAGGCTCCAAGTGACATCTTTGTAGGCTCCAAGTGACATTTTTGTAGGCTCCAAGTGACATCTTTGTAGGCTCCAAGTGACATTTTTGTAGGCTCCAAGTGACATCTCTGTAGGCTCCAAGTGACATCTTTGTAGGCTCCAAGTGACATTTTTGTAGGCTCCAAGTGACATCTTTGTAGGCTCCAAGTGACATTTTTGTAGGCTCCAAGTGACATCTTTGTAGGCTCCAAGTGACATTTTTGTAGGCTCCAAGTGACATCTTTGTAGGCTCCAAGTGACATTTTTGTAGGCTCCAAGTGACATCTTTGTAGGCTCCAAGTGACATTTTTGTAGGCTCCAAGTGACATCTTTGTAGGCTCCAAGTGACATTTTTGTAGGCTCCAAGTGACATCTTTGTAGGCTCCAAGTGACACCCTTGTAGGCTCCAAGTGACATCTTTGTAGGCTCCAGGTGACATTTTTGTAGGCTCCACGTGACACCCTTGTAGTCTCCAAACGACGTCCTTGTAGGCTCCGAGTGACATCCTTGCATTCTAAAAGTGACATCCTTGCAGGCTCCAAATGATATCCTTGTAGGCTCCAAGTGACATTTTTGTAGGCTCCAAGTGACATCTTTGTAGGCTCCAAGTGACATTTTTGTAGGCTCCAAGTGACATCTTTGTAGGCTCCAAGTGACATTTTTGTAGGCTCCAAGCGACATCTTTGTAGGCTCCAAGTGACATCTTTGTAGGCTCCAAGTGACATCTTTGTAGGCTCCAAGTGACATCTTTGTAGGCTCCAAGTGACATTTTTGTAGGCTCCAAGTGACATCCTTGTAGGCTCCGAATGATATCCTTGTAGGCTCCAAGTGACATCTTTGTAGGCTCCAAGTGACATTTTTGTAGGCTCCAAGTGACATCTTTGTAGGCTCCAAGTGACACCCTTGTAGGCTCCAAACGACGTCCTTGTAGGCTCCAAGTGACATTTTTGTAGGCTCCAAACGACGTCCTTGTAGGCTCCAAGTGACACCCTTGTAGGCTCGAAACGACGTCCTTGTAGGCTCCAAATGATATCCTTGTAGGCTCCAAGTGACATCTTTGTAGGCTCCAAGTGACATTTTTGTAGGCTCCAAATGATATCCTTGTAGGCTCCAAGTGACATCTTTGTAGGCTCCAAGTGACATCTTTGTAGGCTCCAAGTGACATTTTTGTAGGCTCCAAGTGACATCTTTGTAGGCTCCAAGTGACACCCTTGTAGGCTCCAAGTGACATCTTTGTAGGCTCCAAGTGACATTTTTGTAGGCTCCAAGTGACACCCTTGTAGTCTCCAAACGACGTCCTTGTAGGCTCCAAGTGATATCCTTGTAGGCTCCAAGTGACATATTTGTAGGCTCCGAATGATATCCTTGTAGGCTCCAAGTGACATCTTTGTAGGCTCCAAGTGACATCTTTGTAGGCTCGAAGTGACATTTTTGTAGGCTCCAAGTGACATCTTTGTAGGCTCCAAGTGACATTCTTGTAGGCTCCAAGTGACATCTTTGTAGGCTCCAAGTGACATCTTTGTAGGCTCCAAGTGACATCTTTGTAGGCTCCAAGTGACATCTTTGTAGGCTCCAAGTGACATCTTTGTAGGCTCCAAGTGACATTTTTGTAGGCTCCAAGTGACATCTTTGTAGGCTCCAGGTGACATTTTTGTAGGCTCCAAGTGAACCGTACAGTTTGATGGCGCATATTTCAGAGATCTAAGAGATGTATTCATTTCAATAATAACTATTTAAAAGGAGCTATAGAAAATCGCCTCCAATTTTATAAATTATTTTATTGAGATGCGTTAATTGCAATAATGATCTACTATCATAAATGTTCCCATCTATCATTCGGTTAATATTTATTCACTTCGATCATTTATTAATTATAAACCGGAAGAGTAAATGAAGAAAATTATAAGATAACGCTGTAAAAGACATTAAACATCTTATAGCGTTTAATGCGTTAACGGTTGAATGCTATCGAATCGAAAATATTATTCAGCTATAATGAGAGGAGCTAAGTCAGGATGTTTTTGAAAAGAAATTCGCCCAAAGAAAATATTTTATCGATTTTTCAAATCTCCATTATTTTTTGAAAAAAATTACTCTAATATTATTCATATTTATAGTTAATAAATGATGATAGGAAAAAATTTTTTTTATAAGCGTTTCTTTAGCGTCGATTTAATTGGTTCATGAGAGATTTAAACGTCGATGAGACGTTGCATGAGCACTTCTATCCGATATTGTTAGAGAGTCGACGATCGGATTGTCGATATCGACGATGACAACACGAGTTATTCATTTGATAATTCGAAGTGCTGCAAGTCAATATCCATATGAGAAACGTTGCCCACAAACAATGCGTCTTAGTGAATTAAAGGTGCGAGGTGATATTGTTTCTAATTAAAGTTGAAGGGTGATATCGTTTCTAATTAAAGGTGCGGGGTGATATCGTTTCTAATTAAAGGTGCGGGGTGATATCGTTTCTAATTAAAGGTGAGGGGTGATATCGTTTCTAATTAAAGGTGAGGGGTGATATCGTTTCTAATTAAAGTTGAGGGGTGATATCGTTAATGAAATAAATATTTATAAATAACTGCCAACCGAAATGATAACTAAAAATCTAAAGTAATGATAGATTTTAGTACGTTATTTTGTGATGATTTATTCTAATTGTACGGTGATTGTTTTATATTAGCGATCTATAGTGGAATTTCTCACACATCGAATAGTTTAATCTATATATTTGCTTTTTTTTAATCAGAAATAAACAAAGAAATAAAAATAATAAAATAATATTTAAAAAAAAGCATATATAGTTTTTATTATATAAAAAATAAAAAAAGTGATATATTATCGGCAAAGAATTAAAATCATTGATTATCATTGATAAATTTATTTCAAAGAAATGGTGAGAAATTTCCTCATAAGTTGCAAATTTTCCATCGATTTTTTTTTTTTTTTTAGATATACGTTAAATAGATTAATTATTATGAGGGTAATTTATCACATTAGACACTTCTATTGAATAGAATTTAGCAAATAATTAAAAAAAAAAATAACGTTTAAATATTTATTTATTTTTTCCTTTTTAGAATAAACTACAGTCTATCGTTGGTATGACTATCGAAACGATGCGTTTAGAACTTCACGATAAGGATGAAAATTTAGTCTCAGCGTTAACCGATGATTGTGCCACTCTTGAGGAGCTTGGTATTTGTGATGGTAATTAAATTTCTTCATCAATATATTTATATTTATATATATATATATTTTTTTGAAGTTCAAGTATGACCTAAATTAGATTTGATCAATAGTAGCCAGTTTCTTGTTCGATCAATAGTCGCCAGTTTCTTGATCGATCAATAGTAGCCAGTTTCTTGATCGATCAATAGTAGCCAGTTTCTTGACCGATCAATAGTAGCCAGTTTCTTGATCGATCAATAGTAGCCAGTTTCTTGATCGATCAATAGTAGCCAGTTTCTTGATCGATCAATAGTAGCCAGTTTCTTGATCGATCAATAGTAGCCAGTTTCTTGAGAGTTGATGAGAAGGGTGGGATGAGTTGAGCTCACCCCAATATCACTAATGCATTTTCACATCCACTCCCTCTCTCACCTCTCATTATCCCCTCCTAATTAACCTCTCCCTAATTCATTTGGCCGCAGAAATACTCCACATATCTATATCAATTATTCTCCACTTATCGTTAATCTCATTGTAATATTCGATTATCAAATAAATAAATACAGAAAGATTTTTTATGGATAAATTTTCCTCTTCATTTGTCATCAATATATCGTCTCGGTTTCTTACCGGAGAGAGAGATGATGGACCACTTTTCACAGCCGTAAACGTGAATATTCCACTTTTATCCATAATCAAAGGTCGGAAAAACCTAATTGAGTCTATTTCTTTGAAGGGAAAGACCGAATCGAGGTTTATGTATGTGTATATGTTTATTTGGAGGGGGGGAAGGGGGAATTATATATAGAATTATTACGTTGTGAAATTCATATCGAGTAAATTATTCGAATAGATTATATTTAGGTATGCAAATCTATGTAAGTGATAGCTCAGGTGAAATAGCACCAACATTGAATGATACAATGATCGAGAAATATGATATCACCGATGAGCAATACGATCAACGCAGTGGTGAATTTTTCATGCTAATTATCTTTTTTTTAATTAATTAATTGGAGTTTATATGAAATATGGAAATTGTACTATCGTTGAAATATTCTATATTTAGCACTAATAATTTTTCGTTCATCGTTTATTTAACAAAGAAATAGTGGAATAATTACTCTTAATTGATCGTTAGAACGTTTAAACGATAAGATAAATAGTCATAGATTGGCATTGTGTCGATTTGGGATTATTTATTTGCTAAATAAAGAGGCATGAGGGGAGGAAGAGAAGAGATTGTTTGAGGTGAAAACTTATTGAAATATTCAACGATGAAAGATTATTTAGAAAGTATTCGTGCGTGGAAGAAACGTCACGGTGTCGATAAGAAAATTGTTAATCTAACATCGGAATATATCGAAAATTCGAAAAAAATTGCTGAAGGAATCAAGGTTTTTTTTATTTGTATTTATTTATTGTTTTTTTTTTATTTTTATGTTTTTTTCTCTCAAAAATTAATTGAAATTATTTTGTGATAATTTATTTATTAAAATATTATAAACGAATATTATGAATAATCTTGATGAATAATGAATTAATTATCTTAAATTATTCGGAATTAATTATCCGAATCGATGACCTAATCTTTTTATCACTAGGAAAGTTATCTTCAAATTTCGCAATTCGAAAATATTAGTGGGAATTTTATTCGTATGAATAGCTGATTTCTTTGCAATATTTTTATAGGGAAAGGAGAAATTCCAATTTTTGCCTCTCCGTTTTTCCGTCGTTTACACTTCCCTTCACTTCTACGGATACTAAAACGATAATAGGCGAATAGTTGCCGGCTTATGTCGATATAGTACAATTCTATCTTTAATAATGAGGGGAAAAAAAAGATATATAGAACCTAGAAATTAATTTAATCTTTCTTATTAATTGAGGAAATTTTAATTAAGCAAGATTAAGCTAGGTTATTTGATGCATTCAATGTAATAAAATTGTTTTTATTTATTAGAGATATCGATTAGGAGATTATTTCATTCTTAAAAGAAATGTTGTTTGTAAAGGTTGGTAGTCGATGTAGTGTGCAATTAAACAATCAACCAGAGAAGAGAGGTGTCGTCTCGTATATTGGTGAGACGAAATTCCGGCAAGGTTATTGGATTGGTGTCACTTACGATGAGCCGGTTGGTAAAAACGATGGCTCTATCGAAGGTATAAGGTAAACTAGCTATTAATATTGTATGAGCTCATAATAGGTAATAGGCCCAACATATTATTGGTTAGCTATATGAGGCAGTTGGGCTGTGAAGCTAGATTTATCGAATGCTCTTTGTATTTGTTAGTTGTCTCATCTTGGGATGATCGGGCTGGATAAGGGTAGGGAGTGGATGAAGGAGGAAGAAGGTGGGGAACGGGATCTGTGCGTAACATGCTAGAAATTGAGCAGTAACACGTAGCAATGGGAATTCTCTCCGTTATATTTTGGTTGATAGTTGCTTCCAGACGCAATTCTAGTAACCAAGAGTTGACTGAATGCTGTACGGAAATCGATTCTATGTTACTAAATGAGTATTCAACTTACTGTCGACTCATGAATATAGTATTTGAAGCGATGAATGATCTTCTACTACTTTTAGTATTTCTTGTTACTAGTATATCTTAAAGTAAGTTAGTGAACGGATGAGTAATGCAGCGTCGATATTTGCCGGTTTAGTTGAATTCATATTTAACGAGAATTTTAATAATTTATCTCTTTGATATTTTCTCTAAATCGAAAGTTTAGATATTTTACGTGTATGGAGAAATATGGTGGTTTTGTTCGACCACAGGATGTACGTATCGGTGATTTTCCACCGTTGATTTGTGATCGTGAAATGGAAGAAATCTAACGGTTAATGCTTCTATGATGAGTTCTTTTAATTATTCTAATTTAGTTTTTATTATATTTATAATTATTTTGTAATTAAGCAAGGATGAAACTCATTTTTATTCCATAGGAAATTATTTGCTATCTGAATAAAGTCGAAAAAAGTATGGAATTTTCAAGGGATATCAGGGGATTCTCAACCGGTAGAAATTTGAACAGATATGAGGCGGCTCTTATTATCTTGCCAAAAATTAGTTCCTGCAAGACTATGAGAATTTTATTTTTGCCTATCTGCAAGGGGGGAAGGGTAGAGGAAAGCGAGCTTACGCATAAACCTTACGCAGATGGTAGTAGTGGAAACAGTCTAGCCGCCATTTCCAAATGGGTGAAGAAAGGAAGATGGAAGCTAGATCAACAACTGAGATGATGAACTTAGCAGAGGTGAACTTCTAAATTAGTCGATTGTTGTAGATTGTGGCGATTAAAATCGATCGACGTAATCGACGAAGATCTCTGGGAAGTGTTGACTGATACTACTTCCTATTCCTTTTCAAGCAGTTATAACTTGTTTCAATTATCAATCGATCTTATCAACTATTTTGTTGGATGACACATCATTTAACGCTTAATATAACTGCCCGCAGTTGATGACTGTTGAAACTCTTATTTCTTAACTTCTAATTAAGAAACCTTAAATCGCCCTCAGTGAGTTATTTGTTAGTAATATCTTTGTATTTTTTCCCTTCACCCCTCTTGGTGGAGTCCCTTCATAAGAAGGGGATCCATAAAATAGAGGAGGGTATGTGACGATTTTGCACGCATCACCAGAAGGGACCTCCTTGAAAATATTACTGATATGAGAAATATCCAAAGAAGAACCCGTTGAAGTGGGGAAATTAGACGCCCGCATATAGATCGATCCAATATCCGATTGAAGATCTCACCGAAAGTTACAAATTTATTGTCGGATTTAAGAGATCTATTAGAAAAACTCGTAAATTTATCACTTGTTGAGAGGAGGAAGAGTTCTAGGGCGTTGAATAGCAGAATAAACCAAGTAGTGGAGTGCTATTTCAAGTGATCGACAACCATGCAACCATTGAAATTCCTCTTCAACTATGAATTCCCCAGCTAATGGAAAAGATTTCATCTTTCTTTTAAAGAAAAAGATTGCTAGAATAATTTTAATCGAATATTGGAATCAATCGATTTGTGGAATATTCGAGAAAATTTATCCTCTCCAATATGAATTATTATTTTAGCATTATTTTTTCATTTATTTAAAAGCGATAGCGATATTTTATTATCGAATTCTTTGTTGTACAAAATAAGCGCCAATAGTCTAAGCAATCCGCCACTATATACAATTCTTACCATACGATTTAAGAAAAATTCATTAAAACGAGATAATGATGAGCATCAAATTAATTACTCTTAATGATTGCCTTTTCGAAATAATCTACTATTGTCCTTACGTAACTAGAGGGGATGGGGAGAGGGGTTCGAGTACGTAACTGGAGGGGATGGAGAGAGGGGTTCGAGTACGTAACTGGAGGGGAGAGGGGTATGACTCTATTTCTTGATATATTCCTTCCCAAAATTTATTCCACTATAAAAAATAGGTAGCACTGGTATCCTGAAAATCGTTGCTATCCTTAAAAGAGATAAATTTAACGAGCAGTATTAGTTTGATGCTCTTCTCAAGCCAATATCCGCTTAATCGAGCGTTCCTAGATCGATTGCTGCCCCAAAAAAATTCCGCTCCTATCAATCTCAAAAGGATTTTAATTGCAACTACTTCAAGAATGACTTCAATATTCGCAATAAATCATCATCGAGAGGGGGAAAACAAACTCAAACATATATATATTTGTTAATAAGAAATACACACACACACAAATATAAGGTGAAATGCATCAGTTAGTTGAAGAATACACATGAAGATGAAACATTTCATCTAATAAAAACGGATAGTTCAACTAAATAAATGATCCCCTTCTTTTCTTAATTAATTTTTGTAATAATTAATTAACAATTAAAAAAAAAATTTTTTTTCCAATCAAAATTTTATCGAAAATATATTTCGATTATTATTTCTCTAAAGAAAAAAAAGAAGAAATAATCTTTACATTTAAATCATATTATATAGAATCTACTCAATAGAATCCATATCGCTCAATCAACGATTAGAATTTCCATTCGCCTTCTTTCTCTCCGTCTAAAAAAATAATCTCTATGAATTATGAAATGAATACAAAATGAGCTTATCCATTGAAATTCACTGAAAATCCATGCCGATATTCCGAATATCGCTCTTTCTCAATCATCTGAAATATTTTCCACCACTATTATTTCAATCTTCCAACTTCCAAAAACAAAAGTGAGGGGGACGTTCGATGAACCTTAAATTTTAAAGGAAAACCTCCATAGCAATGAAATCTCGACGCTTTTTTCTAAGCAATCAACGAGAAGAAACTCTTCCGAGAGAAGAATTCCTCGTTTATAATTCATAAGTGGTCGGCTTCTTGCAATTCACCTCGAGAATCTCCATATTCCATCGCATCATCATAAAACGATAAATATCCATCGTTTCCGATAAATTCCCTCAATCAACTACCTTTCTTAGGTTAGAGAATTCAACAAATGAAGCAATTGGCATACAACGATTACAAACTTACAGTGTACATCTACAATGGGTCTATATACATCTAATAACAGCTACGCCAAATACTAAGTATATAATTGAAAAGCTCAACAGATACCGCAGAGAGAAGACAAGATAATAAGCGATAAACGATCGGAACTCAATAATTTGCGTCGTTAGTGGCGATGAAGAGGAGGAGGGTTCCGTGATGGGAAAGGTGGGAGAGAGGGGTAGAGCCAATGGAGCACGCAGGGTACTATTTTCTCTCAAAAGCAATAGAGATCAATGCCCTGCCGGGATATCAGTTGCAATATTTCTTATGTATACCCCCTCTTTATCGCTTCAATTTCAAACTTTTCATTTGCTAACAATAAACCTCGCACAAATTCCTATCATCCACATCATTTCGACTAGGTCAAGCCGATCATTCCCAGCAATATTTAAGGAGAAATCACCTCTTCCCTTTATCTACCTTTCCTCCCAGTTATTCTTCAGCTCTACCTCCTTCATAAACACTCACCAAGAAAAGAATACTATAGAGGACAAAGTAAGCGCCACTCACACCGGATCAAGGTCAAGATTTTCTAAATTTGATGGCCTTCATTATTGTGCTGAAGAAAGCGCTAGACCGAAAATATCCTGAAATACATATAAAAGAGGTGCGATCCGAAGCGAGATCAACAACAGCAACCCAAAATTACCATGAAGATGACGAAAATAACAACATAAATAATATAAACAATAATAATCTATAAAATATTTTATACTGAAAATATTTAATTCAATTACAAAAAATATCCGTAAAAGAAAGACGAAAAGGAAATGAGAAAGGGAAGAAAAATCTAATGGCTAATTCAAAAACAATCTGAGAAATATGGGAACGAATGACGGGACGCGAAAGAATCACTAACGAATCCCTTATAATTTGCTTTCCCACTAATTGAATGAAGCAACTCTTCTAATATCGACCACCAGCCACCACTGTAGATAATTTCAGACGGCCGCCCGCTACTACGAATAAAACTATGCAGTAAGACCCGGAAACGAACAGAAATCTGAAGCACATTTCCTTGCAAGCAAAGAGCCCAGCTCGTTAGACAATTCACATTCCATACTTTCATTTCAATGAATATCCACCCTTATCTAAACATTGCCCTATAGTAAATAACTTGAAATATGGATTTCCGAAGAATTAAACCTTCGGAAATAATCGGACAAAAGATCGAACAAACAACTCGTATCCGAGAAATTTAAACGTCCCACCTTTCAACTCTATATATCCTCTCATAATTCACGAATCTTTATAGGTGAATCTATAGAAAATATTCTTCTCCATAATTTATGAATCATTCTGTTATCTAATCCCATAATCTTTATGTCGAATTATTCCTCGTTCATTCTCCTAATATATACCCACCAATCAACAATAACCAAAGTCGAATAATAGTGCAAATTCTCGGCAATTTAAAGACAACTCAACGAATCGTATATGATACGCATCTCTTGTGACGTTTCTGATGCCCATCAACTTTGCAAAAAAAAACGAGAACAATTCTCTAATACTTCTAGCATACTACTATCCGTTTATACATTAAACACTATCAAGCAAAAAAAAAACAAAAACAAAAACAAAAAAACAAAAAATAAAAAAATATACAATATCATAGCATTACTTACAACGATTTGTTACGAACATCTCGTCATAAAATCAACATTGCGAAATAAGCAACCATATCTCCCCGTTCCTGAAATCGTCCCTCTTTCTGGATGAATCCAAGAAGATATGCTTCAACGATATAAACAAGAGAGGCGCTTCCAGACGAGGAAATACAGCGGTTAATTACGTAACCTTTCTGCTGCCAACTTTCTCAACGCACTAAAATCAATTACTAACTACTAAATAAGCAATTAAAAATAAATAAAAAGAAATTAAAAGCAACCGATTTGATTCTCTTTGCTCGTCAACGGTACGTAAATAACACCCATCAGATCGCGTACTGACACCTCTCCATGTTCATCTTTATCGACTTGCAAGAATCTTTGATCACTGTGTGCCGCACCAACTGGAATCAGCATTCGCCCACCTGGTGCCAGCTGTTCAACCAGCTACAAGCAACTCTTCATCTTAACGTTAAATGCTTAGACGTGCATCCAGGTAAAAGAAAAAACTACTCCCAACGGTCTTTCCTTCCCAGAAGGAATGATACGCCGCTTAGATCACACATTTTATCAGTGTCACAAGGAATCTGACTTCTGCCACTGAGACATCAAAAAGAGGGATCACTTCTTGCCACCTTTCCCTCCCTCCCTTCGCCGATACCTGCGAGGCATGGATAAAAACCAACGTTTACGAAGGGAACGAAAGGATGTTCAGTCACTCAAAACTTTTCTGAAAGCGACTGGCGGCGTCTTGCTCAGGAAAATGCTCCTAAACTGAAGCCAGGCACTTCGTCCTCCGAAATTCCGTCAGATTGGATATAAAAAAATGAAGGGGATTTATATTTATTCTTCCTTAACAGCCGTACAAAAAACGTTTTCGATGGGGAAACAATGTTCCCCAATATGAAACACTATGCACAACTACATCTCCTAACTTCTTATTTCCACAGAATTTTCCACTAAATATTTTTTCATACTGCCTACCACTTCATTAATAACTTAAAGGTATGTAGCAGATCAGGATGAGTCATCGTCTCCCAACCTTCTTTAGTACATCCAATTTGCGGGTGGCGGAACCACTACGCCATCGGGTCTTCCAAACAGAGATTATAGGTAAAGTTGGGCTCACGAACTATTGTACAGCTAAAGATAATATTCAAATCATACCTCAAAAAGTCCCCACTATCATCGCCCTTAACTTAAATCCTTTCATGTGAAAAATCCAAACATACAAACACCATCGACGGATCAAGAAAACTACCCCCCTTCATTTGCCACTAATTTTCCACAATAATAAAAGGCTAATTTCGAATGCAATCGACGGAATGATAGCGATTTATTAACAATAGTTGGCATCTAAAGCAATTCAGATCTTATTCAGCGAGCCGAAAGAAACTAAACCTTCAAAGAAAATGCCCTCAACAAGCTATATTAACCGAATAATCTATGTCACGCTTGAGGTGATTACTGAAGAGCCGAAACTTTAAGCAAAACTCATAATCTATTAACTTCCCTGCTGAAGCTCCCTTCCCATGGCTACTGGTGGGAGATGCTGAACAAACCCGCAAATGCAACTCGGGTCTGTTAAGAAACTTTTTTGTTGAGTGAAGAGGAAATAATCGGTGAAATAAATGAGGAAACAAAATAATAAACAATACATAAAGCAAACGGCCACTTCAAATTCAGTCCCTATCCCTGCCCTTCTCCCCCTCCTTCCCTTCCTCCCCCCCACACCCCTTCAACTCAGGTAGCAGATAAAACGACACATGTTAATAACGTATAAGAGCAATAATACCTTAGGAGGTAGAGTTGGTGCAGCGGCGCCCACATGGATTGCCTTATAGGGAGCACAAGGTGCATAGCCAAGACGTCCATCTCCTTCTACCATAACAACACGGCCACTGGTCAATAACTGGGCATGATTCTTTTCGATGTTCCTCTTCGAGAGATCGATCAACTCTTTTATGTGATCGATGCCGACCACCTTGCCAGTTTCGCCCACCTTTAATTTACCGTCCATTTTTTGTTGGCAATATTCAATCAAATAAGAGGTGGACATACTAAAGAAAGCAATAACCTCTATCCTCATTTCCCATCATTCCGACCATCTACCACAATGAACTAATTCTTTTTTCTTGCCCTATAGAAAGCAGCAATGACCGCTCTAATACTCAACTGATGGATTCTCAGTTACTCAGTTAACTCAGCGGATCCAAATTCTCTAAACCATACCGTGCTTGAAGAAATTTCCTTCGGTACATAACCAACCTTTTTATTCAGCGTCCCGTTTCTTAAGATCTATAGCAATCTAAAAATTCTCCTGTAGTGTGGAAAAAATTCCATAATTTCCTCCTAAAGTTACCCTAACTATAACATATACCTATTTCAATGTAATCTGAGATTGTCTAACTTTTCTAAGTGCATATTCTTCAATAATAAAAAAAAAACTAAATAATAAAAAAGAATAACGAAACAAACCATTTGCGCCATACATACGGTTAAATAGCCCGATCCGGACCCAACATCCAACGCTGTATCGCCTTCTTGCAGATGATCTTTGAGTCTTTCAAGTGCGGACGCATGCTGCAACAACCTATTGATTCCGCTATTCAATCAAAGAAAAACCTTTACATACGAACTAAAACCAATTACTTTACTGAATGATCCCATTTATTGATATCACCTCAATGTCTCTATAAAAAAAACTTCACGTCGCCTTGGATATGTTCTTCGATTGCGTTGAGACTTCCAACGATCGATAACACCCACATACAACATCCGCATCCGTCAACTCCTTGTGGTGATGATTTCGAGGATTATTTCAAGCACGACGCCACTCTACGAGGAAAATGCCATCATTTACAAGTAATATCTTCAAACGGATATCTCGAAATGCCTCGACTTATTGTATCTTCCGAATCGACTATCATATAATATTGCCTACTTCAAAATAAAGGTTTAGTTGAAAAACACACACAGACAACTGGCCATCTAAATATAAACTGCTATTGATGAGCTAAAAAAGAATAAAACAAGAAAAGAATCCAGTCGACAAAAACAGCTATCATAGATGAGAGACCGATAACTCTCTTGTCCCGTTCCGTCCTCTCCATCCCTCCCTCCCTTCCTCTCTCCCTTTCCCCATCCTCTAAGCCGTTTTCTCTCTTTTCATAAATTCTCCGAACTACAATTCTAAAAATCAAATAATAAATTCGATATATCTAAAATCGATTCGAATGCCAAATATCGGAGACCATTTGAACGAATTATTTTTAATAATACAAACACATCCTTAGCATCGATCTCCCTCTCGAAAAAAATGCAAACATGACTTAAGAAGTTTTTCTAAAGCGATATGCCACTAACCATATGAGGCGCACTGATCGTAGCGTTATATCCAATTGGTTCCGGATTATCGAAATATGGATTCCGAGGACAAAAATCCGCTCTATCGACATTTAGCATCGCTGCACCTACACGATCATCACGGAATAGACTATTCCCTGAAATATTCTCATTATAGCATAAAGATACAATGGTAAATTTCTCTATGATATTGGATCGAAGAGATTCTAAACTCTAAAAGAGGAATATCTAAAATCTTTTATTTCTAAAATGGATATTTCACAACAATAATAAATATCATCATCTCATCCGGAAAGCCGTGATCTCTCTCATTCCTCTTTTTCCTCATGGAACAATTCCCCTATACATAGATGTTTCTCGTTCCAAGTTTATTAACAACTTCGAGTTTATCTTTTTTCGAAGCCGCGATGAAAGAAGAATACAACATTTTCCTATTTAGATCATTACTGAAGCTTAGATTGATTTATGCCTTTCTTTTCTTCTATAATAAATCTAAAAGAATGACGGATGACGATGTACTGTCCCTCTACTATCCCCTACCTCCCGGTCCAAAAAAAAATGACTTCGATGGCATACAAATTCAAAAAGTAGATGATTTACTTCGAAGATTCTCGACCAATGTTGGATTCGAATGTCCATGTGAACGCCAAGCCATCTCTTTCAATAATTTTAACCTCTTCCAACGAGCGTACAATTGCAATGCTTCGTCGACGTTGAATCGTTTCTCGTTCATACACTATCCATACGATAGCTTTATCTATCGTTGAATGGCGCTTGTTGATAATTCGCTATAATCACTTTATAAAATATAATAATAATATACAAAAAAATAGACTATCTTTTCAATGTAATGTCATTAATTCATTTCTATGATTATAAACGTCTAATTCACTTTAATTCGAATAAAAAATTATGCGATAAATAACATTTATGATCATAATTAAACCTCCCCTCCCCCCCTCCCCCCCTCTCTCATTATACAAATACAATTATCGTTTTCCATCGCTCTCCTCATCGACTGATCGCATTTATCGAATCGTTCAACGTGAATATATTAGGAAAATAATAAAATTTTCATAAAAGAGATCAACTTAACGCTAAACGATTAAAAATTCAATAGAACACAACAAATCGATTATTGATTTCTCATAACACTATTCGATATGATATCCGATCGGATCGCTGATATATTTATTGCCGACTATATTCGATTAGTATTCATGATGAGAGCTTCTAGAGAGGAAAAAATTAGAAATAAAGCTATATATAAATATGATTATATATACTTTTATATATATATATATATATATATATATATATATATATATATATATAAATAAAATAATAAAATAAGCTTCAACGTCAAAATTGAATTGAAATTCACTCGACACTTGTGGTTAAGTCTGACTCAGTCATTCTTTGAGCATTTGATGTGAGGCAGATGCACCTGTCTTTACCTATGGGCGGTGATTCATCGAGTTACAATAAAATATGAGAGGAATGGAAAACGCATCCGTCGATATGATTCAACGATTTCTTTCGCATAAAACTTAACCTACATGAACGTATATGATTTTGGAATGTGCCAATTTACATTCAACTATATTCTTCATCGTTCCTCTCCTCTCCCTTCTCGCCTCCTCACTCCACCTTTGTAACTATTCCCCAAATCCTTCCATAGTGAATTAATTAATTAATTATAGCAATAAGGGAATTAATTACGCCAATTTATCTCATCGTTCAATTTGTAATTTTTGAAAATTAATTCAAATAATTAGCATTAATGAAATCGATAAACGTTATTTTTCTTATTTCGATACTCATAAATATATTATTTTAAACATTTTCTAAATAAAAATTCAACGAGTTCGCCATCGATGAGCTTAATTAATCAACAATTACAATTCCATTAAGTCTATAAAATATCTCGGCTCAATGCTGATGTGATGATTCTGCTTCGACATTAGAGGAAAATGAAACGGGAGGGATGGGATGGGATGGGTTGGGATAGCAAGGGATAGGATGGGAGGGGAGGGGAGGATAGGGGATTGGAGAATGGAAACAAATAGATGAAAATTCAAATAATAAGTGAATAAAAAAAAAAAGTTAGCCACATATTTAACGAATACGTGCATTTTTGACCTTCTCAACTCGAGCTTAATCATGAGACCTCTTGGTGAATTATTCCCCACCCAATTCTCTAATTAAGATTTTACCTATAAAAATTGAATTTTAGTTGGATTTTTTAAAGAATTTTTGCGATTAACAATAAACTATTTTAAGCGATTTCAACAATAATTTCAATAGCTATCGATAGAAATGAAACGATTGAAAATTTCGATATATTTGTTTATTTTCGTTTAATAAGAAATAAGTCGATGGATTCGTTGATCATTAACGATTAATTAAGAATAGAGAAAAATAAATATATAAATTTCTATTTCACTTTAATTATGAGAATAGCTTCAACATCAGTCGAAATATCCTCATTTAGAGGCTCGAATAAACTCGATCAGCTAACATTTCTAGTTGACCACTCAAGCGGCGCTCATCAACCAATACTAATGACAAGAACAAAATTCTCAATAGCATATTTACTTGGCAAAACTCCTAACTTTTTAATGTTTAGAATCTTCTCTCTTGCAGCGTAATAATTCATAACAATTCAATGAGTAAAATATAAAATTAATCGTATAATAGATTTATCAATTTCTATCGTTCTTAATTACTAAATATATAGAGAAATATATTCCCAATTCATAGATTGATAAAGCAAATCCGTTGAGATGCTTCGACTATCTTTCATTTTTAGATATTAAATATATTCATCTTTAATCGTCATATAGGCCACGAATATCATTTTCCTAGAAGTTTCATTCAAAATACCCTCTCCCCAGTTGTGGTCACTATACGGTCATTAATGAATCCCTTATAATAAAAGTGGTCATTAAAACGAGTTAATTAATTAACCGAACATTTTTGAATTATTCATTTCATTAATTTGCATAACTCTTATATATAATTTACGATCATCTATATTATATAGAATAGACTGTAATATATACCTTAAAAGCATTATTGGATTATAGTGTTGGCCGGCCAATAAATGATCGGAAAATTAAATGATTAGTCATGTTACATATGCAGTAAATAACGCATTCAACGAGAAATTATCAAAAAATGATTGAAAATTTCAACGAAAGCAATAAAATAAACGGAAATATTCAATCTTCGAAAATTCAGTAGTTAAGATAGCGATAGTTCATTGATCATTTCATAGCTATAGAGGAGAAGCTTCCTATGAAAACCGAAAGCTACAAATGACCACTGGTCATTTACTGGTCACTTCTTCACTTCTTTTAGTTCTTTCAAAATGTGGTCATTGTTCTTTTTTTTCACAGGTTATCAGTGAAGGGACGTAAAAGATTTGCAGAAGTGAATTGCGATTCTCAAATTTCATTTTAGCATTAAAACTCTAACCGACCTATATTCGATAATTTCTGAGTTTGGAATTTGTGACCCATCAGACCGACAGATTCAAACACAGACGCACATATATATATGCAGGAATGTTATTATCACAATAGGCTTTTGCGAATTGAAATATAAAAAATACATAAAAATTTATGTTTGGAAAGTTTCCTTTTCAACGAAAAACCTCCACCTAAATTAATCCACATCTGATAGTCATCTTTATTTTAGTTTAAAGGGATTTTATTTTCGATTATCGATGATCTCCTTCCGTTTCAACACCATCTCCATTATTCGTTTTTATTATCGTTTAATATTCTCATTTCCGCCGTCGTCGTCTCTTTTAATTCACTATGAACGCCATATAACAATAGTGCTGCAATTTTGCTATCGTTCATAATCATTGTTGTTAGGATTTTGCAATAAGCAAAAATACCCTATAGCATAGCTGAGATGACTTCTAGAAACTAGAAATCAATGTTAATACATTCATTTCAATAATCAGTCGTATTTACTTCGCTCATTTTCACCTAAATATTAATAAAATATCGAATCGCATAATTGATGAATAAAATAAGTAATAATTAGTGGAAATTAATTAATCTAGTCGCTTTATTTGTTAAAGAAATACGAATCACAGTGAGAATTTTTATTTATTTTATAAATCAGTGATAATAAGTGGCGATCACTATGAGAAAACATCAAACAATTAAAACAGTTGAAACGAATTCTTTAAAGAAATATTACCCACATGAAGAAAAATTTCAACAATAAAGTCGTTTCCTTTTCTTTAATTTTTCATTGAATAATACTTCAATTTTGCCTTCGACCGCAAAATTGGATAGTTAACGCTTCGAAAAATATTTTATTTACTAGCGAAATATCAATGGGAATAATTTACATATGCATGAGATTAAACAACTCTTGAAGGTAACAACAGTTACCTTAGCGTGGACAAATATAAGTTATGAAGATTAAAAGATGAAAGATCGTTGAAAGAGGCATCTAAAAATGTACAACATAAGCGATATATGCGATTAAACTTGCGGAATAAAATAATTCTCACAAATCCATTCAATACGGAATCCATCGCCATTATTATCGTTACGATTGTCGGTTATAAATTCGAGAAGCACCGAATTACCAGGTTCGATTGGCACTTCTTTCGGTAAGGCTGTCTAAAAAAAAGCTTTTCTTTTAAATTTTTCATCAGAAATTCGCATACATTGGATAGATATTACCATAAACCTCTTAAGTTAAATCTCAAAGTAACTGTCCAACCGAATTCATGCAAAACGATTTCTGATGGTTTTTTTTGCACAAATCATAACCAAATAATAAAGAAAATTTTGTTCATAGTGATTTTAACGATTTCAAAATGAAAAATATACCGAATTCCTGCATGGCAAATCACTTAGCGGTGTATTTTCCGGTCCTTCGGGTCCTATTTCACCGATCACCATTCGATCGCCATCCGTACAAATACCATCTTTAATCTCACCAAATTCCATCGAGATTAATATTAATTTACATTTATGTCCATTTGGTGGATCTATTTGCCATCTGAAAGAAAAAAGAAAAATCTTTTTTAAACTTTATTCGCTATATATCCATTGAAAACAAATAAACTTTTAAAAAAATTTATGAATACAAATTATAGAATTATGAACAAATTAATAAAAATTTATTAATGAATTTATGAAATAATCTAAAATACGATTAATAATTATAAAAGAGGCGATTAATCTATAACGATCAATAATGGAATCGATGAATGAGACGTATCACGGTGAATAGTAATAATTGCTTTTAAAGGGGTTGAGTTACAGTTGAAAATCTCATAAAAATAAAATAATAAAGGATAAAAATTTAAAAATTGGCAAAATAAGTTGAACAGTTACAGTTGAAATAAATTAGCAAATAAGTATTGCATACGATAAAGGAAGTCTTCATAGTTATCATAACTTTACTCATTTTTTTCTTTGATTACTTTCAATTATCATATTTAACTATTTTGATATGAGTAAAAGTAATCACGTCATCTACTCAATTTCCTCAATTTTTGGTTATTTCTAAACGCTAATGAAAAGAAACGAAAATTTTAAAATTCTATTTAGTAATTTTTCATATTCAAACACATAAATATATAAGGAAATTTTATATTTCTAAGCAAATATAGAAAAAATTAAATATATATTTCGTTCAAATTTATGGCTTTTTTATTTCAGAGAAGAGAAAATTCGTTGTTTTCCTTTAATTTTCTAAGTAAAATGAATCCATGAAGCATATCATGAATGAATCGAACAAGCATCATCTCATCATCATAGAAATAAATCTATCGAAAGAAAGCACTCTCGAAATATGTCACACCTCATTCGTTGATTTGTTGCATAACCCGGATATCCAATATTCGTAATAGCGCCTTGCATTTCGCTTATACTTCCAAAATCGTAGAATTTTAGACGATCCATTTCTTAAAATTCATTCATCAAATAAACTTCTACTTTCGAATATATTATGGAAATTAAAACCGATTTTATACATAGAGTGGGGTATTTTTGATGAAATATAAACTAACAACTCGAATAATTTTTTAATCTATCATCTATGAAACATTGTTTATTTATTACTGGAACCCCCATTCCATTAGATCTTTATTATTAATTCTAAAGAGCAAAAATCTCATAAAACTTTCAAAAAATGCTATCGATAAATATACAATAGATAAACGTCAAAGAAAAAAAGACAACTTAAATATTTTAATTAGTTAAAACGGTTTCGATTTCGACTAATATTTTTAAATTATTTCGAAGAAAAATTTTACACAAAATTCTTACCGATTGGTTGAACAATATAATAATATGCATCGAAACCACCGGATGCCATTGTATTATCCGTTTTCATATAGATACTTAATTTATTTTTCTCACTAAAGAAACTTGGTGGCAATTTAAAATCACAGAAACGTTGTGATGAATTTCCATTCGAATCGATAATCTGAAAAGTGAAATGCAAAAAAAATGACAGTAATCGATTATTTTCGTGGAAATTATTTCCGCAATTTTTTTTTTCATTTCTATAAAATATATAGGAAAAAAATATTCAAATGAACGGAACAAATTGAAATTCTAAAGAAAAATTCCACGAAAAATTGAAAAAAAAGAAAACATTTCAGTAAAAGAAAATTCGACTTAATGAAAATTAATTGAAAATTCGACTTTAGTGACAAAATATTGGCAATATAATCTTCTATATCGATCACTTCTAGAGCAAAAATTGATTCTACATTGAATTATAAATGATGTAAAATAAGCGAATTCAGAATAATATTACTCCCATTTAATGTTTATTGGACAACTGAAAAACCTAAAGTAATACGGAGATATATTTAAGTAATTCGAAAATAAAAATTCATTTTAGTGACTATAGATTATGAAAATTCTTAAGCGTAACAATTTGCATAGATAATAATGTGTTAGAAACTCTCCTAAAACGTTTTACTTTTTTCAGCGTTATCACCAATAATTGAAAACGCTTTCTCTTTGAAACCTCACCATCCGCTCACCTCCGGCCCCTCATTTGTTCATTATAACCGAAAAAGAGAGACCTACTTTCTTTGACTGGAAAAATTCATGGTTGAATATGGAAGAGAAATATTAAAAACTAAACACCTGTACATAATCATAGTCGCATGAACCTGTACGTGGCATTAACATCATTCCACTTGGTAAACGCATAAAACTAAAACAATAAAATAAATAACATATAAATAACATTCAGAATAAATAGCACATAATGACTTAGAAACGAATTCTTAATTTTTCGTCATCTTAATTATTCATTAAATAAAGAATTAATTATCTGTACGAATCACTATTATCTAGGCTAAAATATATCCTCAGCAGTCAAAAATACTATTGAGAAGTTATTAATGCGATGAGATAATTTCATATTCGAGAAATTATCATATAAAAATGATTACAGATTGTCTAAGGCTACATGGGAATTTGGAAAAGAAAAGATTGATTATTTAGAAAGATAGAAATTTCTGTGAGCATTAATACCACCTAACATATTACTTTTTAAATTAAAACTGTAAAGTGAAAAACGCATGCACATAACAAAATCGCAATGAGGGAAAACATGCAAATGGGCTAAAATATCTGAAGTGCTAAAACATTCCAACGAGCAAAATCTTGAAAGAAATCGCTGAAATCATCGTCAAAAAATTCGAAATCGTCCTATTAAATGTTCTTCGAAGTGGCATACCGTGAGAATGGATTACGCCATCTTTCGAATAACGATGATGATCGAGGTCGATTAGTGAATACTTCACGCGAATTTGATGTAAGACGACTCATACCGAATATTCGTCTTGCTTTCTCCAACCGAAAATCTTTAAAGACGAGTAAAATTCGATAGCCATCTAATGTTTCGATTGTAGTTTTACAAGAACTGTTATGATCGTATGGATTCGGATAATTTGGACTCGTTAGACGACCACTCAGTTGCGTAAGCGCACTTATCGTTCTATTACATGCTGAAAATATACAAATAATTAAATTAAACTTATAAAACATTGGATGCATAATAAATCCTACTGAATTGAAATAAACATATAATAAATAAACTAAACTGAAATGTATTGAAGTAATTAAATGAATAAATTCAACCGAAATAAATAAATGAAACAGTGAAAATATATTTGAAAAGAAAACACCATAATAACTCACAATAAGTATATCTTCGATAAGATTTGAATGAATTATTAATAATTTTATGTTTTCAATTATCTTTAAGAATTTTTTTTTCTCGCATCAACGATAATTTACAACTGCTTTTATAGATATTTCAGAAATATAAATATGGAAAATGACAGCAATATAATTTCCCACTTAGAATTTTTCTAATATTTTCGAATCTGAGAAAAATTACAATTCTCGAGAAGACGCCTTTCAAATTGAAATATATAGATGAAATAATTTTACTAAAAAATTCCAAATTTCATAAGTAAACTTACAATTCAGTGTTTGATAAGTGAGTTTATACTTTGATATATGTTCACTCTGAATCATTGTGGATGCCGTTATCTGAAAAAAAGAAATTGTCCTGAATTTTATAAAATTTCTTTAAGTTAAGAGCCACTCATCTATCAATTATGATTTTTCATCATATACATATTTTAATTTGCATCTTTCTTCTAAAGAATTTCAATCTATTCTGTAACAGTGATTGTAACAATAATTTCTTTTCAATTAATGAATGAATTTTTGTTGGATTTCAATAATATAAAAAGAAGAGAATCCAAAGATCCGATACTATAAAATAATCTCGAAAATAGGGAATTCTTCAACTAAACAATTCAACAAAAATGAACAAAATCTGAAGAGAAAAAATAAGATCAATGAAACGTTGCAGTGTATTTAAAAGATTTGAATCTATTGCACTCTCTAGTGGATGACACCAAGTAGAAATTCTCCATAACCGAAATACTAAAAATGAACTGGCATAATGAAATTTTCTCATATTTACAACTTAAACGATTGTATTATTTATTGCTGATATGAAATTTTGCAAATGCGAGAAAATAATTTGACCGATATCTTAAAATCTTTAAAAAAACCAAATGAACTGAAATTTAATCGTTCATAATTCTAACAATGCCGTATATATTGTAGTTGAATCACTAACAGAGTGCGTTATTTACCTTGTAAAGGTAAATTAAATTAATCATTTACCTGTACAACACTAGTTCCCGAGACAAAGTCGGCTGGGAGGGTTTTCCCACACAATCGTATTGTTTGTGGTGCTCGTGCCGCATCAGCACATGCCGGATGATTACAGTCGGTTGGTGTACCAGCATCCCGAATCTCCAAATATTCATCGGTACAATCGATCACCGTCGATGGAAATGAGAATTCTCTAAAATGCATTTAGACTATTCTAAACATAATGAAATGGTAACTCTGAAGGTTACTGTTATCACTGGATTCACCTAAACATAATGAACTTAATTCAATTTTCAAGGATCGATTATTGTTAAGAAGAATTTTATATTTGTGGGGTTTAAGGCTGTATTTGATTACAATATGTTCAACAAATATTGAGAAACAATCGTATTAGAAATTCTTCCACCTCAGGTAAGTTGCGGATAGGAGAGGAAGGATTTTTTCGCCTCACTCGAGAATATGATCCTGAATTGAATGACTTTTAAATACGGAAATGAAAAATTCATGAGCAATTAATTTCATCGAAATTAAAAATTTCTATAAAAGGAAATTAGCTCACATAAATTGGATACGAAGTGGCATTTGTTCTTTTGAATAAATAATCCACCGGCAACGTTCATGTTTCGGTGATGAACGAGTAAGACCTATAAATGATTGATATTACAGAAAGAGTGGCATGAAAAAATTCACTTTTTGGACGATTAAACTTGTAAAAGCTGTGATTTTGAAGGAATTTTCTAAAAACTGAATCGAAAATTTCTTTTCAAACATTTAAATGATACATATGAAACTTCTTTAATCGCTCATTATATCTGCCACCACTGTAAAACCTATAAATATGCCGAGTAAATTCCGTACATACAGAACGCAAGAAAATGTTAAATATCAGTGAGATTAAGATAGAAATTATAAGAGATTCAAGTCTTTTTTTGACTTTTCAATGTACGACTATAATACTTGAAAACGTCTTAAATATGCAACATACCAGACCTCATCTAAGTATGAATTAATTGCATATCATCGAATTATGATTATATCTGTCAATGTCTGGTTATGTCCGAGTATAACTGCCACATCTCAAAACACAAATTTAATCGAACTTTTGAAGTATTTAGACAGAAATTCGATCTTTACCTGAAAAATCGTCTCGTCGCCCTACGATGGAGAAAATCATCAAAGAAATTTAGTAGTTCACTCATAATGGTCACTTCTTTAATTAGCAGCTATTCCACAAAAATATAATTAGAAATTTTTAAAACAAAAAATAAGTATTGAAATTGCAAATATAAATTATTGTTTCAATATCTTTTTATGAAAAAACTTGAAGAATGGGAAAAAGAACAATTATTTTTCAGATGAATTATGTAAAAATTAACATTCATTATTAAAGTATTCAGGTAAAGTCAATTAACCTTTCTCGCTTTCATATTGCAATTCGATTGGTTCACTCTCTGCGATCTTCTTCCCTCCACAACTCGCTGAAAGTGATTCAAAAAATTTTTTAAAGGATCTTAACAAGGAGAAAACCTATTTAGCGAGTGTCTTTGTAGACTACTCGTCTACATGATACTCGAACATCTAAGATATGGATTTCTCACTTTTATATTTATCGAGATTTTGAGTATGGTGGTAAAAAGTCAACCCAAGATATCTGTTTGCAACCTAACAGTGATCATTTTGCTCTTACGGCTGTTCTCGTTCATTGCTCTTCGTGCAGTGTCACTGATCGACTTATGTGCTTTTGACACCTGCCTGAGGCGAATATGAGTCCGGCCTCAGTCCGTCGAGTCAGTCTTCTCCATTCAGCAAATCTCCGAGCGGTGGAGCTAGGCGATTAACCGATCTCTGACCTTTGGCGATAACAGACTTCGACTATTCCTGTTCCTTTTCGCACCCCACTCTGTCTACCTCTCAACTTTGTCACTGCGCTAGAGTTACAACACAAGATAAGGGAATACGGGTAACTATGGGCTTAGCGATATTGAACAAGGTGGGAATACATTAATTTGCATTTCTGATAAATCGAGTGAGACAGTGGTGGACATTTTCGTGCAATTATGCGAAATAAAAGTTGCGGTGTAAACGACTAGTGGCGTAAATAATCAATCGCGCTATTCCGCAACCAGTTGATAGGAGCATCATCATTAGGTAACTTCCAATAAACCATCTCTGCTACATTAAACTGTAAATTTTGCAAACGATAATGTCTTAATCTATTAAACAGAGCAATTGGGTAGTGAAACCACAAAAGAAAAAAGTTTGGGAAAACATGAATAGTAATTAAGGTGAAAACTTAGTTGGAAAAAATTGAAAAAAAGCAAATTAAAAAAATAATATAATAATGGAAAGTAAAGGTACATACGTAGTATTGCTCTATATCTAATTGTGAATCCTTTAAATGCTTTATCGGAATCGGTTTCGAAATAGACGAACACTGCACGATAAGAACTCTTCAAATTCAGCGGTAATTCCTCAACTATTCGGCATGTATTCGATAGTAAAAGTGGTGAAATAGTTCTATAGCCATCATATATCTAAAAGGAAAAGAAAATTCATCGAGTAAAAAATAATTCACCTCAAATAGGTAGTTCATTTAGAGCAGATAATTCATTCGGAACTTGTAGTTCACCTAGAGCAGGTAATTCATTCGAAACAACTAATTCATCTCGAAGCGATTATTCTGGTTTATTCTGGTTTATTCTCGTTTATTCTGGTTTGTTCTCGTCTATTCCTGTTTATTCCGGTTTGATCCGGTTTATCCCGGTTTATTCAAATGAAAATAAATATGCAAAATAAAATTGAAAAAAAAAGATTAATATTATATAAACAATAAATGAACTGATCTTAACTATGTTTTCTTTATTTCGCCTGTTACCTATGATCTCGATCATGAATTTTTGTCGTATTCTCCTCGCCCTCTTTTTTGGATCTTCCGATTGTTTAACTTATAACCGCTCTTTTTTCCGCTAATATTTCTTCTTTTAAAACATTTCAGGACAAGTGAATAATAGGGACAATTTGACCAGCTTATCCTTCTCTCTCCCTCCTCTTTTCATCCCACTTCTTGCCTCTTAGTTCCCTTGACCGTAGTTGTAGAGTGAAATATTTTTTAAATGTACAAATACGGTCAACGGAACTTGAGATTAAGGGTCAGACTTAATTCACTGATGAAAAAATTCACTAATAAATGCTACGATAGGCTAACTTTATTTTTCTATTTGAATGATGAGTTGATTAATGCTTGAAAGGTGAATGCACAATTTCATCTCACCATGTCATTATTCGTTTATTCACATTCTGCACTGTTTAATTTATTCAGTGTTAGTCAAAATCTAAAAAAGAGGAAAGATTTAAAAGTATAAAATCAAAGGTGTACCGCGATGAAATCATAGCAGTAACCGGTTAATGGATGAGGAGCTTCCAATTCAAATTCGGTAATTTGCATCTCAATGATCCTTCCAACAGGTGCTTTAATAGTCCAACTGCAGCGTAAATTATGATAATAGAGTGCAGTGTTCTTGTCGATCGGTGATTTTAATTCTGTCCAATCACCAGCAATTAACTCACCACCACATCCGGCCGATGGTCCTTCAAATAATATAATGAGAAATTAAAAACCCGTGCAAAAAAATTAACGAAACCAATGTGATCTCAACAAAGAAACGAAAAACAAATCAAATTAGAAACGAAAAATAGCGTCGAACATCGAAAAATCAAATTATCGAAATTTGAGGTTATCGCTTCTCTTCGTTTATTTGCCAATTTATGAGTTGCTTTTTTTCTTTAAATTCTATGCTATCATAAAGTTTAAGCGGTTTATGATACTGGTAACAGTAGAAACCGTTTCAATTTATTTAACTATATTTATTTAATTATTTCTCATATTTATTTAACTATTTCAAGATCTCGAAAACGTCAGAAAGTATATTTCAGATGAATTACTTATGGATATCTGGAAAATTATTTACGCGAAAATGCTCACCTCATATCTTGCCAGGTAATTCAGTAAGCTTTTCTCCAGTAATAATAACTTGAAGAGTAAATTGCAATTTTAGTAATAAAATAAAATCAACATATAATAATAACAACAATAATTCGAGAAGAAATCAATAAAATTCGGTAATAAAATAAAACAAACCAAGAGTTGCAGTAACAATGAATTTGAATCCACCTTTATTCATACTTCTATCTGAAACGAATTTTGCGATCATAAAATTTCTACTAGTCGTTATCTGATTCAGCGGTATCTGATTGCCACAGATACGACCTAAACTTGTATCGTTATTCATTTCGGGCCCATCAAATAGCTCCAAATAGTCGAAAATACATTCTGAAGATTCCTCCAAATCGACATCACTATATCTGAAATTTAAAAATCCTGTATCGATTTTTTCTCATTTTTTCGAAGTAAGAGATGTGATACTAAAAAAAATAGTTCTGAATGGAATCGTTAGATTTAATTAAATTTATTATATATTTGTTACAGATGCTAAAATATTTGCATAATTAATCACTATATCACTATATCAATGTTTGGATGTGATTTTACATCTACAACCACCATTTATCATAATTATAACTGTAATAGTAAAATGAACTCTCAACAGTTAAGCCAAAGAATTTAATAACGGTCGGCTCCCTCAGAAAAAATTATTAATTTTTTTTTTCAACTTACTTCAGAAAGAAGTTTATTTTAATAGTCCGCTAAGTTGTCGAGATTAATGAAAAAATTATGCATGAAATTCACTAGATTTGTTTCATTTTGTTGAGACCATTTTTGGGTGTTTTGTCTTCTATTTCTTTACTCTTCTATCCCATCATCATATTGCTATAAAATTAAGGTGAAACATAGAAAGATGTAATATATGGCTAGAAATTTGTATGGAATCCATTATTTTATAACGGCTATAAATGAAAAATTAAAAATATTAACAATAATTTCTGATTAAATAGAACGAACTTAATGCTGAGTACTCGTTGTTCTGGTGCACTAATGTTCCATATACATTCGAGACCATGATGATATGGTAGTGGGAAGCCTGGTGAAGTGATCACTGCTGACATACCATTATCCACATCTTTCAGGTTTATTTCACCACCACATTCTGAAAAGATATCGTTAAGTTCAATGCTATAGATCGAAAGAGTACGAGTAAGCATGTCGAATAATGTTCATCGGCAAATTTTGCGGGGATTGATTATTATCTTTTACGAATTTTTTTCAAAAAAAAACGATATGTAAGCGCAGCGATAAATTTCATTGAATAGAAATTACTCTCTTTAAATCATATGATCCCATAGTTGCCCATTTTTTACATTTCCTCAGGGCGAATGGTTCCATTCTGACATAAATGAAAATGACAATTCCCTAATAACTATTAAAAATATGAAACATTTCAACAAAACTTTAAATACTCATAGTGGAATTGAAAAGAAAACTGAGCAATACATATTTTCAAAATTCAATGATAAATTAATCTATGTTCTTGATTTGAAATCAATGAAACTTTAAATACTCATAGTGGAATTGAATAGAAAACTGAGCAATACATATTTTCAAAATTCAATGGTAAATTAATCTATGTTCTTGATTTGAAATCAATGAAACTATTAGCTAAAATAAAATTAAGGAAAAAATCCCACTCGATAAAGCGTATGATAATTTAAATCCTCGATAATGTTTTTTTCGATCACCATAATCCTCATACATCGATAGATTGGTAACAAAACGAACACCAACTGGTCCCTTAAAATGAGCAAATTTCTTTTTTAAATCTAGAAAGTTGAAAAAATATAAATGATATGAAATTATATGAGTAAGATTATATTTGATCAATAAAGCCATCTTAAGGAATAAACGCCCCTAAAATTATTCTTGGTTCTAATTCATACTACTACAGAATTCTCAGCAGCATTATTTTTTTTACTAATACTATCACAGAATAACTAGTAATCATTTAATTCTATACTTCTACTATTTATATGCATATCTTTCATGCGAAATTGCTGTAAAAATTCAGCATAAAAAATTTTACTGGAAGAATGAAAATGTTTAAAAAAACGGAAATTATTCCTACAAAATTTATAAAATTACTCCCATAGATTTTCAATTTTATAAACTTAATAATGGATTGTTACCTTTACAGAGATAGGTGGAAATTCACCCATATTATTTCGTGATGAACAAAACGTTTCAATGATACGATTAGCGAATATATCACGAAGTTCGACATAATCGGCATCGCATGGTTTACGTTGATAATCCACTATAATATTCATAGTTAAGGAATGATTCTTTTTTTCTGAATATTTGAAATTTTCTCAAAAAAAAAATCGAGAAAAAAATGATAGAGTATAGATGATGTACGAAAGAGATTTTTTTTTCTCAAAAATTTAAATAAAGAAGGACAAAGAATGCAGTGCTAATTTATTTATTTGCAGAATGAATTAATTAATGAACGAATTTACGGCATATAGTTTAGATTCACTATAGAAGAAAACAAATGCACCTATTGATATTCCACCAGGATCATAATAACCGCCAGGATTCATAGAAGAATTCTGGCTACAACCATCTATCAGTGGTCATATTTATAAACACTGAGTCGACTTTGGAATAATTTCCCACTAAGAGAAGTCTTTCTCATTTGCGTTATGATAAAATGAATCTCTCATTACAAATTATTTTCCCGTCGTGTATGAACGCCTAAGGTTACACCTAATTATCATCTAAGCTATCATTTTCTACGAGTAAAACTTTTATCGGCTTACTACTTATATTAGAGTGTAAACTGAAATTTCCTCAGAAAAAGTAATCAATTTACTCGAAATAAAAATACATTATCTGTGAAAAAAAAAACAAAGAATAATTGAATGCAATAGAAAAAAACCACAGAAAAAATTTGCAAAAAAAATCTCATAAATTGTCGGCGAAAATGTAAAACGAACAAAATGAAACCTCTATGTTTATCAAGATCAAGATCGAGTATTTTTAGTGTAACAATTGGTACGCCTTCATATTCAGGTTCAATAAGATAATTGCATATCGAATCGATATTCGGATAGAAATGCGGATAGTGTGGTGAAGTTACAACACCATGATTTAACCGAAATGTAGTACCACATTCTTAAAATTTAACACTTTTTAAAATTATTTTATTCGAAGGTAATAGAGAAATTCTTATATTCCAGGAATAACATGAGACAAAATCCATTTAATTATATATCAATGTTTAGTATAGATGAAAATGTTACCGCCAACACCCCTTGAAACGTTTCTGCCTTAATATGTTACTTTAATTTGCATAATATTATATCGCATTAACATATAAATACATTTGAATAAATAAATAAATAAATAAATAAATAAATAAATATATATATATATATATATATATATATATACTGAAGTGAAATGGACAATTAAGTAGAGATTAAGCTCATATCCTCCGCATTCTTTCAACTTGCATTTTATCATCTTTCGCGTTTTCTGAGAATTCCCACAAAAACATTTCTTCAGAACAACATATCCAATCAGCATAACTTTAAGATCCATCTTTTATAATTTCATTAATTAATCATTTCCAACAATATCAATAAAAATGGGCTTCTGATTATCGCTGATCAGCAGCTACAAAATACTATTACTATGTGAACTTCAAATTTTGTCAACAACAAGAAATAATCCAGTAAATAAGCTGATTGCACAAAGAACGTGTCAAATTCTTACTAGAAGATAGGGGAAAAATTAAAACGACTGTTGTAAAAGAAAATATTTTCATTCTCTATTAGATATTCGAAATTGTGAAAAGAAATTAACTTTAAAAAAAAGACTACACGGTTAATGCAACGAATCTCCTTTGCTGAGATGAGAGATGACATTGGAAGGATTGGATGTATCTATAGGATACTTCTGAGATCCGCTTTCGCATTCACATGAAAGACACCTGCATCATCGGAGATTTTTTACAATTCCTTTATGATAAATCGAAGGCCCTATTTTAGGCTCGGCGCTGTTTTGTCCCAATTCGTGCCTTCACCTGGTCTATTAGTTAGCCAGGTCAAATATCACCACCTAGATGATCTTTGAAAATGCTAATAAATATCGAAAGCTATTTGATATTGACAAGTTGATCAATAAATGACTAAACTGATTCTAAACATTCGATCGGCAAATCGAAGAATTTGATATCTTATAAAGTTAATAATCTGAACTTTAAACAATAAAAGCTGAAATAATTACCCGCTCTCCAGGTGATATTGAAACCTTTAGCGGTGATTTTCTCATCGGATCTGAATTCAACTTTCAGACGATTACTCTCTGAACGAAAAACATTTGGTGTATCATAACCACACATCTTTTTTAATTCTTCCTCATGATCGAATAGAAAATAATAACCACCAACTGGTGCCAGTGCACGTGACTGATGCTCTTCACTAATCTGAAATTAAATTAAATTAAAATAAAACTAAATTAAATTATTCTCCGAGTGAAGTATCGACTTTGATTCATTTCTACTGTATAAGGCTCTTAAGAGATTAACTAGGAAAACCATAATCACCTTAAAATGTCTACATATATATCAAAGAGCTTTATAATTGGTTCTGAAGTTGCAATAAAGCCTAAAATCAATCTACTATGCAGGTAGCGGAAAAATGGAACACGCCATCAATTATATTTGAGACCTAAAGATAACACAGATGAAATATTTCGGATTCACTATACTAAAATAATTATAGAACTTTTGTATACTCTATGATATCGGATCAGTATTTAAGCATCATAAAAAAAAGAAAAAGAAATGAAATCATAAAGAAATGAAGAAGTCATAAAAGAAATCATAAAAGAAATCATAAAAAAAGAAATGAAGAAGCACAATAAAAAGCTCCGCTGTAATGAAGCTTTCAGTTTACTTTCGGAAATGTTGATATAATTTCTCGAAAGATTTAAAATACTTATCAACAATACCACTAAGAACCCAAATACAGATAACATTATTGGACGTGTGGTACCATTAATCAAATATGTTCGGTCGGTAAAACAAGCTAAAAAAATGAAACTAAACAAAATTTCGACTTGTAGATAGGTGATTTGCTAGTTTCGTTTTCCATTTTTGAATAGAATAATGCAAATCATGATTTTTTTTGGACTCAACCTTTTTAATAATTAAATTAATGAAGAACTTAAAGATTGCCCCATTTCGATAAGAATGCTGGAAGTTTGAGATTCAAAAAAAGGCTTCATTTATGCGAAAAAAATAGAAAAATAGAACCAGTGACAATTAGCGCACCTTAATATAATCTTTATCACATTTATCTGATTGTTGAATATCGAATCGATTGAAATAAAGCGCAACATGATATCCATGAGGTACGGCAATATCCCAAACACAAAACGCATTATTCGGATAATCATTCGGTGCACGTGGGCTCACGAATGTACCATTCATCGCACTCGTCGTAAATCCGCACTCTTAACTCAACGTTGAGATTACCTATGTTTTGTCACAAAATTAGCAATAGAAACAATATCTGTAATGACTAAGTTAAGAACTACAATATGGACAGTGATTACGGTGGTGATAGTGATGACGATAGCGATAATGATAGTGATAACGATAGTAATGAGAATAATACGGTAATAGCGCGAAAAGTAACAACTATAAATGATAATAATAACGGTGATAGCAGTAATAACAATGATAGCAATGAATAATGGGTTCAGTGATCGTAAAAAACAACGGAAGTGGCGACCGAAATAGTAAATGATAACAAAAATGATGATAATAATAAACGATAATGATAATGAATAAAGATAAAAAGTTAATAACAGAATTAATAAAAAAAATGCTAGTGGTAATTCAATATAGTTTAATAGAGATGAAATTTTCCGCATGACTTACGAAAACATCTCTTATTAAGACGTGTGGAATTTAGAAAGGAACGCAATACTTCACTCGACTTTTCATCACCTTGTTTACTTTTAAGGATCCCGAAAACTTATCACTGCCGAAAAGACGACCCGAAATAGGATCCTGGAAACTTATCACTGCCGGAAAGACGACCCGAAATTCATTTGCATAGTCAAATTGGCCTCTTCCGGCTCTCGTAAACAGTCAGCAACTAACAGCTTGAACTGAACTAAATATCTAAACGAGCTTTTAGACCAATGCGACTCCAGAGTTGCGCATCAACGCTAATATGACCTCAGTAGATTACAGAAAATGATAAAAATCTATTTTATAGATTTCTGTCATAATTCTATTTTATAGATTTTTATTATAGTCTTTTATAAATATTTAAGTCAAACTTAAATAAATAATAGCTGTTGAAAAAAATCGCTTATAGAAAAAATGAATGAAATTTCAAAAAGAGAGTAAAAAAGAAATTTTTAGAATCAAATATAATAAAAACCATCATCAAATCCACTAAAACTATATTCGATTCGAAATCCTTTCCGCTGAACCGACTTATCAGTATAGAAATAAAGTGTTAAGAATCGTCCTCGTGATTTCACTTCCTTGAATCGCTCTTGAAGTGGTTCCTCATCCGGATTATTACAATAGATATGAATCAACGATGAATCGGTTCCACCACCTAAATATCGATCGACTGATCAAATTTTTCCTTCGCTAAATTATACTCGAGCAAAAAAAAGACTCTCTACAACAATTCCTAAGAATATCAGGTGCTGATATAATGATAATCCACGGCGCTAAAATTTTTCACTGGTAATTTATACAATGATAAAATATAAAATCTTATTGTTTTCCATCGAACAAAGAAACGTTATATCGGTATTTTCATTATTTACCTCAAACCTTTGATGTTCTTTCAACTGACAGATGCTATGTCTGTACTTGAATTCATCTCATCTTACAGTCTTTGGTCCATTGGTCCGCGCAACGATCAACGTTGAAATATCAAGATTCCATAAACGGTGCAATATCTTGATTGTTCTTCTCTCCCCTCATATTAGCCCACTTTCAGTTGAAACAATCGAATTCTTACGTGTATTTTTCTCTAACTCGGAAGAATTTGACACCTTCAATTATGTTAAATGTCCTAAAAATTCCTACGATACGAATTAATTTAATGCCCACTAAAACATCGTTTTACAGATAAGGGTAGATTTTCGACGTTTCCCGTAAAATCTGGGAGAACTTGTCATACAATTCGACTGAATAGACAGCACATACTTCAGAAAGATCATTCACTTTTACACAGTTATTTCCATGAAAAAACTATTGCTATTATAAAGAGATTACCACTGAATAATAAATGAATTCTGCACAATTTCCCATTGATGAATACTTTCCATAGAATAGTATTAACACAGAGATGTTTCATTGCAATTAAATCCGAAGAGAAAATTTTTTGTGCCCAAAATCACTAATTTATGCATCAATTGAATTATTTGAAGTTTTCAACTACAAATGAAAGGAAAACGCACACACAACAAACCTTCAAAGAGTTTCAAGAAATCATGTTTGCATTCCACGTTATATTCTAAATCCATATCGGTGACTTTGATCTTAAAATATAAAACATTTCAATATCAAAAGAAGGCATAGTTTACTAAGATATTTGACAAATAAAATGTGACCCCATTATCAAGCGCAATCCATGATGTGCATTTCAATATTGAAGCATCACTGATGACATAACAGTGGTTCACAAAATGGAAATCGGCTGCCTTATACATTCATTAATTCAACTGATCATCAATATAAGAATATCTGAATGATTTCGTCAATATAAGAATATATAAATGACGCTTATATATAGTAACTATGTCACATATAAGAAGTAAATAGGAATAGTTCGTTAAGAATATGATTATTCTTCTTATCTCTTTATATAAGGGAAAGCGGAATGCACGTATGCTCTTATCCTCATAGAAACTCCTTGAGAGAGAGAGAGCTAAGGAAACACTCGATGAAACAAATAAGTAAACTGCCTCCCGAAAGATTTCACAAACTAATTATTTCTCTAAAATTTTCTGTTGATTACTGCGAATAGAAAGATAACTTTGTGTTAGCTATACTCTCAAAAATTAATCAGTACTGAAGTTAAAAACGATGTGTAGTTGAAAAAATGATAATTTCTGAATATTTTCTGAAAAGGTATAACAATCTAAGGAGAACTATAACGGAAATATAGTTATGAATTGCGCAAAATCAACAAGAGCCAATTTAAAAATGCGCACAGCGAAAGGAGGAGGTGAGGAGAGGTAAGTAAAGAACAACAAAAATGCGCAAATCCTCTTCGACTCAAGATGGAAAAAATAATCTTCAGATTATCCCGTAATAAAATATAAACAGAAATTCGCAAATTTCATTGTTTTTGCCCACCAAAAAACACTAATCGTAGTTACCGCACTTCTAATTGATTCTCCAGATGTGATGCTTTCAGTTCAAAATTTCAGAACGAAGAAGCAAAGTTTACCTTGTTCATAGTTGCTTCATTGGAGTGAATGCAGTCTTGATCTACTTTTGAAAGTCTCAATTCCCTCTCCTTCTCTTCCACATTCTCCGCTTCCCCCTCCCCGTACAGATCTAGAAATTCTCATACAGTGTCCATACAAGAAGAACATTGTAGCTTTCGTTATTTCATTGTTATATACTATGGAAATTAGGATGATACTAACATTATAAATTATCGCTCTCACCTTTACAATTTGTCCTTCAGGTGCTTTCAGACTCCAAACACATTGCATATTCGGCTCATAATTTCCATCCGATGTACCGAATCCCGGACTTGTTATCACACCAGCGACTGGACCCTTTATATAGCCACCACATGCTACGAAAAAAACTCAGTTTAGTGTGCCCAAGATTCAATTTTTATACTAAGCGAAGAGAGAAACGTTTTATTCAAGAACTTACAAAGCCCCAGATGCAGTGAAGTGTTGAAACTGCTATTCTTACCCTCAGTCATTCCTTATTCTTTCCTCCTCCAATGATATTGTTGTGAGCTGATATATTTTGCAGCGATCTCTAGTACAGCAGTCAAACTACCGCATTTCGGAGAATACTAATCCAGATCCAGATCGATCATTAAAGAATAATATCATCTCCCCAATCAATTCATTAAACTTGCATATTTTAAAAATAGAATTTTGTGACAATAATTTATATCGAGTTTTTATAACCGACAATGAGACTTTACCATTTCTTTGTTCAGCAAAAAAATGCTTAAAAGGCCAATTGATAACAAAATTAAGAAGAAACTGAGATCAGTGATAGATGATTGTAACCTCAGTGATAGATCCACTTTGATGTCTTATTCAGTTTAATGCGTTTTGCTCACAACATTAATTTTATGTAATATCTTTTCAGACATATTCGCTCTAAACGACATTTTAGGCATCTTGCCTTCATCATGCTTTAAAATTCATTCGTTCCTAATCAAGGAATATTTTATAAAATGAAGAAATAGAGAAGAGTTAGAAGAGGGGAAAACTGTGAAAATATTGAAATATACCAGCTAGGTATGGGAAGCAATCATAAGATAACCAGAAAAGAAATGCAGATTGCAATATGCTAACCAACTAATCTGTAACAACAGCGAATGGTATCAATTAAGACATGCAGAACATCAAATGATGTAAGGTCAACGATACTATGTAAATAAATACCCCACTGAAGTTTCAATAGATACTAAATCATCTTATGGAGTCATTGTACGGAATCATTTCACACAATCAATTTATGGAGCCAATACAGAGATGTGGAGCCAATTTGCTCTCCAGTCTCCGTTTTAGGAATGGTTTACGAAAAATTCACCAGGAATTGGCACATTTAGGCGAATGATGTATAGATATGTTTTTGACATATTCTGATGTGTTGCTTTATGATACATTCGCGAATAATGGTTTTCTGATCGCATGCATTTATATTGCTTTTTTATTCCATTACTTCATCATGTTCTTCCTTTTTCTTTCTTCTATGAATAAAGATTCCTTACAGCTATATAATTCAACAATCCTATCATCTTTAAGTGCGTTGTTGAATGAATCTCTCCCGATTCGATTTATGGCAATAAAAAACATCTCATCTTTGAGAAAACGTCTCTCTCGTAATTTCCAAACATTTTTTTAAAATATTATTTTATCTCATTTATTCATATTTAAATTGAAATAAATAATATATACGTGAGAATTGCACGCTGAGATTGAACGATGCAGCAGAGAATTGTCTTCGTTGAAGGACAAAAACATCGAAAGTTTTATGTGGCATTGCAACGGTGAAGTTGTCAGCATTACGTAAACTTCCATTACAGAAACGAGCTTCAAATGGCCATGGATCGTTGGAAAGTGCTATAATTTCAATAATTCATTAATCTTTTTGACCAAACTAAAAAAAATTCAAGATGCTTCTCGATTTCAGGGTGATCACCGAAAGCATGGTACGAAAACACTTGCCACTTAATATTCAATCGCTATTGTCGCGAGAACGTTACCAATGATTATCATGTTACTTTTCGTTTCTTACCTCCTGCATAACCTTTTTTTTCTTCAAACACCAGCAGCTGATACGCTGGAAACAGTTACAAAAAATAATTCTATAAATAATTACACTGCAGATGATATTAGTTTTCCACCCTTAAGTTGACTGGTTGCGGATTCTACTAGTGACTCCATTCCTCCAAGAATACTCCAACGAACAAAAGAAGAAGGACCGAAATAAGAGAAATGCGAAATAAACTATAACCGAGAAGAAGTTTTCGATACAATCTTAACTTTAAAACCACTATTTAAAAATAACTGTAGATTTTATACGGGAAATTCAAATGACTTCATTATAATTTTCAATCAGCATTGCAATTTAATCAATCAATATCACTTGAATTAACCAACCTGAAATAGCAACATAACTTTCAATATCCAAGCATTTCCCACGTGGGTTAAATATACCATTTTGCGAGGTGGTGAAATTTGTGAAACGCAAAACAGTGGTGCCCATTTCGAATGGCCTTTCGACCAGCATATGACAATAATCTAAAATTTTATATTCAATAGTGGAGAGATTTTAGACTTGAAAGTGATCAAAAAAAGAAACTCTAAAAATTTAGAATAAAAGAAAATATTAACAAAGAGAGCACAATATTTGATTCTTCTTCAAATTCCAGTAAAAGCAGTTAATTTTCTACCGCAAATTAAATGTGAATTTATTCAGCGACATCGAACACTGTTTGATGGACAGTGAAGCCTGAGCCACCTAAGCTCTTCATCAGAGCAAAAAACTCAAATATTACTCATGATCTTAACTGCATGCTGTACGTTACAATAAACAAGATTATTTCATTTTTTCAATTTTGATTTCGTGGGAACTTTGGAAAAACATATGGTGAAGAATTGAAGTGGTGGATGGACATTTACGCTCAGAGGGAGCGAGAGAGATAGAATGAGGAAAAGAATGATAGAGGAGAGGGAGGTGCAGAGAGATAATGAAACGGAATCACCTGCAGAATTGGAACTTAAAAAAAGCAAAGATGTCCTCACCAGCAGGATCGAAATTGATTGAAAAATCCGAAGCCGTTTTGCCTTTCATTTCGATTGATTTATTCTTCGTAATATGATACATACATGCGTCCTTATCAAACTTTGCTGGGACCTGAAAGAGCTCATATATATATATATATATATATATATATATATATATATATATATATATATAAGTTTATATATATAAAGTTGCTTTTATTACAGAAAGAAGACAAATAAAGGAAAACGAAACAAACAAAAAAATAAACGAGAATTTATCACAACTAACTTTTAAATAATCAATATGGAAAGGTGCGTAGATTTTCTCAGGTGAAACACCATTCCCTAAAAGTTCCTTCTTTTGAAACTGCGAGAGTCGATCATCAAATGTCAGCGTCACCAAATCCGCTGTCGATATAAAACGTGTTTTATTTGCACAAAAATTACGTTGATTATGCCCATAAAAATCGTGTAGTCCATGGATTCCGTTACCAATAAATACATCTGGATAGCATCCAACACCACTAAATGTCATCTGGTAGTAGTTCTGAAAAACGCATATCGCACTACATCCCAGTATTTCAGTTCCTTGAATTCAAGTATTATAATAGTCAAAAAAAAGATTTCCAAAAAGCATTACTGATTAACGATCATGTAAGATTCCTTGTGCAGCATTTACAGTTCATTTGCTTGAACGTTTGGTTTTTTGTTGTGTTAACGATTGAGTTGGGCAAATATGGTCCACATATCTATCTGTTATACCTGATAGGATATAATGACCGGCCAAGGACTTCTTCTGGTAGTTTTTATATTCTCTTGCTTTCAGGAGCTTTTTGTTAAATTCTGGAAGCATTTCAGATCAAATGGAAAACACTCAGCGAAAGAGATGGAATGTGAACTCGAAAGGTTACTATACCAGTCATTCAGATAATGTAACCAGGAAATGTTGGCAAATTGTCACTGATTCTTTTATTTTTGTTACTTTTAAACATGATTTAATGCAGAAAGAATAATTGCGTCGATAACAGATTTAATCTAAAGCACGCGTGATGTGGAAGTGATTCAGATAAGTTTTCCCTGAATATGATCATAAGCATGCGATACAAATATTTCTTAAACCGAGAAATATCTTAATGAATTACATCGAAATGAATCGTTACACAACTTAGTCGCTATTAAAAATATGGACGCCAACGATAACTGAGAATTCCCCATGGGACGATACACTATCTCCACTGTGAATCAATCTCTTTTTGAGTATTGCTGGCGGGGAATTCAAGACAGTTAACTACTGAGGCAATGTCTAGCCTCAGATGTCTACCCTAATTTGTCATGGATCGAGGAATGGAATCAGTCCTTATCTTATCTACGTTAATTGTTATTAATAAGCAGTATGCCTTTCTATAACCTATTCCACTTACTTCCATATCATCTTTATTAACGAACCTTTTAAGTGAAACTGTTGCGATGAACGACCGTGCTGCAACTCAGTTTTGCACACAGCGGCCTCGGCGGTTTATTTTCCTCTCTGTCTCATCATACTTCGCTGTTTCTCTACTTCTATAGCTACATATTTCAAACCCGTCAATGTTGTGCTTGTAAACCCGATTATATTGGCAGTCTTCACCATCGACTAATTCATTCACCCATTTTGATTGGTCCAGTAAACATGGCTTCCGCTCGTCCCTTCTCTCCCGGCCATACGGCACCAGCTCAACAGAGATGGTACAAAGTCCAGTCTTCGAACGAAAAAATACTTACATCTTGTTTTATAAACGAAAAATCGAAAATATATCGGTAACCAATGCCAGCATAAAATTTCCAGTCACATGCGATATGTGCAATAAGTTGCTTTGGATAACCAGGTGTCGTTATTCGTCCAGACTGATCCGATATCTCACCGCCGCATTCTTTAAATAATTATTGTCCTAGTAAATTTACATATTTTTTAGGTAAAATTCAAGTATTTTGGTATTTCAAGAACACATCCTTTAAACTACAGTAGGAAATTTACGTCTGAGATTTGAAAATCATTACAAGCGCATCATTTAATCATGCGTTTTTCTTTCAATTAAACCTTGGAGATTTGGCATGATCACAGTGTTCGATACATAAAAATTCAGAAGATCAATTAAAATACGGTTCGATGAAGCTTACCAATAGTTAGCCGATTTCCATTTTTTAAAATAACGTTGATTTAGCATAAATAAATAGAAAACTCGAAGAATGCTTTTCCAGGAAATGAAACTTTTGATAATCTATAGGTCATTCATTAAACGGTCTATAGGTCACTAATAGACATTCATTAAACGATACGGAAAACAGTAAAATATATCAGTATCAATTCAACAATCATAACTGGAGCCTAGAGGAACCACTCTGAATAAATCCTCATTTTTCTCCTATCTCAGGGTACTGATTCTCTGGAACAACGTCTCAAAGTTTTCCTCCCCTTCCTTTTCCTCATACCAAATCTACTCCCTTCTGTTCTTTTTTTGACTTCCCGTTTCCCGCTGCTCATTCCCCTTCGTCTTTTAGCGAAAAATGGGCATTTCGTTGAATTGCAATAGGCCTCATCAAATGAAGTGTTGGTACTGTGATGTAAATAGCAAGTAATTATTCAATTTGGAATAATTTCTCGCCAAGTGGAATAACTAACCAATTTTACTCGGTTCAACATCGATATCGAAACCACATTTACGCTCCAAACAAAACATTCGACTCGCTCTTCCAAGTGTATTATTACTATGAAATCTAACGTTCATTAGATTTCTTGCTGATGTATAATGCTTCCCTCTTACGGCATTTGCCACACATGTCGGTTCGAGAATATACTCTCCTAAAATGTTCATCTTTTATGAAAGAGGAAACATTTGAAAAAATAAGATTTAGGAAGGACATATTTGTAAAATGGCTGTCTTCTATTTTAACATGTCCTGTCTTCAGAGAGCTATTGAAAGAATAATTTCTCAGCCCTCGTGTATAAGTTGGAAGAATCAACCTCGATACTCAGGGAGCAAAGTGGGCAAACCCCTCTCCATTTGCCTTGTTTCCTTCCTTCCCAATTTCTTCTGACGAGACCAATGTGAAGTTCTTCAGTCCCGCGATTAAACTTTTATAAGACTGGAATGATATCGCCTAAGATCACCACCATGCGAAGGAATAAAACAAGGCGTTACAGAATCACTACTAGACAGCATTCCAGAATCATTTTTTTCGCAAAGTGTATTTTCAAAAATCGTTGATTATTACATAAATTTAACCTGTTGAATTGTGTTCACGAAGTTCCACACTATCATTTGTACAGTTCTCGCTATAGGACATCCACATATGATCAAAGCTGTAAGAAATAATGGTAATATCATGGAACTGGTGAAATAATACATTCATTGAAAGAGCTCCGTAAGCAAATGGGAGGAAAAATGAGAAATGGATCTCATCCAGCGGACATCGTACGCACGCTTCATGTATCAAAGTTAGGAGACGAAAATTCAGGAAAAGGATGACTGTAGTGTGGGAAAGAGCATCCTGTCTGCACACAATGCTATGCCGGAAATTTAGCAACTGAAGGATATCAACAGAGGCCAAAATTTATTGTATGCAATCCTGATTCATCGCTTAAAATTTGAAAAAAAAAGGAAATATGCAAAGAAAAATCGCTGAAATTTTTATCATTACATGTGAAAAAAGGCCGCCTTTAATGCATAATTCTAAACCTCTTACACGTATAACAGCGAACGATGAATTTCAATTCTCTCACGGAAAATTTACACTCATTTCCTCGAAAATTGAACGAAAATATTTCAAAGGTTTTAAAAAAACACCTGGCATTAACATAATGGCCAGCAGGCGCTTTAACAATCCATGAACAATCGGCTTGATTTGGATATGGTTCAGGATAGTTGGGGCTACGTATTGAACCGCTACCGTTCACTGGAATCACCACTGAACCACCACATGACGCTAAAAATGAGGCACTTTATTGCAGCCGATTGCATAAGTAGATCTTCAGAGAATTAATTTGGATGAAGAAATATTTTAAGGAATAAATATGACAGAATATGGAGCGGACGTTCGACGACGTATCTAACAACTATCATCATAGAAGACAGAGAAGAAGTTCAAAGAACGAGGGGAAAAGGGGTAATAAGTAAAGTATTGATTTATACTATCTCCATACAATTTCTCTAAGATATTTGATAACGCGACGTGGTGTTTAATAGTGCAACAAATGTAAAGTGCTGTAGCATTTTTGGAAGGGACAGGAAATTTTCTCATTTAGGTTGTTACAGGAAATAATTCTTTTAATTCGTCCGAGTGATATAGAGCTATTTGCTTTTGTCAATATCTGCTGGTAAAACCATTCAATTCACTTCAACACATCAGATCCGATCGTGCAGCTTCTGAATGAATACTTTCATTGCCAACAAAATCGGCAAAACCTTTAAAAACTCATAATAATGTTTCATTTAAGAGAATGGCACTAATCTTCAGTTTCAAATGAAAGTGGAAAAACTCAGTAATTTCAAAGAAAAAAAAGTTTCAATATCTGAACGAAGCTTTATTTCAATGATACGAAGAAAGTGCTTTAAAAAATTATGATCAGTTTCAATTACAAAACCAATGGGAAATATCGATGCGTACCGATCTCATAAGTAGCATTCCAACCCATTGATTGTGCAAATGAATCGGTTTGGTAGCGAATATATAGATAAGACCAGGTGCTGAAGATGGTACTCGGTGGCTCCATTCGACAGTAAACACCAATCAATGGTGAATGCTTCGATGGACCGTCACGAATTTCCAGATAATCATCAACACAACTGAAATTACAGAACGATGCACACACGAATAAATGTTTGCGTACCGACTACCGCTTTTTGCTATTTCTGTGGCAGAATAATAATTTACAAGAAAATGTCGGGAAAAAAGAGAAACGCAAAAGTTTATTGGCATGGAGATAAGATGTAAAAAATGGAAAAAGAAGGACAAGTTGGGATATAAAATTCATTGATTTTTTTAGAAATGAAAAGCAATTGTTTGTTGATAGTGAATAATACGAGCACAAGTAATGTACTAAAATTGCAGCTTGAAATATACAATAAGAAAGTATCAAAGTGAGGAAGCAAACCGTTCGTCAAATGAGCTATCCTGGAGGTCAAATGTATTTGCGTCAACGGTGAATTTAATGCGATGACCACTTGGTGCACTGATTACCCATTCACAATCTAGTGAATTTGGTGACACTGTAAAAAATAATATTAAATAAGATAACAGTCAAGTCAGAATAACTGCCCGATAAAATTCTGTACGGATCATTTATAGGCTAGTATAGAAACATCGACGTATATATCAATTAATGATTAAAAAAAGTAGTCCAAAATCCCTTTCAATTAGCACAACATCATGCGAATATTTCTGGTTATTCGATGAGGCAAAAACGGAATAGAGTAAGTAATTCTTCAATGAAAATCAATTTAACCGACTATGAGGGAAATTCGGTGAAGACAGCACTTTAGGTCGATCGCCTTCATTGATTGTTAGACGATCTGAGCTACAATCATGAAGCTGTTCGATCAAATGCAAAGCAAATCCCTGAAATATAAACAATGCAATTATGCAAGTTGTTGAAGCATCCTAAAAAGCTTCAAAATTAGCTATGGAAATGAAGCTTTAGATCTTGAAAATTCGTGATCAAAATACTTCAAAATTAGAAATTCTGATGATGCATGGAATGCAAAATTCCTTCGATCCATTCATTCTTCCTTCTATATGAAAAAAATTTTTGCTATCCAATAATTCCTAAATGAGATCGTCCTACCAATCAAATGTGATCAGAGCAACAACTCATAACACATTCACGAATACACGTTAGAAGTTGTGTTGTGCAAAAGTGACACGTTGATCGGTCGTATAAATTGCATAATACCATCACACTACCTACAATATCCAGTCACTCGCATTGCGCCCATTTTACTGTTACATTATCCATGCCATCCAATTTCTCCAACTCATTTAAACGTTGGAGACTTGTTAAACCTAAAATTATCACTAAAATCGATGAAATTTCAATAGTGAAGGCGAAGTGCTTAGTGAGTGTTACTCCTAAACTAGCAATACTATTAAATTAATATCTCTTGCTATTTTGGATAACGTTTATTGGCGAACGGTAGAAAATGTGCAACAGAAAAAAAAGGAAATTCACTTCAACTCGAGGTGATAGCAAACGAAAACAATCAACGATAAATATTACATTTCTCTTCTTTTTTATATAAAAACGAGGTGAGGTAATAAATCACAATAAATAATTTAACGCATAAAGCAGTTATTTTTTGCAGAAATAACGAACTTTTCGGTTGATTTGCATATCGGTATTGAAGGTGATAAATACTCTCCCATTTGGAAATGTGGAATTCCAATTAATTTTCTCGCCACATATTTTCTCCTCAATTTCATCACTGGCAACATAGATAGGATTTGCTTGCTGAAACAAAAGAAAAGGTATTTTTTGTAATATTATCATAAATAATCAGCATGCAAATTGAGGTTACTCGCTCTTCTAAGGTATTCCTTCTGCTTCAAAAGAGTTGAAAATCTCTCGCTACTGTTCTTTATGAGAACTTCAATAAGTCAAATTTTGAAAGAAAAGAATTCAAGTCAGCGAAAAAAAGCAGTGCAACTAATAAGCTTCAAATTCAATATGTTTTAACATAACTCTTTCCTCGAATATTCAAAGGAAATTTTTTCAAAGAAGAATCCCACCCTCTCTTAGATAATCTGTACAATCTAATCAATAAACCGGTGGAAATGAGAAAACAATAATTTTTCTCACCAGAAATATGCAACACACTAGAGAAAATTCTCAAAATTATCAATCAATATGAATTTCAACGTGATCAATTTCGCAAGACAATAACTCTAAAGTAATATTTTTAAATTAATTAATGATTCAGCTCAAATTTTAACCTCAATTTTAGATATAACTCTAAATTTCACTCGAACGGTAATCTCAACTTTGCCAAACCTTAAATGTGAAGTACTTTCAACACAATGGACTTTATTTCTGTTCATAATTCTTTTTTGCTATTCCCTTACTCTGTTTATTTGTATACATGATAATGGATAATCGTATCATACCACAACAACGTAATCCTTCGCACAATTGATGCTCTTCTCGATATCAACATCAATGAATGTCGCATAAATTGGACGATTACTTTCCAACATAATTACCCAACTACATGATAAATTTGTACTATAGGTATTCGGATAGTTTGGACTATAGATTACTGTATCGAGAATACCACTGCTTGATGGTAAGTATTGGAACGATTGGCAAACTGAAAATTATCACTGATTACAAAGAAACTTTGAAAAAGTACTAAGAAAAATTGTCGAAATAGGAGGTTTTCGAAATTCTAGGAGAGTCTCACCTTTTAAAATGCAGTTGATATCTTTTATCAGAATTGATTCTTCAAAATGAATAATCTTTGCGCATTATTTTATAATCGAAGAAATTTCAAAAAATTCCACACCCTACTAGCGATATCTAATAGGGAACAGCTACAATACAGAATACTCTTCGAATCACTAAGTAGTGACATAAGTCATAGCGCCCAATTTTAGAAATTTATGAGCGATATTAATTATGAAATTGATATTCCGCCTCTACACCTTCTACCCTAATTAGCCTTCAAGTCCTTAAACTACTAAGGAAAAATTTCCTTTTCATTTTTACTTAGCAGCAAGCCTCATAATTCAAACAAGAAATTATATAAATGTACGTAGAAGTAAGTTTTAACAAATAAGTTCATTAGCCATTTTAAATTCTCATTTGAGACTGACATAATTTAATCACGCCTTCATTCTATATTGCTTAAGAACTGAAAGTTTTCCAATTTATTAACTCCTTTTTGAGATATATATTCGATCGATGTTTCAAACATTTCCTCAAATTTCATTGTGAACGAGAAATGAAATGAATGATAATTTCTCCATACTTAATTTATATTCAATAACGAATCCACGACCGGCTCTGTTACGATCGGTAATGAAATACATCACGATCATATCCTCAGAACGGAAGCTCTCTTCTCTACCCACGTCGCTATGCTTGCAAAATTTCGTTGCTGCATAACTGCAAAATAAAAACAAAGAAGACATTTAACTCAAATATTCAATTGACTTCGAAATAAATACTTTAAAAAATATCTATCTGATTTTTATCATTTTCGTTACTTCAATCTTACTTTTTCAAGCTTAAAATTTGCCATCTCTTTAAATGAGTGACTTAACATATGAAAAATGCAATGCGTATTAAACATAAAAGAAGAAAACTTGTGCAAAACAATAATTTGCATGAGGAAAGTAATTTATAAAAACTGAAATACTCCTCAGTTGACCTAAAAAATATTAGCAAGATCTGAAAAAAACAAAAAATTATATCAAATGAGGTGAGAAAATAGAGTGAAAAAAAATCGGTACTTGACTTGTCCATTCTCAAATGTGATCACGCCAGTATCACCGGCCACTAATGCAAAATAATCGAATCGACAATCAATATGCTCTTCGAGATCCATTGAGACTATACGAATAGAAACACCAGCAAACTGAGGACGCATAATAATCCAACGACATTTCAAATTATCCGCATATCCACCCGCTTAACAGATAGAAAATGGTTTTTTGCATAAATAGGAAATTCTTTTTGTGAGAAAATTATTCAGCATAATCGGGAATTTATTAGCCCAACTAGTTTCATAAGTTATTGAAAAAATAATGAAATGTTTGTAATAATCCGCCATATTCGATTGGAACCGACCGCTTTTATGAATTTTCCACAAAAGATTAACTTTTTCAACTCAATTAGTGCAGAACACAACTCGAACGAGTTTGCAGAATGTACACAGACTTGTACGCTTACTGAGTGTTTATAATTTTATATTCACTTGATGGAATAATATGAAATTCTGGAAAGAGGGTTCAATCTTTCATCACTATAACTCATAGTTTGTGCTTTTTTGTTCGCCAACATATAGAGCGGACGGAAATAAACAAAAAATTGCGGCACAAGCAACGACATGACATTCGCAAAATGCGTTTTACAAACGAACAATGAAATAAGCGGAAAACCTCGAAATTGTCTTCTGTATTGTGGATAGCGATTCCATCGATCTGACGTAGTTGAAACTGGTTTTACGGTTGTAAATGAACCATCTGGAGACATTCCACCAGGATTGGTTAAATATTGTGACTCGTATGTCGGTATAAGTGTACCACCACATGTGAAGATTGCTAAATTAAAAAATGGTGTTGCACATAATATTCACTCATATTGATCTGCCTTTTACATGCATTATTTTATTCAATTTGAAGTATGTGAAAGGTAAAAAAATGTAAAAGTTTTTAAATTTCAATAAACATAATAATATCATCTAAACAAATAACCTTGACTCAATGCTCCTCTATAATTTGGGACATAGATTGCCCTAAATATTCATAAGGCTAAAAAATTGCATATTTGGACTCAACGACTCCATTTCCATTCCTAATTTATTAATTTTAGGTTACAAATTCGCTGCTAATTTTGGTGAAAATTTGCACACAAATTAGAATAGAGCTCATACAATATTTTTACCTTTCACCTGGAAGAAAGTATAATGGTGAAAAATTTAGAAACCTGTATAGTTGGCAATGCTTCCAGAAATTACAAAATATGCAACAATTCCTCTTTAGTAAGCTTCTCCCCTTGCCGCCCTTCATACTCTATAGGAAATATGCCCTACCAGTATCATCGGTAACGGTTTTATTAGGCGCATGAAGTGTTGCGTTCGCTTTTGCAATCGGTATCTCTTGCCAACGAAGTGAAAATGAACTGCCGGCTGGAGCGTTGAAGTGAATAGTCGCCATATGTGATTTAATTATAAAATCTGAATGATATAAATTACAATAAAAATTTTCTTACACTCTTTACGATGGGTATTCGAATTTGAGAGACTTGATAATAGATAGCAAAAAATGGTAAAGAATTGAATGTCTTTGGGAAAGTTGAGGATAAATAAATAGAAAAACAAATTAATTAAAAAAACCACACATTTCTGGAAAAATTCCTTTCTCTGAGATCCAACAAGAAGTTGTATGACATGCATACCTTTTGGAGGATTATAGCCGGCCTGAACGACGACAACTGGACCACATTCATCGGTTAGTTGATTTCGATGACAGAAGCCTTCATTGAACTATAAAATGGGGTTGGTTTTAGGTTATCTTTGTCGGCATTTTCTATAAGAGAACAAAGTTCGAATACTGAATTCTAACCAAAGAAAAATTTGCCATTAAATTTTAGAAAATTTGGCAGGATCATACGGTAAGTCCTTTGATTGATTCTCGTTGTTCAGCGTCATCGTTGTCACCTCGTTCATCGGGAATTTCCATATTCAAAATCGATATCATTAACCAATGCTCTTCTTTCCCAATAATATTCCATTCGACTGGACGACAGTTTATCGATAGCCAATCATCGGCCGATGGTGAAGAGATCATTTGACCACTAACTAAGCCGCCAAAAACTATAATAATAAGTAATTGAATTTGAGAAAATGAAAACTTTAATTCAATAAAAATATAAAATTTAACATGTGGTGATGCAAGATAAAAAGATCGCATAAATTCGACTCCTCGTTACGTAGATAATATTTAGAATTGCAGTTTCAGAGAAAAAGTCCACAAATTTAACTCTGTGACAAAAAAATTGACATTGGAGTTCTTTTCAAATATTAACTTTAATATGAAAGTTAAACATATCAAAAGATAAGTAGTACGTTCTCCTTCCTACAAGGGAGAAAGTATCAGAAACATTGCTCCGCCCTCTTCAAGAATAGGTAACATCATTCAAAGCGGTTTCTAAACGAAACTGTGAATTTGATGAAAGTACAACACCCAATACCGTATAAAAGGGATAACCATAAGCCGACCTTCAGTGTTACGAAGTTGCAAAGAGTGTTTGCTTGTAATGAAGTAATGCCGTTGTTCGATAAGTGCTACCTGTCTCGTGTGGATAATTTCTTTGATTATTACCCATTTCCATGTTAACGCGCTTGCCATGAAAAGGTATAACGGAAGGGGCCGTAGAGAGTTTACTATCTATATTTTAATGGTTGTTAGAACTTGAGCAATGAATTGCTTAAACTAGGTTAAACCATCAACGGTTACCAAGACCGCTGCTTTAATCCTTTTAAGAGCGCGTGATTTTATAATTATCGCTCGAGACGTCGGCTCAGACGAAATGTAGGCTAACTGTTCAATGCGATTTAAGTCGCAAAATAAGTCATGATCACTCGAAATGAAAAATCCTTCAGCTGATGAAATTTGACCTGCTGTGACTTGCTGGGAATCGCGAAAGAATTTGCAAGCATATGAGGCGATAGCGAAAATTTTCCTATTCCGATATTAATGGCAACAGCTAAATAAATCAGCCAATACACGTCAATAATCAAATCGAACGCCATTATGAATGGGCATATGAGACGATAGTGAAAATAACTGATGCACAACGCTAATTAACTGAAATTTAACCTTTCGTGAATTTGAAATTTAATTCTGGTTTCAGCGGTTCAACGCTTTGATCGCCATTTTCAGCCGGATCATAACGAAGTTTTATCCAGAATGCTTCTCCCTAGAAATACATATTGAATGCTTATACTGCGCGAAAAATACAACCCGGAAAACAAATATCTTAGCAGCAAAAATTAAACACTTAAATCATAATTTCTGAACTGACAAATAACGAGTTGAATTTTTGCATACATTTTCGCTTATAAAGCGGATAGTCAGACTGCAGCGAGGATTTATGTTATCCAAAGAAATCACTATCATAAAGCAAATATTCCCAAACCAAAAAAAAGAACTTTCAATTGGAAAGCAAATATTAAAGCTGCAAAACAAATTTTTCAAATATATAAAGTCTGAATGAACTGACTAAAAGACAAGCTTTTAATTTGCGCAATCAACGTAAAAATTTTAAGTAGTAATTTGAATTAACAAATAAAACCTTTGTAAAACAGTAAAACCTGAAAGCAGTAAAACCTTTGAGCAATTCGAAAAGAGGTGGTAAGTAAAATGAATAGAAATAAAAATCGATATTTAATGTTTGAAAGTTCGAATTATTACTGCAAATATACTAACGTTGGAACTGCAAAAACAAAAGTGCCTTGCAAAAGTATGCAACAGAACTGCAAACAAACCGTTTGAATAGTGGGGAGCAAGTAACTGAATTGTAGAAAATAAGGTTTGAAATACAAAATTGCCATTTGAATTGATGAATTGCAAGATGAATAGCTAAACTACAGAAATATTTGAACACTGCACTGAACAAATTCGATTTAATTCATTATCACTAATTACTGGTTTTACACAGTAATTACTGCAAAATATGTGAATATGCAAATGTAAAATTCGCAAAAAAGCGCATTAGAAAACCGATAAAGCCTAACACTAATAGTCGTTTGGAAATCTTCCAGTCTACATGCACGACTGATAATCGATCCACTTGCATTACGCTCTCGTACTTCCAAATATGATTCGGCACAATATTCTGATTCAGGCAATTTCAAGTCGCTGAAATATCATAGATAATAGGAAGTGTGGAAAGCAAACTGACTGTGGAAAAAAAATCTTTTTTGATCAGCAAATTTCTGGATAATTACTGATATACAAATTTCTGGAATGACAGGAATATTTCATAGAAACTCTTTATGAAGGCAACTTGTAAGAATGGATTCGTAATAATAACTGAGAGTAATAGTGAGCAAAACAGTTAAGAAGAATTTTCCGAAAGAATTATCAAATTCAATAGGCCGTACAAACATCACAAACTTATAGCCTAAAATGATAGGAAAATTTTAAAAACCTTGGAAGATCAACTGGAAATGAATGAATTTAAAAATTTACATAAGCTCAATATCGACTTTGTTGCCTTCAGTATTTGAAATCGACCATTCGCATTCCACAGATTTTTCTGTGAACGGGAAAAACACGGTACCCTCAATGGGATGCAAAACGCCTCCACACCCTAAACGTCTTAAAGATGATTAAATATTCAATTTCCATTTCAACTTCGAGGTATGTTTTTCAGCTAAACGTGATCTATTCAAAAGAGTTAACAAATGCAGCATATCTATAAAATAGTGGAAGTTAGAGTGCCAAACATTTCAATTTTGAAGCTGTAATAAATAAATTGTGGCCTCAGAAACGCTTCGCGTGCCACGATAAATCTAAATGACGTTACTTCAGTAGGCAAGAGGACCACTTTGTCAATATAACTGCATAATCACCGAATAAGTGGTAGGTGCTATGTTGTTTCTGATTACGATAGCAAAAATTCGCGACCCACCGATCTACTAGCAATGATGAGATGAAACCGAGTTCAAAACATGTCAACATTGGTGAAGGAGAAAGAGGAAAGAAAAGGAGGAATGAATGAATGAGCGGCATATTAACTTTTATGATAAAAATTAAAATTTTCACGCATTATAATAAAAACTATAATCTAAACGAAAGCGTTGTCGCTGCATTGGTGCAGCAGCAACGCTTTTCTGTTTTGAATTGTGCAATTATTAAAATTTAATTAATCACTTTTCGCAGAAAGCAGTTTAAAAGTTAGCTATCTGACGGTTATTTCAATGAATCTTGCAAATCGCACATACGAAACAATGTTAGAACTCGACATAATAGGAAATATCACTGACAAATGGTACACTCAATGCATTCTAAACTTAACTACGCAGATACAGCCAGCTGCATACTCCTTTAGAAAAATTATTAGGAATAAAGATTACATTCAATTTGTGTAGAATAAGTAAAATAGATGAAATGAAGTTGATCGGAAAGTAATCCTCGTAGATGCAATCTCAATGTATCACCAGAGGAGCGAAATTCTTGATTGGAGCATATTCTTGTGACGCGTTCCTTATTTGAAGGACTACATTCCGCGTGAAACCTTCAAAAGAAAATGTGTTAAGACCCGACCGCTAAGCAATATTAAACTTATTAATATCCACTCGACGACTTCTGCAAGAAAAAGGGGAAGGAAAGAAAAAAAGTGATGAACATGCTCTTTTCCGGGATAGTTGAGGGAACGGCTCATAAGAGTATTAAATTATCAAATGGTAAAATAGTCAAAATTATCAAACATAGCAGGGAGAATTCAAACAAAAATATAGCACGAATATTCAATTATTAAAAAGTTCATCTGTTTATTGTCACCGGAAACAAAACCTATAATTGTTTTCTTTCATAAAATAAGCTTTCAAAATGCGATTAAAACATACACGCCAAGTACGGCTGCACCATCTCGTGAGCCATCATAGACATATATAATAGCTGGATTTTTGCCTCTAGGTAGGTGTATTTTCTTCTCACTGAAACCGAGATGATCCATTCGAAGATAGATTCGCTGAGCATCTAAAACTGCCTCAAAATTTCCACCGTTATTCGCACTAAATTATCACCTCTATGATGCATACCACAGGTGCATTAGAGCACATTAAGGTATTAAGGAGAGGATTCAATACTTCATTGACTCGTTAATGTTAATCTTGAGCTATAATTTCGAAAAAAGAAGTGAATAAATAGAGATTGTTAAATGAAAAAAAAAACTGCGTGACCATAGAAATTCCTCTTCAATTACGTAATCCTATGCAAAAAAAACCACTTTCTCCCTCCTCCCAAGCGACAACCTTAGAACATACAAAGAGACAAGCACTTCATTTAGATATTTCTCCCCCAAATTTCCCAATTTATTATAGTGCTTTACTACTGATTATTTATGTTTCATTAAAATCCCGCCCTCCCGGAAACTGCACAGGTTTTGAGAATGAAGGATAAATATATACCTTCAGATTTGATATAGAAAATACACTCATCCTCATCGAATGAGTCCAATCGTAGAGACTGCATTTTGGAATCAGCAAATAATGTTCCACCACAACGTGCCGAAATATTCAACACAAAACCGATACTATGCAATGTTTCGTCATCACCCGATAGATACGAGCGATCATAAGGAGCACCTTGGAAACTTACTACAGCCTGTAATTAAGCTTAAAACCTTAGCGGTTAAAATAGAGAAAAAGTGATTTGGTATATTTTCAATAGCGGTCTGTCACCGTTAGTTTGGTCTAGCATCCGCATGGTATCCGAGAAGCCACAGATCCGTCCGCACCTACAGGTAAACTTTACCCTGGGAACATATCACCTGTAATCAAACGTTAACTTTGACATCTGATATGAAGACAAACCGTTCGGTGAATTTTTAATAGTAGTGATAACAGCGATTCTTTAAAAAAGTCTATACGTTAGCAAATAATCGGCGCTTAGTGATGTTATCTGTGATAGCTCAGCAATCCAGCAGAGGTGAAGTATTTGTGCTCATCTATGAATAAAGTTCTCTTTGCTCGCCAAATATTAGTCAATTTTTTCAAATTTGATAAAACCACTGTTGCGTGCCTATTGATTTTTATATGCTATGATCAAATTAAGAAAGTTTTTATGAAGAAAAACGATAAGAAACTTCAGCAGAAGTGACCACATTTGATGTAAAATATCACATTCATCGAATACAATTTTAATACAATATGAAGAATATTATATGTTGATCAATCAACCTGTTATAGGGGAATACAGGCAACTGTAAGGTAATTAAAAAAGAAGTGCCAATTACTGGCAAAATACAATGAAATAGAAACCCTATACTTTGAAAGTTTTCAATACCATTAACTAACAACAATTAAAAAAACGAAACCTGATTTGACGTTGACCTGATAACCTTTGGTTCCTTAAGATTATTGCAAATACGCTCTAGCACTTCCCCTTCTCTGAAAAAAAGAACCTCACCTCCTAATTATTACGTCAATGGAATCGATTAATATTATCCACAATATGAGCACTTCTTAATTGTCGTATGTCAACGTCTATGCGTATATGTTACAATGACTGGGATGAGATGACATTTTGAAACGAATCGAAGAATGGCAGAGTGACTGGAAGAGGGGAGCATAGAGAGGAAGAGATGGGAGAAAAGAGGAGGGAATGGGGGAATAAGGAAGGGTATGAGGGAGGAAAAGTCATAACAACACATTGCGCAAAACGGTCACAGTATTTTTCACTTTCATTACTCGAAGAGAACCTATCACACAGAGAAAAATCAATGTTTATTTTGGATAAATTGACTACGACATCCAGTAACAAAATATTATTTCCTTATGGAAATCATAATGATTAAAAATAAGTGGAATTTTAATGAGCAATTACCATTCAGATCTATTTTATTAACAAAAGTAAACTGAAAAAAGATAGTTTGAAAAAACCTTACGTGTTATTCGAGTTATAGAAAGATAACGATCCTTCAACGAAGCTAATTGGACTTTGGCAGCTGAAATGCTTCGCCATTGATATGGCAAAAATATAGAAGCATTAGCAATCATTAACCTTACTTCCTGTTCTTTTGTAGTATTTTTGTTTGTTTTTTCTTTTCATAGCAACAAAGACTGAAAAGAGCTCCAATATGGACAACTGGCACGACATGCGTGCGCCCTTTTATTGTTACACTCACTAGAACTACGAATTCTACAAGATGTCAGGAAATAATTAACCTTGTATACTAATGTATTTGGAGTTTACTCAGAGCCGATCGCTTGCAGAAATGCTTCGCAAATAATTCCTTTAGCAGCTTGGCTAATTGTAAAATATTGCATCTATGCGATATGTATTCTTAGACGTTGCAGACCTGTGCGAACAACACTGTTTGATGAGACAGAGCAAATTAAATGCTTCCAAATATTGCTCTCTAGTTGTCCTGGCTTCCCTTGGAGACTGCAGAAAAGATAGACAGACACAGACATACATCTGCACAGACACAACATCGATCTAATGTACATTAAAAGGTGTGTACTGTAAATCTGTAAAGGTGAGTGAAATAAGTCAGCAGATCTTCACAGTCCTATGTCACTGCTGTATTGCATTGCGTAATCAGTGATAAATGACCAATGATCGATACATTTCAAACGTATAAAAATACTGCTTTTAAATAACGATAACAAGCACTAACGTGATGTTGCTATAGTAGTTGGCACGCCATGGTCTCTGCTCTTGTCTTTGTGGATGATAACTGAGCGTTTTGTAATGAGTCAAATTAAATTGAACTGTATGTCCGGCTGGTGCATTTATTAACCATATACATTCTATTGATTTCGGGTATGGATTTGGATAGTTCGGCGAATGAATTGAAATCGACTGTGATAGACCTACTGAAAAAATGTCTAAGAGTGAGAATTAAAAAGTTTCATTAGTGTCATTGAAAACAAAGTAGTAAACAGAACTAGTTGTAAAATAGTTGTAAAATTTTGGGTCTTTTGGGTCTTGGGGAAAAGAACAGGGGAAGGAAAAGAAGCTTATCAGAAATTATGAGGTGAAAAGGAATTGAAAAAAACTGCTGCAAAGAAACTGGGTGAGATTAAGAACATCAACTAACCAATAGCCGAACGCATGCGCTTTACACTTACATAGTAGACGTCTTATGCAAGCTTATCATCCTGCTTAAGATGGATGAAATAAGGATTTAGGCCTGTCAGGCAATACCTACCAAACAGCAATTAACATATGATTGCACAAGATCGCCGTGGCTATATTGACGGTTCTATTGACGATCCATGAGAACAACCGGGTCTATGTCTTCGTCTTGGGAAAGGTATTTAATGACTCAGCGCTTGACTTTTCCTGATTTTACTACAGCAACTAAATCCAGTCTTTTTGACCAGTGAATATCCGCTTAAAATGAGGTCCATATTCCTGCTCCCCTTTCAGTCCCGCTTTTCATTTCAACACAGCCAATGCAACATTCTGCAACACATACCCGAAAGAACTTGAAAGACAAGGTGAATTTTGGGTGCCTTCAAAATTTCAAGTTTCTAATTCAAAAATTTTTTACTTACCACTGATAACGGCTCCACAATCATCGCCTTTAGTTGGTTGCACAAAACGAATCTTGCCGCTCAGAATCCGATCAGTGGAATCCGGTTTAGCCAATTTCCTTGCCAATTTCAGTTTCACAAATAATTCATTTGTATGCGATTTATAGTCAGTAGTAGTCTCAATACTTTCACAGATTACTTTCGACGCAATTCCCGAGCGATTACTTGTACCCGAATAAAACTATAAAATTATAACAATTAAAAATACTACTATGAATTTATAAACAACAACTGGCAATAAAAATTTCAATAATTATAAGTATTGTGCTTCCGAAATTTAAAAAAAAAAGTAAACGCTGGAATAACTAAATAATAATGCGAAGAATAGAATACCTATAGAAAAAAATAGAATGAAAGAAAAAATAAATTGAATAGCTTAGCCTAATCGCAAGTGTCAAAGATCGCGTGTGTGTGTCTGTGTGTCTGTCTGCGTGTCTCTGTGTGTCTGTGTGTATGTCTACGTGTGTCTATGCGTGTCTGTGTGTGTGTCTCTGTGTGTCTGTGCGTGTGTCTGTGTGTGTCTATGTGCGTCTCTGTGTGTGTCTGTCCGTGTGTCTGAAGTATTAAAACGCTAGTAACAAAGAAAAAACGCTATATCAGTTATGCTAGCAAAAGAAAGTCAGTGCGTCTACCATCTCTATTTATTAATAATATCGAAAAATATAATATTTTATCTGTCTTAAACCTCTTTTCGAGTAATACTATTAGTATTAGTAAGTTGATATTAGTAAATTATTGTTATCAGAAAATTTTGGCAAAATAAATGTTTTTTAACTGAATTTTTCAACGAAAAATGTAAATTCTAAATGAAAAAAAAATCACCATAAAAAGAATAAATAGAAATGAATAAACGAGAAAAATTTCAAGCAGTTACTTCTAAATATTCGAAATAAATGATTTATCAAACTATTATTGAAATTATAAACGAAAAAAATAAAGTGAAAGTAGGAGTTTAAATAAGTAAATTATATTAATAAATGATCGTTTCAATTTTTTTTCTTGAATCCATTTATGAAATTTTTATTCTATTTTTAACCATATCGAACATCATTGCTCGAATTTCTTGCCTTCTAATCTCGTTACACATAGAAAGATCAAAGACTTTAATTAAGCAGCAATGTTTGTTTGCTAGAATTACTTAAGCGCTTACCGAAAGCTCATTGACAAAATCGGGATTTTCATAGCTACAACCTTGTGGATCGGCAAAAATAGAGAACTTTTCAATAGAAAACAATACACGAAGACCAATTGGTGCTGTGATTGTCCATGTACATTCATAGATTTTCGCATCAACTATCAATTTTGAGATATTCACTTCGATTTCACTCTCCGAGGTAAATATACCACCACAACCTGAAGCGTCATACTGCTTATCATTTCAAATGAATAAACAAGTTCAATTTAACTTGAAACAAACTTTAAAAATTTTATTTTTAAAATTGACCACCATTCTGAAGAAAGTTTGGGATTCGCTAATATTTCAGACTTTTCGCGACACAAATGTAATCAGTAATCAGTATATATTCGGGTTTTGATCGAAATACCACCCGGAAAAAGAGAAAGACTTGAATAATATGAAAGACCTTTTAGACGGGGAATTGCTTCATCTCGACTCATGAGCCAACCAAACATGCAAAATAAATGTGACTTCACCTTCAAGGAATGGGTGAATTCACTGTAATAAAAAACAACACACTGTTTTAATAATCCCGGCTAGTGATAGCAGGTTAATTTCGAGTAATCGTTTTCTTAGAAATCGGCAAAGGATTCAAAAAATATCTTGTGCTCACAATGAATCCTCTCTTCCTCCTCTTCCTTAAATCATCATTCCCTTCTCAGCTTAACAAAGAAATTCTTATCGAAATATTGCTATAAGCAAAGCTAGGTAAGGGTACCTCGTTCGTTCCACGAGCGCTTTATATCAGGAATTCAAATGTAATGCTACTGAAATATATATATATATATATATATATATATATATATATATACAATGTAAATTATAAACGCTCTCAGCTAAACAAAAAAGCATTTAAAATTCACCAACGGTTGACCATGAGAGCCAAAAATGATTTTCAGGTTCATTTCTTGATGCGAACGTGATGTCGATGAAATTATTCTCAGAAAGAATCGTTATTGGCACACCAGAACGATCACAAAACCTTCGAATAGTTGTGCTATCATTATGTTGTGAGCCTACCATAACTGAAGCTGCGTGGATCTGTTTCTCGCCAATCTGAAAAGAGAGAAAAATTCCTGCGAATAGAAAATGGAATAAAAAGACGAGAAAGAAATACTGAAATAGAAGAATATGAAAAAACGCGAAAAAGTGCGCTAGAAAAGATGCTGAAAAAATAATTTGGAAAATATAAGGAGAGCACTTTTGTAATGCATGAAAAATGCAAGTTTCCAAAAAGAAACCAACTGCTTGTAGAAATGTTCTGCGGAAGACTATTTCCTTCCTTCTTTTCCTTCAACCTTACAGGATGAAAAACCAATCAGAGAACGGCGCATATAATCTTCCCAACTTTTAACTGTGCGAAATTGTTTTCGACGTTAGTGATCAATGTGAAACACATCAGATGGGCTCTTTATTACGCGCAAGTCAAACACAAAAAGATCCATATTTCTGACTTCAATGAATCTTCAGTGGAAATCACTATATGAGTTGACATAAGTCTGCGCCCATGAACATGACGTCGTTAAAATGCGCTTTTGCAAAAAAAAAAAAAATCATAAAAATAAATGAACAATTTCCTTCGAAAATGAAAGCTCCTGCAACCAAATTAAACGTCGAAATGATACTTCCTACAGCGTTATCACAATAAGCGAGAATTAGATTATCATCGAAGAAATGAGGCTAAATTGAATAAAAAGGTGGAGCATGATGCAAGAAAGGAAGAGCCATCACGGTTAAAATCGAGAGAAAGGAAGGAGGCATATTTGCCAAAGGATTGTAATCGACAGCTCTGACTTAGATCGTTGAAGTCAAGCCTCCATAAAGATCGCAAAACGAATGTTACTATGGATTTTATGAAGCCAAATATCCTGAACTTAAAAAATCGCAATACAAACAACAGGTACTATCATTAATGGCTTCCGAAACAAGTCCAGTCTTTCAATAATTTTCACTAACAATGCTAAATATAAAAACTTTAATTCGAAAAAACTGTCGAAAAAACTCGCAGACCACTTTAATTCCTCCAAGTCACAACTCCCTCTTTAATTTCTTTATGCATTCCATTGCTCTTTTACGAGCATTTCCATCAAAATTACTGTTATATACACACTTCATCACTTTAATAAAATTAAGAAAATAGACGCAAAACTATTTTAAAATACCTCAAAATAGTTGACAAAACAAAGTGGAGTATATGATGTGAAGAGTTCGGTGATTCGAAAACGATGAAATGTCAAACGAATACGATTGGCGCTCGTCGTTTCGATACGCCATTTACAGAAACGATTCTCCAATGTTCTGGATGGATATCCAGGACTTTGCAGTACTCCATGATGAGCAGTTAATACCACATCATTGCAAACTGAAATTTATGTCTGTACGACTAGGACATATCGTACCTATTAATTACTGCATTTTTCATGCCTTATCTGTATTTATACCAAATGTGGTTCGGCGTGGCATCAAAGTAGAGTAGAAAGCATAGCCCAGGTTTTGAAGATTACAGAAGAATAATGTAAGTCCGATTTTTTTACTGGAAAAGAAGTGAGAGTACAACGCACCACCTTGTTACTGCGTCTGCATTTAAAACGTACTTCATTTGAAGGAGTTCGAAGTGGAAGCGCTACATCCCCAGGTGCTTTTATTTGCAGGAGGCAAATCACTCATTCGAAAACTTGGAGAATTTTTTAGTTCAGATACTCAATGAAATCGACAAGAGTGAGTGACAAGGTCTTCTACCATCACGTTTCTCTTTCTTATGCTTCAGTACATATCTATAGAGGAGGGCTTTCTTCCTTGTTTTTCAAATTTTTATATCAGCATCGTTTACGAGAGAACATTTAACATCCTACCGTTTTTAATGTTCTTCTTTATATGAGATCAAATTCTTGAAAGGACATTTAATGCTGAACATAGAAATGATCAAACCTTATAACATTGCGGGATATAACAGGAATGAATAACATTACTGCAAGCTGAATTCAAGTTCAGTTTTCATTTCTTGAGAATATTTCCGCCTATTACTATTGTATTTTCGCCATTTAAACCGGCCGTTCGGAATTACTGTTGGGTGCCAACCCACGACATCCTCTGTGATCAAATAGTGATCTTTTGCCTCTCATAACATTATGCATTTACGCTGTTTGTATGCCATTGTTCAGTTTGGAGCCTATATAAGGCAGACCCCAGTCGTCTCCTCAAGCTGCACAGGAACAGAACAGACATCGTAGACTATCGCACCCACTATGAAGTCATATTGAGTGGATTAGGGAGCATATCACTGATGAACACGAACAAGTAGACTTGAACATGATGGAAATAAGCGATACGGCGGTAGGAAGCGACTAAAAAGGAAGGAAATCCAGTAAGAAAGCCTAGAATAGAGCAGATAAAAAGATTTACAAAGGTTCTGGTAAAGACAGGCTCTCGCTCTACCGTATAGATCTTCACGCATATTCTTCAGCGAAACGTTTCGCAGAGCATTCAATGGGGCTGAATTAGCGATTCATCCTCATTGACTTTTCGAGTGCGTACTTTTGAAAATTTTAACCTTTCCTCGATACGAATCATGCTATACTATCCTTAATCGAGCCTTAGAAATCACAAATTAGTTAAAACTTTTTAAATGCGCTGAGCACCGCTTCATTCAATTTAGAAAACTTATTGCCTAAATTTAACAACAGCGCTCAGCAGAAGAAGATATCAATGAAATTCTTATTTTGTGCAAGATCTTTTTTATTATAGGTGTTTATTTACTTTGGTTAATTTACTTTAGTAGCAAGCGTATATTAGCATAGCAGCACACTCATGAGTTGAAAGGTATTGCCACATTTTCTAGGTGGAGAATGACTGCTTTCTTGCGAGAACAACCCGCTGTGCGTTAGCTATGTCATCCAAAAATGTGAAAGATTAGCTCAATAATTTTGGATTCTTGCACTCTTATCACACGAATTGTTCATTTCTGTAGACGATTTGATTCTTTCTTATTTAATGTGGCTAAAGTGATTTTATTGGCTATACAGCTGACATGTTAACGTAGAAGCTGCTTTTTCAATTTATTACTTCTTTCATGAAACCTAGAAATAGGAAAACCAGAAGTAATACTTAAATATTTTAGTAGGAGTAGCCGTTTTCTAGAGCAATTCTAGAAAATCGACAACCATGCAAAATAGATCCGTATATAAAATCAAATACGATGAAGATGAAAGAGGAAATCCTCTTTCCCTTCAGTCCATTTAAGGAGCGAAAGTGATTCGAATATATGTAGTGCCATATATAGTGCCAAAGTGACCCGCATATATAGAGTGCCTTCGATGGCTAATGTACGTACTGATGCAAAAAAGCATAGCACACGCTTTTTCCGATCCCCCCACGTTAATGAATTGTTTGAGTACAATTCATTAAGACTCAAAGGACATCGGTATATGGAACGTCTCTGATTTCGATCATTGATACACTGTTGTCATCCGACATTCACTTTGTGCTTTTCGAAAGTAAGCTTCTTTTCAACTGCGAGTCGTCTACGTGTGGAAATATGGTGTCGGCAGCAGAATTTTTTGGAAGCCGCGACAGGTGCTCAGTTCCTCAAAGGGTTGAAAATACATGTAAACGACCTACTTTAATGACCTCAACCCCCCAACGACTGCATCCATCGTGTTTTCCATGAAGAAAATAATGATTTATCTTAAATGTGGCTTCGATGACTTCTCAAAATCTTTGGACCAATGATTATACCTTTCTAAAAGTTTTCTCTTATTCTACATATTAATAAAGCATTTTCTGATATCTTATTCATGATGTAAAGTAAACTATACCGGCATTCTAGCCGCAAAAAATACATTCTTTTCGTGTTTTTCGGGTCACAATACCTTGTACATATCGTGTGCTAATCTGAACCATCGAGTGCGTTGCGTGTACGTGCGGATATTTGAAAAGGTGATAGAAGTGACATATTACGGCATTTTTTGGAAATAAAGTACAAGTACCACAGTGATATCACTAGCAACCACTACTAACAAGCGCTCGTTGAAAAACCTTAATTTATCGCTCCTTCTTTTTCATTCCATAATAAAATGACACTCACCTATAATTTTATGTGATAAATTTTAAGTGGTTAAATATCGATAAACTGATAAAGTTATAAAGCACTAAAAACTAAAATCGTAAATAACAATCGCTAATAGACATTACTGAACATCAGATAAAAAAATCCGGAAAAAGTGAACGGAAAAAAAATCGTCATTAAATAAGGATATTCACCGTTCGAACAATTATTCTAGATGTATATTTATGAAATTTCACCTTATAAGTGCTAATTACGATCAAAATATTTTGTTAATTTTTAAATAGAATAATGTTGCTATCATCAATGCAAAAATTCAAGCAAAAGCATATTCTATCATATGAAATGTCTGAAAATATGTCAAGTTGTTGTCAAGTTGCTTCTCCGTCGTTCACTTTTTTGCGCTAATTTATGTGCACCTAAGCAACAGTATGGCATATTTGCACTGATTTTATCATTTACGGTTTACACATTTGCAAAATGAAAGCATAAAGTTGTATTATTCACGAAATGAGGCCAAATTTGTTGTTATTCGGATTGCTAACCGTCATGCAAATTTTCATCTGAGATCTGCATCGATTCAAATTAGTAACGACAGATTTTAACTGAAAATGATAAATTCATCTTAATAATACAAAATTAACCTGTGACATAATGAGCGAGAAAACCATAGAGTGATCCAAAATGTGAGCCACCATGTTGACGATAACGAATCGTCAGTTCATTCGTTTCGGAATCAACTGGTGGTAATGAAACCTCTCTCTTGCAGTATCGACGAAGTACACGAGCTGTTGCTGTAGGACCATCGGCTACCTGAAATTAAATTGACTTGAAAAATATTACTTATCAAAAACTAATGACGAATATAAGTTCTTCAACAGTTTAAAAAATGTTCATTTCGAAAGTGTCAAATTATCAGTGAACACGTCTTGATGAGTAAGAAAAGAAAGAGGCGAACATCTATATAATTCGGTGCGAACGAAGAGCAAAATCCACTGCTGTCGGCAGAATTCAAGTCGTCCATCATTGTGATCGTAAAACGAACACGATTTCCTATAATACGGTATATCGTAGTTCCAGGAAGAATTCTATCCGAAATAAAATTACCTGTTCGGAAATCGTCTGGCTAAACAGCTAATTTTACTGTTTCAAGATTGTGGCGATTCATATGATTGAATCAAAGTGATACACAAAAAAGTCTGCTTTTGCAATGTTTTCATACATAACTACAAGAATGTCTTTTAGCTAAAAGATAACAGATCTTGCGCCAAATTATCATGATTGACTTCCCTTTACGAACTCGCTTTTCAAAGACCGCTTCTAAGGGAGGAGATAGAAAGGAAGCACTATCCTTTCTAACTGAGTTCATATTAAATGACCAACAAAATTATCTCAACTTTGATTGATTTGACGCAAAACATAAACCAACAAAATCGACTGACTAAAATAATGAAAAAACCATAGCGAAATAAGAAGAGAAACAAAACAGGCAGGAAAAGAGTATATTTTTTAAGTGAACTGCTGAAACATTTACTCAGCACTTATGTGACAAAAATAAGCGAAAATGATTTAAATACAACGTGAAGAGAACAAACCAGCTGCGACAGATATATGCCAATCACAATTCAGCGTTCTGGAATCCTTTAAGGGATACTGTGGAGATGATAGTGCACCGCTTAAACCCCCAATTCTGCCACCACATCCTGAAATCAAATATATCAGTCCTCATAATCGTACTCATAGCAAATGATTGACCTAGTCAAGAAATTTATCATTTTCATCGTTATATATGACGTGGAGGACAACAAAAAATTTGTTGTAATAATAAACATGCCATGATAACAAAGTTTCTAGTTGAATCTGAGATTTACTACCGTTATAGGTTGCTAGAGCATAACATTATGTCTTCAGTCAAAGTTTCGTTACCTACGAATAAAATTTGCATCAAATGTTGAAGTCGGAAAATTTCTCACATAGCGTCAGTTCCTCTTTCCTCAGCTAAATATGAGTCCACCTTTGAAATTGGTGGATTTTATAGCTTATGCTCATAAACTTCTAAATAAATTTCTTTGGGAGTGAATAAGACGAAAATATCGGATATTACAACAACGAAACACTAAAGTTCATTAAATGCTCACCTGAATTGATCTGTTCATAATAAATGAAAAACTGAATCGCACGAGGGCTCGTCGTTCTGAGGCGCATAAAGATGCGATTACCTTGAGATCGCAATTCATTCACAGGATGATCATCGCAAATCTCAGAATCACGAAAGAGACCACCAAATCCAGGTGACTGCTCATTTACTCCATTCCTAATTTAACGCTTCGTAATATTCAAATATTCTTCCTTTTTACACAAGAGAAAGAGCTCAGAGAAGAAGATGCGAAATAATAACAAAAGTGGACTATGTGTTTTTTCCTGACGGAAAGGGGAAAACAGGTAGTTGTTTGTGAATTATAACATTGTAAGTGCTAAAAATTGCGCTACTCAAAGATAACACTTCAAATGAAGCGTTCGAATGGTTCAGTTAACTTTCAAAAAGAAAATCATTTTCCGCTATATCAATATTGTAATGCTATGCTCAACTTATATAATTTAGTAGCAGATGTAAAATTTCCAAGCTTAGGAAAAACTTTGAGGTGCGTGCGTTGTGGAATCACTTATCCTCATTTCATCGCAGTCTCAAATTATCACTGATTAAAGTCCACCACAGATTTGAATATAATGATTAATGTTATGCTTCATAACCACGAGTGTATTATATCTCATAGCGGTAACTGTTTAATGACTTATAAAGGTGATTGTGCTCTATTTCATAACACAGTCATCACAGAAATCTGCACCTGATTGTTCCTCATATGAATGAACGATTCGCCTACCATATAATACATTCTAAATTTGCTTTGTTCTATGTCGCATAAGTAAACACTAATATATTATACTATAGCACATACTATAACATAAGTAGACTATTGCAATACTAGTTTAGCATTTACTACTATACCACTATAATTGAACCCCATTGTATGCAAATTGTACACGCAGTAGTGCTATACCATTACTAGTATGATACAATACTACTATAGAATAACTAACATATTTCCAAATATAATCTGGGTGTGAAACGAAGTAAAATTTATAAAACAGATGAAATCATAAATTCAACGAAAGTAAGTCTATACCGAAAGCACACAAAGGATTAAACCATAATTATAATCGATCAATGGAAATCAACTAACTTGATGGTAAGTGTTGCTTCATTACATGGTGATGAGATATTTTCGAATTTCAGTAGAATTCGATTCGTTGATGGCAACTAAATTTTGTAAATAATCAACGATCTATTTAGGTTAACATCCGGAAATGATAAATTGGGGAATAAAAAACTGATAAGGCGGATATTTATAAGCTTGCATAGATAAATGACTTGAGAGGGAAGTAATGTTTTTACGTATGATGAGGCCACTTTTTTTGCCGATTTTTGAATTATGGAAGGAAACGAACAGGAAAGAAGATAGAAGAGACATATGAACTTTTAAAATATGAATTTTGCAGTATATAACTGTAGGCATACCATAGACGGTATATGATTTACGATATATAATTTACCCCATATAACATATAATACGTGGTCTACAGCATATGAATGAAAATATACAGCAATGAATTTTTATGTTTTCTTCATTTCTAAGAAGAACATATAGAACGGTAAAGCAATGATAGCTATTATGTACCAGACTGAAAATCGATACGGTCATCGGTTACTCAAGTTTAGTTGCAAGCTTAACTTCAACCTTACTGAATATAATTTTGACCTCAGGGTGTTGGCGTTCCCCAGTATCCACTATGCCTTTTATCGCAAAAAATATACAGTTATCAACAAGGTTCCTTTGCAAATTGATAGATCTGCAAGAAAATTAACGCAACTATATTATTAGCCATACAGTTTGGCTTGAGAAATTACTCGTCTCTAACGCTAAGGGACCTCATACTAAACTATCGAACATGCAGATAAACAGCATGCGCATATGTTTATACCAATATGACTTCACTACAATGTGCCTTGCAAATGCAATTTTACAAATAATTCGTCCAAAAGATAAATAATAAGGCAATTTATTAAAGAAAATTTTGACAGCACATAACATACTGCAATAAGATAGTCGCATTGTGTGACACGTTGCGCAGCCTCGATGTTGATTGCAATTTCACCACTCGTTGCCGTAAACGTACGATGACAATCCGTCTGAAATAAAATATATTCCTCTAAAGAATTAGGCGTTTGATTAAATTGATGCCGATACCTCTGCAACGTCAATATACAACGCTGAACCTTTTAATATACTCTAGACGTTTGCAGTAAATCCTCAATTATTTACAAATCCTTTGGAAAATCCTAGAAATCCAGAAAATCCTCTTATTTAATAGTCGTCACTTATTTAAGCGTTGATATTTCTCGTCTGCATTTTTGAATTGCAATTTTTTTTGCCAAATGTATAAAAATGCTAATTCCTGAACGAAAAAAGTATATGATAGGTAAAAAATTTCTTAGCATTATTCCATAAAATATGCGAATAAAAAAAATGCCGATCATTAGCACAGTGAAAGGAATAATTCAATATAACTGCGAGAAAAAAATGAATGAAACCCTCTTTGTAATTTCAAAAATGACTATTCAAAATGTATCGAATAGCAAGAAATTCTCTATAGAACCAGAAATGTTTTGGGTAATCTTTACTTTTCAATGCATATCTAATTTGTCTTAACGTTAATTCCTTTGCATCACTTAATGTCCTGATTGAAATCAAAGAAATTCGATGAAGTTCATAGAATTATAGTTGCTAAACTTCTAATACATAAATTAGCGTTAAAAAATAACACTGATGAGAACGATACCAGCTGTTCGAATTGATCGCATAAATAGACAGGTGAGCGAAAGAGAGGCTCAACTTCTCCTATTGAGCGTATCGTGAAATAATGCATTAAATGGTGACAATGAATAACGAAAAACATATAAAAGTTATCTAGAATAGGAATTAAGAGGGTGATACCTGTGCATCGACCGCTTGCCAACGAGCCGAAAAACCTGCGCCATTAACCGATCGGTCGCTCTTGAATACTACCGTTAATTGTGAGCCAGTGGATAAAATCGATGGTGGCATAAATGTACCACAGAATCTAAAAGTTATTCTTTTCACTGAGAACATCGAATCTTTTCACGAATACCTTGATAGTATTACTATTCACAACATCAATGCAGGTAATGATGTATTTAAAACTTCTATGATAATGCAAATAATTTTTAAAAAAGGCCTTCTCCTTTCAAAGAATCCGCTATCCACCTATCGGAAATTATATCCTTACTGACAATGGAAAAACAGCTTTTAGAATTATATCACTGGCAATTTTTTGAATCAATTGCAGATCTGCTGTTGTGCACCTGTGCTACAGTTATAGTCTAAAATGCAGTAAATATCTGCGAACGAAAAATTTAGTGGGGCGACTGAAATATTGCTTTAGGAAAATGAGATAAGTGATTTTGTCAGTAAGGATATTTTGTGTCAAATTTGTCAAATTTTGTGTCAAATTTCAATCATAGAATTTTGTTGATGCGTCAAAAGACTCCCTACGGTATGATAAATTATCATGAATCTCGGAGGAATTATAACAAATAACTAGACAGTCGATTCAATGATTATCTGAGTTGAAATTTTAAACTAAAAACAACTGAATGCTTAAAATATGCCACAGAGTATCAATTCCAATCAAACCTACGTGGTCCAATTAATTCAAGGTAAAGGACAGAGCGACGATTTACGATTAGTTTGGTCGAAAATCGCTAAAAATGAAGTGGGAATAATTGAGATCATTTACATCAGAAGAATCAAGCTAGGATATTCTTATAGTTGAAGTTTATTTACGAATATTGAAATTCTTAATAGTTTTCTTACTATTCTCTTTGATCATTTAAAAAAAATCCTGAAAACATCAAGTTTAAATTGTGGAATTTTTCTTTCCCTATCGCATGATCCATAAATAGCGGCCCAACACATATTATAAATATGAATGCAATTTCTTCGACGATCAAAATGTAGGAAATAATTCTCAACAATTTAACCTTCCATGCATTTCACTATGCTCGTTATCGTTGATATAGACATCATAAACTTCGACACTATCATATGCACAATCCTCTCTATTCGGAACAACTTCTAATTCGAAAACATCGAATGTCAATCGCACTCTTTTATCCTAAATATAATGCGGATAATAAGATCATTCACATAAATTTCTACGGGAATATGAAGGATTTTCATTATTAAAACAAGTGAAAAATTTGAAATGAATAAAATTAGAGTTGAATAAAAAATTTTTTCAGAAATTAAGTATGTCAATTAGCTAAAATCGATACAAAGGAAAACAGGACGAAGAAGGAAGACAATATATGCGCTTTTATATCTCCATCAACCAGAGGGCAAAGCAGGTTGCTCTCCTTTATCAAAAGAGAAAAATTAATAATAAGAACTCATCGTTAAGCTACAGATGTGGAGTGAGGGATCATATTAAAACTGGACAAGTGAGGTAGATTATCCTGTACAACTAATTAAATCGGTCAGATTTTACTGTGATATCCTTCACAGCCTATAGGCTTAAATATTCCACTAGAGACAAGCTGCATATACAGATATGATATGCTCATCGATAAAAAAAATTACCGTTGCAACGTTAATAACATAAATACAGTACATATGGGCGAAGTATTTCTCTGGATAGTTTGGACTTGTTATTGTACCGGTCTCATCATTGAATATTCCACCACATCCTGAATATTTTCGTTCAATTGTTGTTGATGAAAAAAAGAATGAAAAATGGAGATAGAGTAAAACCATTGGTGCGCAATTATGTGAAATAAAGAGAGCCTGTATGAGCACAAAAAAGTAGATCTTAGTTGCTTGAAACCGGAAGCCATTTAGTTAAAAATTTTGGGTTGTGTTTATATTAGTGAAAAAAGAAACTAGTAAAAATGAAAATATTCAGCTGATCGGCTGCATTCAGAAGCAAATATTTACCTTAAACTATTCTTAAAAAAAGGAGAAATTCATGAATTTGTGCATTTGGCTGCTTCAATACTTCAATCTCCATCAATTTCTCCGTATTGTTCCGAAATTAATTAATTAATTAATTACTGCAATATTCTGAAATTTTAAAACAAACGACATAAAGTTCCATTAACTCTTACCAACATCGAACTGCTCATACTGAAATAAAATTCCCTTATTATCAATATTTGATGAACTATAACGAATTGTCAGTGGTCGTGAAGCACTGGTCACCTGAAATGACGATGACATTATTGTAGTGAAAATTGTCGGTACGATTTAGATCCACCAGGAAATTGAAGGATCCAAATATAAAAATTCGTTAAAAAAGAGGAAGCACTGCGCTCTGTGTGATAAGTATTTAGATCTCTGAGAAGTAATCTTGCGAAAAACCATAGAGAAATGCAAATTCGCCTTCTATTTTACATACATTTATAGGTTTCACCGGAAAAACATCCTATAGCAAGAGACTGATAAAGTAAAGAAATGGCGCATTATTATTTATACTATTTTTCTTTGAAATATGTAAATCAATTGGTACCATTTCTCCATCAGGCGCGATGAACGGATATCTTGCACAGAAATATCGTTTATTAATTTGATCGTGTGAGTCATGACCACCAGAAAACTGAAAGAACTCATCGCTTGCAAACTCATCGTTTATGATAGAAACTGCAATGGTAATGGCGGTTTGATACGGATTGATAAAAGAATTAGGGACATAAAATAGCTGAATTAAGAGATGAAAAAAATAACTGAATGAAACAGTAACATATGAGAAATAAGATAGCAGAATAAAACAACGATATCGTTAGCAATAAGGCTAATAGTAATAGTAATAACAGTAATAATAATTAATAAATGATAATTAGCAATTAATAAATAATTAATTAAAAATTAAAAATTAGTAACAACGATGATAATAACATCAATAATAATAATAACATTAATAATGCCATCATCAATGTGCAAGAGAACTAACCTCAACATAATCGTCACGTATTTCCTGGTCGGCAACATCATAAAAACAAGAGCGAATATCTAATTTAAGCCCAATAAAATTGAAACGTAAACGTATCGCTTTAGTTCGCTCCGCATCGATTACATACGTACATTTGAACGGATATGCAACACCATTGGGATAGTTCAAACTTTGAATGGTACCATTCATTTGAGTGAAATGCTTCTCGCATGCTAGAATATTTTGTTTGATTAACAAAATGAACGGTATAAGGAACGTCGGTGAACTGAACTCTTTGAAACTATCCTTGGATCTTTGAACCTGGAAGTTCCAATCCTAATCCTATTCGGTCTTCGTCCAGTCAGAAAAGACTAAAAAAACTCTTGAACGGATTAAGAAGTTCTTCAGCATCTAAACTTTATTAATTCAATATTACGTGCTTTAGAATAAAGCCGATCTCGTCGGCGTATGTTCTATGCATGTCACCGCTGAAAAGTGACGATTATTCCGCTAGTAAATATCCTTAGAACAAAGCGTAAGTTCTATATGCAGCGATATTTAGTAGGGAAGATTGTTTCATTTTGAAATGCTCCCTCTTATCCCTTTGAAAAATCCAACACTATTACCTCATCGAAAATCAGCAATGCAGCTATAGGACATAGCTTTCAACATGGAGCTGCCAAAACAAAAATCTTTTAATCTCAAATTTTCAAAAAAATGGATGCAAGTTTTTTGACTTCAGCTGTTTCGATTATTCGAACGCCTAAATCCCATGCAAAATGTTATCTAAAATGTCCAACACTTTTTTGTTCTAAAAATGTCCAATATGTCCAATATGTCCAAAATGTCCAATAAAATGTCCATTTTGCACTATTAAATATTAAATAATATGTGAAGTATCAACAAATAATATCCGATTTATTTAAACATCTAGAAAATCAAAAAAGGGAAAATTGTTGTGGAATTTGTATCACTAAAATCTTGGCTATTGACTGATTAAGGCAAAAAAAGAATTATTTGGTGAGTTTTTTTGAAATTAGCAGTGCTTCATATCCCATCAGCTTTCAAAATTCCATAGAAATATCTTCCACTAAAATTGGTTTCATGGCAAAAATTCCAGAAAAAATAAATAAAATAAAATTACTCGCGAGAAATATTTGAGAATATTTTACAAATATTTTAGAATTTGAAAAATTCCGATAATATTAAGAAATGAATTTTGCACAATAATAGCAATAAAAAAAATATGACTGCCCTAAAAGAAACATACTTGATGAATATCTTATTTTGAAACCTTTTCCATTTACCGTTTGATTGGAATGAAATTGTATGACCATTTTTGGCCCACTTGATACAACTGGCCCTTCCGGTCGTCGACTATTACAATAACGGCCAAGAATCGGTTTTGTCACATCGCCGCCATCTTTGAACTGAACTTGTCAAAATGAAATAATCGAATCTATGAAAAACTATGAAACCAATAGCGTTTTGTGAAAGGAATTATTCCAACATTCAGTAGTGTCCGATTATGAATCGACTAGAAAACTGAGACTTTCATAATAAAAAATTACATCGACCCTCATTTATAAACGTAGAAAATGCATTAAGGATAACCGAACAATTCAATGCATAGGAATTTCGCTTTGAAAAACAGCTCATGAACCAAAGTATGTTAAGTTCCCGTTTCTTGCCATATAAAAAAATTTCAAATAATGCTTTGGAAAAATTAAAGCATTTATGATTTTTTAGAAACTAACAGTAAATTTACTATTAAAGAACGATGCAATTTTTCTCCACTAAATGAATCCTATAGAAATCTCAGTTCCTTATGAATCTCATCCTATAGAAATCTCTCATTTCCTTCCTCATAGGAAACATTTCCTATACAACATAACGAATATATGCAGTTGTGATATATGGTATTATATGCATGTTTAAACATAACTTAGATTGTAATAATTTCCCACCGTGATATAATCATATCGACAAGGACCAATAAGTCTAAGTAATTTATGAAGTGGGCTGATGGTTAAATGTTGACTATAAAGATGCCGATAAGATGGAAGATCTGCAAAAAAACGCACTTAATACTTTTAATAACGTAGAACGTTAAAAATATGCATAACAAAATGTCGAACTATCAGCAAAGATGTCGAGCCTTCGCGATGTGAACCGAAAATATATTTCAAAACAGGAAATAAAACTTCTAAAAGAGTACCAAGTCATTTGGTACCACAAGGCTAATCGATCAAATTATTACCTATTAAATATATATTTTTCGAAAATTAACGAAGAAGGAAAGTTGAGAACCGCCTCGCCTCTCACCTAACAAACATAAAAGAAAGAATTACCGTGTTGCCTCCAGCTATATCTTTATATCCTCTCTTGAATTCAACCCCCCCCCCTCCGTTATCGGCACTCTTTTCTCCATTCCTTTACGAAAAAAAAGCAACCTTTATGTTCAAAAGTTGAAAAAAACGTTGTATTTTGTATTCATTGGTACGACGGCTTTAATCCACGTTCACCACCGTTTCCTTTGAAGTTCCGTAAAACTGTTGCCCAGATGACTAACTTTTTCATAAAGAAAAAAGGAAATCTTCTCTCCGATTGAACATTTCTTTCAATATAAATTGGCTCTCAACATATCCTGGAAATGAGAATGCTTAGAGTCATAGGAGAGGAGGGGTGGAGAGGAAGGAATGGAGTATTCGATCTAAAGCGATATATTCTGATAACTTGAGATGAAAACGCTTGAGACGAAAACAAACCATGAAAGTATTATCATATTTTGTATGATAAATTAGCGTCAAAACGTGACGAATTTTCGTAAAAGTATATCAAATATTTTATCGAATGACCTTTGATTCCTTTTGGAGGCGAAGATGGTATATCCATATCGATAATCTCGGCTTTAATAACACGGCCATCGTCCTCCCTCTTAATAGAAATAATTCAAAATCCAGCCATAATTGCACCCGAGAAAGAAATAGCATTAAAAACAGTTCTTTAAACAAATTCTCAGTGAAAAATTGTCAAAATGGTTAATTTATATATCATATGCCACTATAAGGTCATTCAAAATCAGCAACATTATCTGACAAAAATAACTTACATTTGATGTTGTAGATGCGTCAAGAATCCATAGGCAATCCAAATTCGGGAAATAATTGAATCCATAATTTGGCGATTGAATAACACCAAAGAAATTACCATCAACATCAGGTAAAAGTGTACCGCCACAGTCTTTATCCACTGAATAGATTCAAAAATTAAACTAATAACTATGAACTTCATCGACGAGTAATATGTAATGGAGCTCAATTCGTATATATATACGTATATATATATATATATATATATATATATATTACAATAAGTATTAGGAAGTGCATTTGGCATGAACCAAACGTCTATTTTCCAGTTTCATTATCCTCTTCGTAACTACTCCACTCTTTCCTCACTAGTGGTTCGCTAAAAAGAAATAATATAACAATTATTGAATAGTTATGAACACGTTGTTTAAATATTTCAAAAATATTTTTCAAATATATTAGCATTAAAATTTTCTATCATTTACGAAGAGGAAAATATTACGTCCGAGAATTCCGCAAAAAAAAAAAATCCGCTAATTTTTCCCAATGAATTATTTTTGCAATAATAGAATTTCACAATAAGTTGAGAGAATTTCCATTAATAAATTCGAAAATTCGATACTTACATTCTATTGTTCGATATCGAATCGTGAAACCTCTTTTACATTTTGCATCTCCATCGCCTATAATTTCATAATTCTAACTTTACTAAATTACTAAAAACAACAATGCGCACTAATCTTTTCATTTAATTTCTCTCAGTTGGAGTCATCTTTTACTTTTAGAGAAGATAACTTCTAAGTGGCGCATCAAAAGAGTTGATGTTAAAGTGAAAATGCTGTTAGATAAACAAATTTCATTTCACACATTTCTTAGTAAACGATTTATGAATATTGCAAAAAATATATACAAAAATATTCTCCTCTCAAATTTTTATTTCTCAAAATATGCGAATTCACTTACACTCATAATATAATGAAGAATTTTTAATTAATCGTAAAATATTCGTTAAGACGTAAACGCTCATATTCGCTAATTCCCTTCTCTTTTCTTATAAGCGTCCTCACCTTATCTCCAGGCACCTCACCACTCTTGCTCGGTCTTTTCCCTAAAGTACGGCCGAAAAGAGCTCAAATCTTTGAAACTTCAATGCGAAAATATATGCTCTAAAGTTCTATCGATAGAGGTTAAAAATGGCCTAATTTAGATTTATTTGCAGAATTGAAAAACAAACATTTTTCAGGTGGGAATTCATTGGGAAAATCGCTCTTAAAATATGCCGTAAAATATGGAAGCGTAGTTCGAACAAGAGTTCGTGTTGTTTCACTGCTACACAAATGTAGAATTCTCGCTGCTTCATCGACAACAAGTCCATCGAACAACTGCAAAAAAAATATCAATATAATTCTCCTTACCATTCCCCTTCCTCCTCCTTCCCTTCCTCATTTCCTTCACTCAGTTGCACTTGTGAAAGTGAATTATAGTGATATCGTAATTCAAACGATACTTATTGATTGATATTTTTATGTAACTGCGAGGAAAAAACACCGAAAAAAAATGTTCCATGATTTTCGAAAAAATATTTCGAGCTATGATTCTGTAGGGAAATAGTGAAAAAATCAAAGTTAGCAGTTAAACTTTTCACCTGACCTTTCTAAGAGAAAATAATTACTCTATGTTTGAGTAAGCAATAAAATAAGCGAAAAAAACTGCACAAAAAGTAAGCATAATATGCACTTTTTCATTCATTAACCTGCTCAAATTGTCAAAAAGAATTAACCTCTATAATACGAGATCTTCAAATCAGAGTTATCCTAATCACACTAGGCACTTTAGCAAAAGATTCTTATTGCAGTCGGATTGATGGAGAAGGAAAAGCTAGCGGAATGCAATGTATCCAGATTTGTTTCAAATTTAGGTTTTTTTGCTTCCTCCGGAATTGATGGATCAGCCTAAACGGCGAATAGCGGATCATTCCTGGATGACGAATGTGCCATCAAATTTTATAATCGCAGCTGTGATAGTTGGAGGTCTCAGTTGAAACCGCTGCGAGATAGGCAGACAGACAAATGCCCCAAGGGACATAGACGTATTTACACACAAAAATGATATAAAATTGTTATATAACGGGGATAATGCAAAGCATAAAAGCATTAGAATATTAAATCATATAAAACAACATGACGGCTTTATACTGAAATGAGTAGCAGTAAAGGAAGCGGTAGTATAATGATACCATAAAAAGCAACAAAACACAAGTCGATGATTTTTTTCTCACACAAGATTACGATTTGATATTCATCGATTATTGAACACTTCGAATTACTTTCAACCAATTCAAATATTTCATATTGGCATAAATATAATTCTACTAAATATAATAGATCATACAGCATAATTAAATTTCGAGATTATATTATTGCATGAAAACGATGAAAAAACGTTTTAAATGGAAGAGCATAAAATTAGTTCTAAACGACGTAAGAAGAATGGTATCACTGAAACATGAATGAGTAATGAAGAGTGAGGTTTCAGCGGCAAGAAATGAGGTTCCAAATAATCCCAAAAATTCAGGATAACTTGTATGAGGTTCAGAGTGTGTCCACCTAAAGAGGTCTATTTCCGTGGAAAAGATGAAAACCGATAAATGGGTTTTCTTTTCATTTATCACGCTGCCTCTAAAATGAGTTCTCATATGAACAGAGCCCCATATCTTCCAATGAGCCTTTGAAAATTATGAAGAAATATTCATTTAAAACGTGGGGAAAAAACTTTCTCTGCATTTTTAGAAGATTGCCCAAAAAGGTGTCAAAACGTTGAGAACAAAGCGATTTATTTTTGTGAAGAATTTCCAACAAACTTTAAGCCCTTGGAATAAAACTATCGTAATACTTGCCGGACCCGTTGGAAAAGAATATACGCTCTCCAATAATTTTCATCTCTCGTAATGTTGAGTATTTTATAATCACTTAGGCTTCACTGAAGATCATATAGTATTTCGAAGGTTTTGATAAAATATATAATGCTGAAAAAAAGAAAGAAATCAACTACGACTTACTTCAAGAGAATTGATTGAACAATTACGAATTTCTTTCGAGCCAAGAACGAATGGTTCAATAGTGACTTCGATATGTCGACTTGGATCAACGCTCACATGCCACTGACATGTTTCACTTTTACCGTAATCATAAAGAGATATTTGTCCTTCGTTGCCGTACTCACGTCCTCCACATTCTTAAAATATTCTCGTAAAAATGATAGTTGCCTTATAAATTTTTGTTAAGCGTTCATATCGCAAAAGAGCGATATGAACGTTCAACAAAAAACTGCCATCGTGACACATTACCGTGTTAAATGTAACACTTCAATGTGCTAAATGGCTGAAATTCATCTTTCGCCGAATTATATGCTCTATCTCAATGATAAAATTGTTTTGCCAATTTTCGAAAATTTCATTTAAATATTTAAATAAAACTGTAAAATTGCACTGAATGCTGGAAAGAAATTAGTTAGCAAATGAGTGTGGCACAACTTCGTCATTGAAAAGCTAAGCTAATCAGGAAATTGCTCAGATTACAACTGCTGAAATAAATGTCGTGCTTGACGAAAAGCCTCCATGAAGTAGATGGTAAGCCATCGTAAGCGCTAGGAGCAGTAAATTTGTATCTTTGGCCTACGGTATTTTCGTCTTCAACGATGCAAAATGAGACGCAACAAGAAGGGAGATTTAAACGGAATCGGCACATAATTATGTGTCAGAATCTCATGACAGATTGACAAAATCATTCATCCTTTTCCCGTCCACAAGAAGTCGAAACTGCGAAAGTCTGGGAACAATTACCAGGTCATAACCAATTTTCAGTAAAGTTTTATATGTGTGATGTTGTCTCCTCTACTAGTCTCTACTTTTCCTTTCGTAAGAATACGCAGAAAGAAATTTATATGCCACAATATAAACTTTAATAGAATAAAGTTATAAAATGCTGGAATATAAAAAATTTTGCAATATGAATTAGAATTTCTATGAAAATTTTTCAAAGCGCTTTATCAAAATATTGAAGTATTTGTATAAATATTCATATGAGTACATCTAAAAAAGTGCTTTCGAATGACTTTTTCTTAGCCACTAAATCATATTATCACGATTTAAAGTCACTATCCGTTCAAATGGAATAATTTCAACAATTTGAAATTATTCATTATTTATGGACCTATTGAGCTAAATAGAAAGAAGAAATATCATCAAATTAATATGACGCATTTTCATGAAATTTTATAGAAATACCCTGAAATTTTCGGAAAATTACCACTGAAGAGATAATATTTTTTCCAATAATCATACCAAAAAAAACAGATGATATTGGAAAAAAGTATGGAGAAATTTCCATAATGTAGAACTTACTTTTCTCAACAGTTTTCCATTCAAATGAAAATCCACCAATACCGATTCGTGTTTGACTTGACGAGAACGAAATGAACGCTTTATTCGATGAGAAATATATAGGACTCGTCGGAGGCACATAAAAATTCACCACTTTATTGATTTCTTCGAAGAATTATTGCATTCGAATATTTCAATTAATTTATTCAGACGAAAAACGTTATCATTGAAATGAAATTCGATAGTATGACATCAATAGATTCATTGAGATGTATTTAGCAAATCTTATTTCAACTTCATATGCTTTTCTTTAAATTCATCGTTTTCTTTTTGGTCAGAAATCACCTATTATTTACATTCGTATAAAAAAACATTGTTTTTTTTCTTAACAATTTTTCATTAAGTTAGTAATCAAAAAGCGTTTTCGTTTCTTATTTCGAATTCTCAACTTGAGAATACTTCATAAAACAGCGACGATAAAAATAAATTTCTATAGAAAAGTTTCTTATGATATAAATCCATACTGAAGAAGATCCACGATGTCCACAATAAACGCCAACAAGAGGACTATTTGAAGAATCACCATCACGAAGTGTGACATTCGCATCAGCACGTGAACAAACAACCGAATCGACTCCACTTGATGGCAAATGAAAATTGGTGAACGTTATCTGTATTATCTGCAAAATTTTTCCGTTATTCTATTTTCAATTACCACTTATTTAGTCTAATATTAATATTACTATAAAGATACTAAAAGTAAAATTACTACTTTCAACAGACCTTCCTTGACAATAATGATGCTTTCGAATATTTAGACGTGTAGCAATTAGCACACCGTTCAACAATAGCATATTTGATCAAATTTACTCTCATATTGAGATTTTTAACTGAAACTATGAATTAAATCAATTCAAAAACGAAATATAAATAAATTCATCCCTCCCTTTCCAGAAATATTTTCATCCAGAACTATCTTTGACATTATTTGATGACTGTAGTATGAAGTGATGAAAAACTACTTTTGAAAATCTGAAATTAAATTTACTGACATATGAAATGAGCTGATTTGAGAGCATATGAAATTAAAGGACACTACATAAACACTAACAATTATAACAATTAATGCCATGTAAGCTTCACTAGATGATTTCAGTTGCTTAATATTACAAGCAGTAGTGCCTAGCAATAATTGTTGGAATTGCTTATCAATATTTATTACAATATTATGTAAAATGCCATACTTTATTCGGCTCATTGACGACAATAGTCCATTCACAAGATTTATTCCTACCGAAGTGATACCAGGTCCAATCCGGATATTTAATCACACCTGAGGTATTTGTTGAATGACCACCACAACCTGAAAAGAGATCCACAATCTTTTCTAAATCGTTCAACTTGAAGGCGAGAAAATTTTGAGATTTTCGAGACCCTTTCATCCTTTTTTTTTGCAAAAACTATATGAAAGCAAATTTTTCTAAGAGAATTTTTCGCTCTTCTAAAAAATAATTCATAGTTTCATTCTCAGATTTCGCATCTGAAAATGTTTCCCATCAACGTCTTCTTGGTCGAAAATAATCAATAAAGCCCTCTCCCCTTGAAAACATTGCGAATTTTGACTATTTACGTTCAGCAGTAAGCTTCATACAGCAATAAAAGCATCAACAAAATGTGAAGCCTATAATTTAGTGTTTTAAATTCTAACTAAAACCCAAAGCCATTAACTTCTAGCGTATGTGCAAAGCTTGGCCAGACTTTCTACTCTCTTTGATATACTATAAAGTATACACAGATAAGAGTATTTATGCCCTTTGTTAATAACGAATATTCATGATTTCCACGCAGTTCCAGACTATTAATAATATACACCTTGAGTTGATAAACCCTTATCACCACTTGCATTATTTTCTTGCAAACTGATACACCGCACTTAATAAAAAATGAACGAGAGATGTATAATTGAATCAACACTAAAAAAAAATTAGGCCTAAATAAACTAACAAGAGATAAACCCTCTACAAATTAACTCTTTTACTGTTTCATGAAGAAAAAAGGAATAACGAAAGAAAAAAAAATTCTTTTAATGTCTCAATCACAAAACCTGAACATAGATAATAAATCGTTAATATAAGCATAGGATACGAGTGAAACTGAAAAATAGCTAACATTCCTGCGCAATCTTCATTTATTTTTCCAAAAAATTATGCATAATGAATTTTCGAATTTTTTATTCATTGGCGTTTGATTGGTAGGGCTGATAATGGTTGTAACTTTTTCTTTCAGCGGTAAATAATTCATAAGTGAATTTTCATAGCGAAATTTGCCAAATAAACGAACCGTCTTCTTCGAATTGGCATTTATTGCCATAATAGCCTCGAATACATTTGCATTCGAAAGAAGCATCAGCTTTTGGTATACATTCACCTCTACCACCGCAAATATTATTTAGACATGCAGTCGCATATTCACAACGTTTACCCGCATAACCCCATTCACAATGACAAAGATATTCCGTTTCGGATATCACCTGCAATTAATTAACCTTTTCGTTGATGATATCGCTATTGTTGCTCTTTCCATTTACTTATATTATTGCTCTTTCCATTTACTTACTTATTTTTCACGTATGTAAATATCTATAACCGTCTCTTCAGCTACAATAACTCTCGCATATTGGCGATTAGATGGCTGTCGAAAGGTGGAGAACGATGAATTAATGAGCTGGAAAAAAAGTCGAGTAAAATTTTCGGGGAAAAAATTTGCCATATAATAATAGTTAAACTTTATGAACGTAAACGAAATTTTCTTTTTCTGGAGGCAAAATTCTTTTAAAAGTCCCAAAAACAACAATATTCTTAGGCATACTATTGAAAATTCATTGCAACAATATATATAATTGGTAGGGAGTCAAATTTTGCCGAAAAGATAATGAAAAATGAATTGCAAACCTGACAAGTTCCTTGATTGTAGCACGTATCGCTATGACACAGTGTAACATTCGAACGATAACATCCCTCTTTACCGATGCCATCACCTATCATACCCCGAGGGCACTCACATCGAAATCCACCTTCATTCAACGAACTTGAACCCATATTGAAGCATTTAGCGCCCGGATAACATGGTGCAGTTTCGCATGGATCCTTCTTCGTACATATACGACCATCTCCTCTATATCCTTAATCCGGAGGGTTTTATTAAGAAGTATTAGAAGGTTTTTGGAAACATATGTGTGCAATTAAATGAGGACCTGTGAAACTATATATGACAACCACATATACAAGAAGTCTTTGGAAGCATTTTCTGAAGCCATAATAGATGGAAATGGAATTTTTCAGTGAAAATAATTACAAAATTAATCGCATAGTATCTCACTCATAATTGCAAAGATTGCAAAACTATTATTTATTCATAGTCACATATTTTTCGGTTTTTCAAATATCCCTTTCATCTCAGCCAATTTAATTTTGCATTATACATTAAGAAGTGGAACAATTTTTTTCATCTTTTCATTCGCTACCTCTTCATTCTCTATGACTGCGACTAGCCATTCACAGGAAAATGAATTCTGTCCATAAAAATAGATAAATAGCATAAAGTATTTTATATAGCAAATTTTTCAACTTTACGGATTTCCGCATGTAAAAAGTAAGTAAAAATTGAGGTAACCTGGTGGACATGGAGCACAAGTAAAGGAACCAATTGTATTGATACACTGCACAAGTGGGTCCTTTGAGCATGTCACTGCATCGCTATCTGCGCATTCGTCAATATCGAAGCAATTTATGCCGTTACCTAAATTTCGATAAGCAAACGATAGGGCATACTGAATTTCGTCGACAACAGAAACTATTAAATATGAACTAAACAAACGTCATCGGATGAAGCCCCCAATTTTTGAAAAATATCAGAACGGAACATCGACCGGGAAAACTAAAAAAAAGTATTTTAGTTTTCCACAAATCTTTCCGAAAACATCATGGAGAACTATAAAATGAAAATTTTCTAGAAATAATCGAAACATTAAAGAAATATTTGGTGGGATTTAATAAACTACATGGATGGAAAAACAGTAAACACTTACCTGTCATTCCAGCTGGACATCCGGAACATTTAAAGGAGCCTGGTAGATTAATACACGAGGAACCTGGGTAGCATGGATTCGACTCGCACTCATTAATATCTTCGCACGTTGGATTTGCTTTATCTGTTGATGAGCGATAACCCCATTCACAAAGGCAACGATATCCAGGCTGTTAAGTGGTACATTATTTTAACGGTCTAAAATACTACAACACTAGAAAATAGAAATACTTAGAATACCTGAATGCAGAATTACTAGAGCACTAGAATAGCGATGAGAAAACTGTGCGATTAATTAAATGTTTTCTTGAGAAATGAAAAAATGACACTCTTATATACGAGTTACCGCTTAGTAACTAATTGAAAATCCTATAAGCCTATGCCTAAAAATTAGCCTAGACGATGTAACCGGAGTGAATATCACGACAACTGTTGAACGCTCACTGATTAGCAAGCAAGACAACAAGAGCAATTTATGTCTTCGACTGCGGGCTCTGAAGGCATGGAAATCATAATCCTCACCGGAAAGGTATAACATCAAGAACAAACAACGATGGGAGTACAATTTGCTATACAAATGAAGGCAATCACGGACATTTCGTAGGAAAATTAAACTGATCTGATGAGAACATATCACTTTTAACGTAGATGAGTCGTTTGTAGAGGCTAACAAAGAAAAAGATTTCAATTCCATAAAATATATCTTTTTTTTCAAACGTAATAACTGTCGTGACAGAAAATCAAAAGAGGAGGAAATCTTCATCGCTAATTTAAACTACATTTGGCAAATATTCTTTGGATGTTTGAAATAATTAAGTGATAACTTCTTTCGATAGCAAAAAGTTATTTGTTGATAAGCATAGATTAACTCAACGAATAAAAACCAAAATTCACCTCACTAGAATCATCAACTGGCGGAGCAGGAATGCAATGACCAGCCGAACCGCAAAGATCGAGCGAAAATTCACAGGCCGTTCCTTTGATTTGACATAGTCTACCATGATAGCCTTTTCGACATATACACCTATATTCGGCTTATCTTTTGTGGAAATATTTTCGAATATTGCACATATTTATGTAATCCCTTCAGTTTCTTGAGTGCTTACGTAATAGCTCCAAGTATTTTAATTCTCGACGATTTTTTCCGATCCTCCGATAATATGTTCTATTGCGAAAGTTTTGCTCAAATAAAAAGTTATGCAACTTTCAAATTCAAATGCAAAAAAAATGCGACGAGATTCCTGCACCTTTTTGTGCCATATGTTATGAAACGGAGGGAGTAATCATCCATCGATTGTGACTAGTAATTTGGAAGGCGCTTAATAACGTCACTCCATTTGCTATTTAGTGTTAAGCATGTCAACTCCCAAGTGAACAATTTATCTAATTCTGATATCTTTAAATTCTTCCATCCATGAAGTAGGAGGAGAGATGGATGAAAGGTGGGCAAGTTTTTTGATTGAAATATCATGCATCACGAACGAATCACTTTTGCTAGCAATTGTTCTTTATCGATGGTTCACACCGCTCTCAGAAATGACGGCAAATATTAGTAATGCTTATCAATTAGTTGATTGTGATACAGGAGAGAGAAGGGCTGGAGCTTTTCAGAAACTGTCCATAAGACTTACTGAAAGCCAGTTGGTTTATTCACACAAGTACCATTATTCTGACAGCCGGCATGTGTCCCTTCATATAATGCGCATTCATCCACACGACTTTCGCAGACTGCACCCTATAAATCAACAAAAAAAGAGGAAATATTCACAAAACGTAGCTTGAAAGAGAAAATCTGATCGAATCCTCCATCTTCAATTGTCGGGAATAATGATCCAAATTGTTTGATTAATCCTTAAGATTGTAGATCGTTTAGAGTGGGAATTTTTGAAAGCTTTTTTGCAAAAAATTATTTTGAATTACAAGTGCAAAATTTTACGATACTTCATAAAATTTCATTGTAAATGTAAGAGAATAAAAAACAATACGAGAAATATTTTGTGACACATTAAAAGCCTTTTCGTTAAACTTAAATATCGATAATCTAGTTGAAAAATCCGATAGTTTATAATAGAGACCATTTTCTCGAAGAGATTTGATCCATTAAATACCTCCCTCACAGTGATAATTATTTCCGAATTGAAGTCAAAAGAAAAAATTGGAGAAATGTGTTTCGAGGCATTAAGAAGAAAGCACAATCTCAACAAGCATGATGCGCTTCGCTCTGCAAATTATGACTTCATCACCTTATCAACTAATTTATCAACTAGAAATTACAATGATATATGAACTAATGAGATATGCAAAAAACGGAAATCTTTCAATTTGTGGAGAAAGAAAATTAAATCCACGAATCATAGGATTTCGGGAATTTATTATTAACTGAAAAGGTATTTCGTAAATCGAATTTGAGCGAACAGAATTGAAAATTTTTCATTATGTCGATTAAACGGATTTATTTTCGATTTTTTATTTTTGATGATAATAAGTGAATTATATGATGCTCCTTTGTATGCTTACTTATGCATCGTTTTTTGCATTCCAAAGGCTCTCAGCAATGAGATAACGAAGAACGGTCATTTCTCGATGGTTCTTTGGAATATAGCTACTGTTAACGTGAATTAGTTGAAAGAAGTGGTTCGAGCGATAGAAAGCAGCAATAAAATCATTCAGTGAACTTCATATTTTCTACGATTTCTTCATCATATGTACTCGAAAAAATTCAAGTGTAGAAGAATTTAACTATGGAAAAATTACACATATTTATCGAAAAGCTTCAAAAATTTAAGTATATCTAATATAAAGACTGAATCATTTTGAATATAATAGTCTTTTATTTTTTCAATCTAAACTTTACCTCATAAGAAGATGGGCATATACATAGGAATTTATTATAGAGATCCACACATGTTCCACCATTTTGACATGGAGCCTCAGCACATTCATCCTTCTTAAGGCGTACATCAAGAAGTACTAAATGAGCTTTAACGGCATTCAGGAGACCTCGTAATTTTCGACCCATGCCATCTTTTTTCGTATTATTCAATGAGCTCAACCGTCGTGTTATATTGGCTATCTGCAAAAAAAAGAAAGTGTTGTGTTATACACGTTGTGTCCATTGTATTTATAGATGAAGACAAATAGTAATAAATTAATGTAACCAAAACAACAAGGATCTTTAGCAATAAATTTTTTCAGCATGATTTTACCACTAAACGAGCCCATTTCTCATGATAATTCACCCATTTTTGTCAATCAAACCAACCATTTTGCTAAAATTCTACTGAAACGTCTTTAAATAACTCATATTTGCTTATTTTCTTTGCACTAGAATAGATATATTTGCATTTGCATATGTATTAATGTCATTTTTGCATTTTCTTGCACTCTAATCGACTAGAGAATGTTCTTTCATTGAAATTTTCTTCAAACGCTTTGTAGTTTTGACAACAATTCATATATTCTGTGCTCTTGAGTCGACCTAGAAATCGATTTACTGTTTAGTTGCTAGTAGAGACATTATTAAATCAATTTCATATCACCTATCTCATATAGAGATTGATATATGTCAACAAAACGGTACCATACTCTGCCCTATGAACTGGATTTTATCGCAAAAAAACTGAACATCATAATAAGAAATTGAATACCTTTCGATTGAGACTCGCTATATCACCACTTTTAAGTTTTATTTGATACTTTAAGACATCCGCTGATTTGATTACTTGTTGAAGACGCACCTGAAAACAGGAAATGATTAGAAATTACGAGAATTCTTGACGAAATATAAGGTATGCAAATTCTTTCGAAATAATAAAAATTTGGCTAAGAATTACCAGAGAACAAGCATGAATAATGAAATATTATCGGTCAAGATGTTCTACTTTATCGTCTTCATGGACACCATTGCTCTTGCATTTCTTCATCCGCTCACCTTAAAACACTTTTCTTTTACCTCAAATTAATTAATTATTAATTATTATCGAATAACCTCGATTTAATGGATTCAAATAACCTAAGACATGATTTCAAGAATTCAGAGAAATATAGAGTTTATTTGATGACGAATTTCCTAAATGAAAAATTCCCAGTCAACTTGCTATGCTGTTGGATTGTTCTAGTTATTTCTGTTATTTTTTCTTCAAATATAGTTTAACATAGTTAATAAACACGCTTAAGAATGAGAGAAAAAATGTGACTAACTTTTGCATTACCAACGTCTCCTTTTAATGTTTCGAAGTCCACCTGAAAAAGGAATCCGAAATTCACATATTTTGCTCATTAAAAATTGCCCTATCACCAGTTAATTGCTTCGACCGGTCCAGAATCGAGAAATCGCTCCTTCCTTCCCATTTTCCTTGCTAAGTATACATTTCAAACGTCATTTGGAGAGTTTAATTCCATTTATACGAAGAGTCTTTTAGATCTTCGAAAAGTGACATTGGACGCTCAGAAAGCTTTCTATGATTTCATATTCATCTAGGAGCTTATCTGAAAGAATTTAGATTAAATTATGCTTCAGTTATTCTGCTGGAAATAACAGAGGGAATGGCGCCCATTTTCCTCACTGTTGATTTCATGTTAGCGAATGCAACAAATGTATTGTGGCTAAAATTACTGCCAAAAAACAACCTCTGCCCATTTCGTTTCAATAAAAACTAGAAACTTCAACTCAGTACGACTGTGAAATCTCGAGCAAGAGATCGTGCACTTGAAGTTCAATCTCATTCTTTTCTTAAAAGTTGAGTTCCGCTTTACTTCCAATATTGATCAGTGTTTGATGTGATATGATAGCGTCGGAAAGAATGTATGAACGAAAACTGTACCATTAACGCTTATTGAAAATTGATGAACTGATCTCTAATAGTAAGGATAAAATTAAAAAGTTATAGAAAATTTCTCTAGACCAATTAACCGACATTCCTCCTCTCCCACCCAACCCCCCCCCCCCCCCCCCGGAGAAAAAAAGCTTCTAATCGAATTTCAGGATAATTTTTGTAAAGGTAAATAATATGCATTTAAATGATTGAAAATTATGAAATTCAACTAATCGAAACTAATATTTCAAAAACATATTTAATTCCTAATTATTTTTCATTTACAAATCGATGTGAGAAAATGCGCAAATTTTTCCGATATGTTAATTTTGTGAATTCAATCTATTCGACTGAAATTTCCCTAAATGTAATTTTGCTAACAGTGATCGAGGATTTGTTAGTGAAGTCTTCGTTGTTGATATTGAGTGGTTTTTCCACTATTGTAAAAATTTATAGAAATGAATGAGGATAAGATTCCGGAAGGAGATTACGAGAATGGTAAACGAATTTTCAAACATCGTTGTCAACAATGTCATGCTATCGATTCAACGAAATGTACAAAAGCCGGACCCGGTCTGCACGGAATTATTGGAAGAAAATCGGGCACTCTTCCCGGTTATGTTTATTCGTCGGCGATTCAACGCAAGGTTTATTCCAAAGAAAACTTTTTTAGGCGTTTTTTTAAAAGTTCCACCTCATTTGTATTATCGGTTTTAAAGTTAATGTGATGAAAGTAGTGCTAAGCGACTCCGAAGTCGGACGCTATCAAAGTCGATTATCTAAGCCTAAATGAACGCCGTCGAATGAGCAAAATGATAAAATATGCTGAATGAGGCAACCACAATATTTATCTACGTTAAAACTCTAAAGTCTCAGCGAAAATTTTATATATTCTATTCCTAAACTATTTGTTACTTATTTTTGAAAATTTCATATTTTCTTCGCAACGATAAAAAATTCATAAAAATTTGATATTCGACTCATTTTTCTTTAGAAATCTCTATTATATTGACGAATTTATTTTTTAGGGATTAAAATGGACTCGAGAAACTTTGAACGATTATTTGAAAAATCCAAGGAAATATATTCCAGGAACGAAGATGTTTTTTGTTGGACTTAAGATGGCACAGGATCGTGCAGACGTGATTAAATATATCGAAACTGAATCAATGAAACCATCGAAAGATTTCCACTCAAAATAAATCATTAATTATTTGTCTGAAGAATTTCTTTCGAATATATTTATTTTCGTAATCCTAAGCAGTTTTTTTCGAACTTCGGATTATTACTGTTATTGAATTCAATAAAACCACATTTTCTAGAATTGTTAACAACAACATATCATTGCTTCAATAGAAACAGGTATGTGATATCAGATAAAGATGAAGAGGATAAACCAAAAGGTTGATTGGAACACTTATATAAGCCGAAGCACAAAAGGCGGTGTAAAGCTTTAGCTGCGGTAGGAGAAAAAGGTGGGAGGTTGCGCTACCTCATTATTCGAAGGTGAGGAACATAATCTTGGAATACATAAAAATTATTTCGTCGTAGGTTACTTTCTATTTTTTGCAGTATCTTGGTTTTTAAATTAGACTGCTTTATTGTTATTTATCGCAACTTGTGTAACAATTTGGGTGACGCTAGTTTAAACGCTCATATTTGAGGGTGGTTAAACATCTTTTATACATGTTTTATACTTTTTTTTTGTCAGATAGGTTGTCTGGTTCTTTATGCAAGAGCAATGTGATTGCTTAAAATTCAATCAGGAAAATTTGACGATGAACATACCAATTGGGGCAAAAGATTTAGATCCTTTTCACCGAAAAATATCGATCCACCAGCACCGGCAACGAATGTGATATTTTTTTCCTTTCCAGCGTGGAAATACATATGACCATTAAGCATAAGAAGTCGTGACCTTGAAATTCTCTTTTATGCGATAGTTTGCTCGTTAAGATAGTTGCTATGATCAAATCGAGAGGATTTCATATCGTGTACTATTATCGTCATTTGGTAACAGTTCGTTAACAATAAAGTGTAGTGTTTACTGCATAAGACTAGATCACCGACTTTTGTGCAAAAATTTTTTGTAATCCTGAACAAATTTAATTAGACTTTAAACCTACTTTAAATTGAGGCGCATTACAGTCATATCCTATGTTCTGATGTTAACTGAAAATTATTTCAGAAGAAAGCATTTAATTAATAAGCTATAAATTAAAGCCGACAAAAGCATTGTGAGAAGAATATTAAGGCGCATTTCATGATGACTCCACTTTCGCTTTAAAGATAATGTTGCACCGATATTTTGCGCTTAATTCCCCTTCCCTCTCTTTAATCAAATGTGATTGAACCGGTATACTTTTTCAACGGCGCAAAAATAAGTCCCAGTAAAGTGCCTAGTAAAGTTCGTTGAAAATATACTTGTTGCAAATAAACTACAGTTGATCATGTAGAGAGCACCGCAGTAGTTGAAACTAGCCGACAATATTGCATTAATTTACTGCTTTCCAGCAAACAAAATTTCACATCGTTAAGTATTTCTTTTAGTTTCATATTCTATAACTTCAGAAACACTTTATTATTATACCTTGTTTCATCTTCGTTAAATATGGTAATATCGTCTAAACTTTCCGAATTACATCCACGATGAATGAATGTCAAAATAACGAGAATAAAAGTTGCCAATTTCCATCGATCGTTTATCGCGTAATTCATCGTTTCTATAAAGAAAACGAAAAACCACTAAGACATTTAAATTTATATGAAAAATTGCGAAAAACAAATAATTTTAATTGCAAATTTGCATTTCTTAAGATTGTGAGACCGCATCTGAGCAGTTAGAGAAACAACAAGAGTGATTATACCCCATCAAGACATAAACTAATATAACGCCCTGAAGTGCGTCTACTTTTTCATCACATTATTCAGAAAGCTTCTAAATCTGAAGTTAGGCAAAATAGAGACTGAAAAAACAATAATAGTGATCGCAATAATGATTATAAGAACAATAGGGATCATAACGATAGTAGTAATAGTAACAGCGATTATGAAGAATATGCTTATAATTGTAGTGTTAATAATAGTAAAGATAATAATAATAAATAGTGAGAATATAAAAAATTTTTATTGATAGGGAAAATTTCTTCTACCTTATCTAAAGCAGAGTTGCAAGAACCACACCCTCTGCTGAGGTGTCACCCCTCAGTGAGTCAGTTGAAAGCATTCAAAAGCGTTATAGATGAAGAATAGGCATAAATTAATATGATATCTAATGGATCAAATTTCAGTGCAATAAACAATGAGGGTGCACATATCAACAACAAAATATGAATTCCTCAACGATAAGTGTACCTATTGCAAGCTGTGACGCATTGTAAAATTATCATTGATTTTCAGTTTGCTCGCAATTTGATAAGCGATGGCAGATATGATAATATTATCATCAATTGAATAGAGAATATGATATATGAAACTAGATGTGATTCGTTTATCATATTTATTAATATAATGAGTAATAAAAGAAGAGGAAATCAGGCGAATTTTTTAATGTACTTGAAAGAAATAACTCGAATAAAATTAAATGAATTGAAGCAGAAATAATTGCTGAAATACTTTCCATGCAAATTGCATCAAGACATGAAGCAATATAACGCCCTGAAGTGCGTCTACTTTTTCACCGCATTGTTCAGAGAGCTTCTAAATCTGAAAGTACCAAAGACTAAGGTTCGTAATATTCAATTGTTTGTTCTTGAATCTATAAATCACTATCGTTTTGTAATTCACAATAAGCGTCAGTAATCATTAGCGTATAGGTTGACTTAATGAGGACTATACCAAAAATCACAGTTTTTTCTTAGTGCACTGATGTTCTGTGATCCGATATGTGATGTAGAGTGCTAGAAAATGATATCAATAGTGATATGATAATGATTATGATAAATCATACTAGTAGTGATATATGATATTGAAATGATATGGAAAACGATTTCGATTTCATTCACAACAAAACATTTGATTTCCTCCCTAAATTCAAGACCTGTGGTGAACATCTACTTGTACGACTAACGAAAGCAATTTGAGAAACTATATTTCATCAATATGAATCCATGATCTAATAATATATACATCAGACCCGAGCAGAGGGATCAGAGGGATAATTCTTATTCTTTTTTCCTTAAAATATTCGATTTGCAATTAAATATGACCCATTAGCTTTTGAAATACTTAAATTGGAGGAAGTAAATTAATCTCTTTTTTGAATTTTTTTCTCTCACCGTTTTCGTTCACTTCCGAGAATTAATTTTCTCGCTTTTTACTGATAAATATATGTATATATATATATATACATACATTTATATATATATATATATATATATATATATATATATATATATATATATATATAAATAATATATATGTATAATAAATACATATAATGTACAAATAATATGTATAAATATAATATAATATATATATATAATATATATATATATATATATATATATATATATATATATAATATTTATAAAAATTTGCTAAATTTTTGTAATATTTACTTTAATAATATTTAAAAAATTGCAATATTTATAAAATTACTATTTACTTCATTACAAATAGAGTAAAATGTAAGCGAATTATCACTTTAAATGAAATATTTCGCACGTTTTATAACAATAAAAATTCATTTGATATAAAATTTTCGAAAAAAAGAGTTATTTATTTTTGCAGTCATATTGTAGCGTATCGAGCAATTGCTAGAATATTTAAAGCTTATTTTCGAGAAAATTTAATTATATCGTTCGGAATTTTTCCTCTCCTTTCAATTTGTTTACTTATTGCCATCAATATTGTTTATAGCACGCAAATCTGTTTCAAGCGTTTATTTCATCGTTTTACCAAAGAAAAAAAGTTCATCCACGAACTTGACATATGTGAAGTGAAGTTAGAGTTCGAGTTAGTCAGTCAGGCAGCTATCATTTGGAACGACAACTGACAAATGTGTTTTCGATCGAAACCCAATGATTCGTTGCCAGCTGATCAGATTTCAAGTTTAATAAAGGTCAGCATCATTTTCTCATCGAAGAGACTTGTGAAAGCAATAAAATGCCTATTAATTTAAATATGCATCGAATTTGAGTCTTTGTTCCTTAGGCTATTTAAACAAATGAAACCATCGAATTGTATGTCATTATCATATTCAACTTTATGTTTACATTTAATCATGTTGATGTATTTTTTGTGTTTCTATGAAAGTGAAACATAATAGTGGAAAATTTTAATCAACCTAAGAATTTGAAATTCTCAAAAGATAACAATGGATGGGAAAGGGGTTACATCGTGAATGGAAAAGCTTTGAAAATATCTTACTGTATAATGTGATACTGTAGACTTACTGTATAATGTGATACTGTAAACTCACTGTATAATGTGACACTGTAGAGTTACTGTATAATGTGATACTGTAGACGACAGTAAGCCGCTATAGTATTTTTATGCTTCAAATTTGCTTTAGCAATCTTCGTTATTGACACGTATCGCCTCAATAACACTCCGAAAAGTGCAGAAAAAATCGTCATGTGAGAAAGCAAATACTACATTTATCGATTAGCTTCTAAGTTCACTTCTACGCTACAAAAAACGACGATATGTTGATGAGTACACCTAACCGAATGGGTCGTTGACTCTTCTCTTAATTTTTTCACTCCTCAACATTCATCTCCGATCGTTTTACTCAAAAAAGACTGATTAATTAATTAATTAATTAGCTAGTTAATTAAAAATAAAGCTCTAATTAGCGAAATATTTTCTCTTTATGACGATTAATAGCAATTTTAATATTTTGTTCACTTTCTTTGCCTAAAGACAGCCTAATTGTACTCTATGAGTGATGTACAAAGTTACCGTTATACAACTTCTATCCGCGGTAAGATTTGCGCAAATACGCCGTAATAGGGATCCTATAAATGAATTTCCACTAATTTAAATGGGTCCTCATTAGGGCATCTTCAAAACTACTCCGAAATATTTGTTAATTAATAAAGCATCTCAATAATTCCCCTCTCCGTTCCTCATCCAATCCAGCCCTCGCTCGCCTCCAGTCGCCATTTTGTTTTTTTTTCTCGAAAAGCTGTTCTATTTGATTAAAATTTGCTCAAATAAAGCGTAAATATCACGGAAAACCGGCAGAATCATCTATGTTTTTTTGTTTTTCGGCATTTGCAAGTACCATTGTTGTACTTTTATTCTTTTAAGCTCGTTCAAAAACTATATAATAGAGATAAAGTATAACTGAATTTCTTTTAAACCCTGAAATTCTGGCCATATGAAGCTGCTTGTTGACATTAAGCTCCTCTCTGTCCACTCTCCAATTCGAATAGCTTTTCTCCGTCATTTGCCTCAATCTTCTAACCTCCTCCCCACCCACTCTCCGCCATCCGTGTCCGCTCTTAAACCTTCAATTCCGGCTAGTCTTCCATTTTCATAAATCTCACTAGCCAATGTTGTAAGGCAATGAGAGAAATTAAAAACGTGTTCATTAACTGTTATTTTCTATTGTTTTATTCCAAAAATAGCCTAAATCTAGGATATTTTCCTCCCTTACTCCGCGTCCCTCTTCAATTCTTATTTGTCTCCTTCGTTCAAAGTGAACGACGACCTTCGTTAAGTGCAACATCGCCAATAACGCATTTACGTATCGCCAACGGAGCTCTGAGCTTGTCGGGCATAGCATCGCCGATACAAGAGTGGCGTTACGCCGCACTCATCCTACCGAACAAATGACTTCTCTTACGTCTACTCCGAAAAAATTTTTTTTCCGGCCGTTGTATTCAGGATATCAAATCCATACAAATTTCCAATTGAATTAATTCAACTGACGTATACTTGTTGAATGAGCGGCTATCAAGTCGTACTCAGCTTGAAGTTCAAGCTCGATGATTACGAGGTTAAGTTCAAGTCAAATTTCAAGCTCAAGTTCAAGCTCAATATCTGTATATTTCAAGGTAAAATGCATTCGCAAATGATCCACTTAAAGGTTTTTTTTATAGAAGAAATAAATTTCTAAGAATAGTTTTTTTTTTTTTATTTTTTATTCCATTTATTATTATTCTAAAGAGGAGAAGAGAACAATGAAAAGAAGTATATCTTCTTTTCGTTATCGAATTTTATTTCGACAATATTCAAAATCGTTATGCAATAATTATATTATCTAATTAATTAAAAAAATTGAATTTCCCCTACTTAGGAGATAATTTAGTGGATAATTTATTTCCAGGTACCATAGAGGTAGATTCTCGGATTTCCGATTTTCATCCTGAATTCGATTTCCTCTTCATTAAAAACCCCTCAAGATCCATTAGAGCATTTTTGCTTTCATATATTTGCTTAAGCCCGCTCGGAATCCGGCGAATTAAACGAATCAATTAGCAAGGATCGGTAAATTAGCGAAAGGGAATTTCCGTTTCATATCTCTTTATCTTTGCACGAATTTTTCGAACATATTTCATTCGATTTGTGCATTATTTTGTTGTTGTTTTTTTTTGTTTTTACCCCCACCATCCGTAATTTATATATTTTTTATTGTTATTTGAGATGTTCATGTAGATTCATAAATGTTTTATTTCATCCCCCCCCCCCCCCCCCCTATCTTCGAGAAAATGAAAAAACTTCCCGAGATTTCCGATGAGTTCGAGATCGATAGCATGACCTTCATGTAGTTCGCGAACTTTTTTTTGTGAATTAATTTAGCTTTCGTTTATTCTGTTAATTTTTTGCTAATATTTTTTTTTGAAGCTATATTTCCACCTTCCCCCCCCCCTCTCTCTCTCTTTGAAAGCTCATTTCTTCAGCGACGTTCGCATATTTTTATGCGTGGGCTACATTATTTTCGAAAGAACGAAAACTACAGCCGGATCCATGGCGTCACTCGGAAGGTAAAGATTTAAGACAGTTGCGCCACGATGGAAGAGATGATACGTGTTAAGGTGAATGAATGAGATTAGTGCTTAAGCGGTTGGTGGGGAAATTTCAACTTATCTATGCTTTCTTATCTATCCTTGTCGACAGCCTTAGGTTTAGGAATCGATTGGACGAATGTTAGCATCTTGTCTGCAGCTATCCGACGGATTTCACGGATACTGATAAGTCCAACAATGTAATTCTCAATTTATGCGTCGTTATGAGTTAAGCTAATTTGATCTACAGCGCAATTATTGTCGATATTTTATCTCATTTAATTACGACGTATTAATTAGCGAAAATTAATTCACTTTCTAATTGAAGTTCTTTAAGTTCTGCGGTAATTATTTGCTGATCGTATAGCATAAAATGGGCGATTATGAACGTGGCAAGAAATTATTCATGAAACGTTGTGCACAATGCCATGTTATCGATTCAATTGCATGCATAAATGGGCCGACACTTTCGGGCGTAATTGGACGAAAATCGGGTACCGTCGATGGATATACACATTCGGAGGCGAGTACCGCAAAGGTATGAACGATCGCAATTAAAAATTCATAGAATATACCTTAAGCATTTTTCTTTTTCCCCTATATGATCATATCGATCACCTACACAAAACTTGAAACTTAAATAGAACATTATCTAAGAACGTTGAAAATATATAAAAGAATTTAATAATATAAATGGTTTTTTTAAATTTATATTTCTAAATCTATATTTATAAAGTATATCGCGTCTATTGTCTATCTATCTGTCCACCAAATATTAATCGTAACTCAAAAGATTCCTCTGAAGAAAGAGATGAAGAAGAATTTTTATAGATATAATATATAATTGATTTATTTGTTGAAATCTAAGATGATCGATGAATTTCTGAAGGTATCATTCACCGGAAGGTATCGAGTAATTTAGCCGTGGAGTTCTACTTTATGCCGATCGGATCAAAAATGGCAAATGATGGGGATTAATTGAAACATAAGTGAAAACATTGTGAACATTTGATGATTTATTGATAATTTTTGCAATCGATCGATCTATGAGAAGTATTCGCCTATTTTTTTGAGCATTCGAAGTTACGAACACTATAAAGCCCAAATTGTGCTTTTGAGATTTCACTCTAATAGTGGTGTATCATTGGTTTCCGTAACAGTTTCGTCAATCGCCTAAAATCCTCACGTGAAAATTTTAATTGAAATTAAAGTTGGATTGCCTATACAATGATGTTTAATTTATTTATCTAACTTTCCGTAGATATTTGTTTCTCTCTTTTATAATTTAAGAAAATGAGAATAATTCAATTAATTAATAATTTCATTTAGTTGATTTTATTTCATGGCGGCAGCCGATTAGTCTAGTGCAAAATTGAAATATTAGTTTATATTTGATTTTAAGTAGTGGTTGTTTTTTTTTTTGCAGGGTATAATCTGGACTCATGAAACTCTCATGGAATATTTAAAAGATCCAAGAAAATGTATTCCTGGAACAAAAATGGTATGTACCGGATTGAAGAAAGTGGAAGATCGTGAAGATTTAATCACCTATATTGAGATCGAATCGAAGAAACCACCGAAAGATGCTGGTCAAAAATGGGTGAAACCACAAGGACATCCACTTCCAAAATCCTAAATCTCAAAGATTCTTTTATTATTATTATTATTATTATTATTATTATTATTTTTTCTGCAATCATTTATAATCTTTAACGAAGCTCTATATTAGGCAAATCGAAATTCAATATAATGCTATTCTTATCTTTGTTTATCTGATGCGCGAATTGTTCTATGATGAATCGTTTCGTTTGATGTTTTATTTTAGTTTTTTTTTAGTGAATTTTCTATCGAATTATAAGCTTTCGAATAATTTTATTTGGTTGTAGTTGAACAATTTTTCGATGTTTACTTAGAGCCATTCATTGTCTTATCAATGAAATTGATCTTAACCATCAGATTCTCTAATGTTGCTAGGCTAGTGATCGATAAGAAATATATGGCAACGTTTTATCAACTTGATTATTCATTCGATCGTCTAGATTACTTAGTGATAATTCTTGTGTCTTATGAAACTTCTTCTCTTCGAATATATAGACGTTGAATTGTTGTGTTAATATAGTGGACGTGAATAGGATGGCGTCGAATAGAGAATTTTGAGATTTCGAAATATTTAGAAAATCTTTTATTTATTAATTTTTAGAATTGTCTAATTAGAATTTCTTAATGTTAGTTTATTTTGTTTTTGTTTTTGTTTTTGTTTTTTCTTTCTTAATGTTCAAATTATTAGTGCCTTTTTTTCATAATTATCTATGAATAAAAATTTCAAAAATATCATTTTTTCTCGCCGATAAATAAAATATAATCGTTAAATATCGAAGAAATCAAATTTACTTATCAATTAATTTATATATCGAATATTCTAAACGAATAGTACTTTGGTTTATTACATTTTATCTATCAACTTTTTTCAGGATTCAAAAAAAAAAAAAACGGAAAATTTTTTGAGGAATAAATCTCTTCGATTGCGATTTTATTGGAATCATTTTTTTTGGAAATAATTTGAGGAATTTTTTCTTTTTTTTGTATTTTTATTCGATTTATATAGGTGATATATTGTGGTTAATTTTTTAGGTGGGAATATTAAAAATAAAAATTAATTTAAGTTAATTTTTAGTAATTTAGCTATTGAATAGTTTAGAATTGTTTCATTGATGTGATATGCTGAATCGATGTGATTATTCAACTATTGCCATCTGCTTCAATATTAGTGAATTCTTAATCGAAATTACACTTCGAAAGGGAAAGGAGTTTCTCGCTGTAAATATTTAGTTTTCTATAGAAATAGAGTTTAAAATGGGATGTTATAGTGAGCTATTCTATTCTCGGCTTAATCGCATTTAATAATGACCTCACGCTAACCTTCATCCCATTTATGGATAAGAGTTTTAAATTTCAGTAGCTGTTAAAAAAGAGGTGAGAGGGGGGGGGGGGGGGGGCTCAACCAGCGCCAATGGAATAATATGAGATTCAACGAAACCATCAGCGACTGATCTTCAGTATATTGAAGAAGAGGATGATGCTTATATATATATATATATATATATATATATATATATATATATATATATATATATATATATATATATATATATATATATATGTATATATGTATATATCCACCTTTTAGGTTAATTGGTAGCTTAAACTCGGTTTTTTCTCGTGCCGTCTATACAGATTGATCAAATGGATGGCTCTACTACGGGCATTTCAACGGCAATTGGAGAAGAAAAAGTGCCCAGCATGTGGTATCATAATTCCAAGCGGCAAATATCAAAGCCATATTAATAGATGCTTTATTGATTCAGATGACGATGAATGTGTGGTAAGAAAGTTTTTTAATTAATTTAATTCGAATCATTTAATTTAATTTATATATATATATATATTTTTTTTTTCTCTCAAAAGTAGGAAATTCTCTTCAATTAAATTGAAAGCGATTCGTTATTATTTCTCTTTTTTTATTTCTTTTTTTTTGAAGTTAATATATTTTTAATTTTAGATTAAATTTATTGTCGATAAAATTTTATCGAAATGAAAATAGAATTTAGATGATTGCGTGTATAACTGCGGAGGAGAAGAAACGACGAGCTAATGAACAATTAATAAACTTGGATAATTCTTCCACTTCGATGAATGAGACCCAAAATGATAAACAATCAACAACAACAATTGCCATAAATGATCTGAATTCACCAATGAAAAGCGATAAAAATGTATGTCTCACATATTTGATTGAAAAATCCAATCAGTGTGTGTTTTTTTTTTCGTTAATCAATACTTCATAATGAAATAAGGGAGAAAAATTTCACTCTATTGAAAGATTTTTCAGAGGATTCAATTTTTTGTTGAAATTAATTTTTTGAAGTTCAATTGTAAGAATCAGTCACCTTTGTCACAGTTACAGACACTAAGAGATACTAGATGGCCTGGATCGCCGGGTACGTCAATAGAGTCGATTCTACACGATCGCCGATCCTTTCTCGCACCTCAACGGTCGCGTTAGGATCGCTTGGCGTTTCGATAACTCTAGAACTTGAAATGAATTAATGAGCATATATCAGTCTCTTTTATATCCTCTCGATTCTACTTTACGCTAAGAGCCTAAGATAGGGTGGTAGATGATCGTTTAACATACCTTTATTCTCTTGATCTTCTCTGATTTTACATTCCACACTATTCTCATTTGATCCAGTAACCTGATATAGCTTAGACAAATATAAGTGGGTAGAGGAGGCGATTTCAGAAGTTTTCCTCTCCTATTATTATTGTATTCTTTAGCTTCTCTTAGAGAAATGCTGTTGTAGTTGAAGTCTATGTGATTCGAATTCCACAAATTTTTAGAATTATTCATTTTTTTCTTAATGCAGAACTTCAGGTCACCGAATCATTTACCGTGGTAAAGGCGAAACGATTAAAAGTTGAAGATGAGGAAATTGTCGAAATGAAAAATCATCAATTGAAGGTGGTCGAGAATAATTCGTTTAAAGGAGGGATTGATAGAATGAAAGAAGAAACGAATAAGTGGGACGTTCCAACGTCAACATCTCGGTCGATGAATACTAATGGATCGTTGAGCAATAGAAAGCGTCCGGCTAAGGTTCTTTTCAATGATTCTTTAAATTTTAATTATTTAAAGTAATATTTAGTAGTAAAGTATTTCTTATTGATATGATATTGATAGAGAATAGTACAGATAAAATAAAATAAACTGTCAATACACAAAAAATAAAATAATAGAATGTATCGATTAATGAAAGAATAAAATATGATAGAGTGTTAGTATCTATTTATATAATTCTATACCTTTATCGACTGAGTTCTTCCGATAATATGTGAGTGAAAGACGAGAATAATCGAAGATAATTAATTAATTAAAAATTTTATGGATTCGTATAATGAAGATTGCGAATTAAATTCGTCATCTTTTTATCTTCTAGCATGAAATATTTGAAGGGAATGCAACTAAATGAACGTATATTTTCCATTCGATAAGTTCAATCCGATATTGAGAGATAGAATACCGAATGAGATGATACTATGTTAAGCAAAAGCAATCTATTTGTGGAATTTGCTGACGGAGATATGAGAATATTTTACTGGAATTTTCATTAAAGTAATGTTCAAAAAATACAGTTATATATGATATTATTCGGTTAGCTGTAAGTGTTTATTTTACATTTATAAGTAACAGTATTATATTCGATAGAATGAAAATTTTCATATTTAATTATTTATTTATTTATTTTTTAAAGATAAATCTTCAACGAAATAAGAAATTAATGAAGAAAAGTGAAAAAATGAGATGCAATGAATCATCGAAAAAGAATATCGTTGAGGTAAAATGCATCGAATCGAGTCCAGTTAAACCGAAACATTTGGTCGAATCTATGGAAACAAGGTAAGGAAGAGAAATTATTTGAAATATGGAAGAGGGCGGAATATAAATTTTATATATCAATCATTTCAACTATTTGGTAAAATACGTTCACTTAGAAAAAAAGAGGCAGTGGAATTTGTGATTAGTCGTTGGAGATGATATTGAATTCGGTCATATCTGTAGTCTTTCGAATAATTTTTGAATGCTTTTTTTGCAACTCTCTTCTTTTACATTTCGCTCTTTCTCCTCTCATTCGTCGTAAGAAATGACTACTGATAGTATTGTTATATTATTGCTGTTATATTATATATTATTACTGCTATATTATACTATTTATTGAATATTATTATATTATTTCGATGGAGATGGGGATTCAATAACAGATTTTTCTTCTTAGGTACGACTGTTCACCTTGGCGATAATCCGTCTCTAGTGTTTACGGGACAGTGTAATTGATCTGTCTAGAGGTTATAGTTCTCACCGTCGGTGACATATAAACTATAAGCTATTAAAATTTTCTCAGAACAAATTCGACAGATATAACCTATGCCTATTACCCCGAATAGGTTGGATCGAACATTTTATTTCGTCGACTTTCTATTGAAATATATTTTCTCGTTGAGATGTATATATTTTCTTATAGAGTATGTATGAATTTGATTTCGAATAATTGAGAGAAATTTTATTATGTTAAACATATATTGTTTAAGGTGAAGTTTTCAGGAATATGGGAACCGAAACAACGATAACAAACTTACCACAGATGGTAATAAGCGGAAAAGAAGTCGAGAAAGAATTGAGTAGAGAGCAGATCGTTGAGAAAGTACATAATTTCTTAAAATGCTGTCAAACCGAATTATCATCTATGGCAAAAGAACGCATCTTATCGATGAATTCAATTAGCAACGGTAATGAGGACGTTGATGATAATGAGGAAATGATATCTATTGTGGAAAATTCGATCGAAAGCAATATCGATGATGATTCGAATCGATCACCATATTATCTTACGCTATTTTTAAAAATTCTCAAAAGAGTAAGAGTATTTAAATCGATATTTTATTTATTCGATGAAAATTTTTGCTTAAATTTAATAGATTATTCGTCTATCGCATAAAATTATCATCCGAAAAAAAAGAGAGTTTTTTTTGCTATTCTTTTTTTGTTTTTGTTTTTTTTATTGCACCATTAGTAGACGCTTTGAAATGCGTATAATTTCTCATTTTGTAACAAAAAAAATTTTTTTTTCCGGAAATATAATTAATTAAATTTGAAATTTGCAACATTTTATTTTTGTTTTTTTTTTGCCTTATATTAGGCATATTCTATATAACAACAATAATATGGTTAACTGTTGATAATAAATCCGGAAAACGTCACCGATCCGGAAAGAGATGAGCACAGTCAGGAAGAATAATATCATTGCAATATTTTCTGCTTAATTTGATAGAGAAAATAAACATCAAGTATTACGAGTGGGATTTTTAGTAGTTTTATGAGAGGTTTAAAAAATTTTATTGCTTATTAATTATTGTATGGTAAGGTGATTAATTTTTAAGGTATTCTATGAGCAATGTTCAGAGAATTCACCATATTCGCCGTCATTTTGGGGCGAGAATTTATCTATCGTCGAGAAGTTCATTTCCGTTTCCGGTAAATTCCCACTTTTTATTCGCTAATTGTTTCTTGTCTTCAAAGATATTTATACTTGCGAATAGTTTTCCTGTAATACAGTTGAGGAGATCTGTGGGAGTGGGGATGGGAGGAGGAGGGGTATTTAGCCCGATGAGTCGGTTTCTTCTCTTTTTTTTTGCTTGCAATATTTGTTCGAGAATTTCAGTCCGATAATGTCGTAACTTCTAAAAAATTTTCCACATTTCAAACAACATTGATTTTTTTTCGAGCTTAAGAAATTTTGTCCAATATGGCCAGTTGTCGTTTGCCAAATTGGACAATATTTGTATCATGAAGTAATAAGCAGTTGCAGTAATTATTGATCACTTAGGAATGATACGATAGTAGGGGTTCTATTTGAATTCCTAGAGTTTATGTAAAAGATTTCTATTGGAAAACTCTCTATGTGAATGGGGCTCTATTCGAAATATTGCGTTTATATATGTGCATTCATTGTTTCTGTAGAAAATATTTAATTTCTAGAGAAGGCGAAGCAACTTTTCGTGAAAATATTCATTCGAAAACGTCGATGGCTTCTTGTCGAACGACTCAAGTAAGCCGTTTCGTTCTTTCATTAATTTCTTTTCTATAATTTTTATAGAAATAAATATATATATATTTTTATCGTTGATTGATATATGAAAAATATATTTCCACGTTTTTCGATTTTATGAGACTTTTATAGTTTTATTAATCTCTATTGAGAATTAATAAATACTTAAACTTAGAGCATAATTTTCTTCTTATAATTTAATTCTTCAGTTATATCCGATGTATTTTTCAGTCTTTCATATATTGCACAAGATCTTTCACCGTTATTCGATGAACTCAATAAAGTTGGCCTCGTAGAATCAGGTGAATTTATTTGTAATTTATGAATATTTCTTTCATTTTCGAAGTTATTTTTTCTTTAATTATAATTTTCATATGAATTGAATATTTATCACCATGAATAAAGATTTTGGGAGTTGTTTTTTTTTTTCAACGAAATATTCGAATTTCTTAATCGATTAATATTTTTTCTTATTGAAGATATTTAATTTGGGAAATTCTGAAATTTTTAACGTTGTTAATGTTCACTAAGAGGAATTAATGCTTGGGAATTTGCTATTGAATGTGTTGTGCTAATGAATAGGAAAAAGAAAAATCGTATGCAAATTAATGCAGTTATTTTCAATTATTGAATTAATTTAGATAATATTTTTTAATGGATTTTTCCAGGTAGTTCTGGATTAACGGATCTCTCGGAGGCGATTCATCTACTGCATGCACCATCATTGAAATTGGTCGCGAAGAAATTTCAGATTAATATCAATTGTGGAAAATTGGATATCGCTCGGAAATTGTTGAAGCTTTCACAAGAGAGAAATGTCTTGGGTCAGAGAAATACAACAAGAATGCTTCAAGTGTAAGTTTGTGCAAATCTAGCGGTTTTTCTCTGGTCTCTCGAGAAATTAGTAATAATATTTTGTAAAATTTCTTTGATATAGTAGACGCTTATGGATGCTTAGTTGAAGATATTCGTAATGGAAATATATAATAAATAAGGATTAATTATGATGGAAGTTTTATAGCGTTGAGTGATAATTGAAGTGTTGAAATTTAGGGTTCGAGAGTATTTGGGAGCATGTTATCGAATTGATGAAAATGTATGGCGCTTCTTTAACGCAGTTTTCACCTTATATTCACCATGTGATATGAGCTCTTCTCAACTTCTCGATCAACCAACTATAAACGTTGCCTCGCAGTTCTTGTTAGTTTATTGTTGATTATTTGCTGATCGGTTAATGATTAGAGAAATTAGAGTTGAATTGTTTGTCCTCTTCGTTATGAAAAGAGGAAATCTTCTATAGAGGAGAAAAAAAAATTTTAATTTATGATAAATTAATAGCAGAAATTATTTCCAAAATTTTTTTTTTCAATATATTATAATTTAAATTGCCGAAATTTTAATACTTTTAAAAGTGTTTTTTTTTTTTGAAAATAATATATTCTTATGGGCGTTATTTTCAGTTTATTTTAGATTTTCGTTGCTTCAATTGGCAACAAATAAAGTTCGTTATCCGGCACCATCTTCATCACCACTTCTTCATATTTATTGGAATCAAGAAATGCTTTTAAGGTAAGTATTCTTAGAGTGAAACTTTGAAGACATTATTAGATAGGCGAAATTCGAGAAGTTGCGACCAGTTGATCACCAATTTGAATCTGAATTTGGATTCATTTATTTGTCCTCAAATTGTTTTAATTCGACGATTTTATTGAAGTGAATTCAATGATTAATGAATTTTAGTTTTAGAATTACTTTGATGTCGTTTAGTAATGAGATTGTGGATTTGTTTGTATTAATCGGATTTATTCAGATATATAATTGCGAAAGAATTAGAAGCGAATATTGCCGATGCAATTGGACGTGCTAAATGGAGCGATGTATACAGCGGTGCTCTTAAAGCTCGTCATATATTCCTCGATGTGGATATTGAATATAGGTGTGTTTATATAAGTGATTATATTGAAAATTTTATTAATCGAAGATAATAAGTTATTAAAGATCGCAATTTTAAGATTTTCATTTCATCTCTTAGAAATGGAACGATTATTTTAGATTCTCTTATATGGAAAGGCGTTATAATAGAGCGATATTAGCGATGAAATTTGTTGTCGTGAATTTATTCGAGTATTTGACGAAGTTATTATCGATGTTATTCAGCCGGTTATTGGTACTTATATGATATTTTCCACTTAGGTGAATTCATTTTCCCATGAGTGGGGGAGGAGGGAATTTCAGTTTTTCTGATCACCACTCGCAGTTGGAACTGCTTCGAGTCAGTAGAACTACGTTTAACGGACAAGGCTTAGTTTGCTTCGGAGCGAAAACCCTTGTGAATGAATTGAGAGAGAGGGAGGAAGTTGAAAAAGAAATTGCTCATCGATATTGAAATGAAATATAGCATGTAAGAGTCAGGCATTTTGTGGTCAAGCCATACATTTAAAGCGCTCAGTCGGCAGTACATTCATTGTGTTAAATTGTAAAAGTGAGTTTCAGGTTGGCCTGTGAAGCAATTCCACCACATTTGCGACGATTCACTGATCTATGGGTTTATACGAGGTAAAATTTTCCACCAACTTGAAACTTTCTCCGTGATTCTATGTATTGATTAATTTTTGATAATCCAACCTGGGCTCATTTTTTGTCGTGTTATGCATTCTCTGAACGGAAAGAGTATTTCTTCCGGATCCGGAAATCTAGTGAACCTTATGAATTTCAGCTTTATTTCTATTTCGTTGAGGTATAAACATTATTGCCTTGCATAGTTAGTTTCAGGTTCTACAAAATAGATTGTTTAAAAAAACAATTTTTATAAATTATGTTGCGAAAAGTCGTCCGGAAATATTTTCCTAATTTTTAGAAATTTTCGGCCTTTGTGAAAATCGAAATTATTATTTCCACATCGTTGCAGATGTATTTCACATGGTATTGAAGCGTTGCAAAGACAACGAAAATATAAGGAAGCTGTTGATTGGCTTCAACATTTACTTAATAATAAAGGTTTTATTGAAGTTTTTTTTTCTATTTTTATTATTTCAAAAGGTATTTTTATAGCTTTTATTTGCACAAATTTGTCATAATAGATTGAAGCATATAGTGATTTGTAAGTAATACAATCTCAGGTTGTAGAAGATTTTTTTTCCATATTATTTAAGAGAAGAGGGGTTTTTTTTTCTTAGGTTTTTAGAAGAGGGGAAGGGTGGGAGAGATGGATAAAATCTCTATCTTTTTTTTGTATTTTTTAAGTCCTACTGATAAAATCTCAGATTGTTTTCGGTGTAGACCATGCAAAAATTGGGGGTACTGAAAATTCGACTATCGGATATAAGGTGTTATTGATTGGGTAGGGCTTAATTTAGGCGATCTGTGGCTAGAGCGAAGTTTAGAAAAAGAAGGAGATTATGAGTAGAAATTATGAGTAAAATTTGCTTATACGGCCTCTTAGGTTCACATATGAATTCAGTAAGTACGGAATTTAATTTAATTCTAATAAGCGATCGAACTTAATTCCAGTATTTATTGAAACAGTAAATTTATGCGTTGATTATTTAGACGCTAAAATGTTTTTGATGGATGCTCGTGGCAGTTGGTGGGATCGTTTAGCGCTCAATCTTGATTCACATCTTAAGCAAAGGGATGAAGCACTGAAAGCGATCAATGCAGCTCTTGAAGATCCGTCACTCGGTGATAAGGATCGGCTATTACTTCAGGTATTATGTAATGAATATCATATTTGAAAAAGAGCCGATGAATGCAGCCAATGTCGATTAGAAACGAAAGCGAGATAGTTGAAGTAATCGAGTATGTTTTTCTCGAAGTGGAGAGATAACTTTTTATGGGGAAGGGAGGAGGGTTCATTAAGGTAACGTTGAGTTTAAAGGATTCATAGAAGATATCAGTATCATCATTGATAGAATCTACGATATCATGCATGAGAAGATGATCTTTGAAAATATTAGCATCGGGAACGTCTCGCATAATTCCTTTTATTCATTCGATCTTGGATTCTGCAAGCAACAAGATTTTTTTCTTTAGTTATAAAGTATTGTTGATTAGTGGAACTTCACTATTCAAATAGTGCATTATTTTCGAATTGAATAATGGTTATTTGATGATGATAGGTAACGCAGGACTTGAAGAAAGGAGCAGGAATGGGGGAGGACCACGGAACTGATGTCTTTTAAGTGTATCGTTTGGTATGTTCTCATTTTAAAGGATCGTGGAGAGAAGATTAATGATACTTGGAAGGGTCCGATGAATGTTCCTGATCCAGAACGTATCGATATTAGCGGTTCCGTTTTGGGTAAGAATCTCGGCGATTCACGTACAAATCGCTTCATTATCAGGAGGTATATTGTTCCCATATAATTGCCATGAATGTGCAAGAGAACACATAACTTTTACAATAATTGGAGTAATATTGTGATGTGAACCCTTAATTAACTTTACAGTTTATTACTGCTGATGATGGGTTATTTTTATTGAGTAACATGTGATAATTTTAGGTTCATAGGATTTGCAGATAAATTTCTCATAAAATCCTCCTTCTGGAAGTATCGGTGGGATAATTTCATCTAGTATATGAGGCAACCAATTTATGCATTGGATCAAATTTGCAAGTATTACTTTGATTTTTTTTTCAAAGAAGTCGTCCAGTTATTCTCATCTAATAGTATTTTTAGGGATGAAACATCATACGAATGTGCAGTTGAAGAAATTGCATTACGTTACTATCTAAGAAATGGATATAAAGAAGGTTTGTATTCAGTTGGATTGATGTAATTATTTGTTTTATTAGAACTCTCTCAACCTTGTAATTTGTGCATTAGAATATTTTATACTTTATAGAAGATCGAAAGTGGCTCCTTAATTAAAAGATCGACTCAAAAGGGAATCCATGCCTTTTTTAATTGGCTTGCAAGATCTATATACTCTTAAGGCGGAATGTTTAGAATCTTTGTTTTTTCATTAGGTTCAATCCGCGATGGTCAATTCTGAATTCTATTTTTTATTTCTTTATTTTTTGATGTGATTATTGTTGTATTGAATTTGTTGACGTGAAAGTATGAGAGAAGAACGATTCAGCTGATATTTCCCGGGGAATAATCGTTGAAATGAGAGGATATTTTCTAGGTGTTCATGCGGAAGGTGCAATTTGGCATACGGTGTTTGGATTATTGTGTTATGACATCATTTTTGATCATCAGAAGGAGGACGTTTGGTTTTGTGAGACGCAGGTTAGTTTCTTTTTTTTTCATTTTTCTGTTTTTTTTTCTTCTTTTTGTTTGTTTTTTGTTGTTTTTTTTTGTTTGTTTGTTTTCAGTAAATAATCAGCTCGGTAACACACTTATGCATTTCGCTCTTTCCTACTCATCTACGTCCCTACATCCAGTCCCGTTATCAGCCTATTACTTTCATTTTAATATATTTTGCAGACAAATCCAGCAGATTTGAATTCACCGAGTTTATATATTCGAAGAAAGATGGCGTTCGATGAACGTTTCGATATTATTGAAGAAAGTACGAGTGAGGAGTTGATCGATTTAATTAAGCTAGCATATGATGGGCATTATGGAGAAACGAATTCAGAGATATCGTGGGATGTGTTCAGTGAATTCGCTCAACTTAAGGTGGATGGTCACCCTCATTTTTTAATTATTCATATGTTTCCGTATTTTATAATATTTATGTTAATTAATATTCTATTATTCTTTTTTTTCTCTGAGAAGGTGGTTTTCGAATTTGATGAGCCATTTAGTGGAATGCAAAATAAGAAAAACCTCTGAATTTTTGAATGAATACCCCTCTTTTTATGATTGCTAATTTCGTTATAGATATTCTTTTAACTTCTCTTTTCCTGAAATCAATGACTTCTAAGTTTTTCCCCCACATGAGGTAATTTAGGTTATCGATACTCAAAGAAGAAGATATACTTTTCAATTTCATAAAAGAACTTTTATTTTTATAGAAAATTTTTTAATTAGTTTTGTAAGAGAGAACTTCTCATAATCTTCCAATGAGAATTTTCATTTTTACGAAAGTTTCCTTAATTTTATGAAATAGAAAGTAAATTTTTCCAAATGCGTTGAAGTTGAGAAATTGACAATTTATGTTATAAGAGCTTAACGCTTTAAGTTGGTACTTACAATATCACCTAATAGTTTGCCAAATCCTCATGAAATTCATGAAGATAACGTTGGAGGGATTTTGCATATTCTCTCATTTTATATGTTGGCCGTTTTTTTGTTAATAATCAATTTAATAGTTGAAATCTCGATAATATTCATAATTTTTGAAATAATTGTTAAATTATTTCAATATAAATTTTCTCAGCTATTTCATTTCCGTAAAAAGTTCCTTAGCATAGTAGATCTTATGCATAAATTAGAATATCGTGTTTTTATTTAAATGAGGTCATTTTCTTGAACTATTTCAAAGAGGATGGGGTGGGGGATAGGGAGTGAAAAGGGAATATTACTTTCACGAGAATTTTCTAGCAAGAATCCTTAAAGAGGAAGCTGGATTCATGAGGAAAGTTTGACTGAAATTTGATTTTTCAGCGATTTATATTATGCTGCCAGCCAAAAGTATTAACGTCAGTTTTTCGACGTCTCGTAAAGGATTATCGAAATTGTCGAAGTGGTTTCCCCGATTTGACGATTTGGAATGATGAAAGTGGAAAACTTGCGGTTTGTTTGTTGAGAAAAATTTTTAGTTATTTTATTGGTAATTTAAATATACAATAGAGATAATAAAAGTGCAACTTTAAAGAAGTGTCTATTTTGTTTATAATGTTGTAGGTTCACTTCGTAAACTATTGAGGAAATCAGTATTATTATTTGTTTATTTAGTTTATCTGTTTGATTGTTTTTAATTAACTTAAAAAGGAGCTGAAAAATTGCACAGTGGTGACTATTTTGTACTATGAATGTCTGGGTGGATAATTATTTTCATTGAAGGTGGCTGAAGTGAAAGGACCAGGTGACAAGTTGTCTACAAAACAGCGACTTTGGTTGCAGTATTTCAGTGAGCATGGTGTTACGGCTCATGTTTGCCATGTTGCGGGTATGTTGTTGTTCGTTTACTTTCACTCGGAAAGCGATATTGAGGGGGTTTTATTCGAATCTTATGATATGAAATAATTATTAACATTTGATATGATTCTGTCAGTCGCAAAGATGTTGCGTAGAGATAAATAAGGATTTGAGGCATTCATAATCTATAGCATCTTATCCTCTGAAATCTTATGTGAAGTAATATGAAGGATGTATATTATTTAGGAGTAAAATCATACTTTAGAAAAGTGAAATTTATAGTTCGATTTCATGCGAGTTGATATTGTGTGAATATTTTATTTTTAGAGGATGATTAGTTTGTCGATAAAATATTTTTGTTGGAATTGTTCGCCTATAAGAAAGACGCAACCTCGTTTAGAGAACTTATAGGGATATTGCGAAGTAGGGAGTGCTGCTTTTATGCGCTATTTTATTTGTTTGATTCGTTTAGTTCCTTTTATTTGTTCATTTCGTGAAGCACCTCGACTGTTAGTTGATCTAAGTAAGGTGAGGATACTTTGACAATTGTTTAAGTGGAATATCATCGAAGATATTTGGTGGGGAACGTTAAGTTATGAATATGAAATTTCTTTATCCTCATTCGATGTTATATTTAATCTTGATCTCATATAATCGTTGTTTTTTTAATCGGTTTAAGTGCATTTTAAATTCAGCACGGAATTCGAAGTGTGTCGATAACGATTGAAGCGATTATTATCACCGGAGTAGGCCACATTATGAGCGATCGAGTTAGATCATTGCCTGGCGCAAATCGATATCATTCCTCTATATCTTTTAGTTCTTTTCGATTCCACTTATTTTATAATTTTTATTATTTATTCACTTTGCGAGTGATCGAGGTTTGCAATTTTTAGTGTACATCTGATTTCTCCACCGGAAGTTTTCTCATTTTCTACTTAGTAGGCTAAATTTGAATGTTCTGTTCTCGTAAATGGAAAATCTTTTTTATTATTTTCAGTTTTGTTTTTGTTTGTTTTTATTTGTTTATTCATTTTTTCTTACACTGAATGGAGTATAGTCATCAAAAGGTGTGACTGCTGTATAAAAGGATGAAATCGATGTGCTGTTGATTGGAGGTTTAGGAATTGCTCGAATCTTAGGTATCATTAGTTATCAGTTTGCTATCGATGAAGCAGTGATGACGTGCAGTGTTTAGGTGTTCATAACTTATTTGTAGCTAAAATTTCTTATTAATTTTTAATTTCTTTTTAATTGCACACCTTCGACTTGAGATGTTCACTTCAACGATGCGCATGTTTCCTTGCCCTGTCAAAGGTAATTCAACTGAGGAGCGTTGAATGGGGGGTTGAGGGTGCGTTATATAAAAGTTAGGATTAACGGAAGCTGAACCAAGATCAGTGGGGATGTGGAAACAGGCAATGGTCTAGTGGCAGGGTGGTTAGGCGAGGGGTTAAAGGTGATGAGTTCGCTCGTGAAGGGCGAGCAGAGTTGTCATTTGTGACAGAACAGTGAGTCATTCTTGAAGCGTTTCGTTATATACGGTCATAGTTTTGAGTTCTTAATGATCTATGTGTATTCTATGAAAGGGTGTATACTATTGCGAGTGTTCTATAGAAGCATGTGCACTATTTGTTGTGTACCTTGAATGTGTGTACTGTTTGCTCATATTTGTTCTTTGAGGAATTTTTTAGTCAAATTTTTTATATTTCTCATTAGAATAAATTAGATTTAACAATGGGAACTTTTAAATTCATTTGTAAATATTATTTGAACTTAATTGCTTTTATTTGGAAAAAAAAAAATTCAAGAAATTCGGATTTTCTTTCATTGTTTTGAATAGAATTCTCTAACTTCGAATTCTCTATTTCTTTTTATTTTTATGGAAATAGTCGACATTCTTGTCGACTGCTATAATTATTTTGACGTTGATTTGTGAAATTTGAAGTGGAATTTCATGGATTATCGAGAAATCTTTTTTTGCACTCAAGGTGCAACTTTCGAGGTAAACTTAAATCTCTTCACTTAAGGCAATATTTCAATTGTTTTTTTTTCATGAAGAAATTCACAAATTCACTTATCCGACTGTGTACTCAAGCATTTATTAAATTATCACTCAGATGTTTATAGTGTTTTCATGATATTCATTGAAAATTTATTACTGTTTCTTCTCATAAAAGGGATTTATTGCATACTTGTTATGTGCTGGGTTAGCGCCTTCATTTACTTCGTATTCACTAGTGATCACTTCTCGACTGTTACTCATCTCTGGTCACCGATTGGTTACTAATCACATCGGTCATTCCTGGATTATTGGTCACCTCTCGATTATATAAATAGGAGTAAGTTGAAAGCATATGCTATCGTCACTTCGATCGGATGGGATCTTTAAATATTTGCTTTTTGTTCAAGGGAGGGGAGGGGAGGTGGAATAGGAAAGGAATGTTTTGGTCAACTTGGTGCCCACAAAAGTGATTTCCATCCAGAAGCAAACCGATTTATCGAATCACGATGAATGACAACTGTAGACTGTCGTTTCATAAAATAGAATTGGCTAATGAATGCGCTATGAAAAATTGTCTTGGCAAGATCTCACCTACAATCTATCACTTTATTGCAATTTATCCAATGCAATACGCCGAATAGCATTTATTTTATTCTTTCTCATATTTATCGATCATATATAAGTCGTTTGAATCGTTTTTTTTTTTCTTTGAAATTAAACAAATTGAACGAAACATTTTTCAGCAATCATTAATTTCTTATTGAAGATATTAGTGAGTAGTATAGCGAGTAAATTCCATGAATGAAATAAAATCAACGAATAGAGAGAAGTTAATTCCACGAATTCAATATCGCTTTCTTTAATCGAAATAAGCATATGAAATCAGGTCGAATGAGAGGATACGAATGATGAAGCAGCTAATTCAATGATGATAATCTCATTCGATTTGTTGAGATTGCATCAATATTTTTATATCGAAAGTAAAAATGCAGTGAATGGAATCATATGGTTAATTATTATTGAGATTTGATAATATTGAATGCTGAGTTAGTGAATTTTTACCCTAAATTAGCTCTTAAACGTTTTCTCAATTCTCATATTTCATTTCTTGTATTATTTTATAGGCACCTAATTTGTTATCGCTGTTTCCTTAGTAAAAAAAAAACTCTAAAATAGGTCAACTAAAAATAGACTGCTTCATCATAAAAATAATAAGCCAGAAATTAGAGTGATCATTCGATTAAAGTATTATTTTCTATTATATGAAATTATCATAATTTAGAAAAAAAAAAAGTGAAATTCAGCTTTCACGATATCGATTGCTAGCTATCCGAATGAATTATCAACGATTGCTCTAGTGATTTCTTAGCAGTTTTTATACTATTAGTACGAAGTGTTTCCTCTTCATCGTTGAGTATCGAACGTGGATCTGGCCAACCACGAAGGACAATAGCTCGAAGAGCACTTCTACTCGCACATAAATCACTTGTGAAATCCCATCGATGACCATCGAAACACAACACATGTCGTGTTAGACACGTCGTATAACCACCGATCGCGTAAAATTTCTCACCTAATTTGCATAAATCAAAATTCGATCTGAAAATATGATTTACTAAATTGAATTGAACTCAATTGGATAGGCGTTTTGAACTAAGCTGAACCCAATCGATCTGATATATGACGTTTTCTTTTGTTGTTATTCGTTTATCACCGTATTCCTTTATGCAATGAACTAATTAGCATATATAGAATTTCATACTAACTTATAATTGTCGAGAAACTCATGAAAATGGAGGCGAAAATTATAAGTCAAATAAGGTTGGAGATATGTTGAATAAATGAATTCTCTCTATAGAAAAGGAAGGGTCGATCTTTCTTTTTTTTTGAGATCAGTCTCTTAATAAATGATTTCCACGTATCGTAATTTCTGCTTCCATTCATGGTATACTGAAAAAAGAAACACCTGGATTTAGGAATTGAGTCGTTTAATTGAGTAGTCACTTTCTAGCTGACTACATAGATGGTTAGTTTACACTAATTACTAGCCATAACTATTAAAATAAAAATAAGAAATATGAGAGCGATAACCCAACATTATCCTTCTTGCATTAAGTAACGAATATAGGAGGAAAAAAACTTGAAATAACCTTGCGAAAGGCATTGGTGGCATCTGAACTGTTTGCGTGCTTCCAAGGCGTAATTTCTCGACGGTGTTTAGTCGAGTACGACCATCGAATCCACCGGCAAATATGATATAACTATCGGTGGATACGCAACCAAGTCCTACAATAAATTTCATTCGCTTTAAAACGTATGTTTCATATTTCGCTGTAAAATTATTCGGAAAAAAATAAGGGATGCCGCCGCATTTTGTAAAATAATACCTACCTGATCTTGGTGAGTCCATATGAGCAATTTCCATCCATATATCCTTTTCGAGTGAATAAACTTCAATTGATTGTAGTACACGTTCACCATTATATCCACCAGCAACATAAACTTTACCAGCCATTGAACAGGCCGCTGCATCCGAACGTTGTTGATTCATGCTTCTATAAAATTTTCATTTTTCCTACTAATTTTTTTCATTTTTCATAGTCTCTGCTGACAGCAATAGCCATGATGAATTTTCTATCATCTTTTAACACTTTTCTCAAGAGGGGGAAAATAATTCTAGAGTAATTTGAATTATGGACATATCGATCTACACCATTCTTTCCACCTCTTTTTCGATTCGTTTTTTGCCCAAGTATTAAACATTTACATTACTAAAGAAGGCGACTATCGGTGAAGCTCTTTCATAAATCACATCGAACAGTTGAATTCATACCTTATTGTAGTCCACTGATTTGTTTCGGGAGAGTAAATTTCCGCAGCATTCAATCTAAAATGCCCATCACAACCACCGACCACCACTATTAAACCGTTGAGCTCACATGCCGCCACATAGCACCTGGAATTCGGAGGAAATTAATTATCTGAGGAATTAAATCAATGAAATTTTCATCACGGAAATCCTCTCCCATCATTTATGCTTGCTACTTTCCAGAAGAAAACAATGTTGCCACATAAATTTTATTCTTTGAAAAAATACTTGATAAAAATGCGTTTTTCAAATTAAATTATAGAGGCGTTTTTCATTTTATAAATTGCAGAGATGTGGTTTTCAACAAAATGTAAAAAAAACTCATTTGTTTTTTCCCGTAAGGAGAGTTCTATGGAAGCGAATTTTGTCGGCGACGCTTAGAAAGGAAATCTTACAACTTTTGAAAGTTAATTTTATCGATAATAACCGATAAGATGATAAGCATATCTCATTAAAAAATATATGTTTTTTTATGTGTTTGAATAAAAATTTCAAAATTCAAAACAGTCAATAAAAATTTGATGTGACAGTCATTAGGATATTGTTAAAGACGTTTTCGTTTACCTGGAATGATGCATTGGTGCAAGCTCTGTCCATTGGCGAGTTGTACCATCATAACATCGCATCGTGTTAAAGCAAACAGATCCATCGAAACCACCGATTGTATAAAGTCTCTGCAAATTAATTTATTCCATACGACATTTCAATATTCAGACATACTTGGTGACCATCTATATATCAAACATTGGCAGTCATTTCATGAACAACAGTTAATGGAAACGAAGATTTCAGCATATTCTTCGCAGTCATTCGATAATCTCACTTGGTTCTTCTCCCTTGAATGTAAGGAATACGGAAGTGGGGAAGTAGGTCCACGGCCAATCCGGAATCCGATTTGAGTGCTGAACGGAATTAGCTCAACTCTGTTGGGTTGGAGTGCCGTTACGACAACCTCTAAATTCCAGGATTCATTTTGCAGGCTTTCCGGGGCATTGATTGTTGAAAGAAATATTTTCCCATCTTTCTTGAGAGAGATAAACGGATACAATGAATATAAAAACCAGTGCGGAGGTTTTATACGATTAAGTATTTCAATTAATCGCCGATAAACCAGGAAAATCTTCAAATACAAACAATATTTATTAAATAAGATCTCAAATATTTTCGAATATGATGTTTAATTGGCGAAAAAAAAATATTACTATGAAAATTTGAAAAGTAATTATTTCTTTACCTGATTAATAACGACACAACCATGATATGAGACTCGACGTTTATCCTCCATTGATGGGACACGTTTCCATCGTCGTTGAACAATGTCGAAAACTTCGATACGATTCGATGGTCCTAACCATTCCCATCCAAATAATGCTAGCAATAAATCGCGTGCTATTCGTGATTTATTGGTGATATTATATTCGATTGGAAAATAATGTGTGGAAATAAATTTCATATGCATTAAATCTTCATTGAGTTCTTCTTTCTAAATAGCAGAATAAAGATTGGTTCTATCGAATATGCACTCTATTAAATATGCAATTTTTGATGCAATCATTTGCAAAAAATATGAAAAAGAAAGAAAATGCAAAAAAATTGAGAATTTAAATACAAAGAAGCATTTATTATGGCTTAATATTCTAATTTATTTATTATTGCTTTTATGGCTTATTGATATCATAAATTTTAAGGCGTATTTTTGTAGGCAAAATTCATAATTTATTTCTAAAATGTTTATAAAATGAATAGATTCGGGAATATGCTTCCCTGAATGTCTCATTATTCATCATACTGCTAAAACTAAATAATCATAAATTATTTCAATAATTATTTATTTATTCAATAAAATAGTTTTCAAATTTGAAAAAAATACTTTTAAAAGTCGAAAAACTCTTAATCATTGCTCAAAAAAGTGTGAAAGTAAAAAATTAAATATTCTGAGAAAAATTCATCATAATAATTTTACCTCTTTAACAGTGAGGAAATTATATCGAAGGCATTGTAATAGTGATGGTAGATATGATTGTCGTCTTTTTTTATCGATAAGAATCCATTTCTTTATTAATTTCCAGACGTCAATCTGAGAGATCCTCATGTTACTCTAACCAAGCAACTGCCACTAAATTCTCTATTAATATAATTCATTTTTCCATACAAGCCAACTATCACATTACGGAGAGCTATGGAGGCGTTGCGTGAGTAAATTTATTTAGCAGTCCTAGTACTTGTTAATGTTGAGTCAGCAGAATCTTAGATATGGTCGTTGATGAAAACAGGATCAGACGATGGATTCTCGCAAATTCCCGTAGACTTTTCTCTCCCCTTCATCTTCGGAATAATCTTCAGTTCGTAATATTCGAGCCTAGACGTTCAAATTTATTATTTCACAGCTTAGTTTCCTTCGAGCAATTGATAGAATGGAAACGTCGGAAAAACTTTTGACTCTAATGCGAGGTTCGAAGGCCTTAGGTATTTCCACCACCACTCTCATGAACAACGGTGAAAAAAACATGTCATGAACGCATCGCATTTTCCGCCAATATGCGCAATCAATTGCGTATCACCTAAGGTCAAAATGCTCTACAAATTTCTTTGCATTAATTTACCTAATCATTTCAATTCTTCCATTCATAATCGCTATTTAAAGAATTGCCGACCTATTTATTAAATTTCAATTGGTTATGTGAATCGATTCTCAAAAAATGCGCTGTCTAAGATTGCTCATCATCAATTGCAACAACAATAGTAGAACTGATCATATCTGTTTTATGCGATAATTGCTTACTTTTGGAAATAAAAGTCATTGAAAATATTTTCAGAAAATAAAAAATTTCATTGAATTCTTTTTTTGTTCAAAGAAAAGAATTTCACAAATACTATTGGAATAAAAGAAATATTCGAAATTAAATGAGCTTTATCACTTACCTCTGTTTTAATATTCAACATATCGGCGTTGAGAATTTCACAGAGATTTTCCACCTCTAAACGAAAGAAATCCAAATTTTTTTCGCTATTCACTGCTTCGTTAATAACGTATAATAAGTATTCAAAAACCTGAAAGTGAAAAATTTCATCGCATAATTTGCTGCTGCTTCGAAATTCAGTAATTAAACGCAGTAGAAAAATTCTTAAGTCGAAAGTATAGGTGAAAGCGCTAAATTGAGATCTGTTTAATCGAATAGATAACTGAGATGGTAATAATTTAAAAAATTCTCCTCCTGGATTCGAAGAAGAGAAAATTTGTCTAAAGCGAACATGAAAAGTTAGTGCCTCACGTCGAAATTTTCAGGTATTTTAGAGGATTTTTGCAAATTTTCAGATATTTTACTATCGAATTTTGTGCTAACATTATTTATATTTTACGATGAAAAGACTGCAATTCACATTGTATAGAAATTTTTAATTAAAATAGTCATTTGAGTCAATATGCAACACTTGTAAATGACCTAGCGTTTCTTCATACATTCTCTCATAGTAATTATTTTCATTATATTACTTACTTTTGTTAGTTGATCGGGCAGAGAGTTTTTGCACATGAGCCATACTGATAAACAATTATCCTCGTTAATCTCGCCAATAAATTTGCGTATTATATAATTTTCCACTTGTCGTAATTTCCAGTGATGACACTTTAAAAAGAGTTGAGAAATTTTGCACACAGAAATAGAAGTTACCAGCAAAACTGATATTCAAATAGCGTTAAATTCAACAAATGCATTGGGCCTTCAAAATGAGCAATGTTCGTTGTTTGAATAATGAGTTACGGCGATTATTTTTTGAGGAAATCTTTTGTGCGAAACAATAAAATTGAAGCTTCGTGGGTGACACTCTTTAATTATTTCTAATTCCTGCATTTCATTTACATTTTTCAGTGCTTTCCACGTGGAAATTATCGGCTTGTTTTGATTACTGTATGACCAGTTGCAAATGGGCTCCGAGTAGGCTCTTGTGTCCCGCTCTATTGATACATTCCGCTTAGCATCCTTATCCGGACAAGAGCGATGGAACAAATTCCGATCCACTTCCTAGGCAAAGCAACATTGAATCGACTCGGCAGCATCCAGCTGCCACTAGGAGAGGAGTTTAAGCTGTAAGCCCAGTGGAATTGGAAGAGGCGATATGAAGTTGCATTTATTCGTAACGAATGCTTTACTGACTAATGAAAAGCAAGTGAAATAAAGCGCATCATGTTCGTTTGCTTTCAGTGCCAAATAAACTTTTTTGTTTCCAGCTGCGATATTTTAAACGAAAAACCTTAAATATCTATTTTGGGAATTGCAGCCTATTTCTCAAAGATAGTAAACTTTGAAAGTCCTCCAAATTCCTGTAATATATATTATATTCCGTTACGAATAACGCACAGTATAAGCAAACCTTTAAAAATCTACACGATATATCGGTATAGTTTAAAGTAAATTTAAAAAAAAATCTCATCGATATTACCGATATAATTCTTCTAAAAAATTCCGCAAAAGTTGAGGTTTCATCGCCTTTTCGTCGGTATAATGAATGAAAAACTGAAAGTATTCTCCACAGAAGAATTATTTCAAAAAGAATTCTAACGATAGTACTAGGTTAATACCTGATCTAGAATATTTTCCAGATGTAGCCAGTCGTCGGTGTTAATATAACCGTACTGTAAAAAATGAACAATATCCCTTAGCTGAAAATTCGAAGTTTTTATGAGAAATTTAAAATAATATGAAAAAAGGTGAACAAATGCTGTAGGACATCATTAGGGAGATTGCGTTTTCGTGGGATTTTTCCCCAATATATATTTTTTTGAAGCATAGATTTTTACGCCTTTCTTTCGAGAATGAGACGAGGAGAGAGGAGTTGAGGACTGATTGTTTTAGAACACCGCTCCTTTAGATAAGCAGCAACATCAATTCGGATCATACTTCTTCTTTTTTTAATTTTTTCTTCTAAACTGACGTACAGCAAATTAGAAGAGTATAGATAGTCCGAAAAGATCTAAATTCTCATCTTTGTGATGTTGGATATTGATGAAACGATATGATTAGTAATCGACTTCGCGAAGCGTTCACTTTTTCCACGTTTTTAAAAAACTATCAAACTCACAATTTCGTAATCGACCGTGGTTTTTAAGATCCATTGATTTTTGTGTTCATTTTTGCAATGGAGTAATGGAGTAAGGGCGGCGCATTGATGTATGATAAGCCTTTTATTAATTGATAACCTAAAATAATAGATAGTTTCAACTAATCATCGCTCAACTATCATATTTTACTAATAAAATTATTTCATGAAACATTTTAATTAAACATATTTCTTCTAAAGCATTATCAGATTCCTTCGTTGTTATCTTTTTCAATGATAATTCTAAAGTGGATATTAAAATAATGTAGTAATGAGGAAATTTTTGTTAATCGTGTCAAAATAAATTGCTGATAAATATAAGGAATTTTCACTTAAAAGAAAGAAGAGAGATATGCGATATTAAACGAGCTGATTGGAAAGAAATCGAAGCAATTGACATGGTATTTCCAGTTGCAAAAAACAGCCACACGAAAAATCGAAGCGTTTCATGCCCATTTCAGTTGGAAGCGCTGATGGAGCAGGGCCAATACGAATCATGCCAATTAGTTCGAAGAGTTATTGAAGCGAAATCAACTCATCGAGATATATATTTTACCACTGTGCGGTATAAGCTGAGTTGACCTCATGCAGAGTCGACGCGAGGTACTAAATGTATCCTAATCAATCGAACTATAAAGGATAGTTCATAAACGATATATTCTAAAATTATTTCGGTGAATAAAAATGGCGGCGATGCGTCATGGTTTTATTTTACTGGTTTATTTTAGCAAATTATTTTATCGAACTTTAACCAAACATTTAATTATTTGCCGAGCTATTTTGTCAACTTATCGTTTCATTCTATGATATTCAACTTTTAAAGCGAGAACATTATTATCACTTACTCAGCGTTATTATTAGCAGAAATAGTGCAGTCGCTAAGTGCACTACGATCAGCGCCAATTCCATCAAATGAAGCTGCACTATAATCCATACCCATCTCATAGTTGTTACCGAAATTGCCAACGTTCGCCAACATCTAACCGCCCAGCGCAAAACTATTTTACCCAAAGTGATTAATGAAATCGTTTATTAGCTGAAGAGGTGGATAAAAATTTGTATAGAAATCATTGAGGAAAAAAAGATTCCTTTAAAAATTTGTATTTATGTAAGAAGAAGAAGAAATCCGCCAATAAGCGAATATATTTAAAACTATACATGTATAATTTATAAAATTAGACATGCAATAGTAATGAGTAATCGGTTCTCGAAGAAAATTTCTATTCGTATACGCCCGTTGCAATTTTCTATAAGATGCAGAATTCGTACCCAATATAAATTTGAATTAGCTTTTAAATTATTCCCAACTATGCTAATTATTCGAGTCGCTTAGACGAATAGATTTGAATGTATTGTTGTTTCTTCATTTAAAGTATGTGGTCGATTGTATTCGTATCGTTAGTTTATCTCATCTATAGCTTACGAATAGCGATAAGTGATAAACAATATGCGATCGAATATTACGATTCGAATATGAAATTAGATCGAAAATTATTGAATAAAACGCAATGTGAGATCTATACGAAAGAATGTATTGAGGTAATTTCTTTTCTTCATTTTATTAATGAAATAATTACTAATTCAATCAAATAGTAAGCGGATTTCTTTGAAATATTAAATTCGAGTGCTATTATGAGTGTATTGTGACAATAAAGTAATGGAAAATGATTAATGAATCATAATTAATTATTGAATAAAATTAAGTTAAAAATAGAATTTCGAGCGATGAATTACTTATTTCATAATTGAGTTGGTAATCTTACGAAGAGGGGAAATTTTTAAGGTTTTTAAATAAGAAAAATGAAGTAAACAGTTTATCTAATGCGCTTATAGAAATATTAAAGAATATTGCAGCTTTGAAGACGTCCTTTTTTTGCACTGAGCAATGTTTTATTCAACGAATATATTACTATACACGCTATCCATCCTCTCCACTGGCCTTATCTTCCTGCTATTCCTTTCACTGCCCTATTCAAAAAATTGAGAGAAATGTCAAATTTTTTTCAACCACTCTTATTGTATTCCAGTTGACTATGTGCTTAAGTAGTTCGGCGCAATTTTCGTATACGATAGACAATGAGAAAGTCCGACTGTAACGTAAGAAGGATAAAAAATTCTCGTCCAGAAAATCCTCAGAAATCAATAATAAGCTTGAAGTAAATTATGACGCAAAAGATCGTCACTTTCAGTACCATTTTAATCATTGAAAGTTTTCTGTACACATCTATTGTTATATATCAATTACTTGTTATTTATTTATTTATTTCTTTAGTTGCTCATTTTTTACTTATGCCATTTTGGCATTGAAATTATCTTCGAAAGTTTTTTCTTCGTTGTTATTGCTCGTTTATCTCAATTGAAGACGAAAGAGGAGAAGAATGAAGAAGCAAAGAAGGAACGGGCTCAAAGAGCCGAGGAATGAAAAAAATGTAGATAAAATAGGCGAGACCACTACATTCTAATTATAACGTTTAACAGTTCATATATAACGTGCATTATCCAAAGAGCATAGGATACAGGTATATTTATCACTAATAAAGGTGAAAGGAAGAGTAAGAAGTGTGGAAGAAAGGATGCCTCACCCTTTAAGAAGTGTATGATTGGATCGTCATATCAGAGTGGGCATCTCATAACGACAAGCTTATCGCCATCAAAAATCTTTGAACAGTTTGATGAGAAAAAAATGATCGTTTCTTTTACAGAAGAACTTTATTCGAAGATATTTTTGCACATAGAAATTTTCATACATATTTGCATATAAAATATTCCTTTAATAAATACACAAAGAAGAGGAAAAATAATTGAAATGAACGAAATGAGAAAAATTTAATGGTAATTATTTCTAGTATCGTATGTGTTATCCGAAATGTTCACTACAAAAGAAGAATATAAGAAATGAACGATATAATCCATGTCGAATATTCGTCGAGCCGTGTTTTGCTATACCTCTTAGCGAATATTATAGAATTAAACATTTCACCGATGATGATGATTTCTGAGAGAGGAGATTAATGATGAGATTATTATTTAATATATTATTTGTCTTTTTATCGAAATTAAATAAAGTAAATGACTTCTTCATTGCTAATCGCTAATATCAGTTTAATGGGAACAATAACGGCAATTAAGAGATAACGAAAGCATAAAGTGATGAAATGGTTTTCAAAAATAAAATATGCGCAGTTCAATAAATTTTTGCAAGGAATTCGGTTGTGCTATAAATAAACCGAAACCAAGGGATGGGGATGGGGGAGGGGAAGAAAATGAAGAGAGGAGATACCTATGTGGGAGATAATTATCAAAGCGCAGAAATAAACGAAACTGAGAGGGAAGGAAGAAAAAGAAAAGAGTCGATTATGGGAATTGATATCGATTCATTTGTTTATCCGTAGGAAATATGTCCAACTGTGATATACTATTACATAAATATACAATGTGTAAGGAAAGCATAAACATTCTAAACATACAATGTAACGGAGCAAATTAAATGGAAGAAAACGCCTGTCGAATAAACATTTCATTAAAAGTGCAGAAGGCTATATTTATAGCACCAGTAATCAAGCGGTAATATTTCAATACCATCTTGTGATATTTTACAATAAAATGTTCATAAAGATATTTTTGGGTCGAATTTTTTGAACCAGAAATACTATGAAATTACTGTTTATTAATGGCAATCGGAGCTAGATGGAAAATTGACGTCAGTTTAACTATCGAAACTTCCTTTACTAATTTCCTACTGGTGCTACAGCGTGGTAAAAGTAATATCTGAACTGCAAGTTTAAATGTCTTCAATTCCATTCACTACGATATGCAGTTCGATGGGATATCTAGATCTAGAGGAGCTTACTAATAAAAGCAGTAGAATAACCTTTATCTGAAGAAATAGTTGCACCTGGGTGATTCAATTTCAATGCATTATAGCACTGAGCTATAAGATAGATCTGTATTTCTTGAGACAAACAATTTGCATGAGCATCATCAAATAAGATTAACTTTGCAGCGGTTGGAAAATTATGATGCAAGCACAAACTAAATCCATTATTTAAGTTGTGATGTGTATTTTGCGCAGTGGAACCTCATAGATAATATTAAAAAATAAATAGAAATGACATGCGACCTCATATAGAAGTCTAACTAAACTAAGTAGAAGTACAGCGTGAATAATGCATAACAAAGCGAAAATTATTTCTAATTTCCCCAGGAATGATTCCAGGAGCAAAATCAATAGGATAAAACGGGAAAACATTACTTCATTTTCATCTCAGTAAATAATTACTGGATAAAGAGAACAAGTGATTTTTTTATAGTAATGAAATTTATAAAACTGAACAATTAGAAAGATATTTAAAAGATTCTCACATTTCAATAAGTGGTTTATTCAACGCTATAAATGACAACAATGAATGGAAAAGAAGCGAAAATATAGTAGGAATCCATTGATACAACTGCAATATTCGTGGGCATATATCATCGATATATTTCTTCACAATGAACGAAATAAACCATTTCAGTGTACATCGATTCCAACAATTCTTAATCATCAAAATTCATTTCTCGACTTAACACTTTTTTGTCGACCTCGAAATTTCAAGTAAATCAGAATCATTAAATACTCCTTAAAGAAGTTCGAATAAAATCCTTAAGAACTCATAAAGGAGCATTTTCAAGTAGGCTAACGTCTGTAGATTACGACTCTAAAATAAAAAATACATACTGAATATCTCTCTTTAAAATATTAGAATATGAGATCTCGCAAATATTCAAAATATGAACGAATTTTATATATACTATTTTGTGGGTAAACAATGGCAGAGCTTCTTGAGCAACGGATTGACGACACAATGTGAGGTATTACCATACCTGAAAGTTGAAAAAAAAAAAACTTTAACAAGCATCATGATATTTGAGTAAATGGTGAGATGAATAAAAATTTGGTTACACAATGAATAAAAGCAAAGGGATCGTTATATAGATAATGAAGCAATAACTAAACGATGACAATGATTTATCATCGTTAGCCATGATTTGCGATTATTATTAGCAAATAATATGTGCGCACCAACAGTCCCACAACGTAATAATACCAAAATATCAATGCTGAGTTTATCCTATGTATGAAATATTACATTGCTTTTGCTGCTTTCATTGCTATTTCCTTTTTTATGGATATCTCGCAACGTTTCTTCTCACTTTCATTCATATGTCGTTTCTAATAAATATCTAACATGTATTTCTTCTCTCTTTTAAGGAATATAAGTACTCGGAATATAGAAGCTCAAATGCTGCAAGCGAGAATTTTTGATTAGAAATAAATACCAGCTCAATAATCAGTACAGCTAATTTATTCGAAACATTTTAATCAACCGGATAAATCAACGTATGCTTAAGTCATACCCATATCACTGATCATATGATAACCCAGGAATTTACAAAATAATGCCTATCTGTTTAAAACCGAAAATGAAAGAAATAGAATAGAAAAGAGCAAAGCGCAAAATGTTATGAAATATAACACTGCAAAATAAAACAAACTCACTTATTGTTCCTTTCAATTTCACCGGTAACCTCCCACAGGTTATTGATGAGATCTTTTACAACTACACCTTCTATAAGTGCATTACTTGGTGGCTTTGTATGTATAACCACTCGATAGCTAAAATTATGCCTTATATCGATTGACAGTTAACAACCATAATGAAATAAAATAAAATAGATAATAAAATAATCGACGGGAGAAAAATGGATCACATTTTCAGCCAAATGAGCGGATCACTTAAGAAATGCCCATTTATCGACTGATCACTGCTGAATTCAACTTTGATCATTTTTTTGATTTTAATTGCTAATTTGATGTATGTAGGATGGAAATAAATGCAATAACCTGATTTCTATTCCTTTAGAAGGGAGTTCTCCACCAACTTGTGGATCTATAACAAGTTTCATTGATGGAATACGTATTGATGCGTATATAATTTCTTTAAGGACAAGTTCCGAACATATAAAACCATCCTGAAAAAAACGGCATAAAAATATGAACTGAAAATTAAAAAAAAATTCTTTTCTCTCTTTGTATGAATTAATGAATATTTTCACAAGGTTTTATACTTTCTGATTGGCAAAGCTGAATAATGAAATTCGATAACGAAAACATTTAGGTAAGTATTTTATGTTTGCGCTTGTGATAACAGTCATAATAAGCAACTGAGAGCAGGAATGAGAGAATATATGAAAACGTTTGTTTGTATTGGTGCAAAATTCAATAAAAGTTTGGAAAAAAAAAAATTATTTATGGATGCCATAGGCGAACCTCCAAGAATCCCTGTGAGTAATCAACATAAAAGCAATTCAAGTTCAATTACGGGAATATAGACATCTCCTAAATGCTTCATGATATTTTAGGCTGCTAACGATGACAAGTGGGGAACATAAATTGTCCTGATAAGTTATCATTTAAATGAGAAGCTACTGTAAGCTTAAATGGGGAGAAAAATATGAAAGAAATTGATGAGCTCCTATCAAAGAAATATTGCTGATTTTATATTCTCTTCGTTGTGTAGCCGATAAAGCTTTCAAATATTATGAATTTCTTTTGGTTAACCTTCAGAGGAATTAAACTTCGAATTGAAATACTCACTTTAATAGCTCATTTTGATTAAAAATACCTATTTAATTGAGAAATTATCATAGCTTTCCAGTAAAGTATGGATCCTATTTTAAGAGTAAAATTTGCAAAAATATACCTTTAATTGCTCAAAAGAGTAACTACGAAAGCCTTAAGTGTTCAAATTCCACCTGGAACCGTTTAAATTCGAAAAAAATCTTAATAGATTACCTTCATGTTGCCGTTATCCATTTTTCCATATGATCTCCTCAGCAAGCCATTAACATAACGCATGAGCTCATTAGCGGCCTCTTGGGCCTGTTCCACATCAATTTGCATTTCACTATAGCATGGACAATAGTCTTCAGGAATATTTGCCGTAAAACATTGACGCATTTCAGGAGTTGGCATGAGGAGATTGTAGGCTCGTTTTGGCGATTCGTTGGACATATTTACACGTGAGAAATTTCCCTGTAATATATTTCAATAGAGGAACTAACTAAGATTAATTTAGCGATATAAAGCTTGATCAATTGAAATGATTCGCTTCAATTCAAGTCTATATAGTTACGTTGATTTTGAATGAAACTGTGTTGTCTCCTACACGCACATAAAAAGGTCGATTGCACTTCTGGCCACATTCCATATTTCAACCAAAAGACGGCAAATATTTCACCGTAAACTTTGAGAATTTTTTGCCGAAAAAATTTTACATTAAGTTTCGTGTAAATTTTCTTATTTGAAAGATAGATGGGAGGAGGAATTCGGTATGTTGACTTGTATGAAACAGAGTCCTTAACTTTCACATTTCTGATGTGTTTTCGCGGAAAAGTTTTAATTATTTTGCAATTTCTTTATACGAGTCCATTTCGAGAACGTTGAATCAGTAGGTATTAGAGAGAAGGAACATTGCAGATTTCATCGTAGCCGTTCAAGCATCAAGGTTGAAGTATGGTGATACTCGTCAAATAATATTAATGAGTGATACCGGTTAATAGAAGTTAAATGGCATTTGGAAGACTGCGATTGTGATTGTCATTATCCGACCCCACTATTCATTAGTATCTGTCCCGAAATCTGCATTATGAGAATGAATAATTCAGGATTTGCACTGTCCATCCGTTCAACGGATTCGTCTAATGAGAATGAACACTTCAATTAAAAACGTCCCATAAAATGGTCCATTATCAAGCAAAAGAATATTCATCTCACGTAATTATTTTGCATATTTTGATTCAAATGCAACACACCACTGATATTAAATATTGCATTAAATGTATCATGAGAAGTGATAATTTTTACTGATCGATTTTCTATGAAATTCTATAATTTAATGATCACTTACTGCTGCAATATTAAGTAATGTCGTGTGAAAATCGAATTGTGTAGTCATTTTTTTCGAATTTGCATAAAGTGCCTCCAATGTATGTGGATAATTTTTAACGAAATCTTTTGGTAATAATATCGATGCGAACGGTAATCTTGCCTCTAATCTACCAACGATCTGCAATTTTCCCTCATCGGCCATTCAAAAAACTCCAATTCAAAATATTCAGATTTATTTTCTCATTTCCATGGAGAAATGATTTTCGGTACTTGAAAACATCATAAAATTATTAAATAAATTAAATGAATAATGCTGCTAAGGTAACAACAGGATCTTCGGTAATGATTTCCACGTCCCTAAGCAATCGATGGCTACAAATAAAAGATTAATAGTAAATAAGACATTTTTTTCACAAAAAACAAAAGAAATTTTGGTAAATTATATGAATCTGTTTGTCAGTCACTATCTCCTTGTATAAATTCACCTCAGAGACGATTGCAGAAAGTAATGCAATAATTAAAAGATGGAATCGCTCAATTAAACGCAACATTTAAGCTATAAAATATCTCAAATTCTTTCGTTTCCATTACAGTGTAAAACAAAAACCACTATAGCGCGTATAAAAATAAAAAAGATAAAAATCACTTACCGTTTCTCTGATGCTATCATATCGATGACCATGATCACTGAATACGATAACTATGGTGTTGTTGAAATTCTTTTCGTTATCGACAAAGAATTTCACATAGTCCTCATCGGCAACGTTTATCGCATTCAAGTAGTCATGACTTAAATCCTGTGTCCAATAAAGTGCAAATGATCGAATACCATCGTATTTGCTTAGAAATCTTCAAAAAAAAGAAGAAAAACGCTATAAAAGTCTGCGATTCATAAACCGGACATCGGGTATTTGCCAACATCTAACATAGTCTAAATATAACTGGGGTCTCTAAATATCGATGTTTCCATATCGATACTACCGCACAACGATGCAGAATATATTTTAGTCAATTAGACAAAGCCGGTATTGTAATCGACGAAACTATATTAATAATAGTATAATTAACCAAATATCAGCGTAACGAAATCGATGAATTGATATTCTTCATTTACTGCACAAACAACTGCGAAATGGTGGCTTTTCACTGACAGTCTAGCAGAAAGTAGGACATAATATTAGAAGTAATATGCTGACAGAGATCACCATTTTACCGGACTGCAATCGAGGTCCTATTTCAACCGTTGTAATGAACAGCAACTGAAGCATAGCAGACTTTGCTAAGAGCTGAATGACGTAATACGTTTTCAGATCCACGAAAGTATTTGAATTGAACAGCTCGAACTTCACATTCAACTAGCATGATTATGTTCAACGATATTAACGCATGATCTTTCAAAATTTGATCAGTAATAAGAAAAAAAAAAGGAAAAAGGAAGAACGAGAAATTGACCAACCCACTCAAATAACTCAACTGTAGATTATGAGCGGGAATTTCATTGTAGCAACCTGGTGTACTACGTCTAAATAGAAAATTCCAATAGGTTGCCAACCAATAAGGCCTAAAATTTAGAGCGACATCAAGAAAGTCGAGCGAAAATGAAAGCAAATTATAATGCAACAGCACTAAAAAATTTTATAACATCAATTCTGATATGCGTAATGCATTCAACTCAATCGAAAACATTTCGTAAGAATAAAACGAGGACGATAATAATTTATGAAACAACCGCCCTCTTATCAATGATAAGTTGGGCATTTCAAAACTTGACACGAGCTGAAAAGCTACTATATATACTAGTTGAAGTGATAATTGCATAGTTTTGTCTTCGTAATTCATACGAAAGGATTTATGTATAAAATAAACACAACTAATTTTACAATGATTAAAAAAATTAAAGATCATTATTTCGAAATTAGTGATAATTATTCCAGAATTCCTTAAAGTTTTAAATGACGTTCGATGAAAAGGATTCATAAACGATGAGGTATGAAATGCTTCAATGCTGCTACTACAGTAACCAGTTTTAAAGAAACTTTCACCTGAAAATGAACGACGAAAAATTTCATAAATTTTTTCGCAGAGTTTATTGCGGAGGTAAACTAAGAAACAGATGCGTGAAAATATGGTTATTTAAGATTAATTAAAATGTGAAAAAAATCACCTGAAATAATGATCAGTTGGGGGGTATTTGAATCCACGTAACCAACCAAAATAGTTGAAAGTACCAATATCCGGACGATCTTCGGCAAATAATGTCACATAGCCTCCGTCAGAAAAAATTTTCCATACTAAAGGCCAATCGTCGAAATAAATATTCCACTCATCCGTGAGCTCATTCTTGAATTCCTGGAAAAAGGGCATATAAATCACTTACTAGATCATTTTGATTGAAATTATTGATTCAACTTACTTTGGATTACTTATATACCCACTGAAATTAAGTTGTTGAGGGACACAAACATGCTCGAGCCTTTAACATCGTTGAAATTTATGCTGCCGTTATCAAAAATATTTTATTGAAAAGTAAAATGAGATAAACGCGATAACAGAACTATAAGTCTACAAGCATCCCATATCAGCCAATGGATTTATGCACTGATTAGGTTAAATGAATCAACCATCTACCTTACGATCAACGGAACGTAATTAGTTTACTGTTCTAAATGAACAATGACGACTTGAGGTTTAATATAACAATAATAGATTCAAGAAAATGTCTCCGATTGAAGATGCCGAATGATGATTTAGTACGTGAGCCGGAAAACGTCTGCTTATTCAACTTTAAACGTAGTGACCTAGAGTTGGCATAACTCTAATACTTATTGCTTACTGCATCTAAAAATGGTTTCTGTTAAGGGAAATATAATCAGGCAGAAGTTACCCGCGTTCCAGAACCTCGTTTTCCGGTAAGAATTGCAATTAAATTAACGAATGTATTATCGCCAACTTTCACATGTCCTTGTAAATCAACGAATCCCATCTTTTGGAGTTGTGTATATGTTTTTGGAAGCGAACGTATGAAATTACTGTGAGACATCGAATCAACACCAAACATTAACACTGAAGGTCGATGAATGGATGACGTTTGAAATGATCTAAAATTTATTGCACATTTCTTGGATTTTGAAAAATTCGAACTATTCAAAGGATCCGATTGTTATTGATATCAAGAAAAATGTAAATTATTGTTCGGACGAGAGGTTTAAAATTCTTAGTGCATTATTTTTCATAAGTCTACCTGGAAATGGCATAAGGAACATTCAAAGTTTATCTCATTATCACAGTCCACTTGTCATATGGACAATATTACATTGCTGTTTACGATAGCATTTATGTAAAACATGGCATATAGGTGATTTATGTTGACGCTTATTGCCATACCCTAAATGTCTATATTTTAAGGGTTAAAAAATTGCATAACATATCCATCGAATAAAGGTTATTATCGCTGTCACCGATGAACGAGAGGGGGATACGGTGAGCAGAAATAAGGTTTAAACGAAGTAGTATGTTTAAAATGAGTTTGTAGCCAAAACCCTAAGCATAGTCAACAGTTCATGCCGTGACCAAAGTCCCGCATTTTTAGAACATTAAGTAAGGAGAAGAACCCATTATAAAATGACCAAAATTTCTAAAAATTCATTAAGCAATCATTAATTGCCGATGATGATATAATGAAGAGAATAAATCACGAAGATAATCCAAATGGAGAGAAAACGAGCAAATCTTCTAAGAGTTAATTGCATACTTATAACCCTTTAGCTGATGCTCATTTTGATGCCTTTTAATATATATATGGTTCATTTTTAATTTATTGTCACTGCTAATGAATCGAATAAGTAATATTAGTTCTCCTTTAGAAGTACTGTGTTATATCTTTGAGGCAAGTGCTTAAATGACGTTGAAGGAAATTTTAAAAAACCAAATTCCATTTCTTAGATCTCCATTCGTGTGTCTCCACCAGCATAATATCTTGAAAATTTTAACTTACCTTTTTGTTCGAATCGAAATGTTCCTTTTGATAATTTGATTCCAGTGGTAACTGTAAACCTTCACTGGTATAAATCCTTTAGTGTAGCATTCCACCTAAAATACAATTGCTGATCTAAAATGGTTTTGCAGTAAATAACAAGTAGAAACTCTCAGGAAACCAAATAAAATAAATTCAAATGAGCGCTAATGAATTGGTATTTGTGAAAATATTATGGGCATCGAAAAACCGATATAATACTTGCCAAAAGCACCGGCATCACTCAGCAGTTCTAGAGATTTTCTGGACCGGAAAGCGACCAGTGACTGGCTGGAAATGTTGGCCAGCAATAATTTCAGCGCCATAGTATGACTGGTGAAGTATGCATATATGCCGCCATTTCTCAGGCGGAAATCATGGTTAGAGGGATTTCGCAGAAGTCTCAAAAGAGATTTATATAAGAAGGAACCTAAAATGCTATAGCTGCCCATGCTACCTTGATTCTATCTTAAAGTTAATTTCTCTCTCAACCCTAGCGTACTCAATCGTTGCAGTCGAGTGGTTTTTATAAAATAGTCGCTGTTTCTTAATTTATTTTCTATCTCATATGGGCGTTAGCCTGACGACTGTTTTAATGTTAAAGCGATATTCATCGACTGCTCCGATGTTCCAACGTCAGATTTGCCGACGGGTTTTTGATCGACTCGAAGGCTCTGGTGAAAAAAAAACCACTAAAATAAGTAGTGAAGCAATTATCTTTTGATTTGAAGTGATATATTTGCTTTTGCGTTACAAGTTCCTGCTGCATTGCTGCCGGACTGTGGAGAAGAGATGGTACGAGTCGAAGCAAAGTTTACCTAACAATTCAGTAAGTGAATCCATATCGGGTAAAAACCACAAATATCTATCATTGAGTAAACACGTACCATAGCTAATGCAACTACAGAAACAGAGGAACAGCGAAACATTATGGGACGGAGAAGAGTAGATGTCACCGAAGTCGATCTATGCAAAACTGAGTTGGAGCACGGTCGTTCACCACAACAGTTCCATACTGGGGATGTTTGATGAGTCGTAGAAATTAACATAGTAACGTAACTATTGAAGAAATGAGATGAAATTTACGAAAAATGCTGCAAATTTATTGTACACTTAACTCGACGAATTCTTTTGCGATTCTAAGACCGTCGATTGGAATATCTATCCAATTGTCATATTTAACATCGAAGTCAGAGATCCCCGTGTTGTGTTGAAATGTTCGACAACGACATTTCAACTTGTAACGATACTCATGCATGATCTAAATATACTGATATTATTGATGATGTTACATTCAGTTATCATGTTACGTGCAATATTCTTCTCTTTAAGTCAAAAATGATTTTTAAAAGTCACTCCTTGTGTTTGCACTCACATACACACCCATATTTTCCATGCGTGGATATAATGAAGTGTGCATAATTAAGGCATGTTCATAAATTTTTTTTAACTGTATAAAAACAAAGTGAAAATTTATACGAATGATCACGGAAGAAACAATTTTATCTAATCGCAAAAACAGGTCTAACTATAAGCCTCAGCTATGGAGAAGTCCTTAGCGCTGAGAAATGTGGGCTTTATATGGTCCATGATTGAAATGTAGCCAATATGAGCAAGACAACCCTCACTTTACTCTCCCACCCGCTATAACCACAGCAATTCCGATAAGGTAATTTTTAAAACCATATTCCATATTTCGTTCAGGTTACTTATTTTCACCATACTCCAAACTACCTTCACGTCAATAAACTGGTTAAATAAAAGTTGAAAGAATGATGAATCAAATCGAAACAAACCTTCAGAATGCCGTTGTGAAGAACGGTAACGTTATTCTGAAACGATTTACAATGAAGTGGCACTGGCTTCTTATAATACTTAATTATCGATTTGTCCCAAGGATCGAGGCGAGGTACAGTACAATTTGCCAAGAATGACACGTGTGTTTTTAATATTTCCTGAAAAAAATCCAAACCTCGATTTTTGAGAATGAGTTTTAGATCTACAAAAACATAAAGGGATTTAGATTTGGGGGAAAGGGGACTAAGGGGGAGGAGAAAACGGTGCGATTGTTTCGGGAATCTGAGCTGGTGCCTACTGACTAGTTAGATGGGGAGAAGAGGTTAATGAGAGAGAAAATAGGCATTTTCCTAGAAGTCACGGGAAATTCAGCATAGTCATTGATACAACGATAAATCTGAGCTGAAGGAACACCATAATGATGATGACCAATGTGCAGAGGAATGTCCATTGTTTTCGTTCGTTTATTTTCTTTTTCTATCCCATAATTTTTCATCAACCAATCCTGCTGACTATATCCCGCGAAATTCATCAAATAAAACTCTTTGATTTCATCTTTCCTTCTTCTTCTTCTTCTTTTTTTTTAAAAATTCTATGCCAATAGGAGTTTTGAACAGAAGTTTTTTATAGATTATATTGAGAAGAAACTCACCTGATAATGAAGAAATTCTAGAGGAATGTTACTTCCGGTTAAATTTATCGAACGGAAGAAATAATTATGCGCACAAACAAGCAGAACAACAGTAAGTATAAAAACTATAGCACGTCGATTGTAGTATGCATAGTTGTGAACTATAGCAGCAATCAATCGTATCGACCGTCTTTCCATTATGATGTTGTATGAGGATTTCAAGACTGAAGTAATATGTGCAGAAAAGACTGATAAACGTGAAACTACATCGAAAAACTTAAGTAATTAAAAATTCAGAAGTGATCGATAATGTCGCACGACCAAATAAAACGAAAGTTTATAATTCATGCACTCATTCATAATATCTTTGATGAAATGCGTCGGCATACTGGGAAATTATGAAGACTTGATTTCATTTGGACGTTCAGTTTGAAAGTTTTTTCTGGGTAAGGTCGGTGAGAGGAGTTCCAAAACTGTTCATCTTTTTAAACTGATAGCATAAATACGAACTTTCCGTCATGTTTTATCACTATGAACGTTCCAATCTGATGAATTGCATTAGGAAAATAATCGACCTAAAATCGTGAAGTCGGGAAAATTCGCCTTTTTTTTTTGAGCTATTTTTCTTACAATGTTGCAGAAAAGTTTTTTGACACAGAAAGCTTCACAAAAGTATCATATTTGAAAGAGACATTATAGATCTTATTGGGGTATTCCGCACCTAACTAAGGTGTACAATTATGAATGCGTTTTTGAAAGAAAAGACTACTAAGGGTTCGAAGGCGAAATGAGAGTAATGGCCGAATTACTTTGTAATGCAATCTTCTATGTTTTTACGATATACTTAAGTTTAATAATTTGATAACAGTTACTGTCGTCAAAGTCAACAATCAATAAGATATTTGCCACTCGACTCGATTAGACAAAGACTTTTGTGCGGAATATGCCCGTAATATTTTCAGTTAAAAACCAGAGTGAATATTCACGATCTAAAATATGGAACTGAAAAAAAAACTGGCCAATGCTACTTGTATATTCCAGCAGTTGGTCTACGACCGTGCTCATAACACCCTAGCAGACACAAAGCTAAACTTACCCACATTCATAGAAGGTAATAATTAATGTGCATATATGCTGCTGTCACGTTTTGTTTCGTTGCATAAACAAACACGATGACATCGAAAACCAACAGAACTAGAAACTATTTGAAAATTACCGAGCGCTTACAACCTGATAAGTCGATGCAACCAGCCGACTAAAGCCTCGAAATTAGCAGTAACCAGTTTAAGCATACAATGCCTGTAGCCTGCGTAGCAATCCTGAGCGCATCATTCTGCTAGATATGCAGTATTTTGTAAGTTAAGTCCTTGCCCGAACACTGCTACATATTCGTGATTAACGCTGTTTTTTAGGATTTTTGAAATGAATCCTTAAATCCTTAGAGAATTTAACACAGTGAATAGATTTGTTCCTGAAGTGAATTAGTGAAAAATTCTTCGCATATATACTTGGCAAAGTATTTTGACCGAAGAAATATTTATATCTGCGAATGTTTTATCGATTGGTTTTCGAGATCAAATTTCGGCTTTCGCTGAAACAATGAAAGGACTGCACAAGGAAATTTGTGGTATTTATTTTGCCCAAAAAAATTACTGAAATTGCCGAAATTACTCAAAAGTCCCACATGAATACAGCACAAATTGGAATATGCTAAATTACTTGAGCACTGTTTTGGTACCTTTTTAATAAAATAAAATATTACCTCCATATGTGGAAATTCGATTTTGAATGCTTTTTATTGGCTTGCTATATGGCACGAATAAAGGAAATGATATAAATTTATTAATAAAGGATATTTGATAAGTGCAAGAGATGATAAATAAATGTAATATCAAATAACTGTAACATCCAGCATTCCGTTTGATAAAAAATCAAACGGAATGCTAAATTATACAATAAAGAGAATGCAAGTAAGGAAACGAGATGATAAAAAACCAACGATCACTCAAACATGTATTTACGAATGAAGATTTGTTGAGAAAACAAATGGCTAAGCGAAAGAAGAAGTCTACAGCAGTATTTAAAAAATTCTTCAAGGCAATTCTTCAAGGCAATCCCTCAGGCAATTCGAAGCGAATCATGCACACCAAACTATCAACAAGTGCAGCTAAGACTGATCAATGATTATGATAACGACGCTCATTATAAACAGGTGAATAGGATAAATCGAAAAACACCAACAACAGATCACTTCAACTCAAACATCATGAAAATCTTTTAGCCGCTACTAAAAAGAAAGGAATCAACTTGCAAATTCTATAATTAAATGTACGGCGCAAATGAAGAAAATCTGAGAATTTTGTGGAAAAAAAAGAACATAAAATAAGCCAAGAGACAGATACGTCTCAATTAAGAAAACTTCGTTGCATTAAACTCAAAAGTTTCATTAAAAATCAATGGGAAATAAAAAGTCGATACCTTTGCGCGTTTAGTGGTTTCTAGCAGGTGACAAAGTGGGGAATAAAATGGAGATTCTGTGAGGCGAAAAATAACGAGAAGCACAGATTTTCGCGTCAATAAAATCTCTGGAAATCCGTGCATTTTCCGTTCAATTTGCTATTAAATCAGAGTAATTTCATAGGTGATTTCTAAACAACCATATAGATACTACAATGGAATATATACCAGCCTCAAAAATTGTTTCAACGAACTAAGAACTAAATTAAGTAATCAATTTATAGGAGATATGAATAAAAATGAGATTAGCAAATCAATTCACAAATCACAGCAGTGATGCTAAAATTTCCAGTCACACTTTCGTATATGGTTGTGCATCTGAAGAAAAAAAAACTATTACTGCAGTATCATAAGAAAAAATAAAGTAAAATTCTTTCAGAACACCTTCAGTAGGAAAAACACTTAAAAGAAGTTTGAAATTTCAATTAGAAACCAATACAGCAATTTTAAAAGAAATTCACTTGAACATAACTTTCAACAGCTCTATTTTAACCAATAACACTGGAGAAAATTTCTGTTCTTTTACAAGGTGTGCATCATTCAACTAAATGGATGTGTATTTATGCTGAAACAAATATTGCAAATGATAAAACGACACGCTGATAGCGTTATGTAGGATGAGGAGAGATTATTTCGAACGTGGGATACAATAACACAATTTTTTTAGCATAGGATCGACGACACAATGAGAGGTGTTGCCATATCTGAAATACACGAAACTTTATCACTGATGATGGCGCAATGGGCAAAGAAACAGAAATCCTTGTCGTCTGAAAACCATTAACTTCAATCACAAAAGGGAGTAGATCGTGATGGCCGATTTGACACTTTTTCATATATATGTATATATGACCTCTATATATGTGACCTGTCTGCCAACCTGCCTGTTTATACAGGCAGGTTGGCAGACACATATAAACCCGTATAAAAAATGTAAATGCAGATGAAAAGAATTTAGAAAATAAAATATACCACACATGTATCACCGCAACAACCTGCTGTATTATTTAAGAACGAACTGCCTCTGGCAACGCGAAAGTAAGGATTCCTTCCATCGTTAATAGCAACGACTATAATCTGTGGAGGTAAATAAAATCTCGACAGCAATTTAGATGCCGATTGTTGCGATAAAATCTTACGAGCTAGCCATAAAGCAATATTTTTCTGACTCGAAGATCTTTTTTTTTTTCAGCGTTGTTGAGCATAACTCTGGGAAAACTGACTGCCTCATTGGTATATTTTTATCAGTTACCTTCACTGATAGTACTCTTCAAATACAATACAACTCAACAATAAGAACCTTCTCAACCTTAAAGATAGGCATTTTCTAAAAGTCAACGTGGGAAGATTGACCTTCATTGGACGAAGCAATTGAAATGACTATAATAAGGGTATGTGGACAAGGAAGGAGAGAGAGGGGAAGGGGGTGGGTAGATTTTCAGCGGTGCTTTTTTACTCACAATAAAGAAGAGTAACTTCCTACATCTCTTCGAACTCTCGGGAATACTGAACGAATTTTCAGAAGCCTTCAGTGGTAACTGATACAATATTTTTACTTTAAAAAGCTATTATTTTACTACACCACTCCCAACTTTGACTAGTCTGGCGAAAGACACAGTTCGAGGAAACATAACAACCATCGAAACAAGCATTCGAGGGGGAAAAGAAAAAAGCTCAGTGAGCGTAATTGGATTGGAACATTGTGCTTATAAGTTCGTACATTTCTACAACTCTTCCTTTCTATTTAAACAGTTCCAAAATTTTTAATGCAAAGTTTCTACGATGAGAAAAAATTTCAAAAGTGATGATTGGAATTCCTCAGATACATGATGAGAATGAACTTCATTATTTAACCTGTTATTTCGTTCGATTTCACCAGTAACGCGCCAACGACCACTTAAAAGGTCCTTTACAATAATACCCTCAAGTAATGCTTCGCTTGGCCATTTAGCTCGTACAACAATTCGGTAACTGTAATTTAAATATCTCTTACGCTAATTAGTCTTCTCAAGAAACAAACCGGTCTTTCGAAATCGTAATTTACAAATGCAGGTGCATAAAGTTGTCGTTCTGATAGCTTAAGTAGGAACCAAATTGCATATTAAGTATTTTGCCACCTGAATAGGTGTTTAGTTGGCTAGTTGCTGAACATTTCAAGAATAATAAAATCAACAGCGTTTTAGTATAGCTCTCTAACCATTCATGTAAACTACAAACGCGCCGTTACATTTACATTACCATATTGCTTACATTAGTGGATAGTTATATTTCCCGATCAACCATGAGAGTGAAAAGATTCCATCAAGATCCTACTATCTGCTATATACATTGTAAACTTTTACTCTACACAGCAATCCTTCCAACTTTCGCATATTCAACGAAATATTTCCGAAAAAGTGTTCAAAAATTCGGTGATATTTAGTTTTCGTTAAAAAATTAAGGAAAGCAAACCGATATCAAAATTACGTATCAATAAAAAAAAATGTGTGCCATTAGCCGTTCGTTGAGCACTAATTTCAGTCTAATACTAGCATGAAGTGAAAGTGAAAGGGGTTCATATTCACTAACCTCAGTTCAAGATGCCTAGCAATTGCATCTCCGACGTGTGGGTCTTTAACTACCATCGTTGGCGGAATTCGTACTGATGCAAATTCGATCTTATGTAAAACAAGATCCATACATTTAAAACCATCCTGAAATAAAAAAAACATTCAAGGAGTAGCAAATTTTATGCAAAACAATTTCCCTATGTTCAAATTCCCTCATCATACATAATACAGATAATAATTATTCAAAAATTCATATCCTAATGTAATAAATATTATAATCGACCAAAAAATTAGAGCATAAAATGAAAACTTAAATAGAATCTAAATATGCGGATTTTTTGCGAATGAAATCAATAAATTGGAAATGAATATGAAAATAAGAAATGATATGATGTAAATAGTAATATAATAAACGATATAATACCATATTATTTACAATAAGTACTCGAAAAAATACATGGAAGTCGTAAATACATAGAAAGAGGTAGTCAGAAAACGAACGCCTAAATCATTGAAAAGACCAGTGATCATCTGCTAAACGACTGAGAGCAAAACAGCGTGATCGCTATATCAATGCAGCAGCATTCGGCACATTTCTGCACACAACTTATAGACTTATTAAAGGAAGCTTTCCTGGAATTAACAGAACACGTTTGATGAAAATGTTTTATTTTCTGAATCTTTTTTTTTCAACTTCAGGGTTTTAACTTTAGTTCTCAAAACATAGAATCTTCTCATAAACAAGCGAAGATTAAATACCCGTCACTTTTAATTCAGAAAAAAAGCGTTTTGCAAGATTCTAACTCACAAATTTTGATAAAAACGAGTAAATAGGGCATTGAAATAATGGTGAACACTCATAGAAAATTATTTGGATAAGACTGGATGTCACCGTTCCTTAAACTATGAAATATTCGGAAGATAACCTCCTCAAATTTCGAGGAAAAGTTCAGCGAATTGCATTAAAAGCTAAGACCATAACACTAAGAATTTATTTCATTAATACTGAAAAAAATGTGATAGAAGTGAATTCAAACAAAATTTGTCCTGTTGAACTTATTGTCGCGTTAACGCCAAGCGAACATGATCATTCAAGTTTGGTACAGCTAACTCACCGGAAGTATGACTCACTAAAACGAAGCTCTTTATGGGTTACGGCATCGCGAAAGCAATGATGGAAGCTACTCAGCTAAACAAGAGGATGACCAGCAAACGGCTAAAGGACAACGACGCTACGAAACGGCATCTGATTCAAGGCGTCCACTGAATGGAAGAATGTATGGCTGTAGACTATGAATGGACCGTCACAACCATCGAATGATTGAAGAAAGTAAGTCGAGGAACACATGTCGAATCGTGAAGAACTTGCACTTTCTATTTCTGTTGAAGATATCTTAATGTAAGAATCTCCCTTCTCATCTCTATTCACAAGGTGTCTCAAATGTGAAAATATTGCATATACTTCAGTGGCCTATATAAGCTTGTGCTTAACAGTTACTCACTTACTTGCTATTTTAGTGGGACAAGGTGAACAATGTGGGCGTTACGATTGTGCTTTCCTTCTGCGACGACCTTCTATATCAAATCAGGTAATTATGAGGATTTTCCCAAGCAGTCAGTTTAAAAAAGGAACTTGCGGATATACTGATTCTATTAAAGCACAATCATAGTGCTGTAACGTAAGAATCTGAACGATTTGAGAAAAATTTTAAAAAACATGAATGGACGTAAATTTATTGGAAGTTGAAAAATATAACCTTGATAGTTTTATTGGTGTTCTTTGAATTCGTAGTTTTCATTTCGCTATTTACGAAACTGATGAGCTCATTAGCAGGCTTTTCAGCTTCGGTGACGTTTATTTCGACCTCATCAAAACAAGGACAATAATCTTCAGGTATATTCGCCTCATAACAATGACGTATTGTTGGGGTTGGAGCTAGAAGATTATAACCTCGTTGGATGTCCGGTGGGAGTGTATTTCTTGCGTAACTGCCCTGCAATATTATTCAATATTTCCATACATAGAACTATTTCTTTTCTACACTTATCCTCGCCTTGTTTTCTTAGTTATTAGTAGCCAAGCAAACACAATCTATCCTATGCGTGGATCAACGCCACAATTCTGTAAGAAAACTTCATCACTGCACCAAACATATGAAATGAATTCTGTTTGGCTGTATCGGTAAGTTGACAACATTCTCTTGGTAACCGTATAATTACCGCAAAATTAAACGTTTAGTAACGATTATAGGTAATTATTATCAAAGCTTCGAGCGTCATTATGAAAATACCTGAGATCATAGGGACCTCAGAGAATGTCACTGAATACAAAAAAACTCTTGGAATATAAACAAGATAGCACAAATCAAACAAAACAAGTAAACTGTTCCAAAAATTCCGTAGATTGATTGAGGAATTCCTCTTCTAAAAAAACCCGCAACAATATGAGTATACGCTTTGAAGAGAAAGCCAAGTTAGGGGATTCAAGTTGCTTTCCTTTCGTTCCGCTTTGTTTATCAAATCTTCATTTCGATGCTTAGAATATATAATTTTATTTCGTAATTTACAATTCATTAATATCAGCAACTAGTGATCCAGCAAATTCAACGACAGTAACAGAAAAGAATTGCTTTTTTTTCATTAGCAAATTCTGCCGATATTTCAGCAACTTCTCTTCTTTCCTCCTCTTTCTTATTCCACTATTTTGGTTCATTTTTTTCACCTACATATATGATTAATTGCAATGCGCTCTTGCAAGCTGTCTGAGTTTAAGTCCGACACTTGAGTTGCTCAAATAAGAAACTGGAAAAAAATGTTTCGTTATACGTTTCCTTTAGCATTACCGCCAGGAATTCCACCGCCCGGAATTCCAGTCATATTGTGAAATTTGAACCGCATTATATTTTTGTCTAGAGAATTTAGGATTGACTATAATTAACAAATTTAAAATTTAGGATCAATTTAAAGTAACAGCGTTAATACTTACATTAACAATACTGATAAGTGTAGCGTAGAAATCAAATTGAGTAGTCATCTTCATTGAGTTCTCGCGAAGGGCTTTTAATGTGTGCGGATATTTCTTCACAATTTTTTTCGGTAAAAAAATTGATGCGAAAGGTAATCGCGCCTCTAGCCGACCAATAGTCTAAACTGATAATCTCAATTGTCGTTGGATCAACGCATGCAGCAAATATTACTTACAGCAGATAAATCCATAGAGAACCGGGTCAACATGGAGGGGATTTAAGGCACAAGTACTTTCAAAAACCTATCAAGCATAAGTTATTTCGTGGATATCTTTTTACGAACTCGTATTATCTTTTCATGAACTTTTTCGCGTGGGGTATCATTCTGGAGTATTAGACCAAAAAAAGGTAAAAATCACTTACCGTTTCTCTGATGCTATCATATCGATGACCATGATCACTAAATACGATAACTATGGTGTTGTTGAAATTCTTTTCGTTATCGACAAAGAATTTCACATAATCCTCATCGGCAACGTTTATCGCATTCAAGTAGTCATGACTTAAATCCTGTGTCCAATAAAATGCAAATGATCGAATACCATCGTATTTGCTTAGAAATCTTTAAAGAAATTGCACATAAATATTATCAGTGCTGGGTCAATATTTGTTCAATAAAGGCTGCAAGATATAAGCACACAGAGCAGTGTCCCATGCATTCCAATTCAACTCTACTTCAAAGAAACCTCTTGACTGATGATCGTTATAAGGAATGGTATAACTCTGCTGCCTTTCCCCCATTTCCCACTCAGTGGCTGAAATTTCGTCGTAGCAACGGTTTTATCCTCGCTTTCTCATGCAGACATATTTATGAAGTGTGTCTAAATTTTCAACATGAAGTTTTACTACTAAGATTTAAGGATTTAAGTCTTCATAGGAGAAAATTGCAAAAGATATCAATGATATAAACAATAAATATTCTTATAATGGACCTTAAAAAGAGAATATTTGTTAGCACATAACAACGGTTACTAGAAGGCCGATGACAAGAAATAAACGAACTCGTTGATATAGTTCAACTGTAGATCATGAGCTGGAATACGATCGTAACAGTTTGGAGAGCTTCGTCGAAATAACAGATTCCAATACGTTGCAATCCAATAAGGTCTAAACTTAACGCCTAAGTTAAAGCGATAATATGGAGCAATCATGAGGTAAGAGCTCATGAAAACTCAATTGCTATGCATATATGAAGCTGACTTCAAATTTACAGGAAGGAATCTTAGATACTGGTCGCATGGCTTCTTATGATCACACGAAAAATTTTTTTTTAGCAAACTAGGTAACGTTCTTTTCTTGCAGAATTTTTACTTCGAATGCACAATGCAAAAACTACCTTAAATAATGATCAGTTGGTGGATATTTGAAACCTTTTAACCAACCAAGATAATTGAAAGTACCAATATCGGGACGATCCTCTGCGAAAACAGTCACATAACCATTTTGAGAAAAATTATTCCATATAAAAGGCCAATCATCAAAATAAATGTTCCATTCATCCGTTAATTCACCAATAAATTCCTAAAGTCCTTCTGAGATAGTCTCATTTCATTTTGAAAATCGTTTATAAATATCACAGAAATAAACATGAAAATAACAAATGGAAAAAAAGTTGTCAGTGAGAAATTCAATAGTTCTGCACACATTATATATGCCAAAAAATGACAGCATAATGGAACATAGTGCTCCTTTTCTCTAAGTGGAAAAATTGCGGAAAATGTCTTTTTTTTTGAAAAGGCCATTAGGGTGAAACACGCTGAAAGATTTTCCACTCGTGCATGCAGATATCAATTTCAATGCCTTGAACTCCGAATGTTGAAGCCACAGTTTTCGAAAATGAGAGCGACTACACTGGCAAATTTCTTGCTAAGTTGATAGCAGTTGTACTTGAGCAAGTGGTTTTTGGCTTTCGAAAATTAGGATCTAATTGCCTAAAAAAAAAAAGGTCCTGACTCTGGCTCCAGCAGCTCAAATGTGGAACCTGTAGTTATGACAGTCTTCATGGTAAGACGTTATTTGAACAAAATTTTTAACTGTTACCTTCCTACCTTACCTTCGTTGGTGAAGAACGTTTTCCGGTAAGAATAGCACATAAATTCGGAAATGTATTGTCACCGATTTTCACATGACCTCTTAAATCGATGAAACCCATCTTTTGTAGTTGAGCATAAGTCTTCGGTAAAACACGAATGAAATTACTATGCGACATTCCATCGAAACCAAACATTAGCACTGACGGATGATCGATCGATGAAACTAGGAACGCACTGAATTTTTCCAATTAAAATTTTAAAGTGCTTCTATACTGGAAATAAAAGAAGATTCTATAAAAAAAAGATAAGCGTGAAAATATCGAAAATTTTTGCAACTGCGCAGGATACGAAAAAATGTGGAAAATAAAGATTAAAAAACATTAAAAGGGCCTCTTTGAAATACGCCAATAATTTCGTGTAAAAGTGCACTGATGCTGATTTCGATAAAATGTATACAAAACCATTTTCATTTCCTAAAAATATGCGAGAACGAAATGGAAAACAATGAAATAGAAATTTATCATGAATAAAAAACATTAATTCATAATATGCTCTTATTCCTCTTCGACGACTAATATTTAAAATGATGGAAATGATCAGAAAATTACGGATTATTTTATCGCTGAATTATGAAAAGAATTTGTTTTCTATTATGCAAACTATCAGAGTAATGTTACTTACAATGGCCACACTATGGATTCGCCAAAAGTAGATTCAGAGTGGAAATAGGCTGCAAATATAAGAAAGCAAAAATATTTCAATCCTAATAGCTTACCTCTTCGATTTAATTGAAAACTGCTTTTTGATAATTTGATTCCAATGATAACTATAAATTTTAGTTGGTATCAATCCAATATTGTAACATTCTACCTGAAGTTGATTATTATTATTACTGTTACTCGTACGGACACTTACATTGGATCATTACTGCAAATACAGACGTCATTATGCACACAAATATAGACAGCAAACGCACTGATGTATAAACATCAGTGCGCACAGACACACAGATAGAAAATGCAAAGACGCGCAGATTCCGACGTGCGCAGACAGAGATACAGTAACATGCACAGGCACACGCAATCAACATGAATAAAGGTACAGCTCAGAATGCGCAGACATAAGCAGCATGCACATAGATATAAACACAAAAATGAGCAGACATATAGACGGCAACACGCAGAGATATACAAAAAACTGCACACTAAAATCATATATATCATCCTAGGAGTGTAGTAAATCATGTTGGCACCTAAATAAAACCACTTAGTAACAATGAAACATCGGTGTAATGGGCTTAAAAAAATTTGCACAATCTCTGTTTAAATTAGCATTAATAAAAAAGAATCTGAGTCTCTTTGTTGATTACTGAGCGTATGAGAAATTAAAGAGAACAATTCTAGAAGCGACAAAAAATGTGACATGGGAAAAAATATAATTTTGATGACTATATAATGAAGGGAAATATTAGGAAAATAATTTTCAAACGTTACAAATAAAGAAGATGATAGATAGATTTTTGAATGCTCACCTCAACAAATTCTTTTTCAATCTTCGTACCCGTAATAGGATCGACATCGATCCAGTCGTTATATTTTACATGAAAATCAGAAATATTCGTATTGTGCTCAAATGTTCGACAACGACATTTCAACTTTTCACGATATTCATTGAGCACCTATAATTTATTTTTTATTTTTTTAATTTCATTGGCAGTAAAAACATTACAATAACGATGACAATGATGTCAACGAAAACGCGCAAAAGAAACTTTTTTGTAGTCTGTGGTATTGCGTTAGTTTAGAGCATGACGTCCAATTTCTCCGGGGAAATTTACATATTCAAAATCAAACATAATCTCAGGTATATCATAAATGATATTTACTACCAGCGTACAAAAGAATTCTTGTTTGGAACAGGAGTCCTGTCGAGAAAGGTGGACTAATATTTGAATAGACGTTCCAAACTTTGGAGTTAAAAAGAGCTCTTTCATTGATGATTATGCATTTTCCAATGAAAATAACGAACTGAACCGCAATAGACGGGAAACTTCATTATTTAGCAAATGTGATGGAGACGAATGGAGAGCAAAGATCATAAACGAATACAGAGCAAATTGCGACGACCCTCCATAAATATGGGGTTAGTTCATGACAGACTCGCAAGTAACTCACCATTAGAAAACCGTTACGAAGAACTGTGACGTTGCTTTGTAAAGGTTTACATTCAAGTGGTTTGGGTTTCGCGTAATACTTAATAATCGTTTCATCCCAAGGATCCAGCTGCGGAATATTACACGTATTCGACGATGAACCATTCCTTTCTATCAAATACTGCAAATATTTATTTTTCGGATTCCTTTCGAGAATTCTATTGAACGAACGCTTTAAAAAAGCTGTTGTTGCCAGGTTCCTCAAGAAATAGCTGAAATTTCTGTTATTCGCTGATAATTCATACAGATCTGAGTGACAAAAAGCTTTAAAAAAACACCGAATCAGAGAAGAAGTTTGAATGGAACAATAAACAGATCTGAAGCATAAGTTACTACATTCTCAAATGGTATGGCTAAATTGGAATATAACGGAAGTCATTTAGGAGAAATTATTTATGAACTAAAAAGTTGAGCATGAATGAATTGCAGTGAGAAAATTCTTTAAAAAAGAAGCAGTTTTATTTTCACTATTCATTTCGCAAAATTCATCGAACTGCTTTAGGAAACTTAAACATCTATGATCAAAAAGAATTATCTGCTCAACTTTCAAATCAATGAATTTCTAAATCTTCGTAAAATGTCAACCAGAAATTCCACCACGATTAATTGATAATTACCTCTCGGTAATGAGGAAATTATTGATTTCGATGAAACTGATAATAGATAATATTTTCATGAGAAAATCATTAAAAATTCGAGAAAATTTTAAACATGCAAAATTACATTTCAAGCAAACTATCGTAAGAAATTCTGATCTATTTGTTTTTAAATCCTTTTTTTGTTCATCAAGATCAAGACTTACTTTATAGTGCAGAAATTCTATGGGCAAATTTTCGTCGACAAACAAATTACGCCCATAATAAATCCCACAGGCAAATAATGAGATTAATACAAGAAAAATAAAGCGCCGTTTATCAGTAAGACTTTTTGATAACGTGCCAATGATTAACTTAAGCAATTTCCTTCGTACCATTGCGATACCACCTCAGATATAACATCCACTGAAACAGGTCTGAATGAACACCTCGAAACCTTGAAATACAACTGAAGCGAAATATTAACTCCTAAAACGTATACACAGAACTTTAAGCACAACGCACAAATAAAACTTAAACGAGATAAAAATTTGAATTTCATGCATGTTTACTTAATTAGCGCATAATTAATTGTTCTCGAGTTAGTGAGTAGGCGTACACCCATAACGAATAGGTGGCTGTGCAGTGCATTAATGTTGCGAATAAGTTCACCTTGTTCTTGCAGTTGAATGTAACGCTAAAGCAAAAGAATGCCCAACATCGAATGCAAGTTCACTACGTATTTCCCCTCTTATATTTTCGCATATTTATTGCAATTAACTAACTAATCAACAGTTGTAAAAATTATTTTAGCACATATTGTGCTAAATATATGATCTAGAGTCGTGAAATTTTAAGCAATAAAAATTAAAGTTCGAAAAAAAAATGGTACAAAAACATCACCGAAACATTGCTTCTACCCAGGGTTCATTATTATTATTTGCACATTTCCAGAACTTAGGAAATCTTCCACTTATTCGAAGAGAAATTTTGAAGGCTTTCGAGATTTCTTTAATAATATCTTAACAAAAGCTGTTAAATTTAGTAAACTGCAATCAACCGAGTAAAGCAATAAATAGTGTCCATATGGTTCGGATAATACTGAAGAAAAAGTATGACGCATAAAATAAGAAAAAAATTTCAATAAAAAATTCCAAGCGAAGCAATTATTATAATAATTTTTTATACTACATGAATTAAAATGCGAAAGAACGAACCTCAACACATTATTACGCGAGCAACAACGACCATTCTCGAAGAACTGTAAAATATGAATGAGGCAGAAAATATTAAATTTCAAAAAGGGATATTGAAAAATGCATAATTTATTCAAATGCAAAAATGCAATTTATACAAAAATGCAAAAATTAACAATAAAGGTCTTTGTACCATCACATGTAAATGACGTTGCGTAAACGCAAGGCAAGCGTGATCTTTGGGGTTTGGTGCAGGTGACTCGCCTGAGGCGTGAACTCACTGCAGAAGAAACAATGCTCTTTGTGTGTCACAATATCGCGGAAGTCAGTCAATATGGTAGTTATTCGGCTAAACAAAGACGCAAGCAACGAAAGGGCACCAAGGATCCAAAGCAACCGATGTTGAAATAAAATAATATTGCAGTCTCTATTTGTGCCACGGCATTGCGAAAGTAATATGGCAGCTACTCAGCTAAATAAATAAACGCGCAGCGAAGGGGCACTAAGGATCCAAAGTGAAAGATGTCGAAATAACGTAATTCTGCACTTTATATGACACGTGCGTGTGCTCCGATGGCCTATCTAAGCATGTGCGAAAGAGCATATTTGGCTGTTTCATTGATCGTTGCGCTGGTTGTTGGTTGGTTGTGTGCGACGAGGTGAATTGTGGTGCTCGTATCGTATTTTCCGAATAACCTTCTTGTGAATTTCATATGTAGACGACGAATTTTTTTTTCTATTTTCTATTTCGTTAGAGTGATGCCGCGAACAGATTAAATTTCATACTGAAATTTTCACCAACTAGAAATTGCAAGAAATTTTCAAAAAGCAATAGATAAAAACACCCACAATATATTTCTAGACATTTATACCTGAAACCTTATACCACTGTGGGGTTCATTGAGACAAATGTATAAAACGTATTCGATGGCTGAAAGGCACTGAAAGAACTTCACAAAAATATCATAAAATGCGTTTTAAAATTCCATAAAATATGAGTAGAACAACTATCAAAACAAATTCAGGCGTTCGATCTCTGATATAGGTTGAATAACTTTGTTTTCGTCCTTCATATCTGTTGACTCTCTGTTCCCAAATGAAAAAAAAGGAAAAACGAAACCCCACTTGGGAATTTTAGAGCAATTTGAACGTAGCGATCTAATTACGATTCAAAGGCCTAATTCAGAAATTGATAAATCAAATATTTTTAGGAGTCATAATCGGAAAGTCTAATTTAGGACCTTAAAAATCCAAAATAAAGAAATTATGGAAATGTTTCCAAAAACACAATTCCTTTTTTATAAAAGGCATTGCTAGCATGCATTCAAGTTGAAGACAGCGATTATTCACGGCTCATATAGAAGTCATAAAAATATTCATGACAACTAAATTATTTAAATTGTCATATGCATTTTCCGAAGTTTTGAGTGGCCAGTACGGCATATATGCGCTTTTTGTTAGTATATCACTACCTTCATATTATTGGGTTTACCTAAAGAACATTTTTTTAATAAAATAGAATACTACGATTTCAGAGATTATTCTAAACGAATTAGCTGAAATTTATGATGGTTAATGATATTTAATAAAAATGACACTTGATAAATACGACACTAATTTATTAACATTTAGTCTATATTTTGTATATGTTTATGTATATAAAATATAACATTCAATAAGCAGGAAATAACTAAAGGTATCATAAAGTTAGTGAATGAAGTAATTAGTGAATTAAGAATAAGGTGACTAATTAGATGTAAATCCATTCTAAAGTTCGCGGTCCCAATTTTCTAAGCGATCCTATTACATAATAAAAAGGTAATATACTTATCGTGCAACATGAATCAGTAAATATGAAGTTCTCAACTAAGTAGTACCACTGGTGTATTATCAATGACAATTCTCCACAACGTAGGCACAAAAGGTGAACGTAGCTGTGTTAGAAGACTTTTGCGAAAATTTCCACATTTTATTTTGTTTCGTCATCATTCAGGATGCTCGTATTCCTGAAAATTTTCCATTAACTAAGAAAATATTTTTTGCAAAATGCGCATTCATCGATCGCATAGATCTTTCTTTATTTGAGGAGAAAAAATTAAAAATGACTTTAAAAAACATGGCGATAGTAAACTCTAAAATGAGGGATTACTATTTTGAATATGGGATACAATAGTACAATTTCTATCGCATATTGGAATGACGAACAATGAATGAGACGTGCTGCCATATCTGAAACGCCCAACTTTATCATTGGGAATGGCGACGGGTAATGAAGCGCTTGTTATTTGTTGACAGAAAGCTTCAACGATAGAAGACAATCGTGATGAAGACTGATTTGTCATCGCTTTTATCTGTTTTCGAATTAATCATAGGGCAGTATTTTCCTGACTGAAAGAATACTCGTTTTTCAGCACTACTCTGCAAATATTTGTGAAAACTGATTGCCTAGCAGATTTTGTGAGCAACCTTCAATGATAGCATTGATCAAATAATTCGTCTGTTGCAAACTCTCCAAATACAATATAACTCGACTATAAGAACCTCTTTAACGTTAAAGATAGACATTTTCTAAAAGTCAAAGCTGGAAGATTGAGCTTCATTGGACGAAACAATTGAAATGACTGTAATAAAGGTGTGTGGACAGGGAAGGAGAGAGAGGGGAAGCGGGTGGGTAGATTTTCAACAGTGCTTTTTTACTCACAATAGAGAAGAGTAACTTCCTACATCTCTTCGAACTCTCGGGAATACTGAACGAATTTTCAGAAGCCTTCAGTGGTAATTGATACAATATTTTTACCTTAAAAAGCTATTATTTTACTGCACCACTCCCAATTTTGATTAGTCCGGCGAAAGACAGAGTTCGAGGAAACATAACAACCATCGAAACACGCATTCGAGGGAAAAAAAGAAAAAATCTCAGTGAGCGTAATTGGATTCGAACATTGTGCTTATAAATTCGTACATTTCGGCAACACTTTCATCGTATTTGAGCGGTTCCAAAAATTTGTAACGCAAATTTTCTATGGAAAGAAAAGAAAATTTAAAAAGTTGGATTTGAATTGCTCAGATATATAATCAGAATGAACTTCATTATTTAACCTGTTATTTGCTTTGATTTCATCAGTGGCATGCCAGCGATCATTTAAAAAGCCCCTCCACAACACTTCCCTCGAGTAATGCTTCGCTTGACCATTTAACTCCTGCACAAAAGCTGTAATTTTAATCTTCCTTACTATGGATAGTCTGCTTTTTCAAAAACAAATTGATCTTTGGAACTCATTATTTACAAATGTATCTATATAAAGTTGTCGATCTGATCACCGAGCCACTCAGTGGACATTGGGTTCCTCACCAGACAACTGTGTTCACAGTTGACAAATTTCGAATTTTTTGAATCCGTTCCTCGGCCTACTCTCATAGGCGAGTTCGTTGGACAGTTGGATCGGTGTGGTGTAGGTGGTGAAATGTGTGCTGAAAATTTTGAGCGATCATTCACACTCTCATGATTTCTCTCCACCTTGCGCATTCTCTACAAGTTTGATATGTGGTGAGTGCATCTAATAGTGAGTTGTAGGGGGAAGCGAAGTCCCCCACTTCCTTTTTGTTAGAGATGCTAGAGGGATTTGTGTGGAGGTGTGGCAGCAGCTGTAGGAGAACTGAAGCTGGGGATCGAAGGGCCGGCAACCACCTGCGGAGGATACAAAGGAGCTAGAGCCTCCCCCTCCCCTCCCCGACCGTGGCACTAGTATCGAAATGAAATCAAGACAAACTATAGAGGTTCGCATCCTCATCTCTACCCTCATATGTTTATATATTCAGTATATATGACATTTATTAAGGAGAAAATAACTGAAAGTATTAGAGAACTAGTGTATAAATTAATAGGTTAATGAAGAATAAGGTGACTAAATGAATGCAAGTCCGTTCCGAAGTTCGCGTTCCTAATTTTCTAAGCCATTCCACTGTATAATTAAGATGTAATATATTTATCATGCATAAACTGGAACCAGTAAATATGGACTTCTCAGCTAACTAGTACCATTGTTGTATCAATGACAGTTGTCTGGAATAAAGGCGAGAAGGTGAACATGGCTATATTAGAAGACTTTTGCGAAAACTTCCATATTATTATTTTGCTTCCGCATAATTAATCTTCATTCACAGCATTCATATTCTTGGAAATTTCAACGATTTCTTCGTATTATTTAGAAAACAATAAAGTATTAACGTGGCAAATCTTTCGTTTAATTTTTCAGACCTATAAGGTAAAAAACAAAAAAAGTAAATGATGCACGAAGCTCGCAAAAAAATGACAATGAGGTTGATATATTCAAATATAAACGTGATTGTTTTTTGGGCAATATTCCAATTTACTCAAAATTATTCATAGTGGAAAAGGGAGACAAAAAGAAAGATTGGAAAAAGAGGAAAAACAAGCGCACAGTCGATAGCAATATACGCAAGAGTGATAGCACATTGCGTCTAACAAAATGCAGTTGAAATCATCGATAGCATTACACCGAAGAAATGCGATAATTTTCGATGTACACCCGCCTACAACAAATATCTCCTTCATTCTGCGACCTAGTGCATCCAGTTTTCAGGTAAAATCTTTTTTGTTTTAGTATACCTAATTTACCAAACATTTACTAGTAATCTTGTGACATGTATGATAAGTATCTGATATTAAATAATCACATAATGAAGTAATCAATGAATCAAATACTGGATTATTGAATTACTCAAGTAATCCGGCATCAATTCCCTCATTTCTGAGATGATTGAACGACATAACACGCTAAAAATAAACAAATCACAAAGAATAGCAGTGTAATAGTATTTGTGAAAAATATGTATTTAAGTCATGATTAGTCAGTTTTATTGTTATACTTTCATCATCGAGATCAGATATTTCGTTTATTATTGACAGCTGTTGTAGTAGAAAACAAATATAAGAACAGTTTGTGCATATTGGATCGATATCTGCATTCGTTGAACACACAACAAAAAGAAACTGCTGTCTGTAAGTGAAACGACTAAATTGACGAAGAGAAATAGTGCGTTTTCTATGCACAGCGGACAGCAAAATTTTCTACTTGTTCCGCGATTCATTAGTGCTGTTTGGCAGAGGAGGTTCGTTTTTATGTGCATACGAACAAAAAAAATGTGTGTGAAAAATAAGTTTAAAAAATGGGAATAAATTTTTCAAATGGACTAATAATCAATCACCTACCTCTTGCTTTGGATTCTTTGATTGGATATGCGCAAAAAAAAGATACTGATGAACACCTAACATAAAGAGTAACCGTCTGCTTCAAGTTTATATATATACGTAAAGTTTTAGTTATACTCATGATTTACCTATTTCGATGCCACACAAAATGGAGAACTAAATGAAGATGTGAGAATGAACCATAAAGAGAGTTCATTACTAAAGGCGTTTACTGGTAGAAAGCAGGTGAAATTTTTCTATTTAACTTCGAGTTTTTATATGATATAGTAAATAAAAAGAAAGAATGAAGTAATTGAGAGAATTTAAAAAATCACTAATTCTTTAGAAAGATTCTAATGTGAATAATTTCGCAAGTTCAGCTTTGAAATATTTACATAAATAGAAATTTTATAAGATTCTTTTTGTAGTTATTGCTATGATATTTATGCACGGCAATTAGGAAAATCCAATAAATGTGAATCATCGAGGTGTGAAAACGTGAAAGTACAAATAATCGTCTCAAACGACGCCAGCAAAAAACCGCCGATCGAAGCGGTCGAACTGCGATCATCAAATTCGCTCAGATTATCGTTGAATCACTTTACTGTTTCTAATTTATATGAAAATATGTTTTGTTCTCTAAATAATCGCTTTCAAAAAAGACGAAAACTTTCTGGTGGAAAATAAATAAATATGAAAATTTATTGAAAATGAAGTAAGCATTTTAGATGCTTCCTTAAAGAAATGGGCAAATTCAATATTCTTCATCAGACCCACTGTCACTGAGTTCTCCTCGAAATAGTGGAAAGAAAATGTGCAGCGGAGATCGTCAATTTTCGCAGGCGATGCAGTGGAAATAGTTATACGAAGACTACTGATGGAATATATTTATTTTTCGTTTTTGTTATTTTTACGCTTATTCAACTAACAAAGCGATCGATTCGAAGGAAGACTACGGAAAATTTTTAAAAGGAGGGGGGAAGGGAGGAGGAAGGTAACATATGAGCACGAGCGCAAGGAAACTCGATAAACCAAAACAAACACCTATCTCAAATCGTGCTCATACAGATGTGAAACCAGATCTAAAGTTTTGATGATGACGAGGAAAGGAGTTAAGGTGACCTACAATTGTCTCATTCCTGGGGAAATCTCAAAGGGGCAATAGAGAAACGAAACTATTCCATTGCAAACATACAAACTTATAAAACATTTCCTCCATCGAATAGAACACGGGTAGGGAGAGGGACAGTTGAAGAGTGAGGTGACTGAAAATAATGCCATGATTTTTGACGCGATAGCATCTCTTCGTGGCTAACGAATGAGAAAGCTAGAAAATTTTTCTCTGCATCTAAAAGAGCATCTGATGCCAATACTGCTTCATCCGTCCTGTTTGACTTATGATTCATTGAATAGTAAATTATCGAGTAGTATATCTAATGGAACGTTATAAGTGGACGGCTTAATTCTTACTTTAAAATTATACTTTCTAGGCTCAGGAAGCGATCGTTGGGCGATCTGTTGTATAGATGAGGAAAAGGTATGAATCAATTCGTTCCACTAATCCTTTGAGATTTGCATGTTTATTGAAATTATGAAATCGTTTTTTTTTTAGGTTTGGCGTCAATGCATTTTGTGCTGGTAACAATGTGCACAATTGCTCATTTTTTAAAAGAAAACCAAATCGGTCATGTCTTATAGGAAACTTCAGAATCGCCCACACATTGAAAATGTGCGACTTACAGCAACTTCAGCACACTTATCTTCATAGTTTATACCTGATGGTTTACTTTGTACATGACGGTTGCTTCACACGTATGCCTAATGATGACGTTCTGTATCGCTTCCCATTGCTGTTCACTCATTGTCTTATGTTATTACTATATTATGCTTACTTATACTAGATGATGAAGTAACAACGACTTAACAGCATTTATCATAATGAAACCCGTATCAAACCCATAGCAGGTGCGCTTCACCGATCATTTCATGCTGCGGTAAGACCGCTGCTGAACCGCGGAAATGTTAGAAGGGCATCAGATAATCGAAAAAAAAGTATCGGAAACAGTATATTGCAATAATCTTATTTTTTCTTTTATTAAATTCGACAAAGTAGTATTAGTGATGGTTGTTCACGAAGCTAAGGATGCATTAGCTGCATCGCCTATTCATTTATTTGTAAGTCTTCATGAAGTCCGCGTGGAATGGCTTGAATCGATCGAGCATCTCTTTCATCAGATCAGTTTGTGGCAAAATTGTCGTCCTACAAACAAAGGATATTTATAATTTCCCATAGGTAAATTCAAGGTGGGAAAATTTCACCCATTAAACAAAAAATTTCCATCCAACAATTTCCATAAAAATGTATCGAAGATCGAAGCAAATACATCTATGATGAACTTGTTCTACCGATCATTCTCATATCTGCACCGATGTGATGTGAGAAAAGATCTAAATCTGAAAGCTTCGGAAGTTCTAAAAGTAACGGTGTAGAATAAACACCTGAAACTTTTGAGTAATAAAAACTTCAGTGGCATAGGATTTTCTATCTTTTCTTTTCAAAAATAATTTCGTATTTTATAAAAGTCCAACGTATAGTTTTGAGTATGAAATTGTATTTTCAATACTAAATAAAAATATCGCTATATTTTTCCGACATCATATGACGCGATGCTGGTTATGGCATAAAATTCTGAAAAAACCACCGAACAAACATCGGAACAACAGTCCGAAACAAAGATCGGCCACTAATTTTAACACTGTGATTCACAAAAAAACGTAAGTAACCAATGAAATAGTAACACAGTAATAGTGTGAGTGCTACTCCATCGTTGTTTAATGAGCAGTTTATACCAATAAACTGTGAAAAATTTATTCACCTGAAATGATAGGTGCCTTCTTGTTGTCCAAATCCACTACCAGGTACAGTGCAAATACCGGTCGCCTCGATCATTTTCATACCGTAGAGAAAATCGGGTGCAACATTTTGTTTTTTCGCTTCCTCGATCGCTTTCTCTGGCAGATTGATCTTAGGAAATGCGTACATTGCACCTTGCACAGGATTACATTCGATTCCTTCCAATGCACCGTATGCCTCTTTCACCAACCTTGCTCTTTCCTTCAGCGATTTCAGAATACCTGTCTTTTCCTGAAATATCGTTCAACACCGTAGCATTCTTTTGAGAATTTATGTCTCTGAAAAGAGTGTATTTTTTGATAAAATGCATGAATATATTTGAAAGAATAAATATTTGTAATGGGTCGAAAAAATTTGCACAAATTCATTCTATACTCGGGTGGTTCTGCATGTATTCAGTTGCGTTCTTCGAAAAAAAGAGATTTCATTTCTGCGCATACCTTGTACCATAGCTCATATGAGGGTTCACCAGGCTTTGGCGGATTTACGGCACAATCCAGAGCAGCCTAAAATACTGACCATAAATTAGATCTTTCAAGGGAAATATACATATTCCAGAAATCAAATTTTAACGAAGAAACGTTAATTCCCGATATTCTTCTAGAATGAAGGAAATCCGGTCGATTCTATAAAGCTTTTCCAATTCTGTACTGTTTTTGCCAGCTTGGTCTAAATTAATTTCGGCTAGGTGGGAAGAGGAATTTCACAAAAATTTAGGTGCTACTACCAGCTTCATATATCTGAGATATTTTCAAAGTGCAACTCTTTGTTGCTCTTTTACTGCATAGCCTTCTGCATTACCAGTATGCAATGCCTTCCTTCCCTCGCTTCCCTTAAGCAGAAGCTCTGAATATTTCTAATATTTTTTGAAGAAACTCCCACCATCGTCTGAAATTCTCCTGAAGCTGAAACATTTTACAGGTTGTCGAAGTTCAAGAACTTCAAACAAACTAATGCCGTCATTTAGAGAATAATTAAGAAAGAAAGAGCAAATTTCATTTCCTACTTCAGCATACGACTAAATATAAAACATGCTATGGAAAAGCATTAATTTAAACACATATGTCAAATAAACAAACTAATGTAAGAATAAACTTTTAGCAAAAAATAAACCTAGTAATAAATAAACCTGGCCAAGAGCAGATGAGCATAGTTTGGCGGAAATCATTTTCATGAACATCTTAAAGACATCCTGATCGATGTTCATAAACTCTATGTAACCTGCACGTAAACCGCATTCGCCCATATATCCTTTCGAGACAGAATAGAAAGACACCAATTCTTGACTGCAATGATATGAATCCCGTGTATGAAAATTATGAAAAAATTTCAAATGAAACTGCTATCAGTTTACGTTTCTTTCGTACCTCCTTTCATAAGCAGTAGTTGTATTAAGATTGAATTAGTTTTCTTCATCCATAAACGAATAGTCAAATAATACATGTTATCAGAATTTAAAATGAATGCTTTTACATAGAAAAATGAAAAATGACTATCAGAAGCCTAAAACATAAAGATAGCATTAATAAATATATGTTAGATGAAATGTTAACAGGGCAGGTTTTAGATATGAATGAAATAGATATGCAAATGAAGGGTGAACACGCGTCAGCCTTCATCCGTTGACGTATACACCGAAGTTATGCTCGAGCCATCGTCACAACGAAGCGCATAACCCCGTTAGTTGAGGAAAATAAAACAGTCTCTATAAGCACGTGCTGTGAACAGGATGAAGATGCGAGGTGGCAAAGAAATGCGCAGATGCAACGTTAGTTATGATGGCGTAATGAATAAGAAGATCTTAAATATTGGGCCTACCTCGTAGTAATGAAAACGCACAGGAAAGTTTCCACCAGAAATTTTTCGGTTCAAAATACTAGGTACTACAAGCGGAGAACATTGTAAGACGATATGCATAATTACTCAAGTGAAGGATTATAGCCTAAAAGCATTAATTAAAGACAGTCCTACAGCCAAGTACTTAGAAATGCAGATAGCCTTAATCGTTCTAGTCTCCACTATTTTAATATTCATAAATATTCGAATTAGAGATGTTCATAGAAATCATAAAATTTCAATGCTTATATTTTCAGTGTCGAAGTAAATGACTCTACTCTATTAAAATTTGAAACTGTTCAGCTAGTTTTAGATTGAGCTAATTGTTCTGCTCGATTTGTTGAGCGACGAAGAACATTGAGCCAATTTATTTCGAGGAGCAATTAGCTTTCGGTCAAACTTGTGCTGTGGAACTAAAGATTCGGAGTACCTGAGTGTTTCGAAATAAAAAAAAATTACTTTATAGTGTTTAATAGAAATTTGAAGTCGAAAAGAAATGAATAATGACGCACTCTTTATATTCGTCACCCATATCGTGCAAAACCTTCTTGAAGCTGTAGAATTTAGAACTTTCGTCGAAGATGTTATCCTGATATACCTGCAGTGGCAATTAACGCTGCTTCAGTTGAAGATTTCTTAATGTGCATTGGCCCAAAAAAGCCCATCTCTCTGCGAACGTTGAGCATGTCTCATGAATGAACTACTCTGCCGTCTACTGATATAAATGATGAAACTCTTCAAAAAAAATGTTAACAACACTTATATCAATTAACAGGTGCATCAGCATCAGTTTTTTGACAGCTAGACTTCATGTCGAACAAACAGGCAACTTGGGAACTTAAGGATAGAGAACGTTCGATTTGTGCTGGTAAAAATCATTAAACCTGGCGTTACTTCAATTTATCTGCTGATTTGTGCCATAGATTGTATATTGGATGATTATTTTATTGCCCATAATTGTCTGTTTCGAACGAACACCACCAGTACAAAAGTGAAACTTCAGTTACTACTTCATCCATTCATCAAATGATTCATATAAACAAAACAATTTTGGTAAAATATCGAAGAAGGAACAAATTGTAATCGAAAATTTAAAAATAAGTTTTTAAATATTTACCTCATCAGCAAGAATTACAAGGTTATTCTTACGAGCGAATCGAATGATCTCCTCAATATTTTTTTTTGTTAGCACTTGACCTGAACTATTATTGACCTTCAGTAGTACACATAGTGCTTATATTGCATAAGAATAACAACGTTATTTTCAAAACATCCTCAGCAATATTGAATTATCTCTAAGGCAAGCATGTCAATATAGTTAGCAACTTAATCGCTAATAAATATGAGCAAAAACTGTTGAAATTCCAAAGAGCTGAGGATTAACTTAATTATATACTTAAATAGGATGAAGTATATTCCCTGTGAGGAATTCATACAGTTTTAGAAAAACTGCTTTTCGTTGGAAGGATTTCCATACAAATAAAAGAAGTGTTTATAGTAACCAAGTGTATACTGTGACTAAGCTGATAATGTTTAAGCTTATATTAAAAAGCTTATGAAATTAACAAAGATCGTATTTATATGCAACAATTCAAGTGAAGTTTTGAAAAGCACCAACCAGCAGGATTGCCCGGATTGATAACGCAAATCGCTCGTGTATCGTATTTGCCCTTCGCTTCGTTCAATGCACGTTCACATTCCCCGATATTCAAGGCCCACATATTATCTTCATCGAGATAATATCGAACCTAGAGGAATATTGGAACGTTAATTGAAACCAATCGACATCGAATTAAACTAATTCTTACAAATTTTTTCCTTGAAATTCAGGGAGAAAATAGATTTGAAGTGCATAAATTCCGAAATTCACATCTACTGCCTAGGATTCAAAAGTGGTAACCATGGCGACCTATTCAGAGCAGTTACTAATTATGACTGAGGTAATTGACAAGCGCGCTTTTCAACAAATTATGCTTTAATCTAAAGTTGTTTGTTTAAAGTGAAATATCGGTATAATCCAATTAGTCCTTACTAAGAAAATATTGTAACAGGTATTTCGATGTTCTTTTCTTTGCACTAATATGGAAACGTCAAATAATCTTCTATAGTTTACCGAATATTACCTGTCCTAGACCAAATTCGTCCAAGGTCGCGGAATAGAGGGGATACTGTGGAATTGGAATCATAATGCCAACTTTACGACTGCTCTCTGTATTGACGAACAGTTTCAAAACATTCTGAAACGAAATACAAAATGAAACTTTTTCACAAGTTTCTAAACTTTTTAAGAACTTGAAAATAATTTAGCAAAATTCTAAGTTTTCCTATTTCGTATACTTTATAATTCATACCCCCTCCTCCGCCTAACTCAGGCACATATCAAAGATAGCTCACTTGCAAAAGGTGCAAAATCTTCATTGCTTTAGACAGCTGATATGAAAGCATTTAACAAATTCTTCAGAGATTTAAAAAGCGCAGTTTGGAAAATGCGAATTAACCAATCCCATCAATAATATCATAATTCGATTTTAAAACAAGTTCTTTATTTCCCTCATCGCCTCTTCACATTTAACATTATTTACATTACTTCAACACTATAACATTTACACTTTGCAGCGTCCTAACATTTTAACGTGATACATTATCACTACAAAATTCACATAACGTCTAAAACGCTACATATCATTATTTTCAGCTACTTTCAGATGTACTTACTCTGATTCCCTCGGTAGTGCCAGCTGAGAGGACGATATTTTCATAGTCAGTTGGGATACCATCCCTGCGAGTAATATATTCAGCGCAATGCTTGCGAATACATTCAATGCCAGCGCTTGGTCTAGAAACCGTACAATGAATTACCCATACCTTCATTGCTTTTAAGCTCTCATAGTTTGAAGACATCATAAAGAAAAACCGGAGCATTATCGATGAATGAAGTGGAATGGTTGTAGAAGTATCGAAAAGCAATCGGACACCTAAAACCGTCATTAAAAATTTATGTATCTATTGAAGTGAATAAGGGTAAAGTATTTAAGCTAGTATCGAAGCTTAGAATTTATTTATTCATTGGCCTATTTGTGAAACGATGTGCTTACGTGTATGCACCAACGCTATGCCCACCACAATCGTGAAGGATCGCCTCTGCATGCTTCCTTACATCACTAGGGATGGCCATTGATTGCAGAAGAGGTGGATACGCGCAACACGCCACTACCTGAAATTTTTAGCTAGGAAATGACTTATGCATATAATCAGTAATCATGATTTAGTTCCAGAGGTCGTGATCATTGGCGGGATCACCTTCTATACAGGAACGTTCTACTTGTGGTTTTGTGGCCTGACCTTTTCATCTATTAATATGGTGGAAAGTGTATGTTTCACAGTGAAAAAGAATATGAGGTTTTTTTTCTATATTGTGAAATTTCGTACAGTGAATTGAAAATTGCAAGAAACATCTGAAAAATAGTGTGAAAAAGAGAACAGAGATTACTCACGATGTAGTGGAAATGAACATATATTAAAAATTTATAAAAAATAGTAAACAGTTTCTAGCGAAACATCTTCAGGATGTTGTTTGGTGATAAAGAAATTACTTCAGGTAATTTTTTTTTCAAAAAGATAGGCCGGTTGGATCTTTGAGAGACTTACGATTCCGAATATGACTAAAGCTTGGAGTAAAAAGGAAAACTCTTGGAGCCTTTCAAATCTGCTCGGAGTTATATGTTTGTGAAGACTGCACACCTGTCGGATGAAGGTAATTGGCTTCTGACCCATATCATGAGCGTCGCCGATGTTCGCTTTTACAACGCTATTGAACGGCTTCTTCGCACCCTAAACACGAGAAAATTCTGAAACTATTAGTGTCGCAAATGAGAAAAAGGATAAAATGATGAGCGTGCAATATTAAGGATCTGTTGTGAATCAAATATCCGGAAAACAACATTACATAGCAGCAAAGATGGGCAATTTCAGGCTGAATGAATTTAGAAATTATCATAAAGTTGTAATTTTTCGTTCAAAATATTTTGGAATTTCAATGCACTTTTTTTGCGCAGTTCTTACAGCGAAAAATATTTCTTATCGTTGTTTTCATTCGAATAATAATTCACATGTTTGTTCTTCGATTTCTTGGAAAAGTTTACGTTATCTTTGCTTATCACTTACATCGTTTATGTTTACGAATATATTTTGTTTAAATTATGGAAACGACGAAAAGTTTTCACAGAATGAACATGAATGTCCGCGTTTCTGGAGATGCAGCTAGTTCCATCTTTATTAATAAGTAACACTCCGAATGTTATATTTAAACTGCTTTATCAAGTAAGAGAATGTTAAGGCGACGGTGCAGTCTCGTTTTTTGGAGATTCGACAAAAACAATAACTTCAGATATCGTACAAGTTGTGAAAAATTCTTTTCGAGAGAATCTACAAGAATAAACTCGCGGCGAGCAAGAACTTAGTTAAAGCTATCATTGGCAGCAGGAACCTCCTGTAGATAGAAAACCTAGTGCGATATATATTTTCGTGAGTACAAAAGCTATACTAGCAGATGTGTGATTTGCAAGCGTAATCGAAGGTATTCAAGTTACCTTTTCCAGGTCTTTCTCGATCTCTGCCCCTCGGATAACGATGGGTCCACGAACCGCGAACTCCATACATTTAACATTTGGATTTATCGTCTCCATTGTTAAACCTTTCTTGGCACCTGCTAAAGTGGCGCCAGTCGAAAGGCAGCGACCAGATTTGCGTAGCAGTTGGAAGGCAGTAGCCGGCACTCTCATTGCTTCGGACCTGAATCCACATAAATTTGAAATCCAGGTGCTTTTCATTTTTGCGTAAGTTGCATATAATTGAAAACAGCTATACACCATAGTCATATATGTCTAGTATATAGCATAAATGTATTTTGTACTTTTTATTAACGCGCTAAATGCGTAGCACAGTTATCTGTGAATGGATAAACTCAAACTATAACCTTAAGGACAATCTCAGAGTCTGAAATGATTGCTAACAAGAGCAGATAGCAGCAGTCCCCCTGTCCCAACTTTCACGATGTGATCGACCTCTCTTTTCGATTTTCGCTAGCGTCCACCCATTGTGAAGTATCTCCGTTCATAATTTTCCCTTATAATCAGCAGCACTTTAAAAAAATTTCTTCGCCAGATTTTTAAATTTGACAGCATTTGCAACCAATTTTGAAATTTTGTGAGCAAGAATTTGCAAATCCGCTATAAATTTTCATTTTTTAACTTTTGTTGAATAATTCAACAATAGATGAGGCATAATTAAGCTCAGAACTGATTTAATTGATTTCATAACTATTTCATCCGTTTCATTACTCAAAAGGCGTTAATGTAATGCGAAGGGAATTCCAATTATCGAAATATTTGTTAAATTAAGATAATAAATATTAAAATTTAGGAGAAAATCTTTGGTCATTTCTATTGCATTAGCGACCAAGAAAGAAAGACTGCTGAACATCAGTACTTCATAAGCATTATATTTATATCAGTACTTCAAATATAAAACATTGAAAATAAATCCATTATTCCTTGGGAACATTATTTTCTCTCCACACTGGTGCATGTTGAAAAGTGCTGAGAATCACTGAAAGATCTCAACATATATTATAATGATGATGAATTGATTTTTTTAGGACTGTGAGGGAAGGGGAGGGAAGACATGGTATTTTGGTATTTTTGAATATTAACCTATTAAGGCTCATTGGAAAGTTTGCTACTCCACTTCGAATGTTACAATAAAATCTTCTGATGTGCAAAATTTTTGTCATTTCCAAGTGAACCGAATACATATGAAAATTGACGCTATTTGGTTGGTTCGATAACGCTCATTCGGAAAGTTTAACAGATCATTCGGAAAGTTTAACAGGGAGGGTGGTTTCACTATAACATACATAATAAATATCAAATGAAAGGATATATGGATGCGCTTTCACGATGGAAGCTGAGGAGAAGAGAAAAGGGGTGGCGAGGTTGAGATGACGAAGAGAAATAAATGGGAATCAACTGATGAATAAAAGAAATGATTATTCAGAAGCACGTAAAATTTTCTGATAGCATTGGCTGACGAAACAGACCATCTTGTCTGACAGCAAATTGATAACAATGGCAAAGCTTTACTGTTTTTGGTGTTATTCTTAAACAACGTTCCGATACCATGTGTCCTTTTCGTTGCGACACACAAAATACTTTATGATCATGTAAAACTGCACTGAGGTCAACGATGATAATTCGATAAAATTTGCATTCGTTGTTAATTTGGTTTTAGATATTGCCCATTCAAAATATTGGAATCTAATAAATATTCAAATACTGGAGGAATTACTTCCTGCAATTTTAAATTCGACTTTATTGGGCATGATTGACTTCATTGGAAAGTTAACATTATTATAATAGCAGAAACTGTTGACCTACTCGCCTCTGTGATAACTGCAAATTATCCAAAACACTGGATAATGAAACAAATGAGTATGAATTAACATTACCCTGCAGTTTTTAAATCACTAATTTAACTATTTTTATCACTGCCACTTCCCTGCTCTCACTTACCGCAGTCAACTTTTACAGTTTTACTGCTTTTTTATCATGAATTTGATGGATTCAATAAAATATTTAAGTATGTTTTTTCCTATGCAAAAGTCACCGGCTCAACGATCACCGACTAGGATTTTTGTCTAAAATAAATTGATAAATTTTCGCTCCTTGTTTAAACCTATTGTTTACAATAAAAAAAGTATTCTGATGATGGAGGAAACAATGATTCAACCCATGTCATCCATGACTTCAGCAGTTCTATTCCTCTAGTGACGGCAGCAAGGGGAAAATAGCTGAGGCAGGTTTCATTTATTCAAGTTTCGTCCGCATGGTGCATAACCTTGAGGATCTACTATCCAGCCTTTAAACATTTCGGGCTGTTCCTCTTGTGCCGTGTACAACCCATCTATATCATCTTAACAACATGCAGCCTTGTATTTTCATAACCTACAGTATTTCGAGGTCACTGAAAAAGTGGATCTTTTGAAATAAATTAATTAACGCAGTTGACTAGAAAGCAGTAGGAATGAGAGCGCATATTCCACTATAATCATCAACTGTAATTTCTTGCCTTGCTTCTTCGACTTTTCCCCTCGCATCAAGGAGCTCCCGCTTGACTGCCTCAAGCTCCTTCTTGAGTCTTGCATTTTCTGCAGCCAATTCCTGAATGGCGTGCTCCTCGGAAACCATGTTACCATCAACACCGGATTGGAACCGACCGTGCGCTGTCCGAGTAAATGAATTTGATGAAGATGGCGGAATATATGGCCCTTATATATAACTTCTGATTACGAAATATTGTTATTCAGTATGATAATTTATTTGCGTGAGTATATTTGCTTTATATTATTTAATGCCAATAAATATAATTATGCATGAAATTAAATTTGACTAGCTAATTTGATAACTTGATGAGACTCAAATTATTATTTATAACCCATCAACGTTGATATCAGTATCTTCCAAACTGAATGATTAATGCTTATATGAATTTATCTATAACTTTGCGCAAATCACTTGCACTTTTAATTATTATTTCCCACTCTGTTGGCAGGTTACAGTGACATTTATTATTTATTCATTTATTTATTCTCACAAACTATGATCGATGAGCTTCTGAATGAGCCCTAAACACTCGGGATAAAAAATTTCAACGACTTTTGTAGTTGATTACCGCTGTAGGAACAAATTTTCCTTTCAAGAAAACCGGTCATTTAAAATGTAAATCCTTTATTGCATCTATTTTGCACCTAACTTATCCGAGATAGTTTACGTTATCAGCTAAGTTCGGAGTGGCTTTATCTTCTCTCGAATGCTTTTCTCAGTTTCTGAACGTTATATGCATGTTTGCAAACCTAAATTATTTCCTGTCGATTCGTCGTCAAAACTCATTGTGTCGCATCGTCTTCAAGTAATTGCGGAGGTTGGGATGGAGGACAGAGAAGTTAAGCCTACCCATCTTTACGTCCGGTTACAATGCCGTCATAATAAGCTTCATGAATGGAAATTTCCAAAGGTAGATGAAAACAAAATGTATATGCGCCTGCAGTTGAACGTATTTTATAATGAGTATAGCTGCTAAGAAAAGAGCCTATATGTTATGGAAAACGGGAAGTAAACAGTTTTTCCTTTTCCGCGGTACCCAGTAGTGATGACCTGAAAAGTCAGTGGTCACTTTTCCGGCTTCACCTCTAGTTTTCCATGGTATTTTAATTCAGCAGTTCTCATCGGAGCGTCCGGAAAATTGGCAACTTTTAATCGCCAACATAACCACTACTTTCTTAGCGACCGTCGATAACCTGCTGTCATCACATATATCAATTTTGATGTCCTCAAACATATGATGAGGGTAATCGATCTTCCACTGATTATGGTTTAAAAAAACCGTATTGTTGCCCCAAATATGGTCTCCAAATGCCACTCTGTATCGCGGTATTTAATAACCACTAACTGCATGATTTGGATTGTTGCATTTTGGGCATAACTGTTGGGATCAAATGGCTATTATAGATAACATTTGCTTCCCTCCACCCCATCTGCATCTGTTCGTATTTGTGGCATGATATGCGTCATAAAAAGGACAAAATGCGTTGTGAAAGAAGGAGCAAATAATATTTCAGATAGAAATTAGCATGAGTGATAAAATTTAAAATGCAGCTTTAGTTCATGTCATTTAAATAACATGAATATGAAATGAAAAGCTATATTTCTACCTTAAGCTTTATGTTTTCGAAGACGCTAAGGTATGTGATCTTCGATTTTTCTACTTAATTCTTCAAATTGTCACAGAATAATTCATTTCTATAGAAACCATTCGGTAACTTAATGCTCTTATTAACACCCCTAATCATTTGATGGGTAGTGAAAACTGTGCTGGGTTTCTATACACATTCTATGCATTAAGTGCAATGCAAACATGACTTCGTTATCAGTAAAGATTTCAGCTTTTTTGATCTCTTAGTCGTCGGCAATGTTAACTTTGCGATGCAAATATTTCACCGTTATGTTTCAGTTACAGGACCATTGATCAAACTTATTAAAATCATACACCTGTTTGTAAAGGTACGCAATCACAAAAGCCAATTACAAACTTTTATGGAGTACAACACTGCCAAACCGATTTTATCTGGATTGCTTCAGAAATTCAAGTATAAACATAACATTTCTATAGGTAGGTCACGAATTTGGATTAAATTAATATCATTTAATAAAAAGAGAACAAATCATGACCAAATAAACGTGGCACAGAATTTTACAAAAGTGCTCAATTCACAAGCGAAAGATGATTGGGTGATAAAATTGTGATTAAATAAAACATTTGTCATCGTGTGGCTTGCGACAATTCGCTTACTACTTTTGCAACCATGTTATACATCCAATGAAATTTCCATACTATTATGAATTATTTCATTCCTGCTATTATTGAGAATTTCGTCCGGACCACAAAATTCCCTATGGAGAGGATACAATTGCGAAGCACTGGCTTTTTCCTAAATTTTAGCATTCTTGACCAATAGTAAAAATTTTTCGCAGAGATAAAAAACTTTTTCCTTCTTTTATCAGTTTCCATTGTGAAAGTAGCGTTTTAAGAAAGGTTATTGAATAGAGATCGAAAAATTCTTTCAATTCAGAATTAAATGATGGGAGAAAGTCGACGGCAACTTAATTTTATTCAGTAATATAGCTCCAATCGTTCTCAAAATCTGAGGCCATGAATTTTCACTCAAGCATAAAATAATTCAACATATTCCTCCATTCTTCTCTCTCATCATATCTAAACTATATTTCTAAATGATCCATATCCTATCGTCCATCGTTTGTTTTTATTTATAAACTCATGTGCTCGACGTGAAACGATGTCCACAAACTTAACACGTTTGTGGTGCGTCATTTTTATTTTCCTGCACTATCATTCTTATATAAAACATACGTGCAACTGCACGCTTACTTAAAATTTCCTTTTTTTTCGAAACACTGTCCAAAAGATTAATGGGAACATATTAATGATATCAAAGTGACCAAATGTATTCGATTTTGTTGTTAGCGCTTTGTGAAAAAAAAAGGAAGAAAAGAATACGATGTTTGATGCATAAAGCGTTCATTAAAGTCTAGCTTTTAGTGATGCCAATCGAGAGATACCACTAAATTGCAATTGCAGCCTTCTGTTGCGAATAAAAATTATTCTTCCCCAACAAGAATTTATCACTGTGAATGTGCTGAACACTGACTGGATATAAAGCAAGTTATAAATAGTTAGCGAATATTTGAATAGCTAATAATAAAATACAGAGCGAATAATTTTTCTGTACATTGGATCAGCCATAAATGAAACAACATCACATCTATTATCAGGTGATGTAACATTCGCGGATAATATGCTTATCGTAATGCAGATACATAAGTCTTTAAGACTTATGTACCTGCATTACTATACGGTAGATAGGCAGAGAAGAAGCCTATATACCCGAATTCAGAATCGCAAACATTCTGATAATAACCACAATTTGTGATAAAATTATTTGAGAAAAATGAAGAAAATAAAGGCAACAGTAATAACGTGACGTGGAAAAACAAGAGGGAATAAATAAATAAGAAATAAATAAAACAGACAAAATGATGATAACAAAATATTCGTGAATAAATTAATATTACTAGTAAACAATGTAACCGGGACAATTTTTCTTGAAAGTAAGAGTAGAAAACTAGCTGGTCTGTTTTTAAATAGGGAATCGATTAACAATGGCATTGATATTTCATTACATTAAATGAATAGGTTAGTAAAATTATTTTGATTTCAATAAAAGTTATAAGATGCCTCAATTTTTAACAGCGAAAGTAACTTATGAAAGAAATCCCCTAAGGGATGCACAAATTTCAAATCAATGCATGAATCCACTCCCTCACCACTGTTTACATAACCTAATAATGTCCTTCATTCCTCTAAAATGCTTAGTTTTAAACTATAGAGCGGAGATATCAAGCTAAACGGTAATAGATTGTAGGCTTTCAAAATTCTCATGTTATATTAATCCTTCAAGCGTTCTCAAGTTTTTGACTTCATAAATTCAACAACCACTACGATAAACATATTAAGAAGTTCGCTAAGAAAGTAAAGTTTATTTCAAATATTCTGATGTCGTTAAGCTTTACATTCAAATATACGTTCGTCTTATCGTTTCATTAGCACTTAGCAACTTACTGACATTGAAATTACTGCCAGCGGTAATTCCCAGTAATAGGATTTTGTTTCGCGCAACAAAACAGTAGACAAATATTTCGTAGATTAAAATTTTGTGGTATGAAGTAACAATTTCTCTAAGCGTTATTTTGTCCAACAATGAGATTGCCTCACAGAGGATTTTTCGTGAACCATCCAAATCGTATGCAGCACCCGTCGTGAGATTCTTACAGCGATTGACTTGTCGGATTTGAAAGATCGGTCAGTATTCGGAGAAGACGATAGGAGCACCACAGTTTACTTCGTTACAAGTACAGTCTCACACAACGAACAATAGCCAGCACAATAATCAACAAAAACTGCATGCATATGCACTCATTAGCACATGCTTATATAGGCCACTGGATTACATGCACGTGTTATTTTGACATCCTTTACTTAGGATCCTTAATGCCCTTTTGCTGCTCCTCTCTATTGACTTCCGCGATGTCGCGACATAAATAGAGAGGGCAATATTATGTTATTTCGACATCTGTTGCTTTGGATCCTTAGTGCACTTTCGTTACTCGCCTCATTGTTTAGCGGAATAATTACCATTTTGACTTCTGTGATATCGTGACACACAAAGAGCTTTGTTTCTTTTGTAGTGAGAACACGCCCCCCGGGACTCACCTGCACCAAACCCCAAAGATCACGGTCGCCTCACGTTTACACGACAGACTTAAGCCACCCTTAGCTTGGATTTTGGACCGTTTCTTTTATGTAGTCTCATATTTTTTATCTAACTCGGATTTTATATCTTGTATTGACTTCCGCCAACCCGGCAGCCAACATATTCTGAACGTCGTAGAACTTAACTGGCCTGTTCGCTCAATCCTGTTGTGTTGACGGTTTCTTCTTACTCGAACAACTGTTTCCTTCTCGCTTCTTCCAAACGTTCATCTTAGCCGACCTCAAATTTGGGTAATTAAACCTCTTGCATTTTATTAGTGCACAGTACGCCGAACGCCCAACAACATCGAATACTCAACACCAAATTACGATTCAGCATGTACGGCAATTCACAATTACGATTAGCAAAACGCAGCAATACACGGCAAGATTGGGATGTCCTATCAATCCTATAATTTTAGTCTTCCTAGTACTTTCACGATCCTAGCAGGACACAGCCTGTAAAATTTCTGCTAATTGGAAAATTTCTATCGAACAAAAATATATCCCGTCGTAACAAGCGCTCCTGCGCTTTCGCGGCACACTAAAGCGTCCCTCAATGAGCTCATTGCTATCTGTCTTATAGGGTCTTTAGGGCTATATCTTCGTCACCATCACAGCTCTGTGACGAATCCATCTTGAATGATTTTAGCTATTCATGAACAGAGCGGCGCCAGGTTTCTGGTGCCTTCCCCCTTGTAGAAGTCGCTAGCCCAACGCTTTTTTGCGATGTTTTTTTCACCATGCATTAGTCACTGAAACATCTTCGTGCAAATGCACATTCCTTTTGCCCTCATATGTTCACGCCAGTACACCTTCAGTAGCGGGCATTCATCGAATATAATATAACTGACACTCATTGGTGTTTATTTGTTCAATAAACATTCAAAGAGCATAAATAAAACAAAGCGTCTATTAATTATAGAACTATTAGAACAATGTTGTGACAGACATCGGCTAATGTGATATTTTCATATGAGCGAAAAAGAATTAAGACGCTCTTTGGATTCTTTTTAGGGGACTGAAGAGTGGTGATATTATAGTATAAATAATTGCGCTGAAATTTTCGGTATAGAACTTGTAGAAAGCTTAAGAGAAAAACCGTACTCAAAAACTTGACGGCAATGTTGACTCGAAAGTTCTCGTCTTATTGAGCCTACGCAATAAGCGACATGTTTTTGTTGTCATTTTTTCTACCAACGTTGTCTCACTTCAAATAACCTGAGGTCATGAGCTGAGAATGTCCGACTTTATTTCAAACAACGTGTGGTATATCAACTGAGAATGACGAATTGCAAACATCAAAGCAATTTATAAAAGTGGGCATTTCGAAGCCACATTTATGTACAAACCAGTAATTTTACTTTGCACTCATGATCAAGAAAGCACCATAAGTGATGAATAAAATAAGGATGAAAAGCAACAAATAACAGAACATTTAATTTAAAAAAAAAACAGCTATACGCTTAGTGAATAAAACGAAAATTTGAGAAAAACTGACCAAAACACTTTCAAAACTCGAAAAAAAAATTGGGAATTGGAACTAATGAACTGTTCCGTATTTGAACAAATAAACCTATCAAATATAAACCATCAATTTCAACAAAACCTACCCCTCATCAAGCACCAATTTTCTGAACAAATATAAACCTATCAGGTTGACAACGTATGTGAAACAATGCATCTCTTCCTTGACCTAAGACAGATCAGAAAAGATTCATGAGAAACTTTTATTTCACGATAAGCTGAGAAGCTGTTGTGTCAGAAAGTTTTGATCATCAGTTATTCAGCGAAAACTTATTTTCACAATAAAATTGCTCTCATTCTAAACCTCTGAAAGTAAAAAAAAACATTTATTCATTTTTTTTCGAGTTATTTCAAAAATTAAAAGAAAAATAGAGAGAGAATGGAAGGATAATATGCATACTGAGTGAGAAATAATCGATGATTCACAGTCGAAGCAGCGTGGCAAAAAAACTGAAATGCTCTAATGATAGAAAACTATGTATCCTACTATGTGCGCATAAGAAATTCCATACCAACCGTTCATTGAAAGATTGTTATATTTTTTAATGAGTTAGTAGAGCTGAATTCTACAAATCACCGATTACGTTTGTTTTTAATCCCACAGCAATGCTAAATGACTGAGTATTTCTATAGCATAGATCCCACAAATATTTGCATCGAAAACCTGCCTGACCAAAGAATACTTCCATAATGAAAATGAAAAAAAACACGTTCGATGCCTCTGTTCAAATCAACTTAGTACGCTCACTGCTTATTTAACACTTCGGCCCTCTGCTAAAATATAATGAATTCACTTACCTATGCAATACGTGAATGTCGATAGAAATCGCGCTACAACTGAATTAAATGAGAAAAATTTAACAAATTTTTTCATCGAATGTATAGAAAAGACACTCAGCGGTTTTCGAATCAACAATTCAGCCCATGTAAAACGTGAAAAGAATGGACTGAAAATGCACTGAAAAAGACAAGAAATTTACATGACTCTTTTGTATTCATGTGCATTTACCTTACTGCATCATAAGTGAAACTGCCAATGGCAACGAAATTCGCTAATAGTTTCAATGATCAAGTAAACTATCAAGAACAGAACTACAGCGAACTCAGAGAAATAGAAACTAAAACCTTTAATGAGCACATGGAAAAAATTGAATCAACATGCTAAATAAAAACAACACCGCGAGATGTTACGATAAAACAAGGAATGTTCTGAAACTTGCCTAAGACTGGCTTTTGAATCTAGCAGGTGAGCGAACGACATAAACACACAACTGCACGGAAAAGCGATGATTTTCACAGAGTTAGGAGTTGAAAATGCAAAAGTAGGATGCAAATAACACAGAAACAATTCACCTGCATGACCATTCCTCTCATCCCTTCCTTCCCCATGATCTTTTAAGCGGAAAAATCTTTCATGGATTAATCATCGGGCTCCTTCAGCAATGCACGAACATCAACGACCTCCCAGGAAGCGGTTATGTTGCTGCCTATGAAAAAGAGAAATCTTACATTTCATCAAAACAAGATTTTCAAAAATCCCGGAAAATCCACGAACTCGGTAGGAACATTTAACTAAATGCAATAAAACAGAAAACGAAATTCAAAATGATGCTATTCATATGCATTCAATGCTACTTCAGTATTATAAGTGCTAAACAGAATAATCGAATAGCCAATAGAAGTCCGAAACAGTTCAGCCGGACATCAAAGACCAGTGATTTGAAATATGCAGTTGTATAACTTGCGTTTGCTGAGAGTTGCGCCATTCACTGAACTGCACTATTAGTTTCTTCAGTTACCTAAAATAATAATCTCTGATTTCCCTGAAAAGGGCGACGAGTGGACTGAAAATTACATCTTTCATATTTATCTTTTTTGGAAGCCACCAGCATTTTCAATTCTTTAATTTAACTTGAATGCAATTTATCGCCTGATTACGTCTTATATCCTGAAATTTGGATGACTAACGGGAAATGAGACAATTAGGCAACTGAAAAAACTAACAATGGATGCAGTTTTTCGTTGACTGCTCACGCGTTGTAACCCCAATATGTATATAATTTATTCGTCGGACATATTAATTCGGTATAGTTGGTCAGTCGCTGATGCGAATCGAGGGATCGTATAAAAATACGAAAAAAAAACGCTGCAGAGCACTTAAAGGAACAGCAAAATCCCATCACGTGATATGGTCATTTGCCAAACTTAGCCTCAGATCATATTCGCATAGTTATTTCGAATTTTATCGAACTGGAAAAAAACCGCATATCCAGAATTTCCATAACTTTGAGCTCTCCTTTTTTTCTCTTTTCCAAATCCGGAAAAAATCACAAATAGAAAAAAAATCGAAGGAAAAAGATCATTAAAAGGGGAAAAAAATTGGAAGAAATTTTTGCGCCGATAATAGAAAAGTCGATTACTTACTTTGCTGTGCCATACGGTTTGAATTCGGCGAGGAAAATTCGAATAAAATTAGGCAAAAAATTCACTGACTATTCCCCCATGTAAGTACATTTAATAGTGACCGAAGATCTGAATACAAATGATTTGCGCTTGAAACGATAAGCATACGAATGTTCCCTTTTTCCTACGAATGAGAAACTTTAGAGAAGATATGGGAAATTTTTACCTAAAGAAAAAGAGAGAGAAGAAAACGTATGATTTAATATGAGGAAAAGATTTTCGACTCTGATACCTTCTTTGACTTTATTCCCTCTTTCCTTCGACCTCCTGACCTTCTCCTACATTTGACGGTGCACGTTTGCTGAGACTAAAAAACTACTTCCATCATACAATATAAGGCTGACATTCATTAGCGGACAATTATTATAAGCGATTTTTCATTTATTAAAATCAGTGGCGTTCTGATCGAATGAAGTTTTTTTAGGCACCTTAAATCAAACGACAAACTACACCCGTGAAGAAGATTGCACTATGATATGGATTATACAATTAAAAACATTTACTTTATTGAATGCCAATAGCTGTTTTTTATGAGATCACATCTGCATGCGAGCTTAAAGCGCTTTACTTCATCATTCGTTCATTTGACAGTTTAACCATTTCCATAAAATTATTTTTCGTTTTTTAATGGTTCTTTATGTTTTTACAGAGAACGACGATAGTATAAGAAGTCCAAAATATATAGATAGCGTTAATTGGTCGATGTTAGAAGATGAAATGTTTGTTAGCAATGAAAATTTAAGACATGAATAAAACAGATACATGAATAAAAGGAGAAATGTTTCGGCCCTTATCCACTGACGTGCACACCTGAGTTATGCGCGGGCAATCGTCAGAACGAAACGCATAACCATGTTAGTGTGGGAAGATAAAATACACAATACAACCATCTGTTCTGTACAGGATAAAGAAGTGAAGTAACATGCAGATATGTAGATACAATGTTCGTAACGATTGTATAATGAACAAGAAAATGTTTAAAGTACTGGGGAAAAAATATTGTTTAAAGTACTGAGGATACATACATATACCGTAGGAGACCTAACTAAGTAATAATTCTTCTTTAAATTCTTCAGTGCGTCAATCATAACTAGGTAAGATGAGAATAGATATTCGATCCCCTCTAGTTAGCAAGATAGAAAGCAAGACTTACTGAAATGCTTCAAATATTTCTTGAATTAAAGTTTCAATACTTCGGCTACAGGGATACTAATTCTGGTTTACTGATTAAAGCGGTATATAGGCCTTTTTTTCCACTAGTATAACACACAGATCTTTCCGTTTATAATTGTTAAGCGGACCATTTCTTCACAAAATCCTTCCTAACTGAAAATATTTTGCTAAACCGAAAGACCTGAGAAATTACAAGGTTTTTGTGCGTGGAATGAGTATACCTATTCACTGTAAAATCAAATTCCTCCGATTAATGATAATAAACCGAACTCACTCGATAAGAAACAGGATTCATAAAAAGAACCTATCGATATTATAAGTCTACGAAAATAATAAACCTTTGCAGCATGAATTAGTACTTGACGATTATCAATGAAAACTTCGTTTGGATATGATAAAAGACCCATAAAATTTTGCTTACTGCGTACGCTCTGAAACACTGCGCTATCCTGAATAACATAGCAATCAATGAATCGTGACCACTAAGCGCATTCTGCTAAATTTTTAAAATAAACTTATCAGATTTACATATAACCTCCTTACTTAACAGGTAAAATATAATATTTAACCCGCTGACTAATTATATCCGCTTGACCAACAATTAATCCAGCATTTATAGCCGTCTTCTCATTGCCACGCCTGTTTTCTTAGTATTTACCGCATCCAGATTCCTACGCAAATTCATTTGAATCTCATAGTTCATCTAATATTCCTCATTACTACGTCTTTTTACCTTTTATTTGTTTTCAAGTATGCTTCATACTTCAAGTCCTGGAAAAGAAGCTCTTTGTTCTTTCTAAATTTTCCATACAATAAAACTTTTTTGGCTTCCCATAAGTACATAACTTCCGAAAAACTTTTAGCCTAAATAAATTTCTATCAATACGGGAAGGAAAATGACAAAAAAAAATCGAAAAAGAGAATATAACTGAGATTTAACATTAGATATAGCCTAACAAACTACTTAAGATATCAAAATTCCTTCATATTCACAAGAAAAATAAATCATAAATTCAAACGCATTGAATCTAATAAAAAATCCTATAAATTTGTATCCGAAAGATGGCTTGCATCAAAATAAACAAAATAAAATGCCAACCGACACATGAATGGCAGACGCATTATAGAATGTATCAGCAAGATATTTAAAAAAATGAAAGAAAGCAGAATAGAATAAAGTAAAATAAAAGTGAATCGGGGATCAAAAAGTGCCTAGTGAAGGAATCGTTAACCAAAGAAAAATACCTTGAAAAACAGTAAGAATGAGAATACAGCAGCAGGTTTACATCATGACAACAAATTAGTAAATATCTCACCCTTAATTATAGACTAATTTAATGGCGTCATATAGACCTACTCTGGTGCCTTCACTCCCAATGCATCCATGGTACTTTTGTTTACTGCTGTGGACGAGAGCTATGAGTAACGATCACCCTGCCTGGGCCCTAATAATGAAAGGACCGCCTTTCAAAGTTACATCTTCAAGGAAAGCATCTTGTACAAGCCCCGAAAGTGGACCAAAAATTCAAAAAAAAACTCTCTCAGCAATGGCACTGCATGCTTGCCGTACTTGGATAAATAAAAATGATTTTCTGTAGAAGCTTCTTTAAACTTCAAAAACAGAAGATCATCTTCGAAGATCACCTTTCTCCCTTCATCGTAACCGAATACTCCATCAATCAAAGGGTCTCATCCGAGTATTATTGGAACCAAAAGCTCCGAAATTTCTACTTAAAAGGCGATATAACAGGCAGAAATTTTATCATGATCGAGATCGTACTTACAACTCCAAAACATGGAGGTACTTTCAGATACAACTTAAATAAATATAAACGAAAATAATCAGTGAAACAGATATCTGCAGAATCTACCTGCAGAATACGGATGGTTCATCCAATCTCTTCAGATGCATTTGCATATAGTGGAAACGCACAAACTCTGGAAGGGTAGACTTCAAATTCACCTATCACAATATAATGATCCTTTTTATGAAAATCAAAAAACCTGAATCAAAATATTACAACACAACAAACTAGCAATCAAAACTTCGTTCCCTTATGTACTAAATCAGCTAATATGCTCTAGGTCTAAGCAGCAAATTAGCTCTTATTGCAGGTAAATTCGTAGTCGAAACAGAGAATACAAAAGATTGAAAAAAAACGTACCTACGGCTAGGTTTCGCCATGCACAGCTGTCCTATCACATTTACTTTACCTCGTTCGCAAAGATTGCGTTTCCATTTGGCGTTCCCGTAAAAAACATCAATTTACAAATTCTCAATAACTGGCATGAACTGAAGTCATAGGAGGGCATTTTTATAGCCAATCGATTTGAAAAAAACTTTAAAAAAATCATTTCCCTGAAGAATCGCGTATAATTTAGGCTACTCCGCTGGTAAAAGGAGCCAAGATGGGCTTTGAAAATGGCAGTCTCTGCAAATATAATCTCATTTACAATGTTAGGCGAATGATTTGTGGGTATCATTATAGCCCACGTGGTATCTCATTTTAAGGAAACGCACAGATTATTAAAATGAAGAAAATGAATTAACGTTCGAAGCAATTAAATTTAGAAAACAACATGATCCACTAACTTTACAGCAGCTTCCTTCACTGGAAATTCTGAAAACGATCGCTATTGCTTAAAATTGCGCTAAACTTCGCGGGACCGTATTTCGTTTACAGAATTATGAAGACAACAGAAAATAAAAATCCATAATTATTGAACACAATGGGATTTCATAGTGTCGGCCTGCTCTATCGCCAATTCGTAATTGCTTATTTCTTCCGTTTTTTCCATCCTGTAATGTATCGTTTCCGGGTCATAAAGGGTGGTCATTCGGTTATTTTCGATACTGATTAGCGAAAGCATAGTAACCCTTTTTTATAATTACAAATGATCTATCAACAGTAAACGACCAACTAACTTACCAATTAGGCACATCGATGTCATAGAGTATATGAGGTGTTAGACCTTTAATGAGGCAATACATATCGACTATTTTCAACGCTGAGCGATGTGGAAACTAAAAATTAACAATTACTACATAAATAAACATGATAAAGTAAAAAAACAAGTAAATAAAATATTACAAAAATTGTAACAAAAAAGCCTACGAAAGAAATTAGCTAACGAATATCATATGCGCATCGAAATTTAACATACTGAATTAATGAAACAAAAGCGATAACCTTAATAAAACTATTAATAAAAAACTGAAATGTTTCAGTCGTAAAAATTCCATCATTTTCAACTAGACACATATTCGGTTTTTATAAGGCTGTTGAGAAGAGAAACCTAACCATGAGTTTCATTTTACCGCGATCGAAACGATTTGAATATTGTTGAAAGCCATTTTTGAAGATCATCAAATCCAATGGAGATGGTTTTTTCTTCACTAAACGCTTCACATCTTTGATTGCTGTATCCAAGGAACAACCACTGCGATGTAAAATATACAGCGCCTTTAAACATTTATAAACATAACACTTATGAAAATAAAAGTAATGAACAAGAAAAGAGAGTAAAGGTTACGAGAGTAACTTTCCAACTCCAGAATTAGACCTAAAAGAAATTCTCAGCAAAGAAAAATATTTTGAAAAATTGAAGATGAAACAGACCAAAAATAGGGAGCATATTGGAAACGGTCAGATATTATAAAGACAAAACCGTATACTGCAACCCCAGCAATCTCATAAACTGTGGAGGTTCTAACAAAATAAACATGTAGAAAGTAAAGGAAACGCAAAGGGCATAGTACCACCCGCTCTCGAGATTTTTTCGTATAGGAATAATCGCAGATCTTAATTTTTCAATTCCTTAGTTTATCTGACAAAGCATTCATTAGGAATAAATGTTTCTTCATATCACTGCCGGTCCCGTTTAGCTGAAGTTATAAGGTAGCGTGAAAGTTAGAGTTCCAGCTCGTCTCCTTGCCATCGGATACCGATGAGTCGATTCATGTTGTTCCATGCGACTTGCTCCACGAGACCACTGCTTCGAATGACTCCCGTAGGACGAAAACTAAAGAGTCTGGTCGCAGCCCTTTTCAAACCGACCGAACAATAAGAAATGCTAAACTCTCATCCTTCAAAATTTGTAATCGTCGAAGCGAAAATACGAAAAAAAACCTCCATTCAAACTAACCGCGTCTTCAGAAATATCTGTTTGGGATTGCGTCCACATTAAAAAGTTCTCCAATTTTGCATCGCCAATATTTGATGATGCATTCCAAAGGCATTCGTCTCGATCAGCATACGATGAACGTTCCACCGTATCACTGCATTTTAATTCACTTAAATCAGCCTGATAGTTATCGCCAATTGGAACATTTGTAGAACTCCCACGCTCTGTCTCTAAATACATAAATTTTATTTCGCGCCCTAAATGCATAAATATCGTTTTTATTATTCCTTTATTCTAAAGTCAGTTTCAAATTTATTTGACGATGTGATGAATGGATGAAAAATTCATATATAAATCTTATATAACTATGATAACATCATTAAAACTGACAACAGACAAAAAAATAAAAGGTGTATAGTTAATAGATTATGCAGTACATGGTAAGCAAAAATGAACGAGGAACTTCTTTTCAACCTATGCGGCTATGTTACCTCGATCTTTTGCCGAATAAAAAGGGAATAAAATGCATTTCAATCAGCCGTTGCTTATCAAAAATCCACATATTATCTACTTTCATCCGCTCCTTCTCTTACCTTTAATTTTATCTCTCGTTACTTATTACTTCTAACATAATTCCTCTAGATCCTAATACTAAATATTCCAGTTTAACCGAATAAATTTTATATAAATGAAAATTATCCCTGCTATAATCGATTTCAGAATCGCATGAATTCTATCACTGCATAAATAAAACAAAAAAAACCATTTAACAGAAGGAGAAAAAGAACAGGCCCAATACAACCCCAACTACCATCTCTGTAAAATTTCAAAAGAAAAAATCTAAAAATATTGCTCTTATCATTACTTCGAAGTATGAAAGTTTTCACCACTAATTGTAGTCTATATAAGTACAATAGAACCTCTATCATATCATGATCATAGGCTTTAGAAAAGATATTATACAAAAAACAGCAAATAACAATTTACCCGAAATTTCTGATGAATATCGTCGACGACATTTTTTCGTTTTTCTGACAGTTCTTTTGGCCATTTCCCACCGTCCGATGAATCCTTCAATCATCGTTTCAGGAATTATCAATGTCCATGATTTTGTATTCGAACGACACAGTTTTGCAGTGAAAATTACCGATCTGACGAGCACAATGTAAACTTAAGCAATATTTCATGAACAGAGAACGACAGATTACATATGCAGTGATGCATAAAACTTTGAGGCAGAAATTCTGTCAAAATCTTCTTGGTTTCGATTGTTACAGAAACAGCGTAGGATCTCAGAAAGAAGACAACAATTCAATGCTTCTCGGCAGACGCTGAAGTTAGTTCATACTTGTACGCCTACTAAAACGTCACCTATACGCACCCATTACTTTGAGCTTTTTTTTTCAGGCTGTAAACTGATTTTCCAGACCTTTCTTGACTGATAATTGAATGGTTTATGCGGTTAACATTATTTACAAATAACAGCCATAGAGGCGGAATATTTCAATGAAAAATCCGCTTGGACTGATCGTATTTATTAATATCTCGAAGCATTAGAAAAGGGTACCTGAACATGTATCATTTCATTGCCTGCGTACCAAAAAATTGTTAATGCCAAATAGTGAAAAGTCATAAGCAGTTCGTTGCTAATATTCTGAAGAAAGCGGACTTTGCACGTGAGGAAATCGTTCGAATAAGGAAATCGTTCCAAGACGTATCCGACACACTACGCTATTACTGATGAGAAGTAATGCCCAAAGAATAGGATGGTACAGCAATCGGAGAAAACTAAAGACATTATGGAACGAAATCCGGAAAAGTTTACAATCGGATTATGTTGGATATCGCAAGATAAAGCTAAGAGAGAGAATGCATAGAGAGGAATAAATATCAAAAGAACTGGAAACGAGTTACTGCTAAAATAAAAATTGCTCACAGCACTGAAAGATGCAGATGGCAGACGTGCCACAGATACAAAAAAAAATGAAATAAATCGACAAAAAATTCTACGATGAACTCAACGCACCTATGGTGAAGATAAATGAAATTAAACTGCATAGAGTAAAATAAGAAATTCTAACTGTAACATTGAGCGAGATAGATGTTATCATCAATAAAATGAAGCCCAACGTCTGCTTCGAAATTGATTGAATAACAGCGGAACACTTAAAAGATGGGGCTGTTAGCTTTGAAACTAGGTCGCAGAAACATTTATGTCCTATTTTAAAAGAAGGGACGATTTAGAAAGCCTGGTCAACTTCGAGAACTGTTTTGTTGAAGAAAAACGACGATTTAGAAGATCTTGGTAATTATCGCCCGATAACGCCTCTATCTCAGCAATATAAACTGTTCACAAGACTGTTGTTACAGCGAATATATCGACAACTGGAATTTAGCAGAGAACAAGCGAAAGATTCAAAGCCGGCCACTCTATTCAAGATCATATTCACGCTCTCAGGCAGTTGCTGGAGAAGAGCGAAGAGTATCAGATGTCGGTATGTTCAGCTGAAGTTAACTATCGCAAAGCGTTTGGTTCTGTAGAAACCCCAGATTCTGTTTTTCGGATAAGTGATTCACCGGGGTGGAATTATGACTGATGGCGAAATGCACACACTCACCTACTCCATGTCGACGACCGTGTACTTTTTGCAAGTAACCATATAGAACTGCAACATGATCTTCAAAAACTAACAGACCTCTCAAAACAAGGTGGGTTGGAGGAGAATTTAACGAAGACAATGTGGATGAGAAATGAATATACCGCCCCGAGGGTCCTTCGTATAAATGAAGCAGAGATTGAAGAGGTTAAAGATTACATATACCTCGGAAGAAGATTTGAATCAAATAATCTCGATAATGGTGAATTATCGAGATGCTGGGGAGCGTGGATTCCTTCAAAAATAACCGCTCACTACTTGCCGATCTGGTTCTACCAGTAAACCTCATAGCATCCATTTCTAATTCCACTGCATTACCGGCAATATTGTATGTCTGTGAAATTCGGCCCACATCAAAGAACGATGAAGAGAAGTTTGCTGTGAAGGAAGTAGCTATTGGAAAGAAGAATCTGCGGAGTTAGCAGAAGAGATAAGATTGGCAACGAGAAGTGTGACAAAGAATGCGCGTATGTGATGTGATAGACAAAATATAGGCAGCAAAAAGAAAATAGGTTGGACATGTTGCTCGACTGCAAGACAACCGTTGGACGTTGGGATTAACAAAGTGGCTCCCGAGAAACCACAAATGACTTCAAGGATGACCACGTACAAGATAAGACGAGCTAATGATGAAACGGTTCAAGCGACGATGGAAGCAGGAAACGATCGAAAACAGGATATTTTGGATTTCGATGGACTTATGCTCAGAGAGGCGGCTGCAGTGACGACTAGTCGAGATGTGAAAGGATCGGCGTTGTTTTTTGAGGATACCTGGGAAAGGAATGAAACGATACATCGATCCGAGCTGATAGAAAGAAAGAAGAGATAAAATAGGATTAAGAGTTTGAGAGCTTCATTATCGCAAAATCAAAAAGTACGAATATAGAGGTGAAAGGTCAGTGATGAGAACAAACTTGGTATGCGCAGATCGAAGAAAAAACAAGGGAGAACTGTGGATGAAATAGGACCGATAATGCGACTGATGCGCATACCTCGCCTGTTTACACTGCAAATACGTCAACTATGCGCATTTAAATACTCAAAGTTATAAGACCGCAATGAGGTGGCATAGTTTGTTTTTTGTTTCTTTGCCCTACTCTACTGATCTACACACATAGACATGCAGACGCTATGAGGAGAAAAAATAGCACTAGCTGGACATGCAAAGAAATGATGAAATATTTTGAGCAGTGATGATTACATTGCGACACAAAGCGGCTACGCATTATCCGTATTAAGCGATCAGATGTTCGGGAGTGCAAAGAAATGTGATGATTAAAGGCGATTAGGCGGAATTTAAGGTGGATATTTGTTGCGCGACAAGTTTAATTAAACATTTAGAGCATTTTTATTATCGGAGATTCTCTCATTTAAATTCGAATCGTTAGAGGGATTTCTTTTTGAAAAAATTCGAATAGCATTTTCCGCTTCAAAATCTCCCGCGTAGACACTGAGTATCATGGAAAAGGGAACGTTCAACGCATAGCAGTAGTTTAACGTTTATCGTCTTTTGGGTTTTCTTGCGAACGTGCAGTGTATAAGGTGGGGTGGGGGATAGTGCGTCATGCAAGCAAAGTCGGAGAAGGTCAGACGCATGTAGAAGGAGCCGAGCAACCATCGAGTATGGATGGGCCTGAAGCCCTAGTTGTCGCGTTGCTCCAAATTTTGATGCTCTCCCCTCGCCAATGATCACCTTTCTTGCCTCTGCCAGTTACCCAAGAATATCCACATGCGCCGAGGTGAATCGCTTTTTTAATAGCACTGCTGTGCACTTGGCCACTGCCTTGTGAACCATACCGCAGACTTGGGTATTTAAATCTCCACTGCTATGTTTAAACAATAAAACGCGAAGGAGAACACTTAATGTTAAACAACATGCACAATGGGACAAAAATTATGCGGAAGAACCTTAGCGACATTCTACATGCAGCAATTAATTACAACGAGACACACACTGGGATCAAACCAAAGCCGAAGAAATTCAAGGATATTCTATAACATTACAGCACACTAAAGATACGCTTGCTTCATTTAATCAGTAAACGTAAAAATGCAAAAAAAGGGGAAAAATCATCGAAGCCAAACGTCACTATTGCAACTCCGATCAAAGAGGCTGCGTCGCTGAACCTTTGGACTCATTTATGTAGCCCTACTGTTAACACCATTTGATCTCTTTGCCTCGTACCTTCTATGTGCTGTTGATTGGGCCCAAAGGTTGTTTTGCTAACTTGACACCCATCATAAAATATGCGTCAGCCCGTCTACATCCACAATGTTTTTCCCTCTGTTCCTGTGCAATTACATGATGTGTAGAAAATTTCGAGCACGACATGGACGTCAACGCTTTACTTTCTAGGTATACCTCATATCTCTACAGATAGATGGCTCATATCATCCATCGTGTGTCACATGCATTAATGTGTATCATAATACCGTTTAGCAAAGTCTCAATATCATGCTGTAAAAAATCACCGTTAAAAACCGTTTAACTTACCGACTTACTGATATATTCATCACCTAGTAGGAAGGAAGAGAGCGTTTCTATTGATTATCCACCGGAAGAATACTTGTTCCAAATAAATCTTCTGTGCTTTGAAATAACTGTGAGTAGTGCTTCCAAAATTCAATTCTCGATATGCTAGTTGATACGGTGGACAAAAATTCACCCTCGATGCTCGATTGGATTGTTTATAGTAGGGTATGACAGCGGACGGTTCAGGGTCATTACGAACGGAGATAATGCGCCCTGAATGTGAGGATTCTTCAGAGGTAAAGGGATTCGAATATTGGAAAGCGTGAAAGATTTTAAAAAATTCCGCTCCGACTTCGTTCGTTTTTAGGAAAAATGTGAAGTGACGGTTCTATAACGAACACCGCTGAACGCGCAAAAACGACTAGGTTCTTAGAGTTTCCTACTGGTGCTTCATGCCATTCTAGATTCATGACGACTGATCTGAAAGGTTCAGACATACGGATTTTGGGAGGATGTTACAAAACGTCCTTTGCTGATGGCTAGCTGAAAGCCCACCACTAAACTTCACTTAGAGAAGTGACTACGACTGGATAATACTAACCTAAAGTGTATTCCTTTCATTATTCAGGACAAATGTATATTGTTTGCTGGAACTTAATATCACTGTCACGGAAGCTATGCGATTCAGAGCCTTTACACGAAAGTTACACTTTTTAAGTCAAGTTCTCTTAAGAATAGATCGGCCGAAACGGAAGCACCTTCAAAATTCTAAGAAAGCCGGAAATATTGGATGATCAAAATCAGCGAATTTTCTAATAACCCACTGCTTATAAAGGTGATGACAGCTATAAGTGATAATTATTGCGGACACACAGCTGCAACTATTCATTACCATATTAAAAGTGTTGAAAGTCAGTTTTGAAAAGCCACGTTTCCAGTAACTAGGTGATTGCTTACACGTGATAGATTTCTTCATTTTTATTTTTTATTACTTGTATCTACGGCTGCTTTAATTGTTATTTCAGTTACTTCAAGTAATAATTCCTTAATTTCAAAGCCCCACTTTTACAGTAAATCTATCCTCATCGAATACATCTATGCAGGTAGTTCGTTTATATGACGATCGACCTCTCCGTTTATGGAAACATTATTCAGTAATGTAAAGATTTTCAACTAGCGATATTCTGTGGTCATTGAATAATTCTCTCCTGTTGGAAAAATTTATTTGATTATATAAGTTGAGGGGGGAGAAAAAACTACTTCCATTTTCAAGGAAATTGAATGCAAACGAAACTCTAATTCTTTATCGAATCAAGAATTTTCCCCTCACATTCTCAAATATTTCAACGTCAATATATTATTTTATCTTATTTTTCACTTAAATTTTATTCTATAATTACAGCTGAATGGCTAATGTGCTTATCGACCATCAACAGTTAAAACGTCGATAATGAAAAATTAAACCCAACGAATAGCTTATATTCACAAATGCAAAAGTGCACATCGTATTAGTCATTTCACTTATACATATTTTTGCCTTCACTCAGGATTCTATTCCATTTTTTTGCTTCACTCCATTTGAAGTAATTATTTTCATTATTTTGCTCTTATGCGTTTATCAAACAACGATTAACAGATGAATTAACGATATGCAAAATTTGCAAACGCACAAATGAAACAAGAAAAATTTGCATTTATTTGCAGTATTTCTGAAATATAAATTCCACAAAAACAATAGTTTGCATAACTAAATCACATCAAAATTCATAACTTGTCTTTTATCATTCACTTCTTTGGCGCATATTGAGTAAAGAAACTAGTGAAATATTCATCGAGATCATTGATTCCTTTATAGTCAACAATGTGCCATTTTTTCGATGGTGCTCCTCGAATAAGCGCAGAGAGTCCTTAAAAGTAATAATAAATGAAGCTAAATTTAAAAAAAGGAAACCAACTTCAACACTTATATTTGCGAGATAAACGAATTAAAAACCATATCTAAAAATTGCTAGCTCTGTAAAACGTCGGTATAATAGGTAAATTATAGATCATCAAGACTTGAAAAAAGTAAACAGTATTTTAAGATGCAAGGCTATAGGTGGAGATCACCAGAGAGTGTGGAGGGCATATAACGCTTTAAAAAAAGTCCTGGAAAGAAGCATCAGCGATCGACAGTATTTAAAGAAGTAACCGCGCTAATCTTCACTCAGTATAGGTGAAATGCTCTATTAAGCCTAAAATTGTCGTAATGTGGTGGATAACTGCAGCAGCATACTTCTTCGTTCGGACATAAGCGAAGAATATACTAAACTAAGACTCACTTCGGAATGAGATCGTTCGAAATTAAACGATCCGGAGTTAGAGTCCGGAATGAAGATCTTCACTTTCAAAACTGCTGAGGACACAGAACTTTCGGGTTTGCTATCATCATTTTGCTTGATTGAAATGAAAATATCCATTATTTAGACGAATAAAAACGAGGCTGTCACAGACATGTGAGGAAAATATCAAGGCCGATTTCAGCTGTGATTAAAAAGTTTCAGTTATAAACAGCTACAAACATATTTGTCAAGATAAGGTAAACAAAGTTGCAGATCCAAACGCAAGAATAGAAAACACCTGTAGGACGATCATAAAGCCTTTCGCGTTAGTAGAAAAAAACTGAAAAGAAAATAAATATATGGCATGGTACGAGAATGTCTGCTTTCATCTTTAATATTTGGTGCAGGCCAACATCCCTTACGTCAAGAAATTTTCAGAAAATAGGCAATTGCAGCTGTGTTGTGAAAAATTCTATTTTACCCGAAACGTGAGCATCAGCTGGTCGATAAAGAACTAGCGTAGGCAAATCAAGTTTCCATGCCACTCCAAGTTCGAAACCAACACCCAATGATGGAACTGTACATTCGGCAACAACAACTGCAATCATGTCTCCTTTCTCAATAAGCTCAAAAATTCGGCAAAGTTGCTAGCTTCCTCTTTATGATAACCTTTCGAAATAATAGATCAAAAATTTGCGTATTTCGAAACAAATCCAAAATGAGGATAGTTTAAAATAGTTGAATAGAAATTGCAATATATTTTACATAATATAAGAAATAACACATAAATATATTTGAATTTGGTGAATACTGCAATAATTGCAAAACAAATGATTCAATAAAATTGGATTATCTGAACCCATAGTTTCATGCAGTAGTCGAAATATTTGCAGTGAATGCGTTTAATTGCATTCATTGCTATGAATGCAATGCAGTTCGCATTGATAATCGCTTAGCATTTTGCTCCATTAATCATTTTACTTAACAGTACAAAACCGACTAATAATATGATCTCATCATCTATTACCCGAAAAAATTACCAAATGATGCATTAAATTTCAATTGTAATCTTTACCATTCGACGAATGCAACCAATTCATATCGGTCTCGAAAATGCATTTATCCTTATCGATTGAGCCTTGACCACTTGCGAATGCTGAATACAGAAAATATTGCCCCAATTAAGTAGTGATAAAAGCTGACAGCAAAAGAAAATGGGAACTAAAATTTTGCATTTGTTTCGAGAAGATTTTAGTGAATCTTACGGCAATATGACGGAATAATTCACTGCAAATTCAGTATAAATTTATCTCATTTTCTTATCTCATTTGTATTCGATAAAGTCGACAATTTATTAATCATATTTTAAATTTATCATAGTAATGAGTTTAAGAAATATTCTGTTATTATTTATGGACGGAAATATTAAAATGCATTAAGAAGAAATACGAGGTGGGAAGAAAAAACGAACCACATAAATGAGGTGCATTCCATGGTTCATCGAGACCGATATGTTCGGTTAACACTTCACCGTAGCCGCTAAGTTTAGCGATTATTTCTTTATATAAGTTCGCATCGGATCGACCAGCACGAATACTACCGCAAAAATAGATTCTCATCCCTAGTAGAAGAATGAATACGATTCGTTTCTGATTTCTCAACAATTAAAAGTATTTATTTATTTATTTACTTTCTTCTTTATTCAACTATAAATTAGCGTGTCGCATGATTAGCGTGAAAGTGGAGCTGAAAATTTCCACTGAGAGGAAAAGAACTTCTTTTCTGAAACTGATTTTTGCTATTTTCATAGATACCCTGAAATAGAAGGACTATAATATATATATTGCTCCTCATTCGTATGCGTATTCATATTTTCGTGTTCGCGCTATATATTGCATCGTTTTCTGCGAATAGCTGTATTGGGAGCCTTTCACTATCCATTAATCTGTTTTGTGGTCGAGCGAAATAGCCAAGCGTTCCCTCCTCATCAACTTAACTTATGCAAGAAAAGGCGCAGGGTGAGAGAGGAAGAGGGGAAAGGGGATGAACTGATGAAAGCGAAGCGAGAGAAGGAGTTTTGGACGAAGAGCAATGGACGATACAGGTGAGAGGATATCCAGACAGTCACTAGTCATATAACAGTTTCTTATTCGTATGGTCGAATATTTTTTACTAAAGTTTATGTTTAACAGTTTCTCAAAAAAGCCTAGAAACTTCCCATACTCGCATAAAAATCTCCCTTTCCCTGTATCATCCATCTCTTATCATTCATTACTCTTCAAAATAATAATAACAGAGATAAGCTATTATGCAATAATTGTTTTTCGAATGTGCAACTATTTTTGTTCTCAACCATGACATCAATGAATTATCAGCCCTAATTTTACATCCTTGAATTTACATAATTTCAGGCTGGTATTAAAACATTTAACTTTTAAAACATTAAAAATAAAATTTTAAGTAGACTTACACATGCAAATGAATCCACATTGGGAAAATGCAATGAAAAATTAAGGTTAAACTATCGCGATACAACAAAATTACCACAAATTTTCGAATTTGGAGTACCTTTTTTGTCAAAAAACTTCAAAAAAAAACGAAAGGAAATGATAAAAAACCATAGAATAAACAACAAACAAAATGAATAAATAAAGCTAAATAACAAAAACAAACAAAAAAAGGAAATTAATATGTGCATAAGTGATGCTGCGATGTGCAATAATTTACGAACTCAACATGTTAAAGCATAAAGAAATAAATAAATAAACAAAAACAAATCATATTTTGGCAAACCGAAGTAAACACTTGCGAATTAAAATGTGATGGCCGATGGTTAGGTGCAAGCAATCGATCGATTTTGTGAGCAGACGCGTTGTTTTACACACAGCTTAGCATTCGATCAATCGAATTTTTCACGTCAGTTTTTGAACTCAACGCCAAAAATAAAGCAACTTAGATTTTTGAGACCTTTACCAAAAATGTTACAAAGAAGTTTCAGCAGTGTTCACCGAATTTCATAAATTCATATTGGGAAACTTCAACATTTATCCAGATTTCGTTTTCCAGAAAAAGCTTACTTCGAATTAAAAAAGAATAGAGGAAGTTATAAAAGAGCAATATTTATTCACAAAAGTTATAAAACTGATCTGATTCGAGTAGGCAACCTTTCAGCGAGTATAGGAAATTAATTCTTCTGGGCAGGTGAAATAGTGGCTCACTAATGGCGAAAAATCTCGTTATTTCGAGAATTTACAATTAGTGCTAACTCCGTTCATCCTATCAAACTGATCGAATGCTGTAGTGAGCCCTTATCACCTCGAACGTCAATTCTTCTTTTTTTTCAATTTGGCCTACAACAAAAATTCAAAATGGATACTGATGCAGTGAACAGCTAACTGATCACTAGCTGATCACCTTACGATGTATATGCTACCATTGAACATGAAGCCATCAATGACGAACTCGACGCATCATAGAAAAAATTTTCAAATCAAATCGCCGTCTATGTACTATTTTTTTTCAAGCAATTTTGTAAAACAACATTCTTATTTGAATTTTTTGGATTGGAAGTTAAACTTTGCTCGAATCCTTTCATTCGCCATCACTTAAATCCGCCTCATTCGGGATAGCGCCCATTGAATACTTAGAAAATTTAACGTCATAGCTAACTTCAATTTGCGTATCGTGAAATTCCAATTCTAAATTTTGCGCTAATAGATTTCATGATTTTTGCAATTCTCGAATTTTAAAGAAGTTTTTCCGTTGGTTGGAAGCAAGAGATTTCTATTGAAATGTAGCACAGAGTGATGTGGATGCCTTCCACGATTGATGATTAAAAAGGGAATCTTTCTGTTGAGCAATTTTGCAAGCAAAATTCCCAAAATTCGTCCGTTGTACAAAATTATTGTAAGTTTAAGTACTTTTTTAAATGCATAGGAGCAAGATTTCTAGCAACGTTAGTAACATGTTGATAGAATGAAATAAAACGTAGTTATACCTGGAAGTCTCGCTAGCCTCATCAATCATTTGGGATAAGTATGAACTAAGAAACTGATGAAATGTATATTTATTCGGCCATTCCATAAAAGTTGATTCATCATTTCTTGATTAATTACCCACTTAGCGGTCGATTTTACAGTAACGTCGGATATGAATCAATCCTTAAGCCGCAGCAGTAATAAATGGTGCGCGTTGAATCCCTTTTTTAAAGAGTGATCAGGCTCGCGAACAGTCGCCATCGTCATTCACAAACATCATGGATGTTCAGTAGCAGAGAAATCTAGGATTGAATAAGAAATTTTATGAAAATAGCGAAATTTAAGCGAATAAAGTACAATATTTCTTCATTTTTCTCTCTTTTTTTTCTTTTATTATTACATCATTGAACTGAATACCGTCAATCCATATGAACCTTTTCTTATGAATGATGAACATATGCAATTGTTATTTCAGCTGCTAATTACTTCTTCATCTTTTCGTTCACCGCACATTGAGAGAGGTAATGAAAATTTGTGTTTTTAAAGGCTTCTACTAAATGAAATTTTCGTGCGTATGTGTTCTATGATCATTTCATAGCTTTGTTTATACGACTTCATACGTGACATATACACACGTTGAGACTCATTGAAAATTCTACATCTTTGCATGTAGCCACTATCTTTATTCCCATTTTTTGTGATTTTTTGGACAACGTTTTCATATCAAAGAGGATAGTGAAGATCTGCTGAGTGTATAGGTTAAACTTGGCAATATCAACAACAACACCAATAATCTTTATTTAAGACGAAAATACGAAGGAATTTTTAATTGCTCGTTCCACTTTTTTTTCTGTTAGTATTCTTGAATGCTTTAAGTCTATGTAAACTTCAATCAATCCACGTCAACTCCATTGCGGCCCACATTTATTCCATAACAACAGCAGCACGTGAAAGCAGAATCCACAGTTATGACTTCCATAAGAGAGTTTCTCGAGGTGTTTGGTTCATTAGCCAATGTTTATGCAAGTGGTAATGATTTCGTCCGAATAAACATTAGCACGAAACAATCCAGCGAAGAGGTTGTGAATCTTTTCCTGAAAGGTATGTGACCTTTCAGGAAAAGATCCACGTATATGACCTTTGAGGTGGTATAGGTTAACAATTTTTTTCCCTTCTTTTGAGACATTCGACCGAAATTCCAATGTAGTGCGGTATGAAAGAAGGTTGCCAACAAAAGTGGACTTGAATTTTTCAGAATGAGTGTTACTAATTTTTCCCACATTTCATTTTGATGAGTGCTCGTTTTCGTAGTGAAATGTAAGACTCACTAAGTTTTTAAAAGAAATAATACTTATTCTAACATTTTCTGAAGTAATTCTTAGGAGTAATTCAGTTTTTTGCTATATAAGAAAAAGATGCGAATATTTCGACTTTCATCAATATTTTCGTTCAAATAATGCAAAACAATCGTTTTTAAACTGTGAGATTTATTTGCTTATATAAAAGCATGAGAAGCGATTGACAATTGCCCATGGGATTTGCACTCTTTATTATCTGTTGTTCTTCAAATGTTATACACTATAAACAACATTTTCGAATAATTTCAAATTGTACAACGAACGAATTTAATATTACATTGAATCGATACAAATCCTGTGGTTGAATCTATAAAAGAAACCAACCCTGAATTTCTTTTTTTTCCGGACGGTAAAAGTTTCTGTGTTCTCTGCAATGAGTGTTCGTTGATAAGCTAGAACACGTACATGAGGCAGAAAATTTTTCATGCTTTAACTGAATTATTAAGCTATCATTTCAACGAAAACGTTGTATTTGCGTAATTCATAATTGATTGAAGGTTTCTGATTTTGTTTGTAGAGGTGATTTATGGCATTACAACTGATTCGTTGTTTTAAAAAAGTATAATTTCTCTTTTTTGCCGTATTCGATAATAACTATGCCTGATTAACATTAACAGTGACGAAAATAAAGCTAAATGCACTGACCGTCATTAGGTGATCAGAAACGCAAACTATTTTTTTTAAGTGTATGGAAACACTTAATTATCGAGCTCACCAGTTTCCAGAAAAGTCCAGGAATATCTGAAAGTTTGGGAATTTTTCTGGGATGCATCCAACAGGTAATTCACAAAGGCTTAAATTCCGATGAAAGTTTAAAAACAACTGGAACTTCGAAAATTTTCTTTCTGAATTTTGTTAAAACGAAATTTGCAATTCCAAAAGTTGTTGGGGAATTTAACAAATGCAGTATTCGTGTTGTTCTAAGAAATGCCAGACGTTCCGGTGATATTTGTATCAAGCAAAGATTTAAATCTCACAGACTGAGTCAACGCGTTGCCATATTTATTAAACTAAAATAAACACTCTCAGTTATGATGCATAACTTATTCGCTATCTGCGTTTTTCATTAATTTTTTTGTGAGATATGAACACAGTAATTCTTTAAAGCGAATGGATAAGCCGATGGAATAAAATCAACGGGAGTGAAAATTTCCCTCTGAAAACCCCCAACAATGACCCTCCCTTCCGTTTAGCTGCTATCTACACTACCAGCTGTGAACTATCACTCAACCTTGGCGTTTCTCGCTATTGCATTTCAGTTGGCTAAATTTCGGCATCCTATTTTTCTCACTAAATGTCAATATTCGTAATTTTTCGAAAGTTTTTCAAATCTAGGTAGCACCTTCGTTCAAATAGAACATCAACGTTCTCGTGTTTTGAATCACTAGTGACAGTGAAATAATTCGCATCAGCTCAGATCTTGAGAGTTGCTTCAACATTCAAGAATTACCCTCACATTGACAGGCGAATTCCATTCACAACTGAGAGAATATTCTTTATGCGAAAAATGGTCCTCATAAATTGGAATATTATTCTCAAAATATTGGAGCATGAAAATCTTTCATCAGTATTAGATCCACAACGAAACTGAATTCTGCTCCACTGAGATACGTTTTATCTCTGCAGTGAAATTTTCATTTCCTGCAAATCGTTCCGCAAATTTATTCCACTTGGAAAAAACCGGGCTTAAATAAATTTCATATATATCTTAAGGTGATATTAAATTATTCATCTTCAGTTTCTAAAGAATTTCTTCCACAGTATTTTATCTCAAAATATCAGCATATATCACCTTCTTCAAATTTTATATAAATGCTTATAAATTTATATGCTTATATTTATACTTATATTTGGATTTATAAGCATGAATCTATCTTTTGCTTTTTTGTTTCCACTTTTGAAGCATTTAATCCACGAAAAATTCGTAGAGTTTCCTCAGACATATAATATGAGTAACTATTCGATTGCTCGACATTTGTGAAAACATTTCAACAATTCAAGAACATCGAATTCACCATCTATTTAAAAACTAGCAATAAAAAATTCCATCTGTCGATTTGACATTTTCCCTGTCCATCAGTTCACTTCTCCACCTGGCATGAAGCACCATTATAAGTTTCCCTTGTGATTCAAAGTGCTCAGAAAAGAAAAAATCTCAGAGAATAGAGCAATTTCTCGGCTACATAATTTCATTTCATACCCTCATCGAATTTCCCCTCTGAGCTTCTGCAATCAATATCACAAATCCCGTCGTGAGTTGAATTTAGATGCAAAATTTTAAGAAAACAAAAAACTCAATAAATCGATCGTTTATCTGTAATTTTATGCGTAAATAATCGGTGAATATTGCTCTTAGCCTTTCATTAAAAGGCTACCCAGAAATCAAATTGACTCTTCGATTTAATTGGAAACTTACTCATTGTGTTGATTCTTCCAAAGATTTTTTTCTCCTTAAAAAATGCGGAGTGTGAAGCTTTGTTCCACTCCACTCTTATTGACATAGCTGAAAGAGGGGATGAGCAGTTCTTGGTGCATTTCGTAGCTTTACGCTATAAACTTTCATATTTTTTTACTTTTACTTTCACATATATATATATATATATATATATATATATATATATATATATATATATATATGACTGCCTAGATATGTTTATTGCATGTATACAAAATAACGTTGAATTAGTGAACATATTTCATACAGTCACACTTAAATGAGCTCTTCTAATGGCAACGGCTTGACTCTATGTTGTCATTATGCAGATTTAGGTGCTTTTCTCGTTTCTTAATTTACATGCGCGTCGATGGATTTGCACTTTTGAAAATTGTTGTTTATAGGCAAAGCGTAGAATTTTAAAGAGCTTTCAAGCTTAAACATGCGTTTGCTAAGCCACTTTCGAGATCTTTCCCTCCTTACATCATTCTCCCTATTGAGCGATACGCATTACTCTTTCAACGTTTCTCTCCCTCTCTCTCTCTCTCTCCATTTTCACATTCGAGCACTCAAATATGCAAATTATTCAAGCTTAATTTGTTCGCTGAACGAGGGTTTTGCATCTGAAAATACCGAACATTATTTCTTCAATTTCATTAAAAATGTGCTCATCACGCATTCTAGCCATATGTCTAAATTTCAGCCGCTTCATTGGAGTTGATTTGTAACGAATCTTCCACTTATGATCGAATCCTTAAAAAAAACTGCAGTGTTTTTCGCGTATAAACGTTCATATTTATTGAAATTAAGCAAAATTTTCCTCTCATTTTAACTATGCATTAATGGCTAACCAAATCAAATACATTTGACTGAACTTTCTGTTAAGTGATTCGTTTTGATAATATATCACTCATATATCTAGCACCTCACCTTTATTACCTATTCCCTCGTTGACGTCAGTTGCACTAAATTATGATATGATGTGCATGAGAAAATATCAGCTGAATGCCACAACGCTTTTATGAAGCGAAAGAATCTTGAAAAGTATCGATTTATGTCTTTCCCCATTCCTAATGTCACTTATCAAAAAAGAGTCTTTTTTTGAATCTCGCACCTCTCAATATACGGACTCCAAGAAGTGTTGCACAAGTTGTAAAAGTATTCAGTAATTTTTAATCGCTCATAATCGTTTTTACCTTATCGAAAGAATCGAATTTCGATGGGAATTTCATCGCATGCAGTTTCACCGCATGTATATAATTCTATCAGAAATTTATTTATGCAATATTTCAAAAATACGTTAATTTTAGGAAGTGCCATTAGGCAGTTGCATAACTATTTTCGTATTTCCTTTATCTATCTTCGCCACATATTGCCGCTTTCGAGTAGTTTCCTATTTTCTCGCCTACATATTGCCACTTGAATTTTATTATTGCTTTTTTACCTCTTGTTTTATTTTCGTTAGCTATTGTTTGCCATTATAAATCTTCTCTTTAACGTCCATGTTTTTTTCATTTCATTGATTTTAATATTACCTTTCGTTGGTCACTTTTAAGATCGGTCATATTAAAGAAAAATATCCACCACGGAAACAATAAAAACTTAAGTTAAGAAAAAATTACCTCAAAGATATTTCAGAAAATATCTCAGAGAAAAATTGAATTGCTTTCATGATAACAATTTCAACGAGTTTCATTAAGATAAGAGTGAGGAGTATTCATACGGTCATTTATGGAAACGAATAAAAAAGAGATAAAAGTGAGTTCGGCGTTTCATCGTATTGGCTTCCTTCATTAAAGATGCACCGCTTCTTCTATTTCATTTCGTGATCGCTATTTTCTTTTCGCTCTTTCGGTGAGCAATTCAATCAACGTTTAAAGGCTTTTTATGCTTTTTCTTTGTGGGCTTTCACCATCACGATTCACTTAGGTTTTCTTTAATCGACCATATAAATCCTCCAAAAATGCGCTTTTGATTCGCTCATTTGTTCCGCTGAATATTTCAATATCTTATTAGATGTTTTCTTTTAAACTAAAAGTGAAAAATATTTGTTGGAAAAGAAACCTTCGATGAAAGCAACATCGATTGACGTTGCACAAGAGAGAATACATGAATTATCCATTAGAATAAATGAGAGGCGCAAAGAGAGCAGAAGAATATGTGCATGTAATAAGATATGCCGGATATGAATTCTCCGATTACATAGGAATTTCCAGATATGAAAAAAAAACTCAGGACCATAAATGGGAAAAATGCTCTTGTATATTGGATTTTCTGAGCACGTCGAAATTTAAAAAAAAAATAAAAATCAATTAACTTCTTCGAAGATATGATTTATCAATATGACGTTTCTTTTGCTGGACTACAACGTAGTTAGCATATTCCATAATCAGAAGAGGTTTTTTCTTCATCGAGTGAAAAAACTGCAAAAAATTAGAAAATAGCAACTGTGAGATGATTTCATTTTTTTAAATGCTTCAAGTTTCAAAGATTCGTATGTAGCACACCTTCTAAAAGGCTTTGTGTTGGTTCGTAGGCACAGATTGTTTTTATATGTCGTCCCACTTCGGAATGTTGCCAGTAGAAAAGGTAGATGAATAAGTAAATAGGCGCACAAATAAATGAGTAAACAAATGAATAAATAAAAAGTAAACAAGGAAATGAACAGAGATGAACAAGTGAGTGAAAAAACTAGCTATTAAAATGAGTAAGTAAGCGAATGAACATTGAGCGGGTAAACACATATATATATACATATTTATTTATTTACAGGTATATATATTCACAAAAACTTATCTTTACAAAAAGTCGTGAACCCTGCAAGAGAACATAACGATGCATACGTCCTTTCCCTGGATAATCATATAGGAATTATGATGTTTATACTGAATAACTGTTAATAATGTGATGAGTTCTATGCAATTTGCCACAACGCAGAGGTTATGCACTGCACTTTGTGAATTCGGTAGTACCGTGAATTGAAGTTCCGAGATTGAAGTTCTGTTTTCAGTAGCAATATAGATAGGGAAAGAGAAAAAGGGGGAGAGAAGGAAAAAAGAGAATAAAAAGGAGAGAGCATAAGCGAGAAAAAGCAGCGTTGTTGCTTTAATGCTGTAAAAATGCTGCTCAACGATCACAGCTCTATCGCAAAATTTTTACAGTTGTCGCGTCCAAAAATTTATCGCCCATTTTGTGGTAATTTATGTAATCTTTGCTGTCCTCTCCCTCTCCTTTCTTTTTTTTCCTTTCCTCTCCACATTTCCTTTCTGTTCTTCGGATTTAAATCTGCCTAAATCACCATTTAGATCCTCTAGAATCATTGTGGAATTAAGACAAGTTCATATTCAAAGTCTATGTATTACAAGTAGATCTGATGCCTAAGTTAAGTGAAAGTGTAGCTTAGAGGTTCATAGCAATGAAGGAGATAATATGTGCATTTACTCAGCTTTATTGCAACAAACTTCACAATTAAGTTTACTTCATATGTGTTTTTTCAACCTATTTTCCAATATCAAGCATATGGCACATTTCACTTGCAATTGCAATTGCATTTAGTTTTTGCGATTCTCTCATGGGTATTCAATCATATCTTTGTTCCATTACTATTTTTATTGCATCTAGTGCAAATAACGATAGGTCATTGGAAGTTGACCATAAAACATCAGTATCAGTAAGACTATCGACATTTAATGGAAAACTGAAGACAGTCAAGTGAATGAGTTTCATTTATTTTCAATTCTTTTCTTCACGCTCTTCGCCATTTTTCACCTCTCATCCTCGTCCTCTCTCATTCACGATCGGTCCTATGTAAACATTCAACAATAATGAAAGTATTTAAGGTTGTCTACGATCTGTTTTCGATGATCTACTACCAGGTACACATCAAACAATTTTGAGATATATTCATATATTGTGAATTTGGCGAGACGATTTATCATCAACAAGACGCTTTCATATTTCGCAAGATTTGTTTCCTTTCTTTCTTCCTTTGGATAGTGTATACCTCCACACACATGTACAGGGTGACAAAATGCATTGCTTTATGCTACGTCTGTAACATAATCGTTGTAATCTATTGCAATTCTATCGCCATGACACTACGTCAAATCGTTCATCGTTTGGCAAACATTTGCAATAGCTTTTTTTCTCACTTTTCACTACATTCAACGTAAATAAATGCTGGAAGACATGATCTGAAGGGTGCTAAGTATCACAAAGTAATTGTGAATTGAATGAAAAGGTTTGAAGTAAATAATCAGTACGTTCACCTCGTTTTGAAAATTCACCGCTTAGAATTTGATTACCACTGAAAGTTTCACCCACAAATAGGTAGGCAAAATTGCTGGGGGTAAGTGTATTTGCAACGGCAAATATTACAAATTGCAGCCACTCATCAACTTTAAATGTAACAAGTGAAGAAGCGTTGCAGCGGTGAACGTGTGATCGACAATTCGCAACTGTCCGCAAAGAAAATTTTAATTGCAGCTCAAACATCGGCTAGCATATGGGCTGAAGCCATATTCAGATAGCTGAATATGAAACATAGCCTTAAATGTGATATTTAATTTTACACTTATCTTTATGTTTACTAACTCCTCAGGTAACATACATTTCATGATAGAATTGCGCGTTAAAGAGGTAAATCTTCAATTTTGTGAAATATTGCAGCATGCTTGAATATAAGCTAGATTGTAATAATGGACGCACATAGGAGAACTACAAAAAACTGCAGAAATTAAATTTCTTGAATTATACTTATGCAATATGTTCTCATTACCTCATTCTGCGAAGTTTTGCTTCAGAATTTGCAATGTAATTGAATGTGGAAAATTTGCAAAAATGGAACTTCAACTGCGAAAATTTTTGCACATAAATGTGCTCTTGATGCTTTCTAATTGCAAGATTAATTTTTCCTTGGCTGGGAACATCCTGCTGTTAATCAACTCATGACAGCAGTTTTTTTTCATCTCGCCTGAAAACGAAATGATTGCAAAATTTCCCTTTCCTTAGAACTTACTTGAAATCTTTAAAGCTCATTTGCCTCTTATTCACTCGACAAATTTTTCCAGATCATCTCTTTCATTAGTTCATTCAATCATGAAGTTACTGCAATGATTTATGTTCAAAAGTTCCCACCTGATATATTAATATATATAATTTATTTATTATGTATATTATAAATATATGTATATAATTATATATATGTATATATAAATTGTATATATATAAATACATTTTATTTATTTATTTATTTATTCATTCGTTTATTTATTCATATATACATTTATATATATATATATATATATATATATATATATATATATATATACAAACATATGTTTCAGAGAAAATCTGCTTTTTTTTAAAAATTCAAAAGTGAATAACTGAAATGCCTGTGATAAAAAGCAACAAGAAGTATTGAGTGTAGAGAATTTACTGCAAGAATAATCGACGAGTATTGACTGCTTGATTTACCAGATCATTATCGGATGTACTGATCATATTACCTGCAATAAACTTTAGCCGTTGGTGATGAAGCACGAGTACAATTTCCTAAATCGTTACTTCCTCCCTCTTCATTTCCATCATTTTTCCTATTCTTAACCTGGTTTTCAGTAGCATTTGCTATGTCGAAGCAGTTATGCCCATTAAACTGTCGAGAAAAAGCGCTTTTGTCGAAACTTGTAAAATTTTAAAACTTTTATTAAATAAGAAAGTTATTCCTCATAATTACTTGACAGATTTAAAAAAAAGCCATAATTGTTCATAGAATTGAACGACTTTCTGGAGGAATGCATTGCTGAAAATGATAACACTACAACTGAATTGTTTCGAAAAATCTTTCTTTCGTTCTTTTTTGCTTTTAAACGAAACTTCGAAAGTATTCATGGTTCTACACCACTCTTCAAAATATGTTATCCTCAACTGGAAAGCAAAAGTTCATCGTCGCTTCCAACTTCCGCTCTTCCATCGAAACCATCGAAACCATGCTTTCGTTTATTCTAAAAGCCTCCTCCTTTGACTTTTTCTTTTCGCGCATTTTATTCTCCAATTTTCTCGTCTTTCTAGCCGTCAGAGCAAAATTCATTAATTAAACTGGAAAGCATTACGAGTATGCGAATTTATGCGCAGAAAAATCCGACCATCAAAAAACTTGAGCAACTTCTCACATCGTCGTTCCAGACATTTTCTTTTATTTTCCCGTTTTTTGGCGGATTTTTGAGTTAAAAGCATTCTATCAAACTGCGAAAACAATAAAGTCAACTGAAAATTTAGCTGCATTTCTTTCGATTCAAAGAAATTCTTCTATGAAACTTTTCCACATAAAAGCAGAGAAATAAATTCTCATTCATTGTCCGCTATTATTCGTAATAAAGTTGTGAATATTTTCCCTCGAAATAGAAAAATAAATTGACATTTTAACTCTCAGAAACCCTCATAATTTCACTTATAGTTGAATATATATCCACTAATTTTCTTTGCTATAAAACTTAAATTATGACCAATTTCTCATCTATAATGCGCCCGTTCTTCTTAACGCTTTCGATGTCTTATGAATGATGCATTATTATTCATAAGCAAATCACTTTGCGCAGCTGATTGGTGTATTTGACGGGTTTCAAAGGGAGCTGTTTCCTTAATTGTTTTCCTTTAAATATATGCGAAATAAAAGTAACATTAATTGTTAGCAGAACAATAAAAAATCATAATGACATCCATGCGGCCTTAGTTGATACAGCTAGTTGTCATTATGAAAAGTTTCCTCTCTCTTTAAATGCATTATTTCATTTTCGTTTACTAATGCTCTATACAAAAAATTTTAGTTGAGCTGAATTTCTTAATGACGTTTCTATCGACTTAAGAATAGTAATTGCTGAAAAAAAAAACGTTAGATAAATGAACGCTAAGTGATAAAAAAGATTGCAAATAAATGTGCGAAAAGAATGCCCTAGAAACCGATAAAATAATTATATGAATCGCTTTGTCCAACGACCATCTGAACCCCTTCTTCATTGCCCCCTTTTCACAAGAAAATAATATTAGCGTTCAAATTCTGCCGCATACACCATACATGCTTAGCTTTCCTTCATTCAGTATTCTCACTCATTTCCGTGTACTTTATCAACTCTCAATCGTTATAATAGCAAATTCTGATGAATGATCCTAAACGATATATTTGATGCAGATATCGTAATGAAATAAATGCGTCTATGAAACTAACAAAATCTTTAGTAAAATATCAGTGAAAATTCAAACATTTATATGAACAAATAGATGAAATATTCCTAAAAAAGAGGGAGAAATCACTTTTTTGAACTAAATTATAACATTCATCGGCAAAAATTTCACATAAAACAACTTTATAGCACGATTTGTGTATATTAATCGACAAATTATCTATATTATAGTGGAATGAGTAGAGATTATAATATATCGAATATTTCTCCCATCTTGTGTAAATTTATTTGATATGCGCATTATGAAACATTCAGATAATATGAGTTCAATTTGTTTTTAAAGCAAGATTATGCTGTTATAGCAGCGATTCAATTATTTTGATGCTCCGCCTATCGAAATAATTTCTTAACTCTCACTGTACTTATTGGCTCATTTGTAAGGTTATCAAGGTGATCTTTTCCAATTTCATTGCTGATCTAAGGTTAAAATCACCAGTGCAACTCATATTCAAGTTAATATCGGTGTCCACGTTGCAGTATAACTCCAGGTCCCAATGGATGCTCGAACCCGAATGGATGCTCAAGCTTGAATTCAACGATAGCAACGATTCCTTAAACGGGATTTTCCTTAAGCGATCTTTTTTTCAATTTACTGGAATGGAAGTTGACAAAAAAGAATAAAATAAATTGGCAGAAATCAAATTATTTGAGCCATCATAGTGAGGTTTTTGGGGGTTTTTTCAATTCCACGCAAAAAACGTCCTATTTGACGAATTAACATTTGAGTTAATTAATAATACGTTTCATAAATTTTTACGAATTTAATTTTCTGTCCTACAAAAACCAGCAAATAACAGCTCCTATAGAATTTGGTCACGCTCCTTAGCCACTGATAAGTTCAACGTTTTATTTATTGTACTTTTAAATGACCCGTTGCATTTCTGATGACTTGAACGCTTTATTTCATCGAAAAGTTCGCATACATTAGGTAAATAACATCTCAGAATTCTCTCTTATGAGAACTATTTGCAACTGTTCTGCACGGATAATTACGTGTTCAAAGCACATTCTTTTGCCTTGGAAAAGACACAGATTATGGAAATAATTAAGTTTATTATATGTGAAAGGCTGTGTTATTTTTGCTGGTCTCAATTTGATGCAGTCAGTGGGAAGTAATGTCAGTGCTTTTATAGCTGATCTTACATTGCCCATTATGGAACAGAAATGTGCTAAGATTTCACGTTTTAAAGCCATTTGTTGTAGGCACGTTGGCGATTTACTAATATTTAATATGAATAACTTGCAGCGTGTTGCTAAATCAATTTGCGGAGACTCGTCACAGATTGAGATTACGTAAACACAGCTAATTTTTTGGACGTAGGCTTTCTTGGCACCTGCAACAGTGTCGTTCCTTTCAAACGTCTGTGATGAGATGGATCAATTTATTCTTACTGCAAATTAACATACTCAAATGGGCGCAAATATCCCAACATCCATCCTCAAAATGTTTATAGTTTCTCAGGTCCTTCAGTTTTGTAAGTTAGTGCTGATTTAAAACAAACCTTTATCGATAAATATAACGCGCTGCTTAAAAATTTCGAGGAGAGGGGTTTTAGTGTAGCTTGGAAAAATACCTACATAATAAGTTATTCATCAGCACATTTCTGTCTCTTCATGTTGGATAGACACAATGGCTTACTGATCAGTGCTTCATAAATTTAGATGTACAATTATGCAGCAGTCAATTTACGTATTATATACGCACAGCACTTCAAACTATTATTTACTTCTGTATTTTATTCGAAGTATTGGAATGAGATGTTGCAGCTTCATTTGAGTAATTTTGCACTGAATCTCGAATGTTACTTGCTTTGAGATGATAGGTTCAGCAGCTAGCATAGAGCATATGAGCATTGACGTACTCGAGAAACTACGGTAATATGGATGACCACAACATCGACGTGCACGATTTTCGGTCATTCCTCACTATTAATGTTGATTTTGTTTACGCGTTATTGGCATATTTTTTGAAGATGTGGATTATTGCTGAGATTTTTTGTTTACAATTTTGAAAATACTTTGTCTCCATAAATATTATTTCAACATATTGCGGTTGCAAATTCAATTTGTATTTTAATGCTCCTTGAATTTGACTCGCATTTTATTATTATTATTTCTAAAGTTTGTATAACTGCTTACTTTTACATTTTAGTATGACCTTCTATACGATTCCCCGCATTTTATGTGTCCCATCCTCGCTGATGTTTCCTAATTTAAAGGTATTTTAACACATTGCTTCTGGTTCCTACTATTCAGCATAGCATTTTATATTGACATTTGATTGTAAATGTATTTTACTGATATTAGTCTGTATCAAAATTGAATTGCAGACAATGTTCTAGCCTTTAGAATAGTTATATCTTAACAACTACGTAAGTTTTTATACGTAAAGTTTTTGCCGATCAATAGTGTTCTGTGTCCTTCCTCATGTTTGCTTTGAATACACTATTATTGCTTGTCGCAAGTTTTTTTCTGGAGCCTTCTGGCAAAGCTTTCTCCGGAGAAATAAAAATGGAGATCGCCGGTAAAAGAGGTCCAACTTTCACCTCTTAATCAACTGTTCTGGAAAATGAAAGAAAAATGGACTGCGGCGATGAGGTACTTTCCGCAGTTCGTGATTTTTGTGTTGTTGATGCATTCCTAGTGTACATTTTATCTGCAAATTTTTCTATTTCTTTTTCTCTCTATTCATTTCTCTGCCTGCTACTAAGTTGTGTCTATGTAGTTTAAGGTACTAAAAGTGTTACGCCTATCGTTCTGACGAAGTGCACCCGCCAACGGATAAAGGCCGAGACGCGGTCACATTTTATCCTCATAGGTCTTACTCCTACGTTCTTAACATCTGGTGTTCCAACAGTGGTCTGTTGTTTTCATCCTCGCCTTTGTGAAATGTTTCTTTCGAATATGCATTCGTAACCATGTTTGTTGCACAGCGGCATTCTTTAGGCAAGTTATGTATATATATATATATATATATATATATATATATATATATATATATATATATATATATATATATATATATATATATATATATATATATATATATATATATAGCTTGCTTTGCATTCATCGAGGACATTCCTTTACTTCATATTCCTTCAGTCATTCTCGTAATTATATCTGTTCACTGGTACACCACCACCTCACCTATTGTTTTACATTTTTGTAAGATTTTTTACAAATTCTGTTCAGTTGTGCAAGTTTTAAGTAGCCAATTACAGTAACTGCGAGTATCGCTGGGTACGCATTGAAGTGCTCTAGAACTAGGGATCACTTGGCAGTTCTAAGGTCACCAAATTCATTTGTTCCTCAGAATTATAATATTTAACTGAACACGTATATGTATATATTTATTTCTGTTGGTGCAAAACCGTAATATTTTACGAAAGGCCGTTTGCGCCTCCTATACTGATCTTTTCCTTTAAAAAACACCAGGAATAATTTGAAATTTCGCTGAAATCAGTTAGTTAAACAGTGATTTACATCGAATTTTTGATTTCGCTTTCATTTATTTCGTTGAAAAATTCATGAAGCGAATATTTCGACGATTCAACAGGAGCTACTAATCGTTGTCAAAGTTTAATGGGACGAGCCGATTTGACGACCTCACTTGCATATGAAAAAATCCTATAGACTATAAAATTTTGTCTGTGTTTAGTTGGTCAATTTTCATATAACAGCACAAACGTTAGAGATGTTTGAAAAATGTATAAGAAGTGGAAAATGCGAAAAATGTGAATCGTTAGGTATTTTGAAACGAAAAAATTAAGCGAGAAACATGTACGTTCCCCTCAGTTTTGTCGAGCCTTTAGCAGGTAAAGTTCAATCGAATTGAGCCCAAGAAATTCTTATATGCATTTATAGGCGTGGAAATCCCGATGATGGAGGTTCTTTTCGAATAACGAGCATTTTTCTTTTGTTTCCGTCTTATCATGCTTTCGCTTTTCCAAGTGTTATCTTACAAGCAAATCTTACTTTATAATTTCTTTTACTTATATTTATGTATATTTGTGACTTCACTTTATAGCATTGGATTTTCATGATTTTTGAAAGGACGAATCATATGGAGTAAAATAGCAATATTGTAGTATTATTTTCCTTCCCTCTAGTAAAGTTAATCAACTATTGCTATGAAATAGGCAGTAACATAAAAATGCGAACACTGCAGCTAATTTTTTTTAGCCATATCGGTTATTAATCATGCCTAGGCATTATTGGCTTCACATTCATCAAACCGCCACAAAATTAATGTTATCGATAGCCAGTGCTAAGGAAACCATTTTAGTGGATTGTCGCTATAACTCTCGAGTCTATCTTATAATTATATACGCTTAGATTACATTAGAAATGGCTTCTTCGAAAATCCGCAATTCTGTTTAGAAAAAGGCGCAGGCGAATTCCGGGCCTCTGATGTTGGAACTACAACTTTCGCCGATTTATTAAATTTATATTTTTCATTGTGCGTACTGCATTTATGCTCAAATTCTTTTCGAACTTACGGATTAGCGACTGAAAAGGGCTGAATGCTTTATCTATGAGTAGTCCTAGTGATCATCAGTGTAGGCGAGGGAAAGAATTGCCTCAAACTAACGCATCCTAAGGCATTTCTGGGTATCGTCGACTTGCTAATCTTTTCAGACACAACGTTGAGGTTGTCCGATACAACAACAACAACAGATTATCTCAACGTGGATGATTATTGGTATATGCGTTGGTGTGTTTGCCTGTTTGTATGACAGAGCAGTTCTTTTCACACGTTCTAAGGTAAATAGCCGTCGTTTTTATGCGCTTAGGTGAACTTCAAATTCGTTTCCGCCTCCCCACCCTCCTCTCCCGCTCTCCGCGTTCCACTGTAACTGTTTCTTTCGTATATTTGACTGCAGTTGGCCTGGAACCTACATTTACTTTCAATATGCACAGATATCCAACCATCCAACCTTATTCGTTACTTTAATAGGGCCTATTCTTTTTAGGATCCTAATTTGTTCCATAATAAAGACAAGAAGATAGTGATTTAGGTTATAGAAACGATTTGCTTCAAATGACGTCATCGGCATATTTGCAATCAATAGCACTCAAATTATTTCACTTGGAACTTAACAAACGATAAATTGCGTTCAGTGAATATGAAGGGTGTAAAAAATGCTCTTGCAAAATTGAAAACATTTGAAAAATAGTGCGCCTTTTTTCTCCATGAAAAAAAAAAATTTAGCACGCTGAAAAATTCACTTCTTTTTCGTCAGCTGTTTGACATCCGCTTACTGTGTACGATGCTCGGAATTGGTCATCCTCTGCTTAACTTTTAAATAACTTTAAATGTATGTGTTACTCGAAGCAAAGACTGTTTCTTCAGGTGGTACCCAAGGTAGTATTTAATTAAAAAGTATTTTCGATTTTTCGAAACTAACTGATTGTAAAATATTTTGCGGCTTAAGGCGGAAACTCTCTAACATAGTGACGTTGAAGCGGAAGCAGAAAAAACACAGAAAGGGATGAAATGGTAGCGATAAAATAATATAAGAATGATACATTGGTAGAAATCTGTGAATGTGGCATTCAAGCATTGGTCGCCGAAAATATCAATCGAGGAAGTACTTAAGGCGTGAATGTTTGCAGCTATTTGCAGTTTAATTCTAAACGCTTTATACGCAGTTTGAGATGGAATTGTTCGTTGTTCCAATCGTCAAATTGCATGTATGAGGCTATCCACTATTCTAAAGCGACTAAAGTAATTTTGAATTAAAAGGATTTATGAATTTGTTAACGCTATGTATATCATAAATTAAATAAATAAAAACTCTCATTGATAGGGTTAATTTTTTTGATAATATTAGTAATATTAGATGAAGTTCAAGTGAGCATAGTCTGTAAAATATTTTGTCACTTTCAGCGGCAACCACAACATATGGCTTTCTATCTGTTCGTATTCGCATTAAACCACAACGAATACTCGCCTTCTTATGAAAGATATGAACCGTTGTGAGCAAAAGATTCATTATCATCGCTATTGATAGTTATTCCATATTATATCTTTTTGAGTTTTTGGTGAAACCCTAGTTTTTTGAGTTTTTTCTTTTGCATAATCGCTCAGTCTCATACCTCTCCATATCTACACTGCTAGGATGATCAGTATTACCGGTGCTTTTGAATTTAGAACCATTGACTGTGTAAATACGAGATTTAATGCACCTCTCTATGCCATTCAACAAATGAACTTGGTCGTTTACAGCCAGAAAAAAAATGTTAAAATGTGGAAAGGAATTTTTTCCGTCTGTGAAAATCGATTTCATTCTCATTTTTCTTCATGATGCGAATAAAGAAGAAATATTGAAAAAAAAATTTTATAAACGGTTTTGATAACTAAAACTACAGAAGGAATATTCTTCATAATAATTATCTGTTGCTAACTTAAGAAAATTACCTACTCAGATGAAAGAAAATGTTAAAGTGTATCTCTCTTTATCACATGCCCCTCGACAAGTTGTTACTTTGCTTTCATATCTCTTATCACTCACTCTGTTAAATTCTTCGCATGTTTTGTCTTCATATGGAGTCACCTATCGAGTCAACAGTAATAAACAAATAATGCAAAATTTGCTTTAAAGATTGAATACGCTAATGCAATTGAAGAATACGCGACGAATGTCAGGTGTGGATGACTGAATCGATCATAAACGTCTGGAATAAGCAACAAGCCATATTTCATTTGTTTTGCATAGAGGTTGTCACATTTTCTAAGGTAGCATTTGTCTGTTTGTTTAATTATCCACTCATTTATTTATTTGTGTTTTCATTCACTCCTTTATTTGGAAATGCCCACAAAAATCTTTTCCTCTGTCGATGAGTTCCTTTTGATCATTTTACCGCCTTTCTTTATGCTCATGAAAAAATTCTCCCTGTCCTCAACCTCATGCCCAGCAAAATGTCGGTTCGAGACGCAAAACCGGCATGACAATGAAATACTTTTACAATGACTGGACTGGTTCAAGTTATTAGTTGTAACAACTATATCGATATAACTTTGTTTTCATAGCAGAAACCAACTGGTGACCCATTTATTTCCATTCTATTTTAATTCAGCAAATTTTGCTGATGTTCTCAGAGATGATATATTCCTCCCCTCTTTTATCGATCCCTTTGTGCAGTCGTTCTACGCAATCACACGTTTCTTTAAGTTTATCTAAGGTTTTTTTGTTCCGCTTAATACTTGGATCAACGTGTGAAGTGGGTCGTAGTTGCTGCCATCTGTTGCAAACAGAGATTAGCTCGAACATCAGCTTCCACCAATTCTGCAAACGCCTGTCATTGCTTGATTATCAAGCTGTATTATTAGTAAACTAAATTCCATATTTTTCGACTTTATCACTTTGTGTTTTGTTACGAATATTTGTCAAAAAATTATGAGCATTACTTAGCTCTCACTTCGAAATTTCACATGACATTCACTGACATGCTATGCAACATCCACCTGTTCTCTGCTGATGTATATTTCAATAATAATGTATGCTGCAACGACATCTATTTGATTCTATTCTACGAATACATTTGAAAAAAAAAACTTTCGCCTTAGACTTTAACCATTAAATGCGATTAATAAATGATAATTTTTCGATAATTTTTTAATTATTTATGTCACAATTTTTAATAACTTTCATCTATCTTAAGCAAGTAATTCATCACAAATGTTGTGTCTGTAAAAATTTCCTCCCAACATGACAGCGTAGTTTTCAGAAGGTTCTCTTTCCCTCATCGCATTTCCATACGCACCACCCTTTAGCAGTTCTTGATTTCACGTAAATATGAGTTTGTTAAAAATTATTTGATCGCTGATGAACGGACCACATAGAAGCAATGTTAGATTCTGTCCCCTCGAACGAATATAGCCTTCAGCTTCAGGTCGTACTGAAATTAGTCGGAAATCATTGAAGTGTGATTTCTTCTGCATTTTCCACTATCCCTCTCCCTTTCAGTCAATGTTTTCAGTGATCGTTTCAATGTAATCGTCTTTTATGCTCTCATCAAAGTCGATATAATGCGTTGGCAGTGGAGGTGCGATGAATTATAGATTACTTTCTTAAAGCGTTCGCTTCGGTGAATTGATTAGGGTGTTACGGCAAAGAGCTATCAATTTTTCTCACCATTTCGAGCAATAATTTCTGCCATTACAAAAAAAAAACCTTCCAAGCGCACAAATGAAAAGAAGAGATTCTTTAAACCCATTAATGATAGGCCACGTTTTTTCTCTGTTCTTCTCAAAAGTTCATCAAATTTTTCTACTAAATTTATAAGTATAAAACATTTTAATAATTATTATTTATCAGTTTTCTCTTTGATCTATCGTCTTTTTGTGGAATGTTTAGGATCGATATGACTACAGTAATATGAAAGTACTTCTTAATTAAATTTTGTTTACTTTTTTCTTGTAGGAGCTTCACAATCATGCACTAAGTCTCTTTATCTACCTACGGCAGCTTTATCGTTAGAAAAAAATTCTTTTCAGATTACATTGCAACGTTCTCACATTCTTGTTGTTATGATATAATGAATCGGGTTCCGATGGTCGTGAGTGAGCAATTCAAAAGATTACAATGGAGTTTTTCGTCGTAGTCGACGATTGTGAGAAAATAATTCGTAACTGATGAATGCTCCATAACATCATTTATATTTTATGGATATTTTTAAGTCTAAAAATTATATTTCAGTAGAGAATTCCCGCATTGGCTGTTCAAATTTTACAAATTTCAAATTTCTACATTAATCTTTTAATGATGAAACTGCTTGCAATGACTTGAATTCGCTGATTGAAATAATTATGAACGATAAAATAGGGATTTTTCATCCGTTGAAGTGTTAAACTATTGTGAATGACTGGATGCAAAATCTTCCAGTAACATTTTAGTGAAATTCTCCATCTTTTATTACAATTAGGGCAAATTAAAGAAATTATGCAAAAGATATGAATATATTTTAGCGTATTAAATATGCGTGTAAAGTGTTGAAAATTTTATTTTTTATGAAATATATTAGTATATATTTGACTTAAGAAAATAAATATCATAATAATGCGTTCGAAAATTTCTATGAATTCTTTTAAATACGATAAATATGAGGAAAATTTTAGCAGTTAATGTGGAAGCAGTTTCTTTTGAAAATCAACTTCACGTTTCAAATAGAATTAATTGCTTATTCGTTACTATCGGATTGAACTTATTGAACTTTTTCGCATTCCATAAAGAATCAATATTTCTACAAATTTTTATTCATTTCTCTTCCTCTTTTTTCCTTTTCCTGAGAAATTTTCTCATTATTAGAGAGATGTGCTGATATTTTACCTTACAATAACATCCTACTGTTTTTTTTTCGCTTCTTTTAAGCAACGAAAAGTTCTTTCGGCATCTGATTGCACCTCGGTTATTTTCAGTTTAAGTATCGAATGCCTATATATTTTGATGTTCTAGCGTCGAAACACTTTTTTCATATTTCATATAACGAGGTTAAAAATGTGCTTAGGTAATGTTGAAAGTTAACGCTGGAAGGTAGGTTAAATACTTTTCAAATCTACTGCCATTATGACTCCAGGTTTGGAAAAATATTTAATATTTACCGTTTGATAAACCCGCTGCTGCGTGAGCTTCAAGCAAGAAAAATGCACAGATTATTATGTGGCTTTGAGATGATCATAGGGTGAGCGAGTAATATTTTACAGCTTCAAGACGAAGGAAGAGGGAGGGGAAAGGGGTTATTTGTCTTATTTCTTCACTTTTTCTGCAAATGTTTTATTTCAGTTTGCATCAGCCTTACTAAATACAAATATTTGTTTTAAAACAATTCGTCTAAAAATACTTACGTTCATAGGGATAAGAAATTTGAGCTGATCACGCCTTTCGTTACGAAATGGATAATGCTTGCGGTAGCACCTGACGATGAGTCAAAATTGCCTTCTTATATGTCTGTCAAAATAAAATTTTCCGAGTAATGATATGGAGAGATGTCGTTTCAATTTTTTTCTAGCAAATTCTCATTCATGAACGGAACTTCGACATATTAAACTGGAAGCTGAATGTTTTTCGCTTCAACGTAATCTCTGTACAAATCCTTTTTCCATATTAAAATCATGCTAATGTAGCAAGCCTTCAATAAATTCACTAAGTGAAATTTAATACTTCTTCAGCTCATCCGTGCTGTGTCTATAGTGTCGAATTACGTGACTGATCCTTTATCATTCGATCATTTCAGAGGTCTTCTACTTAATCGTTCAAATAAAAAAACGTAATAAAAGGTATTTTCTTAATCTTTGATGATTTTTCACAACGTCATTGTTCATATGATACAAATGTTTATGTTACCTACCTCCAAGGTAAATCGTTGCCTTAACTAACAGCTTGCTATTATGGGCATTTTTAAGTGAAAATATCCTGTTTCTTTGGTATCTTCGATAAATTTATCTTTATATATATTAAATGCTCCATATCTGAATTGCTTGAGTTTCGCTACATTCTGCAAATAAACGTACATAGGCCTATGCCACATATAGCCCGAATATTTGTTTTTTATGAGACAGAAGATCAAGAAAAGCTGACTTTCCTTCTCATCCCCGACTTCCTTCCCCCTTCTCCTCACCCATTCATTCCTTTGCTCTAATCTTATAGATTCGCTGTGGTAACACTTAGAATTCTCTCATCGACTGACTCACTCAAGTGCAAAAAAGTACTCAATTCTAGCTGAGCAAGTGGTATGGAGGCGTGAAAGTTTGTGCAGTGAATGAATCGAAGTGCTTACTGCAATTTTCCATGAACTGTTTCACCTAAACTTCTTGAGTCCATCAATTCGGGTTCGCCTAGGCTATTATTTCTACTTTCTACTACAGCGAAATGAAATGATGGTGAAATGTGCTCAAAGTTGGGCTGTCATGAACGATCTCATATCTATTCTACGTCTGCCATTTGTGTTATATCCATGAATCGCTATAAAAGTATTCTGACTCTTATTCTTTTTTTCATTTCGCTCCTACATAAACTAGCTCAGCGAAGGCACTAGACAGTGCTTCGTATGGGTCGCATCAGTGACCGTGGATAGTTTTTTTCTGCTACAGATTACTTCTCATTTTTGAGCCGAAAATTGTCAAAAACAGAATTGCGATTTGAAATTTCTGCCATATTCTCAATTATACTCAGTCTACACCAAAAAACTACAGAAATATTGTATATGCATTTGACATATCACATGCAATCTTTAATCAATTATTTAAACACTGATAAAGTTTATACTGTTCAAGGATATAGCAATCATTGATGTAATAAAACATCGATAGAGAGGACAAAAGAGGAATAAACGATCGACTTTGTGAGTTAGATGCACATGATCTTATGGTAGTATTCTACTGTAAGCAGTAGTGATCGAAACGTTAACTAATAGCTGGACTGATAATGGAGATTTCAAACAAAAACTTTCTATGTCATTAAAAATCAATCAATCTTATCGATTTACAATCGAAATTTCATCCAATATTTCCAAAGGCCTATTGGAATTGTACAAAAATTGGTCCACTGTTCAGTTGAACCATTCTACTGCAGTAAAATTTGCTTGGAAGAAAGAAAACATCATTAAGAGGGGCAATTGAGTTGCAATGGCGCAATTGCTACAACATTAAGTGAACTTTTGTTTTGGCGATCGCAACTGCAGTTACTATCATTTACTAGCGCATTAAAGCCTCTCTGCAATTCGGTTTACGATCAATTCAAGTCCAGTTGTAATCCTCAAAGTTGATCTTTGATCTTTGCAATGATATATACATTGCGATAAATTGTTTCTTATCATTTATACGATGGACGCAATATTTACAACAATAATAATCGCTATCAACTGCCTTATTTCAGGTTGTTCCATTTTAAGCAGTCATCGATTCTGCTCACATTTCATGCACTTTACTGATAACGAAATCGTTTACACTGCACATAAATGTATTTTCCAGCATTAGCGGAAACAGTAAACAGTAATGTCTTTCGAGAGCGTATCTTTATGATGTTTTAATTGCTTACCTAACTATTTAATATATTCTTATATAGCAATAAAGAAAAAGCTTATATTTTAAGCTTGTCAGATGACTACAATAGTCAGTGATGTTTTTATTCTCCGGTTTTTTTTTTAATTTTAGATATTTTTTCTACATCATTAGTGCATTCTTTTTAATGCTGCGATACAATATTATCAATCGATGATAATATTTCATATTAGCCAAGTGATATTGTTTTCTATTTGAATTGAATCGAATAATAGGACTATTTTGATAGAATAAAAATCACTTACATTGAATTCGAAACTTAATTGTATTTCGCACGCTTCACTGTCGGCGATTTTTAAAATGTAACCATGATTGTTCTGGGTGACAGTTCCGGTTATACTTAACAACAAAAGTAGTATGAGGATGGGACGACTGTACCAATATAAGAGGGTTGGGGAAGAGGGGAAAGTGGGAGAGTAGATTCCATCAGTTCAAATGAACCCTATTGGCGTAATACAATTTTAAACGCTAATTTTGCAGAATGATTTATTCACAAATTGAATAAACTTTAGTTCTTTCATTTTCTCATCGAATTTCTATACAAAATTGCTTCAAATTTTCCTCAGCTTTACAAGCAAATATATAATTCCATCAATTAATTTTTTTCGTCTACATTTGATTCGTATTTTTTATGAATAGTGCACATTTTTTTCGAGTTACTTTTTTCAAAATACAGTGAAACAATATATATATTCATAAAGCTGCAACATTTAACCGCTTAGACAATTGATTATTTGATATGAGCAATTTACGACGCTTTTTCAGAGAAAATCATCGGGGAAATTCCATCACTTATCACAGTTTCTATTGCCGATATTAGAGCACGTCTATTTCTCTTAGAGCTTAAACAGTTGAAGAATTTGAATGATTGAACGATTACTCAATAAAATATTACTGATTGCTTTGTAAAAGTGCCAAATTCCTTGATTAGCAATTTTCTCTGTTATTTATATAAATTAATGGAGGAAATCACTCCATAGTGATAAGGAAGTTTTTTTCGCCTATCAAAATGTAACGATCAATGATCACTTTGTATTTCCAAAACGGCTTCATAAAAATTTGAATACTTTGAAAAACATTTAATATTTCCAAGGAAACATCAAATAATAAATTTCGCCTATCGCGTAAACCGTGAAAAATGTGAAGAAAATGCATTTACGAATTTGCAATTTATCTTATCCAAACAATTGACATTTTTGTTTTCGGATCTTCAGCCATTTACAATCTTTGCATGCAGCGTCGCTCAAAGGAACTTCAAATACGGACATAAACAATCGTAATCGTTGTCAATTTTTTTCATCGAATAATATAGACGGCAGAGGACGTAAAGGACTTAAAAAAGTTGAAAAACCAAAATTCTTCTTTCGGAATTAAGATGGAATAAAGATTATCGAATGGAATAAAATAAAAGAAAAGAGAAATTGAAACGGTACAGCGATTATCACTTAAAGTTGGAAAATTTTCCACTTTATTGCGCTAATAATTGAAACGAAATTACATTTTGCTTTTCCATGAACAACCGATTTTCTTGAATTTTTTTTTTGTAAATTACCACCTAAGGACATTTTCAATACCTTAAAGTTACCACTTAAAAATCCTCTTTATAATATGTCGTAATAAGATATATTTATGAGAGTCTCAGACAAATATTTCTTCAAGATACTTTCAAATAAGTCTTGCAAATTAGCTACAGTAAACAAAAATGTGGTAGCAAATATCCCTCAGCAAAAATTAAGTGATTAAGCTAAGTGAATTCAACGACGCGTCGTTTAACAAAGGCAGATATATTTACACATATTAATTAATTTGCATATAATATATTTATATATATTTGCCTTTGTTATATATATATACATATATATATATATATATATATATATATATATATATATATATATATATATATAATACATATACTATATATATACAATGCATGTATGTATCTATATATTTACATATATACTTATATATACATATATATATATATATATATATATATATATATATATATATATATATATATACTTGTGTATATGTATATAATGGAAATAACTTTGAAGTATGCGTGTGCAACAAGTCTCGAAAGAATTATTTTCATTAAACTATTGCAGTATAAACCTATCAGTAAAGAAAGATAGAATAAAATTGATCTTTTTCAGAAATATTCGATTGCGCTTCAAACATTCACGTCTTTTCGATCATTTGGAAGCATTTACCATCTATTATTGTTAAAATTATTTTTCATATTAAATACTATTGAATTGAATTATTTATGTTGCTAATATCTTTATTCATTAGCAAATATTATCGTTCCGCTCGCTCGTTCCGTAAATAAAGACATAAACTATGTGAAATTTGCCAGTTGAGATTGTTCAAGATATAAATACGTTCTGCGCATAGCCTTACATATTTGAGCCAGTTGAATTCCCACGAGAGAACAATAGGGCGAAAACGGAAGAGCACTCGAAAAATCGCAATTTTTTATATGCGTAAAATCTCATGCTATCAGACGTCGAATCTTGTCTCGAAACAGAACTTCAAGAATTGAGCAGACCTTCAAACGGTCTTCTAAAGGTGTTCTTTTCCGCTCAAGCATTCTTACCTAAAAATTTAATTCCTCTTTGCTTTGGATGCGGCAGTTTATTGCTAGTCTACCCAATTCTTAATTTAGCAAAACTTGTAGAAATGAATTAAACTGCACATTTTCATTGTTAAAGGTGCAAGCTGTTGATGAAAAAGCGGTGTAGATGAAATTTTCATTTCTGCTTCTTTTTAGTCTAAATATCGAACGTATGCATGGTAAAATTTCTGCATCATTTGGCACTCTCTTCCTCACTCTCTCTTTCTTTACATATATATATGTATATATATATATATATATATATATATATATATATATATATATATATATATATATATATATATGTATATATATATATATGTACATATATATATGTACATATATATATATATATATATATATATATATATATATATATATATATATATATATATATATATATATATATATATATGTACATATATATATGTACATATATATATATATATATATATATATATATATATATATATATATATATATATGTAGATATATATATATAATATAAATATATATTTCAGTTCACCCATTTTCAATAGTGATGATAACGTCGGTGTAGTTGTAAAAATTCAATCCCTGCCAGCGAAAATAATTTTATTATCAGTAGTAAAAGGACTGCAAGATGTTATGAAATAATTGATTGAGGGATCGAGGAAATCTTTAGCCTCTTATTGGAGAATGCGATCGATTTTCACTTGCAGTTCTGAACGATATACATTATTATGCAGTTAATTATGTTGAATACAGTTTAAATGTTGCATACAATGATCAAATGTGTTACACAGTTGGAATATACCATCATATCATTATTTCAAACGTGGCCATAGGTCAAAGCGTCGTAAACTGGTCATCCACATTGAGCCTGAGCCGTCTACTATGCCATTTCATATTCCACTTCTGCAAAATTCATCACACTGAGAAACAAAGCTTCTTGTGGTTATGAATTCAAGCGTATTCTATATATTATTTTCCACCTACGTTGTTCAGCCTTTTTACTGCGCTACATAATTCAACAGTGTTGACATTTCCGTGCATTCATTCATCGTTGTGATTCCGTTTGTTTGAACAAGAGGCTTTTCTGTGGATCTCACAAATAAACAAATCTTTTGCAGTTGACATAGTGGCAGAATTTGAATGCATCTCGCATTTATATTCGTCGAATATGAATGTTCAACATTAATCATTTTTGCCTCCGAATATTGCAATGAAATAGCCGCAAGTAAGCGAATAAGAATAAAATTTATGATCGTTGAGGTTTCTTGATCAACAAGTTCAGAGGGATTTATGCATTACACTTTTCATGAATTACCGTTATTATTTTGCGGAGTTGAATGCATTTTTGAGATTTATATTTTGAAGAAGGAAATATGAAAATAAACCAACGGGAATGAAGACAAGGATTCTTTTTTTTGCTTTTGCAAAATACTTAAAACAGTGGAATTTATGAGTTTAGAAAAATTCATAAATCTTCACCAACATCATGAATAACTATTTGAAATGTACCCCTAAGTTGACAGAAATTTCTTCATTACGTAGTTTAGCTGCAGCTTTTTTTCAACTAATGTATTTAATATCTTCAAATAACGTAACGGTATACTGAAGTCGAGGTTTCCTCAGAAGTGCAGGATATGTTGGATATGTTGCTGTGATTCAGGATTAATGATCAATGGAAACGGTAATTCTTTTGCCCTCAAACGAACAGTGGAAACTTACATGACTATGAAATGAAACTTTTCTCTCAACAGGAGAAACTTTGTTTATGTGAGCAAATTTGCTCTCGTTCAAATTCTCTGAGATACTCTAATAAACTTCTCATTATAAAATATCGAGGACAGTTTTCTTCGAACGCAGAGATCTATCAGTGGGAAGTACGCAATTTCTTTATCGGATTTTTATCGTTTGTTATATCCGTCATTTGCTTTAATTGGCACAACATTCCACATAAAATATGACAGGCTTATGTTAAACTGAATGCCATCAATTTTAACTGCAACAATTGCATTTATCTGTTCTCAGAATTCTCAAAATCTTTTCTTTGCACGTTATTTCTTTTTTTCCGTTCTATATTAATTTTAAAATTTTAATAAATTATTCCCGTCATATTAATTAAACAATTTCCCGTTCCATTAGAAGAAATTCCACAAATTTCAAATCCACGGATTTCACAACAGCACTCCACAGTTCCAGTTTTCTGGTTGCGTTCAATTTGAAAGCTTTGCTGAAACAACTGTTTATAGAAATGGAATTTCGAAATTCGCTTTCACTTCAAGCGTTTTAGAATGATATTATATGACCCTCCTGCATAGACCCATCATACAGAGTTATTTGTGCATGAAAAATTGCTTCAAGAGTTAGTAAATATTTGAATGGAAGTGGAAGAGAATGTTTAGACTTAGAGGGGTTTATATTTTGAGGGGCTGCTTAAAAATCCTGCAATTACGATTAGCTTAAACAATTCCCTACGTTGTAAATTATTCGATTCCGAATCAATAATGTCGCACAGTGTTAGATATAACATCATTTAAAACGCAAAATTGGCAGATTTCTAGAAAAATAATAATTATTTGTCATTTTTGTTATTCATTAAGAGGATCTATTTATTCCCAGTTTTCATATGGGACGTGAAAAAGCTAATTTCTCTTCACATTATCGCCTGTACTATTTTGTATAGCACATATGAAAAGATATTTTCCTCCAGTTTTTTCCACTTGCTCTCCGCTCGCCCATGCCTCAGCCCATCCTAGAGTGAACACTATGATCGTTATAATGCAAATCAGGGGGGTAAAAAGTCGGAAGAGAAGTGAAAACATTTTATGGATATTTGTGGCAAATTATATAGTTCATTTGATGGAACTGAAATTAAAACTGCCAGCTTAGTAGCCTCGGATGGAAAATGGATCTGGACGTAGAAGAAAAAAAACTAATAACTTGATGTATTGCCAAAAATGCCCAAGCATTCCCAATTCTCGAAGCATTTTTTATTATTTTTTAATAAATATAATCTAATTTATAGAATCATTCAAAAATCTCATGTTCAAGTTTCCACTCTATTCATACTCTACTGTGCTGAAATAAATTCCTGTACCGCTCAACGATTGCCCAATAAGAGCATTTATGATCATTAACATATAGGCGAAGGATCATTCAGCCGCTTAAATAGTCCACTCCTTACTACTAAATGCTCCAAGCTGATAATTTTAACTGATAATTTTCATTGCTTCAGTGGAATTCACTGAATTTGTCTATTGTTGAAATGATAAAAGATTTATTACAGAAAACAAATTTTGTACGATTATCTCACAGACGCATTTAGCAGAAGAAAAAATCCTCTCCTATTTCAGTGTTTATTGTTTGGCTATTTCTACAAATATTGCTATATTGCCGAGTCTCCCCTCATTTTCCTCCTAATTTTGTCATTTTCTTTAATATGGCATAAATCTTATCACTACCTACCAACTAGTTATCAGTAATTTCTGTTACTGGAATTTGTTATCAATGACGCTTCAACACGATCGGTTCGTGATCTTTTTTTTTGATTTTGGGTGAGCAATAGGTTTTCACTTGTGAGCGGTTAAAAATATCACCCATACTTGCTCAGAATACAAGAAATACACGTTGCACCATTAATGTGCATCTGCAGAATCCGAATGATATCGTCTTCTAAAGCTTTAAGCTTGCAATTGCCTATATAGGTACACTGTTCATTGAAGTGCAATAAAACAGATCGTTTCTTTGCGCTGAAATGATTCATTAATTGAAAATGTTTCCAATTTGAATAATACCTCAATGGCCAATTTATCATCGCAGGAGCTTTCTTGCAAAAAGAAGCACTTACAGTATTATATTTTTCTCTGCTAGATTGCATTTCTTTGCTTTTTAAGATCTCAATTTGCTCATTTCTATATATCATTTTATTTTTTCTTCAGTGATTTACAAGGAACAGTATTACTTGACACTATTTTTCAAGAAACTTTGAGCAGCAACTTTTTATATATATAAGGTTATATGTAATTTTATATATATATATATATATATATATATATATATATATATGTATTTTTATATATATAATTTTTCTATATATAAGTATATATTTTAAATTTATTGCTCTCAGTTGCAAGTGGTTTTCAAATGGCACAGCTTCATATTACTTAATCTAATAACTGCGTTTTTATAAACAGAGAGGTCTTTAATGCATTTACGACCTAAGTGGTAAAAAGAATCGGTCTGCAACAATTAGTGTTAAGTCAGCTGGCAGCATTTTCCAAAATCTATTATAAAAAGTCACCTTTACTTTGAGTTGCAATTCCATCAAAAGAAATGCTTTTCCTTTAAAATTTTTTTTGCAGTATTTGTACACCGATAGAAATTTTTGCTTATTTCGTTTCAAAAATTGTTTCGATGTTTTCTTGAAATTTAATTTTTATATTCATTAATTTTGCCATTTATTTAGTGATTTTTTCCTTTTGTTTATTCTACTTATGAAACGTTTTGCACTTTTTGAATATATCGGAAAAATAACGCTGCCAAGGTTAAAAACGTTCTTAAGTTTTTCAAGCAACAATAAAAATAGCTTCCGTATGTGAATGCATTCTTCGTGTCCACTGAATCAGTTCCTTATTCTGGTCTAATAGGGAAAACCTTCAGGGCGGAGCCAATCGATGTATTTGGATTTCAATTGCTTCTTTTATCAAATTCGATGCGCTTGCCGTCTATGACTTCATCCGTTCATCAACGGTCATTTCTATTCAACTTTTCGAAATTAATCGTAGAATTCCTACTTTCTCTTCTTTCTATCATTGAAATACTTTTTAAAGTTCTTTGATGGACTACTTCTATACGAGTCTGATGCATTCCTTTATGAGGAGATTCTTATATTAGTGCTGTAAATATGCATATTCGTTAGCGTTACCAACTTTTCCATAACGTTACTTGTTGAAAGTACGTGAGCCAATTATGATAGAATTCAATTTTTCGTGCGAAAATGGAGTGAACTTTTTTCAAAGCATTACAAATATTCACAAATTTAAGACTTTTTTCAGCTTAACATATAGCACGTAAAATATAAAGGGTAAGGATAAGTAAGGTGTCAGTAAATTTACCATAGGTGAGTCATGATTAGTTTTCAGTTATGTGCAATATAATCTCACATTAAATGGAGCAATCACATTGCACGTATTAGTGAAACGCTGAATCACTTTAGGTCATTTTGAAATCCACTTAATTTCTTTCAATGATCACCTCAATTTGAATAATGTGCTCTTCTTTTCGAATTGAAGAATGGTCTAGCGTTGAATTCTAATGCAGTTAGCCATTGGCAATCATTTAGAATGCCAGATGAGCATTAATTTACTGCTTGACGACTGTTTTTTGATGAGCGAAATAATTTGTGCAGCAACCCCGTCCGATGTATTTAAAATTAAAGCCTGAGCCAATGCTGAAAATGTATGTCAATACGCTAGTGGATATGTATATATGTTTATATATATAATCTACCTCAAGGACTTAATCCGTATCCGCTTGTATCGGAAAGTGAATTCATTCATCATATCTTCATATGGACTGCGGTTTTGCAAAATGCTTGCCTTTTGATGAGATGGGGAGAGTTGTTTACCTATTAGTGGACCCCGATTGACATAATCGCCTATTCGGTTACTTTATTTGTATTCCCAAACGATTTTTTTCTCTGTTGCTATGATGATTTTCGTTGAATATTGATTAGTGAGAATATTTTGATCTGTTTTGTAAGTAATACGCGAAAAATTACTTCTATTAGCTGTTAAGGCATAACGTATTCAACATCTGTGCAATATACATTTACCTATTTGGTAAAATCCTGTTCATTTTTGCGAGTTATTTTGCTAATGATCTTTTGTAGCCTCAGAACGTTTTTATTGTCCCTAATTGAACAACCATACCTTTTTTTCGTAAAAATGAGTTATGTTTAAGACTAAGAAATTTTATTTTGAAATGCAGTCTCTGTTTTTTCGTTCGTTCTTTTCCTTCTTATTTCTCTTTTATTCCTCTCATCCTTCATCCTTTTCAGTCGTTTTCTCTTTCGTCTCATTCATCACTGAACTACTTGCCATAAATAGAATGTCGGTAATGCTGAAATATTTTTATAAACTGCTCTGAAATCGAAGAATAAAAATTCATTTAAGATGCAATTTTTTTCGGCAATATTTTTTACAATATCGACACATTTCACCCGCTCCCAATGTCTACGTAAAGGGAACTTTTGCATTACTGATTATTCTTCAAATGGCAACGAATGACTTATTACTAATTTAATCGTAGTAAAAGTTATTGATGCAAGAGACAATTTTGCTAATTTAGTTACATCATCCAGTATGCACTCAAATGTGATATTGGAGATGCTCTTCTTCAATACTCTGACTGCGTTTTTCTTGTTCCGCTAAGTTCCATCAGGTCAAATGACACATGGTAAGTGGGCTTGACTGAGGTCGTGCAAGCTATTTGCGACCAGAATTTTAAAGATTTCACACGCTTAACTTTCCCTGATGTAGATTCGCGGCGAGTTAATATTAATGGTGCAATCAAGAAAATTAGCAAAAAATTTGATGACGATGATAGCATTAGAACTTTCTGAACTACATTGGCTCATAACGCCACATTCAGCTGAATTATTAATTTAAGCCTATTTTTCAACCATAGGTTCACGAATTTTATCCCGATACAAATTGCTCATCTCAGTGCCAGATAGCGATGAGCAATTTTCCGCCGCATATTTCAGTTATCGATTAAACGATAAGGAATTTCGGGTTTCCTTTTGCTAATTTTTTCAGCTAATTTTCATTCCCAATTGATAATACAGCAATAAATTTACCTACTGTGTAATATCGTGCCATTGGTACGCTGTGAATAATAATAATTTTCATAAATTTCGTTATTTTTCTCCTTTTTTTCATTTCTTTTTTTTGGCCAAGAAGTTGCAGCCTAGGCTTCTGTTCTAACGATGTATACTTCATCTGCAACTTTTCAGTGGTGATAAATTCATCAGTTCGAATATTATTTGGATAGAACAATATATAATAAACCACCTATGGTATGGAAAAGGTCCTAGTGTATATCACTGTTGACGAATTTTTCCCATTCAAAAAATAAAGTCGCACTAACTACCTGCATTTCGAATTTCCTACTTTTTGATATCTGTGTGACCAAATTCCTATGTAAATAAGACTTTACATGATTTCAATAATTTTATGAATCCTTGAATTAAATATTACTTTTTATTTTGAAAAATTGTAAGCATAAATGATGCCAAAATTAGCGAGCATCTACACCATTTATATATAATGCGCATTTAATTTCTCTTTTCACTTGGATTTGTCTACTATCAAGCAAGCTGAATGATCTTCAATGAAGGCGTCGTCTTTTGTTTAATTTTATGAGCGATATCGCCAGTTTGTAAAGTGGAGAGGATAGGGGAATGAAGTTGTATTACTGCAGATATGTTTCCGTTGCAGGCATACTATTCTAATCTGTTAAATGCGACAGCTCATTGATGAAAACAATTTGAAGTGCATGCATATCTCTGAGAGAGAAGGAGAGAGTGTGTGTGTGTCTGATAGAAGTTGAAAGAGAATATCTTCATTCTTCGAATAATGAAAGAAGTGTTTTTTTAAAAAAGGCTGCGGGATTATTAATATACATGTGAAACGTACTAAAATAAATATAGTCGAGAAATTGAAAAGGAAATATGTCTAAGTTTAAAATAAACAAATAAAGTGATAAAATGCGCAGTCAATTAAGTGAATGTTTCGAAAATGAAGGTTAAAGGTTACATTCTTATCACTATTAAAACAATATCCACATGATAATCGTCAATCTGTGGTTTGATATTACAGCATCATTTATTTCTAAGATGTAATCTATCATGTTGGTTATTTTTTAAACCATAATTCTTTTCTTTCGAAAGTAATTCATCAAAAAACTTGCTGTTAATTCCTTGACGTCCTTATATTTTTCATCGAGAATAGGTTCATGAAATTAACTTCGATGATTATTTCATTATATTCACTTATTATTTTCCAAAAAGAATATTAAAGTGAAAAGTTTACTTCATTAAAAGTTATATTGAAATCACTTTTTATGCAATGTCATGGAACGAAATGCTATCACTAGCAATGCAAAGGCTACGAAATCGCTTAGCGACGTCAGAAAAAAAGCTATTGAAAATATCAGTAAACAAGCAGGTAATTAGCAGGTTCATTGTTCTCAGTTTGAATACCTATTTCCCTAACAGCGGAAACTGATTTCATTATTTCTCACGAAATATGTCATATAGAATCTTAACGCTTCTACTGATATTTTTAATTCTGCTGGCCATAACAGCACGAAGACAGGGAAGGCTCTGGAATAGATATTTAAGGTATGTTGCTTCTTCTAACAAAATCAGGACTATTTCCTCTTTGAAAGTTTCGTTTTATGAGGGAGGGGAATGATGCAGGTAAGAGGAAGGGGGTGGTCAATGTAGTTAAGGGTGCAAAACCTAAAGCAGTTCATGTGAAATCATTTTTTTTCTGAAAATTAAACATTGCGATAATAGAAAATAGTTCGAAATGTTTTTCAGAGCGTGTCTATTTAGCGCGAAAAATTATTTTTGTATTTTCCATGAAATTCTTTTATTTCAGTGTAATTAAATTAATTAATAATCGATCACTGAAGTTGGATCCAGTTTCGGATAACGAGCCGAAGCGGTTTCTATTCAACAACCTATTCAAATGCAGTTTCGTAAAAACTTTCGAAGAGCTGGCTGTAAAGTCCTAAATTTCAGTTCACTTCGTCCACTCCACTATCGATGATGATTTGTTCCATTCATTTTCCCTTACGGTTGGACTTATTTCGTTCGCAGTGAATCCAAAGTCACTTTTGCCTTTTGTTTAATATCTTACTATCACGATGCAGTAAGCAATTCGTCCAAATAGCTGTCGCATGTTTCCCCATATTAATTTCCCCACGTCATAACTTAATTTCAGACTATCCGATTCCAAAAAAAACTTGGAAGTGTCCAACGTCATAGAAGGTGTGGAAAAGATGTGATATGTTGGTGGTGGTAGAAAGGATACAAGTATGGAAGTTGGCAACCCAAAAATTCTGTCAGATATTCCATAACTTAAATAAATAATGATGCTCTGTATTCATTTATTATGCATTCTTTATCATCGATGGTTTACGCATCCTACTAAATAATTTAAATATAAATGTAGATGCAACACGTCTAGTTGCATCACCTGCTTTATCTGCATATATAAAGCCACTATTAATCACTAATATATAACTTCTAGTATTTCAAGGATCTGTTCGAGAAATGGCGTCAAATGTTTTGCTGTGTTTGATGATTCAGTTCTTTTTTTAAGGATACTTCTACATCTTATTTCTTAATGCATTTCATCATTCATTAAAGAAGATACATTTTCATATAATAATGCTCTATGCTGAGGCGCACGCGTGATCACGAAGAGCACATGCATCCTTAAATTTCATTACGTAGTAAATAATTTCGTCACTGTTGTTGCACCTCATTAGAAAAGGATGAGCAAATGCGAACAAGCTTTGAACCTATCATATTTTTACCCTCGGGGAATTCTGATGAATATGGCACGCAACAGTGAGGCGAGAGTCGTTTTATAGCTGAAAAATTGAAATGAAACGGCATTTACTGCGAATAATCTTGAATTCGCCTTCGAATATGTGGGCTTTATGACTCTAATTGCTGCACCGGTACTTCAACTTCCATGGCATACTCACTGAGCACTCCAAAAGTTGCGTTTTTATGATTTCGTTCGTCGGCTTTTTTTAAACTTTTTAATTTTCAAGCGCATTTGAGAGTTCGCAGTCCAAGCTTTTTACCTACCCTAATAACCACTGCACTATCCTTTTCGATTTTCATCACGACATCCGAGTGCAATAGGCAATCTTCCTGATAGACAAATTATGCGGAGTGCAATTATTCCACAGTTATTTTGCTAATGCCAGCTGGCCTATCGGTCGCTTTGCATTGTCCAGTGCTTTCTACCCGCTGCTACCAGATGGTGCATTTAATTTGCTTCGACTAATCACTTTACCATATATGTTTGTTTTCTTGTTTAGCTGAAAATATTATTATCTCGAAAGGTTTTCAGTTGCCACAATGTGAGGCTTTTACCTCATCGTTACGGTAATAAGCTTCGATACTTAATGATTGTTTCAGGCTCCTATGCGGCATTACATATGAAATTAACGTAAAACAGTGGAGGCAAGTTTATGGACTTCGTGGTTATTTCATTCGCTATAGCTGTTCTTTCAATTCGTTATTCTCTGATATTTCCTAACTTTTTTTCATATGTTTAATGCATTTCTATATTTTACTCATTTCTATATATTTCACATTCCATATAATGCTATAATGATGCATTCAACGAATACACAATAGGAACTGTGCAAAGAAATATATACATATTTTTAGAACAAGTTGAACGATGATTGCCAGTTAGTTGCAAATAAAGTAAATTATCGGCGATCTAAGAAGGAGGACTAAAGGCCTGCTAAATTTTCTTTTAATTCAACTTGCAACTCGTTTTCTATTTGCAAATATACGAAATAAAATTCTCCGCTATTTTCCGTTTCATTCTTAAAGACGATACAGTTAACATTTCAATATCTTCGAAATATTTTTGAAAATAATAATCTTCTGAAAGAGGAATAACTTTCATATATGAAATTAATATGGTTGTAAATATAGGTATGAGGAATAACTTTCATATATGAAATTAATATGGTTGTAAATATAGGTATGAGTATCGTTATGAATAAGCGGGAAGAACAGCAAAAAAAATTTTTGTTGAATAGTTTGAGAGAAATGCTTATGCGATTTCTGAAGAAAATTAAAATACTTGGGAACAATTAATCCAACGGATAAATGGCAAATCCCCTACTCTATTAGTGATTCAATTCCACTCTCCATATTAATGAAAACAACGTTGAAAATCTCTACTACTCCAGGCGAAGAAATATTCAAATAATGCTGGATTAGAAAATATAGCGTAGCCAATTCAAAGAAAAGAAAAACTTTTTGAAATTAACCGATGTATATGAAGACGAGTGTTAGTAACCGGAACCCTTCTCCCCACCACCCCCTCCCTCCTCCCCACCCCACAAAAAAACAAGTTATAGCAGTTTATATTTTCTCGGAAATTAACTTTCACAAAAAGGGTCAAACTTTCAAATCGGTGGTTATGCTCATCGAAAACCACATCGAAATCACAATTACCGATGGAAGAAATTAGCTCTACATACGTGTACTTCTGGCACAGCCTAATAGCCTCAGATAATGAATTTTTCATTGATTTGGCATAAAATTTCGCCTCTTGTAAACACTTGCTGATGAGATTTCGCCTCACAAACAAAAGTATTTCATCACATGAAAAATCCGGTCGAAAGCAGTTAGGGAAAAGTGAATCAGTAAATAAGAACTAACAAGAATGAATCATTAAAACCGAACTGGAAAAAAATAGAGAGATATTGGTGAACTGATAAAACGAAGCTGATGAAGATATTGAGCTGATAAACTGATAAAAAATTAAGACGTTGGCTGGTAAATCGATAAACATGAATTCATAATTTCAACAAGAGTAAATGGCACGTATACGCTTGTAGAACATAGAGAAATCTATGTCGAAAACGTCGAATATGAAGACTGACGTGATAGTACCTTGTAACTTTTGTATTCATAAAGAAACAAATATTGCGTCTGCGATAAATGCTTCAGTTCAAACTCCCTTTTCTTTTGTTTGGGAAACAACGCAAACTTTCTTTTATTCAAAGCAGTAAAAATTCTATCACCTCACAATATAGTACCTTTTTTCATCTTCACTGTTCATCAAAGATAAAGTGTGGTTAACATCTCACTTTCTCGCTTCTAGAACAGGTGAGCGAAAAGTGCTACCCTTTGCACAGAATTCACTGCATTACTGCTAGCAGTGCGGTAACAATAAAATATAGGATGCAATTTGCCAGCAATATCGATATGGCCATTAACATTTTGCTCTAAATTCATAGATTTTTGCCACAATATGTGGTACTGTAATTCCATTCTAATTTGTCTTCTACGAGAACTGCACGATGCGTTTTTCTGGAAATTCGCGACTGCGAAATGCATTATGGCAACTGTCTATCCAAGCTTATACGCATCCATAGGTGTTTACCCTTAATTTTCGGCCCTGGTGCGTTAACGTTAAAAAACTCAATCAGGTGCAGCCAATACCGCAGAAGATCCCATTGGACAGTTTTTTTCATTATATGCATCATATTCCAAGGAATAATAAAACCTAAATATTTCAAGTGGCTGCAGTGCAATGTGCATTTTACAACTGCCCAAATCGCAAAGTATACGAAAAAAGCGAATCTTTTTTTTAAATTCTTTTAAGACATTGATTCAGACGAAATCTGTTCGTGTGATTGCATATATATACATATGTTGCTTTTGTTAATAACTGATGCAATTAATGAACGCAATTGGTAGAATTAAGAAAGCACATATTGTGCCTACTTAGTTAATGTGCTATTCAATTTTATGATATTGTCTGAATTAGTTGAGAGTATAATTTAAAAATGAATAACGGATCATTTGTAAAAAGCTTGTTATTGAAAGCTTGTTGCATATTTTTTCTCCTTCTTTTTTTCTCATCAATGAGCTTAATATCTGAATCTACAGAGATTCAGTGAGTAGTAAGTTGTTGAGATTTTCTGGATTTCGATTCAATCTGCTCTTAATTTAGACCCTAGCATATCTTGGAATTTATTACGTATTCATCAACTTCAATTTTATTATTTGATTCCATTACCCAAATTGTTGGCTAAGATAGGCGCTGGGTATCTTTTCTTTGCTCCCTTAATTGATCATTGAAATGAACTTGAATTCATGTGAAAGACTAAAGAGAATTCTGAATTTCCTTATGTCAAACAATTTCAACAATTTTTTTTTTAAACTCAGTGGAATTCCTAATCTGACAACTATTTTTGTATTATGTTGAACGAACTATGTTCTGTTTTCTTCGAGTATCCTGAAGCAACTTTTCCCCATATACTTCATTTTAAGGCACAAAAACTAATGCAGAGGTCAGCTAGAGTGATAAATTCTAGTATCGATCGTGCAGTGATCTGCCTAATCAATCTTCGTAAGTTCAACTGACATATACAACGACGAAAGCTTGTCGATCAGAGTGAATTGTTTCATTTCTTGTTGAGGTTGGCACCTTCGGTTATTTCTGGACCCCTATATCGGTGAAATGATGCAATGCTAATAAGCTTATTTAATTTTCGAATTTGAGCTAAATTTTTCTTATCCAATGATTATTTCATTTCGATCTTTATCTTTTTATATTATATTGTTATTTATGTACGAACTATCATGAATGTTTTTCCTCTTATAAAGTTTCAAAAATTCAACTCCATCAGTCGAGTTTTTCAGCTCATTTTGAGTTAGATAAGCATGTGGCGATTTTTGAGAATCAACATTTCGTCGTTTTCTTCACTATTTCTTTTATGGATTATTGTGCGTTAAAAGTTCTATGAAATTACCAATCAATTTAATTTTCAGTACAAAAATGCAATGTACCTAAGGAATGGAATATAGGTGAAATAAATCAATATTAGTCTACTGAGTACTGCGGCAATATCATCGACCACTCATTGACACGCTTAATCTATGCGCCATGATTATATCGACGACACTCAATGCTCATTTTTCGATCGGAGGACCAAACTCTTTCTATCATTTGTCATTAATCTGATCGTATTTGTTTGCTCATCGGCACTTGCTAATAGCCGCTGTATGTGATTACGTTACCAATGAGTTAAGGTTGATGAAAGAGGGGGAGGGGGAGAGGGGGAAGGGGGCGGCGATGTTCTTCTATAACGCTGCTCATTAACGTTTCGTTGCAATGAGGCTCTTCGTAAAAAGCAGTTGGCATTGTTATCGCAGCAACGATTCGATTCGTCGTATTTTCGTATTTTTAAGCATTGCTCATCATTGTTAGGAGCAATAAATAAATGAAGCTTATTGCATACTAAGATAATTTAAAAATGAGCTTTTTTAAGCCTTTCTTCATAGTCATTGTTCGACGTCTAAAATACCGCTGTTGATAAGATCAACTTGGAAACATTGGTGACATTTTTTGAAATATTGATATTAAACAACTTGTGTTTTTCGTCAATAATTAAATTCACCTGAATTGTTATGCAAATAAAATATTTTAAATAAATACATTCCATTTCAGCGAATACATTATAACTGAGATTTACATGAATTTGTGTAAATAACCACAATTTATAAAATTTCTAAAATTCACATAATTAAAAATTAGCAATTTTAACATTTTTTTTTCATTTCCTATAACTTAATGGGTGATTTCTTAATTGAGTAAATTCATCATTTTAAAAATTTCTCTCATTGTTTATTGAGGGAATCGTTAATTAAAGTACTTAACTCATTGTAATTAAAAAATTCCTTCACAACGTGAAGAATAATTTCTAAATCTATACATCTGTAACATATTGGATCGTTGAGATCCTAATAATATTTAAAATTGTCTATTTAGAAGGTGTCACATAAGAACCTACTGAAACTGAACCGATTATAAACTATCAGTTGACCATTGCAACATCATGCTGAAGATGCTCATATATTTTCCACTTTTATTATTAGCTTCGAGTAATTTTACGTTAAAATTTGCGGCAACAAATTTTCCTGTAATTAATCTTTGAACGAAAGATTCTGAAATGAAAGGAACTAGTGTCGTTCCTGTTCATTCGAAATTCGTTCCTCATTTCTCTTTTTCTCCCCAACAGTTTTTCCTCACCCCTACAGTTCAACCAACGTTACCTAATATTAACCAATGCCCTCATTAAAATAGCGCCTCTAGCCAAAGAAACAGCTCCTTTTCCCTAAATGCTGCTGAAAAATCATAAAAACAAACCACCCCCTCCCTCCGCACTTCTGAAAAAATTAAATTTTCCTTGAGCAGATGAAAAAAATCCGCCTATTTTAATAAATGGTATGTCGGGTTTCTTTAATCCAGTGAAGAGTGCCGCAAATTTGACAATTTGACGCCGATTAATAATGCAAAATGAGGTGTTAGATTTGTGTTTTTTTGCTTATAATTATTCAATCCTCTCGATTACCAAATACAAAAATCATTCGATTCGTTGTATTTGAATTTACCATTGGAATAGTGAAATTATATGCACTTAGCGTTAGAACAATTCACGTAATTCGGCACGAATGGTTTGGAAATGTTGCCCATTGGAGAAATTTTCAACGAAATACTGAAAAATGGAACAAAGAAATTATCGATGCATCCGTAGAATATTGTCGTAAAAATTTTCCCATTCATGAGAAATTGGTAATGAAGCATTCAAGTTGTTTATATTATGCATTGAAATTGTTTATTATTGTTAGGGAGAATTTCTCCGTCATAAATATAGGGCGATATTCGTTATTTTCTATATATGATATTTCATTTCCCTCAATTAAGTGGGGAACATTTTTTTAGAATTTATAACGATGAATATTGGTTAATATTAGCATAAAGAGATGCTGTGCACTAACGATACGCCGTTATTCGATTTTTCGAGCAACTCCACTAAGCAGTTCATTCAATTCTTGGCCACATTTCAACAGTGGGTTTTATTTCTTGAATTTTTTTCTCGAGGTTTTCATTTCTTGTGAATTTTCACTGCGATCGTTCAATTTGCTTTTATTGTGTTGCTAGTGAGAATGGCTTTTGCTTTTGCTTTTTCTATTAACTTCTGCATAGATTCTCGACCTCTAACAGGCTTAATTTCCGTAGGAATAGGAAATTAGATGATTGGCATCTCTGTACAACGTATACTTTACATACCACAAAGGAAAGTATGCATATTTGTGAATACGACCGTAAAGTTTGTACTGAGGCAAAAATCTATGAAAATTTAAAAAATGAAAATAAAGATAAAATGAAGAGAAACGTTTTTTTGATGGCGAATTGAACAAACACATAGTTGTATTTGCATTCGAATGAGAGAAAAAAAGCCAACTTTAGGCTGTTTCCCCTTTTGAATTCCTTTAATAGGCTATTGTAATTGTCGTTTAGAGTAAGTGTAATAAATCATAGTAATAGTATGCAAATACTATAGAAATATATATATATGAATTTGAGTAGAACGTGAAATATAATATTAAAATATAAGATCAAAAAAAAAATGAAACAGTATATAGGAATATGTAAAGATAGGAATTAGAAAATGAGAAAATGTATGAGAGAATAATTTAGAAAAAATGATTTGTATAAATTTCATTATGGCCGTATTGTAAATTGTAGGACATATGCTCCAGTACATGGTTATATTTGTATTGCAATATGTACATTTGGTATCATAACAAATCTTGTGCATGTACTGGTGTTAACACGCCCGTCGATGCGATGCTCAGCGGTGAATTGTGTACTAACTGCGGTTGCGATATGCGATATGGGCACAATGGCATCCTATCTTATTTATATATGTCATTTTGTACTACGTAAAACTTCTTCGTGGTTAATTTCACTTCTTATTTTATTTTAATTGCAAGCCTTGCTTTACAAAAACTTTCTTGTCTTTGCGGTTCTATTAGTGAATATATCGATTCGAGTTAATATATCGATTCACTCTAACAAAAATTGTATGTTTATAAAGTTAATGCTATTTAGATCTACAGATAGATTTAATTTCAATTTTAAACAATCATAAATTAAAGAAATAAACAAATATTATGATATTATACATTGCTTTTTTTCCCGTAGCGAGCAAAATAGCTTCATTTATTTCTGTTAAGGAATGATATTATTGGCTCTATTGTGTCTAAGAGAATGTTTTCAACCTCAGTAATTTCATTTTGTGTTTTCCTTTTACAAACCTTAATCTACCACTGAGAAAACAAAAGAGAAATCGGCGATATTTTAGATGAATTTAACAAAAGATATCGTTCACATTTAATAAAAGATCGCATCGTTCAAAATCAAGATGCTAAAGCACTAAAGATACAGTCGAACTGCAACATTGCTTATAAAGCATTGAATTGGTGCTATCAACAAGCTATAGTTAGAATCACCTTCAGCATGTCACCTATAAACAAAATAGAATCAATAAGTCGTAAATTTCGCAGGAAAGCAAAAAAAAAAGAACAAGGAATTATTTTCTTTGCATTTTATTGAAGGTATTCTATTCATAATTATACAGCCGGATTTTGAGTTGGAATTTTTCTAACGGAAATTATGTGAAATTTTTAATAATTAATTCTTGAATTAGCCACAGATGCAATTGCTATCACAACAATATGAATATATTCATATCGAAATTAGCACTCATTGACGCGTCACTAACAGAGCAGCGAAAATTGACATTCTTTCAATTATAGATCCTTTTGAAATATCGATGCTAGAATGCATTCTTAATTGAGAACTATTAGAAGAAATTCTCAACGAATCCGGCTCTTGAATTTCTAAGAAAAACTTGAAAATTTCGACTTTTTTCTCAGAGATATCCCAAGAAAAATTTTGCCAATAGGTAGGTGGTGGTCATACGTCGCAATGTTGTAGTTTTGAAGTTTTATTGAGTGTTGAATATTTGTAGGTAAATTCATTAGGAGTCATCTGCTTGCCCAATTTCTTTGAATTTTTCTGCAGTCTTCTAAGCAAGAAAAAGAAAGTGATACTACAGCGTTTTCACATCGAATGACCTAAATTTTCGATGCTTTCATCACTCATTTGCACAAATTTTCCATCTTAGTCCAGAAATAATGCACATCGAAAGCAAAGGAGGGAAGTGAGGGGTGGATGACTGCTGGTGGTGACGGATGGCCAATGACCGATAGCAAATGATCACTGTATAAAGGGCTGAAGTTCGAATCCTATAAGCTATTATCATAAAGGACTGTGAAGAGGGAATCTAAAACATGAAACATCTTGTATGCTATAATTTGCTGCGACAATAGTAGGCTGTTAAACATATAAGAGGCCTTTTTTTCAAAAATGCAAATAGTGAACATAACGTTGGAATATATTCCATGCTAAATAATTCTCTTTTAAAGTTAACTTCTAGTAGGAGGCCTAATTCTTTACGCAGAAGAAAATAAATGGACATAGACGATTTGATTAGTGACTTAATTTATCAGCGGAACGAATTAATCGTTCAGTTCACTAATTAGGATTTGTTTTTACTCTTTTCAGGTTTTCTCCGTAAATATACATATAATGCGCTTTTGGCAATGATCTATGATTTCCGCACAGAATCTTTCAACAGATTTCATGCACCACTGACCAAATTTCTTTAGAAATAAGCATAACAATAGCGGCCATAGATCTTTAGCCCTTAAAAGAGAGAGAGAGAAGAATTGCATTACAGCGTTATGCTTATGAGCGATAAATTTGTTGCCAGTATGAAAGATTGAAGCTGATTGTTACGAAGTGGAGAATGGAGGGGAGAAGAAATGGGAGAGGGAGGCCTTGGAAGCTATGATTCAATCTATATGAAATGTTTGCTCACAAGCATCCTAAATCTCTATTCTGCGCTGTGCAGTTTATGCGGATATTTCAGCACGCTTTGATTGAATTTAAATAAATGAAACGATCATTAAACAGAAATTTCCATGTCACTCGAAAACTTTCATGAAAATTTTCCGGCAATCTGTTATCCAATAAACCAATTTCAATAATCATCTCCCACATGTGACTGCTATTGACTGTGCTATATTTTCAGCGTCATGAAATAATTTATTTTGGTGGAAAGCTTTTTGGCAATTTCCCCATCGAATTTGGCACAATACAATTGTTTTGTTGACGTTAAATCGGTTTTGCAAAAATGGACTCAGTTGATTTCGTGCAAATAGCAAATAGCAAATAGGTAAATGAAAAATGCAACCATGCCGATAGCCATTAAGCGCAAAGTTTCACTTCCGGAATCGCTTCTCTTATATTCCAGCGCATAATATTCTTCATTATACATTATTGATCGCACTGTTTGATCAATAAACTGCAATATTTAGCAGTGCATCGGTCGATATTGAGAATGCTCGACGTATTCAGTCCTATCGAATCTATAAAAATAGCGATCCTTACCTATAACTTCTGTATACTTTTTTCACTTTTACTTCTCGAAGTTTTTCGAGAAAAAAATTCGCTCGAAGATCCCCCTGATTTTTCTACTTGCGAAGTGTTTTTGCCTCTTAAATGAGCATCTTTATTTCTGCAAATCAAAATATTTCAGAATGCATCATTCATTATATCGATTCAGTATTACAAAATAGTATCAATTAAAGTAATTTCTATTCTTTTGAGCTAAATTAGTGCATAATTTTTATTATTCTGATATAATTCAATCAATCGATAATAAGCATTTTTTTAAACGAAAATCTTATTGCTTAATTTTTATCTCAAAAATTATTGACTTCAATTATATTTAAACATATTCAGTTCTCCAACGTATTCACATTTATGGATGCAATTTCTTCTCTGGCATGTGGTTTTAAGTATTGCCCTTCATACTACATCATTGTGGTTAGCTGTTGCTATGGCATTTATCAGGAGGATGACGCTAAAAGTCGCCAGGCTCAACAGGTTTCATTCACTAGTTCATTTTTTTTCCACTTCTGCTTTTATCGTTGTTAAATTTTACTATTCGTTTTTGGAGCTTCATTGGTTGCAAGGGCATATGTGATAAACACTGAATCTCGGAGACATGTAACGGACGAAATGTTAATGACGTAGTTATTTATATATGCACAGAAGTGTATATTTATATGTAAACGTATACATACTAAATTGATAACCCATAAAGGTGCCGGATCGTGTAAAATTCCTGAAATACTTTAGCAAGTTTCACACAGTTGAGCATATTTTAATTAGTGATTCCGTAAAAGTATTCTGGTAATGCCAGATCAAGATGGAGGCCGGCGATATTGCAGAAGTACCAACAGTTCAAAAATCTTCCTATCATTCCTCGCAGTTTTTATAATCTTTTTTTAAGGAAATTGAATCCCAAGAAGTGCAAACAATATTTTCATTGCCAGTCATGGACGGGCGATAGTCGAAATGTTTAAAGCATTCCTATCAATCTCTACTCTTTTCAATTATCCCCTCTATTACTGTTTCGATCCTGAAAACAGTGATGCACCCATACACTAACATTGATAACTAATATCTCTTATAGAATGTGTAATTAAATCGAGTAACTATAATTATGTGCTATATTAATATAATTAAAATGACAGTATGTCACTTTCCAATATATAATATCCACCTATTACGCACAGCGACAATATTTCACCATATCAATTTTAGTGAATGGCAACGACCTCAATTTGCATGGCGTGTATGTATGGGAATTTACGTAGTAGTGTTCGTTTTATGTATACCAACATTACTGGTACATGATATAATTGAGTATCAACAAGCCGAATGGCATCCTCCACCCGACTGTCAGCAGTACTATCCGGCTAACTATACAGCTAAATTATATACGCTTCATGTGAGTATTTTCTGCTAGAAAAAAATCTCAAATCCTTTGCCACTTTGAATATCTTGTTCATTAAATCGATATCTCGCATTTAGCATTCGTTATGCTTTTAAATGTGTACAGTATATGGGAGATTCGTGTACTCTGCTGTTTCAACCCATTCGAATACAGTATCGCTGACCCATTGGGTCCTTGTCACCGTATCTATCACGACGAACATATTTCGCAACTTGACGATGATTTTTGCATCCATGATAATATAGCCTGTGAAAAACAAATAGCGAACGGTAGAAATAAAATAGCAATTGCTTAAATAGCGAAAAATATATCAAATAAAGCTATAAACTAAAAGAGGGGTCACAATCGAGAAAAAATTATTTTCAGATTCCAGAATCTGCAACAGCGAATGGTTGTCGTTTCTTCAAATTGAATTTATGGATGTCCGGTGTACTTTTTAAGGTATATAACACCCATTTAGTTTCAGGAGATTACTTAATTGAAGACCATCGTTTAAAAAAATTTTGTTCTAAATTCTTCTTCAATGAACAACTTATTTCTTTGTAATGATCAGTTATTGAACATTGAATTGATGAACGAATCATACCAGAAGCGTTATTATTGTAAATCCTTGCCGTGAATGTGTTTGCGATGATTTTCTCAAATTAAATTTCTACTGTTTGCTCGAGGCAAACAAATTCCTCTTTTAGTTTTTCTTCCACAGTAAACTGGGCCTTCTGAGTTTTCAGCTGTCACTCACAAGTGCCTATGGAATCTTTTTTAATTTAATATCATTATATTTTAAGGTTATTCCATGTATACTTTTGTTCTTTTTATCTACTGGTCTTATGATGAAGTTGCATAATGCAAGTAGAAAGAGAAGAGCTCTACTCAAGAAGAATTTCGACTCCACTAAAAAGTATGCATTCGCTTTATTTACCCTTCTTTCTGTTTATGCCGATTACATAAATAGATGAGCAAAAAATATTTCTATTATATTTTGAACTTTTACCCACACTCTTGCTGATAACTGTTGAAGTAAGTGCATCGTGCGTGCCTTATGTCGATATGCGCCACCTACCAGCGTAGTGAATCGGCATTTCATCGACAGAGTTCATCCTAGTTGTGGCACCAGTCGAATATGCACGTTCAACATGCTTCAGTGATCGCTGACTTGACTCTTCGACAAGTAGGCTAACTCACTAAAAAACAATCGTTTACTCATCTATTACTGATGAGTGATTGCTATAATTTGCAGCATCACCTAAGGAACAACATTGTTATTCTATCACATTGTTTCCATAGTGAGCGATAAAAATAGTTTCATTAATATTTTCATTGAAAATTTGTCATTGATCTAATCATTTAACTTAATTTTCCAATACTTTTTCAAAGGTTCATTAATATCAAAAGCCGTTATAGGAATCGAGGCAGGAAGCAATTCATTTAATAGCAAGAGGAAACACCTCGACCTTAAAAAACTTATTTTCTGAGGTTCAACTGAACGTATAATTATGCCGGTCCACTATAAGTTTGAATTTAAAATGTTCCCTATCAATGTATTCAAAGAAGATTCAAGTGATTTACTGGTGATCGTTGTAATTTTCAAGGCACACGAATGTATCGGATCGAACGACAGCAATGCTTATATGCATCCTCATCGTATTCCTTATCACTGAATTGCCACAGGGCTTTTTAGCAATTTTGAACGCTATCTATACAACGCACGTTCATATGTATATATATTTTCACCTCGGCGACATTTTAGATTTACTTTCGTTGCTCAATTCTTCAATCAATTTTGTTCTCTACTGTGTTATGTCTTCAAGGTAAATATTTAAGAAACTTTCCACTCATTTTTACTTAACGTAAAAATCTCAAGAAATCTCAAGAACATTTCATGAAGCTGAAAGAGATCGATAACTACTATTATTTTCTTATTAGACGCCAGTTAAAAAATTAGGCTTTTGTTTCCTAGCCAATAATCTTTGTCTTCTTTCATCATCGATCAGTCTAACAGCAAATATCATCATATAACGGATTATTCTCACACTGATCTTGAGAACTTATGGGTTCGGTCGGTCTTTATTGTTGAAGTTACAAAAGTCTTATCGTGAATGGCATTTTCACACGTTTTTCTTTTCATTACCATCCACCATTTGAGCACATTATCAAGTATCGTTGTCTAGTGAAATGTGAAGATTTTCTACCCAACATTTTGGAGAAGGATTGTTTGAGCAAAGCAAAAATTCCATATATCTCTTTCACGGAAACGTATTCATTCGAGCACTTTTTCCTGCTCAATTGACGAAAATTTTTGTCGCAACCATCACTGCCATTTTTCAGGTATAGGAACACCTTCTGGACAGTCGTGTTACCACCACACGCTTACAGGTTTTTTTTCATTTCTTTAATACATCACATTCTACTCTAATCCAAATCGCAATTAATTACCATTTCAAACGAAAATCCTAATATTCAGGAAAATAACACTTTGGGTCGTATTTTTCTAAAGTGGCAAGTCGTTAGCTTTGTTCTCATATTAAGACGAAATTTTTCAACGTACGAAAGGCTATATCTGTTGAAATTTTCGGAAATCCCCCACATATCTAAAGCAAAAAATAATTTGCCAATGCATTAATTTGCTTCAGTAACTGCAAAGTAGAGAGGACAATGAAACAGACGACATGGGAAGATGACGTGAATGGTAAATGAAATTTGATAAGTGGGTACTAGAAATTTGTTCGTTAATGAACGTTGAAATTTCAATCAACGCATGAAATTTTTTCCATTTTTCATGTTGTTAGCAGCAGTGTTCATCGACTACTCAAGAAATTTCTCCTACGATTTTTGAAATATTTTCCTCTTAATTCGAAACTAAACAAAAACCACATAGCACCATGTATCATCATACTTAGTAGAAAGCTATATATGATAGTAGGGTGTAAAATAAAAGAACGGTGGTCATACTTTATAAAACTTTTAATGGAAATCAGTAGCGCCGAATATAAGGTGATAAAAAATTCACACTTAGTAACTTTTTTAGTAACTTCCATGTAAGATTTTATATTTGCATCAAGTGTTCTCACCAATGTAGAGTCTCACCACAGCTCATCATATTTTGCAGTGTTTTCAAACTTACTGCGTTGAATATTTAGCGAATTTTTTTTTTAAATAAATTTCTTAATGTCTCTGCGATATTTTAGCATAATTGACACTTAAAAGCGTTGCCTCTTTCTGAAGGAAATATCAGAAAGGTACGGAAAATTTTAGTAGAAACATTCCGCAATAAATCGATCGTGGTATTCAGATTGTGATCTCACAATGGAATAATTTCATTAACATTGAGCTATGTTTGTTTTCTTTGTTTCTTTTCTTCATCATTTATAAAAACACGAAAAATAGCTCGAAAATGATGCTGTTTGATAAGGTGAATTGACTCTTTTCAAAAAGGCCCTGATATATTTCATAAGAAAGTGGTTGTGAAACTGAATAGTTAAGAAGAGAACGATAGTGGAACCGCAGAAGTTGTGCAGCAACCGTTCAGTTGGAGGAGGAGAGAGATAGGGGAGAGGTAGATGAAGATTGCGGAGCATTTCTGTGCTACAAGTGAGTGGAGCATGTTTCGAGATGAAATCCCATTCGATAAAGGAAATATTTATTCGATTTGACTTCCTGAAAGAAAACAAACGAATATGAGAAACCTGATTTGAAGGCGGAACATTAAAAAATTATGCCGAAATAGCGACCAAATATAATCGAGCACCAATGGTAGTGACACCAGAGATGTTTCTGGAACTTTCCTGATCGAGTCAGGCCATTTTATGCGAACAAATAATAAGTAATTATTACTCCCGCATTTTAATCTATGGAGCCCAACATCATAAACATCCTCCAAAAAAATTTAGCTCCGATCTTAACTAATTTAAAATGCCAACCGACGCAAATTGCTCAACAAATGTGCAAATTTTTCGATACCTGTAGTTTTTTTCCCTGTTCATTAGTGAATCGTGAAGATTTTGCAAACGATTGTTATATTTGTCATATCATACGACCATACTGATCAAGTTTCATCCACCAAATTTGACGAGTGCATTCACGTTTTCGCATTACCTATGCATCATGTGTACGGTGTTACGGAGATGTGCCAGGTGATGAAGGAAATCGCGAATATGAGAATTCTTCTGGAAAATGTTGCAAATTTAGCAGATCAGTCCAGAAACGTTCTTGTCTTCGTGGGTTTTGAATTTTTTCTGCGATTTCTTCAGGACTTCCTCACAGTACGGGACCATAGATGCCTTTGAAGGAAACTAGCGTATGTTTAGTGATCCTGGTGAGATATCCATTGGAGGTCCTGAAAATACCTTTTTTACCATATGGTATTCTCAGGAGTTTGCGTTGGATAAATTGAACTGGAAGTCCGCCTCCTGCGGATCATCTCGTTTGTAGTAGCAAACTGCTTTGAAAGTTTCTTGATGCGGTGAAAAAAATTTGGCGAACTGCTAACTTCAATTTTTGCAACTTTTTCTTCTTCATCCGACCGTTTCTTCATATGGCACATCTCTCCACATCCCTTCGAGAGTACTGCAGAAAAAATGTTTCACTCCGATCCTGCATTTTCTGAGTATTCTAGAATTTATATTTTTGGGCATAACTTTTTTGCACATAATTGAAGACGTGAGCTCATTGCACCGTTTGACGCTCATGCAATTCCTTTTCCAACAGTATATAATATGGTTGGCTATTTCTGACGCAAATCCTGAAATTTGCATTTGTTGGCAAAATAGTACGAAAGGGCAAGAGAGGGAAGACAAATTACATTATTCCTTCGTAACTGCTCCAATTTCGAACGGATTTCAATGGCAGGTTTTTTGTTCCAATCAGCATTCGCTTCTTCACCGATCGTGGTAAAATGTCGCGATGAATATGGGAGAAAAGAAACTAAAAACAGCGATTTTCGGTAATGATGATTTGATTGCTATCATTCATAGCTGCGCCTTCAGAATGGTCTTCGCTTGACGGTGTCTATCGTACTGAAAGTGGGATTCGCAGTTTCTGTATGTGGGACTTGTTAGCTGCGGGAACATGATGAGGGTTTAGTTCCAGACGTTGGTCGCCTTTTCCTGCTGCAACTTTTTTTTCCTCTATTTTCGTCCATAAAGTCTACTTTTTTTTTCATAGCAAGAATTACATCTCGATGAAACAGGAAGTCAAGATTTTTCAGTCTTTCCCTGATATTGGAATTTAGCATTGAGGTTGACATATATAGTTAATAAGTTCGTATCCTGAGTTCTGCATACGATCAACATAGTTTCAATTTATCTCTTCCTCTTGGATCTTCTAATTTTCATTGCCCTGTACACTGTTCTTTAATCATATGTTCCGATTGTCTTTAATCATTCCGATTGTTCGACATCGAGTTTGTCCATAATAAAAATCGGTTTATATGAACCTTGTAAAGAAATGTGTTAATATAGATAATTCAGCATTTTTGTCTCGGCAACGGATAGGATTAGAGAGTTGTGGTTTCATTTTTAGAATGAAATGTTGAAAGCGATATCAGATGGTTTATAAACTGTTTCAATGGGGAAGATGCGCAGAAAGCCGATTCCACGGGCCAGGATTTTTCAAACATCGATTTTGCGGTTTTCGGAATTTTCGTCTCCGGTCGATACTCGATAGTCCTGTAAACGGTCTCTTGATCCATGATGTCCTCGATGACATCTCTCCAAAGACACGTATGATACCCCCCAAGGTTCAACTGGGCTGGAAAAAAAATTCCGAAAAATCGCAAAAAGTCGCAATTGTAAGGTGCAGGGAAAATTTGAAGAATATTTTTTGTCCAGGATTTCCTTCATTTTTTTGTCAAACGATAAAACTCGATGAGCTGATGACGTATATATCCAGTTTTCCGCGTTCTTTGATCTTTTACCGCAAATGTTGAGCACTTAAATGTGTACACACGAAAATAATTCCTCATAGGGAGAGAAGCAGGCACTCGCTCCACAATGTCACCGACACTGAGAGCATAAGATGCAAGCAGCGGGTTGCTCGGGTGGTAAGAGCAAGGGGATCCGACGACCGACTTTCGTGGTTCCATATAGCTTGGAGTTCCACCATTGCAGTTTCTTCACTTGAACCTATGTTTTCAGAATTTTCCACCGAGTACTGAGGAATGATGAAGTAGCCTATGCGCTGTTCTCTATTATATAGAAATTTTGAAAGTAATTTTCGCAAAGGATGAAAAAGACAAATATCATAAGTGTAAGATACGATTTTGCACCTATTTTCGTTGATATTTTTAAAGAAACAACACCAACGTATCATAAAAAAGGTGAAAAATTTTGCAGATACTTCTGTATAAAGAGAACATCACTTGAGATGATTTCATCGGCACCGGCTGCAACATTGAAATCACAAAATCGAGCATCGAAAACTCTCGTCAATAACAATGTAACAAGAAAAAATTCAAGGTTATAGAATTTTGTTTCAATTCTTAAGTATTTCTCTCTATAAATCGCAAAAAATAGATGACTGCTTTAATGAAAATAATTATATTAATGTTCCTAATTAACAGATCTATTAATAAGAATATCTTAAAATGAATTTGGAAGTAATAAAATCGTGAAAATTGTTAGAAAACAGAGATAGCAAACAGTTATGTCGATCAAAATAACGTAAAAAATCCGAAATTTCTGTAATTATGTAAACAATACACCCGTAAGTGCATTTTCCAAATGACTGCTCAGGTATTTTGTTTGCAGTTTCAATCACAGTTCACTTCCTCACTTCATCTTGATCTAAACAATTTGAGGATATGATCGTTGAAATAGATATCTAATCGGAATATTTGTGATGGCGGTAACTTCTAAATTGATTGAACATACTAACTAATCAATCGAGAAATATATGTGAATTTTCCTAATATTGAGGAAGTTCATGCTTGTTTTTAAAACGTCTAAACTGGATAACCAATGAACCGATAAATGAATAAAACCTTCTTTCAAGTCGTTTTATTTCGATAATTTGAAAATCATATGTGGAAAAAAGATAACATTTTAAGGAAGTCTGGATGTAATCACGACAATTATCGTGCTATAAGTGAAGAATCCGATGACTATAGCCTACCGCTATTCCCTGACGCACATAGTGATCATCTTTGAGTAACGCTTCATTCAAGTGTTGCATTATCAGCATTGCTCAATTTTTTGTTTAAGACGTTTTTTTTTTCATTCATGTGAAGTGTCGTTATCATTTCTTTAAATAAAATTTCCTATTTGAAGTTGTTCTTTACTAAAATTTCATTGTTGAGTTTCATCTTTCATTGTTGAACTTTATTCCCTTTTTTAATCACACATTTTGGTCGACAGTCGTTTCAGTTAGTGTATTTTAATTTCTTTTTTATTTCTCGCATTGATAATTACCTATAAAATGACATCGATTATTGGCGTTTCTATAAAATTGCTCGCCATTTTATTAAGGTGCTAAGTGATAATAATTAATATTCAATTATTACGACCTGAAGTTATGCTTTGAATTGCGGTTGATGTATAAGAACTATAAGAGAATATTTACAATACGCACAATGGTATTTTCGTAAGATATTGGCTTTCGTGGAAACAGTATATATTTACACATATATATAGTACATATACATATGTATATATATATATATGTATATATATATATATATATATATATATATATATATATATATATATATATATATATATATATGCGTCGGAGGCTTTTCTAATTATTCAACTGTCGTATCAGTGTGCTCAGTTTCACTCATTGTTGATCTAAAACTTAATAAGTGCTCCATACTACTTTACTGAGTACTCTATTCTCTCGTAGTAACTATTAGACGTTATTTTATTAGTACTCATATTATTTTATTTGCTTAAAAGTGCTTAACATCACATACATTTTTTGAACAAATGAACTTTTACATTTTCAGAAATGTGAATGACTGAGCACTAACCTCTTGACTATTGTTTTGGAACCAGCTTTTCCAGCGATGCACTTCGGCAAGTAAAAATACATTTCCTCAGGAAATTTGAATAAATTTTTTTTGTGAAACTTGTTATCTCATGCAAGCCTTAATCTGAGCACTTTTCTCCCTGCCATTTTCATGAATTTCTTATAGTTTTCATTTCTTTTCTTTACTGAATTCTCTCTTTTTTGCAAACTTCTTATTAATATTTCCATTCTCAAATATTCGTCAATGGAAGTTTATGAATTCATAATTTCTTTTAGAAAATTGAAAACATATATTCATACATAAAAGGTTTCATAAAATATTTATAGTAAACTCATTACTCATTTGTTTAATATATTCACGTTAATTCATCATAATTACTTCGCTAAGAAATTTCAACAAATGGTTTGTTAAAAAATTAAAAATGTTTATTGATAAAATAAATATTTTCCAGCAAAGAAGTGTTAAAGAAAATTTAAGTAGGTTCGTACTATTGCATATTTTGATCAGCATTTACCTCAGTAAGTACTTCAGTAAGGTCTATTGCAAATATCATTGCAAGTACCTCAGTAAGATCTATTATTTCCGTATAGTTTCTATAAGCTTTTTGCGTTTCTTTGTTAAATAATGGCGCTGTTTACAGTTGGCTAATTTCAATGCTCGTCAATCTACTTACTACACTCATCATAGGAAATTTTTGATCCATTTTATTTCATCACACCTCAACTGATCAACGATAAATTTATTGTTATTTAATGTATATATGGGAGAATTTCAAATATTGCAAATAATCTCAATCATTTCAACGGAGAAATTTTTCTTTTCTGAAACTAACGCACCATCGTGCGTACGAAAGATTCCACTTCAATAAGAATTAATCGAATTTACAGCAATTAGTCATGAAAAATCTTTGAAAAATTTTCCATTTTTCGTTAAAATAAAAGCACGCTATATATTAAGGATGTTGGGAACTACGATATACGCAATATGTCAAAAGAAATATTCTACTTGATGAAAAACTTTTACCGAAATTGAAATTCGAATAGTGTTGCAAGATGGCAACTTGAAACACTCATCGAAACGTCGATTTCTTTTTTTCTGCTCTTGTTTATGCTAAGAGAGCAAAAGATTTTTTTTTCACTGATGGAACTTAAGTGCTAGAATATCCTGAGAATATCAGTAACCCTCTCCGAGATGGACCAACGTGGATGCATTTTAACGATTACAATGATCAGGGAAGGAATCAAGGTTACTTAGAGCTCAATAATTCAGTAGATACGACGTTGAATTCCATTTCCCACTAATTTTGATGTATTCCAGCACCGTGCTTGTGGAATTTTGGTGAAATTCTAAGCTACTACATAATGGCTTCTGATGTATTTGTCAAGAACACTTGAATGCGCTTGGGTTCAAATATCTGTTGGGCTCTTTCTCACTGAATTTTTTTTTTGACGTATATTATAATCATAAGTCACCTTTAATAAGCTTTATATTCTCGAATTTCGTTCTGTATCGTTGTTTGTTTGGAAATTTTCTCTCTCTGAAACAATAAAAATTCTAATATTTGCAATCCATTTAGCAATATAAACCTCAAATTTTGCATAACGTAAGAGATATCGAGTAATCGAAATGAGTTGAGCACTTGGACTTCGTGAAATGCTCGTGTGCCACATGCGGAAAAAAAACCAGGAAAATTTGCACGACAGTCGCCCTTCAACTGCATTCATTTGTTAATAACTGCTTTAAGTTGGTTACTATAAGTAAAGAAAAAATTAAACGGATCGGGGTACGTCTCTGCATCATGTAAACGCTCGTGTTTTGTCTTTCATTATGCCGATTATCATATACGCTTATAAGTGACGACAGGCGGAAGTAAATACGTACAACAATGATGCTTGTTTATCAGTTTTGCATAGAAATCGCTTACAAAACATACATTAACGATCACGGAAAAAATTGAACATCCACACAGCTTCTCAGACGTCCTACGGAGATACTTTTCATTAGGGAAAATAGAAAAACCACTAATTTTTGCTGTCCGCATGTTTCCCAATCTTACTGTATAAATGCTGAACGTAAAAAATAGCATATCATGTCAGATTCCAAAGCTATCGACGTATCTTTTTGCAGCGATCTGTTCCCTGGCGACGGAATAAATTTGCTCAATGGCAAGTTAAATATTGCTTATTTGACCAAGATGTTTTTGTATTGGTCAGGAAGTTTCTTGCAATCGCCAGAATATACGAGCCATCACGGTTAAATGTAGACGATCCAGCACGTAAAGCTTATGACGAATCGAGAGTATCGATATCAATTACAAGGCGGACAATAGGAATATAATAGCGATAATATATGACACGTTAATATTTAGAAGATATTGGTTTGAGACTGTAAGAGGCATATGTCGCATTGCATCACAATTTGTGGACGTATACTAACAAATTGTATGTGAGAGAGCAATATAGCTCGGTGATAACACCTTCCAAAGGTTCGGCTAATCAATAAAATTTCTTAATAAACCAATGAAAAACACACCAGAACCACTCGCCCGATAAATGCTTTTGAAATCCACACCATAATAAGGGAACAGTGTTGTGAACTGTGAAAATCTATCTACTGATTAGTGGCTGATGTTCATGGAAATAGCCGGCAGAAAGAGCTGTATCCAGATACGCATATACGTTCACGCAGACAAGAGACTGGCAATCAGATTTGTGGTCAAGTGCTTGCGGAGAGGGTACCTAATGCACGTGTGTCCGAGATGTATCAAGCGAACCGTGGAACAAATAGCTTCCGTCAGAACTCAAAGTATCAAACTGATAATTGGCATGTGGCATCCACCAATGATAAAAATTACACCAGCCAGTCTACTTTATGTCGGCAGAATTTTCGCAGCTCTAATTTCTTAGACAACGGATTCAAACCACATATACATATAAATGTGGATATATGGCCGCATACGGTTGCAGGCACCTACACATTTATACGTAAACATGCCGGAAATGTATGTCTTTGCACAAAGATATATCTTTGAATGAGCAAATTTATAAACTTATGAAAAATGAGGCTTTTATAAACATAAAATGCACTAACGTAGTCACATCAATGACAACTACGCAAAACAAAATCAACATATGAAACAATTTCAGACTAGACTTTTTGTAGATTTATTGTGCATTTCTCCAGTTTCACTGTCATTTCCATACAAGCGATAAAGGATGTCAAGATCGGGGCAACAGATACCATTCTCGGGTCGGCTTGCTTCGTCTTGATTTTCGCATATGAAGCCTTCAGGGCAACCGCCCTTACAACTGTACACATAATTAGCAGCTAAAAGTGGACCCTTACCGTCTTTGCAGTTCGGAATTCTTCCACGAAGTATAATCTCTTCAGGTAAAAGACCTGGAAATGATCAACTGAGAACTTTAATGGTCTGGCATTACAATACAGCAACAAGTAATTTTGCACAAGGTTTGATCATTACAGAGGATTGGAAAAAAAATAATAATAGTACCTACATTTTGCAAATACATTTGGGCATATGAAGAAATCTTGTAATGTTGTAAAGAAATATAAATTCATCGTTATGATGAGCTTTTTTTAAAAACTTAACTGCACAAAAATTTCCTTCTCTATCGAAGATGAGGAGAAATTTACTTACAAGTTGCACTTGATTGCGGAATATTTCTAAGAGAAAAAAATTAAGGTTTATTTATTTGCATGAATTCATATTATTAATGAACCTCAACTATTTCTTCTGTGGATTACTCGACGCCAAAAAGGATTATAGACATTAATTGATAAAGATAAGTTAGAAAGAAAATTATTCGTTTCAAAATTCCCCCTTAATTCTTCAATTCAGATATTGAAATTCATTTCATTGATAAGAAATTGATAAGAAATTCAATTCTATGAGATGATTTAGTAGATGTTCTTGAAATTCACAGTTTTTAGAGAAGTGAAGAATGAGAAAAATCGCTAACCAGCTAGAGTGTAAGTAATAAATAATGTACATAAAACGATAGATCTCATAGTGATCTTATCGCAACGTTATCAGAAAGTAGCGAATTTCTATCCTACTAGAAAAATCAACCTTTTATAGTTGTGAACAAAACTCTTCGATTGTCGATCTATATTTCTCGGCCAATCATTCCATTTACATTCTTTCTTTTGTTTCTTCAACTAATTATCACACGGCTGTCATTTGTATATCGTTGTTGTCTCTCATTTGTATGTGGCAATTAATTCGCTTTTTTTTCACCACTCCTTTCCATTCTATGAAAAGAGAACTCATCAGAGTGAACGAAACAATGGATTGACCGGTTCAAATTGAAGACGAAATGATTTGCTCCTAATTGGATCATCAGACGGCTCCTTGAGAAAGGATTCTCTTGTGGAATTATCATTGCCTCAGGCGATAGGAATATTGTCCACATTGATAACGCTGCAATTTCACTATTGCAAATTCCCTTCGGAAAATGATCGTTCAACTAGTTATACTTGATTCTTAACACAGGTAAAAATATATTTTGTGCAACTGCATAGACAATAAAACGCGTGTTAGCTATGTGTATTACTGCAGCTTTTCTTTAACGTTCATTCTTGAAACATGACTATATCGTGAAAATATGACTAAATATTTCTAATAGCCATAGAGAGTGAATAATTGTTCTGCTTTACAGTAATTTAACATAATGTGTTAGGTTACTGTAAAGCAGTAAACTGTAGAGCAGTTTCGCAATAGTGCACAAACAAGTTTCACTTAATTATATACAGTTTCCTCAAAGCTGATATTCATACAAAGAAAGAAATTATGATTTGTGGTTTGACTGTATATATATACATATATATAACGAATATAAATAAACTGAAACTTGATGAGGTTGAAAACTATCAACTTATAACCATGGTAATTTCCTTACTATTTAACAATGATAACGAAGTTTTCAACGGTCATGACTCAGTAGGCTTCATTACATAGTCTAAGCTTTATAAACCTTTATTTTCTGAAAAAGCTTCTTGTATGAAACTGTAAAAATTCTAATGAATTCATAAGAAGTATGCAGATTTATTTCCCACTCATGAAAATATAACTTAAAAGCGACCTAATTCGAGCGTTTTGTGAGCGGAATTTTTCCACTGTCTATCAACATCAATTTCATTCGACGCAAAACGTTCTATCACCGCAATCTACTACTGAATAGGAATTTTTTGTGTAAGCCAATTTCCAGGTTCACTTAAATTCGGTGATTTTGTTGGCATTCGATTTCGCTTTGCTTGCTAATCAGACCGCATTTTGCGCATTTTTACATATTTCATTTTTCCGAATGCCTTCTGTCTATGCAATTAGAATTTACTTGCTGAGCAAAATGATTCAATTCGAATTATATGTGCTATTTCTTATGAGGTATGTTTCGATCATCTTTTCGAATGAGTTTTCATTCATCTTTAAGTCAGATAATTTTCGAAACGAAACAGCAAAAATCGATGAAAATATCTGAATTTTTCACGAAAATTTTTTGACATCAAACGTATAATCATTTACTTCTTATAATAATTTCAACATTTGAGATTTCAATTACAAAGATTCCGTTGAAATTCTTCCGTCAACAATGACTCATTAATTAATCTTTTATTGAAAAATTACTGAAATATGTTTTCAGTGGTGCAAAAAAAAGTTATTGTTTAATATGAGGAAAAATTTCTATGCTACGCGTAATATATCTCACATAAATCGCTTAGATTCTATTAATCAAAAAACAGATAAGAGCATTGAAAGCAATAAATACTTTCGAAATAGAAAAATTCCTCACAATTGCAGTATAGTTTTCACGGATTAATATTTGCACCGAGTAAAGACTGAGTAAAAACTTTTAAGTAAAGACTTTGAATATTGGCACTAAGTAAGACTATAACCGAGTAAAGACCTTTAAGCTGATTTTGTGATTTTTTTTTTTTGAGAAATCATGCTGCATGACGATGAACGGTCTCTGAAATGTTGACTGTTGCAAGGTTTCATTATGATTAGTCTAACCATAGCGATCTAGCATTTGGCGCATATGTCACCAACATATAGAAACAAACTGATGAGGAGAAATCAACATGAGAGGAATTACAAGTAGAAGCATTATATAAATTGATCGATGAGATGATTTCCGGATTCGACAAGAAAGATACTGAAAAAAATGCACTGAACATTTTTCAAACTATTCGCACTGAAATTTCATAAAAATTCCCTCGATTCTGTAAGTAAGAAAATTTCACTGCGTCCTAAAAAAAAGAATATCGGAAATTTAGCAGCTGCATTTATGGCAGTTGTATCAAGCATTTTCCTCTCCTCTTCCCATCTCCATTTGCATCATGTGGAAATACTGATTTAATTTTACTATATTTATGGTACCTGAAAGGAGTTATCTATTCAATACATCAATAATTACCAATTTCTTTTCTTATATCTCTCTCAGTATTACAAAAAAAAATCTTCAGAACAAAAACAAATGAGAAATCGAGTGATCTTGTGGACGTGGTTTGTTGCTGCCGTCATTTTGATGAAACATAAATGAAATGATTGTGTTGCTTTTTCATTCGCCAATTTCACGTATCACATAAGTGAAGAAGCATTCAAGATGAGCGGTTACGATATGCGACACTGTATTCCTTTCATTTGACCAACCACTTTCATAAATTATCACCAAATAATGAAACATAGCAAGAAAAGTCTTGCTTTTTGTATATCTAACGCTCGCAAAATAGGCTTTCGAAAGTCGTCGCAGAACTGTTTGGTAGATCGAATTGAAAATTGATGTTGAGACCACCTAATAGTGTAGACCAAAACATTTTCACCATTCAAAGAACTCCAGTTTTATTAGTTGTTGACTTGAAACCATGTGAAAAGCCGATGTACAAACACATAAATATTCATACATCCAACATCGCTATGTTGTGGATAATTCAAGTTTATATATTTTACAATTATTAGGAATTACTGGAATAATATTACCTACTGATAGGTGACACAATCCGTCACTTATTTTCTAGTTCGAAACTCACCAAAGAACATATGAAAATACGCTTATAGATTACGATAAATAGATTCATTTGCTTCTTTTAGTTCAAGATGTAGTTTCATTGAAATTCCTTATTCACGGCAGAACTGGGCATGCTGTTATATTGTCGAGGCTTTTCTTTCCGAAATATCGCTAGCATGAGAACATACGAATGTTACATAGTGAAATTTGAAACTGATATTACCTTGATTTCGAATAGAAAGTTGAACGTGTTATATTGAAATGTTTACATTCAATTTAAAATTCCGTTTTTCAATTTCATTCCAACTTATCTCACGGGTTATTCAAGTTTCTCACATTTGCAACCACTCATACTTGGTTCGTTCTCCGTAACATATCAATGAAATGAAAGAAGGCAATAATAATAGCAATAATACATTTATGATTGTTGAAGAAACGTCATTTACGCTTCAAAGAATCGTCGATTTGACCGATCGAGAAATTAGGCGACGAATTGGACGAGAAATTTTCAACTGTCACTCATTGGGTCATAAATTCAAATGAACGATATATCATGGAGTCAAAAAAATGCGCTCAATCAACGATTCCTTACCACTTAATTCTATATTGATGAGACCTTTATACTTGCTTGATACTAGGTTCTTTTTAAATATTCCAATGATAGATTCGCCTGCCCCAAATGATTTGTGATTTAACGAGTCATTCATTTTTACTTCTTCATGTTTTAATTCATTTCTAACCAAAACAAATGATCTCAAGGTGTGGCTGATGAATTACAAGAACTGATAGCTAACGTTATGCACTTTTGCACGCTAAATATTCACTTCGGATTTACGTGAATTTCATGCATAGAGTTCTTTCTTCTAAAACATTCCTGGGATATACATTGCCAAATATTTTGGTGCTTTGAATGCATAGTTCTCTTCCTGTCAAACGTTCATAGTGATCGGTAGGCGATCATAAACGATCTATTGCCTGCAACGAGAACGGCAGATTGTAGCTACCTGTAAAGAATTACTGATAAAAGAATTTAAGAAAGTTACAAATCGTTTCATTGAAAAAAGGTGAAGAGCATGTGCTACCATAAGCGACTGGCAATAACTCAGGCTGAATATTTCAGGTAATATTTCAAGCTGAATAATACCAGAGAGTGTGTCTGAAATGAAATAAATCATTGTTTTCGATAGCCAATTATTCAACATTAGGATTTTAATTTATTATCCTGGATGCTTTGCACGAGCAATGATCAATTCGAATATGAAATTTTATCCAGGTTACAAGCTATAAAACGGAAGTTTGTTTCGTCGTTAAAATGATTGAACCGCCAGGAAAACGACTGAATCGCCTATTTTTGATCGCTTTTTCTGTTGAAGTCAGAGGGAGAGCACAGTTCGGTGATTATCGCACATTTGCGGAAACTGATCACTATCCAACCGGTATGATATTCAGAAGGATTACAATGTAGAGTTGAAAGTTTGCAATTAAGTTTTCTTTTCTTCAAATACCGTGAGTACGCTGAAAACAAGCACCTTACACAGTTCATGATAGTTTAGTGATACAGCATATGCCCAGCAAATGAAAAATAGCGGGTTCTTAGATTCTCAGGGATGAAACTTTTGTTGATCACCAAACAATGTTGGCCATATGAATCTAAGTCAGACTAAAAAGTTGAATGCAACATAACGCGTCAATCAGAATAGGAACTTTCAATATAAGGCTCTACTGCTTTTAAAAAGATATTTGATTGATGTTTAGTTTAGTGCTGAGCAATATTCTGATGTGGGAAAAGTAGAAAAAAATAAGAAGAAAATGAACGAGAACGATATGAATAATGGAAAAGTCAATAAAACAATAAATATATGCGAAAAAAGTGACATGACAGAGCAACATCAATGTGTTGATTGATTGTTTCTCAGATGTGAGACATTCATCGGCACATAAAAGACGACAAATAAGTGAATGAAACAGCAAGAGATCATAAGGCAAAAACCAAATAAAAGCTAGCAAAGGTGGAAAACACTGAAAAAAGTGTTCTCCCACTCTCTAACAATTGGATGATGATAACTCAGCGGCAACTTGGAAGGTGAACCAAGGAGGTCAGGTTGACAGCTTTTTACTAAAATGACGAATGGTTTCTTTGGCAAAGGTGGAATGATTACGCACTTCTAAGAGCATAAGAGAAGTAAGCATCAGAGGCAACTTGAGAAAAACTCTGCTAAACTGGCATAAGATTGCTTTGCGATGCATTAGTGGTATATCAGTTGGTGTGAATTAGATCTTCTCAGTAGGCTTCTGTATAGCCTTGAGAAACATCAGTAAAACAAAAATGCTTGTCACAGCTCACAAGAGCGGGAAGCAGCTTGCCGAAGATATTTTTAAAAACGCTTGAAAATAGGTCTGTAAATATGTTCGGTTGCGTAAGTGACCAGTATTCAATCAATAACCACTGTTATTTCTTAACCTACCATTGACATATTTGCAAAATACTTCAGTTTACCTGCTTTAAATGATGCTTTTCTGGCGATTTCCAGCAATTATTTCTCAGTGAGTATATTGGTGCTGAGGACTCTATCTGGTTTATACTATTCAAACTATAAGAAGTGCCTTTTGCAATCAGTCGCCCAACGAATAGTGAGAATCCACTGGCCTTAGCTATCGTTTTCCTTTGTGCATATACTTGAATGATGTTACGCACAAAACGTAGATATCGTTTATATATTTCGTCGATCGGTGATCATTTTCGCGAGATGCACTTTGTACTTACACCGACGGAAATAACACTTGTTTTTCACCTCTAGTATCTCGGAGTATCGCTTCGGTTTAGAACTCATAAGTAAAACTTCAAAACAAATGCTTAGGTGACTATTGTCTGAGAATTTTCAACCCATAAGAGTACCGCGAATAAAGTTAACGTTTCGGTATAAAGTTTACGTTTCGGTTATCAGATCAGAAATTTTATTTCTATAGATAGGACTTTAGATGTCAGCACTAAAAATGATGAAATATATTTTTCTAGATCCCGAAAAACCCCTCTACATAACGGTAGATGTAATTAGGTTCTTACATGAAGTTTATTGCTTTATGAATCATGAATTTGCAAGAATCGGGGTCTTGCATGGTCTATAGAGGTAAAATTAGGCAATCAAGTACAGCGACTGCGGAATCAACTGTGCACAACTGAGTCAGTAGGTCCAGAATTTCTACGAAATCAACTAAATACGCATAAAATTTTTGATAAGTAGAAATCAACCGAAAATTTTTCTTATCAGCAATTATATCAATTCATAGTTAAAACATTTGGATTTTAAGCAGCAATATTCAACAACATTTGTATAACCACTTACGAGAACGACTGCTCTATCTTACCACAATGAGAAATTGGCAAAATGAGAAATTTTTGGCGTTAATTTACTGCAAGAAGGTAATGGTTCATAACAGATCAGTGGTGAACTTTCCTTATCAACAACGCTGTCCCATTTTCACATCGAGTAGCACAACCTTCAGGGAATTATCCTACTGCCTTGCAATTCACATTCGGTAAGGTTATCAACTGTCACTCATCGAAAGAGTTCAACGCTTACATCGTTATTCGTCTTCTGCAAAGTCTCTAGAGCAGGTATGCCTCGTACAAGAGTTCCATGAGCAACACCTCCATAACGAATGTCACTTGCCTTCTCGTTCAATAATTTCCCTACATCATTAGTCACAATCGATCAGCAACACATTGCTTTAAAATAATTCACTGCATTTATGGACTATAATTTCTTTCTTCATGGAATTCGTTGAGAGAATATTTCGACTTGAAAACAATCTTATAGCATAACAAGACAGTCACTTAAGACTATATAGCAAACTTCAGAAGTGATCAGAAATGAGACCTCATTGTATTGTTACTCATTAAGATGTGATTTATCTTTTTGTTACAAGTGTGCCTCACGGGATTTGTCAACGTAGTTATTTGCTTGCAAGTCAGAATAGAAAACAAATCTAATGAGACTATTTTTGCTACTAACGTATGTGATAAAAAACGCATCAAATTATTTTTTTTTTAAGCTCATATTTTGCTATCTTTATTGTTTTGAAAAAAACGAAAATTCAGCTGATGCATTCAAAGTTTTAATGAATAGCTAAAATGCAATCTTTACAGAGCAATTTTTCAAATTTTCTGAACAAAAATTTTATCAATTATTTTTCGATATATCAACCGTTATCATTGAATTCAATGAAATAATATCGTTATCTTGTGAATGTATCATAATAACATAAAAATTCTCAACTATATTTGAAACGTGAATGCTCGAGGGGTGTTCGAGACGTTCGAGACGTCCTAGACTACCTCAAACAGTGCAACGGAATCCACAGAGTTACGTCTATATGCTCATGAAATTCTAGTGCTCGAAGTTCATCACCAAAACGTTAGTTGGTATTCCTGTGGTTATCTCTAGCTCCTCCCGCCCCTTCCCTGGGGATATCTCCCGTATAGCACTCATAACGTGGGCGATAATTAATTCTCTGAGCTGAATAAAGTGCTCATCCATTTTTTTGCAGATCAACAACGAATCATACCGACGTAGCTCCGCCCATCTCGATGCGGCTCCGACTGCGCCAAGTGTTGATGATGCTTAGCAGCTTCAAGCATCATGCTCGTTTACTTCAGTTTCTTGTTAAATTTGACGCGTTTAACTATTCCACTTTTTAAATTTTTTTCTCAATATTTTTACTTATTCCCTATTTATATGATAATTAAAGAATCTTAACAGTTTCAAATTTACTAACATTTTTAAATGTTTATATGAAAAAATAAGAACTAATAAACGAAGTGTTTATTTCGGTGGGGAAAATTCCCAAGTTTTAGAAAAACAAATTTTTTTGCTTTTCATTTCAATGATAATTTAAAATCGAATAATTTACTGCAAAGAGGTAAAGAAATATAGATTAGGTGAATACTTTATTCATTCAATGAGAGTAAAAATCAGTTCAAATTAAAGTGGAATATTTTTAGGTCGATATTTTCACTTTTTTTTAAATGAAATATTTACAAATTTCTTCTGATTATCTTTAAATGCGCAAAGTATATTTCTGAAAGTCTTTCATATTTCGAATTTTTCGAGCATTTTCAATGTTTTCGCCATTCAAAATTCCCATGTGAATTGAACTAATTTGATCGCACATTCTATGTTTCGCTTCATTCGTCAACATAATCCTGAGTGTCTTAAATATCAACCACTATCCAGTGATCTCAACAATGAGCAATATTTACTACAATTCCATTCCCTTATTCCTATGCGTTATCGTATTTCAAAAATTGCATACATCTGGCAAAAGCGTTGAGTTTAACTTTTACGCTTTAAGTGACCAACGCTTCTTGAATTAGTCATTTGTAAGGGTAATCATTTATTAATGTGCTTTTGCGCCTCTTTCCTATTGCGTATCCTCAATTTATTGGCTGATCTAGACCGCAAATACTTAATTGAAAGTTTTCGTGCAGCGAACTTTTTAATTAAACTATTTACTACGAAATGTTCTGATGAGTTGCGTCTAAGTTGAATACGCTCATTTTAATCGAATTATTTACGTATTGCACGTTTTCTCCATTTCGTATGTAAACTTCAAGCAAAGTAATTGCTAGAATTAACAGTGTCAATTACTTATGTAGAATTTTTTATGAGATTATATGCAGAAGTGATCTTAACGACAAGGCTAAGCGCCAATTCGTGAGGTATTCAAATTGCTTATAGATTCTATGCAATTTGATCATCTCTTTCGTTAGAGGTTTTCAATTATTTTAGTCTCCTTTAACGCTAAATAAAATCTTTTAAATTTATCACGAATATTTCCACTCTTTTAGCTATCCGAGACGATCATCCAGTTATGTTTTTATTTCCGATATTTTGTTAATGTTTCATTTTTTTGCTAAAAATTTTTCATTCTCATAAATTTTTCCTATTTGAAAATCGAAATAATAAATGAATCGTAAACGTTATCGCCTTCTTTTAAATGCATTATTATTTCTCTTCGATGTATAATAGCGAATGTTCCCGAATGTGCAAATTTTAGTTTATTTTCTTTAAGCGTACGAAAGAATTTCTTCATATTCGTAAAAAATTTATATTCTTTTCGGCGCTTTTACGGTGAAATTTATACTTTTAATATTCATTATTCGATAGCTAATCACCCGGCAAGAATAAAATTGGAAAAAATTCTCATACTTTAAAAGTTATTAGTTTTCTTCTATCTTTTGTTTCTCTTAAGCATTTTTCTTTTAGCGCATTCATTGGAAATATCTGTTGAAGTTGTTTGTTTGTTTGTCATTTCACTGATTTATGCATAAATCTTGTTTAAATAAAGGTGCCACTTTTAATATTGAATTTTTGGTTTCTTTTCTCATTCGATAATTTTCTTATTAAAGTGGAATTCGTTAATTTAGCGACAAGTTTAATGATCAGAATTGTAAAAGTAAATTAAATTTTAGTCGAATCTAAAATAACGAAATGATTACATCTATAAAACTTCATAAAATTTTTGTTAAGTAGATGAAAATTCTCCACAGATACGTCTGGATGCTTATTTAATGATCGTTTCTAACAGAAGTTCTAGAGACCACCAATCATGACGGTCTATGAATTTGCGCTTTTTCTTCGGAGCATATTGTGGCACATGCTCGAATCGTCGGCCACGTGCATCATAATCATCCGAATCCTTCACGTGGCGGTACTCTAGGTTCGCATAGGTGGATATTTGACTATATATACTTGCCGACTAGCACACATTTACATATTAACTTGAGTGTCCCCGAGTGCTCATTATCTTTGCCTTAGTTCCATTAACAATCAATAAGTGCTGAAGAGTGCAATAGCCATAATGAGATAAAGTTTTTCTATTGTGCTCATCAATTCAACCTATTTCATGAAAAAAAATCATAAAAAGTCGAATAAATCTCTAAAAAAGTCTTTATATATTTGTAACGATGTAATCCATCATAAAATGATACCTAAATAGAGCAATTTTGATCAAAATTAAAATTTTAATAACGTGGAATGAAGATTCGATTGACGCGAAATGCATTCGAACATTTTGATTTAACTCATATATCTAATACTCCTTTCACTGAAGATGGATTAGCATTAAAACATATATTTCATGCATACAAAAATTCGTTAATTTCAAATTTCGATAGTTTAGAGGTGAATTTATCGCATAGAGAAGCAAATAAACTACACCGCAAAGGACTGAGGAAACAATATACGAATAAAAATGGCGATAAATTGAGAGTAATGTAAAAATAATGAAACGACAATGCGATTACAACGAAGCAATAATAATGGAACAGTATAATATTGGAAAGGAAAAATATTTCAGGAACGCTGATATAACATGACAACAATTACTGGAACAATCTAAGAACGATATAGAAATAATCCAAAAAGCAAAATAAGAGAAACAATGGGGAAAGTTTGAGAATATTCTGAGAAAAACTTATCGACTGATATAAATGATGAATATATATATATATATATATATATATATATATATATATATATATATATATATATATATATATATATATATATATGGATCGTTGAAAAATAATAATAACATATTTAATAAATAAAGAGAAGTGATTTTAATAGGGGTGTGGTAGAAATAAGAGTCATCAGATCATTTTAGGAAAAAATCTATTTAAAGAGCATTTCAAGCGTTATATTTATGTCATAGATTAAGTACTCAAACGTTGGAGTTTTCTTTTTCTTTATTAAAATAAAACTTTGAATTTTTTTTTGGAGTATTTATAAAATTTCAATGATAAATTTTATAATTAGATTATCGAACAATTAAAAAAAGATGGTCATAACTAAAGAATTTTCTCTATGGAGTTTTTATCGAAGTAATAGAAAAATTACTCGAAATAAAGTGCATAATTTCAAAAAAATGAATTTTTAGAAGTATTTTAAATATTATTCGAATATATAATCAGTATAAAAGTTGCAAAAAAAATCTCGCCTCTAAGATCATTATTGATATTTATTAGCGAAATTTTCCTCAAGCAAATTCAATTTTCAACAAAATTATTCACTCCTTAAGAGAAAATTGCTCCAGAAATTCTTTAGCAACCATTATATAGCAAATTTATCATCGGGCATATTGAATTCTTAGACAAAAAACTGCCGATATGAGAAACGAATTCGCTCAAATTCCCTCGAAAACGAATGACTGCAAAATTTCACATTCAGATTGTTCTTTTTTGCTGAAATTATGTGACGGGAAAAACATACTAGTGAACCATATCTCATCGCATATCACTTTGAGTGTTATTTTAGTTAATATGGTTGTTTTCTTCATCGATTGCGCGGTCAACTGGAAAGTGTTTCGACATTATTTCAGCTTTTTCATATTAAATAGTATCGATTATAGGCATCTTTGAGGACGATATGAATAAGCATTTAATTTAGTTTAATTTCTGAGCGGAATTAGCAAATTTTCATTAAAGTTTTTCGGAGGAATTTAAACATTATTCCGATTAACGAATTAAAAATTATATTCATGAAGATCGGCACGATATGTGCTTTTTACATCTCACCTTTGTAACAACTAATCGGAATAGAAGGTGCTAATAAAACAATGAAACATTCGCACCGATATTTGCCCTATCATTCATTTCTCTAATATTTCATTACTTGTTCGTGATTTGATCATTCATATTCTTCTATTGGTACTTCGCCCTTCCGATCAATTTCCTTTCGCTAATAAACGGCAGATACGGAATAGCATTTCCATATTTTAATTAGTACTTACTTCGTTCCCTTTCGATAAGAAATACTCGTTGAAATAGGAGAATGTTGGTCAGGAAGGAAGACTTCAGTGTTTAACATTTATGTTAATTAATATTGCACGCATACATTCTACTACGAAACGCTACAACCTCATTTGTTCATAAATGAGCTCTATAAAATGTATTTTTGAGTTTTTAACTCCTTTTCTTCATGTTTTTATCACCTTGCTTCTTTCTGCTATTTAGCGCTATTCCATCGTGTTCTTTTTTTTTTCGGTCTTCCTAATACTTTGTACTTCCTGTAAGAGTAAATGTTTATATTTATGCATTCAAATACAAAAGTAATTTTAAATGAATGAATAAATAAGTAAACATAAATATATAAATTTAAATGTATATAAATTTATATGTATAAATATATAATTAGCATCCATATTTATATTTATATTTTTATTTTTATTTATATTTATATACTTATATTTATATATTTATATTAATATTCATATAGGCCGTTAATAATACCGAAGTATTAATCATGCTATATTGTAAATATAACTGAAAAGAAAAAATTTTCATGAAGCCACATTTTTTCATAAAATGCTGAAAAATTTTTCATCATGAACTCAATCCAAATCGTATGTAGCTGAATAAATAATCCCGTCAGAAATCATCTATACTCTTCTCTTTTTTTTAAAACCGAACAACAATTCATTGCACGATCGACGGAAAATCTTTTCACATTTTTATACTTTTTTAAATATAAGTTGATGAAATGAAGTAAATTTTTTCCTTTAAATTTGAAATTTTATGCTTCCATTAAATGCTTATCGAGGAATTTTTTTTTTAGCTACATCAGTAGAAAATTAAACTTCAACAAGAGAAGTGATATGCTCCTTGCTGATAAAATCAGTAAATAAAGCCTAACAACTTGAATGCTATTAAGTTCAATAATTTGTAATATCTCATCGAATTTGTAATTTGATAATCCCTCCGAGAGGAAAAAAGATATTATGCTTAATTTTCAAATTTATATGTTTTTCAATAATAGGATCGAATAATGGAGCACATTATTTGGAGACGAAATGCTCATATGAACGATTGCAATGTGCCCAAATTTGGCTAATAATATTGGCCTCCTAGCAAATAAATGGCATCCCCAAAGTGGCTAAATTTCATCGATTAATTTCGAATATTTCTCTGCTATGAATCGATTCAAATAAGACAATTTCTCCACACTCCAATAGTCAATTCTATTACAGCGATAAATTAACAATGAAATTAAGTCCATATATAGTAATTTTCATATTCTATAAAAAAATTTCGGTTATTTATTAAATTTAAACGAATTTTTCACATTTCTATTTGAGTTTTAATGACGAATTAAATTTTTCTAAAATGGGAGAGTGTAAGTAACAAAAAAAAGAGAAAAAGCGAAATGAAAAAATAGAGGAAAAGAATAAATGTAGAAAAAAAAGAAAAGAAAACCCATCAAATTTCACTTATAAAATGAAAAAAATGAAAAAATGAAGAAAATAAATTCTTATAATTTGGAAAACGACAAGAAATTGATATTATGAAAGAAAGAAAACCAGAAAAATTGAAAAAAACGATCGAATAATCTCTACTTAGAAAAAAAATGGAAAATATTACACAAATTTTGATTTACCTTAATTATGAGCCGAAATTCTCAGTTGAACGAATAATTTACAACCATATAATCGCTAAAGTAAATAATGAATTTCTTCAAATGTCTTCAGCTTTTTTTTTAAGAGTTCGTTGTGGGAAACGAAATTCTTTCAACGATGATGAAATCATAAAAATTCCAGAGATCGAAGAGTTGCAATAATGTTTTCAATAAGGCGATGAAAGTAAAATTAATTGAAATTTACGAGGAAAAGAAAAAATGTACAGCAAAAATTTCGCCCAAATTTCTCACGGAATTTTTTTATTGATGCATATTTTTATTACTTTTTTTATTGTTGTTATTTTACAATTACTATCAATCTGATTATAAGATTCTTTGATTTTATTTTGGTTTTTGCCTAAACTATAGTAATAACATCAGAAATAAGGCGACCAATTTGCTAGAGATATATTTGTGCTTTGAAATACAGAAAAATGCGCTAACGAGAATAAATTTTCCTTAATCTTTTCTTATTTTTCAGGATGCGGCCAACAGCTATTATCTTCTTTCTCCTTGTTGCACTCGTCATGGCATTCGGAACAAATGCAGAACTCTTCGATAAACGATGTTAGTTATGCAAAAAAACATGTTTATTTCATCGACATTTACGTGAAATATTCCAACGTCTGTAAAAGGAGTGCAAAAAGAAATCAGCTCGTCCAGAAATTCTTTACGATATGGCGAATGAAATTACTTTACTGGTCAACTGTATTTTAAAAATCTTCTAATGACTCTATCGGTTTTATTCCTCTTCTATAAACACATTTTTCTCCGACGATAGCAAAATTAGTGCTCAATTTCAGTAATGATTTCTAGCTAAAGACAGCAGAGAGAGGAAAATCTTGCCTCCATTTTTAATAGGAAAGGTAAATTTATTATCTGTTCATTAGGTCTGTTAGTGACATAAATTATGAGTGAAACAATTAAAACTTGCGACTCATTTACATTTTCATTTCGCTAAAACGATTCTCATGAAGTGCCAGAAACGACCCGTTCTCCTTAAACGAATTGAACATATGGAAGTTTTTATGTGGATTATAAGAGCTCTAGAGCCCCCTTTTCCAATGATAAACTTCAGACCTGAGTGACTAATTTTAAGCCTAACCGATGATGAAATTTTGCACTAACTAGAATGTTAAGTTTGGCTATTCTATAGGTGACAATGATCCGATCTTCCATTTCGTGTAAAGTTAACTATAGCCCCCTTCTATGCAATTAGAAATATTTCTAAAAGTTGGCTAAGTGGAGCGTAAATCGATCAGCGAAACAACACACTGAATGGGGGTTCCTGCAAACTTCCACTTGAATTTTAACATACTAAAAGTTTCAAAGAAAATCTTACATCCCAAAAATATTTAAAGACCAATCATGGAAACAAAATCAAAAATCACTCGCCATATTTATTTAAAAAATCACTATGAACGACAAAATGACATAAAGATTAATCTTACAATTAAAAGGAAAACATTCATTCCCTATGTCGTATATTGTATTATTTCATTTCCAGCACCTTGGTTTATGCGACCATCGTGGAAGAAGCCCGAAAAGAAGTTCTCACTTGATACACGTTATAACTACGACTATTCAGAGTACGGTGATCAATGAAGCATTCAATTTTCATAATTACGCTCTTCAACAAATATCCTTACAATAAACATCATTCAACTCATTATTATTTACTAGAGAAATTATAGTCGCCATATTGCATTCGTCATATAATCGAATATCTTATTGAAAACTATTTTGGAATTGCTGATAAATTATGAAAAAAAAAAATTTTCAAATTTCTTCGGTTCTTTCTCGAATAAAATATTCATCAATGTTGGAAATAAAGCAACGATATTTGTCGTGTCTGAAATGTTCGCTAATTTCTGAAGTATAAATTGCGATAGTAAAGATATCGATCAATTCACACGATATGCACAAATCTCTCATTATAACCATCAAACTTATCTATGAGTGATATACCTTATAGTGGTGCAAATCCACCGCACATAATCCAGCATTGCAGAAAATTTTTTTTTCTCTAGGAATGCAAAGACTGAAAAAAAAGAAATTGAAAAAATAACAAAATGAAAATATTGAATCTTTTCATTAAAAACAGACCTATACAAGTCAAATTTGTGTATTCATCATACTACTTTTACATTCATCATCGGTGAATACACTTGACGTAGGTGTATGTAATGGAACGATTAAATGAAGTCCACTTGTCGATAGAACAGCCAATTGATCATCATCAAGGAATTTCATTGCGATAGCCGGTGCTGGATGTTCAATTAGTGAACATGATCGAACGATCGCTTCCTCTGAGAGAAGATCCTCTCGACGATACACTAATATCAGCTGGAAAATACAATCGAGATTTTATAACATGGAAAGCGAAATAATATCACACAAATAAAACATTGCAAAAATGTTTTATTCGTGTGATATTACCACCTGCTGAGAGAATAATTCGCACTGGCTCCAACGTCAACCACTAGAACCGCTGGAACCTGATCAACAGCATTATTTTTGTCAGTAATAGTATATTTGCTTCCTATATAACCTTATCAATACTGCTACTTTACTGATAAAATTACCTCAAACCTTTCACATCATTTGCCAACAACAATATATTCTCATGGCAGCACCTTGTTTTAAAAAACTGCAATATTGAAAAAAGACAACGAATACAGTTAGTGAAAAGATTAGAATTCATAAAGCAACCTTAAAATACTGGTTGATCAATTTGTATGATTAAACAACACAAGAAGCGAACATTAACCATCGTGAAAGCCAACATCATTCGACTCGAAGAACTATTTCCTGAGATCATAAAGACTAGGTTTGTCATGAATGTTATCATGAAAAAGCTCCAACTTTCCCATGAAGAATAAGATCCATCCAACTTGACCTGGGTAACATAGGGTTTCATTTCTCTTATTTAAATTTTTTTGCCAGAGGTAAGAAATGCCTTTCTCCAATATAAATCGTAAACTACTTGAGACAGCTGGTCAAGTTACATGATTGCGGATGATATCCCAAAAAAGTCGACCTTTTCACAAATGCATACCATGAAAGATTCTACTTTTAAACTGATATAATCTTCAAGTCACACGACAACTGACATTCCTCCCTTCTGAACTGATCTGCCACAGCCTTCTTATAAACACTTAGTTAATTTTTTGTTTTATAAATTATGTTCTCATGGCACTTAATACCTATTGAGAAATTTGATCATCTACCTGAGGTTACCAAACTCCAAATTTGGCTAACATTAGTTCATAACGTTTCGCGCCTCTGTGCTATTAGGTGATACTAACTATATGACCAGCACTTGGCCAGTTACTGATAACTTGATCTCCCTTTGGCGGCTGCCATTCCAGATAGAACAGTTCTTCTTTTCGAAATGATAAGATTAGTGATTGGCATTTTTGCTCTTTCATCCCTGCTCGAACGTATTAAAGCATTAGCCGCCACGCCGACGAACCATCAAATTTCGACGATTACCAAATATGTTTTACTATTCAAGTAATTCAAACGACGGAATAAGTAACCTAGGAATTAACAAGTAGTACAGTCAATTTTACACTCCTACTTTAGGCTCAACTTCACATATTCTGTCAATCTTTATTGCCGCCATAAGTAACCCTTCTGTTTCCAACAAGCTTACACAGGTAAAAACAATTAGCTAATGGCAAAGAAATAGGGTTATAAATCATTAAAATAAATAATTACAGCGTCCTATTGCTGAAAGCATCGCAGTAACAGAAGAAAGGCCACCCTGCTTCAACTAAACCGTTAAAGGGTCAGGTATGACGACGACTTTATGAGCTCAGAAACCAATAAACCAACCAATTCAATAGACTGGCCAATCTTCAGTACCAATATCTGAGTAATCTCATATCATCATCACCACCCAAACCGGTATCATATACCTCATTAACTTAGACTACTCTGGAACGTTTTAAAATACGTACACCATCATAAGCGGCGATTGCAATATAATATTCGCTAGCCGTTGAGCAAACGATCGTATCATGACCTCTCGTTTCGTTCAAAACTGATATTCTTTTCCACTCAAAATGACTCTTGTCGGCAGACATTGCTAAACTCCAAACGGCTGCAGGACCTAACGTTGAAGAAATCAGAACAAGCATCTTATCTTCACGTCCCTCCAATCTCAGTAATTGAAGCACCGATATTGCTCCAGAGAACTTCAGTTTTGTTCTGAAAGAAATAAAACGTCTCATTTTTTGTTCACTATATAAAAACTGAAATATTCAACTTGAATAATTAATGTTAGCATAAGCTCGCAATAATCCCTATAATAAATCCACCACGAATATTACCCGTTATAGGATAATAGGATCGAATTTTCAAGTAAATCTATATAGTTTCACTGTTTGAGCGATAATATTACTGATATCCTCACAAACGTTAACGACAATATTTCTCAATCATAGCGAACAAAATCAGATGAATTTCAGTTAATTTCGTACGTGACGGTGGTCAAGAAAAATATCAAATCCACGCAAATGTGAGAAGATGTTAACACGCCTTAAACCGATTTTTTAACACCTAATGAAGCCTAAACTTCAGCATTTCAACTGTAGCGGCGTTGAAAACAAAACGGACAGTAATTTAGCATTTTTTCAACTACATCATTCATTATATAGGATCTACAATTGTCGCGCCAAATGGCGAAATAATCAAAATAAAATTCCAGCGAAATGAAAAGAAAAATTTCGCTGTGGATTTCCTGCGAAAGGAAACTTAGAATCCTTACATTGTTATGAGAGGATTCTATGTCCTCTCCCACTACTATCATTCTTTCTAAGTGTACCCAAATTTTTATGCCTTCCCTTATCATCTTTTCTATATACCCGCAAAGCCCGTCGTCCCATTGCTGCCACCTAAACATTTTTCACGTTTCTCGGCCACAAGGTTAACTTACAACAGGAGATTTCGATATCGATGTCACTGAGTGAAGTCATAAAATAAAAATAAAACAGGCTCATCGTCACTTCGTGAAAACCCATAAAAACACAATAACCACCTCTGAACACTTCAAACACTCAAAAAAAAAACTTTACCTGTCGACGATGAAATTTGTTTTCAATGATAAAGAGGTTACAATTACATATCCTGTATCAAAGCCTAATACTGACCATCGATATGAAGATGTTTGAAGACAACATGACCTAAAACATACACAATTCCAAAATATCATCTACCAGTAGTGTATATTTCTACATTCAAAGCGATGTCAAAATCACCTAAACAATGGCACTTTTCTCTCGGCAATAACCCACTGCATTAAACATCATGGGAAAGATTTAAGCTTCGACGAGGAATTCCTACTAGATGGATTCAATGAATGGCTCATAGTCGACGTCTTCTTAAAATACGAATCGGTATAGCATCCGATGAGAGAAGATGAGGTGAGCAACTTCATTCAGGCAGTAGATCACTGTTTCATCGAAAATATACAACATTATTAGAATAATGGATGAGAAAAATCAACATCTAACAATCTCATTTACTTAAATACCTCTTCATATCCAATTCAGAGCGACATTTGAAAAAAAAAAGAAGAAATGTGATCAATCATTTCCATAGAATCATATATGAAAGAAAAACAGATTACCGCACAGCTGATCCGGGAAGATCGCCTAGATCTAAACCTGGATATATATCACCGATCGAATCTACCTCTTCAACTGTGATCGATGATGCCTATAATCGCCGATTTATTATTGAATTGATTCAAAAGAGAAAAAACAACAACAGCAACACAAGATTCTCTCACTTTCACGAAAACTGGCTTATTTCTTATCAAAGTGATAATCACCTATCAGGTATATTTCAATATTCGATATTGGATATTGTTAATTAATCATCCGTGTTCCACAGTTTTCCGCAGAATATGATCAGAAATTTCACAGTGAAAAAAGACAATTCTTCTACTACTAGAATGTTAACTCGCTAAATTAAATGGTACAAATACAAATAATAATATTATTATTATCAGTTAAATCATTGTTGTAAATACTACATGATCACATCTATATATGGAATTTTTTGCTAAGAGACGAAGACAAAAACATTACGTGAAATCGATGAAACGGCAGTCTTAAAGTCGATTTCGCTAGTGCTCACTGGTATGAGAATTCAAAGGTGGAAATTTTACCTATGGATTCTCATAAGTTGCTTATAAAATCTTCATTTTAAAGTAGTTGTATCACTGTATTTTATTTTTTCCTATACATACATTTGTAAATTATACTTTATGGCACATAACATAATATCTAAAATAGTTTGCCGTGACAAAATATTTGATATGTATGCACGCTGCTTAAGTTGCATACTAGATCAAATACCACCACGTCACCTAAAAAAATTTTGCCATATCCTACGATAGTATAAGTTATCATACACCAAATCCTTTCCATATTACAATTAAATTAAGTGAATTAAGTACGTCACTACTATAAAAGTACGTTTATTTAGTTATCTAATTTGATGAGCAGCTCATTACTCAAATAGTAACAAATGTGGTGGGTCGACTTTATTATCCTTCAAACTGCGGTACCACGATTAAACTATCACATCATGAAATACCTGGAATATGATCAGTGCTACCACTTCAACCTACTTTGTTGATTTTTGGGCACTGGTCATCACAGAGATACATTCTTAGCTTCATATGGATCCAAGGAGATGATTTCGAACAACTAACTATTCGTCATATATCAAGTGTATAAACAGGATATAAGATATTACTAGTGTGTTTTGCAAGTTACCACTACTTTATTAAGTAATTAAAAACAACCTTAACGAGAAAAAGTCGAGCAGCACGAGATGCCGTAAATATCAGCCAACAATAACGATTACCAGCAATCGCACTCTCAGCAGTAATACGAGTAAATGTTGGTGGATTTAAGAGTTCAAATTTATATTCTGTAATATTCATAAATTGGAAATAAATCAAGTACGATCCTCTAAATTATAACAAATCATTCTGCAAAACTCGATGTCAAATAACAATAACTTAAATTAAATATCAATTATCTCATTAAAAAACCTTATGAACAAATTCTTTAAAATAAAATCCCGTCACGATGATGATCCGCACCCTATTATTGCCAAACAAACGGGACCACTGAGCAAAAATGTCACCTTCCCTTACACAAGCTAATGGCTGTAATGCCTGATAAGATATGTTATCAAGTATGATGTGTTTTCGAGATTTGTAAGGCATATCATGCTCTGATTTCTATTTAGATGATTTCAAAATGAGGAAATAATAAAAAAAAGCAATAAAAAAACAAACAAAAAAAACATTGTTCCTATCTCTACTATTACAATCAGGAAAACTATAGAAGTTTTCTGAGCCGAAAGTAAACCTAGACTTCATCTCTGTCAAGCTCATTTTCAAGAAAATTTCTATAAAACCATCACTAAAAAAATAATCTATTAAATTAAAAAAGAAACATACACATATGTAATATTAAATCTCTATCATAATTCGCTTTGAAATAATTCATTACTAAAGAACGACAGCTGCTACCGCAGTAACTGCTTCGTTTTCATCGACGATTCTTAATATGCTAATTAGATGCTATATTTCGAGTCGATAATACTACTTACATCGATCGCTAACAAATCGATCGATCATCGCGAGTATCAGCTAACAATATAAATCATTAAAACCTCACCAAGCGTAAACGATAAATCGGTTGAGATTTTGAAGAGTGCCGCAAAATAACGAATCGGCATACAATGTTTCTCGTAAACAACCCAACTGAAAATATGAAAAAGTGAAAATTTAAGAAATTTCACCTTAAAAAATCGAACATTTCAAAACAGCTGATGAAAAAACACTTCGAAACAATTAATAAAAAATAAAAATTAAAAGCAATATTTAGTAAGTACTAAAATTAATTCGAAACTATGGCAATATTCACTAAGCGTCGCTCAGAAATATGCACTTTTTTCTATTGGCAATGAAAATAAAACCTCTAATAAAATATCTTGAGAATAGGAAAAATTTTTATGTCTATATAAATGAAAAATATCCCTCCTCAATATATTAGATCAATACTAAAGAGGTCTCAAATTTCAACTTAGCAAAAGAAATAAAATTATATGCTAATTTATTGCTAACAAATTGCATAAGTAATTAACAGGATCAGCTGACAAAATTAGATTCCCGAAGTTTCTATGAATTAATTCAAGATAATACACAAAAATCTATCAGTTTAGTCCATTGATGCATCCTTCATCATGATAATATACTGATAATAGCTTTCCCAGTTTTTCCTTCATTCCAACTCCCTTCCTCACATTTCACCACTATTTTAAGAAATGGCTACAGTTTTAATGAAAATATACTTCACAATAGCTTTTATGAATAACTATGTCAGTAGTATCGCATATGTATACCAGAAAAACGTGAAGTTAACCGAAATAATATTTCATATTTCTTTATCGAGCTAATGTTCGATGAAATGCCTCATGTTGCTCATTAATTCGGAGAGGTAAAAGGTGCGCGAGGTCAAGTCGTTATATTTTTGAAGTCTATAGATGATGTAGACAACTTTATTTGCCCTCTAACGGTATAAAAGTGGTTCTATATCGTATGGTTGATATATATTTTTACTGCATATATTAAATGATACAGTAACTGATATATTATAAACACTATTATAGTACGTACTATACTGAACTATACGATACTAGTAATTTTTAGTGGAAAAAAAACGCAATGACAATAAACCATGTTGCAAAGATTGCTAAAATATCGCTATCGGGATGTGCCGCACAATCGGATGCGACCACCTCAGCCGATGCACCTTCATCGAGTTTCTCATCGATTAGACGCGATAAATTTGTGCTATTCTTCTCGTCTAACCAATAAATACCACCGAATAATGTTACACACATCACACCTGAGCCAGGTGCACCTGAAAATTATTTAATTTGAAATCATGAATTTCATATTTTATTTCAATTCTTTAAATTATTAATTATTATACTATTTCTTTTACTTAATATTTCATTTTTAATTTTATTAAAATCCATATCAATTATTACATCATTAATTCATCGATATAACTCTATTTTATCCAAAAAAAAAAAATTTTTGAATTAATTACTTATTGCATGTTTCAATGATATACATCATCAGTATGTACTGATGATCATCATCATGCTATGGCTTTAATGAGCAACTCCAAACTATCACCAATCAATAACGATAGATAATATTCACCAACTATTTGATGCAAACTATACGTATTGCAATATGGTACGGGTAGAAACATTCGCTCAGTCCAATCCATTATTCAATAAATATCCTTCATATAGCTTCTTCGCGATCACAATTAACTCTACAAATATATTTCTATGACAGATGATAAATAATAAGATTATTGCTTTTCGCATTTCTGAAGGATATTCTCAATATTCTTCTAAAGTTTTCCTTCTTTTAAATTGAAATATGCGTTTCAAGTTGAATTGTAAAGACTGAAATTATTGCCAATACAAGTAGAACGTCCTCAAGCTGCCGTAAAAGAACGGATTCTAAAGATCTAAATCTATCATTAAGATAATTGATAACGATTGATCGACTTTAACTTCTATGGAACGTCTTATAAGTGCATCAATACCATCTTCGCAACAAAAAACCCCACTGCTATATAAAGTCTTCGTTGCAACAAAAATAGAGAGATTCCAACTGAACTTTATGGATTCTCAATTGTTTCTTTCTGGAATTCATTTGTTTTATCAGTTAACGATCAATTAGCAAAAAAAAAAAGATTCATGTCATATACTTTATGAAATCATTGATAAACTCGAATACTTAAGAACTATCGACTGCTGCTTCCATATAGCGCTCTATGTATTATTGCATGGTTCCTAAGATTAACTCAGAAGCATTTTATGCAAACAAATGATGGCGCATCTGTACATCGATGGATGGTACCACCTTATACAAATTTAAAATCCTCCTCCTCGTTCATATAAACTTATTTTGCAATCCGGAAGATTCACCTACGATCCTCCTCAAATCCAATATTATTGGAACTAGCCATTTGCGCTATTATTTCCATACTTATACTATAAAGTTCATAAAAATTTCCAACTTGTTCATTATCTATTAGTAAAAATATGTATAAATTTCAAGCACATATAGAAAATTCCATTCGTTTTTTTTTTAATTCGATAATCTCTCATATTATCGATCAAAGTTTGAAGTTAAGTTTCATCGTAACGTTTTTGAGAATATTTGAGAAAAATATCTCTGAAAGGAATTAATTTTTCTCACCTATGAAAAATGAGAGAAAAATATTTTCCAATTTTTAAGCTTTATTTCTAAAGAGAAAATAAAATTTCACATTTAAATAGAGAAATAAACGATCGAATAATCGAATTAAAGCGAAAATAAACGGAATGATCAAATGCAATTTATGAATGCAAAACAATACAATACAATAGAATACAATACAAATCATTGACTTTGAGTGAAATATATTCTGAAGAGGAGAAAAACAATGATCAAGTACGTCAGCTCGTCGAATGATTTAATAGCAAATGAACATAATATTCGAGAAATATTTTACAAGTTCGAAGTTCCGGAACTATTTTGTTCATCTCTCTTATAGTTCGCGACCTCTATAACTTTAACCCTCTAGAGCACTAGACCTCTCAGGTCGACTTATAGCCGCAAGCAATTATCTCATTTCATCAGACGCAAAATAATTTCAACAAAATTTCTTTTTAAAAAAAAATTACTTCAAAAAATGATAAAATCAAAAAAATCGATACTTCATACCAATGATCTCTTAGCATAAAATAAACTGATGGGAAAGAATTTAGAAAAAAAATTTAAAAAAATTAAAAATTTAGAAAATAACTGAAAAAACAAAAAAAAATAAAAATAAAAAAATAAAGCGAAAAATTGGGGCGGAAAAATTTTTAGCAAAAAAAATAAAATGCAGAAAAAAGAAATTTCTCATTATCAGATCACATAGAGGCGAAAAAAAAAAGAAATATCTTCTCAATGGAAATATGAATAATTCGGTTAACCAAATATTCGATGAATAAAAAACAATAATGGTACGACTTTATCATTAAAAAAAAGGAACAGAATGAACTATGATTCGAGAATATCGAATAGAAAATTGCTAATATACGAAATTAATTAATTAATTAATATTTTCATTTTATAGAATTTCGTATCGTTTCTTCAAAGAATTTAAAATTAAAATTGAAAATAAAAAATTGCTTATATAAACGTATAAATTCTGAAGAATTATATAAAAATTCGATGAAATTTTTTTTTCTCTTTTTTTACGACGTATATCTTGATGAATATAAATTAATAATTTTTAATATGAAAAATATGGAAAAAATGGGAAATATATGGAAAATATAATAATATAAAATATATACGGAAAAAAAATTCTCAAATATAAATTAACAAATAAAATAGAATATAACAATGCAAAAAAAATCGAATAATAAAAAACTATCATCAAAATTCATTTAATAAAATTATTTAAGCGAAATTATTTCATTGTTACCTCAAATATCATTGCGGATAGTATTGAAACAATTAAATCGTTCATATATAACAATGAGGAGAGAAAAAAAACATTAAATTAATCATTGCTAAGTAAATATATCTCTTCAAATATATAAGAGATTTCTTCATAGTCACATATCTGAATTGAAAAATGAAAGAAAAAAAGCAAAAAAAAATTTTTTTTGAGACTTACAAAGATAAGATACGAATCGAGTTAGCTTTAACAAGAAAATTAAAACCAACAGCCAATCGATACTCATCCGGCGAAAATTCCACACATCTCAACTGGAAACCGAGAATCTAATAAATTATATTCTGCGAAATAATGTCCCTCCCTCCACTCCTTCTTAATTAATCAACATTATTTATAATAAAATATCTTTTACGATAACCAAATGAAACATATGGAATCACTAAATGATCAAATTAGCAATTTAATATAGCCAGCGGTCTGTTTGTATCATTCAACCTCCCCCTACACCTCTCCAGGTGTCGCCCTAACCTTCTTAAAAAATATTTGCATATACCAAGTCTATCAATGTTTGCCATATCTGATTATGCGATCATAAACCTCACCTATATCTTCTGTACTCAATATTTTCAATTATATTTTATTATTTACATCAATTACAATGCATCATTCTACAATATATTTTCCACAAGAGAATATATAAAAACGCAAATAATTCCATGAATTCCATCATAATCTATCGTAGGCAAACTCGTTGCTGAAAGAAATTTTGCAACCAGATTCCACCCCTAAAGAAGACTAAATCATCACATTTAAATAATGAAAGAAACCTAAACAAATTTCCATGGCAGGCAAAAATTCCACTTCAATACATGAAAAGCAGAGATCAAACAAAATGGATTATTAAATCACCAATCGATAACATCGAACTACCTTTCAATAAACAAGTAATAGCATGGTGTATCCCCTTTCGCTTAATCCCGATGCTTCTATCTTAGCCACAAATTAACTCCTAATGACTTATATCCCTTTGACTAGGAGCCGAAACTGCTAAAAGCAAGCTTTCTGATCATCGCATCTCCAACTACAAGAGATATCGAGGTCATCATCTTTTTTTAACTGCACTACCTCTTCCACCATTCATTAAGACAATATCCGTTAAGAAGTGGCCCTATATATCCTCCATAAATTACAACTGAATACCCTTAATTTCGAATTCTCATACTGTTATATTTGAAGAAATTAACTTGCCGCTAGCCGCTTAAAACTTCAATATAAATGTGTACAAAATCCGAATAAGACGTACCAGACTGATCAGCCTTTCTACCGGCAACAACTATCAATACTATAAGTACATTATATATACTTGTGCCCTCCTTAGTTGAACTTTGGTTATTTGCTGAGAAAAGTCTCTAAGTAATACTCTTCAATGAGGTTATCACAAATATCGATGTTAGATTTCCGTCAAAACACTTGGCCCGAAATTTCGGCGAAATGTCGTAATTTAAGTCGCATCTCTTGATTTGTTGATGGCTTAATCGCCGAGAGCGCTGTTTCAAAATCGGACATTTGAATAGGCCGAAGTTGTGCCTCCGTTGCTTGTTTCAACTGCCTTCGACTCATTTCACGAATTGGTACCATCGCTGCTTCACGACATAACGCTACTATATCCGAGCTTGAATATCCTTCGGTTTTCGCCGCCAACTCACTAAAAATATTATTTAAATTTCAATATTCAAAAATGACAACCAAATCAAGAAAATCAAAAGATAGAGGAAATAACAAAAATAGAAAATATGAAACACGGAAAATATAAAAACCTTAACCTATCATTGGAATCAACCAACTAAGTGGTTTCTTCTTTCGTTAGAACTCATATTTACTTATTAAAATACGTCTCATAATATGGAAATGATAAAATATCATTTGCATTTCATTCCATAAATTTCAGAAATTCCATGTCCATTTTCAGCCGAATTAATACAATCCTAACGAGCCATTGCAACTCCCACTAATTATATTATTTCCATCTATCGCATTTAAATTCAAATAAAATAACATAGATCGTTTTCCTTAAAACTTGATCAAACATCTCTAACAGACTTAAACTTACCTACATAATCGAAAAATTAATTCACTAACCGTAACTGATACGGCGTGAGATCAGAAGCAGTTTTGTGTTTCTTTAAAAGAGCTGCCACTAGATTAGCTCGAGCCTTCCTATCAGGTACATCGACAAGAATCCTCTTTGGAAATCTTCTTAATACCGCTGTATCCAATTCATCGGGTCGATTTGTTGCCCCAATCACCAACAAACGATCCGTTTTCGATGAACATATCCCATCCATTTGAATTAAAAATTCAGTCTTCATTCGTCGTGATACCTTCAAATCAACACAAATAAACAATGCAGATAGCAATTATCAAAATATAAAGTCGAATCAAATACTAGCGAAACAATGATGAAAAGAAAATGAAAAACGGAAAAAAGTACTGCCAAATATCCATTAAAACAAATTTATTTTGGAAAATTCCAATTGAAACAAAAAATAAACTCAAAAAACGATCTCATCTTTCATCGTATATTTTGCATGTCAATAAAAAAACCAATAAAAAAATAATAATCCAATTCATCCTTTTTAAAGAAATAATCCAATCATAAATATAAATACTTTCGGTAATTATTCACTAATTAAGATCGCCATCTTTAATCTCTAATCAATACGATTAAACATAAACTAATAAATGCTCCCTAAGAAATTTTTACGTACACCGATAAAAAAAAAAAAAAACCGTTCTGCTCTCTGTCGACTCAACCATACAACCTATCCATGGCTGCAAATCAACTGCTTCAACATCGCTTTATATAAACCCAACAGCTTAATCTTCTCATATCCTCTCATATAATCAATCCTCTTAATCCACAAAAACAATATTCCCCTCCTTACCGATCTCCTCCCTCCCTTCCGCCCTCCAACGTCGACGATTCTTCCCTACGCAAGAAGGAAAACTTCCAGAAATTTCGAGGAACCTCCCGAAGTCCCACTTCAGCAGCCTCATATTATCCTCAACTATACCTCAGTTTCCTTATCGTTACGCTCACATAGAATCGAGTCGATTTCGTCGATAAAAATAATCGACGGTTGCCCGTTACGCGCTATTTGGAAGAGTGCTTTAACGATCTTCTCGGCATCTCCTACCCACTTCGAGGTGAGCGTAGCAGCCGATATATTCAAGAATATTGTTGAGCCACATTCCGTTGCCACAGCACGAGCCTATCATTACGAATTCAAACAATAACGTAAATATAAACAAATCCATAAGCCTGAATTAACCTCAATCGCCTCTTGCAATACAAACAGACACCAATAATAAACAGTACAATTTCCTCTTAATATTAAAACAATAAATTCCGCTATAATGAGCTATTTTTGTAGTCTCAAAAATATCACCTCACTACTAATCGATATAAAAATGTAATAATTAAAATTTTTTCCCACTTAACTGCTATAAAAATCGATTCATATATAAATATATTCTACAATATCAATCCCATAATCCGTTGAAATATAACACTTTTTAGGATTTCTTCGATATTTTTTATCCATAATTCCCTCCGCCTTCTTTATTTATTTCATGAACAGAGCATTCATTATGAAGAAATACATCCTGACACCGCTCCCACTTATTCCGATTCGATGCTTCTCTGATCCACTCGGTTCCTGCGGTCTTTTTTTAAGAACCACTCCACCTCATTGCAGGTGAGCTTCTACTTCTCTTGCCGACCCATGGTTTTCATTCTGCTATTCTTTTTACCCAGTTTCCCTCTTCCAGCGCAGATATCTTCGACGCCTATTTAAATTCCCTCATCCCGACCCCAGTCATCCAACCTTACACCTATGTTACATCTCCAAGCAATTCACTGGCTTTCCTCATCGACAGTCTGATTCCTGTCACGATTCTCTCCATTCCTCACTCTGCCATTATTACTGGCTTGCGAACTCTTAATTATTACCCGTATCAGAATCGTCGAAAATTGTTGGCCTCTAGCTTTTTTCAAACGGTTTCCGCTTGAGACTCATCGCTAGGCTATTTTTCCACGATAGAAGTCTTCTTATTCGTAAAAGATGAGTTCCAATCTTATCTGATCGTACGATGCCGGATCTTCTAACATACTTTAAATACTTTTATTACTAAACAAATTCTATACTATTAAAAGATTCTCCTCTTCCGCTTTCCCTCTCTCAAATAAAATACTATGAAAATTCTTGGAAAACCTTAAATATGAACGTTTTACTCAATGCAGTACGGAAAAATGTATTAGTAACAAAAGTTTAGAGAAATCTTTAAACTTAAACGAATAGTTGAGAGTATACATATTAGCGATAATTCCAAATACTTCAACTAATTCCATATTCTCTTATTATTTCTCACTTTAAGCATTAAAAAATACCGACACACAGAGCACACAACATGGCATCAAATTGAAGAAATACTTCATACTTTTCCAATAAAATCTCTGCACAAAATAGAGACAAACTGACCAGCATTGTTTTCCCATTTCCTGGTGGTCCAAAGAGAAGAATCCCTTGCACAGGTTGCCTTAATCCAGAAAACAAACTCGGATTCAGTGCTGGTAAAATTACCGCCTCTTCGAGTGCCTTTTTCGCTGATTCAGCACCCTCCACATCGGACATTTGCACATCATTCATATCCAATATTTCGTCGAGTAACGGACCTCCAAATTTCTCATCCACACCTTTTAATAAATCTCCTCTACTCATTTTCGTCCGTCCTATCTGAAATTTTTCGTTCATGTTCTGAAAGCTCAAAAATCGGAAAAAAAGGCGACCATAAACAAAATCCGCGCGCCGATCCGTCGATGAATCTGTCGCATTCAATTTCCTATATATACTATAAGGCGATAGAACTGACCCTTAACTATAAAATCAAATTGTCTCCTAATATGATCAGCTTCCGCTTATATATTTTATTTCTCTTCATAAAAAAATTCCGAAATACGAGCAAATCTCTCATCAAAGAAAGAAATCCTGAAATGATTTCCTCTCAACAATCATAAATTGATCCGTTAAGTGTACAGATATATTTCATTTCCAGTATTGTATTAAAACGAATGCTCGAGATAATCTACTCTATATGAAATAACACTATGAAAAGAGGACAGTTGAAAAACGATTGTCCTATCGAAACCTTTCTAATTTCAACGTTTTAAACCGTAGACATGGTGGATACCTCAACAAAAAATCTTTCTCAGAAATGAAGCTGACTGTGAAAGCGCAATCTCACATTAAACTCGTGCTTTTTCCCTTTCTACCTCTTATCATACTCTCCACTCAAGAACACCTGAATTTCTGGAAGATAACGATCGATCCTCAATTCTTTCGCTTCGGTCTCCTTCTCGACACGGTGGCTATGTCCTTTACGAATACAATGCGTTCCATATAGTCCACGAAGTACCGACATACAGCTTCTGGTACATGTTTAGAATTGTAATTCTATAAAACAATGCATGGGCTAAAAAAAAAAATTCTTTTTTTTTCTCACGAACCCTTGGATCTCTGGCGCGATCAGCAGAACCGGCACCTCTACTCGCAATTCGTCCCGCACGAGGCACATTCGATGATGGAGCCACAGCCACAGTTGGTTTCTGATTCGGCTGAACACGAGCTACTGCTGTACGACCCCTCGATACTGGTGGAAACATCTTTTCTAAAGTACTTGAAACCGTAAATACTGCACAAAAAACAGGTAAATCCAGAAGCAAATGCACTTATGACCTCAGTAGGAGATTTCGGCTATAACAGATCCTGAATAATTCAACAAATATGCCTGGAAGCAATATGGCAAAAACACCTTATGCTGCTCATTAACTCTACGGAATTTTCGGCTTTATTACACTCATTAACGAAACCTCTTTTAACAGTTACGACATCACTATCGTACAGAAGATCACTGAGCTTCAGACCTTGCGTATGCTCCAAGCTGATGAGAAATTCCAAAATCCAAGCAAAGCTGAGGAAATTCACGCTGATACGGCTTGAAAATAATTCTTAGGCCAATAAATGATACCTACAAACTTACTTAGTTGACTCGATGCAGAACAAAACGAAGCTTTCCTTCATTCAAAAAAAAAAAAGACTGCACGTCGAAAGAGTGGAAATGTAAGAAGATATAAGCGCATAAGCACCCCTTCATGGAGTGAACCTTCAATAATCACTCGATAAGCTGTGCTTGCCTAGTGCACGTTTATTCCTTAGCAACCATTATTCCCACCTATATTACTTCCTATCCAAATCACACTGCACTACATATGAAAAGCATTTTTTCCATTGAATTCCAAGGAACCTAAACTAATGACAGCCTCCGGGATGTCACTAGCCAGGATTCTCTGGAATTACTTAACAACGCTCAATTATCCACTTAATGAGCTAAACAAAGAAGGATTGTTCAGTTCAGAATGTAGTAATGTCAGTTCACGAGTGAATGATGATCTTAAAAAGCGGCAAATTGATGGAATAATCCACAATCGGCACTGCCAACGTTGCAAATATTACTTTCCCAAACCGAAAATTCCTCTTATTATCCGACTAACCGTAGAATGACCATAGAGTACAAGATGACCCGCAAAATGACCACAAAATACCAATCACACAAAGGATGAGCGCCGATCACAAAGCATTACCTCTATTAACTGCATATATAACTGCCAATATCCCAAATTGGGAAAGCGCATTCCCAGAAAACATCTTTCAGTAATTCTTAATTAATTTCAACTTAAGCCAACTTCCCTTCCCAATTAAAAATTTCAATAATCGACGAGAAAAAATCGCTTCAAATATAACATTTCGACTATCCAACAACAAATCTCTCAACAATAAATCTTACTTATTAATCGCAACTAAAAGAAACGATATTACATAAATAAAATTCCTTTCTTTATTCCATTTTCTTTCTTAATTTCCTTCCGTTAATTTCTCAAAAAATACCAACTCTGACGAAAGAGGAATCAAAATCACTTCACAAAAGAGTTCCGCTTAAAATTCCTTCTCGTCAATTCTCTAGACGATATCTCAATATTTGCTATAAACCTCTACCTCTATATTATCCACAAATCTAACTCCTATTCAACTTCAAATCAAATCATTAAAGAACCAAGACCGACTATTCTCTATAGAACATGGCCTTCATGATACTGTCATCCTTGAATATCAGTAGAGAAGCGCCGATACCCTACTCTCATCACTACTATCATGACCACAATTTTGACTCTATACAACTCTATACCAACGGAAAAAAGAGCAAATATAAATTACTTTTACGAGGAAAATTACTCGACAAATGGAAAAAATCCAAGCAATAAAAGAAAAACTACCAAGATCACTAAGTCGTCCTTTCGTTGAGCGTAAGTTCTTCTCAATGGCCGCTCGATGTCTTTCCACTTCGTCGACCTTTTCCGAAGGCATATTTTGCTTAGCGAATCGTAACGCCGCTTCGAATTGCTTTATTCCTCTTCTATATAACTCCATTACTTCACGTTTCTTCGCCTCATCTATAAAATTCTCTTCTATTTTTCATAAAAATAAAACACTCAACTAGAGAGAAATGGAAAATAGAAAAATAAAAATTTCCTTCAGATTTTTCATAAAAAAACACTCATAAAAATGCGAAAAACGATGATAATTCCATAAAATAATCATAGAAAATTGTGAAAAATTGAAAAAATTCCCTAACTGTCACCTCAAGTTTCAGGAAAAAATGTGAATCAATAACCTATAGGTGCCACTTCGTTCATCATTACAACAAAACGAAACTAACTCACTTCAAACAACTCCTCAGCTTTCATAAATTACCATCGACTAACTTGTCACTCCTCATTTCAGAATACAAACTAAAGATGCTCACAGATTCAAGATTAACCTAATTATTCGAAAAAGAACATGAAAGAACTCCGATTCAATAATTACCCCTCTATGCTCCGACAGTGAGCCCCTCATAAGGTCTATGACTTCCATCCGAAAGAACTCCAATTTCTCAAAAAATCGGCACTATGCCTTATAGTTGAGCTAGTAAAAGCTAGGAAAATCTCTAGCCTCATTACTTCTCTATCAGATTTCATCCACGAATTATACAAAATAGAGAAACCTATAGTGTTGTACCTTCAAAATGAGATGGATATACTTAATTTCCCTCATTTCACCCCTCTATGTTTTCATCGTCAAAGTTCCAGAACTGCCACTGCTGCTTAGATCGTCGAATTAAATCTGTGGAAAAACCCGATGAAATTCAAGAAACAATTCTATACACTTGCAAGTTGCCGTCGATCATTTTGCTTTCAAATTATGAGTACCAGCGTCCTATCAACATCTCGGATCAATCAATTATCAACACCTCAGGCTACACAAGTATCAAGACCTCAAGCTATACAAGTATCAAGAACTCAAGCTATACAAGTATCAAGACCTCAAGCTACACAACTATCAAGACCTCAAGCTATACAACTATCAAGACCTCAAGCTATACAAGTATCAAGAACTCAAGCTATACAAGTATCAAGAACTCAAGCTATACAAGTATCAAGAACTCAGGCTATACAAGTATCAAGAACTCAAGCTATACAAGTATCAAGAACTCAGGCTATACAACTATCAAGACCTCAAGCTATACAAGTATCAAGAACTCAAGCTATACAAGTATCAAGAACTCAAGCTATACAAGTATCAAGAACTCAGGCTATACAAGTATCAAGACCTCAAGCTACACAAGTATCAAGACCTCAAGCTATACAACTATCAAGACCTCAAGCTACACAAGTATCAAGACCTCAAGCTATACAAGTATCAAGACCTCAAGCTATACAAGTATCAAGAACTCAAGCTATACAAGTATCAAGACCTCAAGCTATACAAGTATCAAGACCTCAAGCTATACAAGTATCAAAACCTCAAGCTATATAAGTATCAAGAACTCAAGCTATACAAGCATCAAGACCTCAAGCTATACAAGTATCAAGAACTCAAGCTATACAAGTATCAAGACTCAAGCTATACAAGTATCAAGACCTCAAGCTATACAACCATCAAGACCTCAAGCTATACAAGTATCAAGACCTCAAGCTATACAACCATCAAGACCTCAAGCTATACAAGTATCAAGACCTCAAGCTATACAACCATCAAGACCTCAAGCTATACAAGTATCAAGACCTCAAGCTATACAAGTATCAAGCTATACAAGTATCAAGACCTCAAGCTATACAAGTATCAAGACTCAAGCTATACAAGTATCAAGAACTCAAGCTATACAAGTATCAAGAACTCAAGCTATACAAGACCTCAAGCTATACAAGTATCAAGACCTCAAGCTATACAAGACCTCAAGCTATACAAGTATCAAGAACTCAAGCTATACAAGTATCAAGACCTCAAGCTATACAACCATCAAGACCTCAAGCTATACAAGTATCAAGACCTCAAGCTATACAACCATCAAGACCTCAAGCTATACAAGTATCAAGACCTCAAGCTATACAACCATCAAGACCTCAAGCTATACAAGTATCAAGAACTCAAGCTATACAAGTATCAAGACCTCAAGCTATACAACCATCAAGACCTCAAGCTATACAAGTATCAAGACCTCAAGCTATACAACCATCAAGACCTCAAGCTATACAAGTATCAAGACCTCAAGCTATACAACCATCAAGACCTCAAGCTATACAAGTATCAAGAACTCAAGCTATACAAGTATCAAGACCTCAAGCTATACAAGACCTCAAGCTATACAAGTATCAAGACCTCAAGCTATACAACCATCAAGACCTCAAGCTATACAAGTATCAAGACCTCAAGCTATACAACCATCAAGACCTCAAGCTATACAAGTATCAAGACCTCAAGCTATACAACCATCAAGACCTCAAGCTATACAAGTATCAAGACCTCAAGCTATACAAGTATCAAGAACTCAAGCTATACAAGACCTCAAGCTATACAAGTATCAAGAACTCAAGCTATACAAGTATCAAGACCTCAAGCTATACAACCATCAAGACCTCAAGCTATACAAGTATCAAGACCTCAAGCTATACAACCATCAAGACCTCAAGCTATACAAGTATCAAGACCTCAAGCTATACAACCATCAAGACCTCAAGCTATACAAGTATCAAGACCTCAAGCTATACAAGTCATCAAGACTCAAGCTATACAAGTATCAAGACCTCAAGCTATACAACCATCAAGACCTCAAGCTATACAAGTATCAAGACCTCAAGCTATACAAGTATCAAGAATCAAGCTATACAAGTATCAAGAACTCAAGCTATACAAGTATCAAGAACTCAAGCTATACAAGTATCAAGAACTCAACAAGCTATACAAGTATCAAGACCTCAAGCTATACAACCATCAAGTCATCAAGTATCTCAAGCTATACAAGTATCAAGATACCTCAAGCTATACAACCATCAAGACCTCAAGCTATACAAGTATCAAGACCTCAAGCTATACAACCATCAAGACCTCAAGCTATACAAGTATCAAGACCTCAAGCTACACAAGTATCAAGAACTCAAGCTAGCCCCATTCAAATATCAAACTCTTGCGTAACTCGAATATTAAAACCTCAAGCTACTCAACTACTATAACCTCAAGCTCAATAAACATCAAAATTTGCTACAAAAAAACAAAATATATATATATTAAAAAGTCGAAAAAACTAAAGAATATCATATATACCACAATTATCCGATTGTTCATCGATAAGTACAGCCGAGAAGACGATCTCTTTCGATTTACGATAAGCATTATCGAACGAATCGTAGTTCTTAATCGGTGAAAGACGGATGCCCATCATTCTCTTCTCCACCTCAAATATTATATATCACAGTGGTGTAACTCTTTACGATACGAATTCCACTTCATACTTCAAAACTATAGCGTTAAAATTGAGAAAATACAACGGCCTAGAGCATTAACATAAGGAAAACTTAGAAGTCCCATCCTGAAAAATGGCATTTTCCATCCTGAAAATTGGCATTTTTCATCCTGAAAATTGGCATTTTCCAGGATAATCTCATTAAGAACGACATCTTCTTGACTTAGCGAAATAAAACTCAATAGCGCTTCTATAATTTTCATTAATGTTAGATGAAATCCAGAATGATTATTCAACGCCTACTATCGTTAGAACGTTCAGAAAATGGCGCAAATGACCAACTTCATGGATGTAATTTTCTGACATTCGCCGATATATTATCTGAGAAAATTTCCTATCGCTAATACAAGAATTTCCCGAGTTAGCATCACCGGCGTATCAACCGTTCTTCTAAATCCTCCAAAGAGCCATAACTAGGTTAAATTAGCAAGAAAAAATCCACGATAAATTTCCGTATAGAGTGAAACTTCCCCCAAAAACCCCCCCCTTCCATAAGATATTCCTCGAAAAGGATAGCCTCAAATAAAAGCGCATATTTGTCGCGCTATCACGAAAGACAAATAAAACTCTTTACTAAAATAATTAAGAAGTATTTTTATTATGGTTTAAATATTTTCAGAAAAAAAGGAACCGCAAATCCGGAAAAAAAGAAACCACAAATCCGGAAAAAACCACAAATCCAGAAAAAAAGAAACCATAAATCCAGAAAAAAGAAACCATAAATCCAGAAAAAAGGAAGCACAAATCCAGAAATCATTTTCATCCTGGAATGCCGTAATGGAGAAGCTAAGAGCTACGTTGAAGCGAAATTCGAGCAATGAATAAAAAGAACGGGAAAGCTTGTGAAGAAAATATAAGGATAAAGTTTAGTTGAATTTTATCCTCTCATATTTCAGGATGGAAAATTTATGAATAGTCATTAATTTGGGAAATTCAATAAACGTTTCGCTAGGTAAAAGCTCTAAAACGATTGGAATTTTATTCGAAATAACCAAAAGAATTACGTTTTCTCGGTCCACATCACGCCCCGGAAAATCCTTAAATAAACTTCCAGAAATCCAGAAATGAACGCTAAAGCGGAAAAAATCGAAGGTCAAAGAAAATAGAAAGGTTAATGAATCCGGAAAATTTTCAGATAAACTTCCAGAAATCCAACAATCAACACTAAGGCGGAAAAAATCGAAGGTCGAAGAGAACAGGAGAGCTAATGAATCCGGAAAATTTTCAAATAAACTTCCAGAAATCCAGAAATCCAGCAATCGACGTTAAGACGGAAAAAATCGAAGGTCAAAGATAATAGAAGGGTGAATAGCTCCTCATATACCGGAAGCCATTTTGAAAGTACCATTTTCCTGAATGTCGACGTGAAAATACGGAAAATTGAAATCGACTACCGCAACGAAAGGATCGTTTACCTTCAAATTGTGCGGAAATTATGGAATTTTACGAGGGGGGAGAAGGGATTAATACGATTATTTATGTATAGTTTGAGATGGTTTAATAACGGAATTCCATTTCAATATGGGAAATATGTTGTAGCATTACTTATGTTTTGTTAGTGTTGATACAAATTGCTACGAATATTCTGGTTTATTCTGGTTTATTCTGGTTTATTCTGGCTTGTTCTGGCCTATTCTGGTTTATTCTGGTTTATTGGCTTATCCTGGTTATTCTGGTTATTCTGGTTCATTCTGGTTTATTCTGGCCTATTCTTGGTCTATTCTGGTTCATTCTGGTTTATTCTGGTTTATTCAGGTTTATCCGGAAAGTTGCCGGTCCTCACTAGAACGACGAGCGGATTTCATCGATCGTTTATATTTTAGGATAAAATGAGTACCATCACTCGTAGTCGTCAACTCGATCGAAGTTAATAATACATTGAAGTTGTCGACTTTTAGTTTTCATCGGCTTTTCATATAATTATTGTAAAAGTTTAGAAAATTAGAGAGACGGAGAAGTGAATTCGCTTCAGATTAAATGAGAAGACGAAGCGGACAACATAACGGTGGGATCGGAAACGATCGCCAAAGTGCTCCAACTTATAATATCGTCGACGAAATCGACGAGAAGAATGAAATTAAATCAAAAAAGGTTAATTAGGGGGGATATTGTTCGTATAGTTCGACAATTATGGAATAGAAACGATCTCATTTTTTCATTCATCATCGTTTCTCTCCCTCCCTTCCTCCCTCCTCCCTCCCTCCTCCCTCCCTCCTCCTTCCTCCTCCTCTCCCTCCCTTCCTCCCTCCTCTCCCTTCCTCCCTCCCTCCCTCTCCCCCTTCCTCCCTCTCTCCCTTCTCCTCCCTCCCTCCCTCCCTCCCCCTCCCTCCCTCCTCCCTCCCTCCCTTCCTCCCTCCTCCTCCTCCCTCCCTCCCTCCCCTCCCCCTCCTAACCTTGCTCATCTTTCTATCCTTCATCGTCCTTCGACCTTTCCGCTCTTATTGCCCCTCTTCTCATCATCCTTATCCGCCTATACGATTAACGGAATTATATTGAAGCCTGAAATTCCACATGGGAGGGGAAAAATTAAGGGATGGGGAAATTAGCATGTTCACTCTCGTTTATCCACTCTTTCGCGACCTCATACGACGACCTCATTAGGCATTTTTGATTCAGCTCTCTCCTTCCCCACTTCCATTTCTTGAAATTCTTAAAAAGCACATATTGTGTTTTTTAACATTTTATATAAACAATACACTTTATTAGTATATATTTTAATAAAATATGCTTCTTTTTTTCGGATAATCTATCGTTTTTCAGATGAATTGTTCACTAAATTCATCGAAGAAACCAAAAATGGATATAAGAGATATCGTCCTAAAGGATCGATTAAGAACGCTTACCGAAAGGTTCTTTTTTTTATTTCCACCCCCCCCCCCACTTTTAATAATTAATATAATATTTATTTATTTCTCGAATTTTTATTATTTATGGCAAGATCGATCGTCGTTTCTCGTTTTTATTGGAATTATTTTCTCGTAGGGAATTTAGTCGCCAAGATGGAGCGAAATCGGAGTCGAGAAGTGAGCATTTTGTGGATTTATGGAATTTTATGGATTTCTTTGAGAAAGATTTTCGATATTTTCCTCTTTCCGTTGTTTTTTCCTCCAATCTATTAGCCTATAATATGCAACGATTATTCTAGATCGTACTTATAAGCTCTCCGATGAGATATTTTATAGTTGAGGCATTATTTCCTCGGCAAATTGATCACCGCTGATTGATTTCTTCTTTTATTGCAGTTGGCAAGGAGTTTTTTCAAAAGCTTAGAATTTTTTTTTTCTCTACTAATTTGTAAGTTTTCAGCGATGAACAGATAATTAAGGTATATAAGTAATGTGTTTTTAGCCGGTGTCCGGTTTCAAATGATCCGGTCTTTTGAACCGGTTTCCGGTTTCGAGTGATCCGGTCTTTTTGACCAGCTCCCCTTTTCGAGTGATCCGGTATTTTTGACCAGCTCCCCTTTTCGAGTGATCCGGTCTTTTTGACCAGCTCCCCTTTTCGAGTGATCCGGTCTTTTTGACCAGCTTCCGCTTCCGAGTGATCCGGTCTTTTTGACCAGCTTCCGATTTCAAATGATCCGGTCTTTTTAATCGGATCCGGTTTTTGAGCAGAATAGAATCGACTTGTCGAACTTACTTGGAAGTGTTTTGCTTGTAGACATAACGAGGAAAATGCTAAAAGAAATGGTGAAACAGAAGAAGAATGTCGAGAACGAGTGGAATCGGTGGATAATGCGAGCACATCGAGGAGTGATACAGATCAAGCAACAAAGGTATTTTTCTCTCTCTTATTCGAGTTTATTTCGATTTTCATAACGTTTTTTTTTTCAAATAACAATTTGGCAAAGTATTTTCCTCTCTTCCACCTCTTTTTTCCCCATTAATCCCTTTTTCTCTAAGCGATCAGTGTGGAATTGCGTTCTTTCGTGATCCTCTAAGGTGAGAGATCACATCTGCATCGAAGAAATGGAGAATCCTTTTTTTTTGAGGTTGGAGAAGGGAGAGAGAGAGGGAGGGAGGGAGGGAGGGAGAGGAGTCGGGGGGAGAGGGGGGAAAGGCGAGGATAAGATAAGGGAAATAGAGCAAGAAGATATATCTACATGAGTTTATATAGTGCTAAGTGGATTGGGTCCTCATCATTCGATGGGAGGATAATTGCAGCTTCATTATTAAGTAGCATCAGTCTAGCCGGTCTCTGATTCCGTCGTGTATTTTGCTTTTCTAATGATCTCATTAAATATTAAGTCGATCGCTGAATTTCACTGTACCTTTGGAAATCTTTGTGGAAATTAGTAAGAGAAGGGGAATTAATTTTGGGAGATTGTGGAGAAATGTTCGATATTGTGGCGATTTAGCATCACATAAGGGAGAGGGCCAATTGATGGTCAAGCTAAATCTATGAAGCTTTGTTTAATAATATATATTTTTTTTCTATTTAATATCATAGTCATATATTTTATTATTTATATTTCGTTTTTATATGAGATAAGATGAGTAAATTTTTAGAGTGCGGAGATAAGAGGAGGAGAAAGTTTAGCGATACTTTTAAGTCAAGGTTTAATGAGCGGAGATGCGGAGAAGATCGATTCAGTATTAATGAAGAGCGATTCGCGTATAATATCGGCGACACTTAATGAATTACCGATCACACAAATATTACCATTGCTTAAGCAAATTGAATTTCGCTTCAGAAATCGGAAAACACTCGAGTAGGTTTATTTTATTATGTTTTTTGTTTAAGTGGATATTCGGATCGGAGGGAAAGAGGAGAGGAGATTAGTTGAAACTTCTGCACTCGCGGATGTTCGAGAGAAGACGTTCCTTTGGGAGTATTTCTTGATGATATTGGGTAGAATAGGTAGGAGGTTTTTCTGAAAGGTAGAATAGGTAGGAGGTTTTTCTGAAAGGTAGAATAGGGGAGGTTTTTCTGAAAGGTAGGATAGGTAGGAGGTTTTTTTTTATTTCTCACACGTACTTGACTGGGGAAGAGGGAAAGATACATTGAAATAATGGTCATGGTGGGAGTCATCGGAAAATGCTAAGAAGTCAGTGGAAAAGTTAATTTATGCTATCGTAATTGGAAACGATATCGGGAGGGTGCCCATTCCTACGATCTTCGAGTGGATAGTTGCCGAGAGGGGAGTTTTGAACGGGTATCGGACTGGAGGACCGTTGTATTGCATTTTTGCCGATTTGTAGCCTTTCGCCATCTACTTTTGGCTCGTTTACGACAGAGTTTGCGCAAAGTTGGACTCATTTTCTTTGCAAATCGAAGATCACTTATTGTCTTCCCCATATAGTGGTTAATTTTTACTTTCAGTGTTCGTTGTTGGGCTCGATGGGTGCAGTATATTATATCTATGCATGCTCCATATCTTTCTACGGTGAATGTTTGATTAATTATTCGAAAAATAGCTCCGTAGAAATAGAATTAAACCCTCGGGATTATGATCGATTTTTAGGGATTTCATTGTGACATATAGGGTGATTCTTTTGAGATATGGGCTTGCTTTTGATGAGCGAACAGAGAGATTGATAGTGCCGAAAACTATAATTTTTGTATTAAAGTAATTTATTTTTATTAATATATTCCCTTGGGAGAAATTCTTTTCTTGGATCGCCAACTTCATCCGCTTACCCTCTAAGCCTCTTTTGTTGTGTTTTTTTGCCTTATTTCTCAGCCACAACTGAAGATTTTATAAATTATTGTCATTGTAACAGAGCTTATATTTACCCCATAGTGGGACCGATTGTTCTCGTAACCCTCAGGTTTCCCTCTGGTCTCATACCTTCGACATTGGGCATTCATCTCCTGAAGGATTTTTAGTCGGATGAGATTTTTTTTTGATTCACACTTCATTTTTTGGGATTGGGGGGCAAGACAAGACCGGTTGTCTTTAGTGTTACCAGAGTGGAGCTGCTTCTTCATGTTGAGGTATACATTCTTGATTCATTTGTAAAAGGAAAGCATTTGATAGGCGATCAGTCGACGTAGAAGTTGACTATCGAAAGTCTGCGTTAACGTGGTTCGACTATCCGTCATGATAAGTTCAAGAGAAAGTGCTTCACGGGTGGATATTGCTTCTGAAAAATAGTGAAATAACTTTTGGGATAACAGATATCATTCTTGAACGACTTTTAGCTCCGTCGTTCCTTAGAAAGTAAAAGAAAGATAAGATTTCGGTGATGGAAGGGGAAGGGGGATGGAGGCATGTGAAGAAGGAGGAGAGATAGATTAAGAAGGTCGACGATCCGTGTCCTCCACGTGTGGAGGAGAGATAGATTAAGAAGGTCGACGACCCGTGTCCTCCACATGTGGAGGAGAGATAGATTAAGAAGATCGACAACCCGTGTCCTCCACATGCGGAGGAGAGATAGATTAAGAAGATCGACGATCCCCGTCCTCCACATGCGGATTCATCCCGATTTCCACGCAGTATTTGGTCTTATCTACGGCAGGTGTAGCGTTGTGATCGAAATCGAGCTGAAATTGTGAATGCAGTTAATGGATGATTTATCCGCTTGGATATTCACTGAGTCATGTTTTGGTCGTACTTTACGAACTCGATTATAAGTCTTTGGTGCTCTTCACCGCTACTTTCCTCCCCTTCGCCCTCATCATCCTCGTTAATGCCTATTTCTTTTATGTCATAGAGTTCGATGGGTTTCTTCTTCTCATTGGAAAAAATTCGATATTTTAATTTCCAATAAATATTATAGATTGGTTCACTTGAAAGCGAATTAGGAACGTTGTATAGTTGGATGCAAAGCCGATCGGCACATATGGGCAACTTGTACGCACTACAAGGCAAATTACTGCTATTATCGGAGCAAATCGAACGTCGTGCCAATCCGAAATTCTTTATTTTCCAACAGCCGACAGTTTTATTTTCGGGTAATTTTTATTTTTTATTTTTATTTATTTTTTTAATGCAAATGGATCATTTAATAAATAATTTTTAATAAAATAAAGTGAAAAGTATCAATTTTGAAGATATTTTTGAGGAGAATGGTTTAATTTGAAATATTCATAATTGCTTTATAGATGATTCTATATTTAAAAAATTATTCAAATTATCTTTTAAAGTATTATTTTAATAGAGTTTTTATCGTCGATCCGTTCGAGGGAAATCGATCGATGAATTCATAGATCGTTGATATTCGGACGAAAAGAGAAGCGATGATCTATGAGTTGTAATGAAATTTTTAGTCGAAATGAAGTTTGTTGAGAAAAAATACGTACGAAATAAGGGAGAAGAGAAAATGGCAGATGTAGGTTTATATATGGAAGGTGCTAATTGTTTGTTTGTATATATGTTTAATTGTTTATAGAGATTTTAGCGGATATGAATAGAATATTATCTTATTGTTTATTCAGAGGGCACAGAAACAGCATCGGAACGATCGGAAAGTGATGAAAGAGAGGAAAACGAAAGTGTAGCGAGTGATGATGATTGGTGGGAAGATGATGATATTGCATCGAATAGCAATGAAGAATTACCGGAAGGTATACCATCACTCTTATTGGAATAAGGCATAAAGTGTGATTTTTTTTTATTTTATTAGGGGATTAGAATATTTTATTTATTATATATGGGATTCGAAGTTTGGAGATTTATTGAGGTTCATATTAGTGATGCCTATGCTATCGATCGTCCACCATCTCCTCATTCCAGACGCTTTCACGCTTTCCTATCCCTTATTCCGAACCTAAATGATTCCCTAGTAGAGGTAATTTCATTGCTCGATGTGGATGATGGAATGAGGATTTTTTCGTCTATTGTTCGATACGATTGTGTTTCTCATTGAGCGTTTCTCAGGCCCTCCCCCCCGCATGCATTGTATCGGATGCTGAGATGAAATGAAGTTACATATAGAGAGGGATAGCTGTTGTGTGTTGTTTGCAAAGACGGACGGTATATCTCTAAGTATGGGTATTTTACTTTGAATTATTGTTAAATAATTAGTGAATTGTTTATTTTTTATTATAAATCAATTAAATGGGGGTTTATTTAATATGAGTAATTAGGTGGATGCATTGTTTGATTAATTTTTAATTTGGATAAATTTTAATTATTTAGATGAGCGAAGATCATCGGAGGAAAGCGATTCGGAAGATGAAGAAGAGGAAGGAAATGAAGATGAAGATAATGATGGAACTATGGAAAGAAATATGGATTCTAATGATGAAATGGATGTTAATTGAATGGCCTATATGATTGATGTGAAATTTAATTCGTTTATATTAGCGAGATTGCTTTTTGAGATGGAAATTATTGGGGTGAGAATGAGTGAATGAATCTCTTTATTACTATGAAATTAATTGAATTTTTTTTTTTAATTGAAAAATAGAAAAAAAAAGAAAATCCTTTTTATTGGAAATTATTCTTTCCCATAAGGGAAAAATAATGAAAATAATGAAATCTAATAAGAAATAAAATATAATTTGCCTTATTATTGGTCATTCGGGTTTTTTTTTATTTTTTTGATAGAAACTCTCAGAGAATCGAAAAGACGAAAGCGGAGGGATGAAGAGAGATTGAATTTAAGAGGAAAAGAGGAGGAGAAGGAAAGAATGAGAATAATGGAAAATGTGAAAGTGTTCAATTCATGAAAGTTTTCAAGGTGATAAAGTGGGACTAATCCATTTTTTTTTTTCTTCGGCCCCCTTTTTTTGGTTTATTTGTTTTTTTCAATGAAAAATTTTCGATAGAATTTTTCTTTTGCGAAAATATTTTATTGATTTTATTGATTTTTTATTGTTTCTATTTTATCGCTTCCTTTTTTATTTTATTTTTTTTGCTTCCGTTTTCTTCTCATTCTTTTTTTTTTCTCTTAAGCAATTTGAATTTAATATGATTATTAAGTATGAATTTAAATGGGAATAGATTGAATTTAAATGATTAAAATTTTAAATTTTATTGTTATTGTTTTTTTTGTTTTGTTTTGTTTTGTTTTGTTTTGTTTGATGGATAAATTTAAAGAAAAAAAAAAGTTCGTCACTTTTCTTAAGCTTTTTTTTCGTTAATTTGAGTTCTTTAACGTTGTCTAATTAAAGTCGATAGCGAAGTTATTTTATAGTTATATTCTCTTTTTTTTCTTTCGATATTATCATTTTCAGAGTTATATATAATGAGGCCATTAAATAGAATAATTAATTAGATGAGAGGTAAAGATCGATTTTTTTTTTGGATATTTTTTGAGGATTTCAGGATCGATCGTTATTTTTCTGGATATTGTGTTCGATAAGATTTTTTTTTTTGATAATTAAAGAGGAATTATTCATATAATTTAATTGTTTATTAGTTTTTTTCTCTCATTTTAATATCTTAATTATATGATAATGTTTTTTTTCTTTCTTTCCTTTTCCCCTCTCTTCGCTTTCTTTTACTTATAGAAATAAAGGGGATCCTATTAATGAGGGGGAAAAAAAATTATTCCATTCATCGATTATTTGAAGAAAAAAAAAAAGAAATATTGCTAATTATTAATTGAAATATGCATTCACATAATTGAAACGATTGAATGTTTTGTTGAATTTTTTTTTTTTTTTTTTTTTGTTATATAAAAGAATTTTATTCGATTGATTGAAAAAGTATCATCGTTTATTGTCTTAATGAGTAATGAAGACTCTGTTCACAAACGGGAACGAACTTGCAACTTCATCATTTTGCTAAACATACGCATTACAAACTTAATTTAAATAGAAATGGAAGTTAATTAATTAATTAATTAATTAATTATTCGATATTTGAGAAATTAATTAACATAGAAATTAATGAATTAATTAATTATTTATGTACGATATTTGAGAGTGATAATTATTATCGTTAAAAATTCCACTATATTTAAATTATTTAATGTTCGTTTAGTACTTAATTAAGTGGAAAAATAGTAATTTTAATGGAAAATTAAGCGACCAAGATAAAATTTAAGTGTTGAAAGTATGTAAACGGTTTTATATTTAGGCGTCGATTTTCCAATTTCCTCAACTTTTTCCCAACGTTTTTGATCGTTTATTAATTGGCTATACGGTATTGAATGTGAATATTCGACAAAATATAATCGTTTATGAAAATTTATTTATTATGAAAAATTAATAAATTAACGTTAATAATTTCATCTCATTTCATAAATAAAAGTTATGAATATATTTATTTGTTAGCATTTCAATTATTGAGGTAAGAGAAACGCAACAATCGTTGATTGCTACGATGGGTTTTCATTTTTTGGATGTTTATTCTTCTATTTAATTAATTAATTAATTAGTTAATTAATTAATTAATTAGTTAATTATAAGTTGATGGATTTTATATTCTTTTATCGTCGAAATATATAGAAATTATTTTATTAAAGAATATTAATCGAAATAAATTAAATAATAAACGTTAAAGATGGTTTTTTTAATTTCAGGTCTTTACTAGTAGAGTGTATTAGAGTGGTTAGAGAGAGAGAGAGAGGGAGAGTGAGTGTGGAATGATTGACGCTCACGAGCAAAGAAAGCATTCTAGCCGTTCGGGTATTTCTTTTTTTTTTCTCTCTCTCTCTCTCTCTCTCAATGCGGGGCATCGAGATAGCTCATCGACACACACACACACACAACTATTAGGCGACTAAGGAGAGGGGGGGTAATACGGCTGTGAAAATTTTTCTTTCAGCGAAGTGTGCCCTCTCTCTTATGTGGAGCGCAACATTGTACATAGGTGGTTGGTTGATGATGTTGGTAAGCAGCAGCACGCCACTAAACGTTTCTATAGCGTTTTTAATTCTAGTGCAAGCGAGCGGTCGGTATTCGATTAATATTCATATCATTGAATAATAAATTTATTCGATAATTATTTAATAATTAATTTTTTTTTTGTTTTTATTAATTAATTAATTTAAGTAATATATTCTCGCTGTTTATTTCATTTATTCGCCATCAATTTCGTTTGAATTTTTCGATTAGAAATATTTAACGTATTGAAAATGAGAAAGAAAAAAATTATTTATTCGATTATATTAATGAATATAATATCAGCTACGTATGGAGGAGAATTTACGACGATGAATATTGTATCATCGTTAGCGACGATTAGTGGAGCGCAACCGATTGTGTTAAGTAATGCGAGAAATGCTGGTCGCAAGAAAACAAATCCCGTTAGTTGTTTTCATTTTTCTTTTCAAATTTTTATTGAATTCTTTTTTTTTTTGAATTTTGCTTTTAAAATTTAAATTATCACTTCTTTTTTCTGATATTTATTTATTTGTTTGTTTATTTATTTATTTGTTTATTTGTTTATTTATTTATTTGTTCATTCATTCATTTGTTTGTTTATTTATTTGTTTATTTATTTATTTATTTATTTATTTATTTATCTCCTTAAGAAATAATTTATTTTATTTATTTTTTTTTTCATTTGTCTATTTAGTGTTTCATTAAAATTTTCGATTTTTTAATATGCTTTCGTAAGGTAATTAATATCTCTTTTAATATTCAAATCCTAAATATTTTGAATGAATTAAATGATTAATTTTTCACCAGTCTACAAAATTGTTTTTTTTTTGTTCCGAAATTAATTGTTCCTAATAATTGGTACTCGAGTCTTTTTTAAGTTATCACTATCAAGCGTTGAAATCTTTCTTGATGGAAATATTCACTTTATCCACGAAATACATCGAATTATTATAAATTTATGCTGCATATTACGTTGATTATATGACATCTTTGCTTTAAATAGAAAAAATCCTACGGAAATCGATATACGATTCGGAAATTCTTCGTTGCTTCCGGATTGAAATCCTGGAATATTCCTGGATGCAGCAGCTTCCATCTTTTCTTACTTGTAGTCGATTTTGAGAATATAGTGTAAATATTACACATATACGTATATACTCATCGATATTTCTCTCTTTGTTTTTTTTTTCGAATATTCTTTTATGAAATTATCAAAATATTTAATAATCATTTGCACTCGGCTAAGCGATATATATATGTGATGAATGCAATTATTGTGGCTAAAATTTTCATTAGTTTGTTTCACTGAATGTGACGTTTGTTTTACTTTTGTGAGTACCGTATTTGTTCACTTATAAGCCCATGGGGTTACGGTGTTCACAACTCTCTCAGATAGTTCTAGATTTCAGTTGAATGGGAAGAGTTTATTGCTGTTTGCGGAAAAGATTATTCGCTTAAAAGGATATATTTTTTGAAAGACTTTGAAATATAGAAATATGATGAGTGCAATCATTTTTTGTTCTTTTCTGATTCAATCAATTTCGAAGAATTTATTATTTGCACTGAATGAATCAGCTGAATTATAATTGCGATTATCTCATTGTTTGGAATGTTTTATTTATTTAGTTCATTATTTAGTTATTATTAATTTAATTATTATTTATAATTAAAAATCTATTGTATTATTATTTTTTTTTTTTGCATAATTAATATTTAATATTTTTCCGCACATTTTGCTTAAAGAGATAATTAATTATCGCTTAATTAATTCATCGCTGAAATAATCAGCAAAAGAGATATGCTTTCCTTAAAGATGAAAAATTTTATATGGTCCTTTTTTGAGATCATCGAACGTTTCGGTAGTTTAATTTTAGCAAATAATTAACGCATCTTTGAATTGAAACAGTTTAGAACCTAAAATCGTTTGCAACTTAAATAATCATTGCTTTTCGTTATATATTTTTTGGAGATCTATAAGATGATTCCGCTTGACGATTCGAAAGATGAGGATATGAGAACCGAGCAAATAGGAATTGGAAATCTTATCAGTTCAAAATTCAATTTTAAATTTAATCACCTTATCACTTTAAGTGATTTATTTATGTATTATTTATTGCAAATAATTATATATCAATTAATTATATAATAATTAATGATTAAATATTTATATATTTTCATAATATACAACTATTAATAAATCATTTATATATTAATTAATTTCATAGGCTAATTAATTAATTAATTCTCAATTTTTTTCATATTTTTTCCATATTTTTTTCTATTATTTGAATAATTTCTTTGTTTCTTTTTTTTAATCTTTCGATGTGTTCCATAGTGATAATTTTGTGTAATATATCGATAAAATTGTATCGTTGAAGAGGGAACCAAAAAGAGGGCCGAATAGTTGAAATTTGAAAAAAGAGAAACCAATTTTTCAGGTGTGGGATTTTTTCACGGATTTAAAATCTCGTGGATTACCCGGTGTTCGATGTAGATATTGTGATTGGATCACGAATGATCGTAGTCCGACGACGTTGAAGTTCCATTTGAAGAGGAAACATGATACTGGACCCGGAGGAATTTGGGCAATTGTCGAGGAGAGGATTATTCTACATTCGATGCATAATTTGAAATCACGTTCAACGAACAATATGAATGTAAATATTTTCCGACGATTTCAATTCGAATCGTTTAGCTATCAATTGTTTGATGTAGTTCTGAGACTCGATAGAGTATATGATCATATTTCGATCGATCTGTACCGGTCGACTTCACTTCGATGTTCTTCATTCAGAAACGTTTCTTTTTTCTGTAGATTCCATTAAAGAGAAAAATATAGAGTGAAAAAGAAAGCAACTAGTTCTGCATCTGAGAAAAACTAGAAGGAAATAGGCCACGATATATGGTTATCGCGAAGGCTTTCCGTTATAGAAGTTCCCAGGATAAGAGCGACGATGTTTGCATAGCTGATTAGAATTCGAAAATACGATTTTCACAATTTTCATGATGCAAATGATTTTTTTCCAAGATATGAGGCATTCTCGAAGGGAGTTTATTCCCACTCTCTTCTTCCCCGCTCTCCAGCGAAGCTTTTCATCCTGAATTCCCAGGAATATCTTTCTCGACATCAGCTTCGATTCTGCAAATTTTCAGTTGTCTTCAATTTCCCCTTCCCCTTTCGCTGGATCCTTCAAGTTTATTGTTGTCGTCCCATGCCTCCACCTATTCGTTTCGTCCATTCCGAGAGTGGTATTTGATCACTTCATTGATTACGTTGATAAGATAAGCGTACAAGAAAAAAAAAAGAAGAACATGTTTGTTAGTAAATTTCATATTGCAACTTTATAAACCTTTCCAAAAATTTTCGACAAAAGACCGATCGATTGCAAAAAAAATAATATATATTATTTATATCGAAAAAAGTTATCATTTTCAAATTCGGCGAATCATTTTTCTTCTTAAGTCAATTGTCTTCTTATCAAGAAACACCTTCCCCGTTCTCAGCTATTCCTCTCTCCTCTTCCCCTCCACCTCTCTCCATTCGTGTTACAATCTCGTTTTGGAGTAGGCATTTTTGAAGCATAGAAATTTCAGGGCGAGAGTGGGATCGCAGATTTAAATCAGGTCGATATGAGTGCTAACAGTGCCGCCACCAACACCTCAAACAATACCTTTCCAGGTAATGATGAATATTGCTCGTTTATTATTATCTTATTGTTGAACTTTCATTTTTATTATTCTATGCGATTTTTTCTTCTCTCTCTTTTTTGCGAAAGAGGAAATGAAAGAGGAAGAGAAAATGAAATTTGTGGGATAGAAATAAGTGAAAATTCGTTATGATAATGAAATATTTTATGAGAAAACGAATAAAATATCGATGTTGGTTTGAATAGTGCTACGATTAGTTCTGATGTTGATGTTTGGGGAATACGTGCGTTTGAGTGTTGAGGCGCGTGCAAAAATCATCGATTTTCTCCCCCTTTAACGTTCACTGTTGCACCCCAAACGGGGCCGTTGAGAGTGGGCGGCCCGATAGACGCGCCGCATACCCCCAATATGTGTACCCCCTCGCAATACTCTTTCTCTTTCTCTTTCACTCTTCTCCCATTCTATGCAATTCGCCCTCCTCTCCTCCACGATGATTGCGCTATAGATGTATGGCGGCTGTTTCGATATTATACCTCCATCGATTCAATTTATAATCACCGTTTATTGTGTATTATTGTTATCATATAGGCAATTCTCGATTGCTATGATTCATCGTTAATTATATTATCGGAGTTCTCACAGCAGCAGAAAAAGAAAATTTGAGTTATTGATTCGACACTTAAGCGAAGTACTTGAACGAGTCGATTTGCTTCTTCTCTTTGAAAAAGTCGATTCTGAGCTGTTTAAATATTCGCTGCTGTATTATTTCTCTCCTCTAATAATTAATATCTCTCCGAGGAGATAATATTTACATTGGGAAATTTCCGCTCTCTGCAATAATTTTATATTTTATTGCATGAGTATATTCGAAAATGGATATACATAATGGGCACATTGATGAGCATCGCAGTGCACATATGGTCGATGAAGTGAAATCTGAGGTATGTGAGCGTCGTATCTTTCATAGCTATCCAGCGGAACAGCATATCAATGCTCTCCGACAACATCCACCGACAAATCCACTTATGCATTATTCATCGCAGCGTAATATTAGCTCGAATTATCATCGTCCTAATGAGGAACATCCAACGAATGATCTACATCGTCGAACGACAACATCGATAGATAATAATGTATCGTCGCCGTATCCGCCACAATCGCATGCGAACGAGATGATTCTCAATCGAAAATTCTACTCGAATAATTCCACCTATTCATCGTTAAGCAATAATATTCTCAATAATCGTACAATAACTACAACAGCGGATACGAATTATACGCATAGGATGATGCTTGACGTTGGTAGCAATCTATTGCAACCAACCGATTTTATTACACGTCATGATCGAGATAGTAGAATATTTGCTGCTTATATGAATGATGAACGACGACAACAACTATCCGCTACATGTAATTCACCGCTTAATATGAGATACGATTTAGAGATGAGTACAAGCGGTTATGAATCTACACAATTAGCCGCTCATTCATTTCCTCGTAATTCGAATATATATCCATCGTCTAGAACATCAGATTCTCTATTCAACGATACTCGAATAAATTATGAAAATTACGCGCCCACTCGTAACGTGGAAAATTCATTTGTATCGAATCCTGAATCATTGAATAGAACTATTGCGAATAATTCAGATTCTTCACTAACGCCATCTTGTGAGGTGTCGAGAAAGCAAAACTCTCAACTCACCGATACAACGACGATACAAAAGAACGAGAGAACGCTCGATGAGGATAGCCAAATTGGTTCGGTTAAGAGAAATTTTTCCGCTGACAACTCAACGATTCGTTCAGTTGATTCTTCTCCAAATTTCAAAGGGAATATTCAATCAAATCCGAAAAGTCCGAAGCCATCGGATTCAATCGGTGATGATCTATCGAAATCAACCGATGTTTCATCAGCTGACGAGCAGATGAAGGCAACTTCCAATGAAGAAGCTCCTCTACAACCATGTAATGCTTCAGAATCTAGTGATATTTCCAGAGAATCTGATGATGTAAATAACGAAAATACTTCTGTGCAATCTGAATCTAGCGTTAGCGCATCGCCGAATGATCGGAGATCACCACAGCAATCTAGTTGCTCGGCAACGACTAATGAAACGCCTACATCATCGTCGACCGATGTGGTCGCATTACAAACGGAAATTTCAAGTCGACGTCTACAGCAAAGCTTCTCGCCAACATTCTTGAATGCGAGATACCCATATCCAAATGTTTCATCTGGTGAAGCTTTATCGAATATTACTCGTCCATCCGGTTCATTCATACGACCATGTGTTACCGGTTCAAATTCCACCGCCACATTTCTTCATCCGAATGGTACAGTGATACAAACCAATGGTACATTTCTACCGTCACCGAGAGGATTTTGCCGTCTAAACGATGGTTTAACATCGCAAATGAACGATAGAGCGATCGGTGTAAATAACAATACGTTAATATGTTCAACAGCATCGAATAATTTAGCGATGACGATTAATGATGGTAGCACAAGTGGTGCCACAACACGTTTATTGACAGCGGCTGAAATGAATGCTATGGAAGTGAGTGCATTGAATCGTATGATGGGTATTGTATTACCGAAAAATAAAGGTAATAGCAATTTGAAACGTGAATGGCATAATGTCGGTTGGTTTACATCCGAAGAGGAAATGAACGCTGTGAGGAAACGGCAAAAAGTTTCGAAGTGGAAAAGTGTCGATCAAATTAGCGGTTTGAAAGTATTCTTTCGTTGTAATAAATGGAAACGTACAAATTGTAATTATCGAATGTTTGTTATGTACTATGCAATGGATCGTATAAGTCTCAATGAGAGTGGTGAACATGATCATTCGGCATTATATGTGGATGGAAAATCAAGAGATGACGATACACCGCCACGTAAGTATTATTTTTATTTTTTGCAACTTTCATTGAAAAGAGAGAAAGAGAGACTTTTAAGGAAATCTATTTTTATTGTTATTATTATTACTTTAAATAAATTTATTATTTCGATAAAATTCTTAATTAATATTGTATATATGGAAAGTATTTTATTGTTGTGTAATTTATATTTGTATTCTTTATTTGAATGATCATTCTTCTTTCTTTGTTTTTTATTGTTTTTTGTTGTTTTTTTTTCTGCATTTTATGTTTTTTTTGTTTGTTTGTTTGTTTTCATACTTCTTTTCATCAGCTTTTTTTTTAATTTCCGTCTTTTATTCTTCGAATTTTTGTGAATTTTTTGAAATTCGAATAATTTTGCGATAAAAAGTTTATCCCTATAAAGAAATTAAATTAAAACGATATGCGATGATTTATGCAAATTGCATAACTTTACTGCGACAATATTGCCGATCTAATGTTCCTTTAAGCGGATAAATTTATTCATTCTACATCACACCGGGATCATTTCTATGCTAATAATGCATCATCATTTTTTTAATCAGTGATAAAGTATTCATTAGTGATTAATCCTCGAATTCCCCCTACTGATTATCTATATATATATATATATATATATATATATATATATATATATATATTCATCAGCCAATTAATTAGTTTATTTACTTATGTGGCGTTATTAATGAATTTCAGCAGCCGCAGCAAGGGCAGTTTTCGAAGCAACGCCAAGCTCAGCACAGCAACGCGTTCTCGATCAGTTATTGATGAATGCAACCGCAAATGCATCATTACCAACTACAAGTTCCTATGCGATAGATAATGTTTTTGAGACGGTATATTTTTTTTTGTTATCTCAGTTTTTGTTTGATTATTTTTTATTTTGTTGTGAAATTTGGGTATTAATTTAACTTATTCGATAAAATGCGAAAATTTCCAGCCGGTTGGATATATTTCTTATTTTGGTTTATTATTATATGGAACAAAAATATAAGTGATGTTAATTTGCGTTAATTGCATATTTATTTTCTATTTTTATTTTAATTTAGAATATATGCGACTCTGCAGAATCTTTTTTCTTAAGGCCTTTCATATAAAATAGAATTAAATTCGATTTTTTTAATTAATGTATTTTTTTAGCGTTTAAATTGGAATTTTTTTCGGCAGCAGTTGAATTTATTTATTAATATAATGTATAAAAATTAATTTTATGAATGTTTTTTAATGCTAATATTTCTTTTATTTATAGGGAAGTACTAGCGGTGATGGCTCATCTCAACCGAAATCGACTACACCCTCACAAAATACTTTTGATGTAAGGCGTTTTCATCAGCGATCGTTTCCTTTTTTTTTTTTCAAGTTTAAAGTGGACTTTTCTCAATTATTCCTGAAAAATGGAAAATTTAATGTTCAGTTCTATTCCAAATCCCATTAAATATGAGAAAAGAAGCTCGATCAATTTTTGCTTATTTTTAACCTATTCTGTTTTAAACCATTTCATCTGTGTTCTTCGAATCTTTTCATCATTTGATAGCAGTAAAACAAAAAACGTTTTACTTACTCTCATATTTAATTTTTTTCTTCGGTTTTATGCACAAACATTTCTAGAAGGTTATTTCCACAATGAGAAGAATAGTATATATTGGTTATAGTATAGTAATTAGAAGTATAACAGCATATATATTGGAATGAAATCTTTTTTCAACAAATCTGTTAAGGTTTTTTTTCCAGTAGAATGTTATTTTTTGAATTTTAGAAAACTTTATATTGCTAGAGTAATATGAATGAAATTTTGTGCTCCAATAATAGTTTAATTAATTAATTAATTAATTATTTTTTTAAATTGCAAATGGTTAATCAACTATTTCGTTGGTGATTTTTCTATTTTTCCTCTTTTTTTCTTGATTTAAAAAAGCGTATATTTGCATTAGGACGAGCGTCACAATGATATCCTACTGTTTAAGTAGGTGATTTTTGAACTTTGATACGCAGAAATAAATCAGTGAATTTTATTCGAAAATATTGATTCTTAGTTAATATTTGATTTTATTTACATCAATAACAATAATAGTAATAATTAAATTAATTTTCGATAATTTCGTGAATTTTATGATTAGATTCATTTATAAGTAAAACGAATAATGCCTAGTTTTATTGATATGAGAAAAAATAAATATATTGTTATTAAGTCGGACGAGAACGCATCGGAAAGTGCATATCATCTAAGTGATGGTCAGAATATCGCTGAACTACTGCAAGTGGCAGCTGATATGGATCTTACATTCACTTTCAATTCACGAAGGTTTATTTCTTTTTTTTTGCTTAAAAGTTTACTTTAGTTTTTTATATTTTTAGTTTTCACGAGAGTGGAAGATGAGACGAGATTTGGAGATCGGCGAAGGGGGGAGGGAGGTCGAAAAGGAATACTAAATCAAAGCACTTGGAGAGATTTGTGAAACTTATATTTTAGATTCCGTCAGTGTCCATTTTTTAAACTGCAATTTTTATAGAAGACCACAGCAGTTTGTGCTTTGATCGTAAGCTGTTTTTGTACATTGATTAACACTGTATATAAATTACTTTTATATATTTTATTCATATAGATTTATATATTCTTATTTTTCTTAGGACATGTGAATACTGCTTCGAATCGAATGCACCCGAGATGAAAGGCCGGATGATCGTCTTCTCAGATATGGGAGGGAAGGTGGCAGTTGCCGAACGTCATAACGGTGTTCAGCGAGGGTGAGATATTCATTTTTTCATTTCAGATGTATATATTGGGACGCTTTTATTCGTTTCATAGAGTAGAAGTAAAATAGACGATGAATAGACGAGGACCGCAGTTCAATTCCGCGGTCCTCGTCTATGTCTTGAGTTGTTTTTGAAGCGCTAAAGAATTTCTGTATAATATATCCTATCTTAATCGCCACTTCTACACCGGAAGTGGTCATTACTGCATTGTTTACTTGAATAATCTCCATACTGTGAGACGGTATTTGAATGAGACCTCAATGTGTCTTAGGTAGCGAGTTATTAGATCTCAAAAACGGCAATTTGTGCTCAAGTAATGTTTCAGATGGCCACTTTGGGGCTCTGCAAAACCGCTCCATCTGCACCTTAAGTGGTCATTATTTGAATAATTTCCGTACTATTAGACGATGTTTGAATGGGACCTCAATCTATCCTAGGTGGCTAGTTATTAGCTCTAAAAAACGGTAATTTGTGATATCCTATCTTCTAGTTGCATCTGCCTATCTTTTCGCTTTTTTTGTCAAATGGCGTAGCCGACGAATTGAAAAAAGACCCTTAACCTCTAATGCGACATAACTTTTTTTAGTTGCAAATCTCTGAAAGGTGAAAAAATATGACTGAAAAAGAAGTAAAAGATGTTATGAATAGAGTTAAGGATAGTACAAATGATCTGTATTATTTGGATATATTAAGAACGGAATAAAAGAATATACTAAAAACGGTATATTAGATTAAAATGTTAATTAAAAGTATCATTGTTAATTATTTCGTTGTTCTTTTCTATATCAGTCCTGAAATAGGAGTTGCCCTGCAGAATTTAGCGAGTAACACATCGTCTTTGCTCATCATTCTGTTAACTTTTTCATTCGTCATGGGCAATTAAGCGTTTTAAAGAACGATTAGTGCTTTTGTTGAAAGTTATTCACTATTGCTTTATAGATGTGAAGAGTGGAGGAAAGCTGACTGGAAGCAGTTCTTATGGGCTGTAAGGGGAAAGTGTATGAACGCGTTGAAAGGTTTATGAGTATCATCAGCTGACGGATCGAACGGACATCACCGACGAATCAGAAGATCATCGACCGACGAATCGGACAACCGTTCACTGTTCACGTTCGCTGCTCTATATCTTCTGTCATTTAATAGATATATGGCTCGATTTGTACTGAATAAGTGGGATTTTGCCGTATTGAAGAAACCGAATGAAATAGATTGAATTGTATTTTTATTGCATGTGGTCGATTCTGAAGAACATTATTATTGTTGAGTGAATAGCGTAGATAAAATAACGACTGAAAATAAATTTCACATATATGACTTTTCGAGTACTAATAATTTTATCCTATCAACTTTAAATAAAAACTGAGGAAAATTCCAATTTGAATAAAAATTCGTATGAAATAACTGATAGATTATTCCAATATCTATCTCACCTTTAACATTAGAAATTATAATCGATAATGGTTTATAGCAGTTTGAAGTATCATTTTGAAAGTTTATTATCACCTTAAAGGATTCACTCTATTATATTTATGATAATAATAGAGTTCTATGTGAGTGATTTTTTATATGGGCGTATCGATCTTATCGGAATTATACTGCATTTATCGTTATAGTTACTCAGTTATTTTTATCGTTCCATATGGAATAGTGAAAATTGAAGCATTTTCATATTGTTTAAGGAAGTTTTATTATTTCGGCGATCTTCTTTTTCTTTTATTATATTCTCCGGAAATTTTTTAGCAGTGCTTTATACAGATGGGTGGAATGATATGCTGGGAGAGGGGAGGTGCTCGGAAGAAAGGGGAAGCGGAAATTGTGCAATGCCCATCTACAGCAAATAGATGACTCTATATCATATAGGATTAGACGTTATATTTTTAAGCGGTGAGCTTATATCATGACGGTGATTTGTGTACATATAAAAGAGTAGAAAAAAAACTATCATTCGTATTTATTTTAATATTTTATATTTTGCCTCGATTGTATTGCGTTGAACTTTCTTCTCAGATAGTTGCTGTACCCGTCATCTAAAGGGAAATAATGAGTTCCGTTGATGAAATTTGATTGTCTCTATAAGCGGAAAATCTCCATCTTTTATTCATTTGTAATTCTTTTCTCAAGTATGTCTTTTTTGTTGCAATTAGTTTGCCTATTTTTATCGTTTTTGAAAGGTGGTATTGCAGAGATCAATAGCGAAGAGCTAACATAAAGGGAGAGTTTGAAAGAAGATGCAAAGTAGAAACTCTTGAGAAGGATATTCGCATATTTTCTGAACTCTAAGATATGTGAAATATCGATAAAATTTGGAATGAATCGATGAGATTGAAATTTATCGTATCGCTTTGAAAAAACGTATCGTTCACATTAATAATGCCACCTAAAAATTAGAAGCTTTATTATTTACGGGAATAATTTAATATCATTTTATAAAATTTCTTCTGAAATTAGTTCATCGTTTTTGCGAATTTCTTTTGTTGTATTTTTCTTCATAATGTATACCAATTGTATCACTACCAATATAATTGTTCGTTGTTGATGAAATTTTACGCCGATATATTCTTTAGAATTGAATAAATTTCTATATGTTTATTCTTTTTTTCTTCAAATTTTAATTAACATTTTATAATAATATATTTTTAAAAGCAATAATTATGAATTAAAAAGCAAATCGGATATACGAGTAATCGGCCAAGGAAGATTCAGCCCGATGAATTACGCAAAATTGTAATAGTCGCTATTGGTGTCTATGCAAATGCCAAATTGTACTGGACGTAAGCCTTTCTAAGTCTTTAATAAGAGTGACTTCATTTAGAAAGCAAAAATGGTAACATTGTTGATGAAAGATGAAAAGAGGAGGAGGGATGGCGACCAGTAACTCGAAGTAATTCGAGTGAAAATTCCCAACCTCAAGGAATCTCAAGAAATACTTATGAATGGAAAATCCAAAAAATATAATTTATATTTCTAAAAAAAATTTTTTTTTCAGACGACATATGTTTTTATGTTATTTTTGTGAAATTAAGATGGATGATGATATGTTGACACTTAATTATTTCTGTCACTTTGCATTTCAATCATCACTGCACCGATCAATCATCGCTTCTTGTTGATCGCCTTCCCGTCATCGGTTACTTCCGCCTTGGGACATTTCCGCCACGAGCAATGCTCATTTCTTATACTTTCTCATGTACATTTTGCATGAATCTTTCAAGCGATTCATCATTTTAAAATTTAAAATTTCGTTAATTGACAAATTAATGAATTCGAGGTAATCGTTGATTGTTAGCGATAAGTAGAGAGCTCATCGGTTTGCTCCAACATTGAAACACATTAATAGTACTAATGAAATCCTAAAAATATCAATGGTGTGACGTTGATATTCACCTATGGGCAATTAATTTCCTCAGGTAATTATCATTGGAATATGCTTCATGTGAGCGTTAATCTTTATGAAAAAGAAAGATGAATTTGACTATTGAATGAATGAATTTATTAAGCAATGCACCTTATGCGGCTAATGTTTGTGCTTTTCAATTTGTTAAAGAATAAATCGATTAGGCGAGCTGATGAGGTGATCGGATATCGCAACGATAATAAAGAAGATAATGAGACGATCAAAACACTTTATTATCATTCTCTGAAAAATGATGCCTAAAGGTGATCGAGAGGGCTTCGTACTTTTTGAGAAATTCCATACGCCAACTCTTCCGATGGAAGATTAAGTCGTGAATCGCCTAAAATACAACTGGCAACTGTGGATGGTAGGAAAGAGCGATGGGGATGGGGAGAAGAAGAAAGAGGAGCGGAAATTAAAAGAATTTTCCATGCTTGGAAATTTAATGTAAACTCCAGACGGATGGCAATTAAAATCTTCGTGGCGCAAATGTCATGGCACTGTCTACTTGAAAAATCACAATAAAAGTTCATTGGACAAACAAAATAATAATAATAATAATCAGATTAGTGTTATCTCACCGACCAATAGAAATTTTGCTATTTACTGCAATATATTGCGAGAAGAAATAATAGATTTTTCTTACGAATTTGTAAAAAATTTCCGACATTATTTGAGTTTTTCTTCAAATACATTCAAAGATTTATTGCTTCCAGAAAGAGAGAGAGGAGAAAAGAAGGATATCTTCGTGATTTTTTCTATGGTTATTTCCTCTTTTATAGTACTTTCAACAGATAATCCAGGAAACAATTACTAATTCCAGATTTTTTTTCTTTTCTTGGATTGATAGATAATCTTCAACGCTCGAATTTAGTTCAAGAATCGCTTTATCCAGGAAACAATTACTTAATTCCAGAATTTTTTTCATTTCTTGGATTGATGGATAACTTTCAGCGCCTATATTTACTTAAAAAAAAATCGCTTTTATCGAAAATTTATCATTTAGCGTAAAATATTTTACAATGACCATTAATAATCGTTGATATTTAATTATTTAATATCGTCATAAATTAAATATTTTAGAGTAAAATTACATTTTATACTTTAAAAGATTTGCTTATATACAATATTATACTTTAAAACTTATATAATACTCTAAAATTTAGAGTAAATATACGGAAAAAAAAGCGAATAAAATATACGTTGAAATTTGCAAAGAAAATTTTATTTGCATATAGAAATTCTTTATTGAATACTTAATTAATATATTTCCAAATTTATTATCTAAATTAATAAATTTAAAAAAAAAAATAAAGATAACATTTATCCTTAAAAAGGAAATTATTCCTGAAGAGTGTGAGATCGAAAATGTCAATTGTTTATTTCAATTGAATATATAAAGACAAATAACGATAATGGTAATTTTAACCGAGTAACGATAACCAATCGTCACAGCATAAGACATATATAAAGTAATCAGTATATATGGCTTATTTTCTTTATGAATCTTCGAATCGAGAAAGAAAGAGAGAGAGAGTAAAGGCATAGGATAAGAAGATTACAGGAACACTAGCTAATACCAACATCAGCGAGATGGGGAAAGAGAAAGGAGTGCAAAGAGAATTTCTGGAATTTTAATCCAACATTTGTGGAAAATTTTCGAACCTCTAATAATAAATAAATTCGGTGAAAATCGATTGCAAATATCATCTAAACAATAAATTTTATTGCATTGAAAATTCCGTTAATTAATCTTTATTAACCAAAATTAGCTAAATTAATTGATTAATTGATTAAAATTCTGTTAATTCCATTAATTTTTTAGTTTTCTTTTCTTAATTCAAATTTCGTCCTCCATTGTCCATTAGTGACGAAAGGAATCATTCCTAAATTTCATAAATTGAAAAATCCATAGGATCTAATTTTTATGCATAACTATAATTAACTTCTTTTTATTACATGCAGTAACACTTAATTCAATATCTTATAAGAATCCTACGTATAAAATGGCGATTTTCCCATTTCTACCCATACCCGCTTTCCCATTTTTTTCCTATTTTTCTCTAAAAATTTTCCCATTTCCCAAGAAAAAACTACCCATTTTATTATTTATAAACGATCTGTCATTTTCTCATATAGATTTTATTCGAAAGTTGAGAATTTACAAGAAATATTTGAAAGATTTTTTCAAGTTTTATTTTCGCTCTAATCCCTCATCCTCTTCGGCTGTCTTGTCCGCTCGCCCATATTGATCGCAATTTCACTGGGAGCAACTTCTAATTTAATGAGATATTTGAAAAAAAATCACAGCTGAAAAACTGAAAATCTCGGATCGTTATCATTATCGGAAAACTTCGATAAACGCTATTAGATCATTATTGATTAATTATTCCCTTAAAGAGTTCATTTCTTTAAATAAAAGTAATCATATTAGTGAATAAGACGACTAAGGTTAAAGTTATTAAATGAATAGCTATAGAGTATTGCTATAAATAAGATCGTCTTCAAGTGCACTATCGTCGTGAATTGCTTTTGCTCGCTATTCGCTTAAAGAATCGTATATTTGTGACTGCCGACTGTCAGAAATCGAGGTTTACTTAAAGTATGAAATTATTTTCCACTTATAATTCTCGTCCCGGCAGCTACTAAGGATTCTATTTTAAACAAAATAATATGTCAGTCATCCAAGAGAGGAGACGGGATTGGAGGGATTCTCGGGAGGGAGAGAAGAGGAGCGGTGAATAAGAGAGAATCGAAGTGGCGAATAAAGTATATCGATCTTTACAATGCTGACGTATGTGAGGAAATTATGCATCGCTGCGTCGAACTAACACTTGGAATGATAGAAGAATAAACGACTGAGTAGAAGAAATACAACTATTCGATGCAATCTAAAAATAAATAAAAGTATCCATCTTTTTTCATTCTTTTTAGGCTTTTAATTATGTCGAATTTGCCATTTTCCGCCGCAAAGAAAATATTCAGAATTGGAAAACCATGCAAATTGAAAGCGATGAGGAAGTGTTTCCTTCAGTCAAGTTATAAGACTAAGAAATAAATCTTGATAGTAATAGGTTTCCACACTTGGCAAATTTTTAATAGCAGCTAACCATGGTTACCCATCATCGAGTGGTGAACTTCCTCATCGGTATTCCAACCATCGCAGGTTCCAAACCTAGTGGGAATGGTTCTCAAATTGTATTTGACTTCTTTGAATTACTAGCACCAACATTTTGGGACGAAGCATAATATAGAATTAATGTAATTAATCACGAAATGGACATTTTGAATAAAAAATTATCACAATAGCATATAGAAGCGGTTATTGCAAATCAGCTAAAAAGAGCTATTGAAAGCCAGGATCAAATCGAATAACTGAAAAATCCACTTTTATATGAGTGGATATTAAAAATAACAAATGTGTATACAACTTCCGCATTTCAATTAAATTTACTTATAGATATAATGCTAATTAAATAGTTATGTAAATTTTTTTATTGAATTACTACTAATTTGAAGTGGTAGACAAAAATTGTAATAATCTGCTATAAAAATGAGTTTATAATATCGAAGAATGAGTAATTTCTTTGTCTAAAAAGGTCCTTTATTATTTTCAGATTTAATAAGAATTGATTTTTGGAAAATCCCACCAATTTCAATTATATTTTAGAAAAATTAGATAAACATTGAAAGTTTTATCGGAAGGGAAAAAGCGATTATAAGCTTATGGATTATACAGTAAATATTATTATCGAATTTTTCTATGTAATTATGGATATTTTTTGTGTTATCAATAAAATTTTTTCCACATTATCCAGAAATTGTCCATATTCGCATTGAATTATCCATATTCACATGAAATTTTCCACATTATCCATATTCGAAACAAATAAAATGATGTTATATATATATATATATATATATATATATATATATATATATATATATATCAATTAAAGTACCATTTTATTTGTTTCGAATATTTATTAAAAATCAAATGAGTTATCTAATGATTTCATCGACAATCGTTATATTGCCCATATTGTCGACATTACATTTCCATATGAGAGTCTCCAATTTTTGTCCCCATTCGGCATGACTCTCAGTGCGATGATAAAATTTCGATTGTAATACACTCTTCAATATTCCACCGGGACCCTGAAAATAAATAAATTCTCGTCTTTAATCGTCTATAAATCATTGAAAAAATAAACGACGAAAAGTGAGGAAATAAATGAGAAGATGAGGAGAAACTTTACAATAGTGGTTATTAGTTTTGTAAATATTAGCAATAAACTTTTATCTCTTTCAGTAATTTTTTTTTCACATCACTAAACACTTTTTAAGGAAATGTTGAATTAATTAATTGAGCAAATTTCCCACAATTAATGAGCTTAATTAATGAGATAATTAATAGATCAAATGCCAATTTATACGATTCGCAAATTTTCCCTTTTTCTCAACAATACCAGCTACTATATTCAACGATATAGCGTAACGTAATAATAGAGAATAATTTTTGTTTTTAGTAAAAACAACTTTACTGGACTCAGTTTCTTTATAATGGCCGAAACTTTACCTCACCAATTTCAAGTTTTTCGAAGATTTCCAACGAATCTATTCAAAATGAGACAGGGAGGAAATTCTTTCTTTCTTTTTTTTTAATGAAAGATCCCTCGAATATTCGAGCTGCTTTGAGAGCAAAAAAGAGAGCTATCGAAAGGCTCATCAAACCAGAATTGCACTTAACGATGAGCACAAATCAAGAATCAAGATTCGTTTAAGTAGCGTTGAGATAAACGTAAACACCAATCAACTTCAAATAATCTAAAGCATAAAATATTTACACATTCTTTGGATAATCAAATAAAATCTACCACTTTCAACTAAGCTCATCTTTACCTTGACGAAAATGAAGATCGCATCTTCATCTATGAATACCTCACTAATAAAACATTTAATAAACCTATTATAAGTATTTCAACGTTAAGCTGAAAGATGAAAAACGCATATGTGAATGAAAAATGCCATCAATATATCATTTTGAAATACTCCTTGTCACCTTCAATAAAATATCGTCTCCAGCTCCAAACCTCGATAACTTCTGCCATCCCCTCTACCCTACCTTCCCCTCTCCGTCCATCTTCCCATACTCAGTAATTTCGAATAAGAGTCATCCGTCCACAAAGAAACCCTCATTGAAATATTTTTGAACGCAAAAACCTCGAGGATTCTATTCCACTTCATAAAATGGATTCCTCCACAAACTTAAGGAAAAAATTTTTCAATTGGATAAGAGTGACTTTTTTTGTGTAGGAAAAAGAAGTGGTCTTTGCACCTGAAGGGTGATTGGTAGCTGCTGTCGAGTGGCTTGACGTGTGGGATCGATGCCTGTTGTATTCCATTCGGCTGTATATTCGCCACCATTTGGACTTGTCCTATGTAATGCTAGATCAGAGCCGGCAATATGCAATGAACTGCAATATTGATGAATTATTTCTTTGGTTCATTCATAAGAATATTGATTTATTGATTTCCTTCTTTTAACTGGTTGGAATAAAATTTTCGGTGGAATATAAAAAGGAGTGAATTATTTAGAAATATTCACAAAAATCAATAAATCGATATTAACAGAAATCAATAAATATTCGAGCGAAATTAATTTAAAACCCGTAAATGGAAATGCATTTTGGTGTGAATGATTCAGTTGTTCTTTGCTTTAGAGAGGAAATTTTTTTCCCCTCAATTAAACTCATTACTGCAAAATGCACTAATCAATAGACGACAAAAATAACGGCTTATTCATCTATCTTCCTTTCAGCTTCGCTCATTAAGCACTATCCTCGTCCCATATCCTCGCTTCGCTCATTGAGCACTATCCTCATCCCATATCCTCTCTCCCCACTAATTATCTGATAAGTAACTAAAATTGGGGTATTTCCACACATATCGATTTTATGCGGAAGCAAAGAGCACAGAAAAATAAATGTTATTAATTTGGATCAGTAAAATGATGCGAATTATCATTTCTGAATATATAAATTAGAATTTTTCAATGAATTTCCGTCATATTTTTCATGCTCGAATAGTTCCATTTATGTTGAATGGAGAAAAAAGACGGTTTCATTTGCTAAAAATTCAATGATTTCTACTCATATATGATCGTAATGAAAATTAAACAAGTGGAAATATCTATTGCATAGAAAGAAATTAATACACATACTTGAATTCGGTGTTCGGTTTACAAATAAGTGATAATTTATATCTTGCATTTGAACAAAGTTTCAACGTTCGAGTGGATGTTTCAAATCTCGATCCATCAGATTTGAAAACGATTGGTTCTCCATTTTCAGCATTTCTGAAATATAATTATTAGCGTATCTCTTAATTATTTACATATTATTTATTATAGAAGTATTTATTTGTATGCTAAAGATTTATTTATAAATGTACCACTGAGATAAAGGGAATTTGAGTAAAGTGATAAAAGGATCCTGCGACTTGCGTTTGGCAAATGATTAAGCAAGAGTTTTCCTATCACCTATCACCATTATATATATATATATATATATATATATATATATATATATATATATATATATGGTGATATGCTTGGTACCACTCATTGAAACGATAAACCGCTCTCATAAAGACTTTGTTCTGCGATTATGCAAGAGAAAAACTATCGTACAATTACCGTTAAATACCGCTGAATGCAAAAAAATGCTGTAAAAATCGTTGAAAATATTTGCAGTTTTCAAGAGGAAAATTAAATGGGCAAAATTATGCATAATAATTATTTTTATCTTCATTTTTCATTTTAGCCAAATATTAATCAAATCATCGAACTATCATTGAGGAATTCCACTTTTTTTCCCACTCTCTAAGGAATTCTTTCTCATTCAACGAAGATTAAAACAAGCAATGGAACTGAGCAATGCCTAAGTCCCCTTTAGCATAATCCCAATTCGTCTCGACTGCCTTAAGAGAGTTTAGATTTACTGCATTCGTTCTGCTAATTTGCATTCTCAAGCCGTGATAACGAAAAAACTATCAACTAAAATAAAACAAGTAAATATTTTCTAGAATAAACGTGAAAGTGGTTCAGTGTGATTGCTTGAAAATTTCCTCCTCAATAATTAATTATTCGTTAATTAATCTACTTCGATATTCTTAAATGCATAATTAATTGCATTCACATAGCAGACTGACGCTTAGAATGTCGCATCTTAATGCTTTCACATTAAAAGAACTTAAAGCATAAAATATGTTGTCGAGAATAAGAAGAGAGTTTTTGCGATTTGAGCATTAACAAGTGAAAATCGTTTTTATCGCATCAAATGTTGAGAGTTATTTTGAAGATATTTCTTCAAATATTACATATATTTTTGCTGGCTATAATAAATAAAAAATAGGTTGGGAAAGTAATTTTAAAAATAAATCAGTGAATAATATTGAGTGCTTGTCCCTTATCTTACAATATCACCACATTGATTGTGGGAATATTCTGCTCATCCAGAAAAACGAATCCTTTCTTTGAAAATCACCAACATTGAGTGATTATTTCCGACGGGACAAAACATTGAAATCAATAAGAAATTGCTTCCTCATTGTGTTTTATAGACCACCAATTTAAAGAATTGCTAAATTATTTGTATTTTTTATATTTTTTTACAAATTACTCTTATTTTTTCCTCCATAATTTTACTGTCATTGCTGAGATTATGGGATTTTTAGTGCACTTACAATTGCATTTGCTCGAGACAAACAATGCAAAACGTTGCAAACAGATTAAGAGGTATGTTGAAAGAACTGATACAACGTGATTTATGCGCATCTATAATTCCACTCAACACAGATGTTATTTTGAGAAGAAAAAATTCCTTTCTTTTTTTTACAAACAAACGTAAAAGTATCCACGAAAGCACGTCTATTCTTAGAAACGCTTTCGATCATTCGAAATAGATCCTTCACGGAATTTGAACATAAAAGCTTGAAAAATATCTATAGATTTTAGGTATATTTAGTGATAAAAAATGATAAAAAGTGATGAAAGTGATAAAAACGATAATAGATAAAATTCAGCTTCATAGAGGGGGTTTTACTACAGTGGGGATATCAAACTTGGTAAACCTGGTAACAATGTTAGATTTGGAAACATGTACGAAGAGGTAAACACATCTATATTCGTATAGACATGAGGTTATTAGGACAGCATATAAACAAGCAGAGTATACGCTGTTATTAATCAGTTATTTGTGATCTATATGTTGAATCATAGCTACGGATGAGATGACACAGATGAATGTCAAATTATATATCGACATATCTCTGAGGTAAGCAATGAGGTATGCCCAACTGAACGATCCTGGTCACTCGTTTATATCCATCCCGGGAGAACCAACTAAGCAATTAAAATTACAAAGGTGTTCATATTTCATAGCGTTTCCTTAGCACATTAAAAAAAACAAAAATTTCCACAATTGAATTATCTGTAAAATTTATTGAAATTTTTTAAAATACGTGAAGGAATAATTCTTCAAAAAAAATTTCTATGACAATATGTATAGAATTTTATTTACTTATTTCGACGATTATCTATAAAAATTACAAGACGAATTCTGCTATAAATTCATAAGATGGAAGCAATATAAGATTAAAAATTAATTAATAAAAAATAACTAAATTTAAAAATATATATATTATTTTTGAAGTAACGATAACTAACTTCGAGTCCGCCATCGATTGATTGAATTAACGAAGATGTAAGTTAATTATTCAAGTTTTCTTAGTATATTTTTTCAAATACCTAAATAGATTAGTATATTTTCTCAATTATTATTTTTAGCATCAATGAATTGCGAAGACTGAAATCTCCACTGATATTTTCAATAAATTCTATTGACGACGTTAAAATAATGAGGCAAAATGGGTTCATATGAAGTCTTAAGTAAAATAATTAGTGACTGAGCTACGAGGCGCTCTTACGAATGAGTTTTTCCTTTTATAGCCTTTCAATATTAGCCTAATAATGGCTAATATTAGACGCATAAAATTAACTTAACAAAAGAAAGAGTATAATAAATGCTTATGAATATAAATCGTACATTGTTTCTTGTAAAATTGAATTTTTTAAAATAATAAATTACTATTGAAAGGAGAAAAATCTATAGAAATATTCAAATAATTTCAAAATATAGAAAAAAATAGAACATTTAAATTTCATAATTTAAATAAACAAAAGAGAAAAATTTATTTTATAATTTTGTTCATATAGCTGAGATTTTTCCCTTAATAAAGCAATATTTTTGCTATTAGATTGAATGAATCTATTTATACTAATGAAGGTAATTTCACAAAAAAGAACCCATAATTTGATCCCAAAACCATTGTTTATAAAATGAAAATCAACATTTCGTTGTATAGAAAAACGAAATAATCGCAGTAAACAATTTCGGCGAAAATATTCCAACGGATGAGCGTCAATAACAAAATAACAATAGGTGGTAATCAGAATGCCAGATACTATTCAATTCGGTTTCCTATTTCTGCGTGTTAGGCTGCGATATTCGCTAATCTGAATGCTTGAGAAGGCTTTTTGAACGCCAAGTATACTAAATGTTAGGCCTTTAAGAGCGAAAATTCTCGACGAAGATTATATGGATATTTTTAGGCTCTCGAAGAAATTAGCCGAGAAATTGTGGACGATAAAAAATGATATTCCCCTCTGGCATTTCTTTTTTTCACTGATTTTTAGGCTAATTAGCGGAAAAGTGTAAAGCTAAAATCTCATTTTAATACAAGGTGATTTATTTCTCCTCTTAACATGATGGGTTTTATTTAAGTTTAATTTATCAGATCATCTCTCGATCATTTTTGTAATACACAACTTTTTCATATTGAACAGATATCAGATGGGTTAGAAAAAAATCATTAAATTATATGATACAATAATACCGAAATAATAAAAGTTGCGATAATAAAAATAATAAAAATTTCGATCGCTCTTTTACATGTATGCAATGAGCGCATCCAAAAAGCAACCTGAAATCGTTAGATATATATATATATATATATATATATATATATATATATATATATATATAGAAAGAGAAGGAGAGGGGAAGAGAGAGGCGAATCACTTAAATATCAAAGAGGGCAAGAACCTCCTAAAAGACCAAAAATTCCTACAGAGCAACATAGAGCACTCTATTCATAGAACTTCAATTTGTAACGCACATTTTCAAAGTGAACTTATATCCTCTGTGCTATCTATATTCTCGGATAACATATTCGCAATTATAAAAATCATGAGATTCATTGAATTAAATTAAATTAATAAATGAAACTTAAATCGAAATTACTACACTCATTTAAATAGCTTTTTTTTGTGACGTTGCTCGTATATCGATTTATATATTCTTCTTCTTTCCTCATTTCATTGCGTTTTCAAATTAATTCATTATGTGCATTCTCTTTTACAAATTTCTTCGTTTAACACGAAGGCATTGTTAATTGGCGATTTGCATAGTTTTCACATTAGAATCAACGCATATGCAGTATATCCAGCTTAATCATCTAAGGGACTAAAAGCGAAGCCGTTGCAAAGGTTCAACATCCTCGTTTTGTTGCCTATCGCTTCATTGCTGCCTACTCATTTTACACCGTATTTTATTTGTATTTTATCATGAAACCTCTTCGAAGTTGTAATTTTAGCCATATCTTGTTTAAGGGAAGAAGGAAACCTTTGAATTTTATGTAAGAAAGAATCTATATGTACATAAATCGTTTTTTTTTGTGGATGGGAGAATTTTTCAAGCAAGTCGGATTGGTTTTCAGTGGAAGTCTAAATGTTTGTATAATCTCCCGCAACGGGAGAGGAATTCAAATGGTGAGGTTGCTGCGATGGGATCATGCATATTTCAAAATCAGTACCCTCATTTCAAGGTAGTCCCTAAATTCAGGAATGGGCAATGAACTTCGAACACGAACGCAGGCTCCGGAGAAAACAGTCTGTACTCAGCTCAATGGCTAATAATGAAGACGAGACAAGCCTCGCATATGAATAGTTTATTCGGCTAGCAATATATCAATATTAATTCTTCAGTTATTTGCAAGATTAATTTAGTGAATCTGGCAGACATGGCAATCAACCATGGCAGACATTTTCATCGAATCCAGAAAAATCCTTCCAACAATTTAACTTTTTTCCATCCTTTTTTTCAGAAATGTATTCGCCAAAAATTTACAAGATTAATTTAGTAATCTTGGCAATCAACCATTAGAGTTTATTATCTGAACGTAACTATTAGAGTTTATTATCTGAACGTTTGAAAATTTTTTTATAAATTTAACGGAAACATCGCAATCCAAAATGACATTAAATAGGCATATATCAATAAAATGTTTTTAAAACAATAGAGAAACCTGATAGATAAATGAAGCTCGAAACTCGAGTCGGTAGCCATAGGGTTTGAAAGCTCAACTAGCACCCCCTTCAACGTGGCTCACGCTCTTCTAGGCGGCTCCCTATGCCGTCATCGATTATGTGGCTAGCAAGCGCTGCTCTATGCTTCATAGCACTCCTCCCATCACATCCTTTAGCGCCTACCAGCTATTGCTGAGGATCTGACTATTCACGATTTAATGTCACCCTTTCAATGAGTTATCCTCCTCGCGCTTCCTCTCCTCCCTAAACAATTTGAAAACACCAATAATAAACGCAATATTCTAGGAGGGAACTTCATTTGGATTTAATTCATTTCAGTGCTGTTTAGTCTATTCAATACAGTTCAATTCAGCACAACTTTGTAAAGCTGTAACACTCTTACATGCAACATTTTCTAGTCAAACATATGTTTAAATATTAAAATTTTCTAATACATACAGAATTAACTTCTTTAAATAGTGTTACTTTAAAATATGCGTTCTGCACAGATGCAAATTTCCTTGAAACAATTCTTTACTCACACAGAGAGAGAAAAATTATCTGAGGTAACCAATAACCCTAAAGAGAAAAAGAAAATGAACGTTACTTTCGTGGAAAAAATCAGAGAAAAAGAAATTCACCACATATCATTTAACTTCTGAAAGTTCTAATTTAATTTAATTTCTGAAAGTTTTAATTTAATTTAATTTCTGAAAGTTTTAATTTAATTTAATTTCTGGAAGTTTTAATTTAATTTAATTTCTGGAGGTTTTAATTTAATTCATTTTCTGAAAGCTTTGATTTAATTTAATTTCTGCAAGTTTTAATTTAATTTAATTTCCGGAGGCTTTAATTTAATTTAATCCCTGAAGGTTTTAACTTAATTCATTTTCTGAAAGTTTTGGTTTAATTTAATTTCTGAAAGTTTTAATTTAATTTAATTTCTGAAAGTTCTAATTTAATTTAATTTCTGAAATCCACCATATAATTTAATTCCGCCATGAATAGCTTAAATCTTTGGATAAGTATGAAAGAAATTGCTAAGACATAATTTAAAAAAGGAAAATTGTTCAGGAAAAAATCTGAAAAAAAGCTGAACAAATTATTTGTCATTCTTATAATAACTAAATCTTCATCGATATTGTCGTTTGGCACGAAAATAATTCAGGAAGTTCTTTCATAACATCAAGGATATAATTAACTTAAAAATATCGACAAGATTAATATATAAGATAAGAAAAATAAGCTAAGAGTATATTTGCACAATAAAAGATTTATATGGAAATTCTTATCCATCTGTTTTTTGCCTTATGGCAATTTCAGCTCAAAGCTAAAATCAAATATTCTTCCATAGTTTTTTGATCTCCAAACGTGGTTCTTCTATCCCGTTGAGATGAAATAGACGACTTCTATCCGGGAATAAAGATGACTTCATTCGTCGAGTAAAAAAATTCGCCATTAGAAACGCTAGGAAGATGAACCATAGAGATGGAATTTTTTTAATGGAATTTTCATTCTCATCATAAAATTGTTAATTTTTGAGTAAACTGAGCAAATACTCATTTTCATACCGACTTGATGAGGTGCAATAGTTCACATAATTACGCTTATTTAAGAAAATATGAAATTGTGATAAATATTAACGGTGAACGGCTCAAAACTGTGCAAAATTGGAAAACTCATGGAGAATTTCACTAAATCAACATATTTTTCAACAGAATATAGAGATCATTTTGAACAAAAAATACAGTCAATCTTTTTTTCCTTTCAAATCTTTAGCATTTAGCTTAGCGCGATTATGAGCACTGGCAAGAAAATTCTGAGCAAATTATGAGATTTTTTATCTGAGCGAACCTGAAATATAAGCCTTTTTCATTTCCAAGTTCACAGAACAATTACGGCTGAATTGCAAACGTCATTAATTTGTATTAATTGCAAGCAACTCAACATGAAACATATAATAGGAAAATTAAGTGCATAACTAATTGAATATCGGCGCATTTATTGAGCGAACCAAGATCTCGGAAATGTTAGGATAAATTATCTGTTTTTCTTCAACGTACAACAAAATTTTGTAAACTCTACGCTTTTGAGAGCTAATAACTCGCCACCTAGGACAGTTTGAGGTCTCATTCAAGCACCATTTAATAGTACCGAGATTATTCAGGTATGCAGTGCAATAATGACCACTTACGGTGCAGAAGTGGAGGTTTTGCAGGAATTCTAGTTTAAGGCCAAGCATAATTTATAGGTTGACTCATACCTAATTCTAGCCCAATGAACCATAAAACTTATTTATAATCAGCTAAACAATAAAAATACACAGTTTACTCGATGGCTTTTACTAATATATCTGCAGTAGTAGTTATCTGATCATTCGAACATTCAAGAATGACCATCGATTATTGAAGATTCCCCTCTTTTGCATATAAAACAGTAGATTTTTGCCTAATGCATACGCATAACTCTCCCACTGTGCGTCTATGTTCGGATGTATACGTGTATCTTCCCGTCTATGATTATTTCCAACTGTTACCTACTGAAAATAAATCTGTAATGATTCTCATATTTAATCCAAACTTCATGTAGATAGTCGCTCAACTTAAGTAATTAATGAAAGTGCAAAAAAATCAGACCCGAATTTATTTGCGCAAGCATCGTTGCTCATAGATAGGATCATACCGCTTATTAATGAAAGGATGTTGCGATCAGAATCTTCTATTCATTTTATACTCTCTTAAAGTTTGTCAAGTATACCCTCTACTTATTCATAGTATTATTTAAAAATCAATTCAATGATCCCTCAACGGATGTGAGGAATTCTAAAGTATAACATTTCATTGTGAACACTTACACTATTTAATTACTACTTGCTGCATCTGAAGTATTTGATTACGTACAATTCAATTACTAACATATTTTATTATTGGAATACAATCCATAACTGTTGGCATCTCATATTACAGTATAATACTGCGATATATATATATTTGGATCGTTTAGAGAGAAATGCCACATCATTTAATTAAAACCAGAAGCAATCATGATACTACATCAATTAATGATTTCATATGTGACACGATTATCTGACGCTTCTCTAACTTTTACTCTCATAAGAACAAATTTTCCAATAAAATATCCCCTCAACTGCTTCAAAAACTTCGAAATATAAAAGCGATATGATTTCGACTTCTATTTCCCATAATATCTGCCCATAATACCTCATCACTGCCGTTACTGTGAAATTGTATCAGGGAGTTCTGAGGTGAAAAGACTTTATTTATGGATTTCTATGTTTTATTTTTATTATTTACAGAAAATAATTCGAAGCAATTCGCATTCAATTGTGCAAAAATTATTCGCAAAATTCTTTTATTGATAATATCGTTGTTTAAGAGTTCGATATTTGCGTAAATAATACAACGTTTCAAGCTCTTTCACAATGAAATCTCCTTTCGCTATGAGAGTTTTAATCTTTTCCGGATCGGTCTCGTTTCGATTACGCCAGAAAGCATTCTGCAAATATTCACCAAAAATAGAATATTGACGAAAAAGAACTTTAAACAAAAAGAAACAAAATTCAATAACAACTCAAATCTAATTTCATTTTCCAAACGAATATTTTCATTTAGGAAAATGTAGATTGAGAAATATGAAATGTTCACCTATAGTTCCACCTCTCTAGCGCTATTCTCCTATTGTTCTTGGAAAATTATAAAAAATAACTAATATACTTACATACATATGACAGAGACAGCAGTAGCTCTAAACTGCAGATGTAGTTCTTTACGTCATCAGCGAAATAATGCTTTATTCACTCATCGATAAAGTTTTCACTACAACTGCAAACGACCTTTAATATTCGATCGTTTTATTGCCTATAAATTGATTCAATTGTGTTTTAAAAAATAGCAGTCTATCATATGCTAATTACCTTTAATTGGATTTAACAGGTAAAGTACTCATATGCCTTCATTGGCAAATTTTCAGCGCAAAAGTACTCGGAAATATTGCATCAACTTCGAAATAAAGAAGGAAATTCTGGGGACAAATGATCGAGCCAAGAAGGAAACTAGCGGATACGAGAAAAAAAAAAGAATCGAACGCCCATCGCAGCCGATCGATGAAACCGATTTTTAAAATGAAGTATATGAACTGCACAACAAAGCTCTTTTTTAAATATTTATGCGAGAGGTCAATTTAATTCAAATATGAAACTACTTTTTCATAGGTTTACTTATTTACCATTAATTTATGAAAGCGGTTGGTATGATACGAGAATGCAACCAAGCGCCTATTACCACCAAACGTTCTAGCAATTTTCCAATTTTAAAAGATGCATTGAATTAGTCAATAAGAGTTCCTTGGAATAGGAATTCCACTTATATTAATAATTTATAGTGTTTGAGCAATTCTCATAAGCATTATAGTAGATAGTAAGTTGAACTGCTGATAGTTACGCTTTCTACGAATGCACTAAATCAGATAGCGACGTTAATACGCTGAGGTTTCGACTAACTCAAGCATAATCATAGCACGAAAAAAGCCCCAGATTTCGTTAATATGTAATACCCGTCTAATGGCTAAATATAGATTCGATATGGAAGTGCCTCGTTCGGCGATCGATATTCTCGTTAAGCTTTCACGCTTTCTATCGTGTTTTTTTTTCTTTCAAATTTATTGGGCTAAAAAATCCTTAATTTCGAGAATGCGATCAATGATAGGAAGCCTCCACATTTCGAGGACGCGTTTCAATGGTGAACGTATTGGAACTCGGATACTCAGCATTTCGCCACACCATCGGCGGGACTCGAAAATGATCACAAGTTCATTGTCAGTGAATATGAAGAAGGGGGTACTATCGAGGATGCACCTCGCAGCGGATGGCCATTATCCAGTAAATCAGCGAAAGGAAAATCCAGAATTTTAGCGTTTAGATGCTTTTTGAGCTGCACGGGGTTCAGAATTAATTGTTTTGATGAATGCTTATTACAAGGCCTAATTATTGTAACCGTCTTCAAATAAGAGTTATTGAAAGCTCTGAGAAATTATCGAAATTTAAAGAGGTGAGCCTCTACAAACAACACGCTGCTACTCCTGGCCCATCTTCTACAAGATATACATATAAATAAATATAAATAAATAAATAAATAAATAAATAAATAAATAAATTAAATATATATATATATATATATATATATATATAAAGAAGAACCAACCTTTAGTTTATTATGAAACCAAAGCGAACCCTTCGGATATTCTTTCCCAAGGTGATATAGGGTTTTATAGACACGAATAACTTCTGATCGCAATTTCTGTTGGTTCATTCAGTGAACCTGAAAAAAAAAGATTGAATAAAGATCTAAATTAATAAGAAGTTCATCAAAATTGATTATGCATTAATTAGTCAACCGCAATTTTTCATAAATATTATTAATTTTAATTTTTTGACGGAAACTTATCGAAACTTTTTCGCATTTTTTAGATTTCAACTAAGTGAACAACGTAAAGAATAGTGGAATAACGAGCGAATTGAAAATATAAATGTTATATATGTATAGCAACAACTTTCACTTAATTAATTAATTAATTGTCTAAAATTAATAGCATCTTTATATGAAGATAAAATGATCTTCAATTCCCCTCACCTCCCTCCTCTCCTTCCTTCATTTAAAGTCAGTAAAAATGAAATTTATTATTTCAATAAACGGAGGTAAAAGTGGCCTAACAAACAGCAAATTTTGTCAGCTTCCTCCTTACTGCCTTATCATCGAACTCATCGACCATGACCACCAACAACATCAACGTTATAATCCAAGTATGCAAAAATATAATTTTACAAATATTAATTTCGTTAATTAATTAATTCGTTAATCAGTAACTAATTAGCGAAAGTGCGAAATTGAAATAGATCAAAATTGAAAACTTAATATTTTAGGAATTATAATGAGTATAATTTTTCTCATAAACAAAAATTAAAAAAAAAAAACTCTAAAAGATAAATTAGCAGGAAAAAAAAACGAGAGAGAGAAATTATTAAAATTTCACTTCCGATGAATTGAAACAATCGATTTTATAGGTAAATAAATAAATAAAAATAATATTGATTTATAATAATTTTATTTTTTAATTTTTTTTTTTATTCGAAATAAACGCGCAAAATATTTCCCACTATCAACTTATCATATCATTATTATCGGGTGTTTTGTTGTCTTTCTCGAAACGAACACAAAATTAAACATAATTAATAATTGCAAAATAAATAAAATCTCTTTTCAAAGGTTTGCCATCAATGGCCAATAGAGACGATCGAGGCAACAAGGCATAGGCTAGTAGGGAGTTATTGTGCTGCAATATCTTAATTTATTTATTCAAACGAATTTTTTAAATTATACTTCATAGCGTTCGCAATAGTTAATCGTTTCATCGCTTTTATCCAACGGCTTATTTGCTAAGCAATTTTGGAAATATATTGATGGAGTTATACTATTTGATCTACATCTATCGGTTTTGAAGTAATTTATTGAGTAAAGATTTTCGATAGGGCGTTAATTAGTCGTTAATTTGATTAATTATTAAGTGATTTTTATTTCATATATTTATCTTTTTATTGTATATTTTTATATACATTTATTGTAAAATAACAATGCAGTAATTTATATTTGCATTATTCGCCGTAATCATATCATAAATACACACGTCTTTAAGGTGAAATTATTATATTTATCGATTTTTTTTTTTTTTTATTAATCAATAATAAACTTCAAGGTGGCGATGAGCGATCATCACAATACTCCCGAAAATACGAATCAGTCGAGCGGTTCGAGTATTTCGGCGTCAATTTCACGTACCCCCACACAGCGTCCATTATCCGAATCGCAGCATTCTACACTCTTAACTAATGGACCGGTCACATCGGGCAATACCCTCAGGTTTATACATTTTTCTTCTCTAAAACAGTAAAATTCCTCACGTATATACAACATATTTTTCTCGAATTGCCGAAATTTATCGACTAACCTTTGTGGTTCTGCAAAAAAAAAAACCGTAAGCCGTCTCAGAGACCCGTCTAATAAATTTTTCTCGATAGATTAATTAGAACGAGTTCTTAATTGCTATTTTTATCTATTAAGAATCCATAAAGGTGGAAGCAATATAGCGTTATCCATATTCGTCATAAAGACAGCACATATCCGATAAGGTTAAAGTGAAAATTGCATTCGTAGACGGAAATGATCCTACGTTTTGCGTTTGGTGAATGAGCGCTATATCATTGATCCATCGCATAAATTGTATTAAAAGTTTATATTTTATATTTTTTTCTATGCAGCTTTCATAGCTGATATGATTAATTCGATATTTAGCATCATAGTTATCAATCATTATTTTATTTATTTCTTTATTTTCTGTTGTTGTTTATTGTTGTTTATTTATTCATTTATTTTTGTTTTTTGTTTTTTTGTATTTAATTTTATTTATTTATTTTAAAGGGAATTTGTAAACAACTTAGAGGAATTTGCGCCAACAATTCCCGATTCGGTTACATTACACTATATGAAAAAAAGTGGCATCGATAATGCCGATCCACGTGTTATTCGACTTTTTTCACTCGCCGCACAAAAATTCACCTCCGATATCGTATTGGACTGCATGCAACAGGTGAGTAAATAGTTCACTTATATTAAGTTTTCTTTAATTTTCAAAATAATTTTCCTTATTTAATATATTTTCCACTCTTTCGTTGGTTTTTTTAAAATAATTATCAGTGGGAAAATGTTGAATTTTAATCGAAATTTTATAATTATATGGATAAATTTGAAGTTTAGAATAAAGGGGAGCATTTTATTTCGAATTATAACTGATATTATTTGGATTTTTATTCTCATAGAATATGAATAGAATTTTGAATTTATTAATTGGAGTCTTTGAAGGATGAGGGGTACAAGGGTGAGGATAAAATAAAGGAGACTAGGTCAAGCTAATTTTTATTATTGTTTAGAAACATAGAGTAAGGATATAATATGAATTAAAAATGCCATCTCTTATATTGTTGTGGTCTATTTATGTCGGAAACTTCCTCATCAACTTAAATATCACAAAAATTCCTTCGATGAGAAGATGAATTTGATCTGGGCTAGTTCTTTGATCCATTTTTGAGGATTTTTCGTACAGAGAGAGGTGAATTTATAAAATTCGTCAGTTCTGAGAAATATGTAATTTTATATCGTTTCCTATTTTAACATATTTTTATATGAAGGAATATTATTTTAAGGCTCGCATGAAATGTATTGGACAAGCAAAGAAAGGTACAAAAGAGATTCGTTATACACTTACTTCGGAGTTATTGGAATCGGTGCTGGCTGAATATGGGATTGACGTTAAGAAGCCACCCTATTTCCAGTGATCTCATCGTGCTGAAGTGATTTGTAGTGGAATTGAATGTATTGTACTGCTCAAGTGTCGTGATGAATGTGAAGCGAAAAGGAACAAAAGAGGAAGCCAAGGAGAATGGGATGGGGGAATTGAAAACGATTAGAGAGAAATTAAACCTGTAAACCTGACCCCAGCTTGTTTTTTTTGGAATAATATTTTTCGTATTGTACGATGTCCAGATTATATAATCATAAGAGGATCGATCATTTCCAGCTTAATTTTTATTTCTTATCCGATAAATTTGTTCAATTATTTGACAAAAAATATAAATATGGGTGGGAGGAAAGAGGTGGCAAAGGGAGGGGGTCAATAAAAGAATTATCGTGCTTCCAGTAATTGATTAATTGCTTTTTTCAGTATTATTTACAAAATATATCATTAATTCTGAGGCTTAAATTTATTGTTTATTCATATTTTTCATTTGGCGAAATATTTCTTCCTGTTGTTGTCAAGAAATGAAATATCCCACTACGAATATTGCTTCATTGTGTTTCTCTTTTGTAGTATCCAGTTTTTCTCATCTTAGCCTCTCTATTTGTCCACTCAATCCCCATCCACTCTCCGCCCACTCCAAATCGTTTCCATATAGCACACTCAAACTTCGACCCTTCCTTCTATCTCCCTCTCCACTGCCCTCCTCTCATCCTCCACTCTTGAATATCCTCGCCCGTCGTTCAGCGGTCGTTTTGAATCGTCTGGAAAGAGGGCGAAAATTTTAATATGCAAAATATTTTCATGTAACTTAATTGCTCACTTGTATTTTTATACAATTTTAGGTCTAACCTAATCGGAAATTAATTCTCTAGTAGTGACTATTTGGTAGAGGAAAGTGTTTTATGACTAAGTTATTTATGGTTATTTCATATGCTATCTGCAATTGTTATCTATAAGTTGAGATCAGATAAAAGAAGTATATTATTTTTCGTTATTAAAACAATCGTATTATTGATATTTAATATGAGAATTTTAAAGATAAGATAAAAGACAATAAATGAAAAATATTATTATATTGAATATATTATCTAAATTATATATATATGATTTTTTTTTTTTTTTATTGGAGATATTAATTTTTCTTTATTTGTATTTTTAGTTTCTATTCTTTTTTTTTGCAATAAAATTTTTCTATATAATATTTGAATAATTATTTGTTGTAATATATTGTTTAAATATCGTTGTGCGTTTAGCGTTACTTTTGCCATTTTATTGAAGTAATATTTCCAAAAGATATTTACTATAAAATATCGATATTGTCGTTAATATTTCCAACAAATAGAGAGGAGGAGCTAATCGCAATTAACGATGAGAAAATTCGAAAATTTGAAAAATTAATTGAGATTTATTTATCGATTTTAATCTTCATTAAAGATAAATTCATATTTGATATGATAAGAGGTGATAAGGTGTTTAGGGTGATAAGAATGAGCATAACTTCATTCATATAATTGATATCATTTCCTATGATCTTAACATATTAAGTTAGTTGAGGAAAATCACAAAAATCGGTTTATTCTAATTAACAGATAAAATTTTTGTATTTTCGATTAATTACCTAGAGAGTAGATCTATCGAAATTACTGTATAAATCATTGATAATCGGCTCGAAATTTAAGAGAGAGAAAAAACGAGAAGGAAAAGGGAGCAACGGAGGAAAACGAAGTAAAGATGGGCTGGCTTAAAAAAAAAATTTTTTTTAATTGCCTTAATGAAGAATATTTTAAGATATGTATACATATTCATGTGTTCGAGTTATGTTTCACGTTGCAACAAGAACGATGAGTCAATTGGCGTGTCGTTTTTGTGCGGGCGTTGATTTTATACATATTGTCGATCCACTATTAGATTTAAGATATCGTTTTGATAATAAGCAACGACTCAGCCATATGCTTAAGGCGAGGTAATTATTTCAGATTCTATAATCTAGACGCAGATATCACTTCTATAAGTTCTTTTATTCACGAGGGTATATTTTTTTAATTGGAAAGGTGTTTAGGAGGGGCATAATAAGCGAATATAAAAGCTATTAAAGTCGAGTTTGATCCGCGTTTTTTTTTCTTCCTAGAAATTCTGGAATAATCCGAGCTTTTCTTCCATACATTTGAATATTTAATATAAAAAAATTTAAAAAACGCTTATTTCACTTATATATTTTGTTTATTTGAGAATTTATTCAGTGATCATACTTCGTAGTGATAAATAGTTTTGTTGTTGTTTTATTTGTAGTGACGTTTCTGCATAGCGTAGAATCGTCGCGAATGATTCAGTTTAAGAGAGATCGAAAAGCAGCTCAAATTTAGGTCATAGTTCATGAAGTATACCTGCAACTTGACGGCAGCCTTGTTTATGATCGTCTTTTAGACTCTCTTTACTATGTTCTCTATCTTCCGATCACAAAGGTCATTCATTATACGAAGTATCTTTCCAACCTTTTCATTCGTAAAATCAACACATGTTAGTGATTAGATTCCTGATTTTTCAGGAAAATAGAGCTTGATGTGGATAATTTGGAATTAAAATACAAAAGATGGTGGAAAGCCTATGAAGAGATATGCGCAGATCTTAAGAAGGTGAAGAATTCTAATTTTTTTTTTTAATTTTTATGAATTTTTAAAGCAAATTTCAGTTACTCTTTTCTCTTGGTAGTTTATTTGAAGTTCAGGAGCTGTATAATATTGTAATAAATTTTTTAAATCGAAATCCTTTCGTAAAGATTCTAGGTTGAGCATTAATTATAACAATAAAGCGCATTAATGGACTTGGTTTTTTTCCTATTTTGTGTTTTTAATATCTCATTTAGTGATGATTTATTTACTTTCATCCATTTTTCTGCCTATTCTTTTTGAGAATATCCGCCGGGTAGAGTTATCATCTCTCTGTTACTTACACTCTAGAAATATAGAAAGCAATATTTAGCACTCTACCATCCTACAAATCTTTAAGGAGAAGCGCGATCCTTCATTGAAACGACAGTTGCTGGAGGAGAGTGAAGGTCTTTTAGGCGCGTTACGATTACCGAATGATCTTACAGTCGAGACACCTACGCAACCGTCGATACGTTCGTTGAACAGCCGTTCCAGTAGTAATTCTCCGAAACACATGACGTTCCTGCGTAAAGCGGGTATGGTTAAGGTGAGGTTGCTTTCTAGTAAATGCTTGAAGGTTGATTGCTTAAGGTGGATTTGCAAGTGAGAAGTGATTGTTACTGCAGAAGAGGCGCTTGGAAAACTCGGTTTTCAAGCGCTTAAAGTATGTTTTGCCATATATTTTAGAATGCATTTCATGTTGAGGGGAAAATAATTCGAATTTTATAGGTAAAGGGAAGGGAAGTAAGTTATTTTCATACTTCATGATGTTTTTAATTTCGTTTTTTTAGCATTTTAAAATAGTTGCTGTGATAAAATGTTTAGATCGATGAACAGACATCATCGTTGCACATCGTCGGATTGCCGACCTCTTTGCAAAACGCCATCGAGAAAACAATTTTGCAATATTTCGCTCCATCGACCATTTTGGTGTGTTCGTTTTTACATTATTCCCAAGTAAATGAATAAATAAGTTGATAAATAAATGTACATATATGTATATATGTATATAATAAATAAATAAGTATATACACTGATGATATCGTTGCCGCAGAAAATGTCGATTAGAGAAAATTTTACTCTAACTGATTGAAATTACACTCAGACGCATTGCTCGTTCATATCTTTTTCCATTTTGTATGCCATTATGAATGTTCTATGCGATATTTTCCTATGTGTTATGTGGATTTAGCAATTTCATTCTTCGATTTTAGAAGTATTTTAATATATTTGCATGGGAATATTTTCCTGGAGGTCTTCGGTGTGAAGCTATACTAGAAACATAATGGCGAACTTTTTTTTTTCATAATTTGATCATAAACGATGCATTTCGGCAAAGTTTGTGATCGATTAGCGATCTTGTCGTTTGATCGGTAGAGAAAAAATCACTAAGTTTGAGGTTTCCCCACCACATATTGTACGAGGAGCAATCATCGAAGCTGTAAATATGCCACTCGAAGTATTTGCATCATTCTCGGATTCAGTTGAGGGATCATCGACTAATTACCTGACAGGTACTTCTACTTTTATTGAGGTAATTTTATGTATAGCAAGGGGAAATGTCTAACTAATCGAATGTTATCACGGCAGTTGTTATAATTGCTTATTTTTGGTATCGACTTGCATTCTCTGTCTGTAATGGAGTTTTCATTGGTTTTTGCAGAATAAAAAGGGGAAAAACGATAGATGGAAGAATGAAGAAAAAGAAAAGATTCATGACGGGGAAATTTATAGCCATAAAGATAATGGAGAAGGGTATTTCCCCACTGAAACTGCTTGGAGTTTTTCGTTTTATTATCGTTCATCCATCTTTGGTCTTCTTCTACAACGGAACTTTTCTTTGCATTGATAGTAGTTGATATTTAAATGTTTTTTTTTGAATTTTTAAGAGTGGATCGTGATCGAAATTAAGTTTATTTAATTACTATTGATAGAGGATTTAATTAAGCTCATTTTTCTGTTATTGTTTATGTCATATTTTTATATTTTTTGTTTTCATTAGATTCTTTTCGAGTACAAATTAGTTATGCGAGAAATTGAGCGGTCATTTCTAAACATGCTGATATTTTACAGTTCCCTCTGATTACTAGAGAACTTGTTTCAGGTATATTTTCCTACTTCAGTGGGACTAATTTCTATCGAAATATCTTCTTCGAAAATTTTCCCCGGTTTGATTTCTTTTCGCACTGAAGATTTTAGAAAATTAGCTCCAAACTGTATTGGATCGTATTATCTTCGCCGATGTTTCCGACATATTATTCTTTAATTGTATTTATCTTTCATCATTGTTTATCAGACAGTTGAAGAAAAGCGGAATAAATGAAATTTCAGGACATGGACTGATATCATTATTATCTATATTTACGAAGACTCGTTTTACGAGATCATCGAATAAATGGCCGGTGCGCATTTTAAGTTCGGGAACTTCTTATCGAAATAACTCGCTTATTGATAGTCGACCGAATTTATACGATACAAATCAGCGTAGGAAAATTGCTGTTCTAAGTATTTGTCTTGATGAGGAAGAGGAACGAAACGAATACAGTTCGTTGACGAGTGATTTCGCAGAAGTGTTGATGGAGATGCTGAAATGCCCACTTGAAAAGCATTTATTGGCAGCATGTGAACTCTTCAATTATGAATCGTCGGCTACCAGCTTTATATACGGCGATGATATTGAGGTGAGTAGTGAATGAAAAGTTTAGATTTTTAACGGAATAGAAAGTCGACTGGACCCATATGTAAGCAGTTTATCGAAGGTGAGCAATGAGTTAAAGCATTTGGTTGTTTTGTTCAGCGTTCGGATCAATGCCTTGTTCACATCTATTCGTAGAAATTGCTTTGATTACTTCATTGTATACATCTGTTTTTATGTAGTGCTGACGTATATATTTGACCATTCCTTATACTTAAGTGTGAGTTAGGCAGAAAATCTTATGGGAATATAAGATGTTAGTTATAAATATATAATGCCACATAAGTATAAATAAATAAATATACTTATGTATTGTATACTTTGTACTGATTGGAACTCAGATATGTCTACCTATATTTTTTATTGCCATAAAACTTCAATGCAGCAAACTTTTTATTGCAGGTGGGACGTATCGGTAGAGCAGATAGCTATATTTCGAATAGACTTAATATCGTCGTTTCGGATGGCAAGAACGCAAACAAGACGGAATTCTTGCGTCTTGTATATGCGGAACTTGACATCACTAGGTGTGTATCGAGTTGTTGTCATTGTTCGGTGATGTGTCAATTCTCGTTTGAAAGCTCGTAGTTCATTTGTGGTTACGAGTGCATTTTTTTGCTTATTAGTGCAGTTGTAGGCTTGGTAAATATCTTTTTATATTTATTTAAACAAATTCCCTAACTGACTGTAACTTCTTCATTTCGATTAGATTCTGTCGAGAAATATATGATAAATACGTAAAATCTACCTGCCTACTTGCCGAGGTATTATTGATGAAGTAATTTTAGGTATCAAATGCGTTGAATTTTATAATCTTCAGAGCATTTGCGGAAGTGAAAAATAAAAATAGACATTGGAGGAAATCGTGTGTCCCAAAAATTCTGAAGAAAAGGAACGAAATGCTAAAGAATTCGCTTATTTGATCGAAATTATTCGATTCGATTCACTATTCAACACTCATTTATCCTTCTTATAGTGTAAAATTAATGAATTTATTCATAAGTGGGATTTCATATTGTTTTGTCTTGAATTCTTCATTTCTTTTTCATTTTCCACTTTTTTGGCCTCATCTCATCTCATCTCACCACATTTCGCTTCTACTCTGCATTCTCTCATTTACGACGAAGTTCTTGGATAATAGTATATTTGAAGGTAGTGAGGTGAGGTCGTTCTAAGATGATAATTACGTTCCGATTGTCCTAAAATGAAATATGCCTCTCGGTGTCAAATTTTGCAGTTTTACTCGTTTTATTCGTGAACATTTACAGATTAGTTGGCGTGATTACTGAAGAGTATTTGATGGGTACGAAGCGGATTCCCGATTCGATACGTCGAATGTTGTGATATTACTTTTTATTGTTTAGACAATTTTAATATGTTTCTATATTAAAGTGTTAATTTATTGTAAGTGTTCATAGAATAATTCAAGCATAGTTTATTTCAAAATCTTTACTTTTATTTTCTTTGAATAAATAAATTTGCCCATTGGGAATTTCATTTTTTCCTCGGAAGTGCTCGATTAACTGGTTTCGTTCAGTGCCGGTCTTATTATTTGTGACATTCTAACATGCACTTCTTTTTTGCGCGACGTCATTATTTATAGCTGTTTCATGATACAACTACTGAGAAATGATAGGAATTCAGCGAGGTCCGAATTCTATTTATTTAATCAATGGAAGTGCTGATTATAACGATTGAGATGATCGAATGAGGTGATCGGCTTTTTCAAATTTTCTGCCAAAAGTTCTCGGGTTCAGGTCTTTTATAGATATCCTCTCTCGTCAAATCAGATTTGAAATGAGGACAGGGGGAGAAGGATGAATGGAAGATTGATCCGAGCCCTTTATTAATTGAAGAGAGTTTTGATTTTAATTATAATAATTAGGCATGAAGAGCTGATCATTGAGGGAGAACTCTTTTTATTTAAATTTAATGGAGAGAAAGGAAGGGGATTTCTTTAAAATTCCATTGATCTGCTTCAAATTTATAGAAAATAAAAGTATTCGATGGATGGAATGTGAGCATTTTATTGTAATAAAAATAAAGAAAGCCACCAATCGAGCAACGTGTGCATATAGGACCTTCACGGTATGATTCTTATGTTCTCATAATGATGATCATTCATGCATTATTGCACATTACAATAATGGCACATCATTCTGGTCATACATTTTTCATCGGGTAGAACGTTATACTTTCGATTAGTGAAAAAAGTTTCCCATGCAATTTTGCAAAATATAATTAGTAATTTGATCGTGCGTATGTTTAATGCTAAAGATTGCGGTAATAAATTGAGGAGAGAGCAGACATCGAGCGTGTAGAATTTAGGCCGAAAAAGTCAACAATCGACCAAATCCACGTACTTAGCGTGCTTATTGTCGAGAAAACCAGAAAGTAAACTTGCTCCTTTACTCGCTATTCGTCGATTACGAAAAGGCCTTCGATTCTATTGAAGGCACCTCCCTGTGGAGGTCTTTGGAAAGCGTCTCGGCACATCCTTCAATAACACCCGTCCTTCAAAAAATCCAAAAGAAGTCGATGATTGGAATTTTCATATGTGAAATGTAAAATAGAGGCGAAGAGAGGAGCGGGACGGGGGAAACTGCATATCACAGCCCGCTGCTATTCAGTTCAGTTTTACAACTCGTGTTCGACGAGACGAATTAGCAAAATAAGGACGTGAACCATGGAGGAGAAAAGAATTGCACATTTGAGGTTCTCAGAAGACAAAACTTCAACCAAATAAAGAAAATGCTAGGAGAAGTCGAGGTGAGAAGTGCGGTAGTTGGCTTACGATTAAATATCTCTAAAACGAAGCTGATTAACAATCGTTAGCTGAAGTCGACGATTATCATAAGAGGCGAAAAGATTAGAAGCATAAATTAACTTTCCCACCTGGGCAGATGTGTAAAAATGAGCGAAAGAACGGAAGCATAGATAGAACGCAACGTGAAGCAAAGGTGGAAAGCATTCTTTAAGCAATAAACACTTTTGCGCTGAAAAAAAAAGTACTAATGAATACTCCGTTGATTGAAATTAATTAATAAAGAAGTGATTTTTTTGAATATTGATTAATTGATTGGTTCTATGATTGGACGATCGTTCATCGTAAACGTTTGCCGCAATTCACCATGATCTTCAAAGCCAATAGCAGTAATAGTATGCTAGTGCGCTACTCATACGTTCAAAATTTCCCCGGGGAGAATTTCACGTAATGTCTCTCTGTCTATCAGAAACGTTTTGAAGATAGGTTTCTATAGTATAAAGCAGAATAAACCAGAATAAACCGGAATAGACCGGAATAAACCAGAATAGGCCACAATATACCACAATAAACAAGAATAAAGCTATAGCTGACTATGGGTTTCTATAGTTATTACTTGCCTGTTTTTTATTTACATTTTAAATATAGATTATTCCATCGACCATAAGATTTTATGGGATGAATTGATACATTTATCCTAGTTCTAAAATATTCTTATGCAGTAAATATTTTATTAACAAATAAATGAAATACTATAAAGTTCGAAACTATTTATTTGTTATAGTAGTATATCGAAGTTATATTAGGCATTTAAGGATATAATTGTATTACTTACTCGATCATACACAATATACTCAATGAATAAGAATCTTTCACTTATAGAGGGGAATGCATTTAATTGATTGAAAGCTTATCGATATATTCGTAGGATAAACGGTCGACGTAATTGAAATATGCGACGAGTGGAATAAATGATATTCGGGTCATTGTAGCGATGAATGGTCACTGATGGAGGGAGAAGAAATATGAGAAATTAGGGGAGAAATTAATATAAAATACGAGTTTAGAGAGGGGTTCAACAAAGGAAAGAATAGAATAAAGATTGGAATTTTAAATCAAAGATTAAGAGAGATAATATTAGGTGGTTGAAAATAAGGGATAGACGCAGCAATATTGAATGAAATAATTGGAATATCAGAAATATTAGGATAGAAAGAAAGGGTAAGAGAGACTATAGCAAAGGAAATGTCTACGTATGAGTGGGAGATTTAATTATCGTTGATTTAATCTCATTCGGCTATATTCCTCTTTATTTTCTATAGATTATCGTCGTTATCTATCGATATATTCACTAATTTTCGTATTATTTTGATTTTGTTGTTTTTTTGGGTTTTTTTTTTCAATTTTTGTATCACCTTTGGAAAGTTCTCAAGTGATTAATATTAGTGGAGGGGAAAACTCTTTCGTTTTGAGAATTTTTATTGCTATAGGGAAGGGGGTTTGTAAGAAATTTTTCGTTGTGCGTTGAATATTTTTAATGCATTGCAGAGATTCAAAGAGATATGATTAGCGCTGATAGGTTAACATTTTACTTATTCAGAAGTTATTATTTGTTATCATTTGTTACTGTTTGTTATAATTTTTTACTATTTGTCATATTAGTTATTATTTCATCAAGTTACACTATTGCTTTTTTCGTTATTTCCTCTTTCCGGTGGATTTTTCCGGTCGATTATCTGATACTATTGAAGGTTATTTGGATTGCACAATTGCAATCAATGATATGACTGCAATAGCAGTTATTGATATGAGTGAAGTTTTCAACGGTGGTATTTGAATTTTTCATTTTTCTTTTAAAGTAACGAAAGAGGGAAGATGGAAGTGAACTAAGTGAGGGAATATTCTCTTCAATTTTTTTATTATCGATATTTAATCGCTGTATTTGTTTTTTCGTCTTTTATAGTTATTTAAATTTATCGAAACTATTCGATAGAATAGATATTCTTTTCTTTTTTTGATGTCGTCATTGAAGTTTCTTTCTCAGATATGAAGATGGGCAGAGTCGGCTGATCGAATGACCCCCGAAAATCGCATAAATGAAATAAGAGTTCTTATCTTTTCTTTCGAGGGATTTTTAGATCTATGAATATCGATAGGATAATTGAGACCTTTTATCGACTTTGAAAGAAATTGTGATCTTCGAGGCGATGGTAATACCCGACTGATCGGGTGAACGATGCTCATTTGATCGATTCTTGAGTAGTGTTGTTTCTGTGTTAAGATGATAGGGTGATTTGAATAAGTTGTTTCACGAAACGGATCACTTCAGTCTAAGCAGCTGTTGAAGTAGTGAGATGTTGAGAAGAAATGTAATATTTACTCATTAAAAGATTTTAGTTAGTTGTAATTCAGATTAAAGATTCGATTTATTTCATACTTCAGAAATCTTAAATTTTATTCAATTATTCATATTATTTTGTTGTGATTAATCGAATCATTGATCATCAATTGATTATTTAGTTCTTTGAATTGCTGCTCATCAATAGTTAAGTGATCATTTTGCGATTTTTTTCAAAGAGCATTTCAGCTGCTAATGGAGATGCCCTTTTATAATAGTTGATTAATTTCGACGGTCGATTCGTTATCCTAAATAATCATACATAGTTAGATTGATTGTTACTTTTTTAATCAAAGGATAAGATATTTGCATATTTAAAATACAAATTATTTAAATGATATTTTACATAATTTCTTAGTCTTCTATGGCGTATAATCCGAGACTTCTTTTATAAGAGCATTTAATCGAAGACTTTTGAACTTGAAGAATAGAAATATATAGAAACGGGTATTGCAGCGTTGAAGAACTTTAATATTCTGTTGATGTTTACTTATTTATGTGCTTATTGTTTTTATTTATATTCTTTATTGGAAATAACTGAGTAAGTAATTTGTATAATACTGTTTACGGTATTTATTGTTTAAGTTTATTGCATCAATTGTTGAGCATAAAATATCGAATGTAGAGATCGGAAGAGGGAGAGAGAGATAGGGAGAGAGAAATACAGAGAGAGAGTGTGTTTTGCGACTATCACCTCCTTTTAGGAGCGTATAGGATGGCCGTTAAGTCGGAGCTCTTCTTTGAACATTTCCGTGGATGTCCTTGAGAGATTCGTCGCGCTATTGCTATATTGGTGGCGTTGTGAGTGTTGCTGCTGCCGCCCACATTGATTCACCGGAAGGCTGAATTCTTCACTCGTTTATTGCCCACAGTTTTCCTCATCGGTTTTTTTGAAATCTTTTACTAAGATTAATTTTTGTATATATTTTTTCCCCTCTTATATATTTTTTAAAATTCAGTTATCTTATAATATTCAATCAGTTGAAGCGTTAATGTTGATTTCACCAGGATGATAATATTTGAATTTCGTCGCATATTGCCGAAAGCGAACGAAAATCCATCTTTCTTATGTCCGGTTAATTTTCATATTTTCGTTCTGTTTTTGAGCTTTTTATTTCCATTTTTGTTGATTCCCATTTCTCCATTCTTCTCTCTTTTCAATTGTTGCGCAGATAAAGATCGTTCTCAAAGTTTCTTTTCACATTTTGGGTATTTTTAATTGTATTTTTTTATATAGATGATGCTTTAAGATCTTTAAGATTGCATGGAAATTCAATCACTCGTAGCAATAATAAATTAGAGAAATTCAATCATCGGTGTATCGTTGAATTGAATATTAGATGTGTATATCCGTTAACGAGTGGAAAGTGATCAGTGCGAGCCAATCGGGATTTTATAAGTCGACTTTGTTTCAGCTTCAAAAGACGATTCACTTTTGCTATTCGTATATGTAATTTTTTGTTTGTGGGTTTCTTTTTCTCCGTATTTTCCTACGTAGTAGATTACTGATAGATATTTGTCTGGAAGTGAGGCAGAGGCGAAATCTCTATGTTTACTACTATTTGAACTCAATCAAACCTATTGCTTGAAAATGCAAAGCATTATGAATTACATTAAAGACGTATTGAAAAATATCGATTGTTTAGTGTTATTCTTTCTGTTAAAGGAAATTGGTGAGTATTTGTGATACACCTCATTAGGTCCTCCACTATTTCCTTATCATCACTATTGTTGTCCTCTTTATTTGGAAACAAACGAAGATTTTATCAGACATTGGCATTAATCAGCGAAATTGCTTATATTGTTGTGCCAGTAATTTTTCTTACTGTTCAATTGTTTTTTAAATTATTTATTAATGAAAATTAAAATATTTTTATTCATTTATGATTCTGTGTAATTTAAAATGGTAGATAATTGGGAAAAAGCTTCGCAAAGTGGTATTAACATATATATTGAAGGGGTAACGCTTAGTGTTCTATTCGCTGAAGCTGTTCAGTCTCGAGATTTTAATTTGGAGTGTTCGAATAAAGACACTAAAGTTTTCCGGTAGTTTATATGGAAATGAAGAAAAATGTGGGCCAGCCGGCTGCTCCTTCGTGAATCTGCCTCCTCTGGGCCTTTTATTTAGGGTATCCAATTCATTTTCATCGATTGCAGATTGCTTCAGAAATTGAAATTTTCGACTATTTTCAGTAAATTTCAAAATTATTGGGTATTATATCTATTCCGCTCATCAAAACACCCTCTAACGATTAATTAAAACGCTTGGAGATATTTTATCTTCGTTGAAGTATTATTACAGAATAATTCATTTTCTTCAAAAATAAAAGAATAAATAAATAAAATATTGATGAGACGACAACTGTAAAATTACAATAAATATATTTCAAATGAAAAGTTCGGATTTTATAGGATATTCGCAATTTTTTTGTGAGAAATCGAATGAAAATTCAGGGTATTTTAGTGAAACTTGAAGTCTTTTTCGTTTTCAGGTGTGTCCATAAAATCCAGGAAATAACATCTGGTTATTTATTTGTTGGATTTTGATGCGGAAGCGATCTTGTTGATGACATTTTTTCATCCCATTATTCATTATTTAAATTCCATAATCGAATAATAAAATTGTAGATATATTATCGAAATGACGGGGACTTATTTCATATATATTTCCTTGAATGGTATATTTGTAAGGTTTAATTTCAATAGAATGATTGTGAAGCAAAATTTGCAAATTCTCAGGTATATTCTTTAAAAAAAAGAGGATTTGAATTTCTCGAATAATGATTTCTTAACAGTTGCATATATGTCTGAGTCGTATCATTGAGGGTTATAATAGAGCGAATTTTTATTTATTGATGCGAAAACTGTGCAATATATTATATTATAGAATGGGTTGTTAGAGCCAAATGTAAGGGGAGGTGGGGAGGGGGGAGAGAGGGGAGGTAAGGAGGTTAAATGAACGAGCGCGTTGACATTGGCGGCCGTTATGCGGCTCGATCGTTCGGCGCAACGTTGACGGCGTCCTTTCGCCGTTTTTGGCTCACCCCTAACGGCGTCGACGTTGAAGATATACACCGATGGGCCGTTCGTTCTCGTCGTTGACGGCGGGTGGCGATCTTAGTTAGGAATTGAACATTCATTCATTGCTAAATTATTTGTCTTCTCCAGTTGGTTGATTATTGTCGGGTAGGCTGTATTCATATAGACATTTCATGCTATGTCTGAATGTCTGTGGATAGGAAATGCCTCTCTCTTGTTGCGTCCATCGCTTTTTTTGCATCGATTTTTTTTCCGCGCAGCAGTTTTTCTATCCTCTAACAGATTTGTGTTGCATTCATCGTATTCAGTGTACTGAACACCACTTTGTCACCGTACTATCGTATTTAGTAGCCCATCTAAAATTTATAGAAATCTGCTCTTTCCACATGTTAGGTCGATGAGGTAAAGTGAAAATTTTTTTATTTATTTCAAATTTAGTATGGTTTCTTTTATGTCCAATTATTAATCACTTAAATGTTCTTGGAATTTATCTATAATACGTCAAACGTGTTTTATGCTTTGTTTTTACTGATTCTCTTTTATTAACCGGAAATTTAAGTGGATTAGAGGGGCGACAAGGAGTTATTGTTCCTCTGATGCGCGTTGTTTGTTTTCAAAATCGCTGTATGATATGGTTCCATGTCCGTATATATATATATATATATATATATATATATATATATATATATATATATACATGTATATATATAAATATATATATATATATATATATATATATATATATTATATATTATATTTGTATATTTATACATATGTGTAATATTTAAAGAGTCATTCGTCCTACTCCATATAAAAGAAGACGTTTATTTCTTTCAGAATTTGTACAGGTGGTCACTTGCATAGCAGTTTATTATTGACACATAAAACAGTCTCCCTTTCGCATTACATTTTTTACACCTTTTGGAAGGCAACTCGATGTTGTTTATTTGTAACGTCATCAAGAAGAACTGCTTCCGCTGGTTTCTTGTTGATGTATATCAATGCGGTAGGAAAATCGAAATAAAGAAAGTATATTGAATAGGGGTGGATATTTTAGGTGAACTATATTTTTGGAACGTTGTGTTAATGGGGGTTTTTTTTACTTTGTAGAAATCACACATTTTTGGGCGTTATTATTATAAAAACACATTTATTAATTAAGACGATATTAAAAACGACAACGAGAAGAGAACCGTTTCTTAAAGTTTTTCAATTTATCTTTCAAAATTAAACTCTTGAAGCCAACATAAATCACTAATTAATATAACAGGTGGGAAATGAACAAATATGATATTGCATACGATGAAAGGGTGAGTGTTGAACAGCGAGAAATTTGTAGAACACGTTGCGAAGCAACTCTCTGGAAATATATACCCGAAGGCTATAACGCCACATTTAACACAATGAGAAATGACGACTATCGTATCGAATGACATTTTCTTTTCGTTGAATGTTCAATGATTCGAAAGGAATTCGCCTTTAGAAATATATTACATTGCAATAATAGAAAATGAAAGATTTTTTTCAATAAGCTGAGAAGTGGTATTTATTTCCAATGAATTGTGTGAGTGTTGTGCTCTCTATCCATCTAAGAGTAAATCATTTTCATATTGAATTCGTATTCCAATAATATTTTGTCTTTTTAAAGTTTGCATCGTTGTAACGTTTGAATTAAATGATCGTTCGTTTAGGTGTATTTAATCAGTTAGGTGAAATTTCACGTTCATATTTGCATATTTAGTTTAACGCTTTGCTTCTATCGAACTATATATATATATATACCTGTGAATTGGTGATTCACTATGATTTTTATGCAAATTTGAGAAATTCTTTTTATTTAATTCATATAATTACCGTTGATTATTTTTATTTTATTTTATTTCTTATTATAATTCGTCTAATTTATTATATAATATAAAAATTTAATATAATTAGAGTTAGTGCTTTTTTTCGAAATTTTAATATTTCCTCAATGAAAGGCATATTGATAATTCAAACGATAATCTAAACGAATAGATTTGCATTAGTTTTTACTGTTTTTGAATAGAAATAATGAGTGGGAGTAGGATAGAGGAAGGGGAACGTTGGTGAGGTTGTGAAGATGGTAAGAGAAGAAGGATTCCTATAGAGAATATTAAATTAATATAAATTTAATACTTTATTATATCATATTGTAGGGAGATATTTATTTTCTTTAATTTATATTCTTTGCTTTCATTTCCGTTCCTCGTAATATCTTTTATTTTTCTTGTTTATTTCGTTTATTGTTTATGAGATGTTTTTCATTTCGAGGTGATTAATGAGAACAGCTACTACGTTTTCATCTAATATTTGGAGTGTTATGAATGACTGATAAAGGAAGGATAAGTTGAAAGAGCTCTTAAATGATCATGTAAATTAATTAAGACACATTTTCAACGTTAACGATATCAAATATATTAATTTTCGGGAGTAGAAAATTTCAATTCCCTCAAAATTTATTTCCGCCGCTCATTTATCGTTGCTTAATTTCAAAGTTTCGGAGGCGAAGTTTAAGGATATAGATAGCGTAAATATTCCTCGTCTTAAAACGTGCATTTTCTTTTGACGTCCTAAAGTCGGATCGATAATCTCAATATTTTCCGTTCTTTCGTTTTATTCATCTGAGTCTTTTATGGGACATCATCGACGACTGAGAAATGCAGTCGTTAAAGCTTGGCTCAGGCTTCATCCGTCGTAGATGTCATTTCTCGCATATATTTGCTCAATGGGGGAATTTTTCCACCTCGACGGATGTACTATATAGCTGAGATCCTGAGCGGTAATGGGACAGAGAGAGAAAAGAATATAATTCATTGGGGTTAAGGGATTTCTTCGCATAGTTTTATTTGTGTTGGCATGGTTTATGTGTATCAGTGAAGATCAGTTGAAATGTTCGAAAAAAATTGTCTCACTGAGCTTTCATCATATCATTAAATCATTTTATCTCGTAATTATAAGTTCATTTTACTTTAGTTAGTCTTTTTTCTTCTTCTTTTGTAGATAAGTTTATTTTTCACCTATTATGTGAACTTAAATATGACCTTAATTGATGACTGGATGAGGGAAGGGGTCTTATTTATACTTGGTTCTACTGTCTGCCGATAATCATTCATTATTTGTCTATTACCAGATTGTTATAATGGAAATTTTTACCTCAGTAAATGAATAGAGTTTAATCCGAACTGCAAGCATATTGATGCATAAATGAAGGTTATCATTTATGTTTTTCTTTTATAGATTTGAATATTTTTTAAAATATTTTCCATTGCCATTACATGGAAGTCGATTATGTGAAACTAATGAAGTTTATAAAATATTTTCTATATTTTGATTTCTATGTGGCGTTAATTACAGCGGAACGGGAAAGAATCGAATTCTATAAGGCTTATCGATCCCCTCTATAGATCCTAAGCAACAGCTATATTGCTGTTGAAGCGATAGAAATGTTTTCTCCAGTAAAGAGAGTCGATATATTGGTGGTTTTTGATTTGAAATAGTGGAAGATTTTATGTGTTGATGATAGTTTGATGGAAAAGCTTGTAAATGACGTTTTATGATACCTATAAAGCGCTATCATTGATTCGGATCGTTGTAAAAATAATTTCATTGCAATATTGTACTTTTTTCGAGTTTTTTTTTTGCCCCGCACGTTGAAAAATAAAAGTTGTTAATAGTTTATTAAATGAATAATTGCAGAAAAGCTTCATTAAAGTTTTTCTTTCCATCGCGAGATTTATTTCAATTCCCATAGTGATGAATTTTAGTAGAATATTAATAGTAGAATATATAAATTATATATTTCATTTGATATCTGTTATTCATGGAGCGGAATTATTATATCGTCTTTTATAAAGTGAGATTTTAAAAGGTAGCAGAAAGCATTTTTTCTTTTTGAATTAGAAGATAGTTTTGATATAAAAGTAAGAAGTAAAGTAAATATGAGGTACCATAAAGTTTCATTCTATGATATAATCTTTACGTATTATTTTTGATTTATCTGTAATTCACGTGAAGTAAAATTAGAAGGATTGACAGGAATAAAACTGCCTGCCAGGATAATATAGATTATTGTATGAAGTTTCCATGATGTGATTGGAGGTCTTTGGAGTGATATCTGGAGCAGTCTCTCTGCTTCCGCATGTGTCTCATGTAATTGGATAATTCAGTTTGAAAGCTGAGCTGTAATACTTTTTTAATTCGAGCTTAGCGCTAAAAAATATAACGAGTTTATAGTTGTTTATTTTATAGTTCAAGCTTTTAGCGCTAGAAAATTTTGTCACGAATATTGGCGGAGAAGGGGGAGGGTTATGTATATGCGTAGAGATGATGTCGATTGTAGAAAAGAATGTGTAGAGTAAGGTACGACACGGTGATTTGCGTTTATATTGGAATGCACGTTTGCGCGATAGTTGTACTTGATGTGATGGAACGCGCTTCTCGCACCTCATCGCTCCCACGACAGCATTCTTCGTTTTTACCACATGGAACGTTAACCGAGCATATTCCACTCTCTCTCTCTCCCCATCTCTCGTTGATATTTACGGCGATACTTTTATCCTCATTTTTAAGTCATTACCTCCGCCTGTACCATTACCTCTTATCGTTTAACCTCTGGTATCTTCATTATTCAGTTAGCGCCTTCTTAGTTCAGTTGTTTGCTTAGCCATGTAATTATGCAGACAGTTATTGAATGTTCAGTCGTGATATCCAGAATAAATCCGTAACTTTTCTCGAGTTATAGTTATACCGACTTTTGATAGAAATTACAGGTATGGTGGTGAATATATGTAATAGCTACTGAATGGACGTAAGTAGTAAAGTTACTAAGTGAACAGAAGTAATTATTAACGATTAATGGTAGAGTAAGAGTCAATAGACTCGTCATGCACGATGTATGTATGGCATTAATGTCATGCGATACGTAACATGTTCAGCGGATATGACTCTTCTTTTTTAAAGAAAGAAGCTCAGAGAAAGGCAGATATTTCGATGTATTTCATTGAGTAACCCATATCTATTTTTGAATGAATAATTATTAATTAATTATTAAGAGCACCTAAGGTGTATTAAATTCATATCAGATTGCGTTAATTGATACAAATCGTTGACTTTGATTAACTTTCTTGTGTTTCTTGCTTCTTATTGGAAGTTTTATTGGGATTACTTCTATTGTCATTTACTCATTCTTGCCTTTATGTTTATTGATTTTCGATAGACGATGAGGCGTTAAGTCTTATTTACTAAAATTCGTTGAGAAGGGTTTTTGTTCTTGTAAACTTGATATTATTAACGTAATTGTAGTTATAGGTTGTATAAAATATTCTATAATGGCAAATAATTATAGGTTGAAAAATTGAACTAAGAAAGAAACTTTATTATATATAAATGAATTATTAGATTTTTTTTCATAATTTATGAAATTCAAACATTATATATATATTTTTTTCATCTAACGTGATTTTTATTTTTTTTAATTATTAATATAAAATTATTTTCAGCAGTTTCTTTAGCATTTACGGTTTATGAATAGTCAATACGAATTTTTAAGTTTTTATATTGGAAAGAGCCAAATGAATTATTCGATGAATGTGTAACGCATTAAAAAAATATCAGTAGAATATATTTCGCAGTAAACTTTCAAATATGCTTTAGCGAAGAGGATATTCCTTTATTGATTGATTGGTTGCTCAGTTGATTGATCGATTTATTGATTGATCATTCTGTTTATTGATTGATCGATTGGTTCAATGATTGATCGATCGATTGAGCAATTGGCCAATCGATTAATAATAGTTTTTCGAATGCTCTATGAAGTATGATAGCAGCATGGTAGTATGCGCCGACGAGTATTTCGTTATTTTTAGAAAGAAATCGACTATGATTCATCTATGATGAAGTCTCTCTGTATGGTTTTAAAGTAGAGTAAACAGTATCGGTTCGCTCTAGTAGTTACAAAATACTCATTGATATTGACGTTAAACGGAAACTACCAAATGTACCGTTTATTTCTTTTCATTAATCCACATGGGGATGAGGGAAAGGAAGAGGTAATTATCAATAATATTTAATGTATGAAGCGAAATTGCTCATATTTTCAAATTTTCTTTTATTTTATCGCATTTTCGCATGTTTTTTGCTATAATTATTTAATTTTCATATAGGAGCGATACGTTTGTTTGTTAGATGAGTGAATAGTGTGAGTGTCCTTGACACGAATCGTCGTGAAACGTCTAGTGGGGAGGGATGGATGGATGCGCTTGTTTGTGATGTTCGCTTATTGTTTGCATGAAATGTTGTTGAAGTAAGTCATCCTCAATAAATTCTAATTATAATTTGAAAAAATTATATATATTTTTTCCATTTTCGAGCTAAAATTCGTCTGCTAATATTTTCCTCTTCATAACTTATAAATGCGAACAAAAATTATCTTAAATAATTTCGAAAAATTACTTCAGTTTTTATTGCTAGATTATTATTTTTAATGAATTATTCGAGAAGATGAAAAGAAATCAGTTCAAGTTTAGTATTTTTTGTATGATTTTTTTGTATTTTTTCTTAGTGGAATTTTATGTTTCATTAGGGGAAATGTTTTATTTATTGCTGATGGATGATATTATTTAATTCGGTTGTATTTTTATTCCATACTCTTCATAAATTTGGAATGCAATGCGTATTTTTTACTGCAACTGCATCGTTTGCCCGTTTTCATATATATATTATCGCTATCTGTTTTATCGGCTCTTTCGATGTCAGCCACTTTTGTAATTTGAACACGCAAGATTTAGGGATTATATAATAGGTCGTAGATATAAGTTCTGGAATTCTATGGCGTAACTTAAGCATTTTTTAGCTTGAGATTGTCGTCGTAGAAACTGCCGAAGATAAATATAGATGCGCATAGACTTGACATATGCAGTTTTTGTTTTTTCCAAGCAGACGTGTGCGGAATAATATGATGACTGATAACTGAGGTAAGCTTCAAAAAATCTTTGGTAAACTTCAGGTGTAGACCTTTTCAACTTTCAGATTTACGTGTAATTATTAAGTTGGATTATTGCGATATTCGAGGATGCCGTTTAACAGTAGTACCTAGTCAAAAGTCATCATAGTTATTAGGCAATTTAGGAGTAACCACTATTGCTTAAAGGTAATATTTTCCTGTAGAAAATATCGGATGTTCTATTGGGTGTTTTTTTTTTCACTATATTTCTATTCAATCAATTTCCTTGATTTTGTCATTATTGGTCTTTGATCTATTATCATAATTTCTATTCCACTCATGAAGTAAAATATTCTCTAATATAATTAGTCAATAATATACAAATTCGAATACTTTATTAAATAATTTTAACATTTTCGCTGATCAGATCATATCACTAATCACCAGAAATGATCGATTTTGACGAATATAGAGCTTTTGAAGGAGAGCGAGGTAGATGTACATTTTCTTGCAGATCATCGTTTAACATATGAAATAATTTAAATTTTACTTCCTTCTTAATTCTTTCTATATTTGAAAGCATTTAAATAAATAAGAAGTTTAATTTATTTGAAAGTGCATATGCATTTAACAGTTGCAAATGACACTTTCATATGGAAGTTGACGCCAATAGAGGGCTTCATTTTGCTCACTCATATTTGTCGCTACATTTTATGAGATCTTTGATCGATTAGAAGAGTAGTAAAGTTCAGTGTGTTGCACTCTGGAACCGGAACAATTTTGCTGAAATTTCTATCCATGTAAATATAAAATTTATACTTTTATATATTCTTATATTTGCATTTACTTTTATATTTATGTTTATATTTATATTTGCGTTTATATTTATGCATATTATTTTTACTTATGTTCATTTATGTTTATTATTCATATTTATTTATATTTATATTTATATTCTTATTTATATTTATTTATATTTATGTTTATTTATATTTATACTTATATTTATAATTTAATTTTACTTATGTTTATTTATGTTTATTATTTATATTTATTTATATTTATATTTATATTTTATATATTTTTATTTTTATTTATACTTATTTATATTTATATTTATTTATATTTATACGTATATTTATAATGTTTTAAGAAAAGTTTTGTAGTCGTAAAAACTCGTTTTCATCTTCGACTTTGTCGCATTTATTAGTCTTTTGCATATTTGCATTAATCCATCGGAATTCAAACTCATTAAGTAAAATAATTAGGGTAACTAATCTCATATGAAGTTATATCGAATATTATTTAGGCTTACATTCTTTCCCACCACTGAAATTATAGGAATTTATTTTATAAAGTTTAAATTTTACGTTTCCCATGAATGTTATCTATGAACTTTTTTACTGTCATTTATGTATTTTCATTATATCTTTAAGTATACTTTATAGTAGCGGTTTTTTCTTTTGTTACTTTAAAGTATTTAGTTTATTTTAATTATTTAATTAATTTAATTAATTTTAATTATTCGAATTTTCATTTAAATTCTAAATTATTCCGTAAAATATTTTTATTCGTTGTAATTCATTTTTTATGCAAAAAATTTTCTGTAGTTTGAAATTGATTTCATTCTCCTCAGTTTTACTTCTTTCTTTCAGTTTACCCTTTTCTTTTAGTTTTCTTAATGTTATCGTTAGAACATCATCGAATAATGAATGGCTATTATAAGGACTTTTTTTCTTATTTGAGATCATTTATGAAGTTTGTTGATTTTCTCGTTCTCCTCTTTTATATATCGTATATTACCTATAAATTGTGTTACCTTATCTATAACGTTTCAATAACCCGTTTTTATCAATTACTATCACTATAAAGTGGTGTTTTGAGAAATGGGAAACGACGACGACGTATACGTCCCTCTCTCTATCAGCAGATACTCGCCGAGCAATTTATTTTACTAACTTTTATTATCGCCGCTATTCATAGTACCCATTTTTAGCGTGGAATTTTTTCCCTCTCTGTTTTAGCGATACCGCCAGCGAATTATTTTTATAGCATATTAACGAAAAATATGGTATAAGTATTTCATTGAAGTAATGCACGATAGTGATGGACCAAAATCGGTGGATGGTTCTTCATGTTGTTCACGAATGTCACCCACATCACTCTCTGAGCAAGGACCATCGATCGCATCGAACGGATCGGTTACTCATTACCGTTTACCACCATTCGATGGTGCTCACGTTCAAATAATCCCTTCATTACACGTTTCGATTCCATCCGCTTTCAAGTACCTCCAAATACAGACGCTCACCAAAGAAACGGTCACACTTGCTGTACACGTTAGTTTTATTTTTGAATTTGCACAGAGGAGAGGATGATTTCTATATAGTTTAATATAATCTTATTGGATATTAACCAATAAATACATTTTCTAAATTATTTTTCAACGTTTACTTACGAAATGATCGATAAAATTTACAAAATGTTTAATATGAAATGATATTTGAACAATTTATTGTAATAAATTCTCGTTTTTAGGTAATAATAACAATCGTATTTCTATACGTATATTCTTATTTGTGGTTTTTGATACGTATATACCATTTCACTGAAAGCAAATATCTGGATTATATGGATATTATTAGCAAATATAAACGAATTCCTTTCTTTAAGCTATGAAAATAGTTTATTGTTGAGTTGAAATTCAACATTCTTAATTCATTAGAAGCGATTGGTGGATAAAAACTTCAATTTTTTATTCGTCTAACATTTCGACTTTTAACCTTATAATTTTTGGTTTCGTATATTTATCGAATTACCCTAATTTACCCTAATTTCTTCATTGTTACCCTAATTTTTCTTCAATTATTTCTTCATCGAACATCTTTTTTATTTAATTTGTATACGATTATAATTTAAATATCGATTGGAAATATTTTTTTGAAGGTTATTTATTTATTTATTTTATTTTCTATTTATATTTATTTGAATAAACTACTTAAAAATAAGGTAAAATATTTACTTACCTAAAGGTAAGTTTACCTAAAGTAAAGGTAAAAATTTACCTAAAAGTAAAAATATTTACTTAAAGTTAAATATTTACTTAAAGTAGGTAATATTTAAACAGGTATTATTTTTTAAGTAATATTTGTTTATATTTGTTAGGATTATTCTTGGTTAGCTTTAATTTAGAAATTGTAAGTTTCCAAGTTGAAAGATCTGTTTTATTTTGTCTAAATTTCTGTAACAGGGAATATGATTTATGTTTAATTAAGAGTGCTAGGGTATTGTGCTGATCACTGTAATTCTCAACGAGACGGTCAGAGCGATTAATGAAGTCGAGAACTCTTTCTCAGTAGAATCAATTTATTAATATATTGAATGTAATATTGCATGCATCTGAAACATTATTAAACGATCGGTTACAATAACGAACGTGTTGAAAAGATAGCGGGAAATGTACAGTTCCGCTAGCAAATGAAGCCGATAGCTATAGTGAAATGGCCGACAAGAATTCGAAATAATCTGACGATAAATAACCGTGAATTCTATTTCGATCATTTGCCTCATCGCTGCAGCAATTGTTTAATTACTCTTCGAGAGGTAACTCTCTATGTTTAAATATGGTTTCCTTCGAAATTAATCCGAACTTTTGCATGAATTTAAAAAAATAGTTTCTTTAGCCAATATATAAAAAAGATTAATAGAAAATTTAGAAATTCAAAGAAATATGCTATGAATTATTCAATTTTTCCCTCGTTCAGTAATTATCTTAAAATGAAGAAAATTTGCAGTTAAAATGTCGAGTACGAGATGCGTATTTGTGTTGTTGTGCACAATTGGGTATAAATGAGGATCGTTTATTGGGTCTTGCGATACGTACACCATCCGAGGGAATTGGTGCCGATCGACCAAGGCATGAATTCTTCTTTCTGGATCCTGATCAGAAGATTGCTAAATATGCACCCAAACAATGGAGACTCTCACATGCATGGGTTCGTTTTTATTTCGCCACGAAACGTTTCATTTCTTTATTATTTAAATGGTCGCTTTGAAATGAGATCTAATAGTCATCCGTCTCATTTTCCTACTTCCGTCTCCTCATCTCTATTGTGCTCATACAGAAATGAATAGCAACGTAGGATGATATTTGTTTATGATTTCTATTTTCATGGAGGATTTTGTGGAACTGAACTGTATATATAGCCGAAATCTTATTAATTATTTTTGATTTTTTAAATTTAAGCGAATTTTTTAAACTTTGTAAATATCGGCTACTGATATTTATTTCCAAAAACGATATGTTCTTAAAACGGTCATATCCGCCTTTTGGAAAAATTTTGCCAAAATTGGTCTATTGCGATGTCTAAGTTTACGAGACAAATTCGGTAGAAGTGGCGCCTGAGGGAGGGAGGGAGGGGAGGATGGGAACTAACTTCTGGTAGATAATCTCTATCAGCTGTGGATTGCTTACCAATATTATGTTCATCTATTAGAACGTTATTCATAAAGTTGTACGATTACTTCTTTATTTAATTACACCACAATTTTTCTTTTAGTTATTCTAATTAATTAATGTTTTATTGTAAATTGAATTGTATCGATGAAATTAGTTCCATGAAGAGATAACTCGTCTATGGGGGAATAAGTTGAAGGCGACGGAGATTTATTCTTTTCTTCCCAGTTTTATCCGTCTAAGGGGCGATTGCTGTATTTTATAGCAAATCAGCTAATCGGCTGCTTTTCCAGATGCAATTTAGAGGTAGTCTTTGAGTAATGAATTAAAGTATCCCACTCGACTATTCTATAGTTAATATTCTTGAGAATATGGCTTTTTGAATTTTCCTTATTTTTAGCTGATAATGAAGATATTCATGGTAATTTCGAGCAAGTATAGAAAAACCATCTTTTACTTTCTTTTATTTCAGTAGGGATAAACTAGACGCAGGTTTGTTTTATATATGATGTCAGAGTACTTCGAAGTTAAATTTTCACTAAATATGGAAAATTATAGAAGGTTTGTGAGAAATATTCCACCTGATGTTTATCATTTTTCTCAGCTTTTAATTAATAATTTTATTCATTAATTAGTGACGTTAGCTTTAAAATGTAATATTTGGTATGTTTTGCAACGGGATTCGTTCTTGTAATTTTTTCAATGGAAGTTTTAATCTATTCAGCTATAGTTCTACTTATATATTCCGTTAATTTAGGTAGAATAGCATCATTAATAGAGCAAACGATTCATTGTAGCAACAAAAATGTTTTATATTCTTTTGCAATTTGAATTCTTATTTTGGAATTTTTTTAAAATAACTTTAGCGTTTTGCATTCCATAGCAATATCCCTCTCTAAATTGCAATCTCCTTTGTTTTATGCTCATCTTTTAATTTGATTCTCTCTAGATTTTTTAATTTTATAGTTGAGCATTTCTCGCTCTATCGTTTTTCCTCTCCACAATTTCAGAGCTTTCACGATTTGTTCGTCATATCGCAAGAGGTAATTGTTTTTCTCGATTCTTTCCATCATCCACTCTCAGTTTTCCTGTATAGTCAATGAAGGTGTCCATCATTATTATTTCAAGTGATTGTTATTTACTTATCCACCCGATTGAATGGTATTTGTATCTCGCTTCATTGCTGCATTCCATTGAACCAGTTTTGAGTGAGTGGGGGAGCTCGATATTGATGTTCATCAGCACAGCCGGCTGGCGCATTCGTTTATTCTTTGTATGAATTGCTTTTTGATGTCATCAAGGGGCGGCAAGTGGGGTCCCTATGGTGCACAAATTAACAGAACTTAACGAATATCGCGCGCACTGCACTAAATTCCTCATCAAATCACACTTCATTCGCCGATTGCATAAGAATAATAGAGGGATCAAGAGAATTAGAAGGATTGGGAAAGGATATTTTGGGGACTAGGAAAGGGACGGTGAAACAGAAAATAAAAAAAAAAAAATTTTACTTCCTGAAAATTCTGGATGATATATGAAAAATAATTTATGAGCCATAAATATTTAAAAAAAAAAAAGAAAGAAAGCAATTGAAGTGATCGTTTTTTCACTAATTTAAAGATGTTTAGGTATAGATCGGATGCATAATTTCTGTTATTTTTTCTGTTCTCTGTTTTCTTCCGTTCTTTTTCATTGTTCGTTGCATTCCGTCGTTATCTTTTTATTCCTCATCTTCATTACATGGACTTTTTTATACAAATTATCGAAATGAGGGCTTTCGGGAAGCGAAACAACAACGGGATGCTCCTACCCTTTGATATAGGAGAGGTGTATGCGGAATTTGAGCAGATAATTGTCGTGCTTATAGAAGTAAAGTACTAATAAATAGTCATAGAAGTAAAGTACTAATGAATGTTAAACACAGCGTTCAGAGGTTTGGTTGTGTGGAACGCGTTGATCGCGCTTATCTGTCCGAAAAAAAAATCGTCGTTCTCTTTCTTTCCTTCTTTTTTTTTCCTTTTCCTTATCTTTCAGTGTCTATTGCTTATCTTTTCATCTTCTTTTTCATTTTTCTCTTATTATTTACATCATTTCCGCTCTTTCATTTTGGAGTGAAATAAGTCCTGGTATAATGGAGTGGGAAATGAGGGTTATGCAATTCATTAAATATCTAAACGATGAAGTATATTATTTCCTCAAGTGGGATTGACTTTTATTTGATTTATGGTTTATGGACGGCTAATATTCACATGTTTTATAGGCGGTTTTATTCCATCTATGATTAACGGCTGGTCAGTCCGTAGTTAGTTACATTGGTTTATCGGCTATTTCATTTTGTGTATTGTTTGTGGATAATTCATAGTTATCCTGGTTTATCGATCATCCTTTTTTATTCTTTGTTTTTTGTATAATTTCTGGATGAATTATAATTACCGTGGTTTATGGATTATTGAGATGGCTCACAAGCGTTTATTTTATAAGTGGTTTGATTGTTACATCGCTGATTATCTGCTTCACAAGCTGATTAATTTCTTGAGATGATCTTCCTATTACAGTATAAATGATCAGCGATCACTCATTGAATTTTTTCATTGAGAATCTTTAGCAATATAAATAATTATTGCCTGAGGAATTATGGATTTTTTAAATTTCCAAAATGTTTTACTCTATTTTAAATCTGAATTTTATGTTAACCTATTCTATTTTCTATATGTTTGTTTTCTCTATATTGTTTTTTTTTTTTCATTTTATCGAATGAATTTGAAATTAATTTAATGATTTATTAATTAGTGATATTTTATATAGTTGAATTTTTTAAAAATGCTAATTATTAAATATTTTAATGAGGTTATTTAATAGATTAGAAATAAGAGAATATTTGTAAATGAAGGCCGATCAGTATTTCTTCAGTGTTTATATTGTTTATCGTGAAAAAGATTCATCGCAAAATTTCTATGATACGTCGATTGGGAGTTGTGTTTTTGTTGCGCGAATCTTTTTGCCCCATCTCGTTGGTTTTTTCCTCTCTTTCACCTTCAATTTCTTCGTTTAATTGAAATATTTGAAGTTCTTTGCGTTCCAAAATGTTTATCGACGAGTGGAAATGATGTTATGATTTTTGGAATGCAAAAAATTCCTAGTATTTATGGATGTTGTGTGGATTGTTTGACGATCATCTGGATTTTTGATATTTTAAATTCTCCATAGGGAATTTTATGTCATTAAATTAATGGGATAGAATTATCGATCCGTATCGTGAAAGAATATTTCATGGAACATTTGAATATATATATTTGATTATATATAATTTTTAGATATGAGAAGATTAGCAATAAGATATGTGGAAAAATTATTACTACTATTATAATAATTTGTTCAGAGATTAATAATTTAATTAAGCAATTATTTATTTATTCTTTATAGCTTTTCTTTGAAGTATTTTCTATTTCGTTAATGAAAAAATTAATCAACTTTGAAAAGTTTCAACAAAAAAAAATATACGGATAATTGATGAAATGAGTGGATAGCATGATTTAATAAAGGTTTAATTAATTGAGGCAAAAAAGTCACTAAAATACTTTCAAGTTGGGGTTTTTCTTTGTTTTTGTTTTTGAAAGTGAGAATTAAACAATTCAAAAATGATGATAAGCGATGATAAGCAAAGATGATAAACGAAGGCTCTTCTTGGAAATTCCTTGTCTTTCATTCATTCAGATCTTCGGAATTTATCTTTCGGAAATTCACTTCATTATTTCAGTTTTACTGATCTTTTTTTCCTCCTCCTCATTCTCCGTGTGTCGCTCGTTTTTCCACCTTCCTTCTCTTTTCTCCTCTTATTTTCTCCCGCTGCTTGACTCTCTCGCACGATATTAACGTTTTACGAGAATATGAGTGAATTGAGTTGTGATAATCACTTATATTAAAATTTTTTATCATTATTATTTTAAATACTCTCTTTTAATAACGTTATGTAATTAATAAGCTCATTGTCACTCAATGAAGTGTTCAATGATATAAAATTGCAGAATGCCGTTGTGGAGAGTCGGCCATTTCTGGTTCTTCATCTTCGTGTTCGAATCTATGTTGATAAAGTACAACTAATAAGGTGTGTTACGATTTTATTTTATTTCTGCTCATTTGCATAGAGAAATTTACTTAAATCGATAAAGCATTCATTACGAATAAATCTGTCTCTTCATATCACTAGTAATTCCATTTAGTTGAAGTTGTGAGGTAACGTGAAGGTGAGGGCCGTAGGTTCGTCTCCTGCCCATCGGATACTGACGAATCGATTCATCCTTGTTCCATGTGACTTGCTCCACCGCCCGCGCTCCGATGGAACCACTGGTCGGATTGACTCGGTAGGACATAGCCAAAGAGTTTTGCTCGGAGCCCTTTTAAAATCGACCACATTAATCAAAACTAAGCGGTGAATCTTCTGCTCATTATATCAGTGTTAACATATTCATTGATATTGGCACAATGTTGATTAAATGAAACAAATTGATGTAGTTATTGACTCAAAACGGAAGCGGAAACAAGAAACGATGAGCGGTAATAGTTTAGAGAATTATCAGTAATTGAAAAGAATAACGAATGGGTTTGATAATGTGAAAGTAGCAGAAAAAAAGTAAACGAAACTATATACATTATTAATAATTTTAAATGAAAATATAAAGATAGGATTATTTAATGAATTCTTTAATAATTAATTTTTAATTTCTATAAATAATTTTTTTTTGATTTTAATTGTTTTTTCTTTGTAAATGAGAAGTATAGAATTTTTAATGTTGATTTTATATTGGCTATTTCATTTCGATTTTTTTCCATTTCTTAAAATTTCAATTTTTCTATCTTTTCTGAGCATTGTTTGATAAAATTTTGTTCTCTCATCAATCGTTTATCTTTTTATGCTTTTATTCTTTTTTTTTTCAATTAATATATGTGTAATTATCATATTTTTATTAGTATTATTTGAAATTATTTATTAAGAAATTATTCTGAAATATGCAAGCGTTCAGAAATTTTTTCTTTATATTTATTGCAGTAGAATTCTTCAGTAGAAGTTATATATTTGGGAAGGAAAGATATAGAGGTGAAGAGTTTCCGTTAAGCTGAAAGACAAAATGTTGAAGTTTACAGGTGTCCAACACTGCTGCATCATTACTACCTCCAATTACGTGAAAATCTATTGGATCAATGGTCGGGTTCAAATTCGGTATCCGAAGAACGTTGCTGGGAGATGGCGGCTCTCGCATTGCAAGTCGATCATGCTGCTGATGATCATTGCAGCGATCAGTGCGTATTTAAATATATTTTGTATATATATATATATATATATATATATATATATATATATATATATATATATATATATATATATATATATATATATATATATATACTGCAATTATTTTTCTTCAGAATTTAATGGATATATTGGAAAAATTTAAGCAGATTTTATTCGAATAAATTTCAAAATATGAGATCATTTTTTGCCTAATTTGGAGGAAATAAGAGTATTTCATTCTATGAATCATAAAGGTCGAAAAGAGAAATTTATTCGTACGCAAATTTGCTCCATTCTATTCGAAAGGTTTCTTTGAGAATATTTTTGATTGAAAATAATTTTTATCTTTCATTATTTTTTGCATTTCAGAAAAAAACTGAAGTTTTTCATTCGTACTTCTTCTCACTTCGAATAGAATGACTCAAGTTACGCTAAATATTTCATCCTTATGAATGAAAAGTAATCACTAGTTAATAAGAATAAAGAAAATTTGAAGAGATTTTCGTGCGGAGCAATATTTTCCCCTATGGGTGATCAATTTACGAGGATTGGATTTTGTTCGCCGTAATATGTCGGTGATTCGTCGCGATCTGCGCTCATGCTCACAGATCGATGCCACCCTTGAATATTGTCATGAAGCATCGAGGTTTTCATTTTCTTTAATTTTTCGTTTCATTCATTGAAAAGGAAAAAAGTTAGGATAATAGTGAGAGTTTTTTGCTGCCTATTTTGAGCATAGGTTTATTTCTCAACTTTCCGCCTATTTTTTGTAAGAAATATTCGAAATTTGAGTTCAGTTAAACGTAAAATTTAATTATGATGATATTTAAGTTGAAGATAACATTAAAATAAAGCGCTAAATGAGAAGACTTAATTAGAGTTTGAAATATATTATTTGCTTATAAGTTTTAGCATTTAGAACGTACAAACACCCTCAAGCATATCGTATAATATAATTATTTATTAATGCTCTAATAAATTTAATACTTATTTATATTACAGAGCAGCTTTGATAATATTACCGGTAGCAGAATATTTTTCTTTTTCTTTTTTTAGTCTTCGCATAATGCAACCGATAAATTTTTCATATTTCTTTTTATTTTATTTATATGCCTATAAATTGTATTGGTAATTTTAGGAGTCCGTTTGCATTAAATTGTCACCTATATGGCTTACGACGACATAAGATGGATACAGTCGATAATGCGATAATTGATATCACACCAAAGTAAGTGATTGAACTCGTCTTTCGATACTTGGATATATTCGTACATTAAGTCCATTAAAAGATGATGATATTCGAAAATTTAGGTGCTTTAACTTTGATATTAATGCAGTTTGAAATGTTCTTAAGGGGGGAGGCTTTAAAATAATTTTATTATTGTATGAGTGATATATGAGTTTTATCCAAGCTTTTAGATATTGTTTATTATAAAAAAGGGGAAAAATTTGATGAAAAAATCGATTTATTTTGCATTTTTATTGTTTTTGTGAATGAAAATTTGGATAGATAAATGAAAGTAAGTAGATAAAATATTGTTATATATTTTTGAAGAGGAGTATTTTGTTGTGAAAAAAGAGAAGGTAATATTTTACAGAGGTATCGATATGTCTGATGTGGGTAGTGATGGTGAACGTATTCCATTACGAAGCTTACGATGGGGACGAATGTCGAAGTTATGTTTCGATAAGCGTAAATTAAGTATAACCGGTATGGATGGCGTATGTGTCTCACTTTATGCACAATCGGAGCAAAAAGCGCGATATTTATTGGAATTTTGTCGAGCATTACATCAAGCAATTATTGCCATCAATAATCATTATTTTTTGAATCCATACGCTTATGGTGAGTTCTTTTAGCCGTTTTGTTTTCAAATTTTATCAGTCGCTCTTTTTTCTATCATTTTTCTTTTTCCGCTCACCGGAAAATCACGAAATTTTATTGGATATTGGTTTGGAAAAAAAAATAAATTTTTTTTTTCAGATAATGCATCAACAAGCACCAGAGGTGATATATTATTCAATAGATTTTAGTGTGAACGGATAATGAGGATGAAATGGGGACCGAATCAAACTCAGTCTCGATAGGGCGGTAGTTATAGTTGGATTGAAGCATTCGTCCAACCAGGGTCATTATGGTTATGAGTTAGGTCTAACCTCCTGGTTACCATTGGGGCTAAGTTTAATCTTAATTTATTAAGTCACCGCCAGGATTATATAAGGAGGCAGCAGTGAAACAGAAATGGTGAGCATACAAGAGAGAATAGGTAAACAGTGAAATATACACGAATTTGCTTTTTATTAACAAGTTGCTTATGAATATGATAGTATATGAATTCAGTGAGCGAGGTAACATCGTCATTCTCGTGTGGTGATGAGCGCAGTGTAGATGGACCATTATGCTCAAGGCGGTCATTGGTTTCGCATACATCTAGCAATAGCACTTCAGGGGTTGTTTCCGACAAACCAAGTAGTGAACCTGATAAAGGTAAGTCAAGTTATATTGCATCGATTAGATTGTAATATTGAAACCCCTCCAACAGTAGTTGTTAGTGATTCGGGCTTAATAGTTTAATTTGGAGCTATGGTATATAGTTTTATATGTTTTATAAATGTGTAAATAATTATGCGGATCCCGTTATATGGGCGATTATTTACTTTCGTATGAAAGGTTTCATTTCAAATAATATGCAAAGAATTTCTAGTTGATTTGATTCTCATAGATAAGCGTGATATTGAAAGATATCGCTTGCAAGGTTGATTCGTTGTTTTCATTGTCGAATTTTTCGTCTGCGCTCCCTTTTTATGGCTTTTTAGTTAGCAGTTATCGTTGTTACTCTCTCTTTCATTAAGAACCTACCTTATAAGTTATTGCACAATAGGTTGATGCGAATTTTCGAAAAGAATGCAATCTCAGCAGTAGTCGGTGTGGATTATAGCCTTCACTGCTATGTCGACTGCCGACTTCCAGTTCTAAGCTATTAGCTATTACGTTTATTAGCTATTACAAAATAAAGCAATGATTTTTCGTAATCGCACTTCTTGTAAAGTGTGGGGTATTCCACTCACTCCCTCTCCCGCTGTCCTCCTTCTGTCTTCACATTTATCAGCAGTCAAGCAGATACACGTTACGAGGTGAGATGTTTCCAGAAGGAGAGTGCTCTGGTGTATCGCGTGTGGCATCGGAATGTTCGTATGAAGGTTCGATGCGAGTGAACTCGCTTAGTGACGTGGTCACCGAACCGGAAAGAAGTTCTTTGGAACAACGTGCTAGTACCGATCGATCTACCGAAATCGGAACCAAATCTCAACGGCCACAGTCTGCATCTACAGCGTCCTCTGCACAACATACATCAGTGTGAGTTATTTTATGCACTCAGAGCAAAGTTTAATTAGAATTTGGTTATTTTGAAAAATGTAATATCAACTGATTAAGATAAAGTCATCGTGTTATTTGACCTTTGCCCTATTCTCAGCTCTCGGTCACATACGTACTTAACAATAGTCAACAATCACATCCGTATCACTCAGGTTATCTTGTCTGTTAGTAATTTGATGCATCGAAAAATAGTTGAAAATTGAAAGAGCGTAATTTTAGGCGAAGTGTTGAATCGTCACAAAATATTGTGTCGATGAAAGAGAGCGAGGGTTATTCTTTACCAACAACAACGCTATCTAATCCCGATAAAACCGATATGTCGAGCGGATCTTGTTCTTGTGTAAATATTTCATTATGCTTCTTATATTATTATTTATAATTTCTTATCTTCCCGATCTCTTTCATCTGTTCACTTTTATATCCATCTAGAAAGCTCTACTTTTCACATTTAAACTATAAAATTCGTTAGCTGATCAGGGCGATATTACAGGAGTATGTAATAAATCGCAGCCTGTACAGTCTCTCCTTTTTGTTTGGAATGTATGTCCATCTTGAAAGGCATTTGATGCATCCTGGGGAGGAAATAAAAGGTATACCAGTCGATGTGGGAGGCAGCGAAGATGTGTTTTTCTGAAAGATTTCACTATCAGTATTTTCGTTTCTCACTTTCTTTATTAAAAGGCTATCTGAGCCATTTATTTCTTTAATTACTTTGGAGGATTGAGTCTTCAAGAGTACATTTTTTGATATTGTCTTGTTGGACAAAACTCATAATTATAGTTGGAGAACTGTTTGTATGAATTCGGTCTCTTTGCATTTACTTCATTTTTCTCTTATGTTGGTGGTGAGATTGTTTTGTTGTTGGCTTTATTATCATTCTCCGAAAGTAGGATTATAGGTCTGTTATCCGATCGCCTCAGGCACAAAGATATTTGAAGAGAAGCGGCCGTCCGTGCAATCCGACTCGAGTTCTCCGCCTGCATTGCCGCATTCTTTGCCACCACAGCTCATTCCATCATCGTCTACATTGCATTATAGTCCATTGGTGAGTGATATTGCTTTCATTTTATCCATTCTTGGGCAGTTTTCTCACCTGGGCGAAAACGTAAACGAAATGATATGAAGTCCTAAAATGCAAACGATCTCTCAACTGTGTCGGCTGTTTACTATAAAGGCAAGAGCTGCGAATACAGCTGAAGAAATTGACTCTCCACTTTTCAATTTTCGTTTTTTTTTGATGACGGGTTTGTTCATCATGAAAGATAAAGGAAGGAATATGTTATCGAAATCTAAATTTGAAGAAAAAGTAAAGCATACGAGCTGGAATAAAATCAGCGAAATTTTAGGTGTAACGAATTGTTTAGAGATGTTTTCAGCTGACACTAGGCTTCTTATAATGAATTTAAGTCAACAAAAATGGTCGATACATGAAATTAAGATATAGCAGTCTTAAGCGCCTTTACTGTGTTTCCTTCGGAGGGAAATGCTTTGCGCTAGAACAAGTTTATTTATTTGTTTCACAGTTATATTTTAATGTTTATTCACTTTCTCCTCTTATGATTCACTTATTTAATTAAGTGGAATTGTTGATATTTCTGTGGTATTTGATCTATTCCTAGCCCACTGAGAATTTGGTGAGCAGTTTTTTTCGCGCTGTTTCGGTCACTGTGAAGGTAATCATTCCTCTTTGGTCAGGGTAACAGTAATGTTTGATTTTGCTAAACAGTTACCAGTATTAGTTGAATTATTTATTAATTTTTATCGCTAAAGGATTTTTTTTTAATTGTTTTATATTTCGAGCATTTCGAACATAATATGAAGTACAGCAACTTGGAGTTTTGCGAAATTTGGAACGTTGAATTCCATACTATAGATTGGTCAGGTTAGATATTACCTACCATTATCACGAATGTTTCGTTCAGATTAATTGCGAGCTGATTTATTTATTGTAGAGAATGCGAGATGTTGAAGCGGATGATGGCGCTTCGGCAGCCAATACCGCCACTTCACAAATGATCACCTCATCACATCCAGCGGCATTATCCGGTAACGTTGAGATACGACAACCACCACTTTATAATGAGGCAGTTTCACTATCACAACGAACATTTCTGGATGAGTATGCACCGATACATAGGCCAAAAGTGAATCCACATACGAAACCAAGGTGGACGACCGTCACGGGCACCGGAATCACATATTTAGATGATTATGGTCGAACAACATATGCAGGGGATGTATCATTATCGCATTGTGGATTGCGATGCTCTGTGCCGCAAGCTAGATCTGAGCCTAAACTCGATCAGCAGGTCAGCATTTATGCTATTTATAGCCACTATCATCTTTTTTTGATAATAGTAATAATGATGAAGCCCGAGAGATGAAAGAGGAGTTATGTCGTGGCAAGATATAACAGCAAAATATTCTTGAAGTGTCTTTACTATAGCGTCGAATCAGAGTTCATATTATTCTTGCATCCATTCAGTTTCACTGTATGCTCCCTATGGTGGGACGGCTAATTGAGAAAGCCGAATATCATTAGATCGTTACTGTTTGATGGATTTGAGTGCATATATTCAATGAATCATCGCAGCATATTTATATTTAGTAGTAAGCGAAACAATATTTTAATCATCTTCAGTTAAAATATTATAGTTATTAGTGATTATTTAGCTTGACAGCATAAGCATTTTTAAAAGCGTTATATTTTTGTAGGGCCTAAAACGTGATCATGATAGAGTTTGATTGACCAAAACGAAGGTATTTTTCAAAGCAGTGAAATTATCGTGTTTTTATTTTAGTCCGCTATTTGATGTGAAACCTCTATTATTCCAACATACAGATATCTTCTCATTATGCTATAGTTTGTGATTGAGTAGACCTAAAAAGGTAATTACGCATCTTCAAAGGTATAGGTAAATAATAATGAAGCATCGATTTAAGGTATGGTCAAGGCCAGTATCGCCGTTGACTTCGGTGTCGCCACCAAATGTGCAGCCAATAATAGTGGCCTCAACACGGCCGACCCCGTCCAATACGCCTCCGTTCATGGGATGCGCCCAGTCGGCGGGTATTTTTCAAAAACAATCGCGATCGGGCTTGCGATCAGCACAGCCACACAATGCACGTGGCATAAACCGAGTACAAAGTATGCCTGCGCATAACCCGCATCATTTCATGCAAAATGTATGTACAGTTGGTCTTGATTTTTCAGCTGAAATGCTTTGATATAATGAGGTGAAAAAGGAACTTTGGGTGGGACCTACTTTTGTGTCTAGATTCTCTCCGTTCCTTATAGATAGGCACCAAATCTTAAACACTGGGAACTTAAGTTTGATTGGCTAGTCGTCGTACTGAAATTGTCTGACGTCTCGATAATATCGCCTGAAGTTATGTTTTGTTGAGGTAATTTTAACGAGATTACTTTCATTGAAGCGTTGTTTGGTTAGCTGTACTCTTTTTTAGTTGAACTTGTATAGTTCCCCATATTTTTTTATTTAATTTCGTTATTGGTGTGAGTCGTTTGCTCTACTTCGTTTTAATTACCGAAACATTTACTGAGAATAAATGTGTGTTTATATCGGTTCAGTTTCCTTTTCTTAGAAGAAGTTGTTAGATGACGTTCTCTTGCTGTGGAGTAGATTTATCGTTGTCCCGCGTACGAATAGATGGATCGGGAAATATTTCACTGCCGTCGTCCCGATGAGGATGCTGGGCAGTTGCTGAGGTTTTTAAATATTTGCGAAATGTTTATTCGATGGAATTTGTTGAGTAGAAGTTTTTAGGCGAAGTTCTTTTCGTATTTTTCTTAGTTGGTTTTTTGTTGTTGTTTTTTTTTTCTTGTCAGTTAAGAAACGATTTCAATTAAAGAGCGGTGATTCTGGTGTTTCCTCTTCGGCTGTTTTACATCATGCACATTCGTTAGCCGCACGACCAGCTAATGTAGAAACGAAACAACCGCCACCCTATGAGCATGCTGTTCTACAGGTGAGTTCCCATTTATTTTTCTTATCTTTTTTTTTCGAAATGAAGGTTGAAGTTGAGGGATTTGTATTTATGCGAATTGTTCATGAAATCATTTTTGTTGATGTAGAGTTTGGAAGAGAAATTTATGGTATTTTTCCGCGCATAACTTCTAAGGGATCTAGCGATCATCTGTTTCTATATTTTCCTAACTCCTTTATCCCACAAAATATATTGGAAACGTCATAAATAATTTAGTTTATGGTTTTGTGGAAGTTGTCGTAAGGTTACCACCATAGTTTGATTGATGAGGACCATTTTTAGGCTCGAGCCCAATGTGTACATCGAGGTGCGATGAAAAGCACACTGGGAGCAACGGTCGTTGACCGTGAAATGCTTCACGAACGACATTCCTATACAACCAACAGCGATGATAATATGTTGTTGAAGTCACGAATCGGACAATTTCCAATGATGCGTGCACTATGGCAAGAACAACAACAAGGTATTACCTCAGGAGTTGCAGTATCATCTCCGGTCACAAATTCCTCACGTTCGAGTGGTTTGGATCGATTAAGTGCTGGTGTGGATCCATGTTCATCGTTGTCATCAGTGTGTGCGTCTTCGTTAAATGCGGATTTTTTGGATTCATTGTTAGCACCACATCTGAGGAGGCCATCGTCATGTGAAGATCTCTCATCACCGCTTATGTTAACACCGCCCCATTCGGCTCCGGTGCATCCGACGATGGTTTCTGGTGGTATGCAACCATCAATACATGACTATAGATATATGCCATCAACTTATATACGGACACCGCCTCCACCACCTCCCGTTTATCGTGGCGAATATTATTTCGATCATTCACAATTGTACAGGCATTATGCTCCAATGCAAGCGGCATCCATCGCTCCTAACAGGTATGTTGTGTTATTCCTGCAAGTAAAGTATTATTGTAAGGAGGACCGTCATTTTGCTATGTCATTTTCATATGTTCCGTGTTAATTTCGAAGAAAGTCCTCAAAGAAACGACGCAGAACTGAAACGTCAGGTTGAATTTCATCATAACTTAACAGTGGTTGTTCATTGTATGAGCTCATTCAGCGAAAATGAATAATCTCGTGACTGCAGTTGCATATCTGATTTTGATAGGTGAATGTTGTGATCGATGCGTCATGTGCGAAAGGTGACTTGAGGTTGATACTAAGTTAACTATTCATGACTTAAACGTTCGTTTTTTAAAGTTTAATTGTCATTCCATGGAAATATTCTGAAATGGATTGGTGAAAGGAACTAACCCTCAAGTCATTTCCTTTTGGGTTTTAATCGGGTGGTGGTATATGGAGAAATTGAAATTGGTAATTTGCAGACCACGCAGAGGGGTCCATGAGATGATTTCGGCGAAAACAGATTCTACGATAGCTGCCCCAGTAATAACAGTTTATGAGGAACGTTTATTACAGTGAAGCTAAATGGCAATGAATGCATCTGTTTCCCAACTACGGTGCTTATGATGTTATTTTTAGTCATTTCTATCTTTCAGCTATATTTCTTCGATGCTCTAAAATCCAATTCTTATTGGAAAGATTTACAAGAAGCATGCAAGGGGATCGTGAAGAAATCAGAGTTACTGCTTAGTTGCATAAATGATATCCTTTTAAAGAATCCTACATAGAGAATTGCAACTGAGGTTTTCGTCCATTTTTATGGAACCATTCGAGGGATTTAATGAAAGTTGCTACCAATCTTCATTTGGATTTCGAATATACGTTTATTTTTTTTTTCTTCACTTAGTGAGTATTTGCGGATATGGTTTTTCGCTACTAAGCAGTATCGCAAAGAAGACTTATTTGAAAATTGGAGAGTACGAAAGGAATAAATAGAGACCGTGAATATAAACATGCAGAATTATATGTATTGCATAGCTGAATATATCGAAACTTCAGATGCGTTCGTTCCAGCAGTTTTTAACTCCCACCTCTTTTCATTTGTGATTGATTATTTCTTAATATTCCAGTATTTCATTTCCTTAGACTAGAAGATCTTCATTCTTGAATGCTATATTTAAAAAAAAAAGATCTCACTTAATAGAAAATATGCTGTACATTATTTTCTTATCTAGTGGAACCATTTCAAAGTTTTTCTAATAATATATGGCTATTGGTTTATTTTTCAGTTGGACTCCATCACAATCGGTATTGGACTTACCCCCACCGCCGCCATATCCACCACCACGTACTTCGCCTTCACCTCGGGAAGCGCCTATGGTTATGTGATCATCAATTCGTTATTTTTATCACGTAATTTTTTTTCGCGAAATGAATTTACCAAACAATTTCTTGGGTTCGACTTGTGTTGGCATTCTATGAAGCATCAATTTTTCGAGTAATTAGAGAGGAAGCAAGAATGGTTTTCTTTTTTTCTTCGTTGGGGAAGATACATGTGTGTATGCACTTGAAGGCAGCAATCTTTGAAAGTTTCATTCAGCAGTAAAATGGAAAATCGGCATTTATTAATATTTGTAGTGGCTCATTTCGCGTTTTCTGTATTTAGTTTGTTTGAATTTTCGTTCTCCTTAAAATTTGATATTTTTCGCTCGCTATAAACGGATGCAATTCACTTGTATTATTCTAGTTCATCAATGATTACCTCTTATCATTTTTTTTTTTTCATTTCATATTGAATATTTCTCTTTCAATATGGTGCAACTTTTGATGAATACTTATTTATTTTACTTTTAATTTAATTTAATTTTTTTTTCTTTTTTTGCAAATATTGTCGAAATTATTCGTTTATTTAATTCACTCTATGTGATATTTAAAGCATCGTTTCTAAATTTTGAAATTCTGCATTAATGTTTCGTTTTTATGAGATTTTATGATCTTTTTAAGGCGTGATTTTTCCATAGATATTTCTATAATCATAAAACGAATTAGGAAATTATTCGCCTTATTTAACCGATTTTCTTTAGTCTTTTGCGATAAATTCGATGAAAAATAGGGATTTCATGAAATTGAGAAATTTTACGGGGATTTTGTAAAGTGGAAGAATTTCGACGAGGTAGGTGAGAAGAGAGGACGAAAGACATACCATAAAAAGTCCGTCAAGCTTTCATAGAAAAGAAAAAACTGCATAAGAATTTGTACTATTGAAGTTTTTCAACCGATATTTATTTATCTGAATCGTTTCTTTTCATCGATTATCTACAAAATTCAATTGTATACGCATCTTATTTTATAGTTTTATTCTCTGTGCATACAGTTGGTCGTTGATGTTTATTGTTTCGATTTGTTTATGCTTGCCATTGAATCTACGATATAACGTCGTCAGTTATATTCTTTTACTGCTCATCTTTTGCACGTTTTCTCTTGATACAAATGCGATGTTGACATCGGAGTTTCTTGATGCCTCACCTGGACTAGTAATAAAGGTTTTGGTGGAAAGGTAATGGATGGGAGGGGAGGGGAAGATGGGGTTCAGGGTCGAGAGGACAAGAAATCGTATATGCACGTTTTGTGATGAAGACAGTGAAAGTTTAATTTTTACCTTACTTTCTACCTGGATGTTATTGTCAGTAATGCATGAAAAATACTAGAGAAGGGAGTTGAGGAAATTTGAAGGATTACTTGACCTACTCTGATCATTAGTCGCCACATCTCATGAAGGTAGCTGACCGATTACGTGATTGGTAAAAATTTGACCCTCAGGATTGTGTGCCTAGACTATCGCTCTTTTATTTATTTATTTTTCTACTTCCACTGTTATCATATTGCTCACTTTTGAACGAACGATAAAAATTTATTATGTGGATAAATGTTCTACACGTGATTGATACAGTTTGCTCAGTAGTTCAGGTATGGATCTTCTTCCAGTTTTAATGGCAATTATTTCCCTTAGGTACAATGAAGGAGGGTACCTTGAATTAGGTTAGCGCCACAGCCTCGATGAAGAAATCCCGATATTCTTTTTGAAGAATATTATCTCTCTTAATTGAATGATGCTAGTGGAATTCGACGGATTTCTTTACTGCTTTGAACATGGGAGACGGTCGAGTAATTGAGTTTAGAAATGAATTTTTAAATGCACTTTTTCAATTCCATCAGATTACAATTGGTAATTATTTGTTCGTCCATTGTAACGTACAAATTTGTTTTTTTCTGTAATAGTAGTTCGGGATTAATGAGCGCATAGTGGAGGGCAAATTTAGGCCTACTTGAGTGTTTCAACTTTCATCATGACAGAAACATTATGTTTCCGTTCCTTATAGTCATGCTGGAATTTTCCTGAAAAACTGACCGAATTCTTAGAAGTACTGAGGAAAAAATATTGACTGCACTGCAAACATAAACGGAACCTGTCAAGCCTTTCACGAACATCCAGGCGTCTTAGGCGAATTATTCAGCACCATATGGTGTCTTTGAAACCTATAAGACATGGAACGGTTGTGGCTGCTTAATTGTGTCTTTCAGATTTCTTAGTAAAAAATTTGTAAAGTTCGCGTGGGATTCCTCCCACTTTGCGAATAATTTTCGAAAGTTCTGAGTTTCATAATGCTCAAATCGTTGCACCACCAATTATTCCGTAACTTGTTTGCATGTCATCATATTTGATCATAATAAATTCGGAGTAACTTTCTTATGCCGGGAAGAGAAATTACATTACGATATTTTTCATCCATAAAGGTTTTCAAGGACATTCATGAACACTTCTAAGGATTCTCTGTAAGAAGTCATTACTAATTAATAATCAATAATCGTCATTGCCATGAATTCATTATCGAGGAAGTCGTCATGTTCATGGCAATTTAAGATATCCCGGCAACTCGATAAGAACATCTTTCACCTCTCAACTTCGTACTAACTCTTCGAAATCTTTAAAGTTATCGTTACTTTTGAGGGAATAGCTATGATTTTCTTTGGAACTCCACGGATGTCCGCTCTGAAATCCAACTCTGTGCCATCAGAATTATCGCCAATTTGAACGAATTCATTCCAACAATCTGAAGATTCTTATCGTAGTTAAAGTATTGTGCCCTCTCTTTATCTGTATAGCATCGATCGATAAGGTTTTTGTAACGATCATATAAAGTTATGCTTTTTTTCCTACCCCGATATTCTATGATGTGTATATTCCTTCGATTCCTTAAATTTCTATGATTGTTTGCTTCCAATATGCGATTTCATGCTCGTATGCACATGTTGAACACATATCTATTTCCTTTCCGCCTTATAAATTCTCGTATGATCATAGAAATTCCTTATTTCAGGCCGTTTCCATTAGCTAAAACACTGAAATACGTATATTTTCCTTACAAGGTTTTTTTGAAATTGTCGGCTACGATAAAAGAAGGTCTCGAAAAATCCTCTCTATTCACTATGAGAATATTTTGATCCGATATCGAGCTGGGGCTTTAAGGATTGTGCGCAAAATTAATTTTGTTTTTGAATTATCACAAATATTTTCTTTTACAACACATGAGGCATGCCCCTTTCCTCTCCATTGGAAAAAAGTCAAATATATTTTATAATAAAGAGTGTATTTACAAGTATAATAACTGTTAAAGATTGCAGAGATTTTATGTATATTAGTGAAAATGGTTATAGTTAAATTTCATAAAAAGATTTATGTTAAAGATCAGATTTATGTATAATCAAAAGAATTCCGGAAAAAGTGAATTCCCTTATTCCGAATCAACTTTCCTCTTTGGTTAAATTTCTCTCTCAACGTATAGAAAACGTAAATCCCCGAGTGGATTTTGATTCGTCATAATACGGTATGCGCATTTCGGCGATTCGTACGGACGACCGTTATAGATTGACCGCCTTTATCAAACAGGTTACGTTGACATCTGAGCAGACAATATAACGTCTACAAGAGTTGACGTGTCGCCATCACGTTCGATCAACAACAATTGCATTCGTTGTCTTATTAGTGCATCTCTTGTTGCAAAATTTTTTCTGCACTAATTATGAATTTCTTTTATATTTTCTATTTCCACTGTTTTATATATATATATATATATATATATATATATATATATATATATGCATTATTATATTTATTGTCATAAATTTTTATTCTACTTGATAGTAGCTTAGGATTTTTGAATTATTATCTCAATTCGTCAAAGTTTATTCGATTGCTATTTCGGTCGACTATGAATGGATTTTTCATGAAGAAACTTATAAAATATAAATATTTATTCTCTTAAACCGCACTAATGAAAAGAAAACACGAGTAAAAATGCTATAAAAAAGCATTTAAAGATCTCAAAATGAGCAATAATGCACTTAATAACCTTTAAATTCATGACCTCTTATGTTGGATCACATGAAATGATGCACGTGCTAATTTGGTTGGGTCGATAAGCGATCATTATCGCTTATATCTGAGTGAATCAAAAGAAAGTAAGACGGATGTCTCACGTTTTTTTTTTGTGGTAATTTTCATATTTGCACTGTTCGGTGATCGAAATCAAATTGTAAAATATTCGTCATTGAATGCTCATATCATATTTGCATCCCTTTTCTGATGCTTTCTTATTGCAAATCTATGCAATTTTACATTGCAATAGTGATCCATATAAATATGCTTAATAATTTCAGTTCATCACTTGAAAGAATTTAAAAGATTGCCAAAGTGAAGTTATCTTTATTTGAAGTTCTCCTGAAAGATGCTGCTAATGATTGAGTTTAACCGTTGATGAGATAGAATCTATGCAATTGCAAATTTTGCAATATTTTTGCAATGCCAATATCGATGCATATTTATGCAATTTTCTTCGGAAATAATCATTATTGCAATATTAACCAATGAATATTTTGCATATAAGCTTACAAATCAAGTAGTCATCGCTATTCATATTTTGCGCAATAATTTTTCACTGTGAACTAATAATTATGAGTAAAATTTCATGGAATTATTTTATTTCCGACTCTTTTTTTTGATGAAAAATTCAATCATTTAAGTTTGCAACGATCTTCCAATTAAGCTTGTAATATTCCTTGTACATGTAAGACAATTAATTCTATAAATTCGAGAAAATTAGCACTCAGAATCAAAAAACAAAGAAGAACTCGCATTATATGTTTAAGCGCGTTAATTCTATTGGATCGATGTTTTATTGAAATATTTCGAATAAAGAAAAGAATTATGATTAAAGATTTCTAGTTAAATGGGGCAAAAATGAAGTAAGATAAAGTGAGCGCTCATAAAAATATATAGAAAAAATAGAAAAATATAAATGGTATGGTTTAGTTAATCAAATCAATTATCGAATTTCGAAAACAATTTAAGTCGAGTGCTAATTTATTCGTTCATCTTTAATTCTTTAAAGAAAAAAACGTGGCCTATTAGAGTGCTCATTGGAGCACCTCAAAGTAAAGCACCGCAGATAACTTCGTATGAGATCTATCGTTTAAAAAGGATAAAAGAACGGAATTATTTTATTAAGTTTTCCTTTTTTAAGATTGAATTTGAAGAGAAAAATTAACATTTTCAGCAAAAAAAAGAGAATTTTAGAAACATGAATATTTTATAATGAAATTATTGAAACAAAATCTTTAATTAGTTGATTTTTTTTTTCTTTAAGTGTGATTATTTCACTTATTCTCATATTTGCTAGTTCATTAATTAGTATGAAAAAAATTTATAAATAGTAGTGAAATGAATTCGCCAGCAGTAATTACTGCTATATAGTTTTTGATATTTATTGATTGATCAGAAATCATCGGATATTGTTTGCTCTTTGATCAATCAATGCAGATAAAAGTGCATTGAAGTTCAGCACACACACAAAAACAGATCGAATAAACTGTAAAACACGCCTCATATTGCAGCATATCCATCCATTCGGACGAATATAGTGGTGAATGCGATTGCACCACGGTCGAGGCCATTATGTTTACACTACGTGTTGTACTCGTTATCTTCTTCAGCTGTACAATCTCAATTGTTGCCATCTACACTATCCCTCAACAAAGATCTTATAGTCAGGTGAGAAATATTGAGAAATGTGATTATTTCATTTATTCTCATATTTAATAATTCATTATTAGTATGAAAAAAGTTTATAAATAGTAGTGAAATGAATTCGCCAGCAATAATTAGAATAAGTGGAATAATTATTGAAATTGATAAATCAAACTTAACTTTTAATAAATAACTTTTTTTTAAATAAATAAATTTATCAAACTTTTCGTAATTATTGAAGCGATCTTTTCTACAAATTTTTTTTCCTTATTTCGTCTATGTGAATGCTATTTATTGTTTAAAATATTATTTAAAATTTTTTTATTTTGTCCTATTTAATAAAGAGATCTAATAAAAATTAGATGAGAGATAAAATAAAGACTTATCAAATTTAATTGTTGTATTACTATCTCAAATTTACTAAGTTTAGAAATTTCTTTAATGTTACTATCAATCGTTATTTGTATATAATAATGCATTTGTGTTAATAATATTGATAATATTAGTTGAAATTCAGTAATAATTTTTTTATCTATGTGATATAGGTGATTATTGAGGAGTCGCTCTTATGACGATATCTTTTTTCTCAGAAAGCAAATTAATCGCTTCATCTTAATGCCTTGAAAATTTATGCTTCCTGAGACCAACAGAAAAATAAAACGCTTCCAACGTTGGTTTTGAATATATTCTTTGGTTTTATTAAAAGTTGTGGAGGTGCTGCAGTTCAGCTTGCTATATTTCATCAGCGAATCGCTGACTGAGCTTTGTCGGTAATTAGAGCATCTCTAGTTAATACTGGAGGAGGATTGATAGGGGGAGAGGATGAGGGGCAGGTTGAGGCTGGAGATCGGAGAGGGGATTAGAGGTGAATGGGTTGCGACGGGGATCGTTGACATTTAGGTGCATTTTTGCCTTATTGTTTCATGTAAGAAGCCAAGATAAGACTTATTCCTCCTCTTATTCTCACACCACATTAAGGTACGAAAAGAAACAAAAATAGAAAATTTAAAAACGAATTCTTTTATGCATTTCATCGCCTAACTATTGAAAATATGCCTCCAAAAATAGTTTTTCCCTAAGACGGCAAAAATACTGTAGAACTATAACTATCACTATAGTGTTTTTTTGCTAATGCATTAATGTGTATTCATTAAGAGATGTACTAAAATTAAAACATTTTCCACTACGTTCTTATAGATGCCATCTGTTAGTAAATTTACGAACGCAAACATATTTAGGTGAGATTTGCTTTTTTTTTTCTCTCTCCACATTACACAAACGGCAATTTTTCGTTGAGTTCTTCATTGGTTTTTCTTTTCGTTGAAATTAATGAAGATAAAGCACATCTGTGGAAAATTAATGAAATATTCTTTCTTTTTCGACTTCTTAATGATTGTTTTATTCGAGAAATTCCACCAATAAAGAATAAAATTCTTTGTATTTATTGAGATTTTTTCCGAAATTTAACACCACATCAATAATATTATAACACTTCGATACCCGCAACTAGTTACATGTATATGCGATGTGGTATTCAATTATTATTATTGTTATTATTATTATTTTTTGTAGACTTAGTATAAGAGCGGTCAAAATTTAGGACATTGATCATCCGGGAGAGTTGTCAATATCTTTCACAAATAGATGAAGCATTTTTACGAACTAAATATAGGGACGTACTTATTCATTTAAACATTTGTTGCAAAATTTCAACGTCAAACCTAGTTGAATGCAATTCGTCTAGCAGAGAAAAGTGAGATGTTAGAAGATGAGGAGGAGGAAGGAAACAATTTCAACACTCGTCTCCAAGCGGAAAGAATTGAAGTCAGGAATAACAATCATCGAAATGGTGCAAATTTCACAGCTATACATTCTCAATATTCTCTATTCGCTTAATGAAGAGAATTTTTTTGCGTATATTTTACCAAAAAAGGCGAAAATTTATTTCATAGATGGAGAATTTCTTGCAAATAATACTTTATAGGTGGGAAATTTTAGCCTTGTAAAATTCCACTTAATTTTGTGCTGAACTGATGGAGTGAATTCAACGCGTCTATGAAATGGAACGTTTCATTTTGCAATGAAATATGCAAAAAACGAAGGAACTTCACTTCTCCAAACAATGAGTGACCCTTTTCTGAAATGTTTCACATTTCCTCACATTACTCTTGCGAAGAGAAGAAAAAAAGAATTAACCAGCCTAAATTATCCGCTTCACTTGTTTCCTCCTTTCTTTTGCTTTGCCTATTTCTATAATATTAATAATTTATGCCAACTGGGAGAACTTTTTCTTTTCTTTTGGTGAAAATGTTATAATTTATATTCTCATTTTAAAACTTCATTTAAAATATTTTAAGCAATAAAATTTCAGAGATGAAAAAATGAAAAACATAACAAAGAAAAGGAATTGTTGAAAGTAAATTCGCTTTTTTTTGAGAAAACGGAGGGGAAAATTCATTGCTTATCCTTTGTATTTCTTCAATGCTTTAAAAGCCTTTAAAAGATGGCAATTTTCAGAGGACGAAAACATGAGTATCGTTTTCTTTCGAAATTTCTCATCTCCACTTCAAATATTATTGCAAATTTTAGCAATAACTACTGTGTTTCAATAAATGATACTGTTTAAATATCAGTAATAATTGTCTCTCTTTGTTGTTCAATTATTTTCATAAACATATTTGCAGTTGGATAATATGATTAGTAGATGTTTTCGGACAATTTGCAAGGATTGGATGCATGAATGCCACTGGTTTTGCGACTCAACGAGAACCAAAGTAATATTTGAAAAATTTCATCATTATTTATTTGTTTATTTGTTTATTTATTTATTTATCTGTCTATTTATTTATTTATTTATTTATTTATTTTGAAGCCTCAAAATGGGAAAATAGAAAAAGTATGTAAATATGAACAGCAAAAGAGCATCGTTCAGAAAAGTACATCACACATTACTGTTACATTGTAAAGGATCTTTCTTCATAGAAGAGCAAGGAAGTGCATACCACGAAAAAGGGCAATATAAATGCGTGGGACTGGGATAATAAGAAGTAAATTCCCGCTGTATAGATTCGCTATAGTTAATGAGGTAACATGCTCGATTATTTGCACTAAAAACTTCAAAAGAAAAAGTGACGTCGTGATAGTCGATTTGCAGAAATGAATATTGTCCAAAATTTCGGCGCTGAAATTTACATATGCTTCAGATAATGGTTGGATTTATTGCTAGGATTTATGGTATGTTGAAATTAAATTAAATTAATGAATAGTTCCATTAGATGAGTGCCACATTTTCCTCTATTTGTTGAAGATTTTTTCAGAGTCTCTATGAAAGATGTTTCGAATGTCTTAGTTGGCGAGGACGACATTGTTTCGAGTGTTTCGATATGTGAAAGTATATCTCACTTGTATAATATATCGTTTGTATAATACTGTTAAGGAATTATTTATCCACTGAGAATAAAAACACCTCAATTATTCGTTGTCTTTCAGCATAATGTGATGGAAAGAGAATTTCCTTCAAATATACAAAAAAAATTTTTTGTTTATGAATAAATTAAGTTTCGTAACGTTTCATTTCCATGTCTACAATATATCATACATCAATCGAACTTACTGAAATGGTAGAAGTAAAAATTATCTATTGATTTCTGAGGTTCAATAAAAAAAGAAGGAGAACAAAGGCGAGAAAAATAAATTTGCGAATCGATTTTTATAAAGTGCCTAAAAGTTTTCGAGGATAAAGCAAACGTATAGCTAGGCGCTATTAAATATTACTCTCTCATAAAACAAAACAGATGGATATGGAGGCTTTATCTTATATGCAAATGTTTCTTGAATATCGGAAAAATTCAGATCTTAGAAAAATTCAACACATTTATATGTATTTTTTATCCTATTTAGACGAATAGCAATTTCAAATGAGCAAAAAATCGTTGAAAAGTTGGAATAGCATACCCTTCTTAATAAGACTTGTGCGATGTAATGTCTGAAAAAGGTGAATCATACAACTGAGGAGAAATTCCTCGCCTCTTTGAAAAATAACTCCAGCTTCCTCATCCTATCCCGCCTCCCCCTCCCATCACAATAAGCTAATCGTTGAACCGAAAGGACCGGCCAACTAAATAAAAGGAGAAAGGCAGAAATATGCGACGTATTTTTTGGTTCATTCGATCATCTCATTGGAAACCATACTCTCTTGGAATGTACTGATTTTGCGCTTGCAAGATTCTTCTAAGTTCATCTACAGATTGTTAAAGTCCGCCCAACAATTTTATCGTTCAATATTATCGCTATTATTTAATATGCAGTATAGCATAACAAAATGCTATTTAAATTATTGTTATGTTTGTATGAACAACAATGAATTTAGAGGGCAACAAACCCTCTCAGGTTGCTTCAGGGCTCGCTCGTTTGAGACAGAAACTTTAAAGATACTTCAGACGTGTGCTTCATCGATATTTTCACCAGAATACTAACCACCTCTCTTCAGCTGCTAAATAATTAGTGACCTGAGAAGTCATTGGTTTAAATATATGTATGTAGATTCATTTACACAGTTAGGCGAACAAGGAGATGTTTTAGACGATTTGCAGCAGTTACAAACCGCATAGTGGCGATTTTGAAATGTATGGAGTCTTTCTAAGCACTCAATCATCTCAACATGATCAGAACCCAGTGATCTTGAATAGCTTTGGACAGATAAACTGGAATACTCATAAATTATCATCGAGAGGAATTCTCAAGTATCATTCAAAACTGGAGCAAGAGATGTAATCAATCATTCCTTTGTATGACTTTCATAACATCAGTGATATTTCAGTCGCATATAACGCTTATGCATATTATATACGAACAAACATAATCCTTCATATACATATATGTATATATATATATAAGAAAGATTATTCCAGGAGAAATTGCTCGATTGTATAAAATGCGTTTGCTTAGTTGGTGACATACGTTCACAGCACTGTGGGCCCTCTTCTTTAAATATTCGCTTATGTATAAGTAAAAAACGTGAGAAATTTTTTCTAGCGTTCTTAGTTAGGAACTGAGACATGAATAACAACTTGAGCAATAATTAAGAAATTATAAATACTTGAAGAGTAAGGCTTTTGCATATATTGTTCAATATTTTGGTGCAACTTTCATCGATGTGGCTGATATAGTGCCATGCAAATATAATGTAAAGCAAAAATAAGCCACTAATGACTCGAAGATGCTTCATAACTAGAACAATTTCACCTAGATATTGCTAATCCACATGGTATATTCCTTATAAATTTCTTTATAAGTTATATTCTGCTAAATGAAGTCCTTATAGAATTTATCAATAAAGGCCAATTGCAATGCATATAATAGTTACTTTGAATTCTTCGTTAATCGTACCCTCTCATAGTGGCAAAAAGTTGGCACTGAAATTTGCTATTTGATTTCTTATTCGTTACCAATTGAGTTCTTATTTCCGCTTAAATCCCGTCTAAAATTTCGAAAATTGAGTAAGACATCAAGCCGTCCAAGTTTTCACTGCTGAGTATTGGATGAACGTGGAAATCCGCTTGACGATGCAATATTTCAAGCATCTTTTTGTATTTTTTTGAATGTTTATCTGAAATCGTTTCACAAAGATATACTAAATTTTTGACTGCAACTTTTCGAAATGTTAATGAATGATTACTATTGCAGAGTTGGCAGCGATTATTGCATTTTGTAAATTTGCAAGATCTTTAAAGATTGTTTCGCATGGAAGTTAATCTTCAAACGAAACAAATATGTAACTTCGACTTTTGTGGATATTCGGCCAGTAAGAATTGATTAAATGAGTTGAGGTGCAAAAAAGCGAAAAAAGGAACACTCCATTCCCCTAATAATTCGTTCTATTTTCAATCATATATTATTGAACTTGAAATTCTATTAAATTATAGCATTTTCATTTATCGATATCTGCACTGTTGGTGAAGCCGAAAAGGGGGAACAGAAAAATACATTATATCGCTAACTGAACTGTCAAAATTTTGCATCAACTAAATTGCACGATATGTTCTCGACGCAAAAAAGGAGCATTCGGATGCAAAAGCAACTGAAGAGAAGCGAAAACTCTAGAAATGGATATTAGTCAATAAATATTCTTTGGTCTATTTCTTTTTGGATAACGTAAACATCGAATGGATGATGCAAAGATGTAAACAAGTCTCACATCACATGTGCATGTGGATGGCAGCATGAATTGCGAGGAAATTGGGCGTGACTTGGCACGGCCTTGCATCGGCGTAGCCAACATTTATTCGTTGTTGTTGCTAAGTCGCTATCACCTTTTTGAGTGTATAATACTATCTGAGTCTCTATACTTGTAAATTTACATGCTGAATTTGTTCTCTAAAATGACATATGACAGTTTCATTTTTCTTCTGAATGAGAACTCAAGATCGCATAATTCTGATTATCGCATTTGTATTTCAGAAGGTCATGATAAATGTATTATAAATTCTATAAATTCCAATCAAATATTATTATTTTTTCTTCTTAAAATTCTTAGAGAATTGAAAATTTTATTTATGCAACTAAAATGTTGAAAAAATTTTTCTCTTTAGTGAATTTCACGGTTCTTTAAACATCTATGGTTTTCGATTGTATAGGATATTAATTAAATTCGGTTAGTATAGTGTCGAAAAGTTTGTGTGCTTTCGAAATAAAAATTTGGCGTTTGTATTTTACATCACAAAGCATCACAAGTATAAATTATCCCTTTAGTATTCAGTATAAAGTATTTTCAATTATGAATGCATAGGGGAAATGAGAGATGTTAGAAGTTCTTGTAAATGAGATTCCATTTCTCACCTATGAAATCCTCGACAGAAACATATTTTTGAAATTATCTATTGTGATTAAATCGAAATCTGCACATTTTATGAACGAATTTTGATACATAGAACCGCCTAATTAAACTGATTATTCCCACTTACAATATATGTTGGGAAGTTGGTGATTTTTCTCGAAATCTTATCAGAGAACACTTTATTTGCGTACATCGCGTTGAAAAGATTCCAGGAAATGAATTAATGAGGAGCTTTTTTTTCCTTTGCTTTAGCCGATTTTCTCTATTTTTGTGGAAGATCCTAGTGATCTAAGTGCAACAAAATTGCAATTTTTTTTGGTCAGCTAGAGGACTATGTCCCACGCCGGTATAACATATTGCTGGTGGGCAGAAAAGTGAAAAAGAAAGTTCTTCTGGAAGTCACTATGATCGGCTTAAATTTCAGAAATTACGAGTCTTTTTTGTGCAGGAATAAATTTTGAATAAGAGAGATAAATAATTTGGCATATTGTTTATGTGTAACTTATTTTCGCGTTAGAAATAAAAATCTATTCTATAGGGGATTCTGTTTATAATTTCAGTTAGCAGAACACTATCAGAATGCAGTTCATTCGGGCAATTCGAATGAAACTCAAGAAATGAGAGTCATTGTTGAGGAGAGTGCTTTATTTCCTCTGCTCTGTTGTTTCATGAACTCGTTGAGGCTTCCAAATTTGCCACTTTGAGCTCACGGATTGCATTAGAGCTAGAAGGCTATGTTAAAATTGTCGCCAAAACCACCGATCGCGAAGCTGTACAACAAGGAGGGGAAGAGAATGGAAGAAGTTTGCTATGTAATCATGATCGTCCAGATTGCCGCATATAGCTGGAGGCATCATAATTATTCTATTCATTTACTTTTCCATACTCATAATTGCTCAACTTTATCATAACTGCTGAAATTACACAAATGAGTTGAAAGAAAATATTTCGACAGGGAATCTTCGGAAAGATGTCGAATGTCGGCGAAACAGTGAAAGAAAATGCTCATCATGTCGATCAGGTGTGTTTTCTTAGTTCATTACTTCAACCTTTAAGCAATTTCAGTGAAGCTTGAATATCTCTCACGTCTTCAACCGTTTGGTTTAGCCAAATTCACCCCAATATTAGGGCAGAAGTTCGACAACAATTTTTGCGTATGATCGGAGTAATGAGAATATGAACCAATGATTCAGATCTTTTCACAGGTAATTTGTGAAATTAATTACTTACAGGCGAGAAGAATATAAAAAGCATCGTATGTGCGTTTTGGGCCCACTTCCGGCTTTCTTTACTAAAATAAAACATTTCGAACGCTAAATTGCCATATTCATTAAATAAGATTTTTAAGTTCACATGCATTACATTTCATTTTCATATTTTTGGCTTTTTTCGTTGCTTTTTCCCACCACCACAAATTGACTGGCATCGGACGCTGTATTTACTGGTCATGTCTTCTTCAATGTCGTCGCCTTTAGTAATATTGCCAGTAGATGGAGAAAGAGGATAGGTTAAATCTGTGGAATATGTCAGTTCGAAAATTTTATTCCTCTTTAAAGGCTGAAGGGACGGGGGAACGAATGTTGCATTCGGCCGAAGAAGCAGGAAGCCGTATGATGCATTCGGCCGAAGAAGCAGGAAGCCGTATGATGCATGCCGCCGGAGAAGCAGGAGGATTTATAAAAGATACCGCAGAAAGTGCATATCACAAAGTCGGTGATGCACTGCATAAAGTTACACATCCTTCCGAACAAAATGGTAGAAATTTCGCTCATCATAAAGAACATATTTTCTTTTCATTACTTTAAATTTTATTAATTTTTCACTCTTTCCTTTTATTTCATCTATTAAAATATCAATTTTTATTGTGTTCCCAACTTTACCCAATGAAAGTGAACCGCATCGTGCAGAGGGACAACAGCTGACCGTAAAACCTGTACCGGTAAAGGACGTTTCATTATGAAGGTGGTAAAGTTCATATTTTATACATAATAGTGATGCATATTTCATAAAGAAAGGTGGAGAGGGGTGCTAGTGCCTTTTTGGAAATGACGGAGGGAAACACATCAAACTGGTAGTAATATATGCAGATAGGCATCGTGGAGCAAGTATGCGATGGTGGTTAGATGTTTTATTTGCAAAGTATCGCAGAATGTGCGGACGTAAAAAGTCTCTTTGTTATCTTGACCCGAAAAAAAGAGTGCAGCCAACCCGTTTTTGGAAAGAAGAAAGAGATATGTACTGCCAAGTGCTATAACCTGTTACTAAGCATAGAAGATAGAAAATAACTGTTAATATTCATTTCCTTGTCGCAATTATATTTTTATTTAAAAATGAAATTTTCAGAAGCCGTGAATCCGAAAACGCAAGGTTAGTTTCAAAGCAAAAGCTGTTGAATAAGCTGAAAGTTGCTTCGCTGTTTTGGATCTTCATTCATTATTGGCATAAGCGAAACGGACTCACTCTTTCGATCCCTGGCAACGATTTCTTCACAGCAAGAGAGTCTCTCGTATTTATTCATATCATTGATTACTTGAAATTGTACTGTTTAACAACTTTAAGAATATTTTCGTCCTATTAGTGGAACCATTTGTTACTGCTTAGCTGTCAACGATATCACCGCTTACAGGCATATCGTTATTTGCAATGATATTTGCAATGATACAGTCATTTTACACTTTATATATAATACCACTGAAAATAAACTTCTTTAAATATAACAAGTCGAAGTTGACGCAAATGAAAACATTCATCATCATTCGAAGTAAATGGAAATACAAAACGGAGTGGTAATAGTGATATCGTGGAATGTGAAAATGACGAATCAAGGCTACTCTAATGTAGTCAAGGAGTAGCTCATGAATATAGTTAGTTTTGGATTTTATGCGAAGATTTACACAACGACAGTTACCTTTACAGCAAAATTATCTTTGCATCATAGCTTCTACATCAAGGAGTTTTATATATTTTTTTTAATTGTTATTTTCTGCTTTTTCTAGCACTTCTATTGTCCACATAATACGATAGGTTTGACAGCCTTATGACGCTAATGGGCGCGATAAAATGCCATGAGCATTAAATGCAAACGTAAGCTACACAAATGCAATAAATAGATAACATCTAATGTAGTAGTTAACTTTCTTTTGAAAGTTTGAATTAAATTCAAATGGTAACCAAAAACATCCAATACATCCGGTCCAAAGGGTTCGTACATATGAACAAAGTGCCTTTCAATGAAATCATTGGTAGTTGATTATGGATGATTTAAGATGATAGTTGGCAACAAGTAAAATCAAAATCATATGTTTGCACGGATTAGAATAATTCATTTCTACGGTTTCACAAATCTCTTAATGGCACATTCGAAAGCTTATTACTGCAAATGGCAAAACTGTAAATATCACATCTATAGATCATATGACCGATTATAACTGCTGACTGATTGATTAAACAGTGAAATTATTGCATTTGTATAGGAATGCTGAAGAAAGAATAATTTCTTGTTGTTGATTGTATCAGCTCGATGATCTTCTTCTAAATTCAACGCTCTTTAGCGGCAGTTTTTAAAATTTGATTTACTTAATCGCATAAGTGAATTATCATTTGACGATTCATAAACAATAATTCACTTCCGATCCAAGCAAATTTCAAACAATTCCCTTTCAATGATGCAAATTATATTCATTTCAGTCAACGATTCAGAAAGTTCATAAAATTGGAGTTCGACTTTTTAAATGAAATGAAATAATGCAAGTTATGTTGAAAAATTCATGAATTACTAAAGCGAAAATACATCTTTACTATCGAAGATTAACTGTTTTTTTAAATAAACTGTTTTTTTTCTTAATATAAGAGCAGTCATACGAAGCATAATATTAAAGCTTATTCATATAAAACAGTTGCAACGAAGAGCCTAATCCATTTGAACAAGTTATACAAACAATTAACAATGCAGTGCAATATGATAAATTATGCAGACGTGCATATTTGGCAAATTATGCAATCTAATGCGAATCGAATTATGCAATGTGTTGACGAGGATGGAAAATTTTTCAGCTTCTGCAACATTTTTGAAAGTTTATGTCGAATTCTCGACACCTAGAATAGAAAGCTAATGAAGTAGACGGTAAACGTCGCGATCGTGCATAGCAACACGAGATCGTTTATTCGATACTGTTTATTGTCAGCGTATTTCAATGGCATTTTTGAAGAATATTGGAGGAAACCTTAGGCGATGGGATAATTATAGCCAAGAATAAGCTGAATACGTTTATATTTTAGAGATGTAGTTGAGAAATCTCAAGATCACTCCCATTATTCAAGCCATAAATTTCCGACATTTTGCTCAAGATTATGCTTCTAAAGTTATTTTATGGTAAACCGATGAGCTTGATATTCGAATGAAATTATTCTTATCAGATATGTGGAAAATATTCGATGAAATGATTACATATTACAATAAATAATACATAATAAATAATTTTGTGTAAAACATAACCACCGTGGGGATATAATTTATCATTCCCTATGATGGTGGGCCCTCCCAAACACTGCAGAAATAATAGTACGGTGTTCAGTAATCGATATCTTTGTTATGCTTTCGGATTTGGAGTCAGTTTCTTTGATTTTTTTTGCCCAAATATTTTTTCTCTCAAGAGAGGATGTATTAAACAAGGTGGTCACTTCGTAAGGGCGTATAGGCGCCAAAAATTTTATACAGATGTATGAGAATTTCTCGAAGTTGTTGTGTATTGCACTGAGCACTTTTCCACTTAAATGCGGCACTGCGCAATGTTCAAGATTGCTCTCAGTAATTTTAGAAGACGATTACCAGTGAGGATGCATCTCGCAGCGGATGGCGGTAGTCCAGTAAATCCGAGGAAAGGAAATGTCAAATTTATAGTGTCATTAGCGGGAATCCAAAAAAAAAGTTATCTAAACGGGTCACCTGGAATTGAGAACCACTAGAACCCATGCCCAGCACCCACTTCACGAAAAAGTCTTCAAGGCATTCCACCTTCAGTATGTAGTTTGAAGGTAGGATGCTTCGACAGAAAAGTTGAATTTTGCAGAACATTCCCGGAAAATATCAAAAAAAGAAGGCCGTATCAAGAGAATGTTGCAGCCTAACGAAAGATTTGAAGTTCGCAGATTTTTATCTCCATAAATAACAAATTGCTGCTTCTGAACTACCTTATACATTGACACCTTAAAAGAGATACTCATCAATTATCAAACAATGTGGATGAAAGTAACACTTTATTTATAATCTACTAAATAGCCTAATAAGCGCACAGAGAGGAAATTGATGTGATTGGACATTGTTATCAGTTAAGAATATGCGGTACTGCTTAATCTTTTAGACCAGACAAGTCCAGGCAAATGCCTAGTATATTTTCATGATTTGCTAGAGATTTTGACGGTCCACTTCCTTTTTTTGCAAATTTAGTGCAAGCGTCATATTTTCTACATTTAGAGGTTGCATTAGAAATTTTAAAAGCTATATTTTCTTTCTTGCAATCTTCCGAACTCACATATGTTCGATTTGCAGAAAAGATAGCATTTTTCTGGCCATTAAAAAACGCAAAGAGCGTTTTATTCGTAACGCTTTCATCAGTAAATTATTATGGGCACTTTTCGCAGCTCTACTCACCACATATCACTTCGATTGTATTATCTGCTAGGATGATGCACACAACAGTCATACTGCCACTATTTGTCTGCGTCCTTTTTGCACTTCCTTTGGACAAAGGTAAGTATTTGTAAATAGTTTTCTTTATTTCTTCTCAATGCTCAACGCTTATTGGAGAGATTCTTAACATAAGGCCTATTTTGAATGAAGTAAATTTCAGTGGATAGAGATTAAAATGCTAAATTTTGTAAAGGAAATGTTCTTCAACCGAAGGTGCCTTTGCTTTCACAGAAGATCTTTTATGAGCATAGGAAACGTACAATTTCCAAGGATTGATATGGATGTTTATTACCATATTTCCAGAACTAAACCTATACTTTTATGACTTTCGATTACGACCCCTTGACTCCCTCCTCCCACTTTTCATCTCATTAGATATAAAGATCTGTTATCCAACTGGCCAAGATCACTGCAGCCGTATTATTGTTACTACAGATAAAATTTATGAGGGTATAGAGATCAACATCAACTGGCATTATTAAAATACCGCAACAGAAGTGAGAGCTACAAATCTTGAAGGAAGCTCATTTTCACTCATTACATGAGAGATTTTTTAATTAAGTACCAACTTGGTGAAAATCACTGCGCTATGAAATGATATTTAAATTTTAGTTGCAACGGATTGCTGCGGTTCTGCATCGAGATGTTGCCTCTCTCGTCTTGCGAGCGATTCACCACTAGAAGGATGCGATACAGAATTGGATTGGAGAAATATGACTGCATGCGTTGAGAAGCTATTATGGAACGAAACATTCGCCAACTACAAGTGTTTGTTCCACTTATTTCTTGCGTCATATATAGGCAATTCTTCGTTTCTGTTAACTAATCAAGGGTAGGAGAGCGAGCGGGGGAAGGCTTGGAGGAGAGAGGCGGTAAATTCATGGATTTTCAGGAAATGGGATGTAACTGGACCATAAGTAGGCATCAGAGGCAATTGAAAATTTCAGACATTTTGAGAACAAATCCTCAAATATATAACTTTTGGCTTCTCAACATTTTTCAATATTTCAGTCAGACACACTCATCTTTTGATGTCCACTCAAATAGGGCTTGTAGTAAATGCAACAGCATTCGAATTTTATGTGTCCTTTGTGAAAAAAAGAGTTATGAAAACTTCGGTTAATCGGTGAATTGTGAAACTTTTGAAAACTAAAGTTGTAAGTGATAAGAATATTTCGCTCTATGATATAATTTTATCTTTAATTTATTAGTCTCTATTAAAGCACTTTAGATTGAATATTCATTTGTGGTACTTGAAAATAGTTCAACGAGTATAAAAATGAAATTATTTTTTTAAATCATAATTTCTGCACTATTTCCTAGTGTTCCATTCAAAAATTAATGAATAACGTATAACGTCATATATTCTCATTTAATATTCGAATCACTATTTACAAGATAGTTAAGCAACATCAGCGATATAATGAATGCTTTCTGATGCTTAAAAAAAATCTCCTTTTCTTTATTATGCGATTCAATTCATCTACAATTTCAGTGGACGAATGTTGTGCATATCTATATCCAGCTCGATGCTCAACAAGTTGTACACATTATATGCGTTCACCGACACGTAATGATTTATCGAGATTATCGTTTACGATTGATTGTCCACCAAAGAAACGAATCCCACTTGAAGACGATTGTGTTGCAAGCATTAAACGAAAGCTTCATTCATGTTTTGGTATTTGTGTTGCGAGGAAAGCTGCTGGTCTTGACTATCAGCCACATCAACACTGCCCATCAGTTATCGATCCTGAAACTCTTGATCCATGTATTGGTGATGAAATATGAATTTTATTATATTTTTGAACATATGTTCTAAATAAAGTACGAAATTTTATTGCTGTTACTAATCGAGCGAATAGTTCAGCCAACTTTATACTTTATTTATTTTATTGCAATCGCAGAAATTGCCATTTTGCATTAGTGAAGTACAGATTCAACGGAACTAAAATGTTTCATTAAATGTAGTTATGGAATAAGAAGAAATTTTTCACTGAATATCATTTCGTTGTAAAATAAAAACTCTTGGTGCCTCAATTTATAAACCAAATTTTAATGCTCAATTATTACGAAAACAATTCGACGACACATGTAAGACGAATTAATCGAAGAAAGAGTATTATTAATTCAATGGAGAAGCATTTCTGAGAGTATTTGCCAAGGCATTTCTTGAGTTCACTGATGAAAAATTCTCAGTTAATAGCAAATGATAAGGTCTGAAATATTATTTGTGCACAAATTGCGGCATTTGGGAGCCCATAACTTTCCGCCTGAGACAAATTGAGGTCTCATTCAAACACCGTCTAATAGTACCGAGATTATTCAAGTACTTAATGCACTAACGACCACCTCAGGTGCGAATGTTGCCAATGCCGATAGAGTGAATTTATTGCAGGAGTAATGCTAAAAAAACTCTCAAACAAAAAAATAAGAAATGAAATGAAGAAAGAATATGCTCAAATTTACTAAAATTTCTCCCAAACGTTGGAATATTTCACTCCTACCATAATAAAAATTTCCTGTTCAAAATCGATAATGATCAGCCGTCATTATAATAAGCCGTCGATTTCATTTTAACAACTTTTAATCGCCGCCACTATTCCAACTTCGTCGTTGCTCGCATCTTCGCTCCCTCTGTTTCCTCCAAACCTCCCCCGTTTATTGAGACGATTCCTATAGCCTTCGTTAGGTAGATGAAACTGCTACGAAGAATGCTCACATATATAATTTTTTCGTGAAAATAGCCGACATTCATATAGGCGCTAATCGCCCTTCTGATGCCTCAACGTCCGCCTCACTCTTTTTCTTAATGCTCAAGTTCAACTGCTTCTCGTGCGTCGTTACTTTCTAGCCAAATCGATGAGCTTTCCTTTGGTGTGCCGCATCTTTATGCGCCTCGTTAGATACAGTACTTTATCGACGCAAATGCTATTGGCCAATCCAAACGACTCTTTTTTTTGCACCTATATATATATTATTTCTGTTTCTCTCAATTGCAAATATGTTATATCGACATAACGGTTCACTCTGCCGAAAGTAATATTATGCAGTTGATCGTTTTATACGATGCGGTGGAATGTTCCAACGAAATCTTTTTTCTCAATTTCTCTTTCATTCACCTTATTAAATAAAGTGTAAAAACGTGAAAAAGGAATGGCGATGGCATTCTGGCAAAAATTGAATAAGCGCACAAATGTTTGCAATATATTGCAATATTATGCAAAAAGTTGCATCAATATGAAGAGATCATTGTGAGAATGTGAAATGTTTGCAAAGTAAAAAAGAAAAGAATAACGAGCGAATTGCTGCTTTTCATGTGGCAACAATAAAAGACTCTATTATGAACAATGAAAACATTTTCTTCATCAATAGATATTCGAATATCATTAGTTTAGCAGATATGGAATAGAATGATCGCATAAAATACGAGCGGCTTTGAAACTATAGGGAAAAAGCAAAGTAATAAATAGTAAAAAAATCCATGACCTTTGTGGGAGGGTTTTCTTTTTCTCGCTTAGATATTGACCTTATTTACAATACGCCTTTTTTTAAAGCTTATAGAAGACCCAAAACTCTATGCGTATTTCTTCCCCTCCATCCGCATCAACAGCTCTGCGAAATTGAGAACAAATATCGCAGATACTTTCTAAACAGCAAATTTGTATCCAAATATAGCTCTTCTGCCTTCATCGGTAGCATAATATTAAAGATAGAAGTTTGATTTTAGTGCAAAAAGGGGTGACAATATTGTCGCCTAATCCTTACACCTCAAAGAGAATACTATCTACTGTTATTACAGTGATAGAGATAATAGACTGTAATAATTTTATAAAAGCATTATATTTTATAGAAATATCAATAATATTACGAGAGAGTAATACAAATATAATCAAATAAAATTACTGTTTACATAAAACATTGTAATGGACACTACATGTCGTCTTAGAGTTTTCGTACTTTCCTTCTTCATTAAAGGCGTTATTCCTTGGTAACGATCAGTGACTCATAAATATGATTCATCTCATTTTGCTACGCTTTCGTGCGAATATTCAGAATCACTGAGACAGGAGATTCATATGAAGCAAGATGTATCTATTCTTCAGAGTATTCTGCTTTTTCATCCTATACTTTATGCTAATTGTGGATTCGTTTGCATATATATACATATATATATATATATATATATATATATATATAGATGCAAAAGCTGTACGTTATTCATTGTAGACTGACCAGGCTCTTTGTAAAATCACAAAAAAAAACACACACAATGTGCGCCAGAATAAAGCAAATGCAAGTAAGCAGTGACAAAGATCAGCCGGAAAAACTCTGAATGAAAGAATTTTCACGAATTATATTCAATGAAAAATTGACGACTGAATTTCGAGATGAAATTAAATGGTATGCGGGCATGCGGCGAGAATCGCTGAAAAGACTGTCGGTTCAAGTATAACAGTTGGATCGAGAAATGAAAGTAGTTGCTGATAGCCGAACGCTTGTTGCGTACACTTCACGCATCCTGTTATATGAAATCCTCCATCAACTGCAATATATGAATAATCATTTCTGTGTATATTAGCGGAAATCATCGGAAATGATTGAAAAGAATTAATTTTGTGAGTGGGCGATACGAATTAATTTCTGTACGAACTCTGTGAAAAAAAAAACGACTGATAAATCCCACATTTTTCCTTTCTTTTTCTATTGTTCAATAAAGAAGCTTTTACGAGGACAATTTCCCACCTCAAAGGTTTACTAATAAAACGTGTCGAACTTATCATGCTTTGCAGCGCACTCATTATCGACCTCTTATTTATTCTGATTGGAAAGATGCAAAATTCTTTCACTACGAATTCAAATGAAGAAATTTAAATGCTTTCGACGAGAACGATAGCAATCGTTTGAGCGTTAAAGTGTTGGTTGGTAGTGCTATGCACGAATACATAAATGTATATTTAATATTCGCATAACGTTGCCCTCCCTCATCGTATAGCGTTCTCGTGCTTCAGCACACAGCGTCGATAGTTTTTTTGCTGCCTTTTTTTATGGATGCTTTGTTCTGCATTCCGCCGTAGCAAAAAAAAGAAACCCTTAGCTCTCAACAATAGTACCCTATGCGAAATATAATCAACCCAATAAGATATACACATATACCGTGTATAAATGAATGCATACTAGAGTGTTTTTATTGCATATGCATTCCATATGCGTATTTGTGCGTCTACGATACGTACTTACTTCAAGTCCTCAAGTTCCAATTCCTTCTCAAGCATTCATTTTAAATTAATATATACGCACTACAGGGAAGTAAGAGTAGAGAAGATGCTAGAGCATGGGAAGGAAAAAGGGTGATTGGTGGTCTCCCTTTAGCGAATACTAACTTAGCGCAAAAGCTAGTGAATAGATCAAGCCTGTTTCCATATACTTCAAAACAAACACAGCTCGGCAGGAAGATATTGAGTAAAAATATCTCATAGGATTTTGCAACTATGTTCACATGAACGCAAACAACTTTATGCGAATTTTTCAGTGGGGAACTTTTTGTAAGTAATAAATAGTTTAGCAATAAATGACAAATAAACCTACCGACTGGAGTGCACGTAACATCCAATTCGTTCACTGCATCTAATCGTTTCTGCTTCTTTTGTCGTCGTCGTAACTTTATCTAACAATATATATGTATATAAAATTACATTCGCTGCTATTCAGCGGCCGTACAATGAATGAGCCACATTAATTAAACCAATAACGTTCAAAAATATTCGGATACTTAATTAAACCGACCGCCTCCAAAAATGTCCCGCATTGAGGTTTTCTTACAGGCGGAACATACTACAAATCAAAGCTGCGATTAGACATTCCATCGATATGAAATTCTGGAAAAAAACTTATAAAAATTATTACGATAAGGAGAAAAAAGTGGAAAAGCAATTGGACAAGAGAACTAGCAGCCCTGATTTTTGTTTTTCGAAATTAATGTAAATTTGCACTAATATAAACTGATGTTATCCACACTGAGAAGATTTTCTAATTTCACCAAAGTAGGAAATAAATTTTAATACTGAACACTTTTTTGGTTGGTCATTGATCATTTAACACCACTAGCGACGAAGATATTCAAAACCTATAGAGCAAATCGCTATATCGAATCTACCATTAATCAGTAATATTGATTCTATGAACAACAAGAATAATATAGTGAATATTTTAGGTTTCCATTGGACGAGTGGATACATTTCTTGATATTATTCCTTTATATTCTCCTGAGCTCATTCATATCATTAAATAAAATCTTACATTAATAATTTCGATACAGAATGGATGAAATATTAACGAGTTTAAATTTGTACTTAGTTATATTAGCTAAAAAATGTACCTGATCAGCCATAAGTTTTTGTCGTTCCTGCACAACTTGGCATTTAGCGCATAGACAATCACGGAATGGACAACAACGTTTGTGTCCCTTTAAACGTGCCTGTACCGAATGCTGGGCACACCGTTGACAATTCGGCCGTCTTTCTGCAATCGTAAAGATTACGATAAGGCGAGAATTCTATTCTCCCTGGTAAATCTAGACAACACAAGGTTTCTGCAGAGAACATATAGAGGAGATATGATTAACTACCTTTTCCTTTGACCGGATATGGTGACGATGGTGGTTCAGAAGAGGCCGATGTAGCCTCGATGCTATTCTCAGTTGCAGTCGAATGTGGAGATGAAGCTTCTTCGATCTGCATAAGCCGTGAATTCAGTTCACGTCGTCGGTCGACCATCTGCAAGAATAAACCAAATTCTCTTTTAGTTATCTTTGAAAGTAACAGTGGCACCTCATGGCTTCAGATTTACTGCACGTATTTGTATATGCATCTGTCTTCTTGTCTATCTACCCGTCTTTCCGGTACTTTCAACTCAAAATCCGCTAATGCCGTTGTTGTCAAATTTATTGAATATGATATGATACACAGAGTAGTCTTCCTCTACTTTCAGAAGAGTTATAGGTACCTGCACATAAAAGAGTAAAAAAATACAGACATTTTACGCCGGTTGCATTTTCATTTTACATCTGCTGGCTCGTAGAAGAACATTTGAAGACTTGTGTGGGGCAGACATGAGAGGTTAACATTTAAAACCAGTATTCTGGATCTTTTATTTTTTCCCGTTCACATATTGTGAAAGAGGTTAATCAGAGCAAAATGCTGTAAAAAAAGCACATCGCGTAGGATCGTTGACGGATTTCTTCACCTGCTTTCTAGCAAGTATTATGTTTCATTCAGATTTGCATTTGAGATAAGAACAGTGATAACTTTATGCGCATGAAAGAATGTCTTGCTGTGAGTGGCTGTAGGTTATGCACATAGCTTGCGAACCGCCAAAGCTAGAGTCGAGGAAATGGTTAACTCTAATCTCTATCAAAAAAACAAGTATCAAGTTATTGGATGATTCGATAACAAACTCGAAAGGAGTTATAGGCACATGAATGGCCTAAAAATCTGCCTATATTTTGCAATTGGTGGAATCATATTCTAGATCCTTGATGCCACGAAATGGCGCATACAAATTCATTGAAGCATTCGAAAGGTTAATACAGAAATATAAACATATTATTTGTTTAAAATGTAAGATTTTTGAAACAATAAAATAATGTGAAATTGCCAAAGTGACTGGAAGAAAAATCAAAGACCCGCGTTCTTTTATATTTCGTGGCAGAAATTTGGCCTTCTTTCAAATGTCCTCAGCATGCAAAATTTTTAATACAGTTTTTTCATCCACTTATTTACTGCCTTAATAATAACTTCAATCGTGAGCTGTAGCTAAGAGCAAAACTGCTTTTCAGTCACCGCGGTTAGAGATAAGTGAAAAAATTCCCCGCAGGTGCAATTTCATCAGGCCAATTTCCTTTTTTTTTTTTCGTGCGGAGCTCTAATATCCACCTGAAAAGGGATTGGATCTGCTTACGTATGAAATTTTCACTCGCCGTTGAATAGTGATCATAATTTCAGTTACAGCTAGACAATATTACTCTCCATTATATGACTTTAACAGATTTTCGAAAACATTTTCTAACGATGATTTTATTATTGCACATAATGAAATTATTATTCTTCTAAACGGAAACGAAAAAGGCTGTATCGAAAAGCACTACTATGAGAGAAATTCTAAGCAATCCGTTCACCAAAGCAATTTCATCAGAAATATAGCGATGTTTATTAGCTGCGAAATTCATTCGAACATAGTAATATTACCTACTTTTTGGGTGGGCAAAGTAAAAAGAGAATCATCAATGGCAACTAAACAAACGGAAAATATTGATGGCAATTTCTGCCAATATTTTACACTCTCCCTCGCTCTTTCTCCTAAAAATGTTTGAATGTCTGAAATGTCGGAAAATAACGTTTTGTTTATCTGGCAAAGGAAAAAAAAGCCGATAGACTAAGCAACAAGTTCAAATTCAAAGAAAAAAAGCTGCGATATTTGAAGTACAAACGCTATTTGCCTGGCAATCAGTACAGACGCAGAATCTATAAACACAATCCGCTTTGTGATTTTTACGTTTCACTTCGAGACCATGATTGAGACATCGTTGACAATAATAGACCCTTTTTTCACCAAATAATTCTGGCAGAATTTCCTCAATATTCATCTGAAATATATATCTTCTATATACTTATGTTACTAAACAAGGGAGACGCTTATTTAAGACGAAAAAATCTACTAAACTATTTCATGAAACAATCAAAAATGACAACTAATTTAACTATTATATTTCGAATTTCTCAAAAAAAGAAAACAATAACGAATTTTTTCTCGTTAATTAATATTTTAAAAGAAATAAAACGGTTAAAAGAACTAAATAAATTATAAAGTAGTATATTTTAATTCAATTTTCATAATCTTATAAGCCTAAGACGTTTCGCTAACTACAATATTCAAAGAATCGATTACATTGAATCGATTAAAGTGAATCACCGTTTAGATGAAAAATTACTACGCATTCAAGGAATTTTTGTAAATGAAACTAGCCAACACAACTACGGTAAATGTGTTGCGTATCGTTGATTGCTAGAATAGCGTTAGCGCGCAACATTGCTATATATGCTTCACAAAGGGGGTAACGACAACGATATGGATGTCGACGACGACGTCGACGACGGTAAGTGGGTAACGCCTCCTATCGTTTCGTCTGTCTATCCGAAAGCGTGCGGCAACGCCCATTGGCATCGAGATCGCATCCCTCTATTGGAAACGCAAATGAAACGCCATTGCACGTTTAGAGGTAATTTAGTCTATGCTTTAATGATCACATCGTTTCAATTGTGATCGCTAAATCCGCATACGCTATCGACTGTATTCACCTCTGTAGTGTGAGTTTTTTTTTTTCTATAGCCATAAGATTTGCCTATTCGATCCGAATCCAACTATCCAATATTCTTCGAATAAAATATCAGTAAGCTGGAAATAACCGAATAATTTCTTTTCCACAATCAATCGATGTTTTCAAATAATCATCGAAGTAAACCGAAGTAATTTGCTCAGTTCTGTAGATGTATTATAATAAAAGTAGCCGTACCTATAGTTTCTTTGAATCAAAGCGCTGTTGGCGATTGAAACAATAATGATATTCAATTTTTGTTAGCTTCATCAATGCATATTCACTAACTTAGTACTATAAACACTCTCAGGTTTTCTTGTTCTTAGTACTGCATAGTGTCTCTTCACTTCATTGCCATCAACTGTCACACTAATTATACGTAGAAACTATTCAAATATATTCATCAGTTTGACCTTTATTCATATGATATTTTCACACTGAACGTTTCTATTTTAAGAAATTAAAAATTCTGTATACAGTAAAATAATACTATATATATATATATATATATGTTTATTTATTCATATTTATATTTATATTGACATTTATATTTATATATATTAATGCATTAATAAGATAATAAAATCATATAGCAAAGATATAGCAATAAACGACAGAGAATTCTTCTCATTTAAGAAGAAAAAAAAAGAAGAAATCGCTACATATATTTGATTTCTCATCGATTAAATAAAATAAACATATTCTATGCGTATAGAGACAATTAATGTTTGAAAAATAAATATTTTACGCGTCATTAATTTCTTCTTTTTTTTACATTTTTCATTTCCTTTCTGCGGGTAAATTGTTCTTTTCGAGAAAACCCATTAAAAACGATATCATTTATATTATAGCCATTCGGATTTTAGATATTTGAAAGAAAAAGAAAACTCATATGAATTTCAAATTTCCGTCTTTTCTTTTTTCTATTGTTAATAAAATGATGCATTTAAGGCGATTTAATTGATATGAAAGATTATCTTCAAAGGTTTTCGAATAACATAAGCTATGAGGCATTTCTTCGATGCATAATAGCAAATGAGTAATTCGAAGATTTGGCTTTTCTTTGTTTTTTTCAAAGATTGGTACTTATTCTATTGATCAGCATAGAAAAACTCATACTTAGGCATCATTGAATTGCTAAATCTACCGTATACAATGAAGCCCATTAAATGCCCTATAGCCAGTGCGAACAAAAGCCTCAAAAAGAAATAAAATAAAATAAAATCGACTAATAATTCGAGTTTTTGCTTTAAAAATATGAAAAAAAAACTTACAAAATAAAAAATATTGTTTTTTAAATAATATAACTGAACTAATTTTTAGTTTAAGAAGTATTTCATAAATCTGAATTATATATTTTAATAAGAGAGATGAATTAAAAATGACAATTTTAATAAGTAACTTTATTGGAAAAAATATTGTAATTATGGATTATCGTCGAATATAATATAACGTTAATTTCAACGAAAACAATCTGATAGGAAAACTTTGATCAAACTCCTAAAGCTTATAAAAATAATGTTTAGTAATTTCTCTAGTCTTTTAAACTGTGAAAAAATAATAAATACATAGAAAGAACTTGCTAAATTTTCAATTCCTTCTTGATCCTTGTCCCACAGCAACACTTCTAATTGGGAGCGTTTTGATTTTTTTAATTCATCCCCAACTTTCCTATCGGGATTGTTTCTCCTCTCGATCGAACGATTCCCGATAGCAACTGCCGATCGAAAAGTATTCTAGTATGGTGGAGGATTTTCGTTCATTGATACACTCCCGTCAACGAGTAATTTCAGGAATTTTTCTCCCACGCTTTAGTGACGAATGCTTATCCCATCATGATTATGCTACCTCAGTTGTCACCTTTCTCCTAAACGTGAAAGCGCTTCCCCTCCCCTCTACTCGTCCCTCTCATCCGCATATTTGACACCAACTTGCAGTGATGTGGACAAAGATCGATGATTGGTAAGAATTTTTCAGTGTTATCATGAGCAAGAGAAAGAGTGAGTAGGATATGAGGGACAATGGGCGCGATAAAACGTTAAAAATTGCAAGAAGACGAAAGAGATGAAGTACGACACATGAAGGCGACAAGAAATAAAGACCTCTTGCATAAATGCAATGATTTTAAATATTACCATAAAATGAGGCGCTTAACTGAACTTAATAAAAATCTTCTTTTAAAACTTTAAATTTTGCAATTTTCGTGAAAAAAATACTAATAAAAATTACTAATTAAATTAATTAATTTCAATAATTTGCCTATCATTATTACTATTTGATATACTCGAAATAATTCAATAATAAATGATCTTCTAATTGTTCGAAAGACCGAAAAAAAAGAAAATCCAATATTTAAAAAATTATGAAAAATGTTTTATTTATTTCTTTAATTTCATAGTTAATATTTATTAATTATTTATATTCAATAACTTGAAATAATTCTTCAATTTTTTAGATTGCATTAAATCACTAAACAATTATCCACTCTTATCCATAATTTATCCATAATTATCCACTCTAATTTTCCATATATTCTCTTTATATTTCTTTGAAATAATTTCTTTTATTCAATTAATTCGCCTAATTTAATAAATTATAGACAGAATTTACATAGGGGAATTAAAAGAGGAAATTAAAAGAGGAAATAATAAATCTTGAGCTTATCTTTGAAATTATATTCTATTTAAAATACTTCGAATATAAAGCTGATAAGCTAATTGCTGATAAGCGAATAAATGAACAAAAAAACTTTTCTTTTCGACTTACTGAACACCTTTTTTCAAAGCTCAAATCATAATAACGACATCTAACCACTCAATTACCGTATTACAGCAAATGACTAGCGAGCAAGTCAATAGACTACTAAGCTGCCTATGCGGAAGCGAAACAAACCAACAGAGGCAAATCGACTGAAATAAGCTTTCAAAGAAAAAACATGATTAAACCGGAATAAGATGGAATAAACCAGAATAAATCGGAATAAGATGGAATAAACCAGAATAAACCGGAATAAACCGGAATAAACCAGAAAAACCGGAATAAACCAGAACAGCGAGCAAGTCAATAAACCACTAAGCTGCGCTTATGCGGAAGCGAAACAAACCATCAAAGCAAATTTACTAAAATAAGCTTTTAAAGAAAAAAACATGATAGGAAAAAGAAAAAAGAATGAAATATTAAACAAATACAACATTTTAAATCTTTATATAGAAAAAAGTGAAAAATAAATAAGAAAAAATAATAATAATAATAATGGAAATTTTCCACTTTTAATACGATATATTCAATGAGAAAATTTAGAAATTGAAATTAAATGTAAAATTTCACTTTAATTAAATTGAATTCGGAAACCGAAAGAGAGCGATGAAAAATATTCTATTCTAATAGAAACGCTTAAATCGTCAATGAATATTTGTGTGTGTGGGGGGGTTTCGAAAGGAAAGCGGCAAATGACTACGAAGAGTGAATGGATCGTTTCGAAGGTCATAAATAAATATGTCAAAAACCCCCTCGAAACAATCCGACCACACACGGTGCATTTTTTGCATCGAATGGTTAATTTGCATTGCGCTGCGTTTTCGATGCCATATGTCCCTGCGAACGCATGCAGCACAAAAAAAAACAAAACAACAACGAGCACTCCCCTACCCCCTTTCCTCATCCCCGCTAATAGCACACAGTCATCCACTCATCAGATACTAACTCTGTTCACCAGAAAGATATATATATAATGCAAAAATGACGCTTTATAGCAGAAAATATGCATCAAATTTGTGTGGGCGTCGACTCTAATATAACGAGCAATATAAGAAGCGAGAATAAAGAGCATATCAAACAGGCTTATATGCATCTACAATATTCTTTAAACATTAAAGTAATCGTCAGCTAAATTTCTACTGACGATGGGAGAAAGGCAGTGTTTATTGGTCATAAAAGTAAATCATATAAGCAGCACCGATTTGATGATGATTCAGTCACCGAGCTGGAACGCTTGTTGGAACTGTATTGATTATCAGTGATTACCTGTAATTTTAATTAGGTGCTGCAGGTGATGGTTAACGGTCTTAGCGCAACGAAAGGTGTTAAATTCAGTTAATTAATGAACTAGTTAACGACGGAAGCTTCAAAGGGTTTTTCATTTTAGGGTAATGGAGCAGCGGGGGCAAGGATAGGGGGGGTGGGGGGGGGGGACAAAGTGTGGGATGTATAGTGAGCATGGCGAGCCAAAACGAAAGAATAGAGCGAGATAAGACTGCAGTTCATTATCTAGGCACCTAAACGATCGCCAAAAACGATCGCATCATTGAAGCGTTCAATAGTCATTTCTATTTTAGCAAATTAGCATAGAAAAAAACCTATTATTTGACTGTGATTTATCGACGTATTGCTTTAGGAAACAATTTATTTGAGTATACGATCAAATTGAACGCTAAAAAAATGGCAATTGTAGGCAAGGATTGCGATCATTTACTCAAGGCCATCGTCCACCACACATCTTGGATATCATTGTTTGCTTTTATGATGTATAACCATTGTTACGGTGTTGCGATTTTCACGTTGTTGGCCTGTTCGAATCTGCAAGACGACAATAGGAACACGGGGATTGGTAATGATAGCTTCAAAAATGCTTATCAAAGTCTATCAACTAAAGTGTGAATATATATATATATATATATATATATATATATATATATACATATATTGGGCATAGTTGCGAAGCATATTGCTCAAAAAAACTATATATGTAAATATATATATATATACACATATATACATATATATACATAATTTTTCACGCCCACGCAGAAATTCGCCGACAAGTGATCGAAACTTCTTCCATTCAGATTGTCCCTTCATCCCTCCTCCACCTCCCTTTCTTCCTCAAATGCCCATCTCAGAGCGAGCAATTTAATGAAATTTTATTAACATCATTATAAGCGATAAGTGTTTGGGAAAGGCATAACGCATTCAGCTTTCTTTGGGCATTGTTGCGAAGTACATTCCCCAAAAATTTTGAACCCCCTAACGCAAAATTTTGCAATATCAAAGACCGTGGTGAATAATTCCGCTCATTTCGTGCTCATATTAAAAAAAAGATTCTTCAGCACAATTTTAATGTTGACGTGTGCTTTTCATGAACAACACAAGCGTTCCTCACAAAAGAGGACGAACCACCGATCAGTAGATTTCTAAATTTGCGTAGTTGCATTGGTGAGACTATCGAAAGTGAGACGGTCGTTTGACAACGGTGCGATAGTTCACTAGGATAACACGTTACCGACAATTGAGGAATTGCAGGTTCACTTCCTTTGGTGGAATTTTTCATTTCAAAACACACTTTCATCACAGCGTGAACCGAATTATGCTTAAATTCAATTAATGTGATTAGCAGTAATTTATTTCTTCTTTCTTTTTTCACCTAATTATATATTCACCAATTCCCGCGGAAGTTTTTATTCCGCACAAGAATCCATAATGTTATAAGGTATTTTTCATTCATTATCAAGTCATGCTTAATCGACTTCAGAGTCAAACCACTCTGTGAATTCTCATTGGTAAAAATCAATTCGAATTCGACCGGTCGAGAGGTAAGTTTCAATATCACAGAAGCAATTAGCAATAGACTGATTTGATTCAGAATATCGATGCATAGAAAATTTCTCCAATAATGTAATTGTGTTTATTTGGCTCAATCGATCATCATCATCTAAATCATTTGATGGAATAGCTGTTTCTTTTTATAAGCGATCATTTTGGACAGTACCATTTTCTTATCCACATAACTGACAGCTAGAAAAAAACCAACTTTTTCTTCGTAATATTATGCAAAATTTGTTAAATTACGGTTTAATTTTGTGGTTCATAAAAGAAATCCTAAAAGATTAAATGTGAAGAATAATAAAGAAAGCGATTTTGGAAATAATTAAGTGCTTGAGAAAATACTATGCATTGTAATTTTTGCATAGATATCACATATGAAATAAGTTTGCATCTGAGAACTACAATGGCGAAGCATTCAATGAATTATTTCAAGGAAATTTTTCATCCATGGCTGATTTTCAAACCATTTTGATGGCATAAGAAAGAACTTTCCATTATTAGGACTACCCATTATCAATATATTCAATTGAGCGCATTGCTCAAAACGTCTTCAAATTTTCCATTTTTCCATTTTTTTTCTGTTCCAATGCCCCAAATTTACGGCGTGATTGCAAAGAGTGGAAAAAATTTGAAAAACTTGACGCCCTTTGGTTTTCAGCAAAAAAGCAGTTTTGGAAGAATTGAAGAAAAGAAACTGCAAGAAATTCCAATGATAAATATTAACAGATTTCAACGAGCGCTTATAATTCCTCTCATCAAAAAATTGCAGATGGTCAGCCACTTCTACAATAAAGTTAACTGTTTCGTTCGTTAAATGATAACTAGCCGTTGAATTTCTAAAAATGAACGTAACTATTGAAGTCGAGTGTGTTAAATTTTCATTCTCGATCGTTCATTAAAATTTGAAACTTATAACTAAAGAATTATTGACGTTGATAATTGGCATTACTTTAATCCGTTAAGCAGTTAAAATACTAATAATGACTCGTATAAAAGCGATAAAGAAATTAAGGAATTAAATAACTTCTATCATTCATCAATAAATATCCGTAAAGCGATCTTTTTTCTTTCAGCGAGGATAATAAGTACGTAAATTATGTTCGTTTACGGTGGAATTTCGCCTTGAGATAAAGGCAAGCTATACCCTGAAGAAAGAACGACGCGAGTGAGGCATTATCATATCATTTCGGTATGTGTGGAAATCTTTATTGTTTTGTTAGTTTATCGTCGACGTACAATTTGCATTACTGTGATGCATTCACCTCTTCCACCTCTTCTCCTCTCGTTCTTTCTCTCTCTCTTGTTTATTTTCCCCATTAAACGGTTGATGAATTATTTGTGGTCGAATTTCCCAACTAACTGCATTAAAAGATTAAATTTAGCAGCATTGTTGTTATGCTTTACTTTCTGTATATTTTCACATAGAATTTTAGTAGTAGAATTTTTAAGTAAGTGTAATTCTTATAGCACTTTCTCTTCATTTCTTGGCCTTATCTATCAAATTTATTTCGTCACGAGAAGTCACTTACGAGTCTTTACTCTCTCACAGTAGTCACTAGTTTATCTCAATATTAAATTTAGTTTCACTAGGATTTTCTCGTTTTTGCAATCATTCGAAGAGATCGTTACGAAACTGAGTGGCCCTAAATGAAGTTCAAAATTCGCCCGAAGAACTAATTTTAACTTTTTCTTTCTCATAAATGAGAGCTAATAGTTGAAGATATTTTAGAGATGTGCAATTTTTTTAACGAATCTGGGAAAAAAGAAACAGCCAACCGGATATGTTTCGATTTTCGTCATAAAAACTTCAGAGCAATGCGAAACTAGAAGAAAATCTATTCTCATAAAAAACCCCGTAAAAAGAAATAAATCGTCGGATGGCTACAAAGCCTAATTAATTAGCACCGGTTTTTTCGTGTATTTGTGAGTTCGATGAGTGGCTCCAATTGTTTCACTCCAAACTAACGTTTAGCCTCACCGCTTTCATTTCAGAACATTTTCATTTGCTAACAATATTCTCTCATATATTGTGAGAGTATATTTTGCGTCTATCATTTTCCCATTTCAACAATTTCTTGCACACAGAGTGAAGGAAATAACTGTAAAAATAAACAGTTAACACCACTGTTGGTAGGAAGTATAGGCCGCGAACGAACGATGCACTTTTATATATTTGCATAAGAGAATTATGAGAATATAAATTTGAAACGCTCCTCATATATTGGTCAGCGATTTCAAGTTCATCAATGAAAGCAAAAAGTTAGCACATTCTCTTAGGCAATGCGCTATTTTTCCACATTTGCACCTACTCTACATTTACCGACATAAGACCTAGCCTCTATCAATGTAACAATATATTTTCTCATGGAAAAAAAAGTTTTTTTTACAGCATAATGAGGCAGATTAAGAATATCGTTAAAAATGATGATGACGCTGCAGAGGAAGGAAATGAAAACGAAGTGTCAACACCATCAAATGTGGAGAAACAAAATGTTCAAGGTATTGTTACTGCTTCTCTGTTGGAAAGTTTTACTTGGCATATTCGATGACATAAACGATGCTAGGATTGCTTCATTGTTGCGATGATTTTCACACCATTTTTATGTTATTCTCCAAAGTTCCACTTTTTTATTATAAATGGTTTTTTTTTAACATTCTAGCAATATCATACGTCAAGAGTTTCTAAAATCTGTTATTTCAATTATAAAAAATTGATTTATATTTTGCAAAAACCGCTTTGTTGAAGATGAATCTATCAGTTACATCCATAAATCACAGAAAATAACCTCAAAATCCTTCATTTCGTCAAGTTCCGTTTTCACTGGCGCAGAAAAACTCGAGCAAATAGCATCACTTCAGTATCGCTTCTGACTACAAAGTTCATAGTATTATCATAGCTTCTTAAACGTTGCCGAAAGTGGTGAGAAAATTCGTTTTATGTCATATGCAAATCATTGAATGCAATGACCGTTAAGAGAATTTAAGATCTTATTCGTTACTGCATTTTTCTTTTTGAATATCTTTATGAAGAAATTAATGCTAAATTCAAGATTGATCTATGTGGTGTTATTTCTTCGAGAAATTGTATCATCTTCAGTAAGTTTATTTTCTCCTTTTTTTATCTTATTGGCTTATTCGGAAAACAAGAAATGATAAACTTATAGTTACAACACTATAAAATTTCCTACCACCCTATTCGATATATTCATCTTACATTTGTATCAGTCGTTTCCGGAAAATACTTACCAACAGATAAAATCATTTATTTATTCCGGAAGAATATAGCGATTACTATTGTAATGTGCATCATATGAAAAATTTTTCAACGACTCACTCATATTTTTTTAAATTATTTAGATAGAAGTTTTTCTACGTCACAAAAGCGGCAACGATCACGGACAAGTTTCATATGGAATTTGGTCGAGGAAATAGCCGACGAAATTCGATGCTCATTTTGTGGCAAATTAATTAAGACTGCATGTGTCACAAATATCACTGCACATATGGCTAGACAACATCCGAAACAATTGACAGCAGCTCGTGCCACATTTGACGATGAAAGAAAGCGACAAGCTATACTCTTCCGACCGCTAAAACTTCAACAAGTCTGTTTTCGTTTACATATATATAATATATATGTATATAGCAATTAACGTAAGCTAAATACATGTACAACTAACTTATAAAATCATAACTGTATTCAATCGGCTAGTGCAATCAAAGTTATCTCACACTACCGCAATCAAATTCCACCTTCATTTTTTGTTATATATATATGTATATATATATATATATATATATATATATATATATATATATATAACACATTTGTTATATATATAACACATACATTTCAAAAAAGTATATATATATATATATATATATATATATATATATATACTTTTTTGAGATGAAAATAAAAGAAATTTTCTAATTGAAAAGTTTTCCTACAGTTTCATCCAACTAACTTATTTGTGATGTGAACGATTGGACGATTTATTTCAAAAATTCCGTTTTTTAGCGTCGTATTTAAATCAAAGTGAAAACTATTTAGGCAGCCATCGTAACCTTTTCAGCTGTTAGCTATCCACGCATTATTTATTGTTCCATGACCTGTAGTGATATGCAATACAAAATGTTTTCAATATTTCAGGATGCGGATATCTCATCCACTTCACCTATAACACGCCTCATTGCTGCGAAACAAAACAATAAAGAAAAGCTTGAAAGATTGCTCACTTTATCGATAGGAATCTCCAATACGCCGATGAATTTTGTTGAAAATTTATTTTTCAAGGTGATTTGATTTGTTTGTTAACATTCCGCGAAGACGGTCTTATTTTCCCAACGCTTAGAATTAATGAAGCACAAAGGTTGAACAAAAAGGTGATGAACTTGTAGACGAATTTGTCAAAGAAAGAAATTTTCTTCACGTAGATTGTGCGACTATTATCCACCCCTCCTCCATTACGTCTGTAACAGTCGTAAAATCTAAACAAATTTCCACTCTTTGCTAAGTTATTCCTCTCCCTTCTTCACCTCCATTAGATTTTTGCAAAAAAAAGAGGAAAGTTGCGACGTTGAGAATTTCGGACTTATCTACGGGTGATTGGCTGGTTTTGCTTACTGATCATCAAAGAATAAAAGCACGTCAATATGTGTGCATTAGTTATACCTTTTTGGATGTTTTTATTCTAGTCTACGATTCCCTAATGTAAAATGCGCTCATTTTCATGCGAAATTTTATTTACAGGAATTCTCGTCTCATATTCCTAATTTCACACTTCCTTCAATGAGGGCGCTAACAAGTGCCATAAAAGCGGAATATGACGTCCTTGTTGAACACATAAAGAAAACCCTCAAAGACGTCAGCTCATTGGTTATATCTATGGCGATTTCAACAAACACTCGCAGTTGTGGATATTCATTTCTTCATGTTGTTGGTCACTTTTTCGAGCCTAAAAATGGTCAACTTGTCAGCTATCTACTCGACACAATAGAGATGGAACAATCATATCCGACAGAATCTTTGAAGGATCACGTAGAAGAAGTGCTCAAAAGTTATGGAATCGATCATAAAGTTTTTCGCTTTGTGGGCGAAATTGGAATAAAACTACGAGCAATATTCAATGAACCTTTCCATTATACTCTAATCGATAATAAGGAGAATGAAGTTATCGACGTGGAAAACTTAAGCAGTAACCAAGCAATAGAAGTTACAGTGGAAAATGCTGAGAATGCAGAAATATTCGAAGAAACCATGAGAAATATTCCGGTAGAATTCTTCGCAATATTCAACAATTATACGCAATCGCCTATATATGCTCTAATGTGCGTAATGAGTCATGGCTTCGAATCGAATGAACTAATGGAAGCAATGCGAAAACATATCAATGATATATTGAAAAGATTTTCAACGTCAGCAATTTTTATGAAAGAACTTATAATCGAGACTGGTGGTAAGAGGCTATTATTTCCGGGTGATAACAGTTGGTTAACGACTTTTATGACTTACAAGTTAGCGCCGTCTTATTTATGCTGCTATATTTCATAAGTATTTCGACTTGAATACAGTCTTACTTCAACAAAGGATTTGTTCTCAACTTGAATATGAGTTTCAATTTTTTTTAATTTTAAAGTCATACCATTAAATCGCTATTGAATTTCATTTATTAGCTAATTCTACGCAACAACTAAAACATCTTTTCGGCATTAAAAGAATTGAAATGGAATATGATAACTTACGGCTCAAGGAAACTTTTTTTGCCGTACTATTTTAATCTTTTATGAACTATGTGAACTATTGTGGTTATCGATTCACGTCTTCGCCTAATAGATCAGTTTAAATTCTCAGAGATTCTTAACGGCTTTATGCAAAAAATGTTAGTATTTTAGTACTGTTGCTTATCAACGACATGTTTATTCGTGTCTTTATAGACGACTATTGAAAATAGAATCGTCCATAAATACAATATTTGTTCGGCATAAAATGTCTCCACTGTCGCCTAAAGTTATGGAACATATTAATGAAACGGTGCGATTACTACAAAAATTCTACGATATGGTAACAATTCTACAGTGTAATAGTCGACCGACAATTTCACATATATTGCCTGCTGTACTCGAATTAAAGGAACACCTCAATGTTGGCTTTTTTTACTTTGTTTTCTTGAATATCCATTTAATTATCCTAAACTTCCTGAAATATACTCGGAAAAAGACATTTCGAAATAATCCATCTTTTATTATTTTCTCTTGTCATTTCCTTCTCATCAGCGTCGATAATCTTTTCTTTTCATTATTATATTTCATTAAAAAAATGGCTTACAAGTTGATAATAAAAACTCTTCTTCGTCATCTGTTACGAATGGCCGCCTCTTTTTCATTTGATCTGCAAACAAGTGAATCTAATTATAATTTCATAAGCGGCCAATTTTACGCAGAGTGCATCACGAGCTTTTTTGAAATAAGGGACCTTATTTCTCACTTTCTTTTTTCTTTGAAACTTAAGAAAACCTCTTATTTTAATTTTTTTATCTGTTAACCATGATGTACTTTGTCTATAGAACGGAATGCTAGTAAGAGATGCGGCAATGACAATTCACTGCTTAAATTCTGCAAAAACTTTTCATGAATTTTCTATAATCTTTTGAATCGTTATTCTAATTTTTCAGCTTCCTAAGCATTAAAAAAGCATCGCAATATGTGCATGCTTAACCGATGTTTCGACTGTGTTAAGCTTTATATAATAGGCTAATTTTTAAAGGTATGTGCGAGTACGATGTCAGCTGAACTTCAAGAAGTAGCCATCGCTCTTCAAGAAGCGCTCAAAATTCATTTTTCGAACGTCCTACTAAGTGGCGAAAATGGAATTGATTCAATATATCTATTATCGACATTTCTCGATCGAAATACGGCATTTTTATTGACAAAATTGCAAAAAGAGAATGCTATAAAAGCGGCAAAAAAGATGGTTATTGCTTATACTTACTTTTTCTCATATCCCATGAGAAAAAAAGTCAGCCAAGGCAGACTTCAGCCGTAATATCCACGCATAGGATTTTTTAACGTTATAGTAGATAGAATTAATGGATATTTTAATAAGTGAGGTTATTTGTCAACAAATATTTCGGTGGAAAGTTTCGATAGTCTTACAGATTTCCCTTTAATATATTGAATAAGCAGAAATTTATGAATAATTACAATTAATAGGAAAAACTTTATACAATTTTAGGGACGCTTTTCGTAGAATCAAATTTTTCTGATATATAATATGAATCTCGAAAAATTCAATTGTTTAATTGGAAAATTGAAATTTTTCGATGGAATTGAATTTTTGCATGCGATAGCTCCTCAATGAATTTTTCATATATAATAAAAGAAACTGTTTTTCGTTGTCGAACATTTTTTCCAATTAAATTTTAATTCACTTATAATTTACAGATATTTTAGATTCGAGAAATGACTATGCTTAATGAGGAAAATGATTCATCGAACAAAGAAGAGAGCGGAATTGGGCATGTGAATAAATTCTGTGATTCACCATATTCTTCACTAATGACTAAAGCAATCTTAAAAAATCAAGAAGAGGCACTCGAATCGGCTTGTATCGAAAGTATGGAAGTGGATAAATATGCGGCGGAATTTATTTCATGGCCAGACAATGATAAATTCATCGGTGGAATTGAATTTTGGCTTCATGAGAAAAAAACTTTCCCAAATATGTATTTGTTAGCTTGTAAATGCCTATGTATTCCAGCTGCTTCAACCGATATTGTACGATTCTTTTCGCAGTTTCTAACATGCAACGCAACAACACAGCGGTTAAATACAAGTGGTGAAATTTTGAAAACAAAACTGATGCTAAAATTTAATCAAAATCTCCTTCAATTATAAAGATCTATTTTTTGGTTTTATTCCAATATCGTATTATTATCTCATTCTGTGCTTTCGAAACGAAGAAGAATCGGTTTTTGAAAGAGTTGACATATGGTATATGTGAACTGACATGAATTGAATGGGTAATGAATGAACATTGACAGCATAGGTCTGATATTTTCATAGTGACTATAAAAGTATCCGAAACGGCTAGGCTATTGGGTAGCCAACTCCTCTAATCAACCACCTCTGCACTTCTTCCAGTGAATGCAAAAATTGTACATAATAAACAAGGCCGTAGAAATAGCAGAAATTTGAAGAAATGAAGCATTATGTGATGGTGAAAAAATTTCCTAAAATGTTCTTTGTTTGTTCGTTTTATTTACTCCACCTGTATTTCCATAGTGCAAATTATTGGACAACTTAGAGAATTCATAAGGCTCTATTAAAATTTTGCTGTTTTCAAGAGAAATATTCTTAAGAGAAGATAAAGTGTTTTTGTGTGTTTCTTCAAACTTCTTTATTATATTTTCGGCCTAAAATCCTTCATTGACCAACCATATCGATTGGCGTTATCGAAAAATTATTATGTATCATATGCTGGTTCATTTATTTCCCGATAAATATGGTTCATTTCCAGATATTTCCTACTTGATAAATATGCGTTTTCTAAAATTCACCTATAACGACATTTTATTATATTTTTATTCTCAGTGATTGTGGAATTGAAAATAATGAAACATGCACGACGATATTGTTCTGCGAATATGAGCATCCGAAACAATAAATAACACGAAGATATAAAGAAATTCCACTTTTTAAAGCAGCATTTGTTTTTGATATTGAAATGAGAATATAAATATGATTACTTACTGAACTTGGGTTTAACTCCACTTCGAACTTTATTTCAAGCTTGCAGTCGGTGTTAATCGACAACACGAAACTCAAACTAAAGTTTTTCTCTATACTGAAAAATAAACGGTTTAAGAAGAAACTTTCACTTAGCAATACTCGTTGCAAATTCTTTCGCATAAAAGAAAGAAAATTTGCGGAAATCACTTTGATGACTTTAGCTCTCACTTAATTCCAACTGTTAAATCTCTTTACACGTTATCCGACTCTGAGTACCTCACCTTTCCCATCAAACCCACACACCTTCACCTCTACCCGCAACCACCGTCACTCACACCAAATAGCACAGAACGCTTAACATGCACACAGCTCTTACTGAAATGTATCCGCAACTGTTTAGGAACTATCTGCAGCGCAAGCAATACAAATAGGGTTCATCGATTTGAGAAGCCGAGAAATATGAGTAATAAAATAGAGCGCAGAAAAAAAGCACATATCACTTAGGATTATTTGCAAAGAAGAAGCCGCTTCGTGATCGTTTCGTACAATACTATATAATCTTTAGATTTACGTACAAATTCGAGATTATTGAAGTATTTCTACTGCCCAAAATCCTTAAGTAGAACCCAAACCTAGATCGAACTGAAAACATCGGCCATAAGAACTTAGAAACAAGGGGTCGGTGAGGTCGAAAAAAAACATCTGGTATAGCGCATATCCACAAACAACCATAAATTTAGACAATGAGAAATTTCATTTTTTTTGGTGGCTATAGCAACTTAGCACTATTTATACAAGTCTGAAAATTGCTACACTAGGAACTATTGTAGTCCAGGAATAGTACACTTTTGGGGCTTTTTAAATTTCTTTTTTGACTCCGGAGCTGTTACTAAATCTCACATATTCCCGGAATAGATTTTTGCCCGAGTTTGAGCAATTGCATCTATTTGTTTACTAAAACTTGTTCTTTTTCTCACAAGCAGTTTTGATCTTGGTGGAGTTTTCCGGCAGCTGCAGAATCCTTCCCCTCCTGTGTGGAACAGCATGAATATTGTTAAAACAGAACGATATTGAAAATATCATAGAATAGTTCTGCTATCAGATTATTAAGACATCTTTTCGCAAAGGGATCCGGAAAATATGGACCAATTCCTGATTTCAAACATCAGTCTTTCCACTATTAATTTTTTAGTGCCCATATTTCGAAAAGGATCGTTCTTGCCATCTTCAATAACCGACTTTCAACTTAGTTGTTTCCGCCTTGATTGACTGCACATTTAATTCATATTTTCATCGCTCAACCACGATGCTGATAAATTATTTATTTATTTCATAGGCGAAAGAAAAATCTCATCATATAATTATTCAGATTCAGATGAATACTGTTGACGAAGCTCAAATGAAAGAATTTTTTTGCTTATTTATGCAAACAATACATTTTATAGAATCTCCAAAAATACCACCCCTCCCCCCTCCTACCATTTTTCTCCTCTCTTCCAATGTTTTTCTTTTCAAAATTTATAGCTATTAAGCGCTCCAAATCTCATTCTAGAAATCTCATTTATGACGCCGATAATGTCGTCATATCCTGTGAAGTATCCGAGAGATTTGATTGTTCCAACCTGAGAAGAGCCCATTGCGTATCATCGATATAATTCACTTCATCCTATAAAATAAAGATTACTTAAAATAAAAATTTAAAAAAGCTTAGAAAAAGATGAGCTCTTAATAGATGTAATTTGAAATTTTTTAACGCCTATTTCTATGTTCATTACTTGAATTTTACTCATTTACATTAAATTTTTTTTTAAATGAAAATTATCCGTTCATGTCATCTTTCTTATTTACAATTGTATTTTTGAGGAAAAATCCTCAACCATATTTGCCTATTTATGTTCACATAAAATTTATACTATATTCCAACAAAGAAGTTAAAGCACAATCCGAATATGCAGTTCTAAATCGACTTTCAGTAGCCTTTATAGAAATTTTTCCCAACATTTCCTTTCCCTAGCTAGCCCTCTATCCCATATTCCACGTCTTTTTCACTCATAAAGAAATATTAATGCTAAGATTTAAACATTCTGAGCAGCAAAGTAGCAGACCCATCGTTATCAGCTAACGAGTCGAGTGTTTAGTGATAATCATACCCATTATTGCTGAGCGACGCAAAAATCTAAGTTTTCCGTGTAATAAATAGAAAAAAATGGAATATTGAAAAAAGCAATAAATATTCCACAAAATTTTTTCTCAAATGCAAAATATCATTAAAACTGAAATATTGGCATATTGCTACTTCAGTGAGAAAATTTTCCACTCATTTTTTTTAATGAAAGTTCTTTTCTTTTATTATTTGCTAATATAGATTTCCGATATTTACCTCAATAAATGGAATTCGACGCGTTATAACAGAAAAAGATGGACGATCATGTGGATCATTCAGTAGGCATTCATTGATCATTGCAGCAATTTGCTCTGGACATTCTTGAGGTGGGCGTAGGTAGAATGTGTTTTTATCCGTCGCCATACTGAAAATACTGCTATCGTATTGGCGAAGATGATTACAGTAAGTCGTAAAATGAAGCCACAGTGTTGTAATCATAAACGTATTGAATTCGAAAGGCTATAGTATTGATACAACAGAACTGCATTATTTCAACAACACTATAATTTAATTTATAAAATCTTTTACTTATACGCTGAAATGAGAAAATTAATAGAATACGTAGATTAAAATTCCTTAAAATGTTATCATCATTCACTGTTATTATTGATTCGATGAAATTTTTTCTGAGTTGAATAAATTTTCGACGATCATACCAATGTCTTCCAATTTCCCACAAGATTCTTCCAGAAATTACTCCTGCATATGGTCGGGATTGTGTTAGTATTTCCCAAAAGAGCACACCAAAACTCCAAACATCCACCTGAAATATCAATAAGCTAGTTTCTCGGTTTGTATTTTTTCTTTTTCCGTTCTTTAATAAACGTCTCTACAGTACAAATGGCATATTTTGTTAAAATTTATGCAAAAATTTATATTAAGCTTAAAAAAATAATCTTGAAAGCAAATAATTCTTTGAAAATAGACCTGAAAATTAGCAAAAAACACACTTCCCTTCTATAAGTCATAAATGAAGACATTTAGAAATTCAAATAAATATTTAGCAAAAAAGGCGGATTCGAACGATTTATGCATTGAATAAAATATTAACATCTTTCATATAGTAGTTTCCCAGATTATATATGGTGTATACATCTATTATCGACCAGTAGTACTCAAAAGCATTAGTGAGAATTTTATATCTAGATTTGAAGTGGATTCAGTCGCCTCTTATCCTATTCCCTCTTGTATAATTTTATTCCTCATCCTAACCTCTATTTGCTTCAGTTCCCTTCCCATCAACCGTCTCGCACCTCCTCGCCCCCTTTTCTTCAAGAAAAGCGTATTATTTCAGCTAAGCTAATATTAAGTAAGGCAAAATAAAAATATTACAATTGTAAATGCTCGATGAGAAATAAATCTGAACCTTTGTTGAGCAAAGTTGCCCAGCTATGATCTCAGGAGCCATATAAGCGAATGTTCCACAATAAGACATTGCAGCGCTGGCCTCAAGCTCTCTGCACAGCCCAAAATCGCACACTCTTATGTCAAATAATTCATCCAGTAGCACGCTGCAAACTCGTTGAATATTTCAAAAACATATCAGTGCTTTCCTTCTTCGATTCAGAATTTTCCGCTATAATTGAAAACAAAAATCTTTTATAGATTTATGTTATCGCTTATTTATTGCAATATCAACTATTGCAGAAGTAGATTACTTCGAAGAAGTAAATAAATTTCGCATATATTATTCCTCAATCGAACCTATTTCACCGGTGGATTTTCTCTCAAACATCTAAAAGTATCTATGTACGTCGGTGTCCCCATTCTGAGGTAGTGCTGCACATTAATTCGCCAGAATTTCACGATCTGTAATGTATCGTAGCGAATTTAGGATGTATGCAATATATTCAAACAATTTATCACTCACATAGCGAATTTTTTAAATAATTTATAAATGACCAACTTTTCAGGTTTCAAATCACGATGTACAATATTACAATCATGTAGATATAACATGGCGTCGGCGATTTCTTTAATCCATCTAATGAAGAAAAATTTTGTGATTCGTTTAGCGGCATCAATTTGTGTGCGTAAATTACCATTACGACAATATTCCATCACAATTGTCGAATAAACGATATTCGTTTTTCTATTATCCAAACATATACCCCTAAATGAGAAAATCATTTAAATAAATAGATATTATAGAAAGTGTCTATCGTTAAAATTCATTGGGAACATAATTCATTAGAAATTTAATTGATCCATGAGAATATTAGCTCTTCTTTTGGAATAATTCTGATGGAATTTTAATCATTAACCTAAAGATTAGTTCAAGTTATGATACTCGTAGCAAATATAGGAATAATAGATAATTTTATAGAAGCTTAGAAAACTTAGTGAAGGAAAGCAAAAAGCTATGAACAGGATTGGGGATATGACATGAAGAGGAGCGGGGTGGGGGAAGGATGGATGCGAGCGAGTGAGAAAGGCAGGTGAATAGCTATTTATGGATTAAGAGAACGATCTTTTTTTCGAATGGTACTAATAATTTTGCAGTGTCGTTCAATACGTTTCAACACATAAAACTATTATATGCCTAATGTAATAGCATAGTACAATTATGCCGATATTCAAGAAAATACTTTATGGGGCCTTTTCTCTTCATTTTGAGTAATTTTATTGTAACAACAGAAAATCATTTATGAGCAATTTTTAAAGTAAGTGATGAACTCATTGTAATATTATATGCTGAAATTGAAAGCCTTTTTTTAAATAAATAAATGCGCACATTAAATATAGATAATGAGATCATATAAAATCTTAATTATTGAGAGGTAATCAAAGGTGAAATATTACCAACTAGAAAGTTTGTTTGTTTTTTCTCGTAATATAGGGAAAATTTCAGGATTTTTTTCTACTATTTTCCAAGCATTTTCTCAGTAATATTCAATTTAGTCCCACAAATATAAAGGCTTAAGAGAAAAAAATCATTAACTCTTATTAAATTTTTAACTCACAATGTCTTTAGTAAGTTTTTGTGCTTTAATTTTAAAAGCGTCTTGATAATTTTAATCTCATTTCGAGCGTTTTTATCTTGGCAAATTAAGCGTTTTATAGCGACTGCTTGGCCTTGATAAATGCCCATAAATATTACGCCAAATGTGCCACCACCAAGCACATTATCCGTGAAAGTCACTTCGGAAACCGGAATGGTCCAGCTGAAAAAGATACGACGTTTTTAATTTTACTGGAAAAGTCTACAATAAAGTCCATTCATTTATAATGAGAAAAATGGGGAAAAAAGACTCGGATCGTTTTATATCTCTTTTTACCCATCGTCGTTGTTTATTCAATATTTCATCTGTCATTTATACTTGTTATGCAACTACAGCGAACTTCGTATAGAACAGTTAAAATATGAAATCACTGTTTTATAGTAAGTATTTTTTCTTAATAATTAAAGAAAAATGTTTTAAAATACTTTTTAGCGATAAAAAAGGTTGGCAAATTTGGGATGAATCATTTCGGTTTTCAATAATTTCCATAAAAATTGCCTCTGCTAGTTGAGACATTTACACAGATTTATTTATCCAATTTAGGATATTACTTTTAAATGATGTTTAAATACAAATATAAATCATATTCTTTCGTAATTACAATCACCAAAACTCTATCAAAGCCTTTCAAAAAAAGGAAGTGAAGAACTTGTCGTAGTAGCTGGACGGAAAAGATGAAGCACTACCTAAATCAAATTCTCCATCTACGATAGAAACTGAATCTGAGAAAAGATTTCATTAGTGATGCGTGGCATTGGAATCAGATCCCCTTCCACCCTTTCTCTCTCCTCTAAATCCATAAGTATAATTAAGAAAGTTCTAGTCGAATATTTGCGAATCGCCTTAGCTCTGCGTATGCTATATTTTTGATGCAATGAAATGTTAGCATCAACTTATATTTAAGAATAGATAATATAATCTAATTCAGTCAATCGAATTGAGAACTTAATAAAATTTTCATCTTAGAGTTACCAACTACACACCTATTTTACTGGGTACTCGATTATATTAAGATAATGCAATAAATTTTTAATTAAGCAAACCTATACGATGGGAATAATTTAACGAGAATTCATGAAAATGGTTCCTTACTCTGTTGTATCGACCGAGGTATTTATTTCTGATAGTGGTCTAGTGTCGATATGTTCTTCCTCTTCCGTCGATTCCTTTGAATTGTACTTATTCTTTAGAAAATTCTTTATTTGCAGTTTTTAGAAGGGAACGATATTTGAGCTGATTTGTAAGCATCGATGCCAAAACGTATGATTATCTATTGGTTTATAGTGATACTTACTGGACTAATTAGCGGAAAACAAGAGTTCACCACAAGTACTAAAATAACATTCGATGACCATAATCCTTATAGAGTCCACAAATATTATCGCTTGCTATCATGAAAATGTAAGTAAATCTATCTATACGGTCACAGTAAGATATATTAAATGACTGCAAAAAGATATTACTACCGCGACTGCGATTTATTCTCACCATTCTCTCCTTAGTTCTTCATTTCATCATTTATTTCTATTCGAATATATGCGTATTCTAATTTAATCTCAAATTTTCTCTCCCAATATTACTCCAAAGAGATTAGAGAATGATACTAGAGGATATAAAAATTTTCAGTGGATACATAGCTAATATGATTTGTAAATACTGATTATAATTCACATAATTAGTTCTTTTAAAATATTTTTACCACTTTACAGTCAGATCCGTTTTATCATTATTACTTTAAACTTTTATGAATAATTAGCCGCATTTTTCAATCACTCAAGTGGAATCTCTAATATTTTTTCCAGCTTGATGAAGTTTTCATTAATTGATTTCATTCTTTGGAGGTTCTCAAAACATATGTTAACGCTTTCCAGTGAATAAATAATTTTAAGAACCGTTCGAGGAATATTCAATAAACGTCATTCTTCAAAAAATTAGCTAATTTAGTCACACCGTTTTAGAACATATCATATAGAATTAAGCAAAAAAAAAAGAAATCAGTCAAAAATTCAACCGGTTGTTTGGTATCATTAGTTGGAGTCGAAGGTGCGGTGCTGAAGTTAAGATCATCGATTTGATTGGCTAGATTTGCCGCTTCATCTTTACTGATCGATGGTATCGAAGTATCGGCTAGATTTGCCGCTTCATCTTTACTAATCGATGGTTTCAGAGTACTCGTAGATTGAGCATTGCTTTTCACATTTACTTCTTCCTGTGATAAATCACTGATAATTACATTTGTCGTTGATTACAACTACTAATCATTGTTATCTATTACCGTTACTGACCACTGTTGCTGATCATATTGTTACTGCATGTTCTCATTGATTACTGAGACCAATTATTACTCTTGATCATTACTATTGATTACTACTGATTACTATCAGTGGTTTTTCGTGATTATTAACTGATCATCATCAACTACAGGCGATTGTTATTACCGACTATTATTGTTCTATATCACTGATAACTCCTATTGATAATTGTAACTGGCTATTGTTATCGACTGTTATTTTTGATTACTGTTATTGATCGATGTTACTGATTACCATTACTGATTATTACCGATTGTTATTAATCAATTATTGTTATTAATTATTACTATCAATTATTACCACTAATTATCCTTATTAAATACCATTATCAAGCGCTATTATCAATTCTGAATCAAAGTAATTCTTTCTATTAATCATCAGTATTAATATTATCAGTCCCCATAACGCGTTGGTAAATTAATGTAACTTATATAATTTCACCGAGTTCTGACTTACTCATCTTATTTCGGTCTAATCATTCAGTTATAACCCTTTCTGAAGAAGATGATCTCAAAGGAATCGGCCATGCAATTCAACGGCTCTGGAATTGAATATACAACTAAATGATGCACTATTAACCTAAAATTATCCTCTTTACCGCCTAATAGATATTTTTGTTGCTTTGTTTTCTGTGTCTTTCGTATTTGCGGAAATTTAAATGGAATATTATTTATGAACCAGATAAGTTTATAGCGGATAATGAAGTAGGTAGCTTAATGTGGAATGAGTTGGATAAAAATTAGAACAGAACAGATAAAGTATTTTGCCTAAACCCGCCTAAATCCATCATTAATTGCCTTTAGTGAAATAAAGCTTTTAGAACGAGTACTTCCATTCGTTTTTAGTGGAAATAAATAAACAATTAATTAAATAAATGAGCAAAATAAACGAACAAATAAATGGATAAATAAATAAATATATATATTTACTTATATATATATATATATATATATATATATATATATACATAATAAATAAATATGTATAATAAATATATAAATTTGCTATAAAATATATATACTATTAGACGATATATTTTGCTCCAATGACTTTTATCCATTTAAAAAACTTATATTGAAAAATATTAATTACCTATTGAGGGGAAAAATAATAATAATTTCAACTGATATAAAAGTATTCTAACCTTCGGTTTGTTCTTCCTCGTTCCATTTATCAAATGTCTCACTTCATTTTCCACGTTTCGCGCTTCGCGACGGAATTTCTTTTCAAAATCTTTTAGCTTCATTCAACTCAAAATAGCCATAAATGAAATTAATAATTATTATCGTTGAATGAAAATATTTTCTACGGCATTTAAATATTAAATCAATTGAATTTATATATATATATATATATATATATATATATATATATATATATATTTATTTATTTATTTATTTATATATAAGTGTATGAGGGATATTTACAACTTACTGATTACTACGTCAGAAATTCATATAGGGATGCAGAAATAAAATAAAATTATAGCGGCTAGCAATGCGTAGGATAGCAATGGCAGAGGCCGAGTGTTAAACAGTATAGAGAAGCAAATAACCTCAAGCAAAATGATGTACTTATGTGAAAGATCTAAGACCTTAAAATAACCTTTCCCGATCACTCAAATGAGGTGGAATAACTTATAAAATAAAATATTTTATGAAGGAGATTTGGAAGTATCGAAGGACCGTTTAGAATAAAACTATATATGAAGCAATAGCTGTGGTTCGTTCTATATTGCTCCGCTGTGGTGATGATTCACACATCATTTATAAACGGGTTTTCGCATCGCGATAGTAGAAGACGGAAGAGAAAAAAATGAAATGTTAACACAACAATAACAGGAAAGATTAGTAAGCGTTGCATATATGCGGAAAAAAAATTACGACATTGACATTTGCGCCATGTCATATGCGCTTTTTTCACATATATATACATATATATATATATATATATATATATATATATATATATATATATATATAATTATATATTTAGTGCAAAACTGTTGCATTAGATGAATGATTAAAGAAAGCATAAAAATGAAAATAATTACAAACGATGAAAATAATCACCTCCAATATTTATTAATTTAGATTTTTTTTTATTCATTCCTTTTTTCGCTCCACCAAAGATCGATGAGAATATAAATAAGAAATAAAATATAGAAAATTTATATGCGTATATATCTGTGGATGTTTATTTCATCAATATTCTCATTCAATAATCGAAAAATACTATGATGATCGAATTTTTATCGAATATAATTTCAATCAACGAAAAATTCCCTCAATCGATTTTAACCGATATGAGAAGAGGTGAGGTAAGTTCCGTTAAGCTCCATTGACTCCGTTAAGCTCCACATCGTGTTTCTTTTGTTTCGTGGATTTTTGACGTTGGAAGCATTAGAAGCAAATAGCTAATTCTGGATTTTTCCAAATCGTTAATGATTCATGAGTGGGAAAGAAAGAAAACACAAAGAAATAAAAACAATTGACGATTGTTGATCGAATTAATTTAATTAATTAAATTAACTTAAAAAAAAAAAGTAGTCGTTAAAAATATAATCATTAAATTTTACTAATGAATTATATTTTGTCTTTTGAATTTTTGAGGAATTTTTCGTTTCGAATAAATTCATCTATTTAGAATTTTTTTTTTTGGTGAAAAATTGAAGAACGAATCAGAAATGATCGTGCGAGCGATTCATTTCGAAAGGCGGAGTTAATGGAGCTTAAATGCCACTTACCTCATCGATTCTCATATTCAATATCATTGTATACGCATTCATTGGTTCTCATTTTATTTGCTCAACAAAAATCAACTCAAAAATTATTTCCGCTATAGTAATGTCGGGATGATAAACGACGCTGTTAATTTAATTAATAAGCAATTAAAGAAAATTAACGATAATTTTTCACATTCATTTGTTCGATTTAATTAATTTCTATATTCATTAGGTTAAATTCATTCGTAACCATTTTTTACCCAAACTATAGAGATGGCATTTTTTTTCCACCACAATATACGTAATGATATACGTCATTTGCATATATTGACTTAGAAATTTTCATTTACGTTTTCCCACCTCTCTTCAGCTGTTTACCAGCTTATATCTATCATGTTGTGTATCGATCGGTCTTCTTCCCCCCTCTACCTTCCGTTTTATCCAACATATTCGGCACTCGTTTAATTGCCTTGAATTTCATGGTACCTGGGGGTTTTACGACATAATTTGCGCATATGGCGATCTTTTCACAGAATCGTCTCATTGATTTGATTTATTTGCATTCGTTGTGATGGCAATTAACTGTGACATTTAATAGGTGGAGAGGTTGGGGGGGGGGGGGGGTGGAAGTAAAGGAACAGCCTTTAATTTTTCATTAAAAATTTTATGGTACTTGATAATTTCAGTTGACTTTCAACTATGAAATGTCTCATGCCAACACCTCAAATACGTTGCGTTATTTTCTATACTGATGCAATATGGTTTATCCTTAGTGTTCATCGTATTTTAATTTTTATAACCCCATGGGGTTATATTGTTCTTTTTTTTTTCCGGTGCTCGAACGAGAGCTCATAGTTTTTGCTGGTTGAAGTCGACATTTCTCGTACTTTCTTTTTTTCTTGCAGTGATGGGAGCCTCTTCAAGTACTCGATCAGATGGACTCGTTGAGACGGGTAATGCCTATGTACTTCGTCATCCGCTGTGTAAATTTGTTACACCGATACGTACAGCAATAGGTTTGATTACAGTTTTCGGTATGTGCTTTAATTACTGATAAGTGATCATCCCAAATTGTCGAAAGCTTTAGATCAATTAAGAGCTCATATTGTCTCTATTCCTTTCTTCCGCAAGTTTTAGCTTAAACTTCACTAATTAATAAATTAATTAAGCGCATTATAAGTTTTGAATTCGCTTTAATTGTTCTGAGCAAAGTCACCGCTTCGTCGCTGTGAAATAATTGTTTTCATATAAGCGGAAAAAAGGAAGCAGTTAACCATTAGATACGAACCAGAAGTGCTAATTTGTATATAGACTATATAAATGTAGACTTAATATTACGAACATTGAAACTGAAGTTAAAAAAAAAATAAAATCTTTACGGAATTCGGCGCATTTGTCTTATTTTTAATGCAAAATTTTCCACTAATCATTTTTCATTTATTCTCGTAATTATTGGCAACGTTATTAATCGCAAATATTTATTAATTGCTAATTTTCGCCATTAATAATTATAGGATTCCGGATTGGCATTTCAGGATTAATACTTGTTTGATGCTAATTTCAGGATAGTGATAGAGTTTTTTTTTTCTTCTTTGAATTAAAAATTCCTCTCATTTCAGTGATTTGGTTAGCGGCATTAAATTCGCTTATTTCATTAGTTGCATTACCGATTGGAATTTATCTCATTGTAATTGGAGCGGCCACTTTTCTACTCGAAATGAGTTATATTATTCGATTATGTTGTGGGTTAGTGTCGAATTTATCTTCGCTGAAAAAAATTCCTTCATAAAAAATAGAATTCTTTTTTTTTTTCATTTAATGACAAATATAATCATTAAAAATTCAAATAGATAAAAAAAAATGAGAAAAAGAAACTTCAACATTTTCTACTAAAATAATCAAATAAAATTGTATAGGATTTTAGAGGAAATAAATAAAAGAAATAAAAAGAGAGAGGAGTAAAAATAACTTAAAATAGAATTTATATTGTAAGAGAAAGAAAATTCTTTGAGGAATTATTGGATTTATATTTTGTTTTTGTTTTTGTTTTTTTTATTTTTGTTTTTTTTTTTTTTTTGTTTTCTCATGGAAAAAGGAAGGAGTGAATTACTTATTCGTCTCTATCCATGATTTGGACTTAGGTATATAACAATTGGTGTTGCTGTGAATGTATTTTCATGTGTTCGTTTATATTTTATCTACATTTTCTTTGAGAGAGATCATTGTAATCATATATTGCGATCGATAATTGCAATTAATTCCTTCATTAACTGACGGCGATCATATTCAGGTCGTCTATTTTTGTGTTTGAATGATTTGTTGGTAGTGTATCGGGAATACCTTAGATCGGTTTGATGATCCAGTTCGATTTCCGGTGGGCATTATCCTAGTTGATCCATGCTTGTTGTTCATAGCAGCTAATAAAATGAAACTTTGATTATTGCTGAATAATATTGTGAAAAATTATTTTAAAATTCGGTGGCACTGATCAAATCTTAATTTTTTTCCGATAATTAATGTGCATGGTAATAAAATATCTATAATTTCAGGGTCGATGGTATATGTTGTCGTTTCTTTGGTCTTATAATCAATTTCGATGGTATCAAACGTGGACTCCTTTATATATTATTTTCTATAGTTTGTTTTTTGCCGAACTTCTACAATAATTACAGCATTGCAGCTGGTATGTTTCATTTGACTCATTTATTTATTTATTTATTTACTTATTTATTTATTTATTTATTTATTTATTTATTTATTTATTGGTTTATTTATTGGTTTTTCATTTATTTTACTGTGTTAAAGTGGGGAAACGTACGAACGCATGAGAGCATAGAAAGGAAGAAATATCAAAAGGTTTTGCATTGCTATACTTCAAATGATTAGACATTTAATATGTGAAAATACGAATATTATTTAGATTAAAATGGTTCTTGCGCAAGTTAAGAGTTGAACGAGTAAGTGCATTAACGATATCGGTGGGAAGTAGAAATTCATATAACGGAAAACCGGAAACTATGCAGAACGTTCTTTCTAATGGAACATATTCTGGGAGACAGAAACGGATACGCGCGTCGGCTGTAGGGGAGGGAGGAGGGGGGTAAACTGATATAGTTCTGAGCGGAGTATCGGAAAACCTAATATAATTTTGAAATAGAGAATCGGCTTGAAATTAAACATACAGTGTATCTTTGAGTCTAAATTGGCTTGAAATTAAACAATATATCTATGCTGAATTTTAGGATTTTTTAAAGTTCGGAAAATTTTACACATTTGTAGGCGTGGAAAAGACAGATTTTTTTTTTCAGCGATGATTTGTATATTTGCATTCTCACTCATAACTAAAATAAGCCACTCGTAAGCGAAAGAATTTCCTCTCTATTTACTTATTTTTAACCCCAATGACGCACTGTTGAATTTGACTTTATTTTTTTTCCTCTCATTGTGCATTGCATTAGAAAGAAGAAAATGTTTTATATGATCATTGAAGGATGAATTTGCCAAATCGTTATCCTCCATTTTACTGTTATTCTATAGAAAGAAGAAGTGAGCGTTTAATGCGGGAATAAACCTTTTTTTTGGGGAGGAGGGGAAGGCAAACCTGAGGTATTTTATTCGTATAGTAGTAATGAAAGCTATATTTGCTAAACCGTTATTTAAAAAAATATTTTTAGGTTGTTTTATCGTAGTGACGGCGTTTTTGTATTTGATGAAGCCCTTGCAAATGAAGAAAACACCAACATTTATCGTTGATTCGACAATGCAAGCGAGGGGAAATGCATCCGCCCAGGTCGCCGATCCGACCATTTATGGATCATAAATTATGGCATCGTTAAACGAATTCATTTATGCACGCTTTCGATTGGAATTTCTGTCCTCTTTTCTTCTTCTTTGAGAAAAATTTCTATGTGAGTTTATTGATGATCGTTCAGTATTGTATTTTATTTAAAATCGATTTTTTTTAAATGCAATTTTTTAAAGTTTTTTTTTTGCAAATATGTAACTTTGTAATGCAAATATTTCAGTTCAATTTTAATGATTGGAAAAGGTTTCATTTGCAAAATTGAGAATAATTCTCGCATATATTAATTTTCTACGCATTTTTCCTTTTGGTAACTATTTTTTATCTTCGATTTTGTAAAATTCATCGGAATGTTCTGTGGAAATGGAGTGGTAAATGCTTATTCGCGTACGTTTCTGTTTATTCAGTTTTTTGCCGGCGGTCTTCGATAGTCAAAGAAAAGTACTCTATCGGCCACTCTTTATCGAAGTAAACGATTAGTTTTTAAGCTTATAGCTCTTGAATTTTTCTAAGTTCTTTGTCTATAAGTATGAAGGCGTGATTGTTGAGATTACTTAGTAATTATTGGACAGGGGCTTATAAAAGTGGGGCTACGGTATATCAAATGATGGATAGCTGCATTAGTCGATTCTCTATAGGGTAGTTTAATGGTTGAACTATTTGAGAAGCTTTTCACCATAAATTATTTCTCTCATTGTTTTTTTTTTCAATCTTTTTTTTCTCTCCTCGAGCTTCTTCACTCTGTTGATTCATTTTCTTATATCCTATCTTCTTCTATTGTCATATCTCGACAGTTTATTTAATTATTTTTATTTTACTAAGGATGTGAAATTGGTGGAAACAAAGATATCATAGAATCCTCTCAAAGGTTACTATTTGAGTCATTTATCCCCCCCCCCCCCCCCGCGCTAAGTATGAAATTTAAGTATTAAATATGATATTTAATGAATTCGATTATAGTTATAGGAATATTGTTATTTTGGATAGATGTCCAATGCCTAATTAATTTATAATTGTTATACGAAGGATATTTCTATCGTTTGTTAATAAATCAACAAGCTTTCGATTTTTTAATTGAATTAATGTAATTTTATATTTAAAAAAAGGATGTAACGGACATTATTTGTTTTTATTTTCGGGTCGATCGGCTTTTCGCTTCTTTTTCTTATTTTTTCCTTCTTCGTTGTTCATTATTGTAAAGTTTTCCCAACGATACTACTATAAATATTTTTATTAATGAAGTATTCTTATTGTGTCATATATTACTCATTACTTTAATGAGTGGATTTACATAATCTATCCAGAACATCAAATATGTAACAGTCTCCCGAATTTTTTTCGAAGAAATTTTAGAATATATTACTCCTTTTTTGATTATTTAAATAGGTGAGATTTGGGAAATACGGAAGGGGGCATCAGGTTTACAATTTCGATTCATTTAGTCGGATGCGATAAAGAGGGAGGCTAAATAACTCGGGATAAGATGGGATATAAGTCAGAAATTGTGACTCATGAAAATCAGTGGATTCAAGTATATGAATGTCAATTCATTTAGTCGGATGCGATAAAGGGGAGGCTAAATAACTCGGGATAAGATGGGATATAAGTCAGAAATGGTGACTCATGAAAATCAGTGGATTCAAGTATATGAATGTCAATTCATTTAGTCGGATGCGATAAGGGGGAGGCTAAATAACTCGGGATAAGATGGGATATAAGTCAGAAATGGTGACTCATGAAAATCAGTGGATTCAAGTATATGAATGTCAATTCATTTAGTCGGATGCGATAAAGGGGATGCTAAATAACTCGGGATAAGATGGGATATAAGTCAGAAATTGTGACTCATGAAAATCAGTGGATTCAAGTATATGAATGTCAATTCATTTAGTCGGATGCGATAAAGGGGGAGGCTAAATAACTCGGGATAAGATGGGATATAAGTCAGAAATTGTGACTCATGAAAATCAGTGGATTCAAGTATATGAATGTCAATTCATTTAGTCGGATGCGATAAAGGGGATGCTAAAAAACTCGGGATAAGATGGGATATAAGTCAGAAATGGTGACTCATGAAAATCAGTGGATTCAAGTATATGAATGTCAATTCATTTAGTCGGATGCGATAAGGGGGAGGCTAAATAACTCGGGATAAGATGGGATATAAGTCAGAAATGGTGACTCATGAAAATCAGTGGATTCAAGTATATGAATGTCAATTCATTTAGTCGGATGCGATAAAGGGGGAGGCTAAATAACTCGGGATAAGATGGGATATAAGTCAGAAATGGTGACTCATGAAAATCAGTGGATTCAAGTATATGAATGTCAATTCATTTAGTCGGATGCGATAAAGGGGATGGCTAAATAACTCGGGATAAGATGGGATATAAGTCAGAAATGGTGACTCATGAAAATCAGTGGATTCAAGTATATGAATGTCAATTCATTTAGTCGGATGCGATAAAGGGGAGGCTAAATAACTCGGGATAAGATGGGATATGAGTCAGAAATGGTGACTCATGAAAATCAGTGGATTCAAGTATATGAATGTCAATTCATTTAGTCGGATGCGATAAGGGGGAGGCTAAATAACTCGGGATAAGATGGGATATGAGTCAGAAATGGTGACTCATGAAAATCAGTGGATTCAAGTATATGAATGTCAATTCATTTAGTCGGATGCGATAAAGGGGAGGCTAAATAACTCGGGATAAGATGGGATATAAGTCAGAAATGGTGACTCATGAAAATCAGTGGATTCAAGTATATGAATGTCAATTCATTTAGTCGGATGCGATAAAGGGGAGGCTAAATAACTCGGGATAAGATGGGATATAAGTCAGAAATTGTGACTCATGAAAATCAGTGGATTCAAGTATATGAATGTCAATTCATTTAGTCGGATGCGATAAAGGGGAGGCTAAATAACTCGGGATAAGATGGGATATAAGTCAGAAATGGTGACTCATGAAAATCAGTGGATTCAAGTATATGAATGTCAATTCATTTAGTCGGATGCGATAAAGGGGAGGCTAAATAACTCGGGATAAGATGGGATATAAGTCAGAAATGGTGACTCATGAAAATCAGTGGATTCAAGTATATGAATGTCAATTCATTTAGTCGGATGCGATAAAGGGGGAGGCTAAATAACTCGGGATAAGATGGGATATGAGTCAGAAATGGTGACTCATGAAAATCAGTGGATTCAAGTATATGAATGTCAATTCATTTAGTCGGATGCGATAAAGGGGGAGGCTAAATAACTCGGGATAAGATGGGATATAAGTCAGAAATGGTGACTCATGAAAATCAGTGGATTCAAGTATATGAATGTCAATTCATTTAGTCGGATGCGATAAGGGGGGAGGCTAAATAACTCGGGATAAGATGGGATATAAGTCAGAAATGGTGACTCATGAAAATCAGTGGATTCAAGTATATGAATGTCAATTCATTTAGTCGGATGCGATAAAGGGGAGGCTAAATAACTCGGGATAAGATGGGATATAAGTCAGAAATGGTGACTCATGAAAATCAGTGGATTCAAGTATATGAATGTCAATTCATTTAGTCGGATGCGATAAAGGGGAGGCTAAATAACTCGGGATAAGATGGGATATAAGTCAGAAATTGTGACTCATGAAAATCAGTGGATTCAAGTATATGAATGTCAATTCATTTAGTCGGATGCGATAAAGGGGAGGCTAAATAACTCGGGATAAGATGGGATATAAGTCAGAAATGGTGACTCATGAAAATCAGTGGATTCAAGTATATGAATGTCAATTCATTTAGTCGGATGCGATAAAGGGGAGGCTAAATAACTCGGGATAAGATGGGATATAAGTCAGAAATGGTGACTCATGAAAATCAGTGGATTCAAGTATATGAATGTCAATTCATTTAGTCGGATGCGATAAAGGGGAGGCTAAATAACTCGGGATAAGATGGGATATAAGTCAGAAATTGTGACTCATGAAAATCAGTGGATTCAAGTATATGAATGTCAATTCATTTAGTCGGATGCGATAAAGGGGAGGCTAAATAACTCGGGATAAGATGGGATATGAGTCAGAAATGGTGACTCATGAAAATCAGTGGATTCAAGTATATGAATGTCAATTCATTTAGTCGGATGCGATAAAGGGGAGGCTAAATAACTCGGGATAAGATGGGATATGAGTCAGAAATGGTGACTCATGAAAATCAGTGGATTCAAGTATATGAATGTCAATTCATTTAGTCGGATGCGATAAAGGGGAGGCTAAAAAACTCGGGATAAGATGGGATATAAGTCAGAAATTGTGACTCATGAAAATCAGTGGATTCAAGTATATGAATGTCAATTCATTTAGTCGGATGCGATAAAGGGGAGGCTAAATAACTCGGGATAAGATGGGATATGAGTCAGAAATGGTGACTCATGAAAATCAGTGGATTCAAGTATATGAATGTCAATTCATTTAGTCGGATGCGATAAAGGGGGAGGCTAAATAACTCGGGATAAGATGGGATATAAGTCAGAAATGGTGACTCATGAAAATCAGTGGATTCAAGTATATGAATGTCAATTCATTTAGTCGGATGCGATAAAGGGGAGGCTAAATAACTCGGGATAAGATGGGATATAAGTCAGAAATGGTGACTCATGAAAATCAGTGGATTCAAGTATATGAATGTCAATTCATTTAGTCGGATGCGATAAGGGGGAGGCTAAATAACTCGGGATAAGATGGGATATGAGTCAGAAATGGTGACTCATGAAAATCAGTGGATTCAAGTATATGAATGTCAATTCATTTAGTCGGATGCGATAAGGGGGAGGCTAAATAACTCGGGATAAGATGGGATATGAGTCAGAAATGGTGACTCATGAAAATCAGTGGATTCAAGTATATGAATGTCAATTCATTTAGTCGGATGCGATAAGGGGGAGGCTAAATAACTCGGGATAAGATGGGATATAAGTCAGAAATGGTGACTCATGAAAATCAGTGGATTCAAGTATATGAATGTCAATTCATTTAGTCGGATGCGATAAGGGGGAGGCTAAATAACTCGGGATAAGATGGGATATGAGTCAGAAATGGTGACTCATGAAAATCAGTGGATTCAAGTATATGAATGTCAATTCATTTAGTCGGATGCGATAAGGGGTGAGGCTAAATAACTCGGGATAAGATGGGATATGAGTCAGAAATGGTGACTCATGAAAATCAGTGGATTCAAGTATATGAATGTCAATTCATTTAGTCGGATGCGATAAGGGGTGAGGCTAAATAACTCGGGATAAGATGGGATATGAGTCAGAAATGGTGACTCATGAAAATCAGTGGATTCAAGTATATGAATGTCAATTCATTTAGTCGGATGCGATAAGGGGGAGGCTAAATAACTCGGGATAAGATGGGATATGAGTCAGAAATGGTGACTCATGAAAATCAGTGGATTCAAGTATATGAATGTCAATTCATTTAGTCGGATGCGATAAAGGGGGAGGCTAAATAACTCGGGATAAGATGGGATATGAGTCAGAAATGGTGACTCATGAAAATCAGTGGATTCAAGTATATGAATGTCAATTCATTTAGTCGGATGCGATAAGGGGTGAGGCTAAATAACTCGGGATAAGATGGGATATGAGTCAGAAATGGTGACTCATGAAAATCAGTGGATTCAAGTATATGAATGTCAATTCATTTAGTCGGATGCGATAAGGGGTGAGGCTAAATAACTCGGGATAAGATGGGATATGAGTCAGAAATGGTGACTCATGAAAATCAGTGGATTCAAGTATATGAATGTCAATTCATTTAGTCGGATGCGATAAGGGGGAGGCTAAATAACTCGGGATAAGATGGGATATGAGTCAGAAATGGTGACTCATGAAAATCAGTGGATTCAAGTATATGAATGTCAATTCATTTAGTCGGATGCGATAAGGGGGAGGCTAAATAACTCGGGATAAGATGGGATATGAGTCAGAAATGGTGACTCATGAAAATCAGTGGATTCAAGTATATGAATGTCAATTCATTTAGTCGGATGCGATAAGGGGGAGGCTAAATAACTCGGGATAAGATGGGATATGAGTCAGAAATGGTGACTCATGAAAATCAGTGGATTCAAGTATATGAATGTCAATTCATTTAGTCGGATGCGATAAGGGGGAGGCTAAATAACTCGGGATAAGATGGGATATGAGTCAGAAATGGTGACTCATGAAAATCAGTGGATTCAAGTATATGAATGTCAATTCATTTAGTCGGATGCGATAAGGGGTGAGGCTAAATAACTCGGGATAAGATGGGATATGAGTCAGAAATGGTGACTCATGAAAATCAGTGGATTCAAGTATATGAATGTCAATTCATTTAGTCGGATGCGATAAGGGGTGAGGCTAAATAACTCGGGATAAGATGGGATATGAGTCAGAAATGGTGACTCATGAAAATCAGTGGATTCAAGTATATGAATGTCAATTCATTTAGTCGGATGCGATAAGGGGGAGGCTAAATAACTCGGGATAAGATGGGATATGAGTTAGAAATGGTGACTCATGAAAATCAGTGGATTCAAGTATATGAATGTCAATTCATTTAGTCGGATGCGATAAGGGGTGAGGCTAAATAACTCGGGATAAGATGGGATATGAGTCAGAAATGGTGACTCATGAAAATCAGTGGATTCAAGTATATGAATGTCAATTCATTTAGTCGGATGCGATAAGGGGGAGGCTAAATAACTCGGGATAAGATGGGATATGAGTCAGAAATGGTGACTCATGAAAATCAGTGGATTCAAGTATATGAATGTCAATTCATTTAGTCGGATGCGATAAGGGGTGAGGCTAAATAACTCGGGATAAGATGGGATATGAGTCAGAAATGGTGACTCATGAAAATCAGTGGATTCAAGTATATGAATGTCAATTCATTTAGTCGGATGCGATAAGGGGTGAGGCTAAATAACTCGGGATAAGATGGGATATGAGTCAGAAATGGTGACTCATGAAAATCAGTGGATTCAAGTATATGAATGTCAATTCATTTAGTCGGATGCGATAAGGGGGAGGCTAAATAACTCGGGATAAGATGGGATATAAGTCAGAAATTGTGACTCATGAAAATCAGTGGATTCAAGTATATGAATGTCAATTCATTTAGTCGGATGCGATAAGGGGTGAGGCTAAATAACTCGGGATAAGATGGGATATGAGTCAGAAATGGTGACTCATGAAAATCAGTGGATTCAAGTATATGAATGTCAATTCATTTAGTCGGATGCGATAAGGGGGAGGCTAAATAACTCGGGATAAGATGGGATATGAGTCAGAAATGGTGACTCATGAAAATCAGTGGATTCAAGTATATGAATGTCAATTCATTTAGTCGGATGCGATAAGGGGTGAGGCTAAATAACTCGGGATAAGATGGGATAAGTCAGAAATTGCGACTCATGAAAATCAGTGGATTCAAGTATATGAATGTCAATTCGTTGAGTCGGATGCGATAAGGGGGAGGCTAAATAACTCGGGATAAGATGGGATGTAAGTCAGAAATTGCGACTCATGAAAATCAGTGGATCGAAGTATGTGAATGTATCTTGATCAAAATATGAATGTTTGACATTATTCGAACATCGAATTAGAAAGTATTTAAGTACTACTATACTTACCTATGATCAAAGGCAAGGGCGTTTCAGTATGTTGCCTATCCCACACTTCTTTGCAGTGTTATTGTATTGCTGTGTTATATTCCACGTTGTGCGATAATTATGGATCCTTAACGGGTCGAATTTCACTTCTTTTTTTTCTTTTTAAATTTGCGCTGCAATGGTCGGTCGTTTTCGATTTACGATTCGAAGACGCGAAAAAATAGATTCCGGCTACGTGCTTTATTTTTCTCTTCAATTCAGTCGAATGTGTTTTCCTAATTTTTTATTCGAATTATTATTGCCGAGGATTTTGCATATATTTTATTGCGTGAATTGTTGTTGTAATGTTGGCGTTTTGTTTCCCATAGCGATTAGTTGTGAGGTGACATTTAGGTTCGATAGGTTCGTTTAACTAAGAAGTTTCTGTTCTGAGCGTTGAAGATTTGGGACGAGCTTTTTGGGTATTTCCAGTAGCGCTTCATTAATTGATTGATTAATTAAGTAATTAATTCGTTTATTTCAGTCAACATTGCATTTTTCATAAATAAATGCTTCTTCATGTCGCATCTGCGTGCCTTGGCCCAATTTTGCTCTTACCTAATTGATTCGTATGGTCTTTTTTTGACGAGTTACCTCATTTCATTGCAGGTCGATCTCCACCTTTCTTGCGAATCCATGATATCCCTCTTGTTAGTTTTTAGGCAGTTATTATTATTCATTTTGGATATCTTCGCCGTCTATCAAATTCCCTCATTTCGACCTCGGTCATCCAATCCTTTACGTTCGTCGCTGCTCGGAGTGATTCGTTGGTTTCCCTCCTCACCAGTTTCCTTCCTGCTGTGACTGTTTCCATTCTCCTCTTTGTCACTGCGGCTAGCTTGCTTCCGTTCTTGATTCTTGACTGTGATTTGGAGTCATAAAGAGCTGTTGACATCACCTATTTTCTCAGGAACTCCCCGTTTGAGACTCATCGGTACTTCTTTTCTCACCATAGAAGTCTTTATTCCTGTAAAATTTTTTTCACTAGTATTAAATCCTCTATCGTTCATTTACTTCCATTTGTTTAAGCATTCTTTTGATTCATCTGCCAAATTCATTCACGCATCCAATCCTCCCTTCTCTTACAGCATTTATCAACTTCGGTTCTCGCATTTGCTCATTAATTTTGTCTTTTAATTATTTAATCGTAAACCTTTAATTACGATAATAACTCTCAGCTTATATCGCTTACATGGAATTTTCAGATTTTTTTCACCGAAAAAGGATTTTGCGTAATGCGCTTTCCTAAATTTATCGAACGTGTTTTTTAGAATGTCTTTCCCTGGTGCTGACGAACTCGCCAATAAAGGTTGGCCAATAACCGTGGAACGTCTGAAAGAAGTCTTTGGCGATAAACAGTTCAGTGATTCTTCAGAGCTTCTTCAAACTTTACTTGATGTTGGTTACCTTTCCTTTACTTTTGCTTTACTGTTTATACTTCAGAAGTTATTCCCTATGGTCGGCTGTAATTTCGGCTCATCTAAAAATTTCACAGTTTATGTTTCATTTAGATGATCGGTGATCAATGATACCTCATGTGGTCGTTAGACATTCCCGTTGTCCACTATATCATTGAGTCACTTTTATTGTTAAGAAAAAAAAGCATCGGAAAGTCTGATCGATAAATAATAACTATGTGGTCGGTAGTATTCTTACTTTGCTATGAATATAATTCTTATGGTTGGTACGATATTCATGAGGTGCCGGTTTGGGATTATGGCGATACTATGGACCGCAAATTTTGATATTTAATGTATGCCAGCTAAATTCGGGCATTTGAATATGCATTTCGATTCATAGATAACGTTAATTTTTTTTGTTTTCAGACCGATATTCGTGAGTATAGCGTTCCGTTATTGGCTGATCGACTAAATAATCGCCTCTGTGAATTAAAGGTAATCAATTAGTTGGCTTCCTTGCTTGGATAGCTAGTTTTTTTTTGCTAGAAAGTAAAATACTACAGATATTTGAATGCTAGGGGTAGTAGTTTCACAATATGTTTCAGATGTTTCCAGTAAGCTTGGGAGGACTAGGAAGGGGGTTACGTGAAGAGTAACGTTGATATTTTTCCAACGATTCAAAGCTTAAATTGTTGATGTGGTTTGATTTTGTATATCGTTTTGTTTTCTCTTGATTACGCTCTTACCTCTTTATCTTCTCCTTACCTGAATACCTTCATATTTCTTATCCCAGTGGTAATTTTCCTTTTCCCATTCGACAATATTTGACTCATTTTAACTTATAAGTTCAAGAGCGTGAATTGCAAACCATAAAATTTGATAATTTAATTTATAGGGTCCAGTGGTTTTACAAATTTCGAAATTGAGGAATGTGCAATGTTCAAGACTAACAGATCCGTCACGTTTAAACGATGGTCTCAATAAAATTCAACTCACCGATGGCCATTTGAATATTAACGCACTTCAATTCGATCCTATTCCTACGTTGAAGTTAGTGATTTTACGTTTGCTTTAATTGTTTTTTATTTTTTTCTTTGCTCAATTCCTCGAAAATTTCTTCTTTATTTAGTTTTTTACCGTTCAGTTCTTCATTGAATTTATTTGCCTCTTTAGCATTTTCATTAGAATCTATGCCATAGTGTAAATCACCACGTTATATTTAGTGATATTTGTATCGACAAGCTGAACACCTTTAATTCTCTCGATGAAGAATTAATTAATATTTCTATGTATATTGATGTATGTTTAAAAAAAAGGACCTCGTTGTCTTTAACAAAACTCTTATTATTCAGTGGAATGAGAGGGCATATGATAGATTGATGTCACAAAGCCTTAAGTAGAGATATTTTGCTCTTATGTTTAGGGAAACCATCTAAGAAACGTTCGAAAGGTGAATTTTTATTTCGTCTGGAAGTGTGATCGTTTGTCTTTACTGACTTCTGTCATATATAATGTGCTATTATTGTTGCCTTCTTATCAGAGTGTTGGTGGTCGATGAAATTTGCTGTTGATATCGGCTCTTCTATACGTCGTTCAACTAATTCATATATGCAACTCTTTACAAAAAAGAAGATGATATAAAATTAATAAGGTGAAGATTTTAGTACAAATACGCCAGCTGGCACGAAGATTTGTCTGTTAGGTGTATTACCATTGGAAAGTGGGCTAGTGCTAATTAATGCGGCGAATTGTCGTGTTCTTGGTGGTATAGTGGAACGTCTTGTCGAAAAATGGAAATTGGAAAAGGTTCGTGATCTTTATTTATGCATTTTTATATGTAAGAATATGCGCAAATTTGATAGAAAGTTCGATAGTAGTTGAAATATTGGGATATTTCGTATCTGTTTGGTGTGTTTTCTTGTTGATTGGTTCCATTGTTTTGGTTATTTAAGTCTTTATTATGAAGAAATGGTTATATCATCATTACTCTTAATTATATATTACTTTTTATGATTGTTTGAGTTGTGTTTATTATTTCAACTTTCAGATACTTCTATTAATGAAAAATTTATACTAATTTAAGTTGTTTCTGGATTTCTTAGGCATTGTCATGACTCCGAATTCATGATAGATTCCATAGATGGTATTTTCCTGGATTTTTGAACCTATCTTTGTAATTAGAAAGGTTGCTTGCTGAACGTTTTGATGATCCTCAAGAAATAATAATGCTGTTTTTATCGGCACCATCCAGTCTTATCAACACTCTTCTGTATTCGATCATTGAAATATCAGCATTCATTACTTAAGTTCTTTTAATGTAAGAATTTTTGCATTTGAATCCATGAATTTTTAGATTTCTTTGTGTTTTTTGCATTCATATTTTTCGCTCAAATTATTTAAATTTCCGACATTTGAAATTAAATAAAAGATTAAATTTATGTATAATAAATGTGGCTTCTTTTCACTATTTTATATTCAGAACTGGATGTACAAGTCGGTGCGTAACGTTGATAGTTCGGCTCCTAAGTGGGTACCTTTTTCAAAAAGGGTTTGTCTTTTGCTGTTTTATGCCTTTTATTTTCCTAAAATGAAGATTACCGCTTGGCGACTAATGTAACACTTATACGTTAATATCTTGGAGAGGATGCTTTGAAGCGCGAGAGAATCGTGTGATCGAGTCTAGAATAGAAATAATAAAATGCATTATTTTTCAGGATTTTTGCTTTGCTTCAGGATTTGCTATGAATTCCATTCATAAGATTAAAGATTTGCTCATAGTTGGTCGTGTGAAAGTGCTATGAAATAATTAGTTCTTTTTGTTGATTTTTATTTTAAATCGGTTTATTGAGTTGTTAGTGATTTCAGAGGTTAAACAACGACATTCATGGATATGCAAATAATTATGAGATGAAGAACTTCCGTGCTAACGATGTCATCAATAACATAAAATCGAAGAAGGAAGATATCGAAAGTGAACATTTCGGTGCAGCGCGTAAAGCTCAAATTGAGCAAGCAATCTCAGAGGTTTCGACCACAAAAGAATTCGCGTCGAGCCAAGTTGGTTTTTAATTCTTTTATTTTTCACTTTGGGCATACCCTGCGTTGTAGTTGAGCAGGCGAGCAGTTTTGGCATTAATTATTAGCCACGGAAAGCAATAGCGAAGAGGTTAGTCATATAAAAATATTTGTTCAGAGTAGAGTAAAAATAAAAATAATAATGTTCGAGTTACCTTTTTTGGAAGTGGGATTTGTAACAGAAACATCTCTGAGGAGTGAAGTGTCTGCCAAGTATATAGGAGAAGTTTCCCAGTTAAACCGTATCCACAGAGAACACCTGTTGGGTATTCTCATTACCTGAAGTACGATTTTTGAGGTCTTTGAAAGTTTGGGTAAATTCCCTGTATCGGCCATCTCTAGCACGTTATTTCATAATAAATTTTAAATGGCGACATTTGCAGCTATATTTAGAAAAAAGAAGGAAGCGTTAGGGCGATGAGTAGTAGGTTTGGTTTGATTGCGGTATAGGAAAAGACAGTTTTTTTGCTTAAATTGCGTATCAGAATACTCGAAATTTAATATTTATTTTCTTTATAGAATGTAAAATCTTCTTTGTAGAATCTTTATGGATGTTTTATGGTTCTTTTTGCGTTTTTTTTTTTTTGATTTTTCGCCTTTTGTTTTCAGTAGTTTTCATTTAACTGCATTGCTGATTTTAGTTAAAGATGAAGGCACCACCAAATGAATCATCACCGAACGTTGTGAAGAATCCTAAAAAAGAAGTGGCGTTGGGTATGCGTCAGAGCGGCGAACCGAGAAAGGTTTAGTGTCTCTTTGCTCCAGATTTTCTTCGTTTTCTTTTGTCTATTCGTAGGGTTTCTTTTATCGTTTACTATGTTTTTGTCGCAATACGTTTATTTTATTTATTTTGTATTGATAGTGAATTGCGGTATGGGAATTTAGGTTCGATGGCTTTCCCGAAGTACCATTTGTTTCTTTGTTTTTTTTTTTTTTTGCATAAAGTTGAATGCATACGCAGTGTCGTGAATTTTTAAATAGCACTAAGTGCTATAAAATCGGTCCATTCAGTCTCGTTCGTGGATCCAGGATCGAAATATTCCTGCCATAAAATCTATGCAGTTCTTCTTTCCATTGATTTTTGAAGGAAGAACCCAGTATAATTCGCACTTTTTATTGGAAAAAACTATTTGAATTAACTTAATTAAACTTTATTGACGTTAATTTCTTTATTGATTCAAATGAGTGCAATATTACAGGGTCGAAGATTCAATCGTGATGAGACTGATAATGAAGCGATAATACATCAGCCACCATCCCATCCACCAACGTTATTCGATTTTGTTCAGTCGAAGGTTCCAAACTGTGAAAGTATATCTCGTCCTATAACACTTATTAATAACCCATCAACGGGGGTTCGTTTTTTTATTGTAGTTGTTTTGAAGTTTTTTTCAGTGGACAAATTTTCAGTAAATTATCTATTTACTTTTATTTATTTCATTTAAATCGTCGAATTTGTTGAAGAGTCTTCTTAGTGGAATAATTCATTGGCGTCAGAAAAATTAATTTTATTATCTATAATCAAATGGTATTTTGAATATCCATTACTAATAGTGCCTTCTTTTAGCAATTTTTACATATTTGTAGATGCTCTACGTCGTTTTTTGAATAGTTGGAATTTATATTTTTTCAGTCACTAAGTTAGCAGTTGATTCAGCTTCGTTGTTTTAATTTAATTCAGTTTAATTCAATTCGTTATGTTTCTGTAAGAGCAAGAGTCTAGTATTATTATCTATAGTATTCAATCGTTCATCAGAAATGATAGTAGTATATGAGATTTAATTATTTTGCTCAGTTGAATACAAGTCGTTGAATGATAGGTGCTAGGTGGCCCATCGTTTGATAGGTGGCCCATCGTTTCGTTTATGTGAGAAAAAACTATCTTTTTTGACAATGATTCGGAAGTGACCGTAGATGAACGCACACACTATGCGCAGGTATTCTGTCATGAGGAACGTCCACTTCACTTGTTTGTTTATTTGTGCTTAGTCGGTGCTTAATTAATAAATTAAACTTTTAGAGGTAGACTACCAGAAGATTTGACTTTTTTTCGTTTTTGTTTTGTTAATAGTAATTCGAATTGTAGGGCACATTTCGTTCGCAGGATGGTTCTTTCACATCTGGCGATAGCCGACGTTTTGGGCGGAACTTCAGTCGTAGGGGGAATGGTAAAAGCGTTGATGGCAGAGGTGCTCTACTTTCTGAAAACCTCGCTCTCGTGTATTTATATTGTATAATAAGATTTGTAATGATGTTTGTGGAATCTGTGTCGCACAAAAGGTTAGGGGTATAGCGGGAAAATCTTCAGGATTTAGTTTCGTGGAAACATCCCACCTGCTACGTTCATAATCTTTGAGTTTGTTATTTGAATCTGAAACAACCATGTGGTTTTTTTGCGCAGTTATGATCTTCAGTGAATAAATAGTAAGTCATCATATCGACCTGCGGAAGTCGTAAGCTTACTATTAATGATGTAGCTGGGACATATTATTCGAGAAACAGGTGGGGAGTGGGGTAGATGAAGCGGGGATTGATATTTGAATTAGGATTCGGGAGCTGTCAAAATAAAGGTGAACGATTGAAGGTGATTTACGAGGCGGACAGATTGGGCGTAGAGGTGCAAAACGTGGAAATTCGAATCGTGATCGTCTGCGTGACAGTCGTGCGACTGTCAATAAAGATCGACAAGAGGGACGTTTCGTCGTTAACAATAGGACGTTTCCACAATTGAACTCGCAAACAAGCGCGCTGGGGTCTATTACCAATGGTTTCAATCTGAAAAATTTCTCTCTTTACTAGTAACTTCTGTGCTTTTAAAAGATTCTTTTATAAGGTTATATCTTAAGTTGCGTAATTTCTTATTAGAATATTTTCGTTAATATTTAGAATATTAGAACATTTTCGTCTTTTTTATTTGCATGTGAAGACGATATTTCGAATAATGATGTAAAATGGCAAAATATAATATATAATTCGCGGTATTGACAGTAGGGAAATTGGTTATAATTTGAAAGTGTTTATCTTGAAGTTTTAAATTATCTTGAGTATAGTGGTTATTTACTAATGTCGCAGGAAATTTATGTTGTGTTTCTGTCAGTCGACAAATTTTGCTCTTTTAATGTTGTAATGAAGATGAGGGAGAAGTAGTGATCCTCTCGGATTGTAATTTACTCTAGGATCGTTCTTTTAGAACCACCCTCTCTAGTGTTTCGATCCTTTCAAATATTAATAATGTTCTTACGGCAATTTATGAAATATCGAAAAATAATTCTTAACTCATAAATTTGGAAAAATTGGTTGGGCAGCATTGATTGGTTCACTTCGAGAATTGTTGCACATAATGTCTTTCCGTTTGGTTTTTCCCCCTTTTAATCTTAATACAAATTCAAAGATATGAATAGATGTGATTTGTCATATGTTGTGTTTAGGCTTATCAGCAGTGAATATATCTGCATCAACGAGTTCGGCTGATGATAGGCCAATGAATCGATGTGATAATGAGGTGAATGGGATACACTTTGGCAGCCGTCGTCAAGATTATAGCGATGATTATGGTGCGGACACCAGAATACAAGGAGCCCATACGCCGATGGGAGGTAACAGTGGAAATTATGAACGGGATGAGACAAGATGTTCAATTAATGATGGTGCTATGCAGTTTTTTCACCGTTATGGAAATGCGAGATCGAACACTATCACTCGACGACCATGGAAAGTTGGCGATAAATGTTTAGCACCGTGGAATGATGGACAGGTGAATTTTTTATCGTCTCAACGACAATTTAGAGGTTAAAGTACCTGCCAGGTGTCGAAAAGAAGTGAGTTGGAATTTGTTGCGCCCACTTCCTCCTCCCATTCCCCCTCCATCTATCCCTAAGTCTGCTCATGACAGTGAAATAGGCTAGTAATTCGATGAGTTCATTTTTTTTCATTTGCGATTTTTTAGCATAAGTAATCGGTTAATATCTTCTGGCAGTAATATTCTCAACAAGGAGGTTATTTCGATGATGCGCAGAGATCCAAAATTAGGTGATGATAGGGTGATTTCACTGAAGGATGCATTTCATCGTTTATTAAATTATGGATCTTCACACAACTTTAGAACTTCACCTAAGCGAAAATGGAAGTGACACGAAAATGTATTGAGCGTTTTTAGGTTATAATAAATAAGTAAGTAAAATACTCGTTTATCTTTCTCTTAATTTATCTGTTAAGTTTGTAAAATATTTTTTCAGTTGTATATATCGACATTGCTGTCACTTGGACCGGCGGATATGTGTAGCGTTCAGTACGATGAATATGGCAATAGAAGTAGTGTTCCAATTGGTGCTCTCGTTGTGCCACCATCACGCAAATTTTAAATGATTGAATTGTGAAGCCGTTTATTTTCATTTTCTTTGAATTCCTCTCAAGTCGATTTATGCTGTGTAATTGTGATGACATTTCACCATATTTAATAGTGTTTATGGGAATATTTTTGTTTGTTAAAAAATAAATGCAACAGAAAGATTAGTGTCTTTGAGTTTTTTGAAAGCTCTTTTAGGTTTTTCTTATTTTATACACTCAGAAAGCGTAAGAAGTTTCTTTTAAGTTCTTTTTTTTATCGTTGTATCTTTTTTTTTTAAATAGCGAATTTATACAACAGAAATATTAGATTATCATAATAAAATTAGCGAAATAACATTTGAAGAATTTTTTGATGAAATTTTGATCGATTAGAGAAAAAATTCGAAAAATATGAATAATCTTTGATAAAGATGATATGATAAGGTGATAAAAGATGAGAGAGTTTCGGCAGATAGAGTTGGATGAAGATCTGAGATAGTAATTAATAGTATAATATAAGGGAACGGTTTTAAGTGGAAAATTAAGAAATGAGAATTTTCTAATTAATTAAATTATTCACTAATCTTTTCACATAATTGAATTGAATATCTAATCCAGAAGAAATATGCGGAGAAGAAAAATAGAATTTAAGGAAAATCGTTTCTTTTTTTTTCTGAAATAGCAATATATCCGAATCATTATTTGCTTTCACATTTTAAAATATGGCTACTTTAATTTTTTTTTTTTTTTTTTGGTTTTCTTATTAAATGATTCGAAGAATTATAATTGCTATGAATAAAAAAATAATTACGCATCGGCTCTGTCGTCTTGAATTTATATTGTTTTTATACGATTCATTGTATATATTTCTCAGCTTCCATTCTTTTTTTTCAGATTTTTTATTAAGAAAAAGATAAGAAGGATAGATAATCATTAGAAGTCGACGGTTTAGAGCAGTGATCCCGATTATTGATTACTGAGATTAGTCTATATGATCGGAATCCGTAAATGACGTAATTCATTGGTGATCGAGGTAATCATTCATGTGGTATATATTTTAGAAATTCATTCTGTCATTTAGAATTTTCAATTAAAATGGAACTGGGCTTCTAATTATGCAATTCCGTTGCCTAGGGTACGTGTGCGGGCTGTTCAGCATAGGTCCTTAATTGAGAAATTATCGATGATTAGGTACTATGTGGTTGTGGTCGTTGCATGCCCATATTTTACCCTAAACCCAGTACATTTTAGCAGTTCATTGCTTCACAAGTTTTCAAAAATCATACCAGCATGGAAGCTCGATCGTTTTTGGAGGTGTTGGAAAGTCTTCCTCCACTGGAAGCGTCTGGAAGGTCGATCGTTCTTGGAGGTGTCCATGGAGCGGTGCCCGTGCTTGCGGAGTTGTTGTCTCTGTCGTATAGTTTAACGGATGTGCGCATTTATTTATTTTCACTGAAGCACCTACAGGCAAAATATTTGTATAGGAGCAAGAAGATCTGGTTGCATGTCGATGGCGTCACGTTTAGGTGGAGCAGCGGCACGTGTTGTCAAGGGTGTGGCACGTCGAACACCAGCAAGAGCGGCGTTAACTCTTACGCCAGAAGCCGTCCAGCGGGTGAAATTGCTTATGCAAAAGGAGCCGGAAATGAAGGCTTTAAAGGTTGGTCTTATTTCTTTATATCAGTATAGGCGATCTCTGAAACTCACACTGATATAGTGTTGACGCATAGAACTTCTTGTACGTACATATATCTATTGAATGACGTGGGAAAAAATGGAGATAGTGAACGTTGAAAGGAATTGTAAACGTTAGATGAGGTTGAGCTCGAACTTTGGATTTATAGCAATCGAGCATTTTGTTACTCGCGCACATTTCTGTTTTATATTAAGTAAAATGCAATTTAGGTAATCTTAATTGCTGCAGATTGGCGTTAGGCAACGTGGCTGCAATGGTTTAACCTATACGTTGAATTATGCGAAAGAGAAAGGGAAATTCGACGAGGAAGTAGTTCAGGTTTGGAAAATTAATTTTCATGTCCTATTCATTTGTGCATTTATAGAGGAGAGAGGCGTAATGGGAAAAAGTTAACGGGGGAAGGGTGGAGTAGTTCATGTAGGAGTGAACGTGATGGAGCAAGGGCTGAATACAGTGAGGATTAGCAGATGAAGCGGTGGTAGTGATTAACTATGGAGTTCTTTCGCCTCTTTTGTAAAGGAATAGTCAAAGCGGACGGAATCGGATTGTGTGGAAAGAAAAATGATTTTTTCTCTCCTCTATTACTTAGAAGTTTCTTTTTAATATTTCACCTGAAGAACGACATTATTTTTGTTTTATATATTCGTGGGAAAAGGCCGACTTGCTTTTCACCTACTAAATTTTTTAGTGTACTTTCATGCTTAGATGAGAATTTTTAGTGGCTTTAATTTCTTACTTTAGTCCGAAGAAGGGGAAGTTGAACAAAGAGTAACCCAGTGCATTAGAATGCTAGAGACTTCAGTAAGTTGAATTTGTTTTTTTCATGATAGGATAGGAAATTTTCAGGATTTCGGAGTGGTGTAAAAGCTCGATTATATTTCAGGATGGTGTAAAAATTTGGATCGACACAAAAGCACAGCTAACGCTTCTTGGCACTGAGATGGATTATATAAAGTCACCGCTTAGTTCTGAATTCGTTTTTCGCAATCCAAATATAAAAGGCACATGTGGTTGTGGGGAGAGTTTCAGTATATAAAATGTTGCCATTTTTACTTCTTTTGCCTCCCGCTCAACCCGTTTGCTCAGCAGTTTGTGCTTGTGTTTAGTGTGATATCGATCAGAGGAAGTGTACTGGGATGAAAGAGAGGAGTATTAGGCGAGAGGGGAGAGGTCGTGAAAGAATATCTGAACTTCAGAAGTAGTAGAACATGGTGAACAAGGAGTTGTATGCGGATGGAGAAATAAATCACCGTTGTGTAGTGAAATGTTTCAGATTTCAAAGTGGGCGATGCGAAGAAAGAGGGATCCTTATTTTAGTAAATAACTGTCATAGTGGTGAATGAGTGCTCACTTTCAGTTGTAGGATTTGGTCTTAATTCAGCTTCATTTTAACGTTTGAAAAAAATTCCGAAAAGTCTTAACTTTAGGTGCAACACCTTGTTCTCACTTCTTTTTTTGCGGTGAGTTTTCTCAAAATACTTTGGTTGTTTTTTGTAGTAGTTTCGATTAATGAAGCGTTAAAGTATTTAGGTTTTTATGGGAGGACTTATATCCAGGAAGTAATAGATAGTCGGGTGGTTTCCTCGTGTAATATTTTACTGTGGTATTCTTCGTCAAATAGAGGCGCACTTTCTCTGAGATAATAGTATTTCGATTGTCATTTATGGCACTTCAGTCAGTTTCTTACTTTTATATTTCAGTTGTATTTCTTAAGTTGGTATATTTTAATTATCGTTCGCTGGTCTCACCGAATGATTCTACCGTTATTGATCTATTTTCAGATGTCTTTTGCTCCTATAGTAATGAATAGTGAAAGCTTAATTTTAGCAGGAGCTTTTTTATTGGTTTATTCGTCTTTGAGATGGTCGATTTTTTTGTAAATGTAGAGAATTAAAACAAATCGATGTGCATAATAATTGCTCCACCTAAGAGCAGCTAAATGTGGTGCATTTCTATAATTTTTCATATCGAAAGTCTTCATGAAGCGGAGTTTTTAAATGAATACATTTCGAGTCTTTATAGATTAGACGTTTATTTTATGAGCCTACAGGTTCCCACTACTGTGAACTTGGTTGCTTCAAAACGTGCCATTCAGACTCTCATAGTCTCTAATAAATTGAGGCAGGTGACTGAAGTGATGGAATTCGCCTTAAGATTATTATATTTTATTTATATCTAGTAGTGAAATATCAACAGAATTAGCAGGATAAATTTAGTTGCATTAGCATGTTATTCCCTATTTCCTTAGAAACGACGTAGATTGTGATTTATTTCGAGAATATGGTTGCTGGATGGATATTTCCTGTAGGACAGTTGTGTATATTGTTTCAATGAACGTTGAATATTGACTTAAAAATTCGCATAGTCCTTAGAAGAACTTTGTCTCTATTTTTATACTCTTTCATCTCTAGGTACTCATTTGGGAATTTGGCATCATTGCTAGCAAGATTAATTAGGTTTATTAAATCGAATAACCATCTCTCTGGTTTTTGCTTCTTCATTAACAGTGAGGAAATGTGGTCTTCATTAGCTAGTCTTTATTTATTGAATTATATATATATATATATATATATATATATATATATATATATATAATTCGGTTTGTATGACTAAGAGATATAATAATGTGACTTAGATCACGTTAAGTGTGGTTGTTGTACGAAGGAGTCTCAATAAAGAGTTTGAAGTGGTGTGCTTTCATGAATTGCCTCTATAGATTTGTCAAGTATTCGCACGCAATGTTTGCTATTTCCGGTGTACTTCTCGTTTTGATTTTGAAGTTAGAACTTTAAATAGGAAGCAAACGTGATGTTTATCAGTTCTTAGACTAATTGAAGAACGGAAAAATTGTGTTATAAGTCGAATAATTCGTTTCAATGGCGAATCTGAACGTTGTAATGATAAGTTTTATAAAGTGGGATATAACTGATCTGTTGATATAATTGATAGGTTGGAAATGGACGAATTAAATATGCAATAATATTTATGTAAGATTAAATAGTTATAACTAATTTAATCAATATGATCGATGAAATTTATGTATTTTATGCTTGAAGATTTGAGGAGTAAACGAGGAAAGGGGTTTGAAGGCCACTAGATTGTAAGCGATGTTTTAACCTTTATATCTATCTGGTTTATTCCGGTTTAATCTGGTGTATTCCGGTATATTCTGGTTTGTTCTATCTTATTCCGCTTTATTGTGGTTTATTCTGGTATAAGTTGGGGATAGACATGTAGTCGTAGTAATATTTGAAATCATCTTAGCAATATTAGTCGGAGAAATTTGAATGGCGTTTGTTCTGAGTTGGTCTAGTCGAGAATTGTTAGGCGTTTCAGTAACTCTAAGAACACAGAAAAGATTCAGTTTAGTGATGAGAACATATTGGCGATTATCATTGCGTCTGTAGATCGACTTCGTATCTCAGAAAGAATAAATGGATGGAGGATATTTAAATTTTTCAGAAAGAATAAAGATTTTTTTTTTTTTGAAATGTGGGAGTCGGGCTGTTGATCGCTGATCATGCTTCTTGATGTTTTCGGCACTCATATGCAGTTGTTGCAATATCGGTTTCACGAGTGATCCGTTGAAGTGGTACTTTTAGAGCTATAGGATGGCACGAAGTGATCTCAAGAAAAGGCTTGTGAAAAAAGCGAATAAAATGCTAAATCCAGTCGAAACATTGAAATGTCCAATACCTACGCAAACATTATCCGGGTAAGTATCACTTATTGATTGATTGATTTTTGTGCGTATTTTTATGTGTTTTAAATCTAATTGTCACAGTTGGTATTATAGGCGATAAAGGTTTTCACGCGAAAATTTGTCTGATCGAAATATAGAATTCTTTTTGTAGTCTAAAGGATATAACCGCTCAGTTTGTACATGGGGATTTTTGAGGAATTCTTCATAGAGGCTTTTGAGAAATTGTGTTGCGAGGAATATCTGAGGTTAATTTCTTTTACTCTGGTGTTATTACGTATTTGTTCGGGCAATGTTGGATAGCGTTGTATAATCGTCGGTCAGTATCTCTCAGCTATGAATATTTATCGGGAAGTATTGAATAGCGCTGTTTACTCATCCATCTTGTTAAGTATTTTTATTTATAGGGAACCTTTATCGTTTTCTTTTCTTTGGGGCACTCATCTCGATGATACGCTATTCCAGTGGGTCTTTAAACTTTTCGTTGAGAATATGCGATCATTCTATGAAATGTCACTATGGGGATATGATGAAACAAGTAAAAAACAAGAACTCACAGCTACAACATCGAGGTTTCTTTTCTGTTTATTGCTCTTCTGTGTTTCCATATTTCGAGAGGAAAATGTCTGATAAATATGAAAATAAAACTGAACCTTTCTGATTGGAAATACTATTACATAAAAGTGGTTTTATGATTCATACCGAATAAAGATATACGATATCATTTTCTAATTCTCATTACTATTAAATAAAATGTATATCCTGCTCTCAGTTCTCGTTTAGGCTGCAAATAAAGAGAGGAAGAGATGGAGTGGGGGGATGGGAGGGGGAAGGAAAACTATTAGTTTATAGGTATGAAACTGATGAAAAGGTCAATTATATTTTATTGATTTGAAGATGTTTTTTCACTGCAATAGATTTTATGCGTTGTATGTTTTTTACTGCAATCTTTCAGTCCCGCTCTAATTTCATATCGATCGTCGTACATCAATTCCTGGTCTAATTTGTTTAGATTCTGACTTGTATTTATATTTATATATTTTATTTCAGGTATATAATAGTTCGGAACATGAATGATACGCCGATTGCATACTGCCACTATCGCTTTGATATGGATCACGATTCGGCTGTTGTTTATTGGTATGTTGGCCTTTTATTTATGTTTGATTTATTAGTTATTCTTCGTATCAAATAACATATCCATAATAGAGATGCATAGAGATGGAGAGAAAGAGGCGGAGACGACGGCTGAGGGGGAGGAAAAGAAAAGCAGCGATGATCACCGTGAATCCTGATCAGAGTGATATCAACTGTTATGATTTTTGTTTAATTCATTCAACAAGAAATAGATTTACTGGAAATTCGTCGTTGTCGGCGAAAAAAGGTTTCATTCAAATACTTGGAATTTATTCTGCTACTAGTTTGTCTGATCATATTTTGTTTCTTTTTTCTTTGATAGTAGTAGTATCTTATTTCAGTTCATTGACTTTTGCGACGAAATATTGCCTTCAGAATAGTGACGGTATTAATTCAGTACTGAAATGAACAGGAATTGTTTGTGCCTTAGTATTTGGGTTTTTTGAAAAATTTCACTGTCTCATGTTTATTGTTTCCGCAGATTCTGATTATATATATATGTATTCCTTTTTATTTTTATTTTTGTCTGTGTTTATTTATTAATTGGAATATTTAATATCTGTTCTATTTAGGACACTTCTAAATTAGCAGTAAGATTGCCGCTGTGTTCCGCTGCATTCAGCTTACATTTCGGGAATGAAAATGCAATTCGTCAAGTATTTGCGTTCACTTAGAATTTTCATCACTCTCTATCGTTTCTTCTCTTTTTTTTTATTAGGCGAGTGTTGGATTTCGATATGTATTCGAATGTGAGAGTCAGCTTGATTGTTTACGAAGTCAATTTCAGCTTCGAAATTCAAGTTGAAGAGAAATATCAATCACAAGGTATTGGTACAATTATGATCTCAATGTTAGAATCTCTTGGGCAAAAGTAAGCGCTTCATTTCGTGATTTTATTTCTCTTAATTCCATTCTCACTTATAATAATCCATTTCGAGTTTTGAGTTGGTACTTTTCAAGAAACGCTTAGCACTCACCGCTTCTCGCCGAGAAGAAATTCATAGCTTTCATCAAAAAGTTTTTGTGGGCCGTCATTCTCATGGTCTTTTCTCTTGCCCACGAAAATTAAATGACACGAATTAACTTAAGAAAAATAAAACCCCACAGTCCTACAGAGCTAGATATAAAAATTCGGCAGCGGTATTTTAGTTATTTTGTGCTTTGAAATATTTCTCAGTTCCCCACAGATGTAATTACTTCGCATGGAAAATTTTCTGAAAAAATGATGAAAAATGAAGAGACAAAAATTGAAATTCTCTTTATTCCGGTGCAGGAAATGGATTACTTGAGGTAGTTCAGTTGTTTCCCGAAATTAAATTTTTTTTGTTCAAGGACATCGATGGAAAAAATAATGGCAACAGTATTTGCGTTCAATCATAAATCACTCGGCTTTTTTCACAAGGTTGGCTTCATCACCGATCCGACGTGTCCAACCGCTGACGATCAGTTGGATTATTTAATCTTATCGAAAAGTTGTGCATAATTTTATCTCGTTCTCTCACCCAGCCTTACGCCTGTTTTTCTCTCTTTTTCCCTCTTACATTCTCTAGCCCTTCCTCCTTCATTCCACTTATTGTTCCTCAGTTGAAGTGTCTTCTTATTTACAAATAGACGTTTTTCATTTCGTTTTCTTTGTAATTTCGGACGAAAAGTGCGCTTTACGTTAGTTATGTTATTCGATTGCCTTTCAATCGCCCTTATTTTTATCCATTTTCATTTGCTCTTTTTCCACTCAATTAATGCTTCAATTATAGTGGCTTGGTGTATATCATTTGAAGATCTCTTGCTTCGTAATTATTTCCTATTTGGAATTGCACTTAAATTTCAATTCGAGATCTGATGAATTCGGAATTCGACGGACGTCTTAGATATTTCAGTTTCATTTCAGTTTTTATATTCCATGTAGTACTTTAATTTTTCCAGAATAGTACCTTAGGATTCTAATTTCACTGTTCTATTTCACATTTTATGCTTTGGAGAACGTATTTGCATTAGTCACCTACTAAATGTTTCAATGTTTGGTTCGAATTCTCGGATAAGATCTTATCTATTGCAATCCTCGTTGTTAAAGTTGCTTTTTAGCAGGTTATTTTACGGTATCATTATAGGCGATAAGGGAATGGTTGAGAAAAAAGTCTATCCAATTATAGGTTGGGATGTATTTGGAGGGAGGGGATTATTAAATGAGTCGTAGCAATTATTTTTCACGTCTTTCATATTGTTTTTGTTCTTCCCTCATAAATCTTTGGCTTGACTTTGTTATATGGCAAAATTCTATTCTGCGAATATTTTTTTTGCAAAAGAGCGGCGAAATAAATTGTACTGAGTGACAAATACATAGTTTTAGCTTCATTGGTTACTGATTTCAACGGATGACGAAACGTGAAGTTCATCTTGATTTAGGAGAATTATTAATAAATTTCCTGATAAAGTATAATACCGGAAAATTTTGAAAATGGGAAAGCGAGAGATGGAAAAAGCGGTTGATGTTTGTCATTTATTTATAGGTATGCTTAGGCGAAATTATAGCTCTAGAATTTTTTATGCTTCGTTTTACAAAGATTCTGAGATATTTCCCTTTCAAAAATATTTAGGATCGAAAGACGCGACGGCCAGAGCATGCAATGTCCAGAATATGGAATGTTGTAACCATTCTTACCTGTATGGTTGGCTGAAAGTAAGTAGTAAATGATTTTGATTAGTTGAGAGGTGGTGATGAACTACTCTGGGGTTGGACTTCCTTTAATAAATTCACATACATATATTTTATTCGAAAGTGTTCATTTAGCCACTCATGTTGTAGACGAAATTGAAATTATTCACGATTTCATTCTTGTTTTGTTTCTTTGAAATGTTTAACTCGAAGTTTCTATTTTATTGGAATTCTCCACATAAATAAATTCAAAAGAGAAAAGAAGAACGATAAGATGGAAATCAAACAATCGACTTTTATATTTCACCTTTCATCTTTTATCGAAATTTGATAGAATTTATTGCACATATATAACGGAACAACTAACACGATTAAATACGACTTCAACTACACATACAAATACGAAAACGATAGAAAATTGAATAATTGAAATGGCATTATTGAATCGGACATATCGCTGAGCATTTTCAGAGAAGAAAAAATTTTATGAAGCAAATAATCGTGACTTTTATAGATGGTCACAGAAATCCATTATCATAGGTATCATCACATCCCTTAGTTCATTTCAAATCAGAACAAGGATTTTTCACGCCACATAAAACCGAAGTACAGAGATATCACAATTACCGAACGACAGTGGGAGAAGTTTTCGCATAGCACTTTTGATGAAAATCTTGAAAGGTGCTAAATTTTTTTGATAAAAAGGTGGGAGAATGAATTTCCTTTTAAAGCAACTCAAATGACATTACTGGAGTTAAGTTATTGTCTTCCAATCTTTTATAGTATATGGGGAATTTGAATAGTTTCAAATTTCAAAGCAATCCGGCAACATGAAATATATATTATATTGCTGGAATAATTCTGGATGTGATGATTATGCAAGACGCCCTAAATAAAGAGCAGACGCTATGTTGGACCCGCTCATCATATTGACCGCCAATAGCGGTCATGAGTGAAAACCTAATTATGCATATAATATCCCCACTTTTTTTCTATCACCGTTTCCCTGTCGGTGTGAATAAATAGTTGAATTGTGGAGGTATTGTTGGTAGAAGATTCTCCGGTGGGCTATAATTCTTTGCGATTTTTGCGAACTGAAATTAGACACCATCACTCAGTGAGTATATAAGCCGCCACCAGTTGAGGTGAGTGGAAAGTATACACACTTGAGGATATGCAAAATTGAGCGGAAAATAGTGCAATTTCTAGAAAACTGGCACGATTTTTAGTTACTATGAGGATATGATATGGAGTAAACAGAGTATGAAAAGTGAATATTTATTTATTTGTGCGCTTCGTGAATTAAAGATATTTGTATTCAACACTTAGAGTACCATCATATTTACCTTCGATCCTCTGATGCATGAATACAATTATGTTTTTTATTGCTAAAAGCGAAGAACAAAAATACTGAGAAACGAGTTCTTGATTGTCTTCATTCAGACTAAAAATATGGGCAATTGATTTCCACTTATCAGCAGATAATTATTCTGCATATTGGAATTGTTGTTTATTTAGTTACGAATAGTGTGGTTAATTTCATTAGTTACGCTCTCGATCGCATATGATACGCTACGAATAAGATAGATTATGATGAAAATATCAACTTAAAATGAACAATCACAAATTTGCGTTGGCTTTTTGAGAAATACCTTCATTAAATCCACCTGTTTAATATTATTTTCAGGATATGACACGAACTTAAGAAATCAGATAAGCTAATTAGAAGTCGATTAATGATTCTTGCTAAAAAAGGAATTAGGTATTACTGAAAGAATACCTGTTCTTTGATCGCATCTAATGCGCCGCCTGTGTTCGCCCATCGCTGTAACCTTTGTAGATTGTCGATTCCAATTGTACGATCGACATGTCCCAAAAGTTTCGCTTGGCTATCCAATTTTTGACTACCCAATGCCACCTTAATTTTTAATTTTGTTCCACATTTTTTTAAATGATATATATATCATTTGTGCTTGTTCCTTCATTCCTCGCATTAACTTCAATCCCAATCGTATGTTTAAATAAAATAATTCGTATGCAATTTTAATATATTTCTTAAATATATGAATATTATTTCTTGTTATTTTCATTGTTTTTTTCGACTTTTATTTCTTCTCCTATATGAAAAATAAATAAATGATATCGAGAAGATATCAAAGACTTTGCTTCTTATCCACTGGAACTAGTCATTTCTGTCAACTGCTGTTTTCAGCTATTAATGATACTTTTGAAAGTATTCCATAAACAATTACGACCACTCAGCAATTCAAATGTACGATGAACAGGTAATCAGAAAATTTGAATCATACATTTCTATAATTGTAAATTATTCCGCTATTGTCTCTAAATCGTTTGTAAAATATGCAAATGAAAGAAAAATTCTCTAAAAAGATGAAAAGCATCGCATTTCTCAAACGTTCTGGGAAATGACCAATAACTTCAAAAAAAAAAACGACATACTTCGAGAATATCAATAGCAGCTGATTCGAGTGGTGTGCCTTGTTCGAAATGATTAATCGCCTGATTGAATCCAAGATCAGCTTTATTGAGTACACTCAACAATGCTGATGGTTTCACCTAAAATATGATTCGTTTAATTTCCTTCATATTTTTTTCCCTCATCCGTGCATTCTAGATGGAAGATGCTTAGCTATTTTATCTTTTCGTTCACGTTATCTCTAGAAGGCTTCGTACAGTTCGGGTCATTTTTCTTTAAAATGTTGGAAATCCAATGCTTAAGGGACTCCTTTTTTTTAGTGGATTTATTGTGCTTTTAGACTGAGATATTCTGCAGAATATCGATTTTCCATAGTTAAGCATTTTCGCCGATGTCTTTTTGTGTTTTTATCGCAGTGTGTTCCTGTTTTTCGCACTAATTGTGCAGTCATGTGGCGCATATTGTCGGCTATATGCCAAATGACAAAGAGAATCCTGAATACGAGGACTTTTCCGGAAAAAGTTACAAATTTAGCAGATCAGTCCAGAAACGTTTCTCTCTTTGTGGATTTTGAATTTTTTCTGCGATTCCTTCAGGACCTCCTCATAGTGAGGGACCATAGATGCTGGTGAAGGAAACTAGCGCATGTTTAGTGATCCTAGGGAGATGTCCATTGGGGGTCCCCAAAATGCCTTTTTCACTATATGACGTTCTCAGGAGTTCGCATTGGATAAATTGAGCTGGAAGTCCGCCTGCAGTGGATCATCTCGTTTGGAGTAGTAAACTGCTTTCAAAGTTTTCTGATGCGGTGAAAAAATTTGGCGAACTGCTAACTTCATTTTTCGCAACTTTTTTCTTTTTCCTCATATGGCGCATTTTTCCACATCCCTTCAAGAGTATTACAGAAAAATATTTCGCCCCACATCCCTTCAAAAAAAGATTCTGCATTTTCTGGGTATTCTAGACTTTATACTTTCGGGCATAACTTTTTGCACATAATCGAAGACGTGAGCTCATAGCGCCTTTCGATGCTCACCTCATGCATTCAAGCAGCAAGCGCTTTCGATCGAAGTGGTTAAACATTTGCTCAGTAGATTACAAATGGAAATCGCGAGCTTGCTCGCGAACTCATTACTTTTCGGTTTTTAGAATGCATGTTATTTGTATTTGGTGTCCGAAGGTTGTTTTACTGACAGTATAGTGCAAACCTGACGAGTAAATAGGTATTCTAGCTCTCAACCTACACGGCTTTCTGAAAGAAGCATAGACTAATACGTTTTAACTAAAAGCTGATTAAACATCAGTATACGATGTCGCTCCCCATAGGAATATACCCTTTTCGATGATATTCCATAACTTTGGGATGGAAAAGGTGATTTATACATCTTCCTGTACTTCTAACTCCTTCAATGATTAAATGTCCTCCTCTTTCTCGTGAAAGCTGCGAAAAACCTACGATATTATAAGTACTGGATGTAACGATTAATACCTTACAATATATGCTTCATCCAAAAAATAGCTTTTTGACGAATTCCAGTTGAAATCGATGAAAGTAGGAAATTAACTTCTACTAGAGAAATTCGAGGGCAGTTGAACTTTTTTCACTATAATTCGGCATAAGTGGAAGTATGTGATGGAATGTTCCATAAATCGACAGAAAAAAGGTTAAAATCAAACCGTGGAAGGTGGATTCCGCACCGTACTATCGATGTGATATGGTGGTAAACCGGCAGCCTCACCACCAAGACTGATTGCTGGAACTGGCGGAGGGACAGCGGCACCAGGAAATAATGGTGGGCCGAACCCATCGCCCGTCGGTCCGTTACGATTCGGCGTTAATGCACTTTCCCCCGTGAATATTGACTCATCTATACGACTTGTCTCTTAAATTGGTAATGATTCTCGGACGTTCTTAGGGAATCCGGCAACCGTTTGGTCAATAAAGTCGGAAGAGATTCGAAAAGCACATTCAGTAAAATTGAACTTTTGATGAAATGCTGTAGTCAAAAAATGGGGTATTGTTGTTGATAAAGGTTGCAAGGTTATGAATAAACTCGCTCCTAAAGTATTTGCAATCTCACTGAATTTCTGCTTTATATCGTGGAACGAAACATCAGCACACTCAAAGAGGATTTCAGTTCAAATTTATCTCCTACCAAACCTCAAACTAACTCAGGAGATCTTCTCGCTCGCTTGCTGGAACCAAGATACGCAAGTAATTAAACTGTTAGAAACAGTGCAACTTCGAGCATAAAAAACCATACTTTCATATTCACAAGGTGTTCATATATTTTTTGCAATTTTCCAAGGTCTGTATACATTGGAAATGAAAGCAAGCCGTAGTTGATTTCATTCTATTCAATGTGAAAACATTTTTATTCGAGCAGACAGTTGAACTCGGAAGAGAGCCTGTGCCGCTTTGAAATTCTTGAAATTGGATAGTTATAGGGAGAGGGAGCGAAAGGATGGGGAGAGGTACATGGTCAGGTGAATATGGAGAAAAGGATGGATACATAGAGGTAAGGGAACGTGGTAATTAAACTTTTTGCAGTGATCTTCATTACTAACACACCGTTTAAAATAATTGTTCCAGAATTTTAGCTACAGCGTCCGAATTTTCTTTCTGATGACACTGCAGGTGAATTCCGTAAATATGAAGACATTAGTTCATTAATTAATATAAACTTTTGATATTCTTTCTTATACACGTTCCTATATTTGTTGCTAGTTTTTCCAGATGACAATGAAGAGAGTGAAGATTACTTTGCTCTTAATTTTTCTGTTGGGACTCTATTGAAGAGCTGAGGTGGGGAGGGTAGGGAATGGGATTATACGTCGTTCCAAGATATATCAACAAAGTTCTTAAGGTGGTAATTTTGGTGGCTCCCCTTCTAACTTCAAAATGATTCTTGCGCATATGCTTGTAGTGAAACCAGCAATGAAGCGAATAGTTCAATTACTTGGTCTGGAAGGGCCTAAATTTTCTGATTCCTGGGAATTTATTGAATCCAGTGAATCTCCATCTGGCGGTGAATTGAAGCTGGACGATCCACTTCTTCTGCCAAAGGCGGAACCTCCTCCAAACGATCCAGGTGACCACAAATTCGAGCCACCTCGAAAACTTCCGAATCCATCCTGGAACTCCGCTGGTGGTGCGACAGAGCGCAGTCCAGAATTCTGTGGAATCACAAATTCTTCCTTTGCCGCTTTTAATGCCGGAGCGTTATTCGTCGATGAAGAAGCGAATTGCCTAAATTTGTGGCATTACTATGTCTTTACTTATCTCAAACGTCTTAGTACTCAATTTTTTGGTGAATTATTTGATCCTTTACAAGACCAAAAAGTCGATTTTCACTACTCGCAGCAATCTTTTTCCGCTAAAATTTATGTAGAAAAATGGAGGTATGGGGAAATAAAGACGGAAGGAAGAAATTAAATCCATTTAAGCATACATAATCGTTACTCAGTCATTTTTATTTGCATAGCTCTTCTTATCTGTTGCGTTATTTACGCATCCGTCTATTGAATCGGAGTCAAAAGATGTTCCTAACTGTAGATCTCTTAAGAAATAATTCATAAAGACTAATAATTATATTCGTGAAAGAAAATACAATAATGAAAATGGTTGAAAAATTTTAGTTTATGGAAAATATTAGTGAAAAAGAAGTTTCATGGTGACAAAAAAATTTCCTTTCAATGATAAATAAGGATATGAGTAATCGATATAGAAACTACGAGAGGTGGTTCACTTCCTTTAATGCAGTAATTAAAGTGTAAACAGAAACAACTATCAAGATCAATCAACGCATACGGAAAACTGAAACTATCATCAGAATGCGTAATTCAATTTTCCTCAACGTCCATTTTCAAAGTTTCATTAAGCGCGCTGTTTCATGTTGGCGAGTAGCAATGTTAACGGCGCATAAATTCATAGGTCCACGTTGAGTTTCATTATGCGTTTCCCAGTAATACTTCTTTCTTATGAACGATCAGCACATCAAAAGAAGGAAACTCACTCCACTGATGTCACCGACTTTGATGATTTCACTGAAGATTCGATTGGTGTCAGCTCGGTTGAAACACGAACGTTTGGTCCATTCAGTCCGAAGGATTCAATCCCGAAATCGATCGGTGGCTGCGATCCACCGGAAGTACCGCTGCCACTTCCGAATCCTCCACTGCCTCCACCGAACCTTCCACTCCCTCCTCCGAAAGAATCGCTTCCCCCTCCAAATGTTCCTTGTCCTCCACCTCGACGCCAATCTTCAAATCCTGCATTGCTATCTCCGTTTTCTTCGCCATTTGCGCTCAGTCCATCGTCCCCACCATTGCGTTCTCCGCTACTTTCACTAATTCCTTTGTTACCTATGAAAACCTTCCCATTCCCTCCTCCAAACCTTCCACTGGTCGATTCGTGACTACTCCACATCGGTTTTCCACTTTCCCTAGAACTCCCAACTGCGCCACTAAATCTCGTAGTATCGGTGCCAAATTCTGAAGCACTTCCACCTCCGAACGTTTCAGAGTCTTGTCGGGACTCGCCGCTTCTTTCATCGATTTTGGTCTTCTCATCGTTTCCAGTGTTTGATTCATGACTGCTCCATGGTGGTCTTTGATTACCTCCTATAAACCCATCGGTTATTCCATCAAATATTTTATAACACCTTAACCAATCACTACTGAAACAGTATCCAAACTTCTTTTAGTTGTTGGGAGGAGAGGCATAATTTCATGAGAATTCCCTCACCCTTTAAAGCCGCGAAAAAATTCTTTCTCTCAAATGAAGTAAATCTTTCGTTGACGAAAGCATCCTAATTTGTTGAATCATCAGCCATATTTTAATGGAATACGTTGTAATACATTCAGAATTCTGGCTAATCAAAAAAAAGGTGAAATTATTGGAATATAGTCAATGTGAATGGCTTTCATAATTTCCGATAGCCTATAAAGTTATTAGATTTGAAAGCAAATTTTTTCGTAGATTTCGTGAGTTTCGATGAAAAATTTCCATCAAATTTTCCTCTCAATTATTCTCAGCACAAAGAAAATTTCTTCTACGAAACTTTTTAAACATTTCCTCTTCGAGATTGAGAAAAACCCATTTAAGCATATCGTAAATTGTTACCATTTGATAATTTGCCGAAATTTTTCACTATTAAGGGGATTTTTTTGTCGAAAAAATTGATTATATGAGGAAAACAGATGACACCAAAAAGAGTTAATTAGCGGAAGCGACACCAAAAAGAGTTAATTGGCGGAAGCGACACCTTAGCTTCAACAATTCACTTCAGTTCTTAGAAAATGAAACCATGATGAAACAACTTTCAAATTCACCTCCATACGTGGAATCACTTTGTGATGTAAACGGTGTTAACATTGGTAAGGTTAATGGACGTGCCGATGCAGCCGTTCGATTGCCACGTATCGGCTGCTGTGATTCGCCTGCAAATCGAACAATATATATATATTTGAAAGAATTTTCTTTTCCATTGAAATCTTTGCTTTATTTGTGTACTAATTATTCGGTGAATTAGAACATTGTAAAAAATCGTATAGCTCAAATTTTTTCTTTTCAAAGAAAATCAAATTATTTTAGTAGGTTCCATCTTTGTTTTTATTATTTTCGAAGATTATTCTCATCACTCGACGATACACACATATTCCACATATACATAAAAGCATAGATGTACACAAATTTTAGCATTTATATTTTATTTTATTTTTATCTTCAGTTTTCATTTAGTCTTTATTCGAATTTCTCGAAATTTTGCATCCATTTTATCAACTTTAACGATTACACAATAAAATATTTCAGACGGAGAAAATAAATAGATGAATTAAAATACACTATTAGTATTAACCAGGTCTGCGAATTCGTAGTCTTGGTCGTTGTCTCAATTTTTGAGTAAATTTATATTTTTTAATTGGCGCAACTGTACGATAGTGATAGTCAAATGAAGCGGAAGTGTCGGTGATTGTTGAGGGTGTTGTGGTTGTGATATTGTTGCTCAATGATAATGCACGTTGCGAATGTAACGATGAATCAGAATGCCATCCGTTACGCACATATTCTCTCTCATGCGGAACTGAATTCACTGAAAGAAGAGCGTTTTTTTTTCTCCATTTTTTTAAACTCTTTTCAAAATCATTTATATGCGAACGTAAAGCACTCACTGATTCATGCAACTAATTTGGAATTCATCTTGAGAAGTTTTCCTACTTTGATGAATGAACTCAGTTCACTCAAATTATTTTATTTACCTCTGCTACCTCTACTCTCACCCCTTCCCTCCCACTTTCTCTTCCTATCGCTGAATTTCGCAAAATTTTTCCTCTCAACCTTTCACCTTTTGCCCTTCTAACCTTGATTGTTTATTCCTTGTTTTCACTTTACCTCTAGAACGATCTCTGAGCGGTAACTGTACAGTACGTTGAGATTTTTTGTATTGACGAAACTAAGCTCAGCGTACGGAAATTAGAACATTCAATA